>OZ007590.1:107568006-108951756 GCA_963931845.1 Maratus michaelseni | reverse complement strand
AACAGAATAGTTAAGACGTGCTTTCGAACTTAGGGAAATAAATGCAACCGTTGAAACACGCCTCAAACCAATTGCGCAAATGGCTTCTTTACAGTCGTAATTAATCGACACCACGAATTGTTTTCGACAAAAATCGTACGGATCTCGACAAAAGAGACATTCAGTTACCAGAATATGCGGTCTTGTTAAATTCCGAGAATATCGGAAAAATGAATTTTGTCCACCTAGATCATCAAAACGCCCCATTTGTGCGTCTCCTTGGAGTCAGTTAGGATACCCTTTATTGTTTGGGTAGTACCTATTTGCTACACCGGCTGTTTAGATAATTTTCTATTGAATACTCACAATGAACTTTTGGGCTCGAAAATTAGCATTTTGTGTTTGTTGCTTAAGTTTTGTACACCAGTGTATATTATTGAGTGTGAATGTCTGTTTTATTCAATGGGTTCTAATTCTCTTACTACTGATTCAAAAAAGATATCTAATGCATTACACTGTAACAAATTGTACAATTTTTTCTTAATATAGCAGAAACATTTACAAAAACTTAATGCTGTCGGTAGTTACGCAAGATTTTGTAAAGTTTTCCTTTCTCTTCAGAGTAAAGTTCTGCAATAGGTCGGTTAACCCGATTTTACCTTAATATAACCCAACCTATCCATAATTCAAGTCGAATCAGGTTGACGTAATTTTTTTCGTTGCAGTTCAGGTTTATTCAAATTGTCTCGGATTCGGGATCGGTTTTGCCTCTTACTGGTTGTCTTTCAAAAGAATCTCCAGTTATGAAAAAACATATAATTGAATGTGAATGAGTATATATATACTTATTTTTCAACATAAAATGTAAAATTGGTATTAAACATAAATTTGTCGACTATTTTGTATAATTGTATTAAAGAACGGGTTTCAGTTTGGTTTCGTTTTGAAGTTTATGGGATTCGGTTCGTGTTTCGGATTGAATTCAAACAGAATTTTCGAGTTCGAGTTGGATATAACCCGTTTCACCCAAGATACAATTCAAAGGCCATTTAAAGAAAGAAAAATCGGAAAACTTCAAGTAGTGATAGCCCTGAACCAAAAGGGACATTTTGCTACTCAGAAATTTTCATGAGCCGTTACCGTTAATTTCAAAACCATCCAATTCAAAATATCCATGGTTCTGAAGGTTTTTGATTTGTATTTCCTAAACATTTCGGAAAATAAAAGAGAGGTTTTTAGAAACATATATAACTGCTAGATTTCAATTACTTTTCTTAAAGTTTTCTTGCATATAACGAAGAGTTTCTGCGATTTTTTTGCAGTGTAATCCTATAGCATTCGCCTTTAACATTCATAAGCTTTAATTTTTCGAAAACATGAGAAAAACTTTAACATTTGCGAGTGTAAAACTTCATTACTCGCGATTAATTTCCATTAACTTCATTCACATAAAGCAAAATAAGTGTGTTTAAAATATCATTATAAAATATTCATTATAGTTAAACGAATATCCGAATTCGGCATAAAATAAGACATTCTGTAATTTTGACTGAATAAATAGATTGCGAGCGTGATTTCCTATGCAAAAATTGTTTGCTTTGACGTGTATTATATAATCCCTTTTTATTTAGCGTTCACATGTTCATATGTTATGAATATATATATATATGCATCTTAAGGAACATATTTTGCAACTCTTTCAAGTACTTTGTCACTCCAATTAAATAAATTTCCATTGAATCTAATCCCCTTGTTTGAATATGAAGACATTCGGAATATCTTAATATTCATGAATTTGACAATTGTGAATGTTTACTGAAATGTTCCGCTCACGACAGTAAAGCATTTATTACAATAGGAATTTTTGTTATACTATTAGTATAGTATTTCAAGATATTTTTATTTATAAACAAACATATGTTTATCAAATATAGTCTGAATTTTTTAACGTAATCCCATAAAAATCTATGAAATATTATTATTTCTAACGAATGAATACCGTTATGTTAGCATGAAAAGTGATAAATTGATGAGGAATAATATCATACAAAGTTTCAACCTGCCATTAGTCCTATTCTCGGAGGGAGAGGAAATGTTACATTTAAAAATATAATCATATATATATATATATATATATATATATATATATATATATATATATATATATATATATATATATATATATATATATATATATGTAGTAACTGGAAACGGACTCTGTGGACTCTGTACCGCAAAGCCAGCAGATTCTCTAATGAGGCTCTTGATAAAGACATAAACTGCCGAACAATAGCTTTTGATGAGTTCAGTAATTTTTACTGCGTGAGAACGAAGTAGAAGGAGTCGAGATGCAAACTTAGTAAGACGGACCAGGAGATGCTCCGAAATTTTTGCGGCCTGCCGGGGCGAGCTGAGCTGAGAAATGGTTTATCGGCAAACGGCCTTTACGAGCTTACGAGCTGTCATGATTGTTCTAATTATTATTAAACTTGTAAATAGTTGTATATTTTGACATATATATTCAAGAAAATTAAACAGTGTAAGATTTCACTAAAAATCTGCCCTGGACTTTATTCATTCCCATCTAGACGACCGAGCATAACATAAAATATATCTATATATATATATATACAGGGCTTGACAAATGCGGTCGCCAGGTCGCCACTGGTGACCAAGTTTTTCTATCTGGACACTAAGTTATTTAATCTAGCGTTTTTATTATTATTATCATATTTTTTTCTAGAAAAATTGAGCTAAGAAATGAACGCAAACGGCATTTTTTTCTCTCTTTTTTTTTTTTGCCATTTTTAATTTAGTAAAAATAAGTTCAGCAAATGCAAATTTTAAAATAATAAAAACAGAATTATTTGACTGGTAAAGACAGGAAAATAGGCTTTTTTTTCTGTTTCACTGTTTCATCGATGCCTTCCTCATCAGATATAGATTTTGTATATCACTCCTATCCGGACATTCGGCAATCAGCATTCTCTCTCTCTCTTTTTCACAGATAAATAATTTTGATAAATTTCATTAGAAAACTGGGTTTATATTGTCTTTCTAAATATGTAACAATTCCAAACTATGTAACTAATAATCCTAAATTATGCTTATAATTATTTTTTCTCAATTAATTGATGAACTTTTATTCTTTTTGAAAATCAGTGTCAAGGAAAAAGGGAGGGGGGAGGGTAATGTTTTTTATTGGCGACTAGGATTTTTTGCTGGCTACCAGATATTTATCAAATTTGTAAAGCTATATATATATATATATGTATATTGTAATACATTTGTAAAATATATATATATATATATAATATTTTAAAGTTTCAACCTATCTTAAATCTATTCTGTATCCGATTTAATTTAATTCATTCCCTCTTAAAATATTATTTTATTTCACTGTTTAAATGCGTCTCATATTTTTTTTTTCTTTTCTACAGTTCTCTTTTGCAAAATTCCTTTGTCTCTGCCCCGTAATATTTTTTTCAGTCTGAAATCATTTGCTAACAGAATATTCTTTTTGTTTATCTCAAGCCTCCTTAGTTTATTCTGAGGACGCTTCAGAAAGTTTCTCCCTCGTTTTTGGGGGAACCAAATTACAGCCACTTGACGCATCCGCCGGGTACTCTCCAATTCGCTTTCTCATTGGCTACGGGCTTCTTTCGCATTGCATATTTGTATTTCTACGCTAAAACTAATAAAATGCCTCCCACTGTGCCAGTGAAGAACTTTTTCGTCGTTTCTCTTACCTCAGAACATGCGACAACAATTGTAGTGGAATTTCAATACCGTATTGTATGCAGCTTGAAATATTTATTTCGCTAGTTTATTTTGCTGGCTTAATTTTACTTAATCTGCTATGTGAAAGATGTTCAGCTTATTAAGACCGACAATGCCTCAAGAAGAACTTTCCCATATATTGCTCCCTTTTGTTTAATAAATAAAATCTTGATGCTGTAATTGACTATTTTCTTAGGAGAAACTCTACATATTTGTTTCAGCCACTGTCTTTTATAACCCTCTCAAACACGTCAAGTACCTGCTATATATTTTTACTTCATGTCCGCAGCTGTGTTATAATATCAATGATATCCTGGGATAATATAAGGGGTTCCCAATTGAAAAGTGGACAGCTGACGTAGCGACGTTATCAAAGTTGCCGAACTGATTTTCATTTGATTTTGGTTTCGCGCAGAGTTAGTGGAGCATTAGACAAAGTTGCGTCGTTTGGAAATTGACGGCTAAAGCATGGTGTGAACAGGATGGAAGCGTCCAGAGTCGAGCAGTGAGGTGTAGTGCGTTTTTGGAGGCTGAAGGGGCAACGAACGCAGACATTTTTTGCCGCATGAAGTATGTTTATGGTGAACACTGTTTCGGCCGTACAGCGGTGAACAACTGCTGTACGGCCGAAAAAAACCCACCATAAACATGCTTCATTCGACGAAAAATGCAGGTCCACGCTGTCATCACCGATGCATCAGTCGCCGCTGTCGATGAGATGGTACACTCCAGACCTGTCGCATTGTAATTTTCACATTTTCGGGTCACTTAGGAATGCACTGCGCGGACAGCGGTTTACTTAGGATGACGAAGTGAAAGATAAGATACGAATATTCTTCCGAGATCAGCTCCAAGAGTTCTATGCCAGGGGTATCGACATACTGGTGACATGATGGGACAATTACCTCAACAAATACGGTGATTATTTTTAGAGTTGTTATAAAATACTTACTTCTACACTCTGTGTCCACTTTTCATTTGGGCAACCCTTATAGATGCTAATATCTTAGAGATTGGAGCGCAAAGTATCATTATGAGCAGTAGATCTTATTGCCTGCGTAACGCGGTCGCTTCATATGTTATTAGCTGATCTTGATCACTTATTTAAACCATAATACCTACATTTTTTATATTCGTCACACGCAAACACATACATATATATATATATATATATATATATATATATATATATATATATATATATATATATATATATATATATATATATATATATATTGTAGCAGTAACCTAAGGATAATAATAATAATAATAAAGAAATTATTATATAATAATAAACAAAAAATCCATTTACTTTAAGAGATCACTCACTAACTTTAATTTATATGTTTTACTTACCCATCATACGTAGTATAGGGTAAGTCTTGTAATCGTTTTAAAAATCGAAAAATAAAATTTTTGACGGATTTACACGTTTTAGACACTGAAAATTCCGAAAAACATATTTTTCGAAAAAAAAATTGCTGTCCGTCTGTGTGTCTGTAAACGCTCTATCTCCCGAACAAATTGAGATAGAGACTTGCAATTTGGTATGTACTTAGTATGTAATAATGGAAAGAAGCTTATTGAATTTCAGTAACCTCGATTATCTGGACCTCGATTTTCGGACTCTCGAAATATTCGTTCTGATAAAAGGTATATAAAAATTTTCGAAATTACTTATTTTAAGGAAGGAATATAAAAGACAATAAAAAAACATAAATTTTGCATAAAGAATGAAGTCGATAGGGTATTTAGTTGCCAAGATATTTGTAATCCTATTTTCCACACTCTTTGATTTTTCGTGACCCTGTATATTATCCAAATTTCAATTCAAATATATATTTTAATTGAAAATGAGACGCTTAATCCGACGCAATAAATAGGTAGTTAATGTGATTATTAGTTTTGGATATATAACGATGTTTCTTTTACGCAATTCTGTAATAGAGCATTTAAAGATTATGACGTCATTAAGCCCGATTTTATACGAATTGCAATGCATTTTATAAGTAGTTTACACATGTTTTATTTTCATATTTTATATTATGCATATCCATATGGGTAAGTATTACGGTGGCCCCCAACGACTAGTTTATGCATGCATCATAAATCAACGAACTTTTAAGACAGAATTTTACAAAAACTATGTATTTAAATACATATTTTTATAAAACGGATAATTAAATGTTAAATCACAATAACTTCATATAAATTTTGTAAAAGTGTTGATTTTTTTCTTACAACTAATTGAACTTTTTTTTAGAATATATAAATTATATTCTTATCAGTTATTTTTCACATTACACCTAATTATTGATAATCCTCTGAGCCGTTAATTAGATAAAATAACAAAAATTAAACCTCTAAGCGAGAAATATTTTTTTTATAATTTTATAAAACTTAAAAGATAACGTAAATATTTTTTAAATACTTCAAAAGGTAATTGACTTTTTTCATACTTCCTATGTAGAACTATCTACACAAACTAAATCTGGTTTATTATATATCAGTATACATTTAAATTTACACACGCGATGCTAGAAGTTTCAAAATAAGTGATAAAAAGTCAAAATTTTTAATTAATTTCCTTATGAAAAAACTGTTAATGTATACATTTTATAAACAGCAAATATACTAATACGCTTACAAAACACTGACAGAATTAATCGAATTTTATATTATTGGCACATAATTTCAAGATATTTTTCTGTATAAGACAATTTAAATAATATTTTATACTTTATTTTAACTTTTTTAAATATAAATGATTTTAGAAAATACACTTCAAAAAATAAATGACGGCTAAAGTGTTAATGCATTCTGTCGCAGATTCTAAAATTCGTTTAATTTACTTATATTGCAATAACTTATTAACACTTTCCAACATAATTAAAACGTGCTTATGACATCGGTTTGTCTAGCCGTCTTCCATGCTCTAACTCGCGTAAATATAATTGGATTACCATGTAACTGATATATGTTATTGAAGTTTACCATAGCATGTTAGTTATTGAAAATGGAGTATGTGCCATTTATAATTCACTTACAGGGGCGCACAAAATAATTCGTTACATTATATTCTATGGCGAAGAATCGCTTACAATGTATTTTAATGATGTTACAACAGTTCAAACATAATGAACTTGATATGCATTAGTAAGGTAGATTGTAGCATGCTTTTTATAGAGTAAAGTGTAAGTAGTAATTATAATTCGTTTAGAAGGACGCTTAAATGAATCCATTACATTATGATTTATGGGGCAAAAGCTGTTTGCAGAGTATTTCAGTAATGTTACACTACTTCAAATGTATTAAAATTTATATGCATCACTGAGGCGCACTACAATATATTTTCTATAAATTATGGAGTGCGTAGTATTTATCGTTCATTTACAGCGACGCACAAATGAATTCGGTTACAGAGCTGATTATGATCGGTAATTGCTAGAAGTGTACTTTCAGCTGTGATATTTTTAAACTTAACTTATTGTTAGTGTATTATGTAGTGTGTATATATTTTACAGATCACATACACAACTACAGGGAAGAATTCGCACACATTATCGGCTATGGACAGAAGTTGCTGAAAATGGATTTTTACTACATTATGTGGTTCTTAAACCTTTAGCGGGCGGTGTCCACAAAAAAGGACACCTAATTTTAATTCCAAAACTGACAAAATGGCACCAAGAATATTTAATTAAATTTTTCCTTTTATAAATTACCGGAAAATTAGCATTTTTTTTATTTTCAAATAAATTCGTTGGTAAATTCTGGTGTCAGTCCATAATTTCATCATTTTAAAAACAAACTTACTCCGCGCCGGAAAGGGTTAAATCCTGTATTTATACACTTAATTTCATTGTTTGAAAACAATGAAATTTCTAGAATATTCTAATAGTGTTGGAAAGCGTTTCATAGTCTGTGCTTGATACACAATTTTTTGTTCTTTTTATTCTTTCCATAGATAGAAAACATTAAAAAAAGTAAACAGAAGAAAATATTTAACATTTAGAACAGAGAATACCTGCATGACGCGCACAATCATTGGTATATTCACTGTAATTAATCACAACAAGAAATTGTCGTCATTAACTCTGATTTGCCCTCATGCAAATTATCTGATATTTAACAAGTAATTGTTGATCGAGTTTCAGCCTACTTATAATTACATGAATGTGTAAATGGGCCTATTCAAATTGCGTTGACTAAGCTCATTTAAATTTGGTCGGCATGGAGTACCATTATTAAAGGAATTGTCAGAATCATAGACAATGTTAAGTCTCAAATAATGCAGTAAAGAATGGCAAACGATTAATCCATTAAATTTAATTACAGTCCCTTAACACTTCTTAGTTAAATGGGAGCAACGATGAACATTATTATTTCAGCTGTATTATAATTAGCACAGTTAAAAATTTTAGTTCAAAGCTGAACCATTGCACGGTGTGAAGTAATTAGAAGAATTAAAATATCGTTCTGCTTGACTTTGATTTTCATGATTCAATCTTGAAAAAGAATTTAATTTTCAACAAAAAGATGGAGTTATTCAACAGTCAATAGAGGTTTCCATTTTATGAAAGAACACCGATCAATCATATATGATTATCGTTATCTGATAATTATTACTCACAAAATACATTTAGATACACTATAATGACAAAATGGCCATCGAATCAGTAGGTGGAAAAGTGTGTAGTGTATATGAATGCATTTTGCCTTCACTGACATTGTATAATGACAATCGGGTATGATTTATCGCAGTTGTACCTGTAAATGGAAAAGTGTTAGATGAAAGCAATTCTGTGAGTGCATGTGCAAGTGTAACTCTGCTAATTGCCGGTCTCCAAACTAGCTTTAAATCGAGGTGGATTTTTAATTTATTTGAATTATTCTGCAAAATTTTCAACCATTTTAAAGCAGCTATGAACTTCTTTTTTATGGTACCATCAAGTTGTTGACCGTCAAGTTTTTTTACGGGTTCCATCTAGAGATGTTTTAAAGCACGAAGGTAACCGCCTACTTGTCTAGTTGTTAGAACGCTGGCTTTTAGGTAAGAGTTGCTTGTTCGAATCCCGATTCAAGCTTCGTTCTTCGTAGTGTATTGGATTCCACTTCAAATAAGTCCTAGAGATATGTTTTCCTGTTAATTTTTAATTAATTACCAATTTTAATCAAGCAACGTGTTCCAACGATATGTGAGCGTACTGTGTCAAAAGACTGACCAAAAGTATTTCTTATGATACCTTATTTATTGCTGCGTTTTTTGTATGTGCATAGTAAAAGAGCTGCTGACATGAGAAATAATATGTATGTTTCATGTTATTCCTTCTAAGTTCGCTATTTTGGCAAGAAAGATAATTTGTAGGGATTTTTAATTTGGCTTCCTAAATGTAACTGAATGAATATGAGATAACTTTATCAAAAATATTAAAAATTTGTTGGAATCATAATTTAACTTATCTATTTAAAAGAACCATAAATTCTACACACTTCATTTTGAATACGAAACATACAATAGTAAACACCAATTACCAATAACATAGGGTAAATGCATCAGTAGTCGGCCATCCGCTAGTAGTCGGCCACATTGAGATAAAATGCTTTACATATAGCTTATTTTTTGTTCTGAATGAAATATTACAATTTCGCAATATGCAACCATCTTTCATAAGCCATAAACCATCACCACAAAGTTGTGGGCAATTTTATTGAATTAGAATCAGCTATTTTTTTTTTCAAGATTGAGGTTAGATAAGCATTTTTCCGATATTTTTGTTAACGTATCACAATACATTTCTTTTACATGCTAAAAGGTGTAAATTAACAACATAAAATATACAGTAAAATCTATATATATAATTGTCTTACGTGGCGCGAAAATAGGGCTGAATTTCTACCTTATCGTTGGCAACAGCCATAGTTTCCAGAGCTCAGACCAATGAACAGACAAGATTGTGTTAGCTCCACCTCCAATATGGCGCCCAGTGTCAATGCACTGAAACTCAAGCTAGCAATTATTAAAAATAAAATAATATGAACGTAATCCAAAGCGTCTGAGATGATTCCTCATTTTAATTATGAGTAATGTTGTCGTTTAATTATGAGTGATATTGAATTCTCAACTCTTATTTAGAATTTATTTACGAATTTCACTCACACAAAAAATCAGAGATAAAAAAAATAAACTTTCTAGAACCCCTGCTGCCATCTGTTGATGTTTTATTGAAGTAAAAATGATTTTTCTTCAATTTCAATGAAGTAAAAATTTCTTTTGCAGAAATCTATAATCAATTAGAATAGTGAAATGTTGAACGAAATTTACACAATCATTGATGATAAACTATCTTCCTACCACGTAGTGTTTTTTTTTTTTTTTTTAGTGAATTTAAGCAGTGCTGTACAATATTATAGGTGCAATAAGTTTTAAACTAATTATGTTTCCAAGATCCTTTTTTCATAGTATTTAAATGATTTATATGTCCATTAGTAGCATCAACTAAATGCATTTTTAGTTGTGTTTTCAACGGAGTTTTCGATTACTTTTTTACATTAAAAAAATTGTCAATTTCATATGTTCAAATGATTTATTGTAGTACTTATTCCGGCTAGAATTATTAGAAAAATAAAAAGGGGCGAGCGAGCGAAGCGAGCTGGGACCGCGTAGCGGTCTCAATGTGAATTGCTTTGCAATTCACGGGGGGTTGGCGAGCGTTAGCGAGTAGGGGGCTGAGCCCCCTAGTAACTTTTATTAGGTTGCTGACATGTTTCGGCTCACTCCGAGCCATTTTCAAAAACAAATGAGAATATTCTATATAATTGCGCGCTCTTTGAAGTTATTATTTGAAATGCTATCATTTAATTTTTATGTACTTTTTAAAAATTAATCACGTTATCTTTTATGTTTACTTGGTTGTTCATTTTCATATTTGTAACCATGGAGTAACTTGAGCCACTATTTTGGTAAGTTAAAAGATGCTGCATCGTTACATATTGTATTTTTGCGTGTTATTATCTGTATGGTTTCTCTTATTATGGATGAATAGTATAGACTGGAGGGAAAAATTATTTTACTTTCATTGAAATTTATTTGGATGAATTCTTCTTGCTATAATCTTGCCAGGGCTGTGGTTTTTCTATTATATTTAATATAAAAAATACAAACTTTATACTCTTCAATATTATCCAAGCTTTTTTGAAAAATTTAAATACAGACTTAAACGTTTCAATATTTACTTAATAGCCAAACCCGCTCATAAATTAAAGAATATCATTTGCAGTAAAATTGATATAATTAATTTTGAAAATTATTCATGAATATATGAAATACCTTTTATTAAAGAAGACGGATGTAAGAATTAATATATTGGCATGACAAGCAGCAAATTTAGCTATAGAAAAGAGGAGCATATAACTGATATTAAGTATAATAGAAAAACTACAGCCCTGGCAAGATTATATCAAGAAGAAACCATCCAAATAAATTTCAATGAAAGTAAAATAATTTTTCCCTCCATCCTGTACTATCCATCCATAATAAGAGAAACATTAGAGATAGTGGCACACAAAAATAAGATATATAACGATGCAGCATCTTTTAACTTACCGAAATTGTGGCATTCATTTGCAATTGGGGATTTAGTTATAATTTAACTTAACCCCTTGGCTACAATTTATTTCTGAAGCTCAAACATGGTTTAAACGCAAACTACTTAATGAAAAAAAAAATTCCATAAAATTTTTTAAATATGTCAATTTTCTAAACAAATATTAAAATTTAAGTACAGGGCTAATATAAAAGATAAATTCATTTTCAAAAGACTATATATTAAAAAGTAATATACGTACAAATATGAGTGATATATGAAAATAACAGCAAACCTCACCAAATTTTCTGCACACTCTAAAAATGTTCTGTGTGCGCCCCCTGGGCCACATGACAGACGTCCAGGCAGTAGTTGAACTCGTTTCACACATTTTGTAGCATCATCCTGTCAATGGTCATCACTGCAGCGTTGATCCGTTCTTTGAGATCTTTTAATATTTTCGATAGTGGGGGTACATAAACAAGGTCCTTAATCTGCTCCAAAAGAAGAAGTCAGATGGCGGTAAATCAGGTAACCTGGGGGCCAGGGGAACAAAGTGATACCGAAGGATACTGAACTGGTGATGCCACTTGGTGCAGACATTACAAACTTCGTGAGTTTGCGGTTATTTTCATATATCACTCACATTTGTAAGTGTATTACTTTTGAATACATAGCATTTTGAAAATGAATAAATGTTTTATAAGCTCCATTGACCGTAATGTTATTCGGATTTGTAAAATTCCATTATTTTCAAATTTATAATTGGAACTTCTTGATTAACGAACTCATGCAAGATGAACCCACTGTCCAAATTTGTTGCTATTCGGTCCAAGATTGTGAATGTTATCATTATGACAAACAGTTGTAACACATGATGATACTAAGCCAGGGCACGAAATTTCCGCTCACCAGCTCGCCATTGGCGAGCAAATATTTAAGGTTGGCGAGTAAGTTTCGACTTTTGAAATGTTGGGCTTTAAATCAAACTGTATACGCTCAGAATATCGTGCCTCAATCTAGCGACACGCGGAAGTGTTTTAAAATCAAGCGACGGCATTTATCTTCCAAAAGGAGAGAAAATACGGCGTCACCCACTTCCATTTCTCTCCTACGGAGGAACGAACTTCCCCCGTCTGCATTAGTTCCCCCACTTTCGCACCACGCAAGCGCCAAGGCTGCTTTTCTCGCTTCCGAGGCCGAATCTGATCGCTCTTCACTCCTGCGTGAAGTGAATCAGGTTTCGCCACCTAAGCTCAGCTGCTTGAAACACTGTAAAAGTTATTCGCTTTTTTCGAATTTTTAACATTTTAAAAATTGTTCATATTTTTCATGAATGTAAAATATTCTGGATTTAACAGACAGCTCCTTCTGACAATGGTCAATTTAAATTCAGTTTGTCATAAATAGTTCATTTTCTAGGCAGGTGTGATGGCCGACGTTACTGTCTGAATGAATGTAAAATAGTGGCAATCAAAAATTTTAGTCTGGCTAGTACCTTTTCAACTGAAATTTCATGCCCTGTACTAATCTATAATACATTTCCCACGGTCTAACGAGGTTCGAACCTAATCCGTTCAATGAATATCAACGAAATGTTTTTTTTATTTCTCATTTACCAAAATAAACAACTCCTAAAACTTTTACTGAAATCGAAGAAATTTAACATGCATTAAAAATGCAGAAAATATATTCCCATTGAACGTAATGTTATTCCAATTTTCAAAGGGTCGTTATTTTCCAACGAATTATGGAATATTCTTGATTAACGAACCTACCCAAGATATTTTATCTTAAAATAAAACAAAAAAACCAAACTTGTACAATGCAATATCATTAAAATGCATCGTAAATGATTTTTTTCCCATAAACCATAATGTATTGGAATTCTTTTGTGTGCCTTTGTAAACATATTGTAAGCGGTACATACTTGATTAACGAACACATGCAAGATATTTGCAAGATCGGTTCTCACTTATGACGTGCATGATCAGCAAATTAACTAACTCTCTGGTATTTATTTTTTTACCATAATTTGAGCGCATGAGATATCAAACCCAAATTCACGGATCACGAGCATGATCACTTTAGACTTAGAAAATCAGAAAAACTCAATTTCTTTTTTTCATCACTCATGAAGTATTGGCGCGGAAGCAGTCAATAAAGCAATTGGCTGTACTAAGCCTAATTGGAATGTTCTACAAATATCGTATAAACTACTGTTTTTAAGTGTTAATCCTGGTGTATTTGAAAAGGCTAATAATAACGCATTGTAAAATTAAGTGTCTTCAATTGATTAAATTCAAGTTCTTATTAGTTCAGCATTCTGTAATTATTTAAATGTATACATAAATTAAGGTTTAGTATGTCATCCTACTACAATTTGGGGGCTCGATCCCAGGATATAGGTGAAGATAGTTACAGTAAAACTATTATAACAGTAGTGGTGACAACGGAGACCAGTAGGAAAATAGAAATTAATTCAAAATTGTCGTGAATTACCAGTCAAGAAGTGGATTGTGAGTTATTAATGCAGATGTAAAAACCATAATCATACCTCTCCAAGTACAAGTCTAGAAGATAAACGTGGGAACCCTAAATAAATCTAGAAGATGTGATATCATAAATTTTATGTGAGAAATGTGGGATTCGGGTACCAAAAAAAACGACGATTCCAGAGCTAATAAAACTGATAAAAAACTTAGAAGATTTCATAAAGGACCGCTTAAAAATACTTATTGCATCTAGAAACGAGAAAGCAAAAAAAGAAAAAGAAGAGAAGAAGCTACAAGCGGAACTCGAAAAGAAGAAATTACAAGCAGAACTAGAAGAAAAAATTGCAGTTGCAAGCGGAGAAAGGAAATTGGAAATGGAAAAAAGAAAATGGAGAGTAGAATTGGCAGAAAAAGATCGTACAAGGTAGTTCGATATAAAGAAAATACAGATACAAGTAACCTCAAAAGAGCATATCGATGTGAAAAGTAGGTCAAATACATTTAAGCAATATGAGTTACTTACACTATTAACAAAATATGATAATTCTATTGATATTAGTCTATATTTGGCCATGTACGAAAGACAGGGATGACCACCTCAGGAAACCCGGCCTAAACCTTAGAGTTTGTGTGCAATCCTGAGGGGCTGACACGCCTCTATCACCAGCGAAACATGTACGAAAGACAGAAAGACAGATGGCGCAAACAGTTAAAGACAAAAAGAATGGGTAACTTATTTAATTAATAGACGTGATTAATATAATAACGAGAGAAAACGAGCCCGAAATCCATGATTACAATTAAAGCAAAAGTATTCTTTTGAAAAGATATAAGCTATCCCCAGAAGAGCTTAGGCAAAAAAAAAAAAATCCCCGCGTAAAAGGAGCCATCGGCTAATTGGCCCGAATTTGCCTATGAGATCAAGGTATACTTCCAACAATGGATTGAAGGTCTGCAAGTAGATAACTTTGATGAATTATCAGAATTTATCATAGTTAATCAAATTAAATATAATTTGCCTCCGGAGATAAAGGAACATTTCGTTGAGGAACTATTAGTAATCAAGGAAATTGAGGACTTAGTAAATAAATTGGATATTTACGAAACGGCGCGAAGGATTTGCACTAAACCGACAGTAAGAAATATAAGTGGTAGTTTAGAGCAGAAAAGATTAAGAACAGCTGGCTACGCCAATTCGAAAGGTAGCCAAGTTTATAAATGGCACGGTATGAATCAGGGAAAAAACGAGTCGCATATATTACGTTTTAAATGTAACATACCTGACCACGTGAGCGTGAAATGTAGCACTTGTACTAGAACACAGCAGGAATATTCAAATGTTAACCTGCAATGTACTCAGAACTGGTGATAATCGAAATCCGAAGATTGGATCTAAAACACGCAAAGAAAAATTGTTAATATAGGCACATTAAAATGTAAGAAAGGAAGAATCATAGACATCCCAGGGAATGAAGACAAACATAATTATTGATACAGGGAGCGACATTCCAATCGCCAATTCAAGATACCATACCGCAATAAACTCGGCAAAGTTAATCAGCGACAATATATCTATATCAGACATAAGCGGAAAAGTGATTAAGCCAATAGGTTTCTTCTTGCAAAAAGTCTGCGTGGACTATATGGAAGTACAAGATAAATTTTATGTGGTTCAAGAGACGGATTATGATATAATAATAGGTAGAAAAGCAATCAAAGGCTTAGATCTAAGAATAGTATCCGACGTTGAGAATAATAAGTAACGACATAGTGTGAATAAGATACATTAAAATTAACAGAATTCCACCCAAAATAGAAGAAATAACCACATAAAATGTAAGTAACAATAATAGATATTAGGCAGGTGTGGTTAACATCGATCGTAAACGTCAAAGTGGATTTGACTCGTATTACGAAGATAGCTAACAGGGAAAAGATAAGGAATTAACAAAATCGTACAAACCGAATAAAACAAAAGAGACTGGGTTAAAAATGAATGTACAACTGGCAGTTGACAAACATATATACAAACGCCCAAAGAAATTCCCTCCAGTTGGGCAGGAATTCCTGAGTAAGAAAAATATGGGTCGCACCGATTATGCATAGATTATCGGAAAATAAATTGAAAAATAATAATAGATCGCTACTCATTACCGCTGATTGAGGTAGTTGTTGATAAGCTATAGAAGGCAAAAGTATTTAAAACGTTAGATCTCAAAAATTACATTTTCCACGTTGAAATTGAAGAAAACAGTCGGAAATATACAGTTTTCGTAACCCGTGAAGGGGAATATGAATTTTTGCTTTGTCCGTTCGTATTATGCATATTTGGTAATCAATCCAAAGATATGTAAACACAATGTTCCAAAATTTGCTACGAGAAAGCACTATTATTATATATGTATGGATGATTTTGTTATTCTCTCAGGAGATGAAGAAGAAAGCATAAAGAAACTGCAACGAGCGCCTGAAATCTCATGATCATACAGTTTAAAAATTAATTTCAGAAAATGAGAATTCCCAGGAAAACAGAATTATTAGGATAGATAATCGAAAATGGAATAATAAAGCTATCTGCACCAAAACGAAGGCTGTGCAAAAATTCTCCAAACCAACAACTGCAAGGTACTTTAAAAAGTTCATCCCGAACTATGTTAAAATCACCAAACCTCTAAGTGATTTATTAAAGAAAGGACAATGTTTCAAATTTAAAAGATAGCAGATCGAGACATTCAACGAGTTGAAGAAAATATTGTCAATAAAATCTGTCCAGCAATTATAGAAACAATTATCTATAAACAAAAAAGATTTAGCAACTAAAGTAGAAAGGTGGGCATTATTTATCGAAGAATTTGACTACGAGATAGAACATATAGAGTAGTAACAAGAATTAAACATGTAGACGCAGATTAAGTCAAAACGTTGCCGATATTGCAATCAGTACTGGTTATAACAAGATCATAACGTAACTAAAAAATCAATAGCGCAAAGGCTAGAGGAATCCATAAAAGAGATCAAGTCGCTAGTTAACGATGGATCTTCCAATAATTACATAATAAAGGATGACGTATTATACAAATTTGAAAATGGAAAAGAAATTATGTTAGTGCAAGAAGAGTTGTAACGAGAAATTATACGAAAAATTCATCAACGAGAAAACTCCGCTGTGTCAAAGACGGAAAAACTAGTGAGGCAAGAATTTCACATAGCTTGGTTAAGGAAGAAAGTAGAAACAGTAATTTCAAACTGTATTTAATGTATCTTGTATAATAGGAAGCAAGGAAAAGCTGGAGGTTTTCTAAACTCGATACCAAAAGAAGACAGACTTTTAAAAACTTACCACATCGACCTATTGTCACTCAAAAATAAAAAATACCAATATATTTTCACCGTAGTAAATACATTTATGAAGTTCACATGGTTTTCCCCGGTGAAATCAACGTCGGCCAAGGAAATGATAGATAAATTGGAACTACAACAAAACACTTTCCAACTACTTACCAGTTTCCAATCTCCATATCCAATTAGAATTATATCCTATAAAGGAACAGCTTTTGCTGTAAGCAAATTCACGGAATATTGTACAAAGCAAGGAATCGAGCATCTGAAGATAGCAACTGGGATGCCAAGAAGAAATGGACAGGTTGAAAGGATACATGGAACAATGATACCAGTGTTGTCCAAATTGTCTAGCAGTGTTGAATCCAAGTGGTGTAAGTATGTGCTAAAATTACAAAGAATTATCAATAGCACAATATAGCTAAGCACCAAGTATAGTCCTTTTGAGTTAATGACCGAAGTTAAAATGAAGGACAACGCCATACAAGACACAGTCTTACATGTTATAAGGTTTTTAATGAGACCACATACTTCATGAAATTTCAACGTATTTCGTGGTATTCTAGTTCTTGCTAAGTTTTCGGCAACATGTCTTCTGTAACAATACACACAATATCGTTTATCCTAGCCTTCAGTTCTTCAACCTCAGCAACTTGTGTGGCAAATACTCTGTCCTTTATATAGCCCCAAAAGAATCAATCAAGAGAAGTAATGTCAGGAGAGCGTGGAGTCCATACAGTATTATGTCCATCCCTTCCAATTCACCGGCCCAGACATTTTTCGTCTCCAAACTCACGAAATATGAAACCCGAGTGAGGGATTGGTCCATCTTGCTGATAAATAATCCATAGTTGAAGCGAACACTTGGCAAGAACTAGAATACCATGTTGACATTCTTCGAATTACCTAAGGGGCTTACTTTGAAATTTCATAAAGTATGTGGTCTTATTAAAAACTTTATAACAGTACTTACAATGTATCATAACAACCATATGTCTAATTATAATAGCTTTCGCACAACAAATATTTATATTTAGGGCAAGACTTTGTGCTCACCCTGTATATATATATATATATATATATATATATATATATATAAGCTAATCAAAGTGATTTATGAGCCAAATAGGCTTAATTATGGTATCATATGAAAATCAATAATTTATACTAGATAATTATCGAAAAGAATATGTATAAACCATTCCATACCAATTTGCGCAATGCAGCAGAATTTTAATAAACGAAGCTATTACAACAGGTTGATTTCTAAAGAATCTATCAAAAATTTTATTCCACGTTTCAGTGCTATAGGCATAATTTTATATCTGTTAATGGCTACATAAAAATAATTACCTTTCCGAATACACTTTATAAGAAATTAAGATGTAATTTGTAATAATCGAAAATAGCAGAATTTCGAAGATAAAAATTAATTATATTAATCTCTTTTAAATATCTTCGTTCTATATATATCATTATTTTTTAATTATCTTCTCTATTCTTTATCATCTCTTTTAATTATTTTTTAAGATAAGATAAACTTAATCACCAATTCTGAAGAATTTCCTATTTGAAAAATCTTTATTTAAGGTCATTTCCCTTTTACAGCAAAAAAGGTTTGCAGATAAAAATGCATGACAGCTATTAACTATCAGTAGCTTAATGTTGTCAAGTTATTAAAAAGAAATATCTGTGAGCTAATATTAGAAAAAGTGTAATAAGACTTGGGTAATTTGAAACGTGACTTGCCTCTAACTGCTTGGGATGATCAAATGCGTTATCGAATTAAATGAAATGGCTAGAAAAGTTAGAAGAATACATGATGCATAAAATTTAAATAACATTTATAGCTTGTAACATAGTTTTTTTTATAGAAAATGTCTGTACATTCAAAATTGATGTTATGTAACGTATTATTAGGATGTGACATGTATCTTTCTATTCTAATAAAAAATAACTAATACTTCTGCCGTAATTGAATTTATTGTGACATTTTCATTTTCTTGCTTATAATGCAAAAACTATTGCATATAAGAACATAAACTTGAATAATGGAAATTTTATAGATAAATGCGTGATAAACATGTATAAGCAGACAGTTTTTACATCGAAAATAATATTTTAATTGCCATTTAATGTTGAAATTGATCAAGATAGTTCAGTTATATAAGTTTTAGAGGGTTCAAAAACTACGCATAGCAATTTAAGCATCTTTTGCACGTGACTACATTGAGGTGTCATTTTTTTTTTTTTATTTACATGTTGTTGTTGTTTTTTACTTTTTTTCATATTTTTATTCAAAATTTCATTATCTGAATAAAGATTTAATTCATACTTTGAAATAGCCCTTTTTAGGGTTCCGTACTTAAAAAGTAAAAACGGAACAATTATATGATCAGTCCTGTGTCTGTCTGTCCGTCCTTTTTACTCGTAAACTATGGGACTTGGAAAGTTCAAACTTGGGAAAATTATAAATCCTATTGACCCACATATTTATAGATTATTAGCCATTCACGAATATGTTTAGGAAAAATTTAGGGGGGAGGGTGGCAATTAAGTTACTAGAAAAAAAATTATTTTTGTATATCGTGTGGTGTATCATGTCAAATATCTCGTAATGTCGAATTCAAAAATACATATTATTTAATTTTAGGTATTATATTTTTAAAATACACCGCAAATATATGTCTCCCTCCACTCACCTCTATTTCCGAATCTACTGAAACTAACATTATGAAAAAATAAGGGGTAGTAGGAGTTTATTTAAACCTTGCAGGAAAACTATAGCGATCTTCCTAGGTCACATAGTTTGAGAAAAACACATTTTTTCGTTACACAGAAACTTTAGCGGTCAGCGGGGAAGTTTACGGGTGCTCTCGATGCAGAATCATCCAAGGATAGTTGATAATGATTTTAGAAAAACATTGTCTGTAATTAGCCGAGATATTAAGTTACTTGAAAAAAAAATTATATATATCGTGTATGATATCATTCGAAAGATCTCGTAACACCGAACTTAAAAATATATTTGTTTTAATTTTGGTATTATATTTTCAGTGATATCGTCGAAAGTGTACTACAAAAATATGTCCTAATCCTCCTATATCCGAATCTACTGAAACTAACATTATGAAAAAATTAGGGGTAGTAAGAGTTTATAAAACTATAGCGATCTTCCTAGGTCACAAAGTTTGAGAAAAACGTATTTTTTCGTTACACAGAAACTTTAGGGGTCAGCGGGGGTAGTTGACGGGTGCTCTCGATGCAGAATTTTCCAAGGATAGTTGGTAAGAATTTTAGAAAAAAATTGTCTGTAATTAGCCGAGATATTAATTAAGAAGTTACTTGAAGAAAAAATTATATATATCGTGCATGGTATCATTCGAAAGGTCTCGTAACACCGAACTCAAAAATATTTTTTTTTTTAATTTTGGCATTATATTTTCAGAGATATCGTCGAAAATGTACTACAAAAATATGTCCTAACTCTCCTATATCCGAATCTACTGAAACTAAAATCGTATATATTATTTCTCCTGTCAACGTCCCTTTTTCTAAGAAAACACGAAACGCAGAACGACGAATGAGATGCCATATGAAAGGATTTTGAACAGGCTTCTGACATAGTACAAATACATTTTCCTAAAACATGTCTTTTGATTAAAATTTGCTGATAATTAAAAATTAAATCGGCATTATTTTCATAAATTAAATGAAACGTTTTCCTCAAATTAATGTTGCCATAAAAATAAAATACCGCATTATATCGTGCTCAGCAATAATTATTAAAAAGAAAATGTAAAATAAAGATTGCTGCACGGGTTTATTTTATATTTATGATTAAAGAGCAAAATTTAAATTCAAATGCTCAATTTATTTTTCTTTGTCCCATGTTTTTTCCCGAAACAGATGATGTTATCTTCTAATGCAGTTAAAATACGATTGATATTTTTTTTGCTTTTGCCTTAGCTGTCAGCGATCAATTTTTACTATAACTTTAATGGGATACATGAGGCGATATTCTGGCGACTAATGTTGTTTGTAGATATTTTTAGTCCTTATTATATATATATATATATAAATTTAAACTTGCATCTAAAAAATATTAAAATGCAGTGCGAAATCTTCGCACGGGTCCACTGGTTATGAAAAAATTAGGGACCGGTAGTAATTTGTTAATTAATAAATAGTAATTAATAAATTTAATGTACGGAACCCTTTGAGCGTGAGTTATACTTGCACTTGACCGATTTATTTTATCTACTGACGCCAGATTTAATCCCAAATAATAATATTTCGAAACTTCTATTGAAAAATATATTTGCACGTGACTATTAAAAAAGAAAGAAAACTTTAAAATTATTAAATTATTACGTGCGAAAAGCCTTTAATGACTCAAATATAACTCATATTAAAACGTTGTATTTAAAACGTCATATTTAAAACGATTTTCTTATAGCAAACCTTATAAAAGTCCGAGAGTTAACGACATTTTTTTACTTAACAATTTATACAAGCTAATTTAAAATGTGTAATTGATCTTACTTAATCAATTACGAAAACAGCCGTCAACTGTCACGAAAGTGGTGTATGTGGCTTTGGGAACCGAAAAATCTTTCAGTCAAAGGAAAATGAATGGCAACTCGATTACAGAAGATCGCCACCGGTCGAGATAATATCATTTAATCTTTTATAATCAGGTAATCGTTTTAAAACAGAGCAAATTAGTGGGTTTTTAGAGCCTGCGAATTCTGAGCGAGAGTACCTCGTAGGAGCTGAGCCCCCTTATCAAATGCAATATGTACTGCAACGAAATAAAGTTTCTCTACTAGCTCGTACATCGTCTGCTGGGTGAAATAATCTTTATGTAAATCTGGCAATGCATTTATCTGGAATAAAACACAATTACATGGCATTGTCTTTTTTTTATTTACCTAAGAAAAATGGAGTCTCTTCGTGATGAGCAATATGCAGCCTTGAAATTTTGCTTTCGTTTGTAGAAATCCGCTCCAGAAGCATGCATGTGAAATGTTGCAACAAACATGTAGAGAAAACGTTTTACCAAAATAAATGCCATTTTCTCTAGCTTAAAAATTTTAAGGAAGGTCGGTTTTATTTTCAAGGCAATGTGGTTTGGATGATCCTGCTAGCTTCATGGTCCCCTTAATAGTAGGCCTACGCATGAGCTTCCTCAAAAAAAATGGCAGCTGCCATAAGTGGATTTTTTCAACTTTAGTACGATCCCTTGAATTTCTGATAAGAAATATTTCCCTTTTGTAGTCGCCGAAAAATAAGGCGTAACTTACTGTTCTGAATACTGGTACCAATACTAGTAGTCAAATTCAATGGATCATATAAACCTCAAAAGAAAATCTGTCTACGACATCTGCCATGTTTTGACCTACGTGGCTAGCTCAATAGACGATGTCATGATTAACATATTTGCTGTCATTGTTCGAGAATATCGTCGAGTAATACTGTATGAACTCAGAAAGATGGTGCATGTTTCCCACGGTAGCACATTTACTTACCACTCTGCTTGATTATCTGCACATGAGTCGCGTCTGTGAAAGATGGAAGCGCAGACAGTTAACCTCTAAACAGAAGCAAATTCAGATAAATGTGTGTCGAGAATTTCAGAGGTCAGGTAGCCGAACTATTAGATATACTTGGAATCTAGCATCACTGCTTATGAGATTCGGTTACGCCTTTATATCTTCAAAGCAAACAGGAAAGCTCATATTGGAAATTACGAAGTTCTCCTACATCCAAAAGGCTAAAGTTTCAAAGTCTATAGAAAAGGCAATAGTTATTTCTTTCTTTTATTTCTTTCTTTTATTATCATATAATATAATATATATAGAAGACAAAGGAGCTGATATCGTCGTATTTTCTTCTACCAATCCACAAATAATCAATCGAATAGTAAGCAAAACTCTGGGACAGAGTTGGGCCAATTTGTAATTACAATTATCAGCAATGTAATTACAATTTAAATGTATGTAATTTATTATAGTTACACACATTGAAGCACACAAATTTCGTCAAATAATGGGATGGGGCGTTTCTGGCTACAGTACTGCAAGAATTTTTTACGGCATGTAACTGTAACTATAATTAATTACATACAATTTAATTGTAAATTACATTACAGATGATTGAAATTACAAATTTGCCCAACTCTGCTCTGGGCCTACATAGAGTGTCATTTATTAGAATACTTAACAAATATCACTGGCATCCATTTTTTATTCACTGATTTCAAACGCTACAACCCTCTGTCTCTGCCCGACATGTAGCATTCTGAACTAGTTATTAATCCAATATTCTATAAAGATTGTTATTTCCAATCGGCTACATTTACATCACAAGATTGCGATGCAGCTGCCTGTTTTATCTTTTCAAACGGAGAAATAACAAAGGAGGAATGAGAAGCCCATTGTTCAGACGAGAATGTTTTTCTCGCCAAACCGTTTGGCTCCATGGTCTCTAGTCAAGCGCTCTGTGACGTTTAGAGTTTGAAAATAGGCAGGCGAGACATTTTCCTATATGTGGAACCTAATTTGGACAAGTTGCTCTGAAAACAGATTGTTCGGGTAAAAACCACACGGTTGAAAACCTTAGTTCTGGCGATATACACTGTTAAAAAAATTTCTGTGAAATTACGGAGAATCTACTGGTAATCTGTTATCTTAAGTCTTATGTAAAATTACAGAGATTAGAAATCAGAGATTCAGTTAAATAACAGAGAAATTATTCGGTAAATTTACAGAGTCTACTGTAATTCTTTCTGTTAAAAAAATCATTGTTATTATTTATATATATATATAAATCATTGACAGAAAACGCCGAGATGGTGCTGTTGGAATTACTTGAATTAATTCTAATCGCTGGACTTTACAAGAATCACTTCGACCACAGCTCTGATTCGAACACGAGTCAACCGGGTGGCGGATAGGGATTATACCCACTATACCACTCGGGCTGTTACTGTTTTGTGCCAAGTATGTCTTTTATGATTTAGTCTGAGAAAAAATTATTGTACTTGTAAAGGATTTATTTTTGTCTTCTTTTTTAAAAATAAAATGAAAGAATTTTAATGTATTTTTTTTTCAGCAAATTTAACAATTTTTCGAGAATTTTTCGAAGTTTTAACACAATATACATATTATTTTTTTTTCTCATAATGCGCGAATATTTTTTGAAAATATTTTTTGGAAAGGATTTTTTTTAGTAGTAAATAAAAGAAAAATAAATTTAAAGCATATAAGTTATTTAAAAAGAAATGACTTTTAATATTTTCATATATTTAAATTTAGAAGTTTAACTGTTTTTTTTTTTTTTTTTTTTTTTTTTTGTAATATTTATGTATTTAGAAGGTTGATATATTTTTATAACGCATATGTCATTAAAATTCTACGACTCCTAATAATAATATATTATATTTTTTTTATAAATATTAGCACAAATTATAAAATGGACTAAAATAAGATTTGAAAATTATCTTACCTAAATTGTAAATCCAGATTGAAATAAAAATTTATTCTTTAAATAACCACACTCTCTTTCTTTGATCAAAGTGATAGTCGATAAAAATCCCCGCTAACTCCGCAGAGATGAATTTCTTCTTTCTAAAATATTCTAATTTTTAATAAAAAGATTTTTAAACCAAATTTTTTTCTTTAATATTTTTAATAAAATTGTAAAAGAATTTTAAAAGTGTGTATTTTGAATTACAGGTTATAACAAATATAAAAATATCTTTAAATAAAGGCACGGAAATCCCTACAGGGGATCTAATATAAGAAAAGGGAAATGTCTGTAAAATGATGACAGAGAAACTCGATCAAATGCATTTAACGGAGAACTAGTGTAAATTTACAGAGTCTCGTTTTTTTTCTGTGATTTTACAGATATTTTTTACAGTGTATTTGCAACTGTGTTTTACAAGATATAAATAAGAAAAGTTTTTTATTATTATTGAAATAAAGAGAAATAACCAAAATATTTACCGAAGCTTAATTTTTCTACTATTAAAACCGTGTATGCTGAATGTATATATATTTATAGATAGATATATAGATAAATAGATAGATAATAGAGCAATACTTTTGAAAAAGTTATGTATAAAAAATTTAGCTAATATTTAACTGTGTGGAAAATCCGTCCCTTTCAGACAATTTCATGGAAAATCTCAAACACAATTCTTAAATTTTTTTAATGGATTTATTTCTTTTGCTAGAATAAAGTTGTTTCAATTTAGGATTTATTTTCTGAGTGGGAAGTTGTATTCAGGGATTTGTATTTTTCGAACACATTTATTTTTGCCAGCTTTTATGTGTTTCTTTTCTTTACCATTTACGTTCGTGGAAGTATAGTTTTGAAAAAAAAAATGAATTTTATTTCTACATGAAGTGAAAATGTGATTAAATAATATATTTTATTAAGGCATTTGTGATTAGTTTGGTAAATAATAGTCTTTCAATGAACGCATTTCATATGAACTTTATTTTATTATCTACTCTATGTATGTGTGTGTTCGTATTCATAAATTAATACAAAACTAGTTGTTGGGGGCCACCGTAATACATACCCATCATGGATATGCATAATGTAAAATATGAAAATAAAACATGTGTATACTACTTACAAAATGCATTGCAATTCGAATAAAATCGTGGCTTGATGACGTCATAAACTTTAAAGGATCGATTACTGAATTGCTTGAAAGAAACATCCTTATAACTCCAAAAATGATAATCATATTAACTGGCGGTTTATTGCATCTGATTAAGCGTCTCATTTTCAATTAAAATATATCTTTGAAGTGAAATTTGGATGAAATACAGGGTCATGAAAAATCGAAGAATGTGGAAATTAGGATTCCAAATATCTCGGCAACTCATTATCCGATCGACTTCATGCTTTATGCAAAATTTATGCTTTTTTATTGTCTTTTATATTCACTTCTTAAAATAAACAATTTTGAAAATTTTTATATACCTTTTATCAGAGCAAATATTTCGAGAGTCCGAAAAAAATAGTTCCGGTTAATCGAGGTTATTGAAATGAAATAGGCTTCTTCCCATTATTACATACTAAGTACATACCAAATTGCAAGTCTCTATCTCAATTTTTTCTGGAGATAGAGCGTTTACAGACACACAGACGGACTGCAAATTTTTTTTTTCTAAAAATATGTTTTTCGGAATCTTCAGTGTCTGAAACGTGTAAATCCGTCAAAAAAAAATTTTTTTTTTGATTTTCAAAACAATTACAAGACTTACCCTATACTACGTATGATGGGTAAGTAAAAGAATATTTTTGTAACGTCATAATTTTTTGTTACCGCATCCGCTTTCCTAATCGAAAAAATAAATAAATAAATAAATAAATAAATAAATAAAAAATACCGACTTATTCGGGGTTACCCCCCCCCCCTCTTCCAAAATTTTGTACACCGGTTTAACCAGTGTACCAAATTTTGGACCAAGCTGCCACTAACTTTATGATGGCAATCTTTACAGCACCATGTTTTGATGAAATACTGAATAAAAGTTTTAATAGTGTATATTCGAAAAAACATATGAATACCAACATCGTTTAACAGAAATTTGTTGCAAAAAGGAAGAACACTCTGATTAACTCGGTTTAACCATAAACTTGTTTATGTTCAACCATAGAAATAGTAAAATGTTGAATTATGACTTTCTAAAATCTTAAAACATGACCTAGTAAAATGCTCGAGAACTAGTAAAATTTTGTACAATAAACTGATAAAATATTGAATTATAAAGTGGTTGCAGCTATCCTCTACAAACACGTTTTAAGCAGATCAGAACCTCTATTTAAATTGCAATCCGACACCGTAGGGACACCCAGACCATACACTGTAAAAAAGACAATTACTTCTTAATCTACGAAAATGTAATAAAACGACGAAACAAAATATACAATAACCTCTTCGAAGTTACTTATGATTCCGAAATTCGTTTTTTATCTATAGAAACCTCAGAAACCAACGTATTTCCAAGATTTAAAGAAGCGTTTATAAAAACAGAGTTTCTTTTGCTGCCACTGACTTTCGGAAACGTTTTCGTTTAGTTTTTATAGTATACTAACCAATTTTCTCAAATAGGAATGTCGTATTTTAGGATGCTCTCAACTCTCAATTAAACATTTTCAGATACCTAGCTGAATTTATACATGCAAGAGTAACAAAATAGTATCAATGTTAATATTAATGCTGTTAATTTATCATGTTTGCCAGTAAAAAATGTTTGTTGAACATGAAAATGTTTACTTGAGAATGGATAGCATCCGAAAAACCTATATTCCGTGTTAACTGATTAACACACTATAAAAACTACTCGGAAACGTTTCCAAAAATCAGTGGCAGCAAAAATAACTTTGTTTCCGTAACTGCTTCCTTAAATCTTGAAAATATATTGGTTTCTGCGGTTTTGAATTATAAAGAAGCTTTTCAGAATCATGGTCACTCGGAAGAGGTTATTGTATCTTTTCGTTCGTGGTTAAATTATTTAAAAAAAAAAAAAAAAAAAAAAAAAAATCTGTCTTTTTGTACAATATACCCAGGATTCTTACTTGACACCTCTTAAATTGTACCACGTTTTGGTCCTTCAGCTTTTCTTTACAAAATCAGCGTTGAACCATCAAATGGTTCAGTGGTGAAACACACACTTACTGGTTAAAATAAGTCGCATTATTCAATAATTGCTAATAAATGCATATAGTATCTCCTTCAATTTGCATATTTAACACTTTAGTGCCAAATGCACCAAAGTTTTAAACATTCGGCAAAAATTATTCTATGCCTCACCTCCGTACGTACTTAGAAATGACAAAAAAAAAAGGATAATCATTCCACGCCCTAAAACTTCATTATAAAGGTTTTTTTTTTTTTTTTTTTTTTTTTTTTTTTTTTTAATTATAGACATAAAATAATATATTTACTATGAAATATATAAAATTAAATTAACTCTAAAACTTTACACGAATTTAGGAAATATCCTGCTGATAAAAATTATGATGGCAATTAAAAGTTTTAATTAGTTCCGGTAAATAATCTAGTAAATTTATTATTCATTAAAAGCGCCCCAAATCTCTAATATTTTAAGTGGCACTAATAAATTACTAATGAAACCAAATGGGAAACTCAGAAGTACATATTTTGTTAAGTGCTATTGCGTATTTTTTAGATTTTGTTTATGCAGTTACATATTTACAGAGATAAAATTTTAATTAGTTGAAGCGAAAATTTAATAAGTGTTTTAACTGAGAAGTAATTATTTGTATTTTAGATTTTAAGAAAGTGGATATCTTTAGTGTTGCTACAATTCTTTAGTTTATTTTAATTCTTTCCAATGCAATTGAAAAATATGTATGATTTTTAACACATTACAACATAGTTGAAAAGTTCATTAAAATAATATTATACTACAGACTTTAATGTTAAAAAATACATAAAAACAATTAAAATTATCAATTAGACGTTTCGTGCACTTACGTGTAATTATTACATTGTATTCTGCTAGAGATTCCAGCAGAATACAATGTTTTAACTAAACTGTGACTTTAACTATTTTTTCTTGTTTTGGTTCTGGTGGCTTTGTAGTTGTGTTCGTAGTACTGATGAGGTGTACGTAAGTGCACGAAACGTCTATTTGATAATTTTAATTGTTTTTATGTATTTTTTAACATTAAAGTCTGTAGTTTAATATTATTTTAATTAATTTTAGTTTTATCCAGACGTAATTATGTATGTGTTTTTGAATAGTTGAAAAGTGTTTATCAATTCGGTTTGTATGTCTGTCTGTCTGTCTGTCCGTGCTCTAACTCGCGTAAATATATCCGGATAGTCATGCAATTGATATATGTCATTGAGGTTTAGTATAGCATGTTCCGTATTGAAAATGAAGTGTGTAGCACTAATACTTTTTTACAGGGGCACTCAAAAGAATTCCGTTACATTACGGTCTATGAGGGAAAATCCTTTACAGTGCATTTTAATGATGTGACACTACTTCAAATATATTGAAATTCATGTTACATCACTGACATACACTACAAAATGCTTGCTGTCGAACATGGTTCGTCTAGCACTTATAATTAGTTTACACGTAAACTGAAAAGAATTCCATTACATTATGGTTTAATGTGGAAAATCGTTTGCGACGCATTTTAATCATGTTATACTATTACAAACATAAATGAAATTTATATCAATTTCTGAGATGCACTAATACATGATTTTTGTAGAATATGGAGTGTAAAGCTTTTCACTTTCATATAGAGTGCCACACAAAAGTATTCTTTTACATAATGGTCTACGGGGGAAAACTGTTTGGAGCGTATTTTAATAATGTTACGCCATTTCAAATATAATGAAATTGATATCCATTATTGAAGTTTACTACAAGATACTTGTCATGTGTATAGTATTTATCGTTCATTTACAGGGACACACAAAATATTTCGGGTACAGTACTGTATCCGAAGTATTGTTTATAAGCCATAATTGGAAGTGGGATTTTAGTAAGGTATGCGTTTAACTAAATTTTTGAATGCTATGAGGTATGTATAAATGCTACAGATCATATACAGGGCTATACAAAAAAAATTCGTAAGCATTACGGTGCATCAGCGTAAATTGATTAAAATGGGTTTTTAATCGAGTTATGCATTTTGAACGTGAAATATATTTAGTATACCAAGAAAGGTTTGTAGAATATAAATAAAATCATACACTGCAAAGAACTGAATACGTGGCTGTCTATGTATGATAGTTTCTGGACGTGTGATTTCACCGTGTATTTGCCTAAATTACACTAACGCTTATTATGTGGCGTGTATAAAAAGCTTAAGGTAATATACAGGGCTATACAAAATATTTCAAGTATGTTTCCGTCTATTGGTGGAGACTGCTGAAGACGAATTTCCAACTGTGTTATGTGCTTTATTACTAAACTAAATTGTAGCATACTATAGAGTATATACAAATATATAAATTATATAAGGAGCTGCAGAAAAGAATTGGAGTACTTTTTCCGGCTGTGGACGGTAATTTCTAAATCTGGTTGTCAAATGTGTTTTGTGTTTTTCTGAAATGTTTACTTAGATACATTATTTACCTTATTAAACAGCGATAGTTTGTTAAAGTATTCTGTTAGCGTTGGAAAGTATTTCATAGTCTATGCTTGGTGCATAATTTTTCTTTCTTGTTTTTATTAATAAGATTTATTGGTTTGCGTATTACCCTTTGTTATGTTTGGTATACACGAAATTTGCCTATACTAATATTATAAAGAAGTAACGTTTGTTTGTCTTTGTTTGTTTGTTTGTAGGGGTTAATCTTTGGAACTACCGAACCGACTTCAAAAGTGGTGGTGGCAAATTGATGGTGACAATCCCTACTCCAACATTAGGCTATATTTTATGTCTGTGTCACAGGAGCAAAAACGTTCTAAAATTTACGATTTTTGTTATACTGAAGGAGCTAGAAACTTCAAATTTGGCATGGTAGTTACTTATAATATGTAAATGCTCTCTAAGAACAAATTATAAAAGCATTCGAAATGTAAAAGGGTTAAATGAGCGAAGAGAGTTCTAAAAACATTCTAAATTACAATTTCTATGGAATCTTTGAAACTACAGAACCGTTTTCAAATGTGATGGTGGCAAATTGATGGTGACAGTCCCAGCTATAACGTAGGCTATATTTTATGTCGGTTCCACTACCCGGGTGCAAGAGCGGAAAACGTTCTAAAATTGCAATTTTTGTAATACTGAAGAAGCTAGAAACTTTAAATTTGGTATGGTAGTTACTAATAAGATGTAAATGCTTTCTAAGAGCAAATTAAAATTAAATTCGAAATTTACAAGGCTGAAATGAGCGCAAAGCGTTCTAAAGCATTCTAAATTACAATTTCTATTGAATATCTGGAACTACCGAACCGTTTTCAAATGTGATGGTGGCAAATTGATGGTGACAGACCCTGTTGTAACATAGGCTATATTTTATATCGGTGCCACTACCCCAGGGAGTTCAGGAGCAAAAAACGTTCTAAAAATGCAATTTTATCGATACGGAAGGAGCTAGAAACTAGAAATTTGGCATGTTAGTTACTTATAAGATGTAAATGCTTTCTAAGAACATTTTTTTTTTTTTAAAGGATGAAATGGAGAGAAAAGCGTTCTAAAAACATTCTAAATTACAATTTCCATTGATTCTCTAGAACTACCGAACACATTTCAAACGTAATGGTAGCAAATTGATGATGATAGTCCCTGCTCCAACATAGGCTATATTTTATGTCGGTGTCACTATCCCAGAGGGATGTAATAGCGAAAAACTTTCGAAAATTGAAATTTTTGTAATGTTGAAGGAGCTAGAAATTTGAAATTTGGCATGGAGGTTACTTATAACACGTAAATGCTGTCTAAAAACAGTTTCTAAAAAATTCGAAATTTAAAAGGATGAAATGAACTAAACACGTTCTAAAAACATTCTAAATTAAGTTTTTTATGGAATCTCTGAAACTACCGAACCGATTTTAAACGTAATGGTCGCAAATTTATGGTGACAGTCTCTTCTCTTACATAGGCTACTGTTATGGAACTGTTAAGGCTAGAAACATGAAATTTCACATGGCTTTTGCTCACGTAAATGATCACCCAGAAGAGTTTGCTAGAAATTCAAAATTTAAATTGGCAGGAGCAAAAAAAAGTTATAAAATTGCAATTTATGTAGTACAGAGTATAGAAGCTTCGTATTTGGTATGGTGGTTACTCCTAAAATGCAAATGATCGCTAAGACCTGTTTCTAAAAAAATCGAAATTTAACAGGCTAAAGTGAGCGGAAAACGATCTTAAAACGTTCTACATTATGATTTAATTGGATTCATTCAGGTTTCAATTTTTCAAATTAGTATAGTGGTATATTTTAAGATGCAGACGCTCGATATAAGCAATTTATTAAAAATTCGAAATTTAAAGGTGTAAAATGAGCGGAAAACGTTCTAAATTATGATTTATTCAGAATTGTTAGGAATAGAAACTTAAAATTTGACATGCCTGTTATTGTAAATGCTTGCACAGAACAGTTTTTACAAAATTCGAATTTAAAAAAGGTGCAGAAGAAAAAAAACTTTCTAAAAATACGATTTTAGTTATGCTTAAAAATCAGTTAAAGGTCTAGAAAGATGAAATTTGGCATGGTGGCTATTTTTAAGATTTCAGTGCTCGCTAAGAACTTTTTTTAAATCGAAATTTAAAAGATTGAAATGAGCTGAAAAAGTTCTAAAAACCTTCTAAACTGTGATTTATCTGAAATTGTTAGGGATAGAAACTTTAAATTTTAAATGACTGTTACGTTAGAGACACAAATTCATCCACAGAATAATTTTTAAAAATTTAGAAATTTTAATGTATGCAGAAACAAAAAAGGTCTGGAACTGCAATTTCTGTGGTATAGTTATTACAGAAGTTTGGTTAACTAGAAGTTTGGAATCTGGCATGATGCTTACTTTTAAGATGTAAATACTCACTTAGAACTGTTTCTAAAAATTTCTAAATTTCTTATGAAAAATGAAATGAGCGAAAAACCTTCAAAATATATTCTAAATTACCATTAAATTGGAATTAATTTTAGCTCTTCTCATTCATTAAGTTTCATGTTCGCCTAAAGCAGTATAAGAATGAAGTTTACTCAAAATGTGGCTTAATTAGTGATTTTTTAATTATCTGTGGCAGTAAAATTTCCTCTCATGAAAATAGGCCCACGAATACCACTTGGCATTTTTCAACAATTACGCGAGCAAAGCTGCGGGTTTTGCTAGTATATAATAACTGAGGTTTAATGCATTATCTTCTTTTTAAAAAATGGCGAATGCGAAATTTCCTATTTTTTCTACAAGGATACACGAAAGAATTTGCATACACTATCGTGCGTTGCCAGTGGGGTAAAGGAAATCATCTCAATTTACTTTTCTTCACAAAGAAAGTTCGCTATAGAAATATACGAAATATTACGTTTTTCGGGAGGAAAGTTTTTGATTAGATCTCAAAAATGCTGCAATAGCAAAATTTGATCTACTAATAATCATCTTAGCTATTAAATTAACTTTCTCAACCCTGATATTGGGCCATTCCATTGTGACGGGTGTGACATCCAGACAAAATTTTAAGAGTTTATATCTATATTTTGGGAAATAAATTAGCTAAGAAATCCCTTGGATAATTGTGCAAATATATAACTTCAATAGCTTTCAATATTCCTTTTTAAAAAATTTTAAACTTGTGACGGGTGTGACTCTTTCGGGACAAGAGTTTTTACTTGCATACACATTTGTTAAAATTCCTGTGAATATTTAACTTTGTCATTATTAAAACAATTTTTATCTAATGAAAGCGATTCAAATTAAACTTAATACGTAATTTTCATAATAAATTTTAATTATTTTAATGTATAAGAATTTTTTTCCTGCTGTGACAGGTGTGACAATGAAGTGACGGGTGTGACATTGTGCAAAGTGTGCAATGTGCAATTTGAAAGTTGTTTACCAAAAAAATACATTGATCAGTATAGACAGTAAACTCAACAATAGTAAATATACAAAAGAAATTTAATGAAACTAACATATTTATGCAGTTAGTTTAAAATTTGTAGTGTCCCCTACTCGTTATAAGTGATGGGGGAGCTACTTTTTTTACAATAGCAGAAAATTTTTTAGTTGAGATGCCATCTTCCTCTGGCCAAATCCAGTGTGGCCCACTGGCTTGCATGTATTTTAAGCTTATTTCTTCCTTACGGAAGTTGATATTCGAGACATTAGCATAGTACAAGCTATTACTCTTTTTGCTACTGGCCAGAGGAACCAAAAGATAATCACCAATATTTAAATCTGATATTTTCAAAATCTTTCTGGTGGGAGATTCACAATTAGCAGTGACTGCCACTTCTCTCAGTGTTGATTTGGCAGTCTTTCCCATCAAAAGTATAGTACTATCACTACTTTACTTTAAAGTGGTGATAAGACTTGATGCCTTCCCATTTTCTGTCAGTATTTGTTTAGTTTCTAGTATTTTCACTGCTGAGACATACAATGCCTTTATTGCACCAATCTCCTGAGCACATTTAAAGAAAATCCAAAGCAGAATTAACTTATAAGTAAGTAAGTTGCTACAAACTCACAACTTGCTAAAATAATTCAAATATATATTTCATGACTTATTTTCTCTGTTTTCGCAATTAAGCCAATTGGCCTTAATATGTTCAGAAACAAGAATGATTCAACCTTACACTTCATTTAAAAAATATTTAAATATATTTCAAAGCAATTTAAAATGTTGTCATACCTGTCACAAGAATTTAGTCACACCCGTCACACTAAAATTTCACACAAAATAAAAATTTATTGAATTTTTAACGTTTTGTAGTTATTCAGACTTGCAATAGTTAGACTTTCCGAAAGTTTCATGTATTTTCATGGAAAAATGCATTTTGTATAATAACTTAAGCATCTGTTTCGTGACGGGTGTGACAGAGAGACAGTGTAAATATATTTGTATTAAAAATCGGGTCTTTTAATTTTTTTTTTAAAAATTAAGTGTTTCAAAAGATACACAAAGGTCACAAATAGTAATATATGCACATATATGGAAAATGCTGCTGTTTTAAATATTGCTTCTGGCAGAATGAAAATACTCTATTTTACAGGCTGAAAGTTTTTCAAATTTTTCCAACTTTGAGCCTAGATAAATTATAAAAAAATATTTTTAGAGCTTAGTTCTCTGGAATTTCACATGCGTCATATTTTTACCTTTAATTTGATATATTATTTGTAGTAATAAAAGACATTTGAAATTTCAACCCTCATGTCCACTTTTTCATGGAAATGCCCTATTGATGTTTAATTGCCATTTCCTAATATTTAACATCCTTCATCGAACTATGTTTAAAACGTCTGTAGCGATCTATCCCTTACTCTTTTACACAAAAAAAACTATAATATGCACAAATATTTCAGGCGAATTTCCATTCGAAAAAAAAAATAGACGATGCCCTTTCAATTATCAGGTACGATTAACAAATTTTCTCTCGTTTTTTAACAATTTCTAATTCACGAGTATTTATGAACTCGGTTTGTCTGTCTTTTGTCTGGCCGTCTGGCCGTACTCTAACTCTTGTAAATATACTCGTATTGCCATGCAGTATTTCTATGTTAGTGAGGTTTACTAATGGAATGTTCGGCATTTGTGTATTTCGTATAATGGGACACTTAAACGAATTCCGTTACGTTATGGTTTATGGGGAAAATCATTTGCAATGCAGTTTAATAACACGCACTTCATAATCGATAGAAAACATGATGTAGCATATCTCAGTGATCCTTTTTAATTTAATCATGTTTGAAGTATCATACCATCATTAAACTGCATTGCAAATGATTTAATGATGGTATGATACTTCAAACATGATTAAATTAAAAAGGATCACTGAGATATGCTACATCATGTTTTCTATCGATTATGAAGTGCGTAGCATTTATCGTTCACGAAAAGGGAAGACCGAGCTATGCTGGGTCAAAATTAGCTTTGAGTTCAAATATCATGTATCGTATATATCGTATCATATCGTATTAGAATATATGATTTACAAAGACAAACAAAATAATTCGGTTATACGGCGTGATCGATAATTGCTGGAACTGCGTTTTCCGCTGTAGCGTGAATTTTGAAACAATCTGATTTTTTATGTGTTACGTTATATGAATAAATTCTATAGATCATATACGGAGCTGCACGAAAGAATTTACACTCATTACTGAACATGGACTGCAATAGCTGTAAATTGATTTTTATTGTGTTATGTGTTTTTTGACACTTTCCAACATAGTTGAAAGTGTCTATGAATTCGGTTTGTCTGTCTGTGTGTCTTTCCGTGTTCTAACTCGCCTAAATATATTCGGATTGCCATGAAATTGATATATGTTATTGAGGTTTACTATGGCATGTTTGGTATTGAAAAGGAAGTGTGCAGCACTTTACAGTCTATGGTTTATTTACATTACGGTCCGTGGGGAAAATCCTTTGCAGTTTATTTTAATGATGTTACACAATTTCAAACATATTGACATTGATATATATCACTGAGATTCACTACAAGTGGTTTACTCTGTAATGTGGTGTGCAAACACTTATAGTTTCTTTACAGGGATACTCAAAAGCATTCATTTGCATTACGGTCTATGAAGAAAAATCGTTTGCGGTTTATTATGATAATGTTTCATTATTTTAAACATATTGAAATTGCTATATATCACTAAATTGGATTACAAGAGGCTTACTATAGAATATTGTGTGTATAGCATTCATACAGGGAGACATTTACAGGGAGACATAAAAAAATTCGGTTACAATACTGATTGATAATAGTAATCGCTGGAAGTGCTTTTTCAGTTGCTGAACGCGTTTTTAAATTTAACTCCTTTTTGTCTATTACTTGGTGTGTATAAATTGTATATATCGTATACAGGGCAGCACAAAAGTTCTCGAGTACATTTCCGTTTATTGGCGGAAATTCAAGAAGGGAAATTTTAAACTGTGCTACGCGTTTCATAACTGAACTAAAATTTAGCATTCTATTTAGTATATATAGAAATCTATAGATCATATACAGAGCTAAACAAAAGAGTTCGGATATTTTCCAAATATTCTTGTTAATTCGTGAAATTGGCTTTTTAAATATGTTATGCGTTTTCCAACTTGTTTATTTAGATGTCATCGTTCACCGTACGGTAAAACTTTGCACAATTACTTTGGAAAGTGTAACATAATCTATGCTTGACGCAGGATTTTTCTTCTTGTTAATTATTTAATTTGATATCTCATTTCATGTTATGATAAAAAATAATTTCTTTATAATATTATGTTAGTGTTGAAAGGTGTTTTATAATCTATGCCTTATGCATAATTTTATGTTCGTTTAACAAATTAATTCCACCCCTCATATTATATTTACAAACTACCAAACTTTGTCTTTGTTAAAGCACAGTATGCACAGTTAATTTCAGAAATCACTTACCTTATTTCGAAATTCAAATATGGCTACCAAATTACCCAATGTACCGTATATTTGTTAAAAGAAACACATGGCCAAATGTTTATTCTGAATGAGATATTTCTAACTTATAAATAGTACAACTTATGCATAAATAATAATATTTTTTAATAAATGTATATGAGAAATAATAAAGTATTAGACCGATTACATTTTATTTAAGAATATATATATATATATATATATATATATATATATATATATATATATATATACTAAATATTGTTTTTAATAAGTAATCTGAAAAAAAAAAGTAAAATGGATTTTTTTAAATGGAAATTAATCATGAAACTAATATTTTATAATAAAAACGCAGAAGAAAAGAATTATAATTACCATTGAAAATAAATGAAAAAAGTAAAAATAAAAAAAGTCGTCATGGTTAATAAGGAGATAAAATATCAAAAAAGGGAAATAGTATTAAATGTAAAAAAAAATAATAATAATAATAATATCAAAAACTGAAAAGAATTCAAACGGAAGACAAAAGAAAAGAAGATTTGTTTAATGAAGGGAATTCTTTTACAATTTGAATTAAGGAAAGGTGGAATTAAAAAGAAAAACATTCATTAAAATTTAATTATTTTCAGGGATTACTTATTTATTTATAACTATTTATTTCCTGCATAATCATTCATACATTGATCTGATCTGTGTATTTATTCTGCCTATTGATTTTTCTACTATTAATGTATTTACTTTCACGGCTGCACACCTTTATATCTATTCGCTTACCCAATATATAAGTATATTTTTTGACAATTTATCTGATTGCATCTTAAATTTCAGCATTCATTTATTAAATTTTCTCTCTTACTTTATATCTGTATATCTGTTTATTTATGTCTATGAAGTATCGTATAATCAACAAGTTGGAAATTATACGTCCTACGTGACAAATTAGGTGCCTTCGTACTATAACTAGTTTTATAAATATTCAGATCTTGGTGCAATAGCTGTTGCACTCTTAATTTAATAATAATATTTATTTATTAATTTTTCATTGATTTTGTAAGGATAGTAATGGTAATTTTGTAAGGATAGAAATGCAGGTATTGCGCATAATTTTATGCACCGGGCTCACAGGTATGTCTAAAGATCGGGCAATTCCCCGTGCACTGCTCGTTTGCACACCACTGCTCGTCCCTTCCTCTAATGCTGTGCCCATATATTCTATTGACGTCGAAGCAATTGATTTCCTCTCTCTTCGAGATTTCACTTCAAAACTACCCGTCTCACCGAATTTCTGAATCATATTCTTCATAATCTTGGCAGACATTGGACCACAGCTTTTTTTCATACCCTTTAATTACCGTGAATCATCAGCAGAGCGAAATCCTTCATAGAGAGACTCATGAATGACAAGCTACTCAGACGCAATATGAGGGAAACGACTTGACTTCTAGTTTGATTTCTCGAGGTGCCTGGTCAACATCACACATCCCCGAAACATAATGGCTTGGATATTAAGTCGAAGGTATTTATTGCTAGTAGCCCAAAATTAAATTAAATTAAAATTCGAAAAATAATAATGAAAAGATAAGCTTGTAAAAAATAAAAATAAAATAAAGAGTAGATTACTTCCGCATCTGAAGGTCCCTAACGCTCAGCGGGTACCCAAACCACATATCCCGCGTTTTTATACCACATGCAATGTGATGTGCGCATATGTGTCTTTTAATTTGCATAGTATGCCGCTTACAGCGCCATCTATTGATACACTTTAGAACTTTTTTCTTATGCCATACCGTTTCCCCCTTCTTCCAGTATATTCAATTCAAATTTGAGGTCATTCTGACCAGTGGTTCTTTTTTAGAGCATTTTGAAAGTGGGACTTTAATTATAATCACCCTGTACATCAATGAGGTTTACTACAACATATACTTGCTGTAGAATATGATCTGTATAGCATTTATCGTTTAGTTACAGGGGCACATGAAAGATTTAGGATACAGTACTGTATCCGAAATATTGTCTATTAGCGATAATTGCTGGAAGTTTGTTTTCATTTATAGTATGTGTTTTAAAGTTTAACTAACTTTTCTCATACTACGCGGTGTGCAGAAATTATATATAGATCATATACATGGCTAGACAAAAGAATTCGAAAGTATTACTAAGTGTGAGCGTGAAATGCTCAAAGGGGGTTTTTAATTAAGCATTTTGAAGCTAAACTATATTTAGTATTCTTAAAGGTGTTTGTGGAATGTAGATAAAATCATATACAAGGCCCAACGCATCAAGAACAAGAACTGGATACATGGCCGCCTATAGACGATAATTTCTGGAAATGTGATTTCAATAATTTTAGTTTTAAGCGTGTTTTTGAATGAATTAAATGTTAGTTTAATATGTGGCGTGCATAAAAATCTGTAGGGTTGTACAAACGAATTCTAGTAAGGTATCTGCAGGTAGTATGGCCACCCTAAGGTTAGATATTTTTAAATAGTAGTAATAACTGCTTTTAAAAAATAATAATAATTGACTAAGAAAGTGGGCCCTTTTTAGCACTGGAAAAATATTTTAAAATTTAAGTTAGTCAAAACTTACACCAGTTTGTTAAAAAAATGCTATTATATGAAGGTAATATGCACATATGCAGGTAATATGACCATAGGTATCATAAAATGGAAAGGTCTGTATTTAACGCAGAAAAAACACCAATTAGTCAAAAAATTATATTTTGAAAATTTATAAAACTAATAGAAAAATTAATATAAAATAAATTTAGACAAAAAGAAAAATAATAATTTACAGAAAAAAGTATTTTTAATTTGTTTTTTAACGCATAGATAAAATGAAAACTTTTGTATCTTAACTGGTAAGGCCGACACATTTATCATGCACTTAATTACGTCAAACAACACGTAATCTCATATCTATAGCTTTTTCGTCCATTTGGCCATATTGCCAACAATAACCAACTTTATAAATGTGTTCGCAATTCTGTCTGCGTACTCCGATATTGAAATTCGTTTATACAGTTAAAAAGAGCATTAAACCAGCTAAAAAAATATGTATAACAGTAATTACAAATACTTTGTTTAAATAAGAAAAGTAACAAACTTACCAGAGACAAATTTATAATATGCAAACGCAACTAACAACGAACCAACACTGACTGCCCTCCTGTGCACGTGATCAAGGATTGTAGGCAACTCAGTACTAAACTATGTTCTTCTAACTTCCAGCGACTAGATTCAAGCGCTATCCTTTGGATTCCACTAAAATTAATAACATTATTGAGGGTTGGCCATATTACCGGCATTGGCCATATTATCACCAGATACCTTATGTTTCCGTCTATTGGTATAGAAATTGCTGAAAATGAATTTTCACCTGTATTATGTGTTTTCTTACTAAACTAAATTACTATGTAGAATATTTACAAATCTATAGATCATATATAAGCCTTCAAAACAGAATAATTTTCCGGCTATAGACGGTAATTGCTTAAATCTGGTTTTCAAATGTGTTATGCGTTTTCTAAAATGTTTGCTTGGGCGTGTTGCATCTTATTTACATTATTAAACAAGGTAGTTTTGTTAAATTATTCTGGAAGTGTTGGAACGTGTTTCGTAATCCATGCTTGACGTATGTTTTTTCTTCCTTGTTATTCTTTTCCGTTCCTATTTTATTGAATGCTTTCTTCAAGAAATTGAAAAACAGAAATAACACTAACTTTTTCAAAAGCATGCCAATCTTATATATATTATTTACATTATAGTGAACCAAATAACTTTATAAAATCTTAACTACAAATTGAATGGAGTATTTTCCTGTAAATAACGTCTGCTGACTTTCTTCTTGAAAAAGTTAATGTGAAAATTTGTCTTTTTATTTAATTTGTCTTTTTATTATTTATTTAAAATTTTATTCTTTTTCGTTCCTTTGTTACTGAATGCTTTCTTCAAGAACTTGAAAAACAGAAATAACCCTAACTTTTTCAAAAGCATGCAATCTTATATATATTATTTACATTATAGTGAACCAAATAACTTTAAAAAATCTTCACTGCAAATTGAATGGAGTGTTTTCCTGTAAATAACGTCTGCTGAACGTCTTTAAAAAGTTAATGTGAAAATTTGTCCAGTTTTTCGGGCAGTGTTTGTTTACATTATAATGTCTTAGTCATATAACTTCAAATTATTAATGCTAAACATTCAAAACATGTTTCAATTTTATATGTTTATCTATAATATATAATGAAATATTATGAGTTTATTTATAATTAAAGAAGAAAATATTGTTTTGTAAACTAACGTCTCTTTAAAGCTACATTTATCGTGATAAAGTAAGACAATATCCATCGTATCAGGGCGATCCGGGTATTACAACGTAATTATACCTACAAACTACTGAAATAATAATTACACTGTAGAAAAAAAATATCAAAACACTGAAAATGTATTGACAGCAAAGTTCTTCGTTTTTTCACAAAACTTCCGTTTTCGCATTCCCTTGTTTTCGAGAGCAAAATTTTCCGCAATTCAAGACGGGAAATTTCTAATTTTTAGAAATAAATGTGAGTAATACTGAAATATTTAAACAAATCTAAATAATAATTAAAGATACTGATGTATACTTATAAGTATGCATACACGGGACATGTATTAGTATCGCACATTATCACACCCATTTTTTATCGCCTTCCCTTCCTCCGGATTCGAACCTTGGTACTCTATATTAGAGGATATACAGTGGTGGCCAAAAGTGTGGACATTTTTTGAAAGTTTCATGTTTTTCAAGTTTGTGTGCTTGTACAATATATTAATTTTTACTTAAATACAAACGTTTATATATCAAATTGAAGGTAATTTAATGTAGAATTTAATAATAAAAACAGTATTACAATATCTGTATTACAAAAAAAGTTATGCAACTAATAGTAAGATCTATCTTAGATTTGCATTTTTTTAAAGTGATACTTACACAATCAATAGTAGGATAACCCTTATTTTTTAAGACAGCTTCACAACGTCTTTTCATCGAGTGAACGAGTGTTTGGAGTTCATCTTTTGTAATCACATGGTGCCAAGAATCACTTATAGCTTCAATAAGTTGTCTTTTATTGGATGGACGTTTTTTTCGTACAAGAATTTTCAAACGTCACCACAAATTTTCAATTGGATTGAGATCAGGACTGTTTCCTGGCCATGGTAATATATCTATGCCTTTATTTTGAAACCATGATTTACATACTTTTGCTGTGTGGCATGGAGCTGAATCCTGCTGAAAAATAAATGGTGCGTTGTTGTGGAAGAGATCCCTGATGGAAGGTATCAATTTTGGCATTCAGGATGCCATCAATCACTTGAATTCGGCCCACACCATCTGCAGACATACATGCCCAAATCATGACATTTGTTGGGTTTTTTGTAGTTGCTTCAATGAAATCAGGATGAAGTGCTTCTCCTACTCTACGTCTCACGTATTTTCTACCATCACTACCAAAGCGCGATATTTTACTCTCATCTCTCCAGATTACTTGCTTCCATTGATTTTCTGACCATTTAATGTGTTCTTTTGACCACAACTCGTTTTTCGCGTTGCTTTTGATTCAAATATGGTTTTTTACTTGGAATTCTAGCTTGTAGTCCAAATCCTGATAACCTTCTTCTTATTGTTCTTGAACTTACTGCAATACTCGCTGCATTCATTTCACATCTAATGGCATCTGATGAAATTTTTCTATCTTGAAGGTATAGCCGTTTAATTTTTCTATCGGCAGTTGCACTTGTGCATTTTTTTCGGCCTGATTTGACCTTATTTTCCACACATTTCGTTTTTTCATAACGTAAACAGAACTTTCGTACACCAGAACAACTCACTGAACCACCAACTTGTCTTGCAATTTCAGCATAAGAGAAGCCATTTTCTCTCAATATGACAATTCGGCTTCTTTTTGTAGATGTCCAATTAGTTCTTCTTGTTGATGACATTGTTTAAAATTAGTTTAATTTTAAAAAAAGACTTTAAATATTCAAAAACAGCAATACTCTATTTAATTCTACTAGTATGCATCATTCCGCAAAATATTTCCACAACAATAACTCTTTTACCATCCAAATAACCTAAACTATAGTTACAGACATTTGATTGGTCCTCAGAACAGTGTTTGTGATTGGCTAGTACGCTTTTATTACAAAACTCTTCCTTATTCAAAACGATTTGTGTTTGTTTGTTCTACTAAAATGAGCATAACTTTTTTTGTAATACAGATATTGTAATACTGTTTTATTATTAAATTCTACATTAAATTACCTTCAATTTGATATATAAATGCTTGTATTTCAGTGAAAATTAATATATTCTACAAGCACACAAAGTTAAAAAACATGAAACTTTCAAAAAATGTCCAAACTTTTGGCCACCACTGTTTGCTCTGTCACCTAGACCAACTGGTCACATCCAATGAATTGCATATATAACAAAATAATAAATAACGAAAATTTAACTGGAATTTTCCGTTTTCTCTCAGTTGAAAAGGAACACTTCCGTTTGTTTGTCAAGGAAAGAATATTTTCGCTTTTTATTATTCAAAGAGCAAGTATAAGAAAGAAATATTCCGTTTATTCTGGAGAATTTACAATTACCACACAAAATAGAAAGTGTCCATTAAAAGATAGAAATTTCACATAAAACCACCTGTATCCATAACCACCGTATACCGTAAACCACCGTCGTGTTCATACAAGGATTTTTTTACAGTGTACCGTAAATAAAAGCACATTTGAATTTTTTCAAGTGTTCCTGTAAAAAGAAAATTGTGTGTTAGCGTCATCCTTTCAAGTAAAAAATATATAAAAATTAGTCGGATGTGCCAATCCCGAAACTTTCTTCTATCGCATACAGGTTTCACATCATACACCAAAAACGAATCCGCACCAATTTATATCAAGGTCTAACCGAATCTAAAGTTTAATTCGCTTTAAAGTTACTATCGCTAAAATCGTATAAATCCTGAAAATGCACCATAGCAGCCCCACCTCTTGAGAGATTTACACCAAAACCTAATAAACAACAACGTATGTCAACATCTTACTGAATTTAAAGTTTGATGAAGTTCTGTGCATTAGTTCTTGAGATATAGATATCGTGAAAATCATGAAAAAAACCAGCATAACAGCGCCACCTGTTTGGTTATTTGCACCAAAACATAATCAGCGTCTACTTATGTCAAGGTCTAACAGAATCTGAAGTTTGGTGAAATTCTGAGCATTAGTTCTTGAGGTATAGCTATCGTGAAAATCGTAAAAGATGCAGCATAGTAGTGCCACCTTGAGAGATTTACACCAAAAACTAATCTCTCAGCACCAATTTATATCAAGTTCTAACTGAATCTAACGTTTTATTATATTACATACATTAGTTCTTGAGATAGAGCGCCCACAAATTTTTTGTCGCATACAGACACACACACAGACTCAGAGACAGACATTTTCTAAAAACAGTCAAATCGTGTTCAAGACCTTCTAAAACGTTTAAATTCGTCGAAAACCGGAAGCTGAATTTTTTCATGAATACAATACTTTCTCCTTGTAAAGACAGAAGAAAGTAAAAATTAAACATTAAAATTTCATAGCAGTTCGAAGTTTTGACCACTGACAATAGTAATATTCAATTTCTGTATGTGCCCTTGGCAAAAAATCTACATACTACAATTTCTATTTTCATAAAGAGAAATTCATCTGTCTACTTAAAAATATATACCGGTTTCGTAGCAATCGTATTATTTTTGTGACTATATGCGCGCGTGTGTTGTCAAGTTGAGTAACCAACCTCCTTTATTCTTGAATTTATTGATAATTTAAATGAAAAGTAAATTAAGTAATTTAAACTCATTAAATTACAATAATTATTAAAAATTTGACTGATACTTTCTACTATAGCTGTCATTCATATTTCAAAATTAACTCTATAGTTGTTGTTTTTTTGTTTTCTAGTTTTACGGAAATAAAAAAACGTCAAATGCTAATTGCCCTATGCAATCAAATAATTTTCACAATTAAGTCTATTTTAAATTTACACCCTTTCTTTAAAATAAAATATTTTTTTTATTGTTGCAATATTCTCAAGCAAGGAGGAAGTGGGGGGGGGGGTCTGTTCTTTATTGCACTGCTGCAAATTCCTTTTTGTTTTCCTTTTGCTCTTTTGTCTAGACAGATCTTAAACTTAAAGAAAAGTTTTTTTTAAGTCTGCTTTAAAAGTCCTTGTTTTTTTTTAAGTAGTACACAAAGCTGCGGTTATTTTGTAAGACCTGAGGACCAAAGAAGCGTGTTTTAAGTGTCGTTGAAAAGAAAATGAAATATCGTTTACATGTAATCATTAAAAAATTGCAAAACTTAAAATTTGTTTCAACAGAAACTGTTTACATTAATTAAAATAGATTCTAAAATCTGACAAAGCATCTGTATCCTGGTTTTAATAGTTCCCAAATTATACATATATATATATATATATATATATATGGGGGGAGGGAGGGGTATGGTCGTTCACTGCTTCTACTGTAAATATTGCATATTTTTGCAAATTTTAATGTAAATATTTTTTTTTTAATTTTTTTCCTTTTATTTCTATATTATTTTTACTCTTAATTTCCTAAATGTTTATTAATTTTGTATTTTATATAATATGTATGGTGCCTGAAACAGGCCATTTTTATGGGCTTTTCCCCCTTTGCGCGTTTTCCAGGGCTCAGTTGCCTGGACATTGGCTGTGGTTCAAAGTGTTCTATTCCACAGGTCTACATCAGAGGTATGGAATCCATTCCTCGGAACTCTTGACATTATTTCCTTCAAGTCCGTGTTTGCTACTTTTATGTTCATTTTTTCATGGCTCCTTTAAGATGTGATACACAAATACTCATATACAGGGAGTGAAGTTGTTATCAACTGGGAATCCCATCGAAACAATCTACTGTTTCTGTTTGGGTTCCAAGAATGTATTGTGACATTATCTCAAAGTAGGAGAGAAATCGCAATGTGGATCTTCCAAGTTCTCAAGGGAACAGTCGAATGGCGCCGTGCGAAATGAGAAAGTCCACCAAAGAAGTAACATGCAAGCCATGCCTATGATGGTTGCAGAGATATACAGTGAAGAGAGCCCGTACTAAGAAGTGACAGGTTGAACTGCCCATGATGGCTACAAAGATATATAGTGCGGGATCCTCCACAGACGAAGTGGGAGGTGAAATCTGGACGCCTAACTAAAAGCTAATCATGAAGCCAGTTTAAAAAAACCACCTCCAGACCTCTAAAAACAGTAGGGCTGTACGGGGAGGGTTTTTCATCCCACCCCTCCAAAGAAAAAAAAGCGAATTGAAGAGTTACAGAAAAACTCAGAGAACTTAATAAGTCATTTTGATTGAGATTAGGTGGTTGACTTTGTCACCTCCGGGGAAACAGTTTTTGGAGTGGTCTTGCTGACTCTGTTATTCTATAGCTTAGCACTATCTTCGGGAGATTTTGAAAACTAATTTATCGAGGAGCAATAGACTATTTTGTTAACTGTGATTATTTAGTTATTCACTTTAAGAACATTGGTTTTAGTTTTACCCCATGGAACAATGAAGTAAGTAAAAGTTTTATAGTTCATTTACGATTGTAGAAAAATGTGTTACCCAGATGTCAGAGGACATCTTAAGTAATCAAGACCAAAAACTTTTTTTTTTTGTTTCAATAAATTGTTTGTCATTGTTTCCTAAGTTAGCTGTCTTTTATTGGCTCATCGCTACCACCCAAATATTCATGAAACCAAAACAAAAGCAACTTTTCTCTCTATATCCTTTCATACTTTCCCATGTGATATTTCATTCTGAAAACATTATTACTTAACTTCTTAAAAGTATTATAGATCTTTAAGCTGAACACTTCATCAGTTATGTATGTGATAACTATAAATATGAAGTTATCTACTTATGAATAAGTGAATTCTAGTTTAATGCATTGTAATCTAATATAGAGTAACTCCGGGAGAGTTGCCGCATCCTGGATAGATGCCGCACCCCTTGTATTTCTTGTAATTATCGATAGAAGACAGTCAGACGCACAATATAGGTGCGCAATGAGATTACTTTAACCAGTGTATAGCGTGAATCCCATTTCGATGTTTACTTGTAGCTGTACATTCCTTATTTTGAGGTTAACGCATGATTTCACTATCCAAACTTTTAAACACGTTATGTTTAATTTTTTATTATACGCTAATTACTAAATGCATGCATGATTTTGGAGTCAAACTAAGTGTAGCGTCTGTATAGAGTATTGTGTGTATGGTTACGCCATTTGCCTTTGAGAGGGCAAGCAACTGTGATGTGCTACAGCTGTACCGTACAAAATGGGGTACATGCCGCACTGTTGATCCGGTAGACATGTCGCAGTTTCTTTTGTACGAGATGCCGCGATTAATAAAATTCAGTTCATCAGACATTGATGAATGTTCAAACAGCATGAAGTTTACTACACCTAGGGAGAAAAAGGCAAAAATAAAAAGTAAGAAGGTGAAGAAAGGTGCAGGTCAAGATGAGAATAATGAAAAGTTGGATCACACATGTGACGCAGAGGCTCTTTGCAAGGAATGTAGAAAACTGCTACAAAACTATGAGGAAGTGTGATTGGCTTCGTTGAATCATGTGTCAAATATGGTTACATGAAGGCTGTACTATTTTGACACTTTTTGTGTAGACTGCGGTCGAAAAAACAGGTCTATTAACAAATAAAACAAAGTAAACACTATTTTACTTTTTCTGTTTCCTCTCTGAATGTATGGGTAACGCGGCGCAGAGTAATGTTTTAGAAAAAAATTGTTGTAAAATATTAATTTTTTTTTTTTGTCGCAGTACACATGTTGTGTATTTAACATTAAATAGCACGGGATGATTTTTTTTTTTTAGTTTATGTGCGCAATACACTGATGTTACGTTGTTGCTGAAATAACAATTAAAATCCAATCTTTAAAAAATAAGTAGATAATTTTAGTAGTGAACAAAGTAGGCAGATTAATATTGATTTGAACCTTACTAGTACGTTTCATTGTACTCATTTAGTTTCTTTTTGATCTTACATAGTTAATTATAGTACAGATATGAATACTTGTTTAAACATTTTTTATTTATAATTTCATTGTGTTCTTATGACAAGCGAGGCATAACTCCCGCACAAGTGCAGCATCTCACCCTGAATGTACGGATAACGCGCCGCAGTGTAATGTTTAAAAAAATTAATTATTAATTATTATTTTTATTTTTTTGTCGCAGAACACATGTTATATATTTAACATTAAATAGCACAGCATTATTTTTAACCATTGGGAAAATGGTTGTTGCTTTTGGTCGAGTTTGGACCAAATGATGTATGCACTTTACTCTTTTAACCGTTTTTAACGAAATTCTGTAACTTTAGAAGAATTTTTCTTTGAATAGGCAATATAAATGCATAAAATCGTTACAAAAATGTTAAAGTTACAAAAAGGATACAATCAGATATGAAAAAAAGCCGAAATCAAAAATTGACGTCGGATGAGATATCGTCTTATGAAGCAAAAAACATGGTCTTCAACTTTAATTTCCTCAAAATATCTTTAGCTCAGACACCAATCTAAAGAAGAGTTAAAGCAATACTTAAATTTTGCTTAAGGGATGGTCTACAAATAGAAATTGTACCAAACTTTAAATTTTTCAATGCTAACACCTAAAGTTGGCATCATATTTGAATATTTCGGTTTATTCTACCTTCGGATACCAAACGGGAAGTCAGTAGAAGGGAATGGGACTTCTGCGTCAGCAACAGGCGGTGGTGGCGATGTGGTGGTAATACCGCCTGCTGCTGAGATCATACTATAGTAGTTGGGTGGAATAGCTAGCGTGGGGAAGCTATGTTATAGTAGAGTGGTGCGAATAGGTCTGCTATAAGAAGGGGGGGCTAAATTAATAACATTTTAAAAATCTCTTATAGTACGAGGTAACGGTTATGGTAGATTCCGAACACTGCTCCGCTATCCCTCTGCATTTTCCCAATGGTCGTTGTAATTTGTTAAATTAGATTTTTTTTTTTTTTTTTTTTTTTTTTTTTAAGTTTATGTGCACCATGGGATTTTATACACAAATTCAAAAAAATATGTGGCATCTCACCCGGAATTACTCTATATCTGTGCGATATTTTAATGTTTAGTTTAATTTTTCTTTAAGAAGAAGAAAGGATAAAAAGCAATTTATAATCAGTTTGAGTAATTTATAAAAATCAAGATAAATTAAACGGTTTTTTATGATTTTTTTAATTTCTTTTTTTCTATAAGAGGAAGCTAATTGAACATTGCATTTGCCACGCACAAATAAAAGTTATGCCCATATCTAATCTCAGATTGTCGACCATTCTTGATTAAAAATATAATAATAAAGTAAGCGTTTAGCACCATCAATTCTCTAAAAGTTTTATCTGAACTTTTAGTCGTTTTTCCCAATATTCCTCGCCATTTTATTTTCTTATATTTTCCAACTTTATCTCTTTTATGCTATGCTGGTTCAAATCTTTGACACCTCAATTATTCTTTAGTTCCTGACAGATATTCTAAAAACTATCAGTACTTTTCTTTAAAATCCCCTAATGCTTTAACCAAATTTTATTTTACTTCCACTTTCCTTAAAATCTTTCCAATGCAAGAAAAAATAGTTTTAGAATAAAATTAAATTTGTACAAAGAGAGAAATGCATAGATATTTCATTGCGATCAGCTTTTATTGTTTTTCATTTTCTACTGCTTAGAATTCCAGACATATTTTAAAAATCACAAAGAAAACAGTCGTGCCCGTTGTTTTGTAACTACTTTGTAGAACTTACTAAGTACCGGGTGATTATAATTAAAGTTACGATTTCAAAAATCGATAATTTTAAAACTACTGGTCACAATGACTTGATATTTTAGCAGAATAATCGTGAGGCAATGGAATTTTGTTTGGCGAAGGAAAAAAATAGTTCCAAAATGTGCCGATAGATGGCGCTGTCAGGGTTCACATTGTCTGGAGATATGCAAATTACTAATACGTGGCAACTCTGGGTACCTGAAGAATGTTGTTTACAGCGGACGAATTCAGAATCTAGCCGACTTGAAGACAAGCATCACACACCACACCCATTGCATCAGTACAGATACCCTCCGATCTGCTGTGGAGTATGCCGTTTTGAGCTTCCAATTAGTAGCGGAACAAGGCGGAGGGCATATCGAACAACTTATGCTTTAATCATCAATAAAGTGTTTGTTCCATAAAGCTTTTTTTTTTTCATTTTTTGTCATTATTGCTGTTGTTGTTGTAAACACGTATTCTTGTCTTTTCGCTAATACATTTTTAGTAAATCCCTGAACTCTATTTTTTTTCATTTTGGCTAACAACATTCCTGTGTTTAAAGAATACATTTTTGGTCTTTCCCCTGACATTACCCTGACAACGCCATCTATCGGCACATTTTAGAACTATTTTTTTTCTTCGCCAAAAAAAAATCCCATTGCCTCACAGTTGTTCTGCTAAAATATCAAGTCATTCTGACCAGTAGTTTTAAAATTATTGATTTTTGAAATCGTAACTTTAATTATAATCATCGGGTATTTTAATTAAATAGCAATAAACGACTGCATTCCTAAAAAATATGGTAATTTCTGATTTCGGAACACTGTGCATTTTATCCAATATGTTGCTTTTTCTGGCTTAATAGAATAATAATGAAAGAAGCATTCAACATTTTCAATCCTCGAAAAGATTTTTCTGAATTGTCCATATTCTTTCCTACTGTATTTTTCTATATATTTATTTGAGTCCAATTATTATTAAAACAAAAATTCATTAGTTCCTAAAAAATATTCTTAAACCTATTTGCTTTCATATTGAAAACAGTCCAAATGCTTTACTATATCATATTTTACTTCCATTTTCCCAACTTGTTTTCCGATTCAACGTAAAATATTTTTGTAATAAAATAAAACGTCTACAGAAAGTGAAATACGTAGATTTTTTTTACTGCTATCAGCATTTTTTGTTTGTCATTTCCTACTGGATCTTGTTTCAGATATATTTTAATCCGCACTGTAAAAAGAAGTGTCCTTAATTTTTACACTCTTTTGTGCAACTCAAATGGATTTCTTTACATAAAGATGTAATTTTGAAATCGATTTTTCGCTCACTTCCTGATATGCTATAATAATAAAAATTATGTACACGTGTGTTTTTCGAATGACAATACAATATTTTAATATTTTTACAATTTAATTATAAATTAATAACTTAATTTTAAAGCATTTTCCATTAGCCGGCCGCAGGCAATGAATCGCCAAATAATCTTTATAGTTACCGGATATAGGCCAGCGGCCCTCCGTGCGGGTCTTTCTAAGTTATCCTAAACCTCATTTACGCAAGGTTCGAAGAAAACCACGGAAAACTCCGAACAGTTACGTCGACGAGCGCGACAGGAGTTTGAACAATACACCTCCCGTCTACCAGTTTGAGAGCAGAACGTCTCGGCCACTGGCGGGACGATTGTTTATGAGTTACGATTGTTTGCAACTATTTATGCGTTACAACAACAATGGAGTTAATTATGCAGCAAACCACGTTTCCTAATCATACGTCAACAAGCTGTGACACTCAATAACAAAACATTTTAAAAAGTAAAAGGTAAAAATAAAATACAAAAAAAAGATTGAATTTCCCTCATTAAATTATGATTGGTTTGTAAGATTGTTGATTTGTATAAAATATTGAATGCTTATAAAAGAGTGCTTTAAAAAATATTTCTTCTTTACTTTTATTGTAATTACTTTTCAGAACTTCCTAAGTACTTTAGATGTTAAAAATGTGTGTATTCAAAGTATCATTCATTTTACAATATGTAGCTAAGAAAAAATTGTTTAATCCATGAAAAAATTAGAAATCCGAAATTATCATACAAGACTCAACATTGAATGCTTATAAAAGAGTGTTTTAAAAATAAAACTATTTTTACTTTTATTGTAATTTTAGAACTTCCTAAGTATTTTAGATGCTAAAAATGTGTACATCCAAAGAATCATTTATTACACAACCTGCAGCTAAGAAAGAATTGTTTAATCCCTGAAAGAAATAAAAATGCGAAATTATAATACAAGACTCAACATTGAATGCTTATAAAACAGTGTTTTAAAAAAATCTTTTTTTTTTTACTTTTATTGTAATTTTAGAACTTCCTAAGTGTTTTAGATGCTAAATATGTGTACATTCAAAGAATCATTCATTTTTTAAGCTGCAGCTAAGAAAATATTGTTTAATCCATGAAAGAAATTGAAATCTGAAATTATCATACCAGACTCAACATTGAATGCTTATAAAAGAGTATTTTAAAAAAAAAACTTTTTTCACTTTTATTGTAATTTTAGAACTTCCTAAGTATTTTAGAGGCTAAAAATGTGTACATTCAAAGAATCATTTATTACACAATCTGCAGCTAAAAAAGAATTGTTTAATCCCTGAAAGAAATAGAAATCCGAAATTATCATACAAGACTCAACATTGAATGCTTAATAAACAGTGTTTTAAAAAAATCTATTTTTACTTTTGTTGTAATTTTACAACTACCTAAGTATTTTAGATGTTCAAAATGTGTACATTCAAAGAATCATTTATTACACAACCTGCAGTTAAGAAAGAATTTTTTAATCCCTGAAAGAAATAGAAATTTGAAATTAATATACAAGACTCAACATTGAATGCTTATAAAACAATGTTTAAAAAAATCTATTTTTACTTTTGCTGCAGTTTTAGAACTTCCTAAGTATTTTAGATGCTTAAAATGTGTACAATCAAAAAATCATTTATTACACAACCTGCAGCTAAGGAAGAATTGTTTAATCCAGGGCACGAAATTTCCACTCGCCAGCTCGCCATTGGCGAGCAAATATTTAAGGTTGGCGAGTAAGTTTTGAAATGTTGTGCTTCAAATCAAACTGTGTACGCTCAGAATATCGTGCCTCAATCTAGCGACACGCAGAAGTGTTTTAAAATCAAGCGATGGCATTTATCTTTCAAAAGAAGAAAAAATGCGGAGTCACCCACATCCATTTCTCTCCTACGGAGGAACGAACTTCCCCTGTCTGCATTCATTCCACCGCTTTCGCACCGCGCAAACGCCAAGACTGCTTTTTTCGATTCCGAGGCCGAATCTGATCGCTCTTCAATCCTGTGCGAAGTGAATCAGGTTTTGCCCCCTAAGCTCAGCTGCTTGAAACACGGTAAAAATTAATCGCTTTCTCCCGAATTTTTAACCTTTTAAAAATTGTTCATATTTTTCATGAATGTAAAATATTCTTGATTTAACAGACAGCTCCTTCTAACAATGGTCAATTTAAATTCAGTTTGTCATAAATAGTTCATTTTATGGGCAGGTGTGGTGGCTGACGCTGCTGTCTGAATGAATGTAAAATAGTGGCGAGCAAAAATTTTAGTCTGGATTTTTTTGACTGACCTTTTCAACTGAAATTTCATGCCCTGGTTTAATCCCTGAAAGAAATAGAAATGCGAAATTATCATACAAGACTCAACATTGAATGCTTATAAAACAGTGTTTAAAAAAATGTTTTTTTTTTTTAACTTTTACTGTAATTTTAGAACTTCCTAAGTGTTTTAGATGCAAAAAATCTGTACATCCAAAGAATCATTTATTACACAACCTGCAGCTAAGAAAGAATTGTTTAATCCATGAAAGAAATAGAAATCCGAAATTATCATACCATACTCAACATTGAATGCTTATAAAAGAGTGTTTAAAAAAACTATTTTTACTTTTATTTTAATTTTAGAACTTCCTAAGTATTTTCGATGTTCAAAATGTGTGCATTCAAAGAATCATTCATTTGACAATCTGTACCTAAGAAAGAATTGTTTAAACCATGAAAGGAATAGAAATATGAAATTATCCTACCAGACTCTTTAATATTAAAGCAGGGATTTCATAATGGTTTCCAATAATGTGTCTCAGGAGATTTGCAAATATTCATGAATCTAAAATCAAAGGTACTTCTCCATTAGCCCGTCGACCACTTTCCATAAAAAATAAATAAATAAATAAAAAATTATCGCCAAACTGTAACGCCAATAAACAAATGGAAGATTTTTGCCTTTGGAATCTAAAAAAAAAAGACATTCGGAGGAAAATGTCAACTAACTATCAATAACTTTAAGCAATAAAATTTACAGTATATTAATGCAAACAGGAAAAAAAATATCTTGGATATTTATTTATTTACATTATTTTTCTTAATTATCAGTCTCGGCTGGTGGATAAATGTTTATGACGTCCGTTAAAACTGTTCTATTGAGCGTAATTATGTATCGTAATATATTTTTTAATGCTTTTTCTCTTCTAATATTATGATGTCGTCGCCGTTTAATGACATAATTGTTAGTTTAATAGACGAAATAACTAATAAATCAGCAAACATCATTAAAAATACATACTACTATAAACGTTGAATTAAAAATCACTTGATCACATAAAAAAACGAGTAACGCATCTGACGTCAAGTGAATGTGGCGCCACGGCGTTAAATCCTATAGTTTGACGATAGTTTTGTTTGTTTTTTTTATCCATGGAAAGTGGTTTACGAGATAATGGAAAAGTACCCAAAAAAAACTTTAAGTTATATATCATGTTATATTTTCCCAATGGAAGATTTCTTTCTAGCAGAAAGACTATTAAAGAGTTTCATAAAAGCTATACAATTCTGAAGACCTTTTAAACTGTGTTTTTATAGCTTTTTATCAAGAATGCTGCATTTTCTGGATTAAAATAATAATGAGTTTCATTTTTTCAGTTCTTGCAAATAGTTACCTGCAGATTTGTATCGCTTTTCTCCATGTTACTTCGCGCTGTACTTTTTGACATATCTCTCATACTGAGCTGGTCAGATCTTTGATAGTCTGATTATTCTTGGAATTAAATCTTCATTTGTTCCTAAAATGTACTTTTTAAATGATCGGTTCGCCTTTTTGATATACTCCAAATGCTTTACTACATTTTATTTTTCTTCCATTTTTCCTATAATCGTTCCAGTTCAACATAAAATATCTTACAGATTTAAAAAAAAAAAAAAAAAAAAAAAAAAAAAAAAAAAAAAGAATTACAGCAAGAAAAATCCGTAGATCTTTTAAAACTGGGATCAATATTTATTCTTTGTCATTTGCTATTGGATCGAATTCAAGGCTTATTTTAACATGGTTCCTACTCTTTCAGGGGAAATACCAGTATTTTCTTTTAAAAAAATAACCGCGCGATTACATAAGACGAATTTTTCTCTAAGTAAATACCGGCGTTTGATTGTCCTAAAGTCAGGGAATTTCCCTGACTTGTAGGAACCCTGTTTACATTTCAAGGGAAAGAGGTATGTTCCTTGCTTTGTGACTGCTTTTTAGAACGCCTTAAGTATTTCAGTTAAATAACAATAAAACACTGCACTCCTTACGAATTAAATATATATATATATATATGTGGGAATTATCAGAAGTAACAACAACAATAATACGAACTCCATGAATTATTACTTTAGACGAGCAACGATAAAGGCGAGGAGTTCACGGGCAAGTTCAAGAAAAGCACGCAGCACGAGTGGTTGTTCTATAGATTTCGGATATGTTGTTTGGTGGAATTGTTATGCAAAGCTTGGCAAAGTTGTTATAATTATTATTTGTAGTGAGATAAGAATGTTTGTATCATTCAGGAATATTGTGTGTAAATCCGAGCTGTATTTGTTATTATGTTATTAAATCTGTTTTGTTTATATTATATTTGAAGAATCCTTGTTGTGGCTAAACTACATATTAGTTATCATAATCCCACATATATATATGTTACTTTCTGATTTCTGACGCTGCTCTTTTTATCCAGTATGTTGCCTTTTCTGGATTAAGAGAATTATAATAAAATAAGCGTTAAGCATTTACAGTTTTCAAAAAGATTTCCGTAAACATTTTTATAGCTTTTCTCCATGTTCTTTCCCAGTGTCCTTTCTCACATATACCTCATGCGATGCTGATTAAATCTATAACAGTCTATTTTTAAGATGAATATTTCATTAGTTTCTGAAAAACAATCTTAAATCTATTAGTTCCTCTTTTTCAAACAATCCAAATGCTTTACTATGTCATATTTTATTTCCATTTTACGTAAAATCTTTCCGATTCAACATAAAATATCTTATAAAAATAAAGTATAAAAGAAAAATTCTGCAGAAAGCTATAAATATGCAAGATCTTTTACTGCGAGTAGCATTTATCGTTTGTCATTACTTACCGGATAGAATTTCTAGACTTATTTGAAATCGCTAAGAAAAAAAAAGGTTTTGTTTTGTAACTACTTTATTTTATATAGTATAACTTTCTAAATATTTCCACTGTTGAAATAGTTGTATATTTAAACTAGCTTTTGACTGCGGTTCATCTTACGTAGAATGTAAGTTTTGTAATTCGAAATGCAAAGTTTATACATAATTTTTACATTTTGTTTTGCACAATCTATCGAACGGGTTCAACTCCTATCGAAATCCGTTCAGTAGAACTTTTACCGAAAGCTAATCTTTCATGATGGGACTGACCTAATTATAATTATTTAACTGGCAATGTAAGTCCAATAAAAATCCGTTAAGCAAAACGTGAGTTATAAGCATTCGGAATGAAATTTACATTCATGTTGGCCAATTATAGAACTTTTTACAGTGTTCCATAACTAAGCAACGTAGAACAATATACAAAAACCTTCCTGAAAAATTATCTCTTATTTTCTTACTAATAGTGCAAATTCTACCGAAATCCATTCAGCAGAATCTTTTTAGAACTCAAGTTATAAGCAGCCGGAACGAAATTCCTATTTGCATTTTATATATACAAGGGAATAAACCCACGCGTCTCGGGTTACAGAATATAGGTGATAACCATTCTTTTTAATTGAAAACTCTAATAGATTTTTTACATTTAATATATATTTATATACTAGCTGTTACCCGTGACTTCGTTCACGCAACATTAAAAGGAGAATAAATATATTAATTAAGAAAATATTTCACTCCCGATAATTAAAAACGTTAAAATTAACTAACTATTTATCACATTTCATAGGCGACAATACGGTATTTTTTGTTATAGGGACCTTGACATAACTCAGTCTTTAAAAAGTGAAATTTTGTGCCAAATAATCGCGAAAATGAAATTGCAACCAATGCAAAAAGGTGGGCCAAATAAAATCGTGGAAATAGACGAATTGGGTAAAAACAAATGTCAGTTTTACCTGATAAACAATTTTACTTTTAACGCCTTTGTGAAACGTTTTAACAGCCATCCTTCAAAAAAACATTAATTGGAAATAGTACATGCTTTTTCTTTAAATTCAGTTCTACCTCCTTGGTTTAATGTATAGCTGAAACAAATCTTATTTTCTAAATGACAGTATGTTGACAGGCAATTTTTGTTCTCCAGAATAAATTGATTCATGAAGTTTGAATATGTGAAAATATGTTTTTATTTTTCGGATAATTTACTGAAATCAAGATTTTGTTTTCACCATCTATTCAAAGTGAAAATCAATTCTGTTTTTCAGTTTTAATGAGAAAATGGTGTAAAAAATATACTGATCTATTTTATTTCTCCTTTTTTTATACACAAATATGGAGTAATTTACTTTCCGTTTTTAGAGAAACTTAGTTAAAATTAACAAAAAAGAAAAAAAAATCTTGGCATCTAATTTAATTTTTTTAAATTCTGACAGTTTGTGTAACATCCTCGGATCAATGATAACCGGTATAAAGTAAATCACGTTGCGTTCGATATTCTGGCACTGTAAATGAAAATTGTAAATTCACGGGCATTCTCCGTGAATTGCTGCCGTAATTTTACGGGAAATGCCCCCTTTTCAAGGTAAACGGTCCATTTCAGTAAATTTCATGTTTTTACGGGAAAAACAGTTTATCTAATAACAAAGCTCGTTTATCTAGTCACAAAACTGGTTTTCTTATTGACATTGCCTGGAATCTCTGCTGCAGTAATTTTACTGTTTTACAGTGAGGAGTAGTTGCGAAATACAAACATAGATTCGTGTTCATTTTCCTTTTCTTAAAATTATGATGCGATTTTTAGCAGAAAATTCTCATCTGTATATAACGAACATTCATGCTTAATAATCAGTATAGATAAAAAAACATTTAAATTTTTCGTTATAAATATGGCGTGAAACTCATCTACTTTCTATACTTACTGATCCTTGTATTATTAATGTAAGGAATTGATTCACACTCATTTTAAAACACATTGGAAAATTCCCGTTTTATTTCAAATATGACGCCTCTTTTTCCCTCAGAGAAATCCCTTTTTAATGACATAATTCTTGTTAATTTTCTTTTCCAGGCAATTAATTTCAGTACTGGCATAGGGAAAATTATGTTGCTTTAACGAAATAATATTAAATCTTTAGTTTTTTTCAACAAAAATGGAACTATTAACATTCGTCATTTTTTTTTTTTTTTTAGGTAATCGAGTTATTTCTTTTAGTTTTAAGAATGAAAATAAATATTTCTCGCTATCCATGACATCATTTTCTATATGGATAATTTTGCGGAGCATATTATTGACATTTGCTGACCATTTTCTTTTGAAACTTCTTTTTACTTTTTTAAAATTTAAATAAAAAGTACGGTATAGTTATATTAGCCCTGCGCAGACGGTAAAACACCAAGAATTATTACCATACAAAAGAAAAAAGCGAAGAAAAAATACCCAAGATCATTTTATTTCACCAATCAAACATATCCGCTTTATTTTTAGCACTTTCCAACCTAGTTGAAAAGTGCTTATGACTTCGGTTTGTCTGGCCGTCTGGCCGTCTGCCGTCTGGCCGTCTGGCCGTCTGCCGTCTGCCGTCTGCCGTCTGTCCGTGCTCTAACTCCCGTAAATATGCTCGGATTGCTCTGCAATTTTTATATGTTATTATCGTTATCTATAGCATGTTCCCTATTTCAACGGAAGTGTGTAGCACTTATAGTTTTTTTACAGGGACACTCAAAAGAATTCCGTTACATTGCGGTCTATGGGGAAAAATCATTTGCTGTTTATTTAAATAATGTTTCACTATTTTAAACGCATTGAAATTTATATATATCACTAAGGTGCATTAGAAGAAGCTTAATATGGAACAGGGTGTGCATAGCACTTATAGTTACTTTACAGGGACAGTAAAAATAATTCCGTTACATTACGTCTATGGAGAAAAATCGTCTGCGGTTTATTTAAATAATGTTTCACTATTTTAAACGCATTGAAATTTATATAGATCACTAAGGTGCATTACAAGAGACTTACTACGGAATATTGTGTGTATAGCAGTCATCGTTCATTTACAGGGACACGCAAAAGAATTATCTACTGTCTGTTAACAATAATTCCTGGAAGTGCGTTTTAAGTTACTGAACGCGATTTTAATGTTAACTTGCTTTTTGTCTATTACGTGGTGTGTATAAATTCTGTAGATCCTATACAGGGCAGCACAAAAGTTCGCGAACACATTTCTGTTTATTGACAAACTCCAGACGGAGAATTTTAAAATGTGCTACACGTTTCCTAACTGAACTAAAATTTAGCATCCTATGTAGTATATATACAATTCTATATATCCTATACAGGGCTGAATAAAAGTATTCGGATATTTTTCCGAATATTGTATATGTTGGAAATTCCTGAAATTATGTTTTTAAATATGTTATGCGTTTTCCAAATTGTTTACTTAGAAGTTATCTTTTAGCTTATTAAACGGTATGATTTGTAAAATTATTTTGGAAGCGTTGGAAAGTGCTACATAATCTATGCTTGACGCATGATTTTTCGTTCTTGTTGATGTATGGCGTCATATTCGCCTGTTTCCTATGGTTACTCATATTGAAACCTTGTATTATTATCAAAAACTAAAAAAAAGTACGTTTTATTTCTAATAATATTATTTAATCTTCTTTTTAATTCTTTAATTTTTTTATTTCATTTTTATTTTTCACGTGAAAATTTTTCAACTGAAACTAAATTGTTGACTAAAAATTATTATTCCGGAATTTGAATTAGTTTTGGCAACGATAAAGTATTAGCAACGGTAAAGTAAATTTAACCATGTTAAAAAATTATACGAAAAAAATGTCCATTTACTCTCTATGAAAAAACGAAATTTTGATTTATTAAGAAAAATATTTGAATAAAATAAACAAAAACCAGTCTATGTTCAAATGAGGGTTATAATCAATCTGTATGCAAAAATACAGGATCATTAAAGGCTCCATTTTGACGCTGGCTTCAGCCTAACATTTGCGCACAATCAGATTTATAATATTATTAGGATTTAAAATACCCACTAACAATACCAAAAATCATTTTTATATGAAATATATCAATTATGCATTCAGATAAAGTTTTCAAATTTATTAAAAGCGATACTTTCGTATTGGCCTCATGCTAGGAGTTAACTGCCTAAGAAATCGCCGAAGATCACTATTTACATCAGCATTTTTTATTCTGATCATTTCAGTGATTTAAGTGCGTAGTTCCTTAAATTTTTGTAAACATGCCTTAAATTTGTGTTTTATTTATATTTTCCTATTTTATTTATTTATTGATGAAGCTTTAATTCTATATGGAATATAAGGTGGAAACAAATGGTGATCTATTTATATGAATTTAAGTGCAATGGATTTATCTTTCGTAATCGTCTGCACACGATAGAGATAGATTTTTTTAAAAATCATTCTTGAAAATTATTTTAAAAACCATAAAAAGGGACAAATTTCGATACAGTTTTTAAACAAATTGCGATGCAGTTTTCAAACAAATTGCATTTGAAAGTGCATTTTTTTCACTGTTTGCAGGTGTAAAAATTGAAAATGTGCGATGTTTAGAAGAATAGTAAAAGCTAAATTTGATAGTTTGGTGTTGCCATTCGCACAATTACGTCAGCGTTACGTACGGACACGTTTGTCCTTTTTAATATAGTAAGATAGATAGATAGTAAAAGATCATTCATTCTTTTGCTTGCAGCAATGAAAAGGGAAAGAAATAGAAATTGTAATTTTCTTACCAGACTCAAATTATACTATTAAAGCAGGGATTTCAAAATGGTTTTCAAAAATCTATCTCAGAAGATTTCTAATATTTATGAAACTAAAATCAAAACTATATTTCTCTATATTATATCCTTTTACATTTTCCCCACGGGAGATTTCTTTATTGACCGATTATAAAATAATTTAACAGTAATAGTTCTGAAAATGTTACAAAAGTTATAATGGTTTCTACTTAAATTACTTTAAAAATGCAATACAATTCGACTTCAGATTTATTTTAAACCTAAAAATGAAACTGATTTTCCCATTACTTTTGAGAAGAAATCAGATTAAATTTCTTCTGCTGAACCTAATGAGGGGACTTGATATCCTTCATTTTGCGAATAAAGACGAAAATATTAAATTTCCAGTTATTTTGTTTAAAATGCATTAGATATTCGTAGTATATTCCGACGAAGTTTTGTAAAGATCCGATAATTTAAAAAAATGCGAAAAATTCTTTTAACTGCATCCATTTCTTGGTTTTAAATATTATATAGCAATATGATCAAAATGCTTAAACGTCAACATATATTTTTCAATTGAATCGGGTTTTTTCATGGAACCGATTCTTATGGAGCATAATTGTGACAGTAAATTTATATCCTTATTTTAGGTTTTTTTCAATATTTCAGTAATTTGCACTGATCAGTATTAGAAAAATGTTATGTCATTATAAATAGAAATTAAAATATATTTATGAATGCCCTCAGTTCTTATCATTAAAAAAGAGAAAGACAGAAACTGGAAACTGAATATTTTAATAGAAGCATGTGAAAAAATAAGTTTCTACATTTTCAGTTTGCGGACATTCCTTATTAAAATTCCTAGACATAGTGTCTTTACAGATTGAATGAAATTTTTCACCCAGAGCTGCAGCAAGGGTGGTGCGGGTGGTGTGTGTCCACGTGCAAGTGCCAAGCGCAACGCTGGTAGTGTTAGGTGCTCTATCGATGCCACCAGTTACCACGACTGATGCTCCAAGCATCGATAAACTAACAAATTTTTTCTGATTTTTATGAAAAATCTTAAGTTTTCAAATAGCACCTACAAATTATTTATAATTTTCCCGATCATAAAATCTGTATTAGCTTGATAGGCATGTAGCACAACTAAACCCTTTTTTTTACATACCCATCATACGTAGTATAGGGTAAGTCTTGTAATCATTTTGAAAATCGAAAAAAAAATTGACGGATTTACACGTTTCAGACATTGGAGATTCCGAAAAACATATTTTTAGAAAAAAAAAATTGCCGTCCGTCTGTCTGTCTGTGTGTCTGTAAACGCTCTATCTCCCGAACAAATCGAGATAGAAACTTGAAATTTGGTGTGTACTTAGTATGTAGTAATGAGAAGAAACTTATTGAATGTCAGTAACCTCGATTATCCGGAACTATTTTTTCGGACTCTCGAAACATTTGTTCTGATAAAAGGTACGTACAATTTTTCGAAATTGTTTATTTTAAGCAAATAATATAACAGACAATAAAAAAAAACATAAATTTTGCATAAAGAATGAAGTCGATCGGATAATTAGTTGCCGAGATACTTGTAATCCTATTTTCCACACTCTTCGATTTTTCCTGACCCTGTATTTCATTCAAATTTCAATTCAAAGATATATTTTAATTGGAAATGAGACGCTTAATCCGACGCAGTAAACCGTTAGTTAATATGATTATCAATTTTGGAGTAATAGAGCATTTAAAGTTTATGACGTCATCAAGCCACGATTTTATACGAATTGCAATGCATTTTATAAATAGTTTACTCATGTTTTATTTTCATATTTTATAAAACGCATATCTATGATTGGTAAGTATTACGGTGGCCCCCAACGACTAGTTTTCTTTTGCGCTTTTTCGTAAGCAAAATATGAGAGCTTTATGTATACATGATATTATCAAAACGCAAGCTTCTTTCATGTTAAAACATTGCATTATCATTTTCTTCGCCTCTATAGAATACATATTTAATGGGAACTGTGTTTATACGGACTTATGGTTATACGGACACGCTTTACCTTTATAATATAGATTGTGACAGAAAAGTAGCAATTTAACTTACCAAAATGATAGCATCATTTTTTTATTCTCTAACCCCCGCTTCCCGAAATAAAAGGGATATTAAATGTTAATTAACTTTTTATCTTTAGATTTTAAAGAAAGAAAAAAAGAAAAGAAAAAGAAAAGGAAGCCAAATATTTTTTAACTTACTATCTTTAGAGGGTTTCTACGCACCAGGCACAAATCCTGTTGCTGCGACTCTGCTTGCATCTATAAAAAAATTATATTTTTTGTGTTCTCAAAACTACCATTCAATATGTTTTTTAAATGTCTATTCTTAAATATGTCAATTTAAATTTGCAAAAGATATTTTTATGAGGAACTTAAATGACTTAGATTCTAGAATCTTTTCAACTCAAGATAAAATATCTTAAGAATAAAATGGAATTTCTTCATGAACAAGAAATCCGCAGATTTTTAACCACGATCAGCTTTTATTGTGTGCTATTTCCTATTGGAAAAACTTTTAGATTTGTTTTAAATTGTAAGGAAGAAACACGGTTTTTGTTGTTTTGTAACTATTTTTTTGAAACTTTGTAACTATTTCAACTGTTGGAAATTCGTGCTTTCAAAGAATAGTTTTATTTTTAGTGCATGCTACTAGAAAAAGGAGATTTAAGCTTTAAAAGAAATTTAAATTTGAAAATATTCAACAAGACATAAATTTAGAACATGAAAGCAGAGATTTAAGAATTGTTCTCTGTACATCCTTTTATACTTCCCCCAGGAAATATTTCATTCTCAAGACATTGTTGCATTGTTTTTTACGGGTTGCGTTGACCAAATGAACTTAAAAATGGTGTCAAAAGTGGGTACCCTTGGAAAATTCAAAATCGATATAATGTTTAATATGTAGATGACCCCTTATTTCAAAGTTTGTATTAAAATTCGAAAAGTAAACACAATTCCAACTCGAACAGTTTATCTTTCTGCGGCAACTTGACGATTAAAAAGTACTGGGATGTTCTCATTCTCCTTTTTAATTACTGTACAATAGCATTTATCTACAAAAAAAAAAAAAAAAAGAAAGAAAGAAATGCTGCTCCTATATGACATGGCCAAAAAAATGTCCCTGACCTGGCCCAAATCTGCAGAAAAAAGAATAGTCCGAGTATTATGAAAGGAAATTGGCAAAAATCTATATAAACCTCCGGTAAAGCATACTAACACCTCCCCCACCCCTCAAAAAAAAGCGTAATTTATGGTGCGCCATTATGTATATCATGCAAGATTTTTCAATAGGCGATTGCGTTTTGGGAGGTAAGTGTTGCCAGTTTAGCCCATTTTTTTATTTAAAATATCTACCAGAATTTCCAAATTCTGGAATACCTTCACTTTAATTAGTCTTTTAATGTCTGTCATTAGATTCGAAATTTTTGGTAGATGAATAAATGACATCACTTTATTTAATCACGGATGTCTGTCATTAAATAAAGCAAAAATTGCTATTGGAAATTTACTGGTAGATGAATAAAAATCAGATAAACTGGCAACATGGGTGCAAATGGAGGGTATTAAGTTTGGAAGTGAAGGGGCCTCGCAAAAGTTCTTGCACTCGGCTGCGCTTTCGCTAAGGACGGCTCTGTATGTTCATTTTTATGACCAACATGTGTAGAGCAGAATTTTACTGTGCATGCTCCAGTTTCACTAATTTCTACTTTCACTTCAGCCGGACAGTATCCATTTATTTTGCTAATACCTTGAGATTTTAAATATCTTTTTGTTTTTCCCCTAGAAATATAATATCCAGACCGATGGCATATAAAATCAAGTTTCATCGCATTTTTTGTGCATTGATTTCCGCATCTCTTGTCAAATCTTGAAGATGTGTCTTTTTCAATTTTATCCATTCGTTTACTGCATCAAAATTCTCAAAATTCAAAACAATAGTTTTCGTTTTGATATCGTGATTATTTTCGAAGTGCTCATGCATTTCATTTTTTGTAGCTTTAAAATGGCATACAGGACATTTTTTTTTTTTTTTTTTTGCTTTACTGTATAATCTACATTGTGGACTTTTCTAATATGCTGACGCAAAAGGCCGAAGTCACATTTATATAGATTACTGCTTCTTAATGCCGGAGCCAAAACATTCATTTTTTTCCGGGTGATTGTTTCTGATGTGTCGCTTTAAAGACTCGTATAAACAATACACGCTGTTGCAAGCATCACATTTAAAAATCCTTTTATTTTCATCACGAATACTAGAAGTTGAATCTTGTTCTTGCGATTTAAAATCCTCTTCAATATCCATGACTGATTATAAGTTTTAATCAGTATTTTCTAAGATATCAAACGTTAAAGTGCCTGCCGAGTGGTCCTCAGGCATTAAATCTTCCTGACTGTGGCATACTTTTTTCGGCTTCATAATAATAAAATCGACCGCACAGTCGTTTTACTTCGTACATTGTGCTTTATTTTACAATGTAAAGTTTCGATCATGTTCTTTTTTACATTAACAATTTACTTGCTAAATTATACGGCGTGAGATACATTTAAATTAAATATTTTGTGCTTAAATGAGATTAATTTATCTTAATCCATATGAATCGAATGGGTGTGACACCCAAGCCACAATATATATATATATATATAGAAGTTAATCAATGTGATTTATGAGCCAATTAGGCTAAATTATGGTATCATATAAAAATCAATATTTTCATCTAGCTATAATTGAAAAGAATATGTAAAAACCATTCCATACCAATTTGCGCAATGCAGCATAATTTTATAGAATGTTAAATAATTATAATATCACAATCCACCATCATTGGCGGGCAAACAATATTGTTGTTTAATTAATGCAAATGAAATTTTAGAATATGGAGACAGCTGTATTATGATAGATAAATGTTCGTGAAGTATAAAATTATTTAATTTAAATGTATGGGTTTATACCATTTAAGTACAATGTTAATTTGGGTTTTATACAGTCTTCTGCTTGAATTGGGCATTGGGGCATGGGTAACTATCCAATAAAGGAATGCATATTCGTCATGATGTATTTAGAAACCGATTAAATGCTATAGGCGTATGTGATCTCATCTGTATTTCAGATGAGAACTGAGATGTTGAAAAGTAGCAAAATATTTTAATAAAGAAATAATTAAGGGATAGCATTAAACGTTAGTTTGAATGATTCACCTTTTATTACTGGATTAGCATAATTTTCAAGATTTGAGAAAATAAGTTATTCACATCTGCAGAGTTAGAAAAATGCAATTTTCATATAAATATTAAAAATCTCATTTATATTTTGTTATGCAGGGAAAATCCTACGTTACATTATTTTTCCCAGTATGAGATCTGTTAATAACTGAGCACATTAAATATAAATAACATAACATCGTTTCTGCGAGCTTGAGTTCTGTTTTTTATAGTTATAACAACCGCTCAGCAATTACGGTATCTGTACAATATTTTTCTCTTGTGCACGGTAAAAACGAAAAAACATTTCTAAGATCAATAAAGAAAGTAATACGATATTTTAAACATTTTATCTGATAATATTGATGTATGAAAAGACTCAGTGGTAAAATTTGTTTTTTCTATTTTCTGTAAAACTTTCTTTAACCGCATAAAAAGTTCTACTGAGGTCTTCCTGAAAAGAAAAATTTATATTTGTGTATGAAGAGAGATTTAGAGGAGAGAGAATATTTTACAATAGGGAGGCGAGGCTTCGTTTATTTGAAATTGGTATCCCGGAGATTAATTTCTATATTAAATCGTTTTAAAAGAATAATGAATAATTCTCGGTTAAAGCTGATATATTTAGATAGCCTGATTGTAATTAGCGTAAATATTCAAAATTACTGAAACACGCCACAATACTGTTTCAAGATTTTCTTAACAAATTATTCAATATTTTGGACAGAATTTATTTTAAAAATAACGTTATTTAAGTGAATTTTACATTCTTATCGTTTACATATCATTTTTCAGAAAATAGCGTTTATTTATTTTTCAACGCAAATCTTAATTATGCTAATTAAATGCGAATTTTCGTACTTAACTATTAAAAATCGAATACAACAACTTCGTATACATTAACAGAGCTACTTCACTATGTATGTATGTATTCACTTCACTCAGGCGAAAATACCCGCTCGCTAGTGTTAATTCTATATGGGAGATAATTTACGATATCTCGTTCGCATTTCAATATTTTTAAATGTTTTTTGCATTGGATAGCTGAGGTCAAGCTCTATGCACGCTCCTTTTTGCTTTTTCGATTTTTGTTGCAGTATCTTTTATTGATGACTAGATGGAACCCGTCAAAATTTGACGGCAAAAAACTTGATAGTACCATAAAAATAAAATTCATAGCTGCTTTAAAATGTTTGAAACTTTTGCAGAATAATTCAAATAAATAAAAAACCCACTTTGAATTAAAGCTAGGTTGAAGAACAGCAATTGGCTAAGTTTCACTGGCACATGCACTCGCGGAATTTCTTTCATCTGACACATTTAGCGCTGTTGTGCAAGTAAATGGTAAGTGCCCCCTTGGGGAGGGGGAAATGGTGGGATGGACCAAGGAGATGCATAACATGAATAAGCAGTCAAAGACCTTTCAAACGATATGTAACATGAGGGGTGTGTGCAAAATTAAAAAAAGTACCCCCTTGGGGGGGGGGTAAAGTAGGGGATGGACACGGAACATGCATAATATGATTAAGTGGTCACAGACATTTCCAACGATATATAACATGACGGTTGTGTGCAAAATTTAGAAAAGTACCTCTTTGGGGGGGGGGGCAAAGTGGGGAAATGGACATTGGAGATATGCATATGATTAAGCAGTCACAGACCTTTCCAACGATATATGACATGAGGGTTGTCTGCAAAATTTAGAAAAGTACCCCCTTGGGGGAGGGGGGGGCAAAGTGGGGAGATGGACATTGGAGATGCATAATATGATTAAGTGGTCACAGACCTTTCCAACAATATATGACATGAGGGGTGTCAACAAAATTTAGAAAATTGACCCCTTGGGGGGGGGGACAATTGGGGAGATGGACATTAAAGATGCATAATATGATTAAGCGGTCACAGACCTTTCCAACAATATATGACATGAGGGTTGTTTGCAAAATTTAGAAAAGTACCTTGGGGGAGGGGCAAAGTGGACATTGGAGATATGCATATGATTAAGCAGTCACAGACCTTTCCAACGATATATGACATGAGGGTTGTCTGCAAAATTTAGAAAAGTACCCCCTTGGGGGAGGGGGGGGGCAAAGTGGGGAGATGGACATTGGAGATGCATAATATCCTTAAGCGGTCACAGACCTTTCCAACAATATATGACATGAGGGGTGTCAACAAAATTTAGAAAAGTGCCCCCTTAAAGGGGGGGGGGAAGTGGCGGGATGGACCCCCGAGATGCATAACATGAATAAGCAGGCAAAAACCTTTCCAACAATACGTAACATGAAGGGTTTGTGCAAAATTTACAAAAGTATCCCCTTGGGGGGGGGGGGGGCAAAGTGGGGGAATGGACACCGGAGATGCATAATATGATTAAGCGGTCACAGACCTTTTTAACGATATATAACATGAGTGGTATGTGCAAAATTTAGAAAAGCGCCCCAATTGGCGGGAAGGGGGGGGGGGATGGACCACACAGATGCATAACATGAAAAGGCAGTCGCAGGCCTTTCGAACGATATATCATATGAGTGGTGTCAGCAAAGAAAAGTCTCCACCCCGTGTGGGCAAAACATACTACCCCCGCCGCCATAATTATTGATGCGGACTCATTTTTTAAATTCGTTCGCACCCCTCTTCTCCCGCAAAATGTTGTGAATTTTTAAAAACTCCCCTTCCGAATTTTTTTATACCAAAAGCACTTATGTCCGTCGTCTGCATGCAGAGTTTTGTGCTTACAGACGCCTGACACAACAATACACACACAGACAGACATTTCACACACAGACAGACGTTTACCGACATTAATAGTATAGATGATACTCAGTGCCTACACATTTCACCCTTTATAACTCAGCCAATGAGTTGACGGTTGTTCATTTCCAGAAACGAAACAATAATTCTTTAGGATGAATTTTGTTTGTTTGATACACCGTGGCAGAATGCATGCAATACAGCGACAGGCATCACAAACTTTTTAGGGCACCTGCAGACTAAAAACAAATAATCAATCTTCGCAGGAAAAAAATCCTAGATTTCGTCAAATGATCACGGGAAAAACACTAATTTCATCAAAGGATTCATGTAAAACGTGAATTTTGTTAAAAGGCCACAGAAAAAAGCGATTTATGCAAAAGATGAGCAAATTTTGTCAGAGAATCGCAAAACAGGAAATTTCACCAAAAGATAGCGCTTTCTTGCCAAATTTCATCTAAAAATTGCGGAATAAAATGTATTTTATCAAAAAATCGCTGGAAAACGCACATTTCGTTAAAGTATCGAGAGAAAAATGCGAATTTCTTCAAAGATTGCTGAAAAAACGCGAATTTCATCGAAGGATTGCTGAAAATTCATGAATCTTATCAAAAGGCAGCAGAGAAAATGTGATTATTATCAAAGCATTGCGAAAAAAGAAAATTTCGTCTAAGGATCACAGAAAAACGCAAATTTCATAAAAGAATCATGGAAAATAACGCAAATTTCATAAAAAAAAAAAAATCGCAGAAAAAACACAAATTTCGTCAAATTATCGCTGAAAAAAACACAAATTACGTCATAGGATAGCTGAAAAAATTGTGAATCTCGACAAAAAAAAAATACAGAAAAAAATGCGAATTTCATTAAAGAATCACGAAAAAAAATGCGAATTTTGTTAAAGGATTGCGCAAAGAATGTGAATTTTTTTAAAGGTTCGTGTGAAAAATGAAACTGTCTTTATTAAAAACAGCACACACACAAACATCTATACAAACCTCAATACACACAAACATATTATAGGCAGGGCTTGAAATTCAATTTTTCCAAGGACGGGAGTCTCCCTACCAACATTTTTAAATGGAGGGGAGTTGTAATGTTTGGGAGGGAGAAAAAAAATCTTTAAACCCCACTATTATTTTACGTGCTATTTAAAGAATTACATTAATGCAGACATGACAAAATACCATTGAAAAAATTAAGTCAACTGAGAATGATTATGTAAAATGTTTATTTTTATTATAAAAAAGGGAAGAAAGTTAAGTTTTATATATGCAGTGTATTTTTCAAGTTCCATTAAATGTGTTAGGGACCCTTAACAATTAGGTTGTTAAATAAATTTCTGACTTTAGATTTTACTTGATTGAGATTCACCGATCGATCGTGGAAAAGACACAAAGTTCATCGATCTGTCGCAGAAAAAACGCTAAGTTCGTCGATCTGTCATAAAAAACGCAAAGTTCGTCAATCAGTCGGGGGAAAAAAGCAAATTTCGTCGATCGATTGCAGAATAAACACAAAGTTCGTCGATCTGTCCCCAAAAAACGCAAGGTTCGTCGATCAGTCGCTTAAAAAACGCAATGTTCGTCGATCTGTCGCAGAAAAAACTCAAAGTTCATTGATCTCTCACGGAAAAAACCACAAAGTTCGTCGATCAGTCGCGGAAAAAACACAAAGTCCGTCAATCGGTTGCGGGGAAAAAAAATCACGAAATTTATCGGTCGGTTGCAGGTAAATTAAATAATGCAAATTTCTCCAAAAATGCTGAAATTTTTTGGGCGGGAGGCTCCCACTCATTGTCTTTTTTTGGGCGGGATTTCAAAATTTTCGGCACGAATCACGCCCTGAAAGATATAGTTTTAATCTGAAATAATATACTGAACTTGAACTAACTTTTGAAAAATCGGGTTAACCCAAATCCAACTTGCAGAAATCTACACTCAGTCTGAAATCGACTCGAACCATAAAGACAGTTAACCCAACTTGCAACAAAAATAATTATTGCCGAGAGAGCATTTACCCTCTCTCCCTGTGCTGAAACTTTTCTGATTTTTTCTTTTCTCAAAAATGCTGTAGTCATTTTGTCCCCCAATTTTGCCCTTTACAATTCAGCCAATGAGTGGACGGGGCCAAAGGAGCGTTCCTTATCACAAACGAAAGATGAGATACGTTCGTTTGATGTCGTTGTTGAAAATTTATGGATTTCTATTATTAAAGTAATTTTTTCATTTTACCGTATTTATTTTCTTTTTGTGTTGTATGTATTTTGCTACTTTGAATTTTTTTAAACCCTTTTTTTTTTTTGGAGAGTGAGAGAGAGAGATTTAGTAATTTGGTGACACGAAGTTCCGCAAATTCTTAAAATCCACAAATCGTTTCCAATGTAAACAATGAAATTTACAATTAAGTTGCAAGTGCAAAATTTCAGTTTTTTAAAATTTTCATGTCATTCTGTACACATTTTAATATGTCATTCTGATCATTATACATATTTAGTTATGCATTATTAATTATTTACTTGACCTTTACTTTTAATATTTTAAATATTTCAAACTTACAGCTAAATGTAATTATTAAAACATTTGAAATACTGCATTCGAAAAATGAAATTTCAGCTTAGAAACGCGACAATTACTATTAGGTTAAAAAAATTTAAAGTAGAAAAGTACTTATGATATAAAAAGAAGAAAAAAAATACACCAGAATTTATCTGTATTACGAAAGCGGGAGAAATGATTTTCTGTGCTATACGAAAAGATATCCAAATAACTCAATCATGAACATAAAAATAGGTATCGGTTTCTATGTTCATGTGCACTCAATCCAAACTTGAAACTTTTAAAAAGGTCATTGAATGAATGAAATTCATCTCCGCCTTTCACATCCAGAAAACTTGCTGTGTCGCCAATTATGTTTATATTTTATATATATATAAAAAAATAATAATTCAGGCACTTTTCCGTTATACGGACACCATTGTCGCCAAACATACATACATATTGGCATAGTGTCCGTATAACAGAAAAGTACTAAAGTTCATGGTTTAAAATCACAATAAAATATCATGAAATTTATTGATTAGTTGTGGGAAAATATCGGGGAAATAATGTGTTTTTCGTGAATTTTTTGTTTTGTTAACAATGTGGTTAGAGAGCCAGGGAGAAATCCAGAAAACTTGCTGTGTCGCCAATTATGTTTATATTTTATATATATATATAAAAATAATAATTCAGGCACTTTTCCGTTATACGTACACCATTGTCGCCAAACATACATACATACATTTTGGCATAGTGTCCATATAACAAAAAAGTACTAAAGTTCATGGTTTAAAATCGCAATAAAATATCATGAAATTTATTGATTAGTTGTGGGAAAATATCGGGGAAATAATGTGTTTTTGTGAAATTTTTTGTTTTGTGTTGTTGTGTTTAATTGTAAGCATTCATTATAATTTTCAGTGCATTATTAAATTGAAATTTTTGTTTAAAATATGTAAACAAAACAGTGACCAGAAACCTGCACAATTTCTAATATAGATAGATAGATAGATGCATGCATGTAGTACTTTTAATTATTTGGTAAAAATACTGTGATCGTCACTGAGAAAACCTGAATTTAACCTAAAAGTAATTGTCGAGTGTTTAAGCTGAAATTTCATTTTACGAATACAGTATTTCAAATGTTTTAATAATTACATTCAGCTGTAAGTTTGAAATATTAAAAGTAAAGGCCAAGTAAATAATTAATAATGCATAACTAAAAGTAATTGTCGAGTGTTTAAGCTGAAATTTCATTTTACGAATACAGTATTTCAAATGTTTTAACAGTTACATTCAACTGCAAGTTTGAAATATTAAAAGTAAAGGCCAAGTAAATAATTAATAATGCATAACTAAAAGTAATTGTCGAGTGTTTAAGCTGAAATTTCATTTTACGAATACAGTATTTCAAATGTTTTAATAGTTACATTCAACTGTAAGTTTGAAATATTAAAAGTAAAGGCCAAGTAAATAATTAATAATGCATAACTAAAAGTAATTGTCGAGTGTTTAAGCTGAAATTTCATTTTACGAATACAGTATTTCAAATGTTTTAATAGTTACATTCAGCTGTAAGTTTGAAATATTAAAAGTAAAGGCCAAGTAAATAATTAATAATGCAAAACTAAATATGTATAATGATGAGATTTTTTTTTTCTTGAATTATTCAGTGAAACTCGCCTTATAAATGTACGCAAATAATTCACATCAAAATCTTAAAATAACAAAGTTTTCTTTCGTGTTTAGCTATGCTTAATAACCAAAAAAGCTTGATTAATACAAAAGTTATTTGGTAAAAATACCGTGATCGTCGCTGAGAAAACCTGAATTTAATCATATCACACACGAAATCTCTCTCTCTCTCAAAAAAAGGGTTAGTTATAAAAAAATTCAAAGAGGTAAAATACATACGACTTAAAAAGAAAATAAATACGGTAAAATGAAAAAATACCTTAATAAAAGAAATCCATAAAAATTTCAACAACCGAACAACCAAATGGAATCGTAATACACATACGCTTCTAGAGAGAGGAAAAAGCCTTCACCTCATTGGCTGAAACATCGCGTCTGAAGATAGTAAAAGCCTCTAGCTGATTAGCTGAATGCTCGCGCATGCGTATAAATAGCATTTTTGCACGAAAAACTAAAAAGCAGGTTAGCTTTAAGTATATGGATACTTTCACTTTCCAAACCGATTCCGAAAGTGAAAGTATCTTAATTAAAAAAAACTTGTAATCAAAATCGAAAAAGTACAAAGGAGCGTGCATAGAGATTGACTTCCGCTATACAATGCAAAAAAAAAATCATTTAAAAATTTTTAAATCCGAACGAGATATGGAAAATTATTTCCCCCATAGGATTAACATTACTCGGCGGGGTCTTTTCGCCTGAGTTGCGTAACCTCTTAATGTTCCTGTGGCAACAGCGATAGTTTTGAGTGCATTTTCCCCCGACTATGGCCAGAGTGTGCCTTAAGGACACATTTTTATCATTAAAATAACTCTTTTAAAATAAAGTGGTATGAGAAGAATAAAACAAAACAAATCTTTTCATTTTAGTGTAATTAATTTCAATAGTTCTAATTCAACTACTTTATTGAAAATAGGATAAACTGTGTAACAGTATGCGAAATTCAGAAAAGACGTAAAATTCGTACAATTTGTTAACTATACTAAATGTATAGTAGAAACATATTGCATACATATGATGCTTTCGAACACTGCATAGCTACATTATTTAATATTAAGTCTTTCAGAATAAATCATAACTATTAACCTTTACATTTTTTTTAGTGCTACTGTTTACAAAGTTCGGAAAAACACTGCTGAATATTGAATGTGTATTAGTGAAATGATTATTAAATATTTAGTATTCAAAAAGTATTTATTTATTTTAATGAATGCACTCAATAATTTTTTTCCTGCTTCATGAATTTCAAAACTTTATAATCAAAGCCAAGCGCAGTACAAAATAATAATATTTATTTAAAAGAAGATAATAATAATTTAAAATAAAATTTAAAAAGATAAAATACAATTCCAAGCTGTTGGACGGAAAAGTAAGAGGGTGGGAACTATTGTTCACACATTTTTAGTAAATAAATAAAGAACATGAACTTTGTACTTATTTTTTTACTAAAAATGTGTGAACAATAGTTCCCACACAAGCATGTGCAATGAATGAACTACAAATAAAATACATATTTTGATCCAAGGTATCTTTTAACCAATTCAAATAAAATTGACATTAATTTTATGTTCAACATAAAATGAAAAATTGTCTTTTCGCTGACAGATTCCAGTTTAGTACCTCATTCTTAATCTCTGTTCTGATGGTAAAATTTTCATATCAAATAGTGTATCTGAGCAAATGTTATTTGGGGGCAAGAGTGTTTTTTGAAACCTTTAATGTTTATTCTCCTTAATCTTAAAAACATCATACTCACGATGGTTAACGCTTGGAAATATACATATAGACATTCAAAATATTATTCAATTATATTTTTAAAATGTTTAAAAAAAAAAAAAAAAAAAAAAAAAAAAAAACTGCTGAGTGAACTGTGGTTAATCTGCCACTAGTTATTTTATTATTCCAGCAAACAAATGTTCACTGTTGAGATTTAAATCTATCAATCAGTTCATTTAAAGTCAGATCTTGAACTTAAACTTGTGTGAGGTACAAAGTTGTTCCGAGGTGCAAAGCAACTGCGCGCCCTGGCAATGAGTGCATGTAGAGCAAATCCTGCGACTCCACTCCCCCCCCCCCCCCCTTTAAAAAAAAAAATATCTTAATTAGCTTTGTACTTAAAGAATTTAAAGCTTAAACTTTTAAATTAAAAAATTTTATGCTTACCTAAAATTTATTTATGTAATTTTTTTTTATTTATTTAGATGCATCGGTTTCTAAACCATCAATTTCTTGATTAAGAAAGTGAAAGTTCATGTTTTGCGAGTGTAACATCCAAACAACAGAAAAAAAAAAAAAAAAAAAAAAAAAAGTATTTTTATAAGGCAATGCAAATGATGTTTTAGAAAATCTTTGCTGCTGTATACGTAAGTACTGGTGAAATATATTTCATTTAAACGTTTGGGCTTTGCACCATTTATTACAAATTAAATTTAGTTCTAAACGTATGAGACACGCCCACATACTTCCGTATGGGAATTGGAAATCGGGTTTGATGTAACATCCAGTAAATGAATTCAGATTCGTCATGAAGAATTTAGAAACCAATTAAATATTAAAGACATACAGGATTTCTTCTGTATTTCACATAAAATATGATATGTTGAAAAGCAGCAAAATATTAAGGCTAAATATATTTAATAAAAAATAAATAAGGATATATCATATGAATATACACTAGTTTGATTGATTCATCTATAACTACTGAATTAGCATAATATTCAAATTTTGAGATCTCAAGTTTCTTCCATCTTCAGAGTGAAATATATGCAATTCTGAATTAAATTTAAAAAATCATGCTTTAAATTTTGGTCAAGCTCAGAAAATCTCACAAACATTTTTTGCTCGATATTGTTCTTTTCTACACGTTAACAAGAATTTTCTACCATCATTAAAGCAATATGATTTTTTTTACAGTTTATCTCATAAAAATTATGCTTGGAAAAAAAAATCTCCGTGAAAAAATTTGTTTTTCTATATTCGGAATTAAAATTCTCTTTAACCGCATAAGAACTTCAACCGAGGTATTCCTGCAAAGAAATAAATCTATATTTGTGTATTAAATGAGATTTAGAGGAGAATGAATGTTTTACAACAGGGAGACGGGGATTCAGTTTGTTTATTTTAAATTGATGGGGAATAATTTGTTTTCTCCATGTGTATTTAATCGTTTTTAAAGAATAATGAATAATTCTCGGGAAAATATTAACTACATAGCCTGAACGTAGCGTCAATTTTCAAGGTTTTTTCATTACGCCACTGTGATTTGAACTTTTTAAAAACAATTCGGGCAAACGTCATAGCTTACCTGGAATGTATTGAATGAAGTACGCGCGTATGCGGAGACACTGCAAATCTCATCACATTATTTTATTTAATTTATTATATCTACTTATATTTATTCTATTCAACGGCTAATAACATGCATTGCATTCATTCAACATGCATTGCATCAATTTAATCGCAATATATATTGCGATTAAATTGTAAAAATCAAAAATTAAGGGGGGAGGGGGGTTGTAAAGACCTATTTTTGTAGAAAATTTTAAGATTTGTATGTTTTATAACAACTACTTTTACGATAAAACTTACTGTTTACCAGATATCTGAAAAAAAAAAAAAAAAAAAAAAAACGAATTTTTTGTATCTTTGACGTTTGACCTTGAATAAAAATTTTTGCTCCGGCCAGATCGACTAAAATTTTTCACATTTTATTCAGAATGATATTTTAAAGTTCTATGCAAGTTTTCAGCTCTTCGCCATTTTTAGCTATTGCCGTTTTCTTAATTACATTCAGGCTATCTAGATATATCAGTTTTTACCGATAATTATTCATAATTATTTTAAAACGATTAAACACAGGGTGATCCGGAATTCATGGTACAAACTTTAAGGGGTGGTACAGGACACTGTAATTGTCATTTATTGTATAGGAACTAAACAATCATTTATTACAATTATTAGACACACACCCAGATAACAATTTTTGATTTTTAAAACATTTTTCTAACCTCAACATGTAAATGACTAGATGCTTTTTAAACGCTTTGTCTGAAAGGTTTGCAAACATTGTAAAAAGGATTATTATGCATAAGGATATTATTAAGGATATTTATGCATAAACAAACTTAAACAATCGGCTATTGTATAGAAAATCACGATCAGAAATACATTTATTTAGTCAAAATTACAGACATCTCGTTCCAATCCGAAGTTGCGTTTTTGTTTATAATTTTAATAGTTGTGTAGATACTTTAATAAAAACCTTACAATACCCTTACAATACATACAAATATGAGTCTGTTGCGAATTTTGTTTAAATATCGTCACTATTTTTAAAGTTATAAAGGAAAACGTGACTTCTGATTGGAGTGAGACGCCCTGTAATTTTGACTAAATAAATCGATTTCTGACCCTGGTTTCCTGTACAATAAATGATTGTTACAATGTCCTGTACCAACCTTTAAATTTTGTACCATGAATTTGGGATCACCCCTATAGAAATTAATCCCCGGGATACCAGTTTCAAATAAACGAAGCAAACTCCGCCCCTTATTGTAAAACATTTTCTTTCCTCTAAATCTCACTTCATACACAAATATCAATGTGTTTCTTTTCAGTATGACTTTAGTAGAACTTTTTATGCGGCTAAAGAAAGTAAAAAAAAAAAATTACCACTAAGATTGTTATTTTTTTTATACATAAATACATAAATGCATAACACAACTTTACAGGGCTATTAAAAGAAAACCAAAAAATGTACAACATTGTTGTTCATCGGAAATAAAAAATAACAGTTGAACGCTTGCGAAAAAGGGCGATAGATGGTGCGACGGCCACCCCAGAACCTTGCTCTCATCAATGGCCTCTTCGCAGCTCTGACATCACTCCATGTGATTTTTTTTGTGTGTTTGGTGCATGATAAAATGTAAAGATCAGGTGTTTGTTCAATCGCTATTCTTTTTTTCACGCTAGATATTTTGTCAACTTTGCTGAGTTTGTCAGCTAACGCTGACAAACTTTGGACACGCATATTTGCAGCCATTTAAAGAGTCACACTGGACAAGCTGAAAAAGTGTGGGATGAGTTATCGTACCGCCTCGATATCGTTCGTGTAATCGTGTTTCGGGAGGGGTTCACATTGAACACTTATAACTGTGTCGAATTTAAACTTTCAAATGTTATTTTTGATTTCCAATGCACAAGGTTGTTCTTTTTAGTTTCCTTTTAATAGCCTTGTAAAGTTGGGATATTCCTTTATGCACACCCTGTATTATCAGATAAAATGTTTAAAATATGGTTTTACTTTCTTTATTGATTTTAGAAAAATTCTGTTTGTCTTTACCATGTACAAGAGTAAAATATTGTACAGATAACGTAATTGCTGAGCGGTTGATATAACTAGAAGCAAAAGTCAAGCTTGCAGAAAGCCCTTCTTTTATGCATTTGTATTTAATGTGCTTATTTAATAACAGAGCTCGTACAAGGAAAAATAATGTAATGTAGGATTTTCCCTAACGTAACCGAAATTTAAAGGAGATTTTTAATATTTAAATGAGAATTGAATTTTTTCACTCTGCAGATAAAAATAACTTATTCTCTCAAAACTTGAAAATTATGCTAATCCAGTAGTAAAAGATGAATCAATGAAACTAGAGTTTAAAGCTATCTCCTTAGTTATTTTTTTTATTAAAATATTTTGCTATTTTTCAACATCTCAGTTCTCACCTGAAACACAGATGAGATGACATACATCTATAGCAATTAATCGGTTTCTAAATATATGATGACGAATATGCATTCCTTTATATTGGATGGTTACCCATGCCCCAATGCGCAATTCAAGCTGAAGAGTCTGTGCTTGTATGATACTATAAAACCCAAACTAACATTGTACGTAAATGGTGTAAAACCCAAACATTTAAATTAAATATTTTTTTTTATATTTCACAAACATTTATCTAAAATAATACAGCTGTATCCATTTTCTAAAATATGATTTGTATTACCTAAAAAATATATATCTCATCAAAAACAACTCGTTGTAAATGATCCCTCCAAGCCACAAACCTAAAACGTCAGTCACAAAAAGAAGTGATATCACATAAAAAGAAGCGATATATAAGTGCATACTCCGAGTCCCGTGTAAAAATCTATCACCACTCATAATGTTTCCAAAGGACTCGGAGTGAGATACAGTATGTGAAAACTGCTTGGCGACCTGCAGGCTTTTATAATATATGTAGTACATCAATTTTGAAAATCGAAAAATAAATTTTATATTTTTGTTATACCACTTTTATAAATATTTTTGTATGCGAAAGAACTGACAGAACGGATTTTCCCCCAGATCTATGCCATTCCCTTACGCTAGAATTACTGCAATATATCTCAATTTAGTTAACGTTTATTATAAGGTTTATATATTACAAACTCAAAATCTTTATATGTTTATTTAAAAAATCCTCTTCGTAAGAATAGTGTTTTTAGTTTAAATAATGGTAAATAAAATCAACAAATTGATTTTTCAAGCTCATTGCTCATAAATAAGAAAAGACATGCAAACACAGAAGCTTCAACTTTTACATTTTTATGGGAGCAAAATAAATAAATAAATAAAAGAAAAGAAGAGAAAAGAAAAGAAAAGAAAAGAAAAGAAAAATAATATAGCCATATGTAATTGCAGGAAACGCAAACATTATAAAAGCCTGCAGGTTGCCAAGCTGTTTTCACATACTGTACCTCACTCCGAGTCCTTTGGAAACATTATGAGTGGTGATAGATTTTTACACGGGACTTGGAGTATGCACTTCTATATCGCTTCTTTTTATGTGATATCACTTATTTTTGTGACTGACGTTTTAGGTTTGTGGCTTGGCGGGATCATTTACAACGAGTTGTTTTTGATGAGATATCACTCCTTTTTGTAAGGTATTTAATTTCAATTATACGGATTCCATTTTTATTCAGAAAAGAAAAGATGAAAGGGTAAAAAAAAATAATAGTGATGCTATAAACAGAATTATACATCAGAATTATACAATTTATTGAGTGACTTATTCCAATGTACATGTCGCTACCATAACAACGGGGAAACTTTTATATTAATTTCCTTACATTGTATTCATCAGATTATTTATGACATATTTATTTTCCTTTTTCTTTTGTTTATATCACTCATCCGTTTATTTACATTCAAAAACAAAAAATTAGACAATTTTACAGTAGTTTACTAACGAATTAAAATACTACAGTTCCAGAAAAATGTGGAAAAATAAGAAGCACTTTTTTGCGGTCAACTACAACGATAAATTTAAAGAGCATACTTTACCGAGAACAATCAACTTTTTTTTTTTCTACGAACCTATTTCTATTAGTATAAAAATGTATAGGGATTTTTATACTAACATATTAGATATATTATTTTTGAAAATTACTGAGCACCTTAGAAGTTTTTTATTTGTTTAAGTTCTTTAACTCAACGTTTCGAGAATTTGAAATATATAAAATTCGCAACGTTTGCAAAAGTATAAAAACTATTAAAGTGATAAATGATCGCTTGACCTAATAAATGATAATAAATGATAACACGTGAAAACCCGATTTTAGCGGTTGACTCGTAGGTTTACCATTGTGTTTTCCTGCACCCAAAAGTATGATAACATGGAGAACTGAGTGCAGGAAAACACAATGGTAAACCTACGAGTCAACCGCTAAAATCGGGTTTTCACGTGTTTTCCACCAAGATATGACTTGGCAGACCGATTGCGTTTTAATATGCGAATCGAATTTTAACTAATTCTAGAATTTCAGCCGTGAACTCGATGAGGTGGTTGTTTGTTTGTGCTGCCGCCTCCCGGTCTATAAGATGTCCTTTGAGATTAACGTAAATACGTAATAACGTAATAATAATTTTTTTCTTAGTTGTCAATTTTTTTCTAAAATATATACTTAATTTTATATGAAATGTTAAAATTGTATTCAGTTTCGCTAAGATTTTAATACATAAAAATATAAATTAAACACATAGTTTAGAAATATTTTGATAACTAAGAAAAATAGAGACATTCTTTAAGAACAGTACACAGGAAACAGAAGTTAAAAATATTAATTTCCCGAGGAGATATTTTAAAAATACGAATGCATCCTACGCCCATACGAATAACATTAGCGAGGAGAATCGGGAAGTTTACTGACGAGCAGCCTTAACTTCTACACTTTGGCGCTAAATTGGAATCTGTAAACGAAAGAACAGATTATAATTTTATGTTGAACATAAATTTAATGTCAAGTTATTTTGAATTGATTAAACGATATTTTGCATCAGCGTATGTATTTTATTGCATGTGCTCGAAATTGGATTTTTATTTTTAAGTTGTATTTTTGTTTATTTATTTTCAAAAACAAACATTATTATTTTCTTTAATTATAAAAATCTTGCAACCCTAACCTTATGAAGCAGGAAAAATGGGTTGAATGCATTTATTAAAATGAATAAATGCTTTGGAATACTAAATATTTAATAATCATTTGACTATTAAACGTTAAATATTCACATGCATTTTTCAGAATCTAAGATTTAGGGCTACTCAAAAAACGTAAGTGTTAGTAGTTATAATTTATTCCTAAAGACTTAATATTAAATAATGTACAGAGTTTGTAGAAATAAAGTGTTTGTAGATACTGTATTTATGCAATATGTTTCTACTATTTAGTATTTATTATTGATAAAATCTTTTTAATTTTACTTATTTTCTGAATTTCACATACTATTACACACTTTATCAGAGTTGCAACAAAACTGTTCAATGTAAAGAAATTTATAAATTATTTATATCCAAATAAAAGTATTTGTTGTGTTTAATTCTACTCACACCACTTTTTTGTATAAACGTAGTTTTAATGATAAAAATGTACTTCTAGCGCTCGCTTATACTTCATTGAATTGATGATGTTCTTTCATGATGACGATTGATTTATTTCGATCGTAGTTACAAAGAAGCTACATATGAGGAAAACGGAAATCTCTATAAGGCTTCCCTCCGATTCCTCGCTCTTCTCCTACCTGCTAGAGATGGCCAAAGAGTTGACTCCTTCTAAGTAAGTCGACAAAGCTATTTCGACTCTAAAGAGTCGAAGTTTCAATTCAGAGTGGGAAGAGAAATCAAATTTTACTTTAGTAACAGGCTAATATAAATATGTTCTGTTACAGAATTTATTTTATAATCAATATGTTTTATTTAAAAATGGATATCCTTTATTTGATTTGCGTATATATAGTTATTTTAATTCATTTTCATAAATATAAATATTCGCAGATAATTAAATATATATATATATATACATATTTTCTTAAAAGTTTAACCAATCGAATTTTTTTAATGTTGCATATTTGAAACCAGATTCATAGGTTATTTTCAGAATTCTGCTTTCCCGTTCTTTTCCTCATTCAGAGGGGGGGGGGGGGGTAAAAACGTATCTCAGGATCTATGATGAGTTTAGAAATGAAATTTCGAAAGAAGGTGAATCACAAAACACAGAAACCAGATATGAAGGATTTTTTTTCTCCTTGGAAATGACGCTTCCTTCCTGGGTGTGTTTAGGGGGAAGAGCGCAAAAACATCTCGTACCAGGAAACCACACCATAATGTAATATTGAAAAAAATCTAAGTAAGCAGCAATTGAAAGAGTATAGTGAAATGTATTTTTAACACATTTGTCCTCGTCTCCTTGTTATCTTACTTATAATAAAATTCGAAGGAAAGAAAGTGTCTGTAACGGTTCCGGGCACGACCACTCTGGTTTGCAAATCGACCATAGTTAAACGCCATGTTAGGCTTAATGAAAAACCTGTGTAACATATCACAGCTAAATGATAATATCCTTTACTTGAAATCATGTCTGTTCAGCATATTTTTCTATAAAACATGTATATCATATCCTATTATAATGTTTTAAGTTCTTAATTAAAAATCCATATTAAAAATCGGAATCCCAACTATGAACAAACGAACATTGTTGCCATTCAGCATCACAAATTCAAATGATTCACAAATGAACGACTCTTTGAAAGCTTCAAATCCGATTCTGCTGTTAAAATATTTGTAAAAGCTTATTAAAGCTTTTAAATATTTTAATTTTTTTTAAAACCTTCAAAAACTATTTCATATAAAGCATGAATATCAACGTATCTGTAAACACGTTTTTTCAGAAATAGCGGTGATTTCTTTCATAGCGAGGATTTAAGGTGATCTATTCAGTATAGTGGCGCCATCTGCCCTTCACTTTATCTTTTGTTCTAATTCTTTTTTTTGTTTAATAATTGTTGAGCGCGATATGCTGCTGTATTTTATTTTTGTGCCAACATTGATTTGAGTAAAACCTTTCATTTTTTAAAACAATGCAGATTTACTTTTTAATTAACTGCAATTTATAATCAAAAAAGATATTTTAACGAAATGTAAGTATACTTTGTCAGAAGCCAGTTCAAAAAACTTTGGAATGGTAAATCATTTATTGTTGTGCGTTTTGTAAAAGTGTAGAAAAAGAGATTTCACAACAGAAATAATATATACCAGTAGACCCTTGCGAGGATTTCACACTGCACTCTTAATATTTTTTAGCAATATCTAATATTTTTTAGATGTAGGTTTAAACTTCTAAAGAAAAATTAAGGATACAAATATCTGCAAACAACATCAGTCAAGCCAAAATATCGTCTCATTTATTCCATGAAAGTTACAGAATAAACTAATCAAAGAAATATTAAAGCTTTTAAATATTTTAATTTAGTTTAGAACCTTCAAAAGCTATTTCATATAAAACATGAATATCAACGTTTCTGTAAACACGTTTTTTCAGAAATAGCGGTGATTTCTTTCGTAGCAAGGATTTGAGGTGATCTATCCAGTATAGTGGCGCCATCTGCCGGTGGATTTTGAAATTTCAATAAATTTTGAAATAACTTGACAAAATTCTGCAAGTATTATATACTATATTAAATTTCAAACCATTCTATTGGGTAGTTTTTGCGCTGTTATATGCGAACAGATGGACGAACCAGACGACGACTATAGGGGCTACATATTTATATAATTATGAACGCACCTAATAAACCCGTGCAAACAAGTCCACTTTATCTTTTTTATTCTTTTTTTTTTTTTTTTTTTTTTTTGTAATATATCATTGCTGAGCGCGATATACTGCTGGATTTTATTTTTGAGGCAACATTTATTTGAGAAAAACCTTTCATTTCATTTTTGAAAACAATGCAGATTTAATTTTTAATTAACTGCAATTTGTAATCAAAAAAGATATTTTAACGAAATGTAAGTGTACTTTGTCAGAAGCCAGTTTAAAAAACTTTGGAATGGTAAATCATTTATTGTTGTGCGTTTTGTAAAAGTGTAGAAAAAGGGATGTTGACAACAGAAATAATATATACCAGTAGACCCATGCAAGGATTTCAAACTGCACTCTTAATAATTTTTAGCAATATCTAACATTTTTTAGATGTAGGTTTAAACTTCTAAAGAAAAATTAAGGCTACAAATATCGGCAAACAACATCAGTCAAGCCAAAATATGGTCTCATTTATTCCATCAAAGTTACAGTAAAAACTAATCAAAGAGATAATAAATCTTTTAAATATTTTAATTTTGTTTAAAACCTTCAAAAACTATTTCATATATATTGTATATCATCATTTCTGTAAACAATTTTTTCTGTAAACTTTTTTTTTGTCAGAAATAGCGGTAATTTTTGTCGTAGTGAGGCTTTGAAGTGATCAATCCAGTATATTGACGCCATCTATCGGCGGATTTTAAAATTTTGCTTCCATCGTCAATAAAATGATTCTTTATATATGTAACTAAAATATAAGGAATACATAGTACCGCGTAATTTGCATTTAATTTTGCTTATGTAATCAAACAATGAGTTATGTGGTGAATCAAGCTGTTTAGAAACTCATTGATAACACTTTTTTACAAAAACTTTCGCACAATGTTATTTATTAATATTTATTTTGAAAGTTTTGTCCAATCGTTGAACTATTTCAGAAATTTAATACTAAGTAAATATATATATATATATATCCTCATCATTTTTATTTGTAAAAATCATTTGTCATTTTTAAAATGTGCCTTTCTACAATACAAATCTTTCAATAATAAAATCTTCCTCCTGTTTGTTTGTATGAAGTCTTATGAAAATGAAACGCAGATCAATAATCCGTCATTTTTGATGGGATTATATACTAGTCGAGATATAAAGTTTTAAAGTTTGCTAATTTACTTGTTTAATTTAGGGAGAAAAGGCATGGTTCTGTATAAGAAATTTTAAAAATCAGAATAATTCAAAATACAAAACATATTTAGATATAGTAATATAAAAATGAAAGAAGCCCGCAAAAAAATGCTATTGATTGACAAATATGGTACTGAACCAAAAAATGATTGAAGCATAGAAAATAGTGGCACCAAGAACATTTCATGAACTTAATTCAAGTGCAATAATTAAATGGTCCACTTCCTGCGAAAAACAAAATTACAAGGGCGTTTCAAATGAAAATGGCCCAGTTTGCAATAACAATGCTGAAAATCACTGTCTGTATATATTTGTTTATCATATCACCTGTCAGAAAGGCTAGTGATACGCTTTAAACAGATGCGTGTCTAGTGTAATCTAAGCAGCTTTATAAGATTTTTCATAAAAACTTTTCACAAATATATTTATGGTGTGAGTTATTGATTTTTCTAACAATCTGAAGTTTTATTTCTGGTAAAAGCTTTGTCTTTTATTCTTCATAAAAAATCATCATTATAAAATAAATAAACGAAATCAGCAGTAAATTATTCTTATTTTCCTTTAGATGTTTTTAAACGATACTGCTGTTAACCCCCTTCGCGACGAGCCTCCTTTACAGAATTTTTAATCTTTTACCACCGGTTTTTCAAAACAGAAATTTTCGCCTAAGAAATGCTGTTATTAAATAAGGTAAGGCACCTTTGGATTTGGCTGCTGGATTAGAGGAATGGAATCGTTTTCACCCTCCGCAAGATCTGCTCTCTGACGCTCTGAGTGTCAAGTCTCTGCATATTTCGACTGCTGCGTGTTCGGGCGAAGTTTGGAAAGGGGGCATGTTATTCCCGCCCTCTTGCTATCCAGTATCTTCAGTTGTGTCTTTGTCGGGCGGAGCTTGGATAGGAGGCGTGTTATTCCCGCCTTCTCCACTGCTGGTGTTCGTCGCGTGGAAAAGAGGCGTGTTACTCCCGCCCACCTGATCTCTGCTAATCTTCCGTGACTGCTCTTTTGAATGCCATGGCCATGAAAGAGAACCAACAGCTTGACGACCTTATGAATGGGATCATAAACGGATATGTTCCTGCGGACTGGTTACGAGAATTCAACGCCTTCCCTACTCTAGATGAGCAAGTGAACGATGTTTTTCGAGAATTTTTATCCGGTATAGATGAAGAAATAGTCTCTCCAACAACGAAAGGACTACAACGACACCCACAAGGCTCAGGTAAAAGACCTCTGTCTTTTTGCTATATCTATTTTGGGGGAGCCATCTAGATTAGATTTAATTGATTTAGCCTGTAGAACTGGTTATATTAGATTTCTAGGGAATAACCAATGGGAAAAACTCCAAATTCTAAAGAATTTTAGCTCACATTCTAATCCCCCCGTACAGGAAAAAGAAAAAATTCTGAATCTGAAAATCCAATTCCCCTCAAAAATAAATTCGGAAATCTAAATTCCGAAGCTAATCTTGATAACCATGATCTTATGGATCAGGAATCTGCTCAAGATGGTGCTGCAAGCACCGATGTTGAATGTTCAAAAAACGACAAGCACCCCTTCTTTATTGAATTCAAAGATATGGATTGGCGCAAAGTTGCCCAAGAGATAAAAGCCCTTGATTCTGATAATCCTCCTCAAGTCAGCCTCTCCGGGGAACTTCTAAAAGTTCTACCCAAATCTGTCAGCCAATTTAGAGATATCCAAAGATACCTAACTGACAAACATATGAATTTTAACACCCTTAACTCAAAAGAACTTCGACCAAAAAAAATCTGTATTAGGGGAATCCCCCCCAACACTGACCCCCAACTTATTATCGAAGACCTTGGTAACCATGGATTTAAGGCCACCCGAGCCGCCATGCTTAAGAGTCGCAAAACTGGCAGAGGTATGCCAATTTACATGGTCAACGTCCTCCCTTGCACTAACTTTGAGAAGATCTATAAAATTGAGGAACTTTGTGATATAAGTGTCCGTATTGAATACTTTAGAAACAATAACCCAAAACAATGTTACCGCTGCCAACGGTTCGGACACGCCTCCGAGACGTGCAGCCTAACACCAAAATGTCTTAAATGCTCAGAAGAGCACCTCACTGATAACTGCCCCAAGACAGGTAAAATAATTCCAAAATGTTCCAATTGTAACGGTGCCCATCCGGCCTCATACAGAGGTTGCCCAAAAAATCCAAACAACATTAAGAAAAAAAATACCCCAACACTCAACACCAAAACAAAACCGCAACACCAAAAACCAAATATAATTGCTGACATCGCAGACATTTTCAAACCCTACAATTACACCATTCATGATAAACCAAACGATATCAACAACAGTGAGACCACTACTGACGTGAATAACGATATCCAGGAAGCCCCAGTTGAGGACACTTCCAGTTACACCAAACAAAATAAAACACCACCTGTTATACAAAATAATTATACAAACACATTCAAAGATATGTTTGACACCTTCAAAGACATGAAAGAACTTCTCCAAATTAACAAACTCCTAAAACATTTAAAAAACATCGCCATCAAATCAAAAAATTGCAACAACCCATTCGACAAAATGTATATCATAATAGAAGAATTAGACGCCTTTTCTACGGAGCTCAACATTACCAATTATGAATAATTACAATAACAAAAATTTCTCTTCTCTTCTTATTTTCTCCTGGAATTACCAATCATTGCAACCCAGGATTAATGAACTCCGCTCCTTTATTTCCATTAATCCACAAATCGATATACTCTTAATCCAAGAAACACTTAACCCTTCCTGCAGTATCACCATCCCAGGTTACAAACTCCATCATACACCACGTGCCAACTCTCACTGGGGTGGCACAGCCATCTACATCAAAAATTATATCCCACATCACACAACTCCCAGGCATTGACTACACCAGTATTGCCGTCAACTTGCCCCATGCCAAAATCAACTTCACATCTTTTTATGCACGACACGGGGGGGGGGCACCCAACCTGGAGCCCAGCCGTAAGGCTGATGGGCGTACCACCAGGCGGAAAATCCCAACTACCATCCAAATCCACCCAGCCACAGGAGCAGACTAAGTCAACGAGCGTTAATTAAAACAATAATCAAACTCAAAAGCAAAAATGGCGACATCGCCAATGAATCCAGTTGATTCATACTACTAAACTAAAATATATAAACTAATCCTAACATAAAAAAAATAAAATAGCAAGGTAACACACAACCTCCTTATGCTAAAAACTAAATAAAAATTAACTACAAACAAAACAATAAATGAAACAAAATTTTAAGACCAGTATGGTTACACAAGTCTAAATATTATGAAAATAATAGATGTCTACTGCAACTGTGCTCATCATTATATAAGACAGACTATATTGAAAAAGTTCATAACAGTTCATAGTCTATAAAAGTTCATAGTCTAATTTGAAAAAGTTCATAACAGTTCATAGTCTATAACAGTTTACAGTCTATTTTGAAAAAGTTCATAAGTAGTCATACCAATTTAACTCCAATATATGTACGTCAATAAATAAATGTGAAGTTTTCTTGAGCAGTAAAAGAAAATTATCAATTTAAAAGCGATATCTGATAAAAGAATAAAGATCATTTAAAATATTGTAATTGTCAGCCAGTTTTTTATAATTAGCGGGATTATTCAAAGTTTTGAATAAATTCTGTCTAAGAGTCAAGCCTGAATTGAATTTGAAATGATGCATCATTAAATTACACCTGCCATAAATATAATGTACCACGTCTCCTCTACTACCGCATTCACAAAGATCGTTTTCTCTCTTTCCAATCTTATACAGAAAGTGAGGAAAACTGCCATGTCCAGTGAAAAAGTATTGTGCCACCTGTGAGCTGCACAAATAATCTGTTTTTACCTCCTTAATTATGTTGTACGTGTCTCGACCAACTGTAGAAGATTGCCATTCCAACTGCCAGGTCTTTAACACTTCTCTCCTACAATACAACTTTATGGCCGAGACAGGTACCGGCAATTCTATGTGTATATCCGCCTGACCATTAATGATCACACTTTTGGCTAATTCATCTGCTCTCTCATTTCCCGATATACCGATGTGTGCCTTAATCCAGCCAATGTTCACCACCTTATCTGGATTTTGATATAATAGATCAAATATATCTCTAACTATGATATTTGCAGGAAAAATCTGCTGGAGAACTAGGACCGAAGATTGACTGTCTGAAAATATTTTCACTGATTTAAAATTTAATTGTACAAACCACTTTATTGCCTGCTTAATTGCCTCCAATTCAGCCTGATAAATTGAGTTCCATTTTGATAAACTGACTTTATAATCAAATATATAATTTCCTTGGTGGTATACAGTAAAAGCTGCAGAGGTACCGTTGGCCATTTTAGAACCATCTGTAAAAATAATTGGGTTAACTGAAAAAGGTGGACTGTCGCGCAATGGGTTCATAAAAACTAAATTCTTTATCATATTATAATTTGGATATTCATACTGCTTAATGTTAGTCATAAAATCTTTGCCGCGAAGCTCTTTCCCCCACATTTGTATTGCAGACTTCCCTTTTAAAACATTGTATTGCAATGCATCATACTTCAGTTTGATACCAATTGGAGGGACTCCCGCTAAAACACACGACACGGGCGACGATACCCCATAAATGACCTGACACACATCATTACACAACACCAACACGCATTTATCGCTGGTGACTTCAATGCACATAGCAGGCAGTGGAACTGTCATTCCACCACTACCAGAGGTAGATCTCTTCACAACTTGGTTAGCCATTTCAATCTCAGTCTCCACGCACCTACTACACCAACACACATTCCTGTTGCTCGCAACCAGCACCCCTCTATTATTGACTTCGCCATCACCAAAAATCTTACCTTCCCTATCAACACTTCTGTTATTAATGACCTAAGCTCTGACCACCTTCCTGTCTTCTTCAAAATTGATCTTATCAACCCTATCTCTCCTCCTCCTTCAGTAGCTATTGACTGGAATAAATTCCAAAATTACCTCAACAACACCGACCTTACCTACCCCACAATCAACAACACTACTGACATTGATAACACAGTTAATAAACTCAACAACATCATTTACAAAGCTCAAAAAGATGCCACTTACACCAAATTCAAAAATAATAACTTTTACATCTTACCCACTTACATACATAATATCTGTAAACAACGCAACACACTCCGTCGACTCTACCAAAATACCAGAGATTCCACCCTTAAAACAGCTGTCAACAGGCTCAACAATAAAATTAAAACCCTTATTCAGAAAGATAAGCAAAAAAACTGGTCTAAATTTCTCGAAAGTCTTACTTGCGAGGATAACTCTCTTTGGCAAATCAAAAAGAAACTCAATAATAATTATACCCCTATTCCTCCCCTTACTGCCAATAATCAAACTGCGTATACTGACGAGGACAAGGCAGAATGCCTCGCTAGCTCATATGAAAGGCAATTCTCTCCGAATCCCTTCCTCGCAAGTCAAGCACACTTTAAAAATGTCAATGATACTGTTAATGACTTCCTCTCAACCCCTCCTATCCCTCTCCCCGAAATTCAACCCATCATGATCAACAATATTATTCAAAAACTTAATAATAAAAAATCTCCTGGGTACGATAAAATTTCCAACTATACTCTTAAACAACTTCCTATCAACTGTATTCTCTACATTACGAAGCTCACTAATTCTATCCTCAAACACTGTTATTTTCCTAAACCCTGGAAAACCTCTATCATTTCTCCTATTCCTAAACCATCCTGCAATCTTAATGACCCAACTAATTTCCGTCCCATCAGTCTTCTCTCCTGTCTAAGTAAAGTCATCGAACGCGTCATTAGATCACAGCTCAATGACTTCCTTCACAACAACAACATTCTTATGCCTGAACAATTCGGCTTCAGAGCCAAGCACTCCACCCAACACCAACTTCTTCGATTTGTGGAATTCTTAACTGAAAACTTCAACGAGAAGAAGCCTACTGCTGCCATATTTCTTGATGTCTCCAAGGCCTTTGACAAAGTCTGGCACGCGGGCCTCATTTACAAATTAATTCGGCTTAAGTTCCCGTCTGGACTTATCCATTTAATACACTCTTACCTTGGTGATCGTGACTTCTATGTCTGTGTAAACAACTCACTTTCTCTACTACACATAATACTCTGTGGTATTCAGGGTTCAGTCATTGACCCTATTTTATTCATAATATACTTTAATGACATTCCACGCACACTCTTCACATCACTCGCACTCTATGCGGACGACACTGTTCTCTGTGGCACTGCACATCACCCATACAATCTTTACAAAAATCTACAACACCACCTCAACATCTTCATGGAATGGTGTGATCAATGGCGCATTAAGATAAACGAATCTAAAACTACTGCTGTTTACTTCTCTAGAACCTTCTCCACTCCTAATAGATTAACCATCAATAACACTACCATTCCCTGGTCTGACGATGCCAAGTACCTGGGAATTACCATTGACAAACGCATTACCTTTAAAAAGCATATTCTTAATATCCGCGGTAAAGTCGCCGGAATTTCCAAAACCCTCGCCCCCCTTCTTCGCAGTCACTCACTCTCCATACACAACAAACTCTTAATATATAATGCTTGCATTCTCTCTGTTATCACATATGCATGTCCAATCTGGGGCTTCACTTGCAAAACCAGTATGAACAGCCTCTCTAGTACCCATTACAAACAGCTCCGTTACATCAGGAACGGGTCTAGATACCTCAAAAACTCCACAATCCTCAAGGATCTGAAAACGACTTCACTCAAACATCGCATTAAACACCTTGCGAAAAAATTCTACAATGACATTAATCACATTCCAAATGAACTCATTTATGAGCTACTCCAAGCTACGATGCTTGCAGTCCATCCAACCGGAAAAAACCAAGGTACTCCACTATTCTTGATGAATAGTCCTTCCGAGCTATAATTCTTACCTCAAAATTTTTCTCTTTAATTAAAAAAAAAATATATATATATATATATATATTATTATATAATTTTTTACTGATAATTTTATTTTGACTTTTCTCCTAAACTTCTCTTAACATCTTTACTTTACCTCGTCTGGCATATTTTTGTTTTTTTTGAACTATGAACTATTTTTACTTTTATACTTTAACTAGTAAATTTTCATTATTTTATAGATATACTTCACACTATCCTATTTTATGTAGTCAATTGGACTACGGCTAGACATTTCATATGGCTCTCTCAGGATTTGATATACAGCTACTCAAAGCCAGGGTGTGCTGTTGCTTCGCAACTTGGAAGCCCATTGAACCTATCACAAGTTCAAGTTCAAGTAAGGTAAAGCTTACAATAAAAAGTAACTGGTGGGAATAATCGAGGATTCTGAGCATCTTATGCAGCACGTATACGTGTCGCTCGTCCCCAAGGTGTTAAAGATACGCAATAAAATCAAATGAAAAGCTATGCACTATGCGATATTAGTGTATCATTTGAAATGTGAAACATTCAATATAAGTACGGCAGGGCTGCCACTGGCGACTATTTTTATATTCTATTCGCACCACTTAAAACCACTATTTTCTATATTTTGACCACTATTTTCTATTTCTCTTGCACATGTTGCCAAAGTGTATGTGAAAAAATTTTGTTTTGAGAAATTGGTGCGAGATAGAATTAAAGAAGTGGGTAAGTGTGATCGAAGATCGCACAAAGGTGTTTTTTTAATATTCCTTTCAAAACACTTTATCCTTTCTTTAATAAATCCAAATAAATTTAATTTTCAAAAAAAAAAAAAAAAGTCATTGTTTTTTATAAAGTAAAAATTTACCGGTCTATTTTTCTCGTTTTTTCGGATATCTGAAACTGGCCGATAGCGGGCGAAACCCGCTATTATACTGTGTCATAATAATATATGTCATGTGGACTAAATGCGATATTAAAAAGAATCAATTTCAAAATTAAACATGTTGTATAGAAAAATGTTAAAATCGTCAAAATGTTAAAATATGCCAATATTTCCATAATCGGGTTTTATCATGATTGAATACGTTCCTCAAACTCATATGACGTTATAATCACTTGCTGACATCATATCTACTTGCTTTCTCTATTACTCATATTATTGATACTCTCTTTGTATTATTCTCAAACATTTGGAAAAGTCCGTTAAACTTCCAATATGAAGATTTATTGAAAATGTTTTCCCCGGTAATTTTTTTTATTACATATTTTAGTAATTCGTCAAAACATCTAAGACAACGTTCATTTCATGAAATTTATTATTATTTTTAAATCAATAAATAGAAGCAGTATTATTTATATTAATAATCTGTAGATTCCCACAAGTAAAAAACAAAAAATAACTTCTTGTTCTCTTTATAAGATTATTTATAGAACTGTATATGATAAATCGTGTATAGAGAGAATGCATTTAAAATAAATTGACACTTACATAATCACGATCCATACTTTTTGTTGACCCCATGGAATCCCTTACTGCTCAAAGAGTCTGCTCAAAGCCTAGCAATTCAGCAAGACGAAGACACATCCCAATCGAAGCTAACGAAAAAGACAGGCTTCCGCAATGCGTTAACACGTGTCTCTTTTTTCCGACCGTTTCAGTCACGTGATACTTGTGTGCACGAATCCAGATGCACGAAAAGAGCATAGCGTGACTCTAGCAGTTTAAAACTACGGTGTCTAGAAATATAAATATTTCTAATCACTGTACTAAAGCGAAAGGTAGTGTCACAGCCTGCCTTTTTCATTAGCTTCGATCACAAAACTACTTACGTATAAAGCAATGCGTAAGTAGCATTGGGCAGTAGAAGCTGCAGAGGCGGATTACCAAATAGTCTGACTAGGCTGAAGCCTAGGGGCCCGACAAACTAAGGGCCCGGCGCTAAGTTTGTAAACCTTTTTTTTTTTCGTCCTAAAAATATGTATGTAAATATATGTATATTTGTGTGTGTGTGTGTGCGCGTGTGTATGTTTGTTTATATATATGTTGTATATCAATGTAGAGCGGGAGGGGGCCCCCAATGTGTTAAGCCTAGGGGCCCGGTAGGTAGTTAATCCGCCTCTGAGAAGCTGAACAGTGCTAAACAGTGTAGGCAGCTTTAGGGGGCTTCGGAGTAGTCATTTACTTTAAGCTCAGTCTATAGGTGAGAGTCAGGGCCAAAACTAAGGGGGGCAGAGGGGGCATGGGCCCCGGGCTCCAGAATGGAAAGCGGAAGAGGCGACAAATGAAGATTTGGTTTATCGTTTAATACAAAAATATATATGAAATTTGTGTAAAAATGTTTTGCAACTAGAAAATCTAAAAGAAAAACTGAGTCACATTAAAATTGACAAATATCTATGAATATTGGTAATGTCGGGTGATTGTCCAGCTCTAAAAATCAAGGGGTGGAAAATTCACAAAGTAAAACTTAATAGTTTTTTTTTGTTGTTGTTGTTGTTGTTCTAAGTCAATATTATAATTTTGAAAATTAGCGTTAGGTTCGTGAAAGCATCTAGACATATCAGTCTGTCAATAGGAAGAGCGGTATAAGTGACATTTCCACGAAACTGGCGGTAGATGTGTAGATAGCACACAAAGGTATTTTATGGCATTGGAATTCATCGTTATATCTACAGAAAATCCTAGTTTTTCAGTTCTTAAGACATTGTGACTCATATCACTTTAAACGTCTGCTCAGTTGTAATGTAATACTACAACTACTACAGTAAAATATGTGAAGATGAAATCTGCCTATAACAGATTCCTGTCTTAAATTAAAAACATTACATGGTCCCAACAGAAAGAATATCAACAATTATAAATACATGTTAAGACAGAAATTTGCATAAAGCTACAATTTTTTCCTGTTCCTTTCGATTCCGGTTTCACATGTTTTATTGAATAAATATTTGACAAATCTGGTTACATAATTCAATATTATGTATTTTATGATTACATATTTTTAATTTAAAAATAAGTCCGCTATTAGAAACTTAGTAAAATCCCCTTTGTAAATTTACTTTGTGGAAGAGGCAGGGGGGCACCAAAATCCATGTTTGCCCCCCATGAAAAAACAGCTAGTTTCGGCCCTGGATGGAGCCATTGAGAAAGAGAAAAACTGTAGTTATGAAACTATTTGTAATTTAAATGTTCGTTAAATGTTAATCCTATGGGAGAAAACTATTTTAAATATTTTTTAAATATCTCGTCGGCATTTCAATATTTTTAAATGTTTTTTTTTTTTTATTGGTTAGTTGAGGTCTATCTCTACAAAGACTATTTTTTACTTTTTAGATTTTGTTTACAGGGTTTTGTTTTTATTTTTTTAATTAAGATACTTTCACTTTCGGAACAGATTTCAAAAGATGGAAAAATCGTCGACGAGATAGAACACCAAAGATTGATTATAAGGATGTTATAAAAACTTTTACTGCTAAAAAATTGTGAAGAACATTTATAATTTTGCTAAAATCGTATATTTTATCCAAAACGTGTATTTTTAATTACTTTTTTATAGTGAAGTATTTTCTTATATCTTTATCATTTAAAAAATATATTGTATTTTTAATTCTTATTTAACCCTGTTCTTTTTCAGATTATTCTGCCCCAAAGACAAATTTAATTCTTTGTAGCCATTTTACCTTTAATTATTAGTGCTAAATATTACCTAACTATGCTATTATGTATATGCCCTAAAAAATTAGGTTTCATTAAAGAATTGAATTTCCTTTTCTGTATTTGATAATTTAAGGTGAGCCTGTAGTATCAAAACTGTTTCGTTGTTAGAGTTGATATGGAATTTAATTTTATTCAGTAAATGTTTTTAGCTCATTGGTAATAAATACAAGACAAAATAATGAATTAAATTGTGCAGTAATTTTATCTTTTCCTACATATACATTCTGTTTGCCCCTATACATCTCTTTTACCTATACTAATATAACAAAGAGAAAACTCCCGATTGACTGATTTATCAACACAGAGCTGACACGGCTAAAGTCAGGATCACGAAATTTGGGCAGTAGATGGCTGTTGTGATCTAGACAAGCAATAAGAAAGGATTTTTGAAATTTCCCCCTGGGAGTTAAAAGTTTTAGGTCATTTTACCATATCTCAGCAGCAATTTTAGGTTTGAACGTGAAATCCAGCATAACAATTCTACTAAAAAAATACTTAAACGTTAATTTCAGCGATTTTAGAAATTCGGGGTTAAATAGGGGGCCGAAACTTTTAGGTCATCTTGCCGTATCTCAGCTGCAGTGATCTTTAGGAACGTAAAATACAGTTAAATCAGTCTTCCAGAGAATAGTTAAACATGTATTTCGGTGATTTTATAGTTATTTTAGCGATTTTCTTGCCAATATCGGCTATGAACCCGATTATGGAAGATTAGAGGAATAAGACAACTATTGCTGATTGTTTATTATATATTTAGTGCAAGACAGCAATTACATAATATATATAGATGCCATACGAAATAGTTTCACTAAATTCTACGCCATTTATTATTATTATTATTATTATTATTATTATTATTATTATTATTGTCAGGGAAATCGTATATTTTTCTGATGCAAGAAACAAAATGCATTCTCATTTATAAAGCCAAGGTTTTTTTCTATGATTGTGTTTGTAATTTCATTTTTTCCTGATTGTCTTTTAGCGATTTATGTGTGGGGATCTACAGAACTTCGATATTGGGTTCGCCATATTATTGCATTTTTATTTATTTTACCTGTAAGGCCTCATGGTTAACATGGGCAAAGCCAGGTTGTTCTGCGATACTTGTATAAATTTAGTTTTTATTTTTTCAGTGAAAACTTGTATTTGAAAGAAAAATACATTTGATTAATTTGATAAATTATTTGATTAATAGGATATGCTGATATTTTAAATAATTATAGCTTGGTACTGCGGAAAAATTATTCTTAAATGCTGCATATTTTATCATTCCAGATATATGGACTTGCATAGAGAAAGGTAATCAGTACCACACAATTTATTATAAAACACCGATTCAATAATATTTTAAAGTAAATTAATGATTATCAAATTTGTTTTTTTTTTAATTGATATTTTAAAAAATATATTAAAGTCAATAATGGTTATCTTAATAAGTACCGCTTTCAATAATATATATTTTGTTTACTCAAAGTCGTTGTAAGCATCAGTGCAAGGGGGGCCCCCGATAAGCATCTGTGCCCAGGGGCTCCTGTGATTTCTATATAAAATGTTTCTAAATAATTTTTTTTAACATAATAGCTTTTTAACATAATATAACATACAGTGGCGTAGCCAGGATTTCTTTTCGGGGGGGGGGGGGTCCAAAACTTTTGTAATGTATAACGTAAAACTATGAACAGAAAGCCTATCTACAATGTAATCCTGTCTTAAACGGAAAAGTTTCATTATCCCAATGGAAGGAATATTTAACACACAAATAACCTGTATAAAACGGAAAATTTATAGATATCTTACGATTTTGTTTTTACAAGATAAAAAATTTCATGGTTCCCTGCCAATGTTATGAATACCATACATTTACCTTTCAAGACGGAAAATTGTCTAAACCAGAATTTTTTAACAGTACCTTGCAATTCCGTTAATATAGGCTTCTTTTATATATATATATATATATATATATATAATAGGCATAATATTTGTGGAAAAGTAGTATTTTCATAAACTTTAAAGATTTTAGGTATTTTCTTATTAATACTTTATTTTAAAAAATAGCTTATGAAGATAATAATGAAAAGAAAACTAGACCTATATCAAGTCTCTGTAATTACATCTATTACTAAGATGACTTTGTATCATAGAAAAGGGTTTTACAATCGCTATGATATAAAAAGGTTCAGTTCACATAATGTAAAAATTGACAGATGTTCCTTTATCTACGGAAATAAAATATAACCACGAACTATAAACTCTTCAGAGTTGCCGCGGTTCCGAAAAGCGTTTTTCATCATTAGAAACTTTAGGAATCAATATATTTTTGAAATTTAAAGAGGTTTTTTCAAGACACAATATTTGTTGCTGCCACAGATTTTTAAAAACGTTTCCTACTATTTTTTATAATGTATTAATAAGCTTCTTCAAAACGATATATAGGATTTTGGGATGCTATCAATTCTCAATTAACATTTCTAGCTGCGTAATTGAATTTATGCATGCAAGAGTAACAAAATAATTTTGATGCTAATGTTAACGCTGTTAATTTTTCATGTTTGTCTGTAAAACATGTTTGTTGAACATGAAAATATTTACTTAAGAATCGATACCATCCTAAAAACCGATATTCAGATTTGAGAAAACTGATTAATACACTATATATACAAACAACTCGGACACGTTTCTGAAAATCAGTGGCATAAAAAAAAAAACTGTTTTTATAAATGCTTCTTTAAATCGCGAAAATAGATTGGTTCGTGTGCCTTCTAAAGGTAAAGAACGCTTTCCGGAATCGGGGGTAACACGGAAGAGATTAAATTGTATAATTTTGTTCGTGGTTATATTATATTTTCCTAGATTAAGAATCATTTGTCTTCTTTAACAGCGTACTGGAAAGTTAAATGTATTCAGATCATATACTTCATACTGCATGAATATTTACTTACATTACAGTTATTAAAAAGTTGAGTTTATAACAGCAGTTTTCTTTTTCCACTTCTTGCCATTGCATCAAGAACTTCTTCTGCAGAGATGGATATTGGATAATGAGTTGACATAAGTGCCAATCCCGTGAGCCTTTCATTCTCCATGGAGTTTCTAAGATACGTTTTTATTCTTTTTAAGGAAGAAAATGATCTTTCAACTTCCGCTACAGAAACTGGTAATGTAGCTAATACACCCAATAAATAATTGATGTTAGGATACATATTTTTGTCACAACTGTCTAAAATAGCCATAATGCCTTTGGGTTTCTCAATTTCTTTCTTGCTTTGACATTTTTTACACCAAAGTAAATATTCAACTTCAATAGTTGATTCTGATACCCGGTCGTCATAAAAGATGTTAAGTTTTTCCAAGAATTTGGTTTTTGATGGGTTAACATTTTTTGGAAGTAAAGGATCAAAACCTTCCAAAATTCTTCTATTCTCCCGAAAACGATCAACAAGCCCGGAAATAAATGTATCTAAGCAAGGAAAAAACATCGATCTTCTGAAATATTCTTCAGCATTCTCATGAGGTGGATTATCTCTCTTTGTTTGTTGGCCAGCTTGGCGAGGAACTGTGATAATTGTGTGAAAATTTTCGCTAGCCAAGGATTCTGCCTTCCTGAATAGATCAGCAAACTTTTGAATATCAGTCTCTTGTTCCTTGCTGGCTGATTGACGCAAACTTTGTAGAGTTGAAATCACACTATCAGCATGCTTTAGAGCAGCAGACAAATCACAGTCAGATTTTTGTAGATATTTTGCAAGTGGCAATGTTATGTTGAACAAAAATTCACAAATAACCAATCCAACAATAAAGTTACTTTTTTCCATTGCAGCAAGCAGAATTGAAGCAGTTGATGATATTGCTCGACTGGTATGAGATAGCTCTTCTAGACTAACAACTATTGAGGGGAAAAGTTCAAGGAAAGTGTTGACAGCATCCTGTCGTTCAATAAATCTCGTCTCACATACACCTAATAAACGTGTTTTTTTACTTTCAGGCACTAAACGAGATATATTGTATTTTAATAAATCATTAGCCAAGGTATTGTTCCTAAAGATGTTTGAGATTTCACTTACAACACTAAGACAATTCCTTATAGAAGGCATGTTAAGACTGTCGCTTAATACTAAGTTCAGTCGATGTGCTGCACAGTGCACATACATAGCTTTTGGAAAAAGCTCTTGAAACCTCTTGTGAACGCCACTAATATGGCCACTAAAAGTTGAGCAACCATCATAACCTTGACCAACTACTTTATTTAGATCTAGACCTAGATTATTGCATGTTTCTAAAATAGTTTTGACAATGTTTTCTGCTCACAAGTCAGTAATCTGTGTGAATGAAAGGAAATCTTCTTTCAACATGGGCTTAGCATCGTTGGAAAGATAGCGAATACATAAAGAAAATTGCTCTTTTCCAGATATATCCATTGTTTCATCCCCTAAAATTGCAAAACAATCTGCGCTGTTTATATTTTGTACCAAATTTCTTTGTATTAAATTGCCACAAATGCAAATAATTTCGTTCTGTATATCTGGACTGATGTAAGTTGCATTACGGGCGCTTTCTAACATGTGTTGTTTTAGTTCTTTGTCAGAGTTTGAAAGAAATCTAAGAAGACCTCTAAACTTTCCTTCTTTTTCTGGAGGTTTATCGATAGTTAGAGGACCACTGTCTCTATGCCCTCGAAGTGGTATTTCGTTTTCCCCGCAAAAAATTATAGTATCTATGATTGGCTTTAACAGAGCTCGGTTTTTTTCTCTTTCTGCAATTCTTTGGCTGTCTAATAACGTAGCGATATCTTCTTTTTCACCACTGCTGACTTTAAGAAAATTTTCAGCTGCAATACATGAAACTTTATGATAGTCATTATTGTTATGACCGTTAAACTTTTCAACGGCGTCCTTCCATTTTTTGAATGGAGTTACTACAAGTGTTTTGATGGGTACCTTTACCCACATATTCACGATCAAAGATCACACAATATTTGCAATAAGCAGCATCCTTTATTTTAGAATAGGCAAGCCAAGGCCACTTATTTAACCAGTTTCTTTGGAATTTAAGATTCTTTTTATGACATTCAGTTTTTGGAAAAACAAAAGTTTCATCCGGCACAAACAAATCATTTAAAACTTTATTCTTTATTTCACTAGCGATAGGTTGTGCTAAAATCTCTCCGTGCCCGTATAGTTTGTCCGAGACTATACCTATATCTACAAATGCTATGCTAACATCAGATTCCACGAATAATTCTTCACGAGACGAAGACGAACAGCACGTAGTAACTTCCGCCGGTGCAGGAGAACCGACATGTGTTTCAGTTCTAGAAACTTTCCCCTTGAAAAACTGATTAATAGTTTGCCTCTTCATTCTTTATTTCACAGAATAACAAAATCATAAACGAAAAAAATCATAAAACTAATCACTAATCAGAAATCAGAAAATAATAAAGATTCTCACGCAAATGCTTTTACAAAATATCATTCATGAACTGATATGCCAAACAGATTCGCAGCACAGCAACCATAAATCAAAGATACGTTTCTGGTTGAAGATTGCAACAAAGGGGAACCAGTCTATTAATATTGCAGGTGGAAACAGGGGAAAAGATGTGCTGTGTGTGGAGCGCATGCGGCGAAATCATAAAGTGATTGCATCATATAATCCTAGCTGGTAGCATTTTGTATTTGAAATGGAAATTTCTATTTCATTTATTTACTATGTTTGTTTATTATTTATTTCGAATTTTAAGCTTGTTTGCTTGCGTAATTGTACAAATATTTAAATACATATTTAAATGGGTGTGTCAATAGAAGATAACATAGATAGTTCTAGCTGGTGATCTTTCCTATAGATTTTTAATAACATTTTAAAAACATGTTATATTTACTTTATTTTCTAAAAAGAGGTTTCTTTTTCCACATATTTTCCCAGTCGCTGCGAAAATTTTATAAATGGTACTCAAACTTTCGTAACAATGTCATTTTTACAGGATCTAAAATGTTTAGTTTAAAATTATTATTAAATGAAAACATTTTATGTTCTAAATAGTGATTTTAAAACATCTTAAAGAATAATCCGTTTTTCTGATCAGAAACAGAATAAACGAGCGTTTACTTTCTTATTATTTGTATATATAAGAAAAAAAAAAAAAAAAAAACGATATGTTGCGCCGAACTGTGATGAATGCGTATATATTACATCCAAATAATCTTTTCTCGTGAGTTTTGACAGTCGTCGCTCTCATCATTGTCTCTGCTAAAATAAGAGTACTTTTCGGTTAGCCGGGCGCCAGTGATATATGTACATATATAAATATATGTGTATATACATATAAGTGTATATATATATGTGTGTGTATATATATGTATATGTGTAGATATATGTATATATATATATATATATATATATATATATATATATATATATATATATATATATATATATATATATATATATATATGTATGTATATATATCACTGGCGCCCGGCTAACCGAAAAGTACCAAAATAAGCATAGATTCTTTATCTTGTTAATAATATATCGTATATTTTAGCGTATGACGCACAGAGTTCAGTGCGCGCAGCTAAAGTAAACATATTTACACCCAGAATATTTGTTAATGCAATGTTACTTATTGCTGTGTCATAATTATTTCACATTATTTACTAAATAAAATTTCTGGGTCTAAATATCTTATCACTATTCGCTGGAATATACGGTATGCATGCTCACCAGGGTTATACTCTATAGAAGAAAGCATTTAACACTTTTAGAAGATATTGCAAAAGAGAAATTACATGTTGTAAATTTTTACTTAACTTCACACTTCATTCCTCTGTACATATACACTGTATACAGTAAACCTTGTGAAAAAGAAACCTGTCTATAAGGGAATCTTGCCTTAAATGGAAAATTTTCATACTCTCAACGAAATAAATACCATACAATTACGCAAGACAAGATGGAAACCTGTCAAAAATGTTTTTTTATCCATCTTTTGCGATTTTGTTTTCACAGGTTTCACTGTATTTGTATGCATGATACAGTAAACTCGTTCTTCGTTCGGGAAATGATGAAGACTCCACCGAACCCCCTCCCCCCACTTCTTTGTCAACGGCAGTAGCTCTATGTGTGTAACAAAAGAAAATTGTATCAAAGTTTTCTTTATGATTCCGCCTTTTTAAACAGGTGTATAAACTTTCGAATATATTTGGTCCCACGAAGTCTCTATTGATGATGTATTACTCTTTATCCAGTTACAGTAAAATCTATCAAAACGGAATTGTTAGGGACCGGAAACAAATTCCGTTTTAGATAGCTTTTCGTCTTAGCGGGTGTATTTGTGTGGTTATCCTTTCATCTTCGGGATCATAAAATGTTTCCGTTTAAATGAGAAATAGGTTTTCACAGGATCACTGGTTTCGCAATGAAGTAAAACCTGCAAAGAAAGAATTACAAGCGACTAGATAAAAGATGCATTTTACGCAGGAATCTTGTATTAAACGGAAAAAAATCAAGGTCCCGGTGAAATAAATACCTTAAAATTGTACCGGCAAAGACGAAAACCTGCCTAAAACGGAAAATGTCCCCCTTTTTGCGATTCCGTTTTAGAGGTTCTTACTGGTTTTGTATCCACGATTCAGCAAAGGGACCACAATATTTCGGGGGGGGGGCGGGGGGTCCGGACCCCCTGGACCCCCCCCCCTTGGCTACGCCACTGAGCTATAGATTCCTACAGAAATTTTTTTATAGGCATTTTCTTTGTGTGCAAATTTCGGAGACGGTTCCATCACTTGCTAATCGAAGTAAACTGTACAAATGGGTGGTCCTTCAGAACTATCCATTCATTTCGTCTCAGCTTTACAAATTTGCGAGATATGTTGAATGTCGACAGACATCCTTAACCACTTAAGCATCACGACGTACCTGCGTACGTCATGAAACCTCTATCTGTAATATCAGGACGTACGTGCGTACGCCCAGGTTGCCAGTTTGGCCTTTTTTTAAATTCAAAATTTTGAATTCATACCAGAAAGTTATAGTAGTAATTTGCAGACTTTTCGTGAATGCATAAATTAAAATTATTCTTTTAGAATTTCCGGTATGAATTTTGTATTTTTGAATTTTTTTTTTTGTATTTTTGACGAAATTTAACATAGTTCGTATTCAGCATACTATCACTAAATTGAATATGGTGCTTAAGGGGTTAAATGCCCGAAAACTGATATTATTTTTATGAATGTCATATTTTTATGAACCGCTGAATATTTTAAAATTAATACCAATTTTACTTTGCCAATGCAAACCAGATATTAAAAATAAAGCATTAAAATATTAAGTTTCTTAAAAATGGCATACTATTAAATTTTATTTTATTTTTAATGTTATGTATTATAATGTTATTAGTTATGCAAACATAAGCTACTCTTTTACTGTTTTCTGTAAAACAATAATTTTAAATTATATCAGTGAATATCGGCAGTTGTTGTAAAACTGATGTACGACTGTCAGCGACATTCAAAATATTGGCGAATATTGACAGGATATATATCTGTCATCTGTGTTACCTGAGACGTCTCCATCAAGTGCAGTGATATTGGTTTTTATTCCGACATTCTCTGTCTTTTTTTTTTTTTAGACTTAGAGAATATTCGGAATTTTTCAAGATTCTAAGGCAGTCGTCACCAGCCGCCACTGATCAGAACATATATGGGTCATTCCATGCAAAATGAGCAAATCAGCTGTTGCTGACATGTCATAGATTTTAATGAAAATCAGCATATAAGTAGATCATATTTATTTATGAGTAAATGTAAAATAATAGATTTCAGGATTGTTTATTTAAGTATTAAAACTTACATTAAAAATTCATATAAGATCGAGGTTTTGTCTACATGCTTGAAATTTCAATTTTCATTATTAGCCTTAGGAGTGGAAAGACTTTATCAAAAATTATTTATAATTAAGAATGAATAATAGGTAACAGATTGGAGTGATTTAGTAATTGTCCTTTTATTCCATAATGAGAAAAAAAAATAATGAAAAATTTTGAGAGGAAAATGCAATATTTCTATTACTCGTTTGAACATGAAGGAAAGGTCTTAAAATTTTAAAATTGTTTGACGTTATAGATAAAAGTGTATATTTTAAATATAGAAACTTTCATTCTTGCCTTTTTATTCCTTAGTGAGAAAAAAATAAATAATGAAAAATTTTGAGGGAAAAATTCAATATTTCTATTCTTTGTTTGAACATGAAGGAAACATCTTAAAATTTTTAAATTATTTGACGTTATAGATAAAAGTGTATATTTTAAATATAGAAACTTTGATTCTTGCCTTCAGTTTATTTTACCTCAACAATATTTTAAATTAGAGTAGAATAAATTATTAATTTAAACGAGGCAGTGGTTTAACAAACAATTATAGTAATCAAAGCCCCCTATAGATGGCAGCACCACATTTTTTTTTTGCAAGATGACCTAAGGCGCACAAATTTGAAGTGAAATAGCCCACAGAACGTAACAAATATTACTCTTTTGAACTTATTTCTGTCATGTTAGGAATCAAAAGGCAATCTTGAAGTTTTTTCAGCATATCATGGGCTTTTTGAACTTTATGCTTATGCAATACTGTTAATGTCAGGTTTTTCCTTCATTTGATTTTTTAAGTATACATAAGAGGAAAAATTGTGATTTTGTAATTTTTTTTAAAGTTTCTAAGCTATTTTGAAGATGAAGAAAATAAATGACAACTTCCAAATTTGAGAAATTTGGTTTTCATATGTAACATTACATCATACATCAATTTCGCATATGTTTTTAAATTCCTTTGATTTTTATAGCGCTTTTAATTTTCTCAAAATTTTCAATTTTTCAATTTTTACAACCAATTTAAGGTGACAACCAATTCATGGTGTTACGAAATTATTATTACTAAATAAATATGATAATAACTGTCCATGGGTTACAATATTATGAAAAAAATTAATTCATGTTAAATAGTTTTCAAGATATGGAACTTTAAACTTGCAACTTTGAACTATTCCATACAAGCCATTCTATGTTAAAAGTTTTTTAAATGTCCAGAACTGCCAAAATATTTTATTTTTTGTCAAGATATTTTGAATAGCTCTATTTAAATATGAATTGAATCTGTGTACCAAATTTTATTAAAATCGGTTACTATGTGGCCACGACTTTTTTTTAATTTTTGCTCATTTTGCATGGAATCCATATGTGACTTTCTAACGAAGATTCCAATTTCTCTGACAATCGCTTGGCGAAACGTCTACTATTTTGTATTTTTAACTGTTTTTAAGTATATATTTTTTTATAAATTTTTATTTTATGTGTACTCATGTCTGTCTTAAATTATTTTAATTGGTGTTTTTAATATTTTTCACATTCAGACGTTAAAATGTATACATTTTGCAAAATATTTCTCTCTCTCTCTCTCTTTTTTTTTTTTTTTTTTTTTTTTTTTTTTTTTTTTTTGCATATTTATTATTCTTATAACAATATCTGAAACGACAGAATTCTTGACAGATATATATGCTACACATTTAGCTAATGGTTGTGAGTCTCTTTTTGGCACCAAATATGAGACTGCATAGATATTTTGCTAGTTTATTTTAAAAACTAATCTGGGATAGAATACTACACATTTCAAGACCTTGGAAAAAAAAAAAAAAAAAAAAAAAAAAAAAGCTTTTCAAAATTTTAAGATTTAAATTGTTAGTCTTGTCTCGAGGTTTGGGAGGGGCTTAGCTCCTCCTACATGGGAGCGCCACTGATTTCAATTAATTATGCATAAAGGATTACGTTTACGATCATATTAACTGTCAAAGGGAAAGGTAAAAAATCCCTGACGACTCGGCCTACAGGCACAGGTAGATTTCGAAGACGCAGGCCGTGGGGCACCTGTTTATTGGGAATTGCAGAAGAAACACCTATTTGCCATGATGCGGCAGTTGGAACCGCCCATTTCAAAATATACCTCTTCCTATAGGCAGAGCCAACACGGATTTTTCTTTCTTTTTCTTTTCTTTTCTTTTCTTTTTTTTTTTTTTTAGCTGTAAGAGTTGGTCTTATAAAAAACTTGTTAATATGAAAGTTGTAGATAATATTAAGAAGATTTATAATAAATTCAAGCGGATTTGATATTTTGTGAATTGACGAAGTTATGAATTTTTTTCTTCTGAAACCCCTATTTTTTCCTCCCTTGGAGGTATTTTTAATGAAATCAAAAATCTGTCATTCTGTCTTCTTCCTGTTTCAAAAACCAACTGCAGATAATATTTATTTAATTTTTCACTTATTTACCCTCACCCCCCGAGATTAATAAAAATTATGCACTTAACCATGCAAAACAAAATTAAAACTTGATAACTTCCTAGCAAGTCAGAAACAAAATTTTATCTAATGTTGATAATTATACTTGAATTTAGTAAAAAGTAAAAAAAAAAAAAAAAAAAGAAAAAGACATATGCAACTACAGACAAATCTTGTTACCATTAAAACAAAAGGTGAACATTTTTTTATTTTATTTATTTATTTATTATTATTATTTTGTGTGTTTGTGGGTGTGTGTTAACGGTTAAAATAATATAGTACCATATTTTCTGTTGGGACGGAATTATTAATTCATGTCAAGAAAAGTTTCACATTAAGCGGTTTAATGCTTGCTGCCAATGTTTGACTGTATATAAGATGAAACTCAAGCAATAGCCACTAATTTTAATGAAATGACAAAGTGCTCTTTTTTTTTTTTTTTTTTTTAGCAATCATTGGCAAATCAGTTTTTATTGTTTATTATTTGGTGATCACCATGAAATTTTATTTAATTCCCCGGCTTTTTTCCAAACTTTTGATAAAATATTGAAATGTACCATGTTTTGACACATTTTATTAAATACTTTTAGATTTCAAAAATGAAGTTGGAGTCCATTCATATTTCAAAAAACAACCGCATTCATACCTGCTAAGTTTTGGTACCACTGTTTCTGAATAGAATTATTCGATTTATCTAATGACAAAAATTGTGTGATGAAATACTTACAAAGATTATTAATGATAAATTGCGGTACTCAAAATGCATAGACTTGAAACTATTAGAAACTGTGACAACCTTTTTTAATTTTTTGAGAAAGTGCATAAGGCAAAAGTGAACTTTTGGAATTAATGGTGAAGAATTGAAAAAGTAATCTATATACAGAGCAAGTTATTTTTACATCTAATGAAAATAAATTGTATTTTTGTTGAACCATGAGAAGTCTGATAAAATATTTACAAAGATTACTACTGAGAAATTGCGATACTCAAAATGCATAGACTTGGATCTATTAGAAGCTGTGACACCCTTTTTCAATTTTTTGAGAAAGTGCATAAGGCAAAAGTGAACTTTTGGGATTAATGGTGAAGAATTGAAAAAGGAACAGAGCAAATTATTTTTACATCTAATGAAAATAAATTGTATTTTTGTTGAACCATGAGAAGTCTGATAAAATATTTACAAAGATTACTACTGAGAAATTGCGATACTCAAAATGCATAGACTTGGATCTATTAGAAGCTGTGACACCCTTTTTCAATTTTTTGAGAAAGTGCATAAGGCAAAAGTGAACTTTTGGGATTAATGGTGAAGAATTGAAAAAGGAACAGAGCAAATTATTTTTACATCTAAGGAAAATAAATTGTATTTTTGTTGAACCATGAGAAGTCAGATAAATTATTTACAAAGATTACTACTGAGAAAAAAAAAAAAAAAAAAAAAAAATGCGGTACTCAAAATGCATAGACTCGGACCTAAAGAAACTGTGCCATCCTTTTTTAATTTTTTGAGAAAGTACATAAGGCAAAAATGAACTTTTAGAATTAATGGTGAAGAATTGAAAAAATAATCTATATACAGAGCAAATTATTTTTACATTTACTGAAAATAAATTGCATTTTCGTTTAACCATAAGAAGTCTACCTTTTAAAAATCTGTTTCAAAACAAGAAAAAATAGAAAACTAATACAAATATTCATTTAAAATATTGAAGCATTACTTATAATTCGAAGCAACATGACATTTTTAGAAAGATCTAGAATAATATCTGTATGTAATTTTTTATATATGGTATAAAAAAACAGAAATAATTGATGACTACATAAAAAAAATATAATCTATACTTACTTTCAATCATGAATTAAAAAAAAATACTGTTGAAAAAGTGTTAAATATTTTTTGCTGCTATTTCAGAAATTAATTGTATCTATATGCTATACCCGCCGCATGCCAAGTTCTCCATATTTTGAGTACCATTATTTTTAAATAGAACTATTAAAACTTTATCTAATAACAAAAATTCTCAAAAATAATTTCTATTCAGAAATAGTGGTACTTAAAATATGGTGTGACGTACGTACTTAAACCAAAAAGAAATTATTCCAAAGGCCGGGAAAGAAAAGCAGCCGATAGTTAAAAACAGAACAAAACTTTTATTTACATGTTGATCTGAGGAGAGTTCTTAAGCGACTGTGTGGTGCGTCGACTATTGCATACAAAAGATGCGCACGCAACGAAAGGGTTACAGCGCGTGCTGGAAAAATGACCTTGACAGGAGAGGGATAATTTTCTCTCTTTCTGCAACATTCTCCCACCTTTTGAGTGGGCAGCTAAACACTCAAAATCTTTACTAATATTATGCACAAAATACACATTACATAGTACTTACATAAGAAATCACTTATACAATCAAAATACAACCTTACAAATTACAACATAAATACAGTATATAATATATGCAAAATAACAATAAACACTGGAATACATATAAAGAAGAGAAGTGAAATTAAGTAAAATAATTACTGAAATTAAATATTCTGAATATAAAATTTACCTTACAGGTGTTTTGACAATTCTGCCGCTACTGGTCGTTAAAGGCATAGCCTCATCATTTGTTTCTTGTATTGGATTTTCCAATTCTAATCTGAACAATCGCTGAACTGGCCGTAATAACTCAGAATTGTTTGTTTTTATAAGCGCAAGTCTTATTTGGCCATCTCGACCTGGTATAACTTTTAATACGCGAGCTAGGTTCCAATAGGAACGTTTTTTATTAGTATCTTCAAGTAGGACAATTTCTCCTACTTTAAGTGATTTGTTTTTATAGCATTTTATAGACCGCTGTCGTAACTGCCCTAAATACTCTGTACGAAACCTAAGCCTTAAAGTTTCTCTTATCCGCTGCAGATACTTAGTTCTTTTACTCAATTTCACTTTATCTACATTATCAATATCAGGTACACCTGACTGTGGAGTTTCATGTAAAAATTTCTCTGGTGTTATAGCAAAGTCCTCATCAATGTCCTCTGATACGTAAGTAAGTGGTCTGGAATTAACAACTCTCTCACAGTCACACAATACAGTTAGTAGTTCTTCATAATCAAGAGAAGCACGACCCAATATTTTTCTTAAGCTTTGTTTTACAATCTGAATCAAACGCTCCCACCATCCGCCCCACCAGGCTGCGGATGGAGGATTAAACTTCCACTGAATTTTTTGTTCAGCAGCTTTAAAACGGAGACCATCCCAGTCTACAGTTTGCAAAAATTTCTCCGCGCCTATGAAATTTTTTCCATTATCTGAATATATGGTAGAAGGTCGTCCACGGCGTGCGATAAAACGTCTTAAAGATTGAAAGAAGGATTCGGTCGATAAGGAAGTGAATAATTCCAAGTGGACGGCACGATAGACTGCACAAGTAAACAGTACAATATATGCTTTTCTACCATCTTTCAAATAAAGTGGTCCAGCCAGATCACATCCTATAATTTCAAATACACAAGCATCGCGGACCCTATCATTTGGTAAAATTCCTGGGATGACCTCACATTTTTTCGCTTTAAACTTTTGACATTTTAGACACTTACTAATACAATTTCTTATGGTCTTACGAGATTTTAAAATCCAATACTTTTCTCTTAAATTTGACATTAACAATGAAGTACCAGCATGTAATAAATCATTATGTACACTCATTATCAACAATTTTACAACAGAATGATCAGATGGTAATATAATAGGATATTTAAAATCGTATTTATCATCCCGATAAACAACATTTGATTTAGCTCTTATAAGGCCGTCACAATCAACTATTGGTCTAAGTTGTCTTAATTTCTCATCATTTTCTCCCTTAAAGGACTCTTTCTGAATTAGTACCATTAAAGCCTTTTCCCCTTTTTCAATTTCTTGTACAGATAAGTCCCCTGAAAGATTTTTGTCAACTTTACTTACCTTGTCGTAAAACCTTAAAATCCAAGCTAACATCCTTACAATTTTCTTAAATGAAGAAAAATATTTATAATACCACTTAGCATCTTCATCATTTTTTACTAACGTTGTTATAACTGTTTTACGAATCTCAGAATTGACTAAATCCTCATTTGGCTCATCATTCGATTTAGGCCAATTTTCTTTTTTTTCGTGCAACCAATCAGGTCCCTCCCACCATTTCCTCTCAACTAACTGTTCAGCAGAACACCCCCTTGAAAGCAAATCGGCAGGGTTAAGAGAACCTGAGATGTGATGCCACCAATGAGGCGAAGTCAATGAGTTAATTTCTGTAACCCGATTTTGAATGAATATTCCCCAATTTTGCTTTCGCTGAATCCAACATAAGGCTGTTGTAGAATCGGTCCAGCAATAAATATCAACCCCTGATAAATTTAGATCTTTAATTATGTTAGATAACAACCTAGAGCCAATATTGCAAGACAAAAGCTCTAAGCGAGGAATTGTAATGGGTTTTAAAGGAGCTACCCTAGATCTTGCTTGTACTAGATTAATTTTTACCCCATCGTCGCCTTCCGCTCTTAAGAAAACGCAGGTACCGTATGCTTTTTTACTGCCGTCGCAAAATAAATGCAAGCTTATTTCTTGATCACTTTGTTTAAGCCCAAACCATCTAGGTATATTTATCAATGAGAGTAAATTTAAGTTTTTTCTCCACGATTTAAATTTCTTTGCCAAATCATCGGGTAGGTTGTCATCCCATTTTAGTTTTGAATTCCATGTTTCCTGTAAGATTAGTTTCGGAATTAGCATCACTGGAGTTGTATAACCAACAATATCAAAAACTTGGTGTGCTACTGCCAAAACTATTCTTTTTGTTACTGATTCTAATGGATTTATAGCCTGTTCTATTTTACACGATAGTGTATCCGTGTGTGTATTCCATACGAGACCTAATAGGGAAACATCCTCTTTCGTGGAGGAATTCTCCTCAAATATTTCATTAATTAAATTGGATTTCCAACATCTTAGATTAAAATGACCTAAAGACATGATTAATTTTGATTCTAAGAAAAACTTTCTCATTTCTATCTCGGAATTTAAACTTGTTACGCAGTTATCTACGTAGAAGGCTGTTTTCAAAATATCTGCAGAGTGCTTTAAATTTTCTGGAACCGTATTTAAATGATACAGTAAAGTTGCGGCCAATAAATAAGGGCTGCATGTAACGCCGAAAGCTACCCTTTGATGCCGATATACATTCACCTGTTCTTGATTTTCTTTATCAAACCACAGAAACCGCAAAAAATCTCGGTCTCTTTCTTTTATCGCAATCTGCAAAAACGCCTTTTCAATATCAGCGGTGACGCCTACATAATTCATACGAAAACGATTCAAAATTGAGGGGATCATTTCTATTAAATTTGGACCCGTAGCCAGACAATCATTTAAAGATGGAAAACCAGGTAAATGAAAACTAGCGTTGAACACTGGCCTTATATTCGTGGTGCTGTTCTCCTTTATTACCGCCCTATGAGGTAAATAATGAACACCCTTTAGTTTCTCAGTCGATGTCTTTTCGATTATTCTGAGAGCTAACCAGTTTTCAAAAATATCACAATAATCATTAAACTTTCCGGAATTCATCAATTTTCTTTTAGTATTTAAAATAGATTTTTCCGCATTTATTTTATTATCCGGTAAAATAGTGTTGTCCAGAACCCAAGGCAACGCAACTTCATATCGCCCCTCACTATTTATACTTAGAGTCTCTTCAAAATATTTCTGTGTATCCTCCTGCAATTCAGCTTTCGTTTTACTTATTGGGGGTTCCTTAATTCCCAAAACATCTAACTTCCAAAGATCACTTATACACCGATTTTTAACTAAAAGAGAAGAAATAACAAGAGAAGCTGTACTCTGAGAATTTGGCTCAGTGCCAGGATTAAATTTACCCATTAATGTCCACCCTAATTTCGTATTTATCGCTGTTATGCCACATTTAAGACTTACAATGTTTCCTGTTAAAAGCTTACCTGCAACGTCTGCACCAATTAACAATTTTATTTCCTTATCAACTTTAAAATGTTTGTTTTCTGAATCATTTATTTTAATTCCGTGTAACTTAAGTTCATTTAACCAAGGACCAGAAGGAATTTGCTTAATTTCAGAACAAATACGTTTCTGACTAAGTACTTCTAATTTACACTTATATTTATCATTTACATCACTTAATTCAATTAAATAATTTCTATATACATTTTCTGGTGTTTCAACACCACCAAATAGAGATTGCTTAATTTTCGTTTCACCAATACACTTAAATTTCATACTTTGTGCAACATCTTCACAAATATAAGACTTCATTGAACCACTATCATAAATAGCACGAATAAACATTGTTTTAGAACCATTATGAATTTTTACAATTAAAGTTTGCAAGAGTACATCTGAAATTTTAATGTAATTATTCAGAGTGCTTGTTTTGTTTTCACTTTTATCTCCAACCGAGATATTATCAACTTTGTTAGAAACTAAATCCGGACACAAAATTACAAAGTGCCGATTTTTGCAAATTGGGCATCGATGTTTTGACTTACATTGATTAGCCTTATGATTTCGTTTTAAGCATACAAAACAAGCATTCTTTTTCTTAACTATGTCTTTTTTACAATCTAAACTCATAGCAAAAGCATCGTTACAGTTCTCTGAATTATGAAATTTACTACAAAAAATACAATCAAATTTTTTAAACTTAGAATTTTCTTGAAAATTACTACTATTGTTGCCGTTATTGGCATTAAGTAATTCATAAGCAGTTGACACACTGCTTTTAGGTTCAGAGGGCTTATTTTTCTTAACAGTTAATTTTTCAGAATTTAAGCAATCACGAGTGATTTTAAGTCTAAATTCAGTTTCTACTTCATTTTTAACAAAATCCATTAAGAGATCTAAATCGGTCTTACCTGTTTCAGCTAATGTACTTTTCTGTCGCTCCCAAATTTTAATTAAATCGGTGGGGAGTGCAGATTCTATTAATGGGAGTAACATATGCGAAAACTTATCTTGACTAACTCCCAGAGATTCTAAGGCACGCAGTTGTGTTTGAAGCTTGTCATAGAGAGTCAACAAATTCACTTGAGTTTTGTCCGTAATAACCAGCTTTAAAAGTTCTCTAACGTAAATCTGTATAAGGACACTTTCTTTTCCAAAACGTTCTTTTAAATAGTTCAATGCCTTTTCATAATTAGCTTCTGTAGCAGGAAAACTCTCCACGATTTGTCGAGCTACTGATTCAGGCTTAGTAGACTGTAGTAGGTACTGAAACTTGTCGCGGACATCTATTCTTGGGTCTTCATCGATTTTGCTAAACTGCGTCCAAAAGGTGAGCCAATTTCTTGGGTTGCCGTCAAATTTAAAGAGTTCTATTTCAGGGAGTTTCTGTTTAGCAACCGGTGACGCCATAATTGAAGAAGAGGAAACAGCATTTACTGTATTGTAACTAAGCTTCGTTTTTAACCTGTTACATTTCACCTTTAACGTAGACATCTTCTCGTAATATTCCTGAGCTGCCTCATATTCCTTTTCGTAATCTTCTTGAGAGCAGCTTTGTTTTTGAAAAAATTCTAAAAATTTTTCATCTATAGTTCGGAGCATTTTATATTTTTCTTGTAGTTGATCTAGCAGTATTTCCACATCATCTAAATCCGGAGCAGCGGCACTTATTAGTTCTTGTAGCTTGTTAGACGTCTTCGTAAAAGATGATCTAGTGGCTTTTCTCTGCTGCTTTGTACTTTCTAGATCCGTCATATTTTTTTTTTTTTTCGTAAAAAATACTTAAATACTTAATTTAAACTTACTTAAACTTAACATTTAACTATCGGCAAAATAAGAATGTCATAATCAACACTCATCTCGGTAGTGGGATGCCAGAATGTGACGTACGTACTTAAACCAAAAAGAAATTATTCCAAAGGCCGGGAAAGAAAAGCAGCCGATAGTTAAAAACAGAACAAAACTTTTATTTACATGTTGATCTGAGGAGAGTTCTTAAGCGACTGTGTGGTGCGTCGACTATTGCATACAAAAGATGCGCACGCAACGAAAGGGTTACAGCGCGTGCTGGAAAAATGACCTTGACAGGAGAGGGATAATTTTCTCTCTTTCTGCAACATATGGTAAACTTTGATCGATACATTATACAAGCTGGTTTCATCCTTTCTGAATGTTTCTTTTATTAAAAATGTTACATTATTAGCATTATGAAATAATCAAATCTGATGAAAACAATTATTTTTGAGAATTGAAAACAAAATTATCTATTTCAGAAGTTTGCTTACAATCAAACTGACATTTTGCAAAGAGATAATATGCAACTTTTGTACCCATTATCATTTTGAATAAAAATCCGGAAGCTGTGTAATGTCGTTATTTTCGACCGTGATTGGCTGCGAGAGTAGATTTTATATATACAGTTGAGTCCCAATTATCAGAGTTACTTAAAAAATTAAGAAAACATCATAAATACTGTAAGTAGTATAAACAAGTTGGAAATTGTACGTCAAACGTGACAAATTAGGTGCGTTCGTACTAACTAGTTTTATAAATATTCAGATCTTGGTGCAATAGCTCTTGCACTCTTATGCAAAAATGCATGAATACAAAATTTATTTTAAGTACAGATTTTCATATTATAGATATTAATTTTATTTTATGAAATTAAGTTTCAATACACTTTTGCGAACAATTAATTACAATTCTGTTACATTAAAATTGTACTATGCGCAAATATCCAAATACACGACAATGTAAAAAAAAAAATCATCGTTATTATTTCAGTGAAATGAATTATACCGTCCGTTATTATATGATTAATTTCCGTAATAAAATAAGTGCATTTTAAGTTGGCAACATTTTATCTTTTGTTGACATTTACTGAAAATTCCAATGGGAAACTTAAGCCTAGCTTTGAAAATTCCAGAACTTGAAATTCATATTTAGATTCTTTTTCCATTTAATATCTATATTCTTCGGAAACATCTATCCAAAAAACTGTCAGTAGATTAAACAATTTTAGTATACAAATTCGGTTTTTAAATTCAGTAATACGGAAATAATATAGGACTCCAACTTAAATAGGACGTAATCACCATGACAACCTAGAATCATTACCTATCATGTGATATCTTTGAATTAATTACGTATGATAGGATTTAATAGAATGAAGAAAACTTTTATTAATATCTTTTTAAGTTTAGATTCGATTTTCATAAAATTTGAAATGACTCAACAAAATTCTGCAACAATTATATAAAATTTCAAACCATACCGTTGGGTAGTTTTTACGTTGTTATATGCGGACGCAGACAGACGGACTGGACCAAACGATGACTATAGGTGCTACGTATTTATGTAATTACGAACGCACCTAAAAATAATAAATTGGGTGCAAAATTATATTTCACGTCCTTAGTTAGTGATGATTTATGTAAATCCATTTCATGTGTTTTTTGGTCCATCCTAAGTGAGCTTCAACCACATTAACTCGGATAATGATGGCCAGGAAAACCTCACGAATGTCGCTGCACTAAAAAAGGAGTTACGTTCCATGGAATTTTAATTAGAGTGTGACACAGCATTTCAAAGAACAAAAGGATATATGTATTAACAATACGTTATGCATAATATATATGTTTTTGTATAAAGTAATTTCGACTCTCTCTATTCGCAAAGAGATGATGATGTATTGGTGGGTCAGTATGCGATACAATACTAAAATACGATATTTAAATACAGCTAAATACTTCAGAAATTCTTTTATTAATTTACTAGCGGCCCGTCCCGGCTTTGCACGGGTAAACAATGTGTTGACTACAATGTAGGGTAGAGAAGTGTAGTTACTTTAAAAAAGTTGTTCTAATTTGGATAAAAGTGGGAGTGAGACAAAATTGCAGTACTTAGAAATTTTGAAAATTAAAGGCTTATAAAGATGTAATAAATAAATTTTTTCTGTTTATGTAAATATTGAAACTAATAAATAATGCACGGCCCATGGAAGGACATAGCAACTATATGTGTTTATGTCGAATGTGTTTTCCTGAATTTCACGCTCCTACCTAAATCTGCTGCTGAGATATGGCGAAATGACCCAAAAACTTTTGAATACCCCTTTAACCACCTTCTGGGGAGAATTTCCAAAATTGCCGAAATACGTGTTTAACCAATTTTTTAATAGATTTGTTTTAATTAATATCGCCCTCCGACATAAAACTGCTGCTGAGATATGGCGAAATGACCTAAAACATTCGACCACCCACTTTAATCACCTTCAGGGGGGGGGGGGGGGATTTCTGAAATCGTTGAAGTACGTGTTTAATCATTTTTTTAGTAGATTTGTTTTCCTGATTTTCGCGCTCCTATAACTGCTGCTGAGATATGGCGAAATAACCTAAAACTTTCGACCACCCCCTTTAACCACCTTCTGGGGGGGGGGGGGGAGGGATTTTCAAAAATCCCTTCTTATTGCTTGCCTAGGACATAACAGTCAAAATCTCGTGCCCCTGACTTTAGTAGTTTCGGCTGCGGGCGTTGATGAGTCAGTCAGTCAGTCAATCACCGTTTCCTCTTTATATAATAGTATAGATTTGTAAATAGATACTAAGAAAACACAAGGAAAATAATCTTTAGCCGCTATAAATTCTGAAAATGTAAGAGATAATAAAAAATCGCGAATAATCAAGTCAGATTCTCGCGAAGGTTAAGTTTTTCCGCGTTTTCATAATCGCGAATAATCAAAACTCGCGAATGTTGAGGGATTACTATACTTTCTATAAAAATCATTCTTTTTTTTTTTTTTTTTTTTTTTTTTTTTGCCCGAAACAAGGGAAAAAGATTTAAATCAAGAAAGAAATAGAATGTAATTGTACTACCAGATATAAATTTATTATATTAAAGCATAGATTTCAGAATAGTTTCCAAGTATGTATCTCAGGAGATTCCGAATATCCACGAAACTAAAATCAAAGCGTTTTTTTTTTCTCTATCCTTTTACATTTTCCCCATGGCAGATTTCTTTCTAGAAAGATTATTGCATAACTTCATAGCAGTAACATAGTTCTGCAAAATGCTACAAAGATATAATGGTTTCTCCTACACTGGAATTGCCTAAGAAACGCGATACACTTCGTCTTCCGATTTATTATAAAGCATAAAAATGGTAAAAATCGAAATTTCAATCATTTTAAAGAGGAAATACAGTAATCCCCCTCCACACACGCACCTTGTTATATATTTCGTATATGTCGTTCTTTTTTTTTTTTTTTGTTTCTTAGAAATAAGAATTCTGCTTTAATTGAACTTTTTATGTAATTTTTTATACCTGTCAATTTCAATAAAAAGAATCCTCCAGCGTTGATTTTATAGCGAAAACTGTAGTATACGTCTATAAACAACAATTTGAAGACAAATTAGAAACATTTAATAGTAGGTTATTATTTATTTATTTAATGTTTTCGGTTATACACTGCAATGCAAAAATATAAATACCCCTTAGAATTCGACAATTCTGAAAAATATGTTGAGTTTTGTGAAAAGAGAAAGTCATTAGATCAGCCATGCATAGTCAAACTGCGGCCCGGCGACCTTTTATGCGCGGCCCGAGACATAATCATTAATCCATATTTACAAAGTTAATTGAGATATGCATAAAAAGTACTTAAGATCTTCACTGTTATTTCATATATTTTCATGGGAAGATAAAATCTATTCTGTTATTTATAATTAATTTAAAGTTATGTTAAATCATTTTAAATGCCGTTTTCTTAGCAAAAGTTCTTTTTATATGCAGTTATATTTGTGCTACACTGTTGTATACATTTCTTAATCTTCAATATAAATCAAACATTATTCCAAAATAATGAAATTTGCACTGCAATTAAATTTCTACAATTAAAGGAAAACAAAGTTTTGGCATTGAGCTAAAGACTGATTTACCAGAGAAAATCTCCTGATGTTTTTCCGCTAGAACTTGAAAATGCTGCAATGTTATATTATAACGTTTTATACTTATTATATAGCTGGTACTGCTATTAAAGTTAAACCTTTGTCGCAGACAAAAATGGCACAACATTTTTTTTACACTAACATTTCCAAACAAAAAACTTCGCAGACTATTTCTACAAAATCTGCAATAGGAATCTACCTCGATGTTTGGAAATAGTGGTGATAAAATATTTGGAAACATTTCTTGAGCGACAGACGTTTAAAACCCTACTGATAATATTAACTTTGTTATATTGGTTTGTTATATTACTTTTGTTATCTTATTATTTTAATTACCCTTTTTAAGAGTGTTGCGGCCCACCTAACTTTGAAAATATTTGTTTGCGGCCCGCGAGAAGAAAAAGTTGAGTATGATTGCATTAGATGAATGTAAGTGGTAATTGAAACAATACAAAAGGAGGAAAATGCATATTTAATTAATAGCATAGGATAAAATACAGAAAATGTGGTTTCTTGCCAATGCAAAAGTATACATACCCAACATAATAAAAAGATTAACGCTTGTTTTTGAGGTTACAAAAATAAACTAATAATTACAAGAACGTCTGTGACATTGAATGATGTCATAAATCCGGGATGGCATCAGTGTGGCCAGTAGGCTACTTTTTTTAAAATTCAAATTTCTTGATTGGCACCACTTTTTTAAAATGATAAAATTCGCTCTATTTAATAAGACATATTAATCAAGGCGAAAATAAGGGAAAATTTATCAATTCAAAAAAGTGGTGCCAATCAAGAAATCTCAAAAAAAAAAAAAAAAAAAAAAAAAAAAAAAAGTAGCCCACTGGCAACACTGGATGGCATGCATTCAAAAAGATTTATCAACGTAGGTTTGTCAATTTCATCCCAGGCGTTAAATATTGATTCATGGAGCTCATTTTTGCTTTCATATTGTTTGTTGTGGGCATAGATTTTGCGAACTAAAATTCCCCACAGGTTCTCCATAGGATTGCATAACCTGGGTAACAAAGTGGCCAATTCAAAACTTTAACTTTTTGTTGTTTCAACAATCACATGTACAGCGACTGCTATGTAGTGAGGCATTGTCGTGCTGAAAAGTGAACTTTACTTTTCTTAATCGCCGGAGATACGGGATAAGGTGGTCTTGCAATATCTTACTCAATGCTATCCATTTTTGACGTTGTGAAGGCCAGCTGAAGCTTACCATGAGCAGCGAATACTCCCCATATCATTAAAATTCCTCCTGCAAAGTTTCTTTTAGAAAAGTACCTCTGTTCCTTTCTTAAATCTCGGCAGTTATATGCAAAACCATCAGGTCCGTCCAGATTAAATTTATTTTCGTCCCTAAAAATAATCTGAAACATAAAAGAATCATTTGTAACGTTTGTTTTTTCTATCCCTAATTCACGAAGAATGGGGAGCATTCACTGCTCGTGGTAAGCTTCAGCTGGCATTCACAACATTAAACATATGGATAATATTGAGTACCAACAGATATTTCAGGATCACCTTATCCCGTATCTTCGGCGATAAAGTAAAGTTCACTTTTCAGCACGACAATGCCTCAGTACATAGCAGTCGCAGTATATGTGATTGGTTGAAGCAACAAAAAAGTTAATGTTTTGAATTGGTCACCTTGATCCCCAGACTGCAATCCGAGAACACGTGGGGAATTTCAGTTCGCAAAATCTATGCCCACAACAAACAATATGAAAGCAAAAATGAGCTCCATGCTCCATGAATCAATATTTAACGCCTGGGATGAAACTGACAAACCTACGTTGATAAATCTTATTGAACTAGCCGCCACTGGCGACCAGTTTGGTCGCCCTTAAATGTATGTTAAGCATTGTAACAAATTATTTTTATTCATAATTTATTTTTTTCCTTAATCCTTCGCAAACCGGAAAAATCTAATAGACAAATCAAGAACTTTTGCGATCGTGGTAGCATTTCGCATATTTTTTGTTGTTATGTATTTCATCTTTCTTGACAAAAACCGCTTAACCCACTTTATAATAAATTAATCATTGTGTGTGTGTTTTTAATATAAAATAAACTATTTCATAATAAAATAAAAGTATATGCTGTTTTAGTAATCTCTAATAGGTACCTGAAAATGGGATTTTCTCGCCAAAATGGCGCAAAACAAAAATTCCGCCAACCCTGGTGCGTCCGTGACAGCTGTTCCAATTTAAAATACATGACGTTCACATTTTTCTTTAAAATAGAAAATAGATAAATAAGAAATATTATCATAAATCAAAACATTTTATTTCAAAATTAAAATATCGTTTCTAATTAATACACACGAAAAATAAAAGCTGACAATTTGTTTCGAAATTTGATCCATTAAATATTATTACATGAGTTCAACCACGGAGTTCAACTTACATCAAGAAAAGATCCGAAGGAAGTTGAGTTGTATGGAACATAATTATGGTAAACTTTGACTGTCTCACTGGTGCTGATTATTTTTTTTTTACACCAGGCAGCGATCCAAAAATTCATGGTTTAATATTTTAAACGTTCACAACGAATGAATCTTTTTTTGTTGTTGTTGTTTACTTTCATGGATAGAGAATTTGAACAGCGAACCTAATTGAAACTGAAGTTATTGCAGAATGTATACATAATTGAACGTAAGTCATCTCTCAAATATTAATTTATTTTGAACGATCTTTCTAAAAATGTAACTTTTATGCAGTTTTATTAGAAAAAATAATTTTGAATAAAAATGGCTGCCTGGCATATGAAAAAGTGAAGCGGCATCCCGGAACTGTTGAGGACAGTCACATGACATACGGTTTTATTATAGAGATGCATGCCATGCCGAATTTTGAACATCATCTGACGTCACGGACGTTCTTGTAATTATTAGTTTCCTTTTGTAACCACAAAACAAGCATTAATCTCTTTATGCTGGGTATGTATACTTTTGCATTGGCAAGAAACCACATTTTCTGTATTTTTTCCTATGCTATTAATTAAATATGCATTTTCCCCTTTTGTATTGTTTCAATTACCACCATTTACATTCATCTAACGTCTTTCTCTTTTCACAAAAATCAACATATTTTTCAGAATTGTCAAATTCTAAGGGGTATGTATATTTTTTCATTGCAGTGTACCGCGCATTCAGATATATTTCTCTTTTACCTTCTTTCCCAGAAGGAGTAATAAAACGAGAGGCTACTGTATTTATGAATTGCCTACTATCTATATTACAAAGAAAAGTATGTCCGTGAGGAACACTGAAATCGTTTTAACGGTGGCAACGCATTGACCTATAAATTTTGCTTTTACTGCAATTGTTTTAACTTTTAGATACCGCACAATTTCAATTTTTACATCGTTAAGTTGGGGAGAATTCAAATGCAATTTGTTCGAAAACTCTATCGCAGTTTACTAAAAGTTTTCATGGATTTTAAAATAATTTCCAAGCATGATTTATTTTTATAAAATTCTATCTCTATAGCGTGCAGACTAGATACGCAAAATTTTAACCCGTTTGCACTTAAAACAATATAAATAATTCAGAATTTGTTTCCAGATAATATTCCACATCGAAATTAAAACTTCATCAATAAATAAATAAATAAAATAATCTATATACATATCAATACATAGTCGAATAGGGAAAAAATTTACTTTTAAATGTAATTTGTTAGAAAATTGTAAGTCAGTTTAGTGTTTTTGTACATGTTAAGTAATTTTAAAGCATTTTCTTTTTAATCCACCCCCAACAATGATCATTTGTCCATTAATCGCAACTGATAACTATCGCAAAATGATCCATGTAGAATCCCGACTAGTGAAGAGTGCTGCGACTACGGGGGAGGTAGTAAGTTTGAAGTAAAAAAAAAAAAAAAGAATAGAAAAACAATTTATACTTTCGAAGTTTCACATTTGTGAAAAAAAAAAAAAAAAATTGCTTTATATAAATTTCAACAAAAATAAACAAGCATCATTGAACATTATGTTTTCTTATGTTAAATTTTAGTAAGTATTTAAATTGATGCCTACGGCTTCTTTATTAATCAAATTTTAAACAAGTAGAATTCTTAAACATGATAAAACTAAAATGCGACCAAAGAAAAAGCAACTGAATAAATAAAAAAACAGAGATTTCCTTTGTAAATATTGGTTTAATAACTTAGCCAGGGCTTAATTTGCGCCGGAGCCCGTACTTTTCTGTGTTTAGTAAATATTTAAATATTGGCCGGAATTCACCGGAGCTCAATAAACACTGCCCTCCGGAGCCCAGTGCAATAAAGCTTCCTGAAAGCGAATCCTAAATTACCCTTTCCTTTCCCTCCCATCTTCAATCTTTTGCCTCCTTTTGTATCAAAACACTTATAAGTGAAGTAATGTGTCACTCACGTAAGAGATGGAGATGAAACAGGCTCAATATTTATATCAGTGGGCAGGGCCGAGCTCAATCTGTCTTAAATTGAAATTTTTATTCATTTCCATTTCAAATCATTTTAATGCTATTTTGATCAGAATAAAGAGTAAACCGAAATAGTGTTTTTCTATTCTGCATAGCTGCAAACTATTCATTTTTTGTGTTGACGCTATTTCCGAATCATAATCCTGAGCTTATTTAATAGCAGAATTCTGCAATTAATTAACATTAAGATTAGGCAAAGGTTTCTATTTGGAAGTAGTAATAACTAAAAAGTGGAATAGTTGATAGCTAGGTATACGCAGATAGATAGATGTATTTAAAATTTTTATTTTGCTAAATAAAAAAACAATGCTTTAAATTTAAAAACTAATGCATGAAACATAAATATGCAGATTAGAGTGTCGTCGGAGGGGGCGGGGGGGGGGTAACGCTACGGGTGTTAGTACTACAGAAAATTAGGGCTCCGGTACTTTTTTCCTTAGAAATTAAGCCCTGAACTTAGCTAATAATTATGGTAAACTACACGAAATTTGGAGTTGCCGCGACCGCTATCTTGTACTTAATAAATATTTATTGGAGATCAGTTCTTTGCTACAGAAATGGGGTTGGGTTGATTTATGACGGCCAATTATCAACACGAGGGATATAGGCCCTAGGGAGGAGTGCCCTCCGTGAGGGTGTTTCTAAGGGATCCTAGATAACCACGGAAAACTCCGAACGGTTAGGTCGACGAGCGCGACAGGGGTTTGAACCCAGCAACTCCCGTCTACCAGCTTCGAGATCAGAACCTCTCAGCCACTGGTGGGGCTTGCTACAGAAATGTATACACTCTAAGGAACTAGTGAATATGTCCATCGGCACATTTTCACAATAAATCATTTGTGCATCCGAGTTGAAGAGTTAAGGCAATTCAAGATTATACCATTACTGTGCTCAAGTTTATTCTTTCTCAATCAATTCATAAGGGAAAAGAAAAAAGAAAAAAAAACTTTTGTGCTTTCTGGAAATCCATGATTAAAGATTAAAAAATGGATAATAGAGTGTGCGTGTGCGTGTGTGTGTGACGAGAGAGAGAGGGTGGGGAGAGACATTTTTTACTGGCTACTAATTTTTTTTTTCAATTTGTAAAACTGGTCATTTTTATTATTTTAATGTCACTCCATTGAAGGATTTAAAAAAATAAAAAAGCGAGCATTAAATAAAATACAGAAATAGTTATTAAGAAAAGAGATAAAATAAAACTTACAAATAATTTGTCAATTAAAATATTTAAAATCGGCCCCAACGTAAAATTTAGGAAAAAATATCATTTTTAAAACAAAATTTATAATTAAGTATTTAATAATCTTAGCCACACTGGTGAGTAAAAAAAAAAACTCTCTCTTTCTTTTGCTAAATGAGCTTTACAGGCCTGTCGCAATCTATAATAGAAAGTGGAATTGTATTTCTGCCCCCCCCCCCCACACACACACACACACAAAATGTATTATGTTTGGTGGTGCTGCCATCTCTGTTTCAGTTCTAGAAGTTTTTTTCATTTAATATTGCAAGCTTTTTAGGTTCTTAGTAAACTGTTACGCTGTATTTTTATAACAAAAACACTCTTAATTTCAGTTCTTACAAAATTTAAATACATATATTAGTTTATATGTGATCGATTTTAGCATCTAATAAAAAATATCTAAGTAAAGAATTATCAAAAATTCAATACTTATCATTAATTCTAGTAATTGCGAATAATAATTATTTTTTTTAATATGGAGCCTATTTCAGTTACACCTTTTTTTTAAACCCACTATTTAACCGACATTCCATGCCATTATGGCATAATAATTTACCTTTACACATGAGAAGGATTATCTCATATATATATAAGAAGAAGAAAGTAAATCAAAGAACATCAGATTTTTTTTTTTTTTTTTTTTTTTTTTTACTTTTTTCTATCTATAATAGAAGAATATATTCTAATCGAAATTTTTTTCGACTCCCGGTTTTCAACGGATTTACACGTTTTATGTGTCAGAGATTCCGAAAAACATGTTTTTACAAAATGTCAGTCTGTCCTCATTGTATCATCGAAAAGTGTATGAAGTTATACATAGAATTGAACAAATTTGATTTACAGGTTTGTGATTATGGACAGCAGGTCCTCCTTGAATTTGGGGATATTCTGCCAGAAGGGGGTGCTGTGATAAAGATTTGTGTGCTATTACCATTATTATATCATCGAAAAGTGTAATGAAGTTATATATAGAATTGAACCAAATTTTATGTATATGTTTTTACTATTGTCCCAGTTGAATCTGGGGATATTTCGCTGGAAGGGGTCGCTGTGATAGCCACTTAAAGATTTCAAATTCAAAAAAATGTAAAAAAAAAAAAAAAAGAAAGAAAGAAATCGTAAAAGTTTTTTCGTGAAATGTTCGCCCTTGACCAAGGATTCCAGAGCAATTTCTGTTTTGCCTCTATCTTAAAAAATGGCTGAGATGTAGCAGTTTGAAATTTTAGGGTGGCTGACATTTTGAAACAAAACAGCAGGATTCCTCCGTAAACGGGTTTTATTTATGAGTTTTAGTGAACATGGTTTTGTCAAATTGTTTTTCATTGTTGTAACCATCGTTCCAACCCTTAGATGCTTAGCACTATATATTTTCTATTCGCCAACGTCAAATTCTCGCCAATCTTTGCAATACTTGGCGAAATGTCGCCAAATTTAGCGACAAATATACGTTGCCATAAATGAAACCGACTTGGATATAGCTGACTAATTTGGCGATATTCTCTTTCAAATTCAATATTAACGAGAACGGGGAATGAATCTTCTGTAATCGGGTACCACGCATTTGAGCTTCGTGTTTTCCAGTAAAATTAGCCAAAATCTTAAAACCAAGGAATAGGGAGGCTATCTTTACCTGCCGGTACAGGCCAGAAGAACTTTTTGTAGTTTAGTATACATTGGCTGCTCGCATCCAGGTAACCCAACGATTCGCAAGCAACTGCCGTACAACAGAATGACGAAAAATAGTGATTTTTCTGGCAGTGTGATAGCGAATTTTGAAGTATTAACATGTATGAGATAGCAGAAAGTTTTGGGATTGGTACCTCCGACTAGTTTTTCTTTCTTTTTTTTTTTTTTTTAATCATTGAGTTATTATTTTGTGGAAAAGAAGACTTATGCGAAAATGTCCCGATAATTTTACAAAATTACCTGAAATTATTTTTTCTTTTTAATAAAAAGCTTTTCTTATAATATTCATTTTATTTTACTTCGTTTGCTTTAAAAAATCTTTCCTAATATCTACATAATTTATTTATCATTAATAAATATTTATTCAAGAGAGCAATATTTTTTAGCCTAAATAATCAAGATTTATTATTAATCAAGACTCATATCAAGCAGGGCGGTCGCTCTGCCAAGCCAAGCTTAAAAAAAAAAAAAACGCCACACAAACAACGCCAAGAACTGAAATAGACCGCTACTGCTTATTTACAGGAATCAACTTCGCAATGTTAAATCGACAAAACATGCCAGATTAAAATATCAGATATCAAATAAACCAAGCGTCGCAGAAAAAAAAAACGAAAACTAGAAGAATCTAATGAAGAATTTCTTCAATTTAAGACCAAACTCATCTTCATAAGTGATTTATAAACAGAGATATAGATTTTTTTTAAAAACGTCGAGTTACTTAAAATGATCACTTTTTTCTTCGTCAAACTTTTTTTTTCAAACAACCTACAGACCTTAATATTCCGCAGAATAAAAAAAGGATTGCATTTTTGGACAAGTAATTACGTAATCTATGTGCTTTTATAAAATTCAGTGTAAAAAAATATTATTTTCTATTAGCAGATCTATTATTTTCTATCTTAATTAGCAAAAAACTGTTAATTAACTTGGCGATTAAAAAATTATGCCAAAACAGAGATAAAACATGCCAACGACCATGTACCATCTCTATAATAAAACCGTAAGTCATGTGACTGTCATCAACAGTTCCGGGATGCCCGTATCGCTTTTTCATATGCCAGGCGGCCATTTTTATTCAAAATTATTTTTTCGAATAAAACTTCATAAATGTGACATTTTTAGAAAGATCGTTCAAAATAAATTAATATTTGAGAGATGACTTACGTTCAATTAGGTATATATTCTGCAATAACTTCAGTTCAAATTAGCTTCGCATTTCAAATTCTCTATCCATGAAAGTAAACAACAAAAAAAAAAGATTCATTCGTCGTGAAGTTTTAAAATATTAAACCATTAAACCATGGAGATAATCGTTCGTAAAATAAGTTTTCCATGAATGATTTTTTGGAGCGCTGCCTGGTGTCAAAAAAGTAATTTGCACCAGGACCTGTAAGACCATCAAAGTTTACCATAATTCTGCTTGATGAAGTGCTTTACAACTCAACTTCCTTCGGAATCTTTTCTTGACAAAGTTGAATGTAAACAAATACAAGTCATGTAATAATATTTAATGAATCAAATTTCGAAACGAATTGTCAGTTAATTTGATATTTATGTATTATACGTGGCAGGAAGAGAGATCACCTAAAATGATTGTTAATTGCCAATCATATTTACCATTGTTAATGACCAGTCGCGTTCCAAATAGTAATTTAATATACATTTATAAAATACATAACATCATTAAGTACTTTTATGTTATTTGGGTGCAAATCTCGCCAATATCAATTTTAAAATCGCCAATACCAGCTTTTATTCTTCCCGTGTTCAAATTAGAAACGATACTTTGATTCTGAAATCAAATGTTTTGATTTATGATATTATTTTTTGGTACTTTTCCTTTATACGGACACCATTGTCGCCAAACATACATTTACATACATTTACATACATTATGCATTAGCATACAATTTGGCATGGTGTTCGTATAACGGAAAAGTACCTATTTTTTATTTATCTATTTTCTATTTTGAATGAAAAATGTGAACGGCATGCATTTTAAATTGGAAAAGCTGTCACAGACGCTCCGGTGTTGGCGCGATTTTTGTTTTGCGCCATCTTGGCGAGAAAATCCCATTTTCAGACACCTGTTAGAGATTGCTAAAACAGCATGTTACTTTTATTTTATTATGAAATAAGTCATTTTATATTTAAAAAAAACACACAATTTTATTTAAAAACACACACAATCATTAATTTGTTATAAAACACACAATATTCAATTTATTATAAAGCATGCGGAATCTGCTCTACCAGGTTGCCATACGAAGCAAAATCTAGCCTAAAACGCCAGGTTGGCCAGGCATAAAATCGCCATTTTGGCACCAAAATGATACCCCGATGCGTCTGCGACAACTGTACCCAAAAGGACCCATCATTAAAAATGGTTAATAATATAGAATTAAAGTAAAATAATGCAGAAAATTATTTTTGTATACACTTACTAAACACATAAAATCATATTGATGGTTTTTAGATTAGACATTTACGATGGAAATTTTATTTGGGGTATGTTATATCCAACGGAATGAATATGAGATATATATATTCTAATCACATATTATATACCCATGAATATACAATACATATCTATATCTACTATATCAATAGAACCGTCTTCAATAGTCTTTTATATTTCTACTACGTAATATTAACTATAGAGTTACAATATAGAGAGAAAAAACGGGTTGCTGTAATTAGAATTATAGGCGCCAATGTTGGCGCGGCGTATTTTACCTGTTACGAATCTTAATAGTCAGTAGACATTAAGCAGACATGCCGAAATAAGAGAATTACACTATTATAAAAACTCCCGAACTATATCAAGAAAGGGGAGCAGAGAAAAACAAAGTCGTACTAGGCATCTAAAAGGAAGTTCGCGAATTTTAATCAGATTGTACGTCATGGGAAAAAAGTCTTGACAGAAAATATGGTTTAAAGGGAATGCGATTATCAAAACTGGCCTTCAAAAGTTCAATTTTCCACCAAACTATACTCGAAAATTACGTGTAATAATATGTAGCCCGATTATGGCACATTACTCAAGACGTTTTAGATGAGAATAATGATAGATTTTATAATCTTTCGCAATCGAGTCTACAGCCAAAGTTAACGAAAAACAAAAACAAATATTAGCAACAATATGGTTCAGTGTAAATGTGGATATCATTAAAGACTTTCACAAAATAGACTTCATTGCATCAAATCGTATTAACTAAAATACGCCAATTGGCAATGGACCCAATTACGAAAAATTACTTAATATGTTTAAGAATCTCCGCCTTAGCGAACATATTGCAACTGATAAGCAAACGGACATGAAGGACAAATGCTTAAGTGGGTTAAGCGGTTTTTATCATGGAAGATGAAATACCTAACAACAAAAAATATGCAAAATGCTACCATGATCACAAAAGTTCTTGATTTGTCTATTAGAATCATCCGGTTTGGCGAAGGATTAAGGAAAAAAATTAAATTATGAATAAAAGTAACGTGTTACAATGCTTAACATACATTTAAGGGAGACCAAACTGGTCGCCAGTGGCGGATAGTCTGTATTATAATAGCACAAATCAGTTACAAGTTATAACAACATCAAATTTCATCTGCAAGTCAGCCATTTTCTTCTGAAGAAATTTTTTTTAAAAATAAAACTTCATAATTATAAGAACACACATTTTATCAAACAATTAAATATGACTGCAAACTGTGGCAGATGACTGTTTCCAACATGAATAAGTATGAGAAATTACCGTAAAGCGTATCGATCTGGGTGGCTCAGTCGCAGAGCGGCGGCACGGTATGCGTAAAGTCCCAGGTTCGAGTCCTGGCCCAGGTCAATTTTTCACTCGTGTTTGTTTAGTGCATTTAATTGTCTGATAAAATGCGTGTTCTTAAAATATTGTAAAATAAAGTAATCAGACGTAATGTTTATGCTTTAAAAAATATTTTAAATATATAATATACGTTTTTGAAAGATCTTTAAAAATAAATTAGTTTTTGAGGGAAGATGTACCTTCTAAAATGTATGCATTAAGAGTTATCGGCATTTAAAATTTCTTTCCAAACGTAAACAAAACTTTTGAAATGAATTAAAAGTGATTCATTTATTTCTAAAAAAAAAAAAAAAAAAAAAAAAAAAAAAAAAAAAAAAAAAACGGTAAAGGACAGGCATTTCGTTCGCAGGAATACCTTTCACGTCATTTTTCTATAAATTAATGATATCCAGTTGTTAAATTATTTTTGTTTTAGAAGTGGAGTTTCCATTTAAATTTATTGTAACAGTACAATGTTTAATTGAATAAAATAATGTAAATCTAAGAAATTGCTAAGAAATTCCAAACATGCACAGGGCAATGCAAAAAAAATAAATAAACAAAAAATAAATAAATAGATAGATAAATAAATAAATAAATAAAAATCAGCTTTCATAAATTCTAAAAATTGTTCATATATCTCAATTACAATCTAAAGGAGGGTTTATTTCTATATTATTCTACATATAATAGTAATTTCAGCAAATATATTAAATTCCAATGCGATCTGTTTTAAACTTTAAGATGGTTTATAACACATGATAAAAAAATTATAAAAAAAAATGGCGCGTCACAGTTCGGGGAGAGGATGGGGAGGAGCGTGAACAAAATTAGGAAGTATAATAAGGCTATCTGTTTGAAACTTTACGATATTTTATAACACATAACATAAATTTTAAAAATAAAGCTGCGTCAAAAATTATAGGGAGGGGCGGAGCGCGTTTTGCCAACACAAGGGGGGGGACACTTTTCTAAATTTTAACGATATCCGTCATGTCACATATCGTTACAAAGGGCTGTGACCACTTATTCATGTTATGTACCACAGGTGAAACCCCCACATTTTGCGCCCCCCCCCGACTCATGTGATATATTGTTCGAAAGGCCTGTGGCCGCTTATTCATATTATGTATCTTCGGGGTCCATCCTCCCGCTTTCACCCCCCCCCCCCCAAAGGGGACACTTTTCTAAATTTTGCCGACACCTCTCATGTGATATATCGTTGGAAAGGTCTGTGAACGCTTAATCAAATTATGCAGGTGTGGGGGGGGGGTATTTTCTGAATTTTGCACATATCCCTCATGTGATACATCGTTGGAAAAGTCTGTGACCGCCTAATCTGATTATGCATCTCCGGTGTTCATCCCCCCACTTTGCCCCCCAAACGCGATTAGCTTTCACCACCAGTAGGCGCTTTCCTATCTCTGTTTCTATGGGTCGGATCACGACGGGGTATGGCTCATTCGACTCGACATCTATAGAGCTTTCCGATTTTAGTACGTTTTTTCACCACCAGGGGGCACTTTCTTATCTCTGGTTCTATGGGCTAGATCACGACGGTGTATAGGTCATTCGACTCGACATCTATAGCCTTAACGATTTCAGTGCCCGAGGTTCGTATAGAACAGATTGCGCTACCTGGTGGTGGAAGATAGAACTTGAGCGTGCGCAGCACGACTGCTGTCCGTGTCGGAAGTGTCGGACCCGTGTCGGAAGTTCGTTTGTTTACAGGTTTATACAATTCGATGTGCAAATTAAGGGATTATCCGGTGCCGAAGGCAGCGTGGAACCAGGTCGGAGGTTCGTGGTTTATCTTATTCAAGGTTTTAAAAGGATTGAGGCCCCGGTGTAAATTAGGGGCCCGCTAGCGGGCGAAGCCAGCTAGTGCTAATAATAAAAGAGCATGATATCACGTTTGATTTCAAATGCAGCGCTGACACCCTATGTACATATTCCATTTTTATTCATTTAATGGATTAGTCAGTGATATTTTTTAACGGAGGATAACAAGTATTATAACAAGCCACATTTAGTATGTTGTTTTTAAGAGTGTAATTAATTTAATTGAAAAATTTACTGGTATTTGTAGTTAACCCTTTAAACAATGACTGAAAGTAAAATGTATTTTTAAATTATTTCTCATGTTTAGATTATTTAAATTATGTTCAATATATTTAAAAAAAAAGAAATGATATCTACAAAAACAACTTTTCAAAAGTAAAAAAAGGCCAAGCGTAAAAAAAAAAAAAAAAAAAAGTTGTGGCTAAAAAATGATGTGATATCAAATTTCCAAGCTATTATATTGCTTATTTAACTTTTTTCTATTAAATAAGTTATCATATATATAAGTCGAGTGCCTACGTATATGTTAATAGAAATCGTTTTCTCCTGTACTAAATACATCCTAATGAGTTTCTGAAAATTCAATTTTTTTCAAATTATGCATGATGGGCTTGGCGGCCATCTTTCCATATTTCTAAGCACCCAAATTTCTAAAGTAAAAACGTAATATGTTTGCAATGTAATATGTTTATAAAAATGTCAAACTTCAGATTCTAACTACGGACAGATAAATTAGATAAGACTGATATTTTGATAAATTGATTTTTACTAGTTTGAAATTAATAATTACTCTAAAAAATAAATCATAAGATGAATCTTTAAGATAAGTCATCATTATCTTAAGACACAATTTTCAGAGCATACAAGTCTATAAATGAAACTCTTAAATATTTGCTTAAATAACAATTTTGAACTTCGGATTTTAACTACTGATTTGGGTGGTTAGAATTTTGTGAATTATATGCAAAGATGGCCGCCAAGCCCATCATGCATAATTTGAAAAAAATTGAATTTTTAGAAACTCATTAGGATGTATTTAGTACAGGAGAAAACGATTTCTATTAACATATACGTAGGCACTCGACTTATATATATGATAACTTATTTAATAGAAAAAAGTTAAATAAGCAATATAATAGCTTGGAAATTTGATATCACATCATTTTTTAGCCACAACTTTTTTTTTTTTTTTACGCTTGGCCTTTTTTTACTTTTGAAAAGTTGTTTTTGTAGATTATTTATTACGCTGAAAAAAAGTTAATTAAGTCACTGGACACGGAATATTTTAGCAATCAAGGACATACCTAGAGGGGTGGTGACTTAGATGGCTACAGACCCCCCCCCCCCCCCCCTCGCCCCATCACGAAATAAGTGGTTGTTTGTTTTCCCTTCATCTTTTTTTCTTAACCTAATCATGGACAATAGAGGTCTGCACGGGCACGGGCACGGGCAATGTAAGTAATTGTCTATTTTATGTAAATAATTGTCTAAGTGGTCATTATTATTGTTGATATTTTGTAGTCCATGCATTTCGAACATAATCTGAAAAGGAAATATATGCATAAGTAATTGTGTTTTTTGAATAATTTTAATTGAATCGGTCATTTAAAAAACACATAAGTCATAGAATCAGAACTTTTCAGAAATTAAACAAAACTGTATTATTCACAAGTAAACGAATTATTGTGGGATTTTTTTGGGCTGATAGAGTTTGGACTTCAGAGTTTGTAAATAATTTTTATAATTTATGAATAATAAAAAGAAGAATAACAGAAAAACTGTTACTGATTTATGTTGTTTTAGCAAGAAACAAGGTTAGGTGGTATTTAATTTGAACAAAACAGCCATATGAAACATTTTTAATCAAAATGAATGAAAAAGCACTTATACAGGAAAATCTTTATGGTATTGCATGTAAATGGTAATATGGTAATGTAATATGGTATCCGCATGTAATCTGGTATTGCATTCAAAAACCACTAAGTCGCTGATTTTATGTCGTTTATGTAATGAACGAAAATTAGAAGGTATTGTTTGAAGAGAAAGGAACACACTGACTTATGTGGTTATTACCCAGATCATGACCTTTAAGGAAGCATTTGTGACAAAAAAAGCATATTTGAAAAAAAAAAACTTGACTTATGTGGTTTTTGAAATGATCGATTCAATTGTAGGATAATATTGCCTCAGAAATATCGGCACGTTTTGTAGAAATTCATTCGGGCCGGGCTAATAAAACTTTTGTACGTGCCGGGCCCGAGCCTGGAAATTTCGGTCCGTACAGACCTCCAGTGACCGACCCCATTCTGCACATTTTGATAATCATCCCGCGAAAGGTCGGATATGTTATTGCTGGCAGTATTGCAGGTTGAATCAGATACACTACTGTTAGTTATTATGCTTGTTTTGTGTTCTTTTGAAAATTACAATTAACAATGTCTGCTTCTTTAACATATTTAATTCATTTGAACGTATAAATGATAGACATACTGCAGCATAAACATAATCTTTATCTGCATCACAACAACAACAACTCCGTTGCATGTGTTTCACAGTTCAGTTTGACGGATTTTAAAAAGATAGATTGGACTTGACAGTCTACAATAGTCACGTGAATACACTCGAAACTAATGTTAAACCAATGGCAGCGTTCTTTTCTAATTTTTCGTTTGCATTTCAATATTTTTAAATGATTTTTTTTTTCTTTTTTGCATTGGATAGCTGAAGTGGATTTCTAACAGCGTCTTTTTTTTCTTTTTTCACTTTTTCGATTTTGGTTGCAGATTTTTTATATAATATTATTTTTTTTATGAGGTCACTTTCTATTTGGAACTGGATCCGAAAGTGGAAGTATACGCATAAAAATACATTGCAACCAAAATCGAGAAAGTAACAAGAACAAAAAATCATGCATCGATCATAGATGATGAAACACATTCCAACACTTACAGAATACTTTTAAAAACTTCACCATTTAATAAGACGTAAAATGATGTCTAAGTAAACAATTTTGAAAACGCATAACGCACTTGAAAACCCAATTTCGGGAATTCCCATTAATAGTCGGGAAAATATTTGAATACTTTTGTGCAGCACTATATATGATCTATAGATCTGTCATATATACCACATAATATGCTAAAATTTAGTTCAGTTAGGAAACGTATAGCACCATTAAAAATTCCCCTTCAGCAATTTTCGTCAATGAACGGGAATGTACTCGAGATAGTTTGTGCTTCCCTGTATAGGATTTTTTAAATTTATCAGTTCAAAAAATCAGTTAAATTTTAAAAAAGTACCACAACTGAAAACGCACTTCCAGCAATTATTGTTAATACGCAGTACTGTAACATAATTCTTCTGTGTGTCTCTATAAATGAAAGCTATGCACGCCATATTCTATAATAAGCATCTTGTAGTGCACTTTCATGATGTACGTCAATTTCAATACATTTGAACTAGTTTAACATCATTAAAATACACCGAAAACGATTTTCCCCATAGATCACAATGTAATGGAATTCTTTAAGTGTCCCTGTAAACGAACTATAAATGCTACACACTTCATTTTCCACATGGTAAACCTCAATAACATATATCAGTTTCATGTCAATCCGACTATAGTTAAACGAGTTAGAGCACGGACAGACAGACATACAAACCGAATTCATAAACACTTTTAAAGTATGTTGGAAAGTGTAAAAAAAAGACTCGGTCAGAGATCAACCTCAGCTATCCTATGCAAAAACTAGTATGTTGTGGAAATCACAAAACTTTTCTTCTATATAAATCAAATCAATTAAATGATTGAAATAGTACAAAAAATTATATTGATTTAGCAAATAGGTTTTTTTATACATATATAAACACATAATGTTGTTATGGAGTCATGGACAATAAAGACTTTTAATGCAGGAAAAACGAATTAATTTACTTCAGACATAGTTTCATAGAATGCGTGTACATGGTCGACAACAGTATACGTAATATTGTAACATAACAACATATGCTATTATTTATACTACTTTATAAAAATTTATTTGAGGAGTTCAATACTTTATGATATATTTATAAATAACGCCCATCACAGTTATTCACACGCATGCGAATCCTCGAAAGCGATACTGTGGGAGAAGCACTACTGAAATCCCCATGGTTTTCACGTCTTCCCACAACAACACGTAGCATTGCATTGTAGATACATTAAGTGATGTGTTGCCGGTACTGTCGTCTGTAGCTAACAAGATTATGGTGTACTTCTTCAGTTCAATTCGGAAATTAGTACAGCACCCACACAAGCTTCATCGCTGGAGGAACAAATTACTCAGCTGACGCAGCAGATCAGTTAATCTATCGTAAAGGTAAATCAACGTACTCGCCCACGGCAAAATACTTTTCAGGGGCATAACGAGTGACGAAGTCGTTCCAAGGGACGTCAAAAAGAGCCAGCAAATAATCAATGTTTTTATTACACAAATTTCGGCTCGAAAGCTAGAAAATGCACTTCTCCGTGTTCCTTTCGACCCCAGGAAAGCTGATCCGGTGATTTCACGGTGGCCATTATAGCAACCGCCATCTAAATCGCATTTTTTTGGACGACCCTACATCAAAATTAAAATTTCTTATTAACACCAGGGCTGACATCGCTGTTTATCAGGAAACTATGTTAAACAATCTGCCGTGAATGAAGGTTTGGTTCTTTATGCCGAGAATGTCTGAAATATATTAACCCTCGGTACTAAACGTTTGACTATTGACCTAAATTTGCCTAAAGCTTCCACTTAATTTTTTGTCGTTGCTATAAAGTTAGGCAGCCAATCATAGGCATAGCCATAAGAAATTTAATTTACTAGTTGATGCGAAAAACAGAGTATAATTGATGCCGAAACTATGTTATCATTACAGGGAAAGATTGCTCGCATTCTACTGAGGAGCAGTGCCTTAAACATTCTTCTTGGTCCTTCCAAATTCAATAAATTTTTTAACGAATACACTGAGCTAACTAATCTTTCATATGTTTTTAAGAAATCTGCTTTTCATTATATTGAAACAAAAGAACCACTGGTATTTTCCACCAGTATTTCGTTGTTTATCACCTGAACGCCTCATAGACGCTCGCCAGGGATTCAAATTTCTCTTTTCGGCATCGTGCACCCTTTAAAAAGTTCATGGTCAAACCCTTTCCATATGACTCGCCAGGTTGCTGGCGCCCCTGCGGAGATTATTGACATGTATACGCTGCTACCTTCCCACACAGATACCTCGTACCTCATATCCAGGATTGCATTCATGTATTTATGGAAAGAAAATATTAACGACATCAGATTTAGCTCGCGCTTATCACCAAATCCCAGTTAACCCCAACGAAGTTCTAAAAACTGCAGTTACTACCCTTTTTGGCCTTTTCGAATTTCTGTTTACATCTTTCGGTCTATGCAATGCAGAAAAAACTTGTCAGCGGTATATACATCAGGTGCTAAGTGGCTTAGATTTTTGCAACCTTACTTACTTCGTATGCAAAGTTTTTCCTCGTTTCAACTGCAAATCATGATGAGCATGAATGCCATCTTAATCAAGTTCTTAATCGCCTTTAGCAGCATGAATTAAAACTTAATCCAGCGAGATGCATTCTGGGAAACTCCTCCTTTTTTTCCTTGGATATCTAATAACCCCTTCGGGTGTAAAACCGCTCCTTAAAAAATCCAAACAATAGCCAAATTCCAAAAGACTTAGACAATTGTCAATTTGAGACTTTTTTAGCAATGGTTAACTTTTACCGACATTTCATTCCAGACGTTGCCCAAACCCTTGCATGAATTCCCCAAATACTAAAAAAAATAACAAGTGTCCGGTACCGTGGGATGATATTTTGACACAGACCTTTCAGTCATGTAAACGTGATCTGATAAATTCTGTAGCTCTTGCTTATCATGTTCTTTACCAACAGTTCTCTTTGAGTGTTGATGTTTCTAATGCCGCTATCGGAGCAGTGTTAAATGTCCAAAATTAAAATAACTTACAACCATTTACCTTTTTTCCGTAAGCACAGTCCTACAGAGCAAAATGACAGCATCTATGACTGAGAGCACCTGTCAATTTATTCGGCTGTTAAACACTTCCAGCACAGTCTGCAGGGAAGGCAGTTCGTAATATATACTAATCATAGACCATTAACCTTTGCCTTTTTCAAAAAGGTCAGATTCAGATTCTCAATGACAGCTTCTTAAGAAGCTGTCTCACCTAAACTTTATTTCTCACCTAAACTTTATTTCTTAATTTAGTAGGAATATTAGGCATATTGCCGGATCCGAAAATATTGTGGCTGACACGTAATCCCGAATAAACAACATTCAGTTATCCTCAACAGAGTTTTTAGCTATGACTGAAGAGCAGGCTATGGATAAAGAATTAGATGAACTACTAGCAAAGCCTGACACGTCGTTTCAATTTCAACAGCTGCAAATCAATTTGAAGCAACATTTTATTATGATGAGAGTACAGGCAGAATAAGGTCATGTTCCAGAAACGTTTCACCACACGTTGTTCAAAAATCTACACGGCTTATCGCATTTATGTGTAAGATCTTCCCGTAAACTCATCCATCAAAATTTTCTGTGGACGGGGATGTCTAAAGACTTTTCCAATTGGGCACGATTGCGCATGAATTGTAAAAAATCAAAAATTCAGCAACACCTCATAGCCCTATAGAACAGTTTCCTCTCACTTCGTAAAGATTTGAGCATGTCCATCTGGACATCGTCGTATCCTTGCCGCCATCTAATGAGTATGCACATCCGGTAACCTTTATAGACCGTTTCTCCCGTTGTACAAGATATCACTGCTAAAACTGTTCTCAGACATTCGTCACGCATTAAATTGCAAGATTCGATGTCCCAAAGATTCTGGCTACTGACCAGGGGCGCCAATTTGAATAGCACCCATTTCCTTCTCTTACAAGGATTCTAGGCATTCACTGTATTAAAACGTCTCCATATCACCGAGTTAGTAATGGCTTTGTAGAGCGATTTTACCGCACACTTAAGCCGGCCTTGAAGTGCCACAACCACACACAATGGACAGAATCATGACTCATTGTACTTTTCAGTCTCCGCTCGACATTCAAAGAGAATCTTGAAGGCACCTGAGCCGTAATGCTATATGAAAGCACATTGTCCCTACCTGTAGAGTTCTTATAGCCTTCTAACTCCAAAGAACTACCTAGTACGGATGCGGTAACCTTCTTACAGTAGCTGTGTGACACCATGCGCCAGATAACTCCGATTCCACGTTAGCACATAACAAAACTCCTTACTTCGTGCACTCTTCCCTGGATACGTGAACACAAGTCTTGGTGCGTAACGAGGTTCAAAACACCATTGACACAGCCAGATAAATATCCTTTTATCACCAAATACTTCACTGTTTTCATAAATACAAAGAATCTGTGTTTGGCATTCACAGTTTTAATCCAGCCTTCATTACTCAAGAGGAGTTAACATATCCACCTCCAATAAAGCCCGTTGACAACTCGCCGATTTTTACTACCAGCCCAGAGGAACCGATAACTGCAGTACCGTCTCTCCCTCCACACAAAACTACTCGTTATTGGAGAGTAATACGATTTAACCCTCGGAACTTGCGATGTTTGTAGTACCTCCACTAGTAGCAATTTAACTGTAACTGTTACTGACTTTTTAACAAACTTTGACTGGGACTTTTTGAAATTTAGTTGTCATGCAACTATGTTTTTTAGAAGATCTGATCTATAACCATGTCTCTGTCAAGTGTCGTATTGCCGCTGCTGTAAGTGTAGTATGTAATGCACGCTTCTTGTAGTTTTTCTTAGAATATAATTTGTTAGTTGTTACTAGTTTAGTGAGTAGTAGTTTTTATAATCTAACAATTTTTTAATCACTCCACACACTGAATTTTTTTTTACAGCATGATCCCGTACATGATATAGCGACGTCATTGAATGGTCTCATAAATAGGTTACCGTATAAATATATATAATTTATATGTCCATCTCGTCTATGTCATACTTTCTTTATTTCTTTCATTTGTCAGCAAATAAGATTCCCTTCTATTTTCACCTGTTTCTCGTACAACTGGTTGTATTTTAAATGTACTATCTTCAAATGTCCCTCTAGCAATTAATTCTCGTGTGGAGTTTTTGTTTTTGTAAACGGCTGCTCCTTTGTTATCAAATATCACGCATTTTCCTTTTCTTACTAAACTTGGAACATACATCAAGTTTTCTCTTTAATTAGATACACAGAGAACGTCTGTCAGTTTGATATTTATTTCACCAAATTCTTGAACATATAACGATATTTTACTTGTATTGTTCAATTCACATATGTGAATTGCACGCTGAATCTAACATCCAAGTTATTATTCTACTACTTTCAGAGTCTTCACACTCTTTTGTATTGAATTCATGTCACTGCAATGCATGTTCATCTGTAAAACGTGTATATTCTTTCGTTTTCTTGTTTTAAACATTATTATTATTGCTCTAATTCTTATAGGTGTGCGAAAACTCTCTTTCTTCCTGAAATCCTTTATTTCGATTACCATAACTATTTTGCAAATTTTTCTGAGATGAATAGTCTCCATAATTTTGCGACTGTGTCACGTTTCATTTTTTAAAACAATTTCGTTAAATGGCCTAGCTTTTCACAGATAAAACAATCACCTCTTCTGTTTTCCATTAGCCCTGAATGCTTTAGACTCGGGTTCGTGAAATCTATCATACTTTCTTTCGATTCTCGATCAAGTTTCTCGCATCACTCCGTAAATTATATTCAGTTTTGATGATATTACAGTTACATCACTGATTTCTTTTCAAGCCCTTCTATAATAAACCCTATTAATTCGCCTTCATCAATTTTTGTACCCAATTCTAAAATTTCATTAGCTATCTTGAGCTCTTATTAAATATTCCTCTGTTGTTTCTTTTTCATTTTCTCCACTCTCTAAAAATTAATTTTTAATTGAAAATTGAGTTCTTCTCTGCTATTCAATTCCCGTATAACGTTTCTTAAGTAATTCCCATAACTTATTAACTTATCATATCTCGTTCTGCTGGCATTGTCAAAATAACCAAACCATAAACTTCATCATTTTTTTCTAACCATGTTTTATGCTCTTTTAAACTATCAGATCACCTTCATTTTTTATTCGTTCATCATTTTCGATAACATCAAATAAGTGTTTTGATTTATTTAAAGTTTCACCTCTCATACACTTTAATGTATAGTTTTTACCCTCTATTATTTAACCCAAATTGATTTTTGGCATCTAAATATGGAATTTTGTAATAAAATTTTAACTCACTTCCTGATATGCTAGACGTTAGAGTTAAAAGAATATTTACAAAGGTGTATTTCGATACGACAATACAACATTTTAATATTTTTAGAACTTAATTATAAATTAATAACTTAATTTTAAGAGATTTTTCCGTTAGCCCGCCACAGGTTATATATCGCCAAATATTCTTTATGCTTACAATTGTTTACGAGTTACAACAATTATGCGCTTGTTATTACAACAATTATGCACAATTATTGATTTAATTATGCATTAAACCACACTCACCAGAAAAGGCCAATTGGCTGTGAAACAGCAACAACGAAATATTTTAAACACTTTAAAGTAGAAAATATAAGTGTAAAATATTTTTTATAAAAATTATATTGTATTTTTTTTAGAGTTTCGTTCATCTCACGAAACCATATTACTCCCGCTTCGTTGTTTGTCCGTCACAGAGCCGGTTCTCAGAAACTATGTAACTTACAGTCATGAAATGTTGTGTACTTATAGCTAAATACCTATTATGAAGCTCAAAATCATAAAATTTGAAAAAATCGTATTATTTTAATATATAGAGATAAAAAATAAAAATATAACAGCCTTTTCCTATTAAATTTAAACATTTTTCGTTACAGCAGTTGCCAACAATTAAAAATCCACAATAAAATTCTTTTTACGAGGGGCATTCGGAAAATAAGTTTCCCCTGGCAACTGTGGACAGAAGTGTGTATGAAAGACAAAAAATGTAATCAGACATTAAAGATAAAACATAACTTCATTTTTCCACATAAGTACCAAGTACATTGAGACATTTGTCATACCGCTTTATAAGCTTCAAAAAGCCCTCCAGGAAAATATCAGGGCTTTGCATACGAACGAAGCGTTGAACGGTTATGGGCGAAAGACGACACAGCAGGTGAACGCGAACGTGCGTATATTTCACTCCCATAGTCAGTAATACTTACAATTTTCTTTGTGTAGCCCTGTATATGATAATCAGAATTTATACACACCAGCTACTATGCGAAAATTTAGTTACACTTTAAAACGGAAACCAAAGCTAAAAACACACTTCCAATTATTACACGTAATTATTGCTCATAGACAGTACTGTAACCGAATTCTTTTGTGCGTCCCTGTAAATGAACGATAAATGCAATTAACACAATAATTTTTAGTAACAACTTATAGTGCTGCTCAGTAATGCATATAAATTTCATTATATTTGAAATAGTTTAACATCATTAAAATGCACTGCATCCCCGTAGGCCCCGTGACCTCATGATGGGCAGTGCAGGGTGTACAGAAAGCTCCTCAAAATTAGACAAATTGAAATTGAACAAGGAAGACAAAAACTAACTACAGGTAATGATGTCCTAAACGACAAAATCACATTAAACACAACTAGGGGTGTGACACGGGTGCATAGGAGGTCACAGGAGGAACTTAACAACAGGCAACAAAGGACACACGAATTGAATTATGTTCAATATCAACGCCGCTAACACAGACGCGTGCCTAAGCGGCACCCAAGACAATCCAAACCTGAATGAAAATAAAAATCCAAAAGAAAACTCCAACAATAAAAATCAAGACAACATCAAACTAATACAAATAAACCTACATAACAGTCTCCATGCAACACAAACACTTATGGGATATATGGGAGACAAACAAATAAATATTGGACTCTTACAAGACTTTCACCAAAATAAAAAAACAGGAAAAATAACAGGTTTCAATAATGGTAATTGGAAAATAACAAAAACAAAAAGAAATCGATCAGCAATAGTAACTCACACTGGCACCAATCCAATAACAATAGCAGAAAAAGAATACACAACAGCAATAAAAATCGAAAATAAAAAAGAAACAATAACAATAATCAATGTATACGCACCCCCCTCAGTAGAAGACTTCGAAGATGTGCTGCAGGAGGTAGAAGACACTCTGAAAATAGCCAAGGGCGAAGTACTACTGACGGGGGGACTTTAACGCACACTCTCAACAATGGGGCTATGCGAACTTAGATGACAGGGGGGTAAAACTTACAGACTTCCTCCTCCTGAATGCCCTCTTTGTACAAAACCCACCACACGCAAAAGCATCGTTCAGCACCATGAGAGGTAAAAGGAAGCTAGAAGGATGGCCGGATCTAACAATAGCAACAGCTAAATTAGGAGAAAATATAACAGACTGGGAAGTAAGCGACGACGAATCAAACAGTGATCAAAAATACATAAAATTTAATATAAAATATAAAAATACGTGCTATCAAAGACATAGATTAGAAACAAAACACGGCAAACACGCAAAATTCGAGAAGAAAATTAAACAAATCAGAAACAAATATACAAAAGAACTAAGAAAAGCAACAAATATAGATCAGTTAGACAACATAACTCTAAGATTACAGAGAGAAATAACAGCAATAGCATTCGCCTGCTACAAACATAGAAAAACTCCAGAATTAATGGCACCACCATGGTGGTCACAAGAAGTCAAAATAGCAAGAAATAGAGTAAGGGCGTTCAGGAGAAAATTCCAGGAACAACAAGATGAGGAACTAAAACACAAACAACATATAGAATATAAAAAAGAACGCGCAAAATTAAAGAAAATAGTCCAAAAAGCCAAAAGAGATACATGGAAAAAATACTGTGAGGAAGTCACTAATACATATGGCCCTCAATATAAACTGGCATCAGGCAAAAAAACAAGCCCATCACGATTAGAAAACATCATGCCCAACAATCAAGAAGTAACCGTCAAAAAGACATTAAACCACTTCCTAAACAACCTATATCTAACAGATCCATCAATAGAACATGAATTAAAACCAGAGACACCGACATTTAATGAAACAAAACCACAGCTTATAACAAAACAAGAACTTAACAGGATAATCAAAAACATAAAACAAAACAAAGCTCCGGGCTTTGACTACATAGGCCATAACCTAGTGAAAAGAATACACACAGCAGCACCACAACTACTACTAACATTATATAACACATGCCTTAACTTCAACTACTTCCCAAAATCATTTAAAATAGGCACAGTAGTCCTATTTCATAAAAAGGGAAAAGATCCAAAAGAACCAAAAAATTACAGACCCATATGCTTACTACCTACACTTAGTAAAATACTAGAAAAAATAATACACGGCAGGATATCACATCATCTAACAATCAACAAATACTGGAGCGACAAACAATATGGGTTCAAACAAGGGTTATCAACTGAACACGCACTAAATAACCTAATAAAAACAATAAAGAAAGACAAAGAAGACAAATACCAAACATTACTAATAGCAATGGATATAAAGGGTGCATTTGATAATATCAGATGGCCTATTATAGCCGAAAACTTAAAACAATCACCATGCCCCACTTACTTAATAAATTGGATACTAAGCTTTTTAGAAGATAGATACGTATCCTTAGAAGAAAACGGCATTAAAGTAACAAAACAAACATTTGGCGGCTGCCCACAAGGCAGCTGTCTGGGACCACTGCTGTGGCTGCTAATAGCAGATACAGCCCTAAAGAAAAACTGGGGTAAAAATTTAAGAATACAGGCCTTCGCAGACGACTTTATTTTAATAATAAAAGCAAAAACAAAAGAACAATTAGTAAAACTAGCAAACAAAATAATAAAAGAATTTTATGAATGGGTAACGGAAAATAACCTAACGCTTAATTGGGACAAAACAGAACTACTGTACCTTAATAGAACACACACAAGAAACCTACCAACAGCAGACACATATAAAATTGAAGGAATTAAATTAAAAGAAAGGGAATTTGAAGGAAAAGAAAACATTAAGTATCTAGGTGTAATCATACATAAAAACCTAAATTGGGAAACACACTGCCAAGCACAAACAGCCAAAGTAAGGAAAGCGTTTTGGATGATGGGACAAATGGCCAAACGGGGTTGGGGATTGAAACCAAGCATCTTAAAAATATGGTATAGAACAGTAGCTGAGAAAACACTGACTTACGCAGCCTCAATATGGGGACATAAGCTAAACCAAAGAAGTAAACAAGTACTAACAACATGCCAAAGGCATTTTTTGCTGGCTATAGTTAGGGCATATAAATCTGCCCCAACAGCGGCCCTTCAGGTACTTGCTGGCCTGATTCCAATTCACCTCCAAGTTAAATACGAGGCAGAATACGGCACAATATCTCGTTTAAGAGAAACGACAGAAATACACGGAACCACTATCCACCATACAGACTATATAAAAAAGATTAATGTATGGGAAACACATCCCGCGGACACCATAGAACCAAGAATAGGCCATAATTACAAGGACATAGTAATATATACGGACGGTTCAAAATTGGAAACAGGCGCTACGGGTTCGGCATTCGTAGCTTTCAAAAATGAACAAAAAATAAAAACATGGTCAGCTCCATTAAGGAAGTACAACAGTGTTTTCCAAGCCGAACTACTGGCTATACTAAAAGCAGCAGAATGGGAAATCGCACAGGGAAGGAATACAGCATTCGCTCGGACTGCATGTCAGCCATCCAATCACTCAGTAAACCCTTCAATGTAGTAAAATTAATCGATACAATACAAAAACAGTAAAAGACTCAAACAATAAATTCAAAATTAGCTGGGTCAAAGCACATGTGGGTATCCAAGGAAACGAGGATGCCGACGAATTAGCAAAAAAGGCTGCAGAAAACCAAAGTAAAGAAATTCCATACCATCTAGAAAGACCGATATCAAACTTAAAAAGAAAACTAAAAGAACTCACTATCAAACAATGGCAGTTCGAGTGGGATTATGGGGAAACGGGCAGGAAGACATATGAATACTTCCCAAAAGTAGATTCTCGCAGAATCATCAGCTGCAATCTACTAAGTCAAATTTACACGGGTCACGGAGCATTCCCGGACTACTTACACAGGTTTAAGCGCAAAGACGCACCAAACTGCTCATGCGGGGAGTTGGGAACCCCCAAACACTATCTAACAGACTGCCCACTAACCCAAACACTACATCTGATCCACATCACACCGAACAACGAAAAAATATGGCACAACCAGTTAGCGAACAACAAACAAGTACAAACAAAAGGAAGAGTAGTGATGAGATGGTTAGTAGAAAACATCGATCTCATATCACAATAAATACACCTTCCCAGCAGCGAGATTCCTCAAAAGCATATCCCACTCTCAAAAGCCATCCATTTGGTAAGTATATTTTCTAATATATCTTTAAAAATTTAAAAAAAAAAAGTAGCAATGGAACCTCTTTGCTACGCCAAAAAAAATCGATTTTTTTCAGCACTAGTGAGAAGTGGAAGTCATCTGTGACGGACTGAATTTCACCAACTGATGAAGGCAAATAGCCAACAAAAAGTGAACAAAATAATTAAATGGTGAATGCACAAAGCACACCTGCCAAAGAAAGTTAATGGGGAAAAAAACAGTGTCAAATCAAATGAATACAGCCTCATAGATACATGACGGACTAACGGCCACGGAACAAGCCCCACTCCATTAGTGCGACAAGTTTCTCAAACAACAAATCAACAAGTTGCACAAAATTCAAAAGCAGTGATAACAGCTATTAGGATTCAATGGACTGATCGCAAACAGCGTATTCACGAAGGGAAAAAAAAAATCAAAATCCCCAATGCTTGGGTGAGATAAAGTGACAAAGACAACAAAAATGAGTGTGCAACATCCAGAAATGTGACAACCACCAGTAACAGAAGTTACAATGTGACAACCACAAGTAACAAAAGTTACAATGTGACAACCACCAGTAACAAAAGTTACAATGTGACAACCACCAGTAACAAAAGTTACAATGTGACAACCACCAGTAACAAAAGTTACAACGTGACAAAACCCACGATAGTGACATAATAACCAGTGAAACTTTTGAAAGAAGACCAAGATTCAAAATGTGAAAACCAGCTCTAGCACAAGCTAGAGGTAAAAATATATCAAGAAAGAGACAAAAAACCAATGAATGATAGACAAAAAACAACCCACAACAGGGACGAGCCTATAAAAACGCCAAAAAGCCTTGACAGAGACAAATACAACAAGAAGGGAAATCAGCCCATAAAAGAGGCGATAAACACTACAGCGACAACCCACCATGAACGTGACAAGCCAACAGACATGGTAAATATGTAAATCTATGTACGCTAATGGCACCTGGTGCATGTAAAATCCGTCGTGGGTGCAAAGCCCTCCAAGTTACCTGTGAATAATACCTCTGGGGGTGCCTAGTCAGGTGAGGGTCTCGTCACCTGATCAAGGTTCTAAATTACGAGACCTATTAAATCTGTCAATTCAACAAAGTTAAACAGAAACCTTGAACCGGCAAACAAAGATAATGGTAGCAAATCACAAGAGAGCAAGCACAGCAGCGATGTGAACAAATCAATAGTCAAGTGGATCACAGCCATGCTGTGATCAGGCGATTTCCGCCCCGCACCCAGGTACTAACCCGTTAAGCTAGGCATTCATGCCGGGCAGGTAGGGGCCTGGTTAGCGGTATAAAAAAAAAAAGGGAAACTGTCCCAAAATGACATTCCTTATGTTTCTTAATATTGTCGTTCGAGGCCAGCACTTAACGATACGCAATTATGTTGTGGAATCGATCGTCAATGATAAGCATTTAATGGCGATAAGCATTTCAAGTTTGTATATTTCATTGTTTACAAGGAAATTGTTTACACTTCGTCAGAAATTTCTTGGAACTATTTTTTGGTGCTAATTCACGTCTGTTTCATTTCAGTGATTACATATCTGAAATATAAGGTGAGTACTTATTTCTTTTTAGATTATTTTTTGCATATTCGAAAATTTATAAATGCATATGTTCTCAAATACTGACTCTGTATATACAATATGGTGACTGTATGTAAAATTACATGCCGCCAAATATCTTGCTTGATCATGTTTTCTATGCTTCAGTTGTGACAGAAAGTCCACTGGAAAAAAGGAAAGCAATGGCAGCAACACAAGTTCTACGATAACATCCTATCTAGATCCAGGGCCATAGCTAGAGGGGTGCCAGGAGGGGAGTGAGGGGGGGGGGGGCTCAGCACCCCCTGAAAATTTTTGAGCTCCCCCCCCCCCTGGGAAAGTTGCCAAAGCCACCAAATGAAATTATGTTCCAAAAATCCAAATGAAACTCTGTTCAAAAATTGAGCTTAGTTTTGAGGGGCTTTTTACAATTTTGCATAAATACTAAATTGTAGTATTTGTTTAAAAACTGTAAATAAGTGCTTCAAAGCTAATAGCCAATTTAAATACAAGTGGTTTTAACATTTGACTAGACACAAAAATAATTTTAAAACGGAAAATTCAACCTTGATTTTCCTAATGTTTTTTTAACATTTAAAAACATAACTTTAGAATCCTTATGGGCAGAGAATATTTTGAAAAAAAATTAAAGGTTGCAACTCTTTTGAAGCAGGTGAGCTCGAGCTGTCAGCTTTTTATTTGCTTATTGACATCGTCACTTATTATTTCACTAGTATACACTGAAAATTTTTATTCTGCAGACAGTGAGGTAGTCGTAAAATGAACCAGACGGCATACCCTAAAGAGTATATATGCTATAGCGTTTTTGAGAAGAGGGTATATAGTATTCCTTAAAATAATACAGAAAGTATACGGCGTATCCACTGTAAAGCCTCTATTACATCCCTGTCTGTAGCCTTTACTTTTCTTAGCATCAAATAAAGTTATTATAGACAGTTTAATAAGAAATATAGTGTCTACAATATGAATATGCACTAATTTAGCATTATATATAATACTTTGATCATATATATCTGTGTTTGTGCGTGCATGTGTCAGAAAGAGAGAGAGAAAAATGGTATTACTCCCCCCCCCCTGTTTTAATCTGTAAAGCATCTCGTGCCAAATTTTAGGTAACTCAAAGGAGGCTGGTTTATTGCATATAGATTTATATTCACGGATAATGAATAGGAAATAAAATCTTGATGGACAAATCATTTTACTATTCTTAAAATCCATTTAAAAAGGTTCCTATATAGTCTGGCCAAAGCTGTAGTTCTTCTGTCGTATTTGATATCAGCCATATGTTCTTTTATTCTTGTTTTAAACTTTGTTTGTCAATACTGAAGCGTTCCTGATAGTTAATCACCTGATAGTTGATCAGGCTCCATTGGATCTATTTTCTTACAGACTATTTTTTTTTAATTTTATGGAAGTTTTTTCACTTTAAGCAAATACATCTTTACTTTAAACATTAGGATATTAAATTTTCTTTTTAAGACTGCTCTCAAATTCAAATTCAATAATTTCTAACTCTTTCATGAAGTCATTTTTATTCTAAAATTCAAGAAGTTCGCAGATTTTCTCATTCAGATACTAAAACTCAAACACTTTTTTTTCTATAAACGCAAAGCATATTTTCATAAATTTTCTTTTTAAGACTGCTCTCAAATTCAAATTCGATAATTTCTAACTCTTTCATGAAGTCATTTTTATTCTAAAATTCAAGAAGTTCGCAGATTTTCTCATTCAGATACTAAAAATCAAACACTTTTTTTTCTATAAACGCAAAGCATATTTTTAAAAATATAGTGTCAAAGTTTGTGTTTTAAGCCAATTTTTGAGATACCACAGGTCGGGGAAAATCGTCACCAAGGAGCAATGTATTATAACTCAAGATGTAATACATTTACCGAAAAGGAAAAACATAATTCGATTCGAAATCACTTTAAAAATAACGTGTAAATTTCACGTTTTTACATATAAAAATAATTTCACGAATATGTCAGAAATTTGTGAATCGTTAAAAATGTTTTTATTATTATTATTATTATTTATAGGACAGCTTTTTCCTTCACAAAATGTCATTCCATAAAAGAAATTCTCTATTAATTTTTATTTTTTTTTCTTTGGGTTTTGGAATGTATTATTATCTATCTATACTAATAACAAAATGTTTTTTAAATCCTAAAATTTAAAAGAGAACTTCATCTTTTCATAAACATATAAACACATTAAAAAACTTTCTTTTACTAAAGTAAGGTGTCATACAAAATATACATATAAAACAAATAAACCACTGACATGGACATGTTTCGGTTTCATTCGAGATAAAAACCATTATCAAACCATTTCGAAAATAAAAGTATCCTCATAAGAAAAAAAAAAATCCGCAAAGAAAATTGAAAGAGTATAAGACGGTGGTTGTAGAGATTGATATCAGCTATCCAATGAAAAAAAAAAATATATTGAAATACTAACGAGATATTCTAAAATAACTGTCCCATAGAATTGACACTAGACCGCGATATACGGTCGGTGGGGCGTTGGTTCATGACTTTTAAAACATGACACGGAGTGGATCAAACACTACCTACAGATACTATAGGTACAGTGCCTAGAAGTAGACTTACTTCTAGGCACTGTACTATTGGGACTTAAAACGGCCTATAGAGGCGCTGATTGCAGCCATCGGTACAGGAAAATTGGCCCTTTAACTAATGCTAAAGTGCCATTGAAACCATCATTTATTGTAAACGCGTTTAAAAGTGTTAGATATTCAAATTCGGATAATTTTTACTTTGACATATAAACACAGAACACAAATAGCACATGAAATCTGAAATTTGGCATAAAAATAATCATTATGAACAAATTAAAAATGCATGTTACGCAATGGGATTGCAAGGGATTTTCCTGAGCGCTTGAATTCCCAATAGGTGGCGTTGAGTGGATCATCTTTACAGGGTGATTGGTACAAAAAGAAGGGCGCGCCTCTTTGTACTAGTACTAATCGCCGTGTAAGATTGGTTCAACTTGTTGGACACCGTGTGACGCGCATTTCGTTGGTCGCGCATAGACCGGAAAACGATGGTTTAACTCGGGATTTTTTAAAAACCGTCTTTAGTCATTACTCTTATATAGAGGCACCCTACTTGTGTGTCTTGTTAGTATCCGACAGCGAAAAGTTTAGACATTTGCTCACCAGATGGGTTGGATAGAATCGCCAATCGAAGCCCGATTTAGGTCAACTCTGTGGTTTTGATGCAAGGACTGTGTTTTTGTTTTGAATCTGGCAATTATAGTTTATAGTTTCAATGTCAGTCTGCAAATTGTTACTCTATTAAAATATAGCTTAATTTTAATATTGTTTATGTTAATAATCGGCCAAAGGAATAGAATAATTAATTTCTCACCCTTGTAAGATTTTGAGCATTTGATGTTTAGGTTTAACGTTAGCTGCACAACAGTATTTACTTAACAATAGCTATATTGTCCTGATCACCTGTTAACTCATTTTTTATTTATTTGCATGTTCAACATGAAAAGTAAGTTATCCAGTTAATTTTGCATACTTTTATTGTTATTTGAATGAGCTGTATTTTCGATGGTTGATTTTTACCAGAAGTATATTAAAAAATTTATAAATATAGTTTAAATTAACGAATTCAGATTTTTAAGATAAAATAAGATAATGATATTTATATTATTATCTAATAGTGTTTTGTATTAAATAGAAATGCAAATCATTTTAATATTATCTGTGTGATTTTGATTAATTACATGATGTATTTAAAGTGTTTTGAATGAAAATAGTATGTGTCCTTGGTATCCTACAATGTAAACAACTTAAAAATCGAGGTAGTTTTTCAAGTTCTTTTATAGTAGTTTAATATTTTAATATAAATCTTTTGTATTCACAGTGCTCTTTTAATATCGTCCTTCCATGAAAATTTCTTAGAAATGGTTCTTTGAAAATTATTAATAATGAATTTAGAATTGTTACTGCAATGGGAAATAAAAATTAAAGGGCATCGTGTCCTTTTAAAAATCATTATGTACTAACTTTTTTGTTATATAGTCGTAAATATTTTATTAATCCATTTTTCTTTTCTCAATTTATAAATGTTTTGTTTATTTATATACTTATGTAGAAAAAAAATGTCATGTTTTTTTAAATTTAGCTGTTGATATTAGATTAACTTAGAAATATCTGTGTATCATATCGATGGCGAATCGCTTTTTTCACAATATTTTTCTATTGAAAAAAATTCTTCTAGTATTAACTATTTAATGGATTTTAAATAGTTTTTTTAAGTAAAATATTTGTAAAAAAAAATTGTAATATTAAAAATTATAGTATATATTTCACCTGTATCAGTTCAAATATAATATGCTTTCATAATTAAAAAATAAAAATATTTCAGTTGTATAATTTCATGTTCCTGTCTTTAGTCTATTAGCTACTCAATTTATCAAAATTTTAAAGCAAGGTAATTATTTCAATAAACCTGTGTGTCATACTATCCTATTGTGTTGTATTCTTTTAGTTTATTTGTATACTTAGAAAAAAAAATTGACTTTTTTTTTTTTTGGTAGTGATAATAATATGTATGTGTTACTTTTCAATTAATTCTTGTTCACTTACACTAATTATTACAAAAATTAATGATAATATTTTCTGATAAATAAATTATTTAATTTATTTTCTCTAAAGGAATTAGATTTTTTTTTTTCATATTTATTTCTTTTTAATCTGTGATTTCTTTAAAACATACATGATTTGCTAATACATACCTTTACTAATCTTTTCATAGTCAGGTCCACAACCAAAGTTGATATTTAGCAATGCTGGCAACAGTGTGGTTTCAAATGTATGATAGTATGGCTTATGTAATAAAAAAGACATTCATTTTCAAGAAAGTCACAGAAAAAGCATAGCCAGGTTCGGCACACACCCTGCAACAAGATTCTCAGTGGATCAGCTGATCTTTGTTTACATTGCTAACCTGTCCAGATAACAGATTTGTCAGAGTCGGATTTCAATTTTGATGCAGGGTTCACACATTTATAGGCAAATGGGCATGCATTCTTTATTACTTTGATGATATTTATGGCAATAGCTACAACAGTGAAATTAAGTTTGGACTAAACCATGCTTGTTAAAAATACATTAGTTGTATACTAAATTTTTCAGCAGAGCTGAAATTACGCTGTAAATTACTGAAACTTTTTTACATTAGTTGGCTGTGGATTTGATTGTGCGAAGAATTCTCTATATCTAATATCGATCTAAAATTTTATTTAACAGTTACCCTGGCATATATGTTTAAATGTTTGTTTTTTAAATATTTACAGGCATATATATTTTTTAAACATGTATTAAGTAATTATTTATATTAGATATATTTAATTTTTTGAAAATTAAGTTGATGTAAAAATAGATAAACAAAACACATTGATCTGTCTTTCTGCTTATCAAAACAAATTTTGATTTCATATGTTCAACTGAATTTAATTAAAATAAAGGTAGAGGAGACCGGTACACACTAGACCTGGCATAGTGGACCACACCATATTTTATTTATTTAAAAAAATTTTAAGCTTCTCTTCTAGCCTAATAGACAACAGCACTGGACTGATTATTTAGGGGAGACCGGTACACACTGGACCTATGGGCACAGTGGACCACCCCCTAATATTTTATTTATTTAATTTTTTTAAGCTCCTCTTCTATCCTAATAGACAACAGCACTGCAATGATTATTTATAGCCTTCAGAAAATATGTTTGGCTCAGATTGAACTATTTTATCCTGATTGGTTGTTTTGAGCTTCTAAAAGTAAAATTTTTCATCATCATATTTTTATTTTTTTAGTAATTAAAAGTTGTAGATAAATAAAATAAAACAGCTTTTTTTGCAAAGCTAAGATACTTGTTTTTATTTTACTTTAAAGTTAATATGTTTAAAAGAAAGCTATAAACAATATTAATATGATTATTTATTGAACTTCAACATGAGGTACAGTGGACCACCCACTCCTGGTGCACAGTGGTCCACAATCCACTGTGCTCCTGTAATGCAGAATGTTCAAAATATTTAATAATTGCTTATTTTCTATAAAGAAAGATTGTTGTAAAGTAGATTTAACTGTAAAATAAAGTAAACAAATAAAAATAACAATTTATTTAACATAGTAAAAAATATTTTGTTTTGTATTTACTGCCTTTGATAAATATAACTATAGTAGTCTAATTGTTGATGATTCTATTCAAGTAAGATTCATGAGATGCAAATTGAATGGAAATCAGTTTATTTCTCCCGAAACTGTAGATGAGTCTGCTGTTAATGTCAATGATTTCATAATGTTGCTCTCAGACCCAAAATTATTTCTTGAAAATTCCAGGCTCAATCTTACTCATAAGTACTTTGGGAACAGATGTGTTACACTGACGCTAAAATGTAAACAAAAGATTGGCGACTGTTTGGTTGGCGCGATTTCCAAGACTGCGCCAAGCTACTACAGTAACTAAATACAAGCTTAATAGCCGGGTTGCCATAAAAGAAAAACAGTCCCCAAAGTTTGGCGACTTTTTTCTTTTTTTTAACCGATTAATTTTTATTTTCTTTTAGCGTCAGTGTAAAGCATCTAAGCCGTACTTTGGAATTTCATTTGCAAATTTGAATGTGCGCTGATTTTTTTGTACTTAAGTAATAATTTCAACTAAATTTCAATTGTTCCTGTATTAATCTGTTATTATTTTCAAAATATAATTAATTTTTTGGTTTTGTTTCAAAATTTATATTACTATGTTATTTTACTGGGTGAAGGGGCGACAAAAAAGAATTAGATTAATGAAAAATAGATTTATATTGTATTTTAGATAATACCTAATAGTGGTCCACGTCCACTGTACCCCGGTGGGTGGACCAGTGTACCCCGCTTCCAGGGTACATTGGTCCACTTTACAAGTGTATATAATTTTTTTTTTTTTTTTGAAAAATGTATTGAAAACTATGTTGTGAGAAAATTATGATGGATGTAAGAAGGTTTAAGGAATATTTAAAAATATTTTCATACAGATCGGTCAATCTGTTAAAGAGAAAAATAATGTTAACTGAAAAAGTGGTCCACTGTGTATCGGTCTCCCCTATAGCCTTCAGAAAATATGTTTAGCTCAGATTGAACTATTTTATCCTGATTGGTTGTTTTGAACTTCTGAAAGTAAAATTTTTCATCATTATATTTTCCTTTTTTTAGTAATTAAAGGTTGTAGACAGTGGCAGCTTGTGACTTGCGTTTTTGGGGCACTAAATGAATGGCTGAAAAATTTTATTTCCATACATTATTTTTTTTTTAAGAAAATGTTTCCTTGTTTTAATGGCAGGATTTTCTATCAACAAATAAAGCAAATATTTCTTTTACAAAATAGCAGTAAGAAAATAATAAATTTAGCAACCATGTATTTAGTGCCCCAAATAAAGGCAGTCACGAGACGCCACTGGTTATAGATAAATATTTTAAAACAGCTTTTTTGCAAAGCTAAGATACTTGTTTTTATTTAACTTTAAAGTTAATATGTTTAAAAGAAAGCTACAACAATATTAATATGATTATTTATTGAACTTCAATGTGGGGCACAGTGGACCAACCATTCCTTGGGCATAGTAGTCCACAATCCACTCTGCTCCTGTAATGCAGAATGTTCAAAATATTTAATAATTGTTTATTTAGAAATATTGTTTTAAAGAAGTTATTTAATTTAAAATAAAGTAAACAAAGAAAAATAACAATTTAAACACAGTAAGAAATGTTTTGTATTTATTGCCTTTGATAAATATAAGTGTAGTCTAATTGATGTTGATTCTATTCAAGTAAGATTCATGAGACACTAATTGAATGGAAATCAGTTTATTTTTCCACAAAATTTTGGTGAATCTGTTGTTGATGTCAATGATTTCATAATGTTGCTCACAGATCCAAAAGTATTTCACGAAAATTCCATGTTCATTGTTACTCATAAGTATTTTGGAATTTCATTTGCAAATTTTTAATGTGCACTGATTTTTTTTGTACTTAAGTAATAACTTCATCTAAATTGCAATTGTTCCTGTGTTAGTCTGTTATTATTTTCAAAGTATAATAAATTTTGGAAATTATTTTGTCGGTTTCAGATCGGTTACGGTTCAATGTATTTTTTTTCATAAGGTTCGGTTCGGGTTGCCTGTTCATTTCGATAGGAATTTTCCAGTTCAAGTTGGGTATAACATGATATTTGTACAAAATCTGGTTGATTGTGAAACAAATGGTCATTTTTCAATTAGCCTAATGCTCTTATGCTCTTTGCAATAAGCCTGAAAAACATCAGGCTGATTGGGGAAAGGGAGATGATTATCCAATTAGCCGGCTCTTTGGCCTACAGCCTATATATATTATTGCGTGTTCTGTTGTTTTTCTTAAATCGCCTGTATCTATTTTTATAAATATGGAAACAATCTTTGATTTACTTTACTGAGATTGATGCAATCTCTTTTTTTTTTTTCACAAGCGAGCGCTTTTACCCAACTAACAGCTATGCAAAAATGACCATGATATGAAACTTTGTTACTAATGATGAAGCTATATGGCAGAGCTGGGTTTTTGCCGGCAGAAAGTGGTTATAACCGGCAGAAACTGGCAACAACTGGCATAAACACATTTCGTGACATAATCTGAGACTTTTTCAGTAGTATTAAATTTTTTAAGTACATTTTATTAGGGTTAAATAACAAATAAAACACTGTGGATAGTTTTAATTTAAAATAAATAAATTTGTATTAGAAAAAATGAGTAATGTAACAGATAAAATTTTTGTTATAATATGGTTGTGTAGTTTTATATATAAACAATTATTAGAGTATTTAAAATCTCAGTTTAAAATTCAAAATAGAAAACCATATCCAATACTTATTTTAAATTAAACAATGAAAAGAAAAGAAAAATAATCAATACTGTAATTTCTGTAATTTAACATAATAATTTAATAATAACTAAATATCTTAAATAATAAAAATCTTTCTCATAGAAATATTATACAGCTCTAAATCCAAAAATTAGAGTAATTAATTCCATTTGTATTTGGAATTGCATTTAGCTTTATTTCACTGTAGTACAATTGAAAAAGAACAGCAATGGATGTTTTAACCCTCTAAGCGTGTGGAACGTAATATTCCGTTCACTAAGCTCCAGGTTTCTCTGCAATAAATGCAATGTTTAAGATAATATAACTCTATAGATTTAATGAATTTTCAAAACATTGAAGAATGATTAATACTCTCAAGGGTTACATTCATATTTGTAATTAAGTTTTATTTATAATGCTGAAAAAATCATATTTTTTTAGCATTTAAAACAAAATGCAGTGAAAACATTACAATTTTACCCTTTTTCAAAACGCTCAGAGGGTTAATACATTTGCATGTTATTAAAGAAAGGTTAAACTGTATGTAAAATATTAAATTTTGAGTGAATATTTTATTTTTGTAAAATTATTTTCATTATTCAAAATATTAGAATACTAAAATAGGTGGTTCAAAAAATAAGAATACTTATGAATTTTCCTGATTGGTTTAGAAGGTTGCATAAAATAAGCATAAAATTATCTTCTAAAAATATTTCTTCTTAAGTTATAAAAATGCTTTGCATCATCATTGTTTTCATTTTGTGTAAAACATAGGCCATTCGTCATACATAAAAGAGCATCGTATTATTGATTTGCATAAAGAAGGTCGTAATCAGCAATATATCGCCAGTTACTTAAAATGTTCTCAACCAAGTGTTAGTACAGCAATAAAGCAGTACTTTAACGACCGACATTTTGAAAACAAGCATTTGAATAGTGGCCAAAAGCCAAAAACTACTCAGAGAGATGATGGAAAGTTAAAGAATATTGCAAAAAAAACGTTTTGGAAGTGTGACACATTTGCATCAAAAGTGGAAAGAACACAGTGTTGATGTGAGTAAATCTACAACACTAAGACGTCTCCATAAACTTGGATTTCAATCTCGTGTACCAAAGATAAAGCCCCTCATGACTATTAAACAGAAAAGGAAGAGAGTGAAGTGGTGCAAAAAAAAAAAGCTTTATGAGGTCTGGATGATTGGAAAAAGATATTGTTTAGTGATGAGAGTGTGTTTTGTTTAACATATGGTGAACTTTGTGTTCGTGTATGGTGAATGAAGCAAGAAGCATATGAGAACCGCATGAAACGATCAGTGAAATTTACAGCCAATGTAATGGTATAGGCTTGCATGACTGCAGATGGTCCTGGAAGGCTATGTATCATTAACGAAACGATTAATTCTGAGATATATCAGGAAATCCTTGAGTATTTCATGATACCATCGTTAGAAGATCTGCGTGGTGACGATTTTATTTTCCAACATGATTTAGCAACTTCACACAGGTTAGTGTCCACCAAGAACTGGCTTCGCCAACATTAAATTAACGTACTTCCCTGGCCATATTATTTCCTTTAATTTTAATGCTAAAAGATTCTACAAACTATGTAGATTCTTACAATATTAAGTTTTATCCTGTAATACTTTTTGTACAAGCAATACATAAAAAACCTTTTTCACAATTCCTTTTTTTCTATTATTCTAATTTTTTAACTTGGAGCTGTAGTTATATGCGGATCTTGTAATTCCGTGGATTTAAAACATTTAATTTAAATACAGTATTCAAAAGAACAAATCTGACTTCATTTTTTAAATTTAAGACACTGTTAGTTGAAAATGTTCCAACCTTATATATATAACTATATTCCATATAGTAGATAATCTTTAAGTTATTGCATTATATTATTTATTTAAAAATTCTCTGAACAGCGATTTGTTAAAATATCATAGAATTTTTTGTAAATAATAATATTAATATTTAAACTTGTACAGCATCAGATTACCATTATGAAAATTTCTGTTTTTCAAGTAAAAGAAAATTAGTATTATATAAACAAAGTACATTTATAGGATCATTTGAAGCTTTTTGCTACTTTGAATAACATTCATAATCTTTAGTTTTAATTTTTAATTTAATTGTTTACGTATCAAATATATGTGTGAATTATGAATCATTGCAGTTACAGTTCTTCTTCTTATTATTTCTTAGTGTCTGCCAGTTTTTGCCACTTACTGGCAGAAACTAGTTTCTGCCATGCCGGTTATAACCACTGGTTTTAACCACCCCGCCAGAAACTTGCCAGCCCTGCTATATGGAGATGCAATGTAAAAGTTGTAAAAAAATTGCCTCCTGTTGAAAATTGGTTTAATGGTTCGAGAATACCATTCGTATCTGCTTTAAGGTTTATGTACTGTTGGGAAGAGGAATTTACATCCATAAAATTGTGTAAGAAACAACTATATCTAGGTGAAAATGCAATATTGGAATAGTTACACGAGAGAAGTATTAAAAATTTGTTATTCTTGTGAAGCATTGTAAGAAATTGTTATGAAACATTAGTGGGTCATTCCATGGTAACTTACGTTACATTTAGAATAATTGACTTCAGTAATTTTAGTCATATAGGGGAGACCGGTACACAGTGGACCACTTTTTCAGTTAACATTTTTTTTCTCTTTAACAGACTGACCGATCTGTATGAAAATATTTTTGACTATTCCTTAAACCTTCTTACATCCATCATAATTTTCTCACAACATAGTTTTCAATACATTTTTCAAAAAAAAAAAAAAATATATATACACTTGTAAAGTGGACCAGTGTACCCCGGGAGCGGGATACACTGGTCCACCCACCGGGTTACAGTGGACCACTATTAGGTATTATCTAAAATACAATATAAATCCATTTTTCATTAATCTAATTCTTATTTGTTGCCCCTTCACCCGCAAAATAACATAGTAATATAAATTTTGAAACAAAAACAAAAAATTAATTATATTTTGAAAATAATAACAGATTAATACAGGAACGATTGCAATTTAGTTGAAGTTATTACTTAAGTACAAAAAAATCAGCGCACATTAAAATTTGCAAATGAAATTCCAAAGTACTTATGAGTAAGATTGAGCCTGGAATTTTCAAGAAATAATTTTGGGTCTGAGAGAAACATTATGAAATCATTGACATCAACAGCAGATTCATCTACAGTTTCGGGAGAAATAAACTGATTTCCATTCAATTTGCATCTCATGAATCTTACTTGAATAGAACCATCAACAATTAGACTACAGTTATATTTATCAAAGGCAGTAAATACAAAACAAAATATTTCAGTACTTTTCGGTTAGCCGGGCGCCAGTGATATACATACATGTATATAAACACATACATATATACACACATTTATCTACACATACATATATATACATACATACATATATACACTTATATGTATAAATATATATATATATATATATATATGTATATACATATATATATTTATATATGTACATATATCACTGGCGCCCGGCTAACCAAAAAGTACCAATATTTCTTACTATGTTAAATAAATTGTTATTTTTATTTGTTTACTTTATTTTACAGTTAAATCTACTTTAAAACAATCTTTCTTTATAGAAAATAAGCAATTATTAAATATTTTGAACATTCTGCATTACAGGAACAGAGTGGATTGTGGACCACTGTATCCCAGGAGTGGGTGGTCCACTGTACCCCATGTTGAAGTTCAATAAATAATCCTATTAATATTGTTTATAGCTTTCTTTTAAACATATTAACTTTAAAGTAAAATAAAAACAAGTATCTTAGCTTTTCAAAAAAGCTGTTTCATTTTATTTATCTAGGTACAACCTTTAATTACTAAAAAATAAAAATAGGAGGATGAAAAATTTTACTTTTAGAAGCTCAAAACAACAAAGCAGGATAAAATAGTTCAATCTGAGCTAAACATATTTTCTGAAGGCTATAAATAATCATTGCAGTGCTGTTGTCTATTAGGATAGAAGAGAAGCTTAAAAAAAATTTAAATAAATAAAATATTAGGGGGTGGTCCACTGTGTCCATAGGTCCAGTATGTACCGGTCTCCCCTAACATTAAAAAATATTTAAAATGTAAAGTTTATATGATTTGTTAATTAAACCTATACAAAGTTGAATTGGGATAAAAATTACTTAAATTTAGTGCTATTTCTTAAACGCTAAAAATTATATTTACTATGGTAACTTACGTTTATGACAAAAAGAATGTAAGTTACCATAATAAATATAATGGCCAGTGTTAAAAAAATAACACTAAAGGTAGGTAATTTCCATCCAAATTTCGCTTTGGATAGGTTTGATTTACAAATCATATCAACATTACATTTTCAATATTTTTTGGTGTTTTATTATGAAAATTACTAAAGAAAATTATTCTAAATGTAACGTAAGTTACCACAGAATGACCCTAGTATGAATTTCTTATGAAACAATATCCTTATTAACATAAAATGTATGTAATGCAATATTTATTTTTGCTTCATGCTTCACGAGCTTGGCTACGACCTTGGCAAAATTGACTGCAACTTGGCATAATTTGTAATTGTGGGGGCTGCTATAACAAAGAAGTACCAAAAAAAGGAATAATTGTGTCATTCCGTGGCACCTGCATCATATAAACCAAAATTTACCTGAGACTCCAATGATGCTAGATCAAACCGCGGAGGTCAGGTGACTATGTGCTAAAAAAAACTAAACAAGCAGAAAATATGTAAAATACTAGTTAAAAATTTAATAGTTTCTTTAAAACTAATCATTCATAGAGGCACAGAAAAAAAAAAATCTGTAAAGGACATCATTACTACTAAAACAAACCTAGGACCAGGGGTCGGAAAACTACTTTTTTATTGTAGTGAACTACAAATACTTTGTAGAAAATGTAGTTAACTACAACTACTTTGTCACAAATATAGTTAACTACAACTACTTTGTCAAAAATGTAGTTAACTACAACTACTTGTTTTAAAAAGTAGCGACTACAAACTACTTTTTAAAAGTAGTCACTACTTCGCTACTTTTAGATTTTATCAAAGTTTGGTTGGTTGGTTGGTTGAATGGGGTTTTATGGCACAAAGTCCCTTTAGGGACATGCTGCACCAAATGAAAGGTTAGAATAAGACCATCAAATTAAAATTTAAAATTGATTTAAAACTTTGTCATAAAAACAAGATGAAGGAAAATAACACGGTTAAATGAAAAGAGTGATGTGATGATAAATGTATAATTAAAATCATTCAATGAAAATATAGCACAACGTCTAAAAGAAATAAACACAAGTTTTCACAATTAAAATATATACAATCTTTAAACTAACAGTTGGTAAAATGTCCAAAGTTTCTAGCAGAAATATATTTAACTTAAACAATAGATTACCAATAGAAACATAGTTACAATCACGTAGGTTTGAATACCTCAAAAACAGTATCATCATCATTTGAGTCAGAACTGTAAGCCTTTGATTCCATAGCTTCCTCTGTATAGTGCAGCAGCTGTCTGGAATCCTTTGTAGTAAGAAGCGATGAATCAAGACAGTTTCTTGTTTTTTCCCTTCACAGTTTTCCACTGTGAAGAGACTTGAGTTGAGGTTTTCTTTCTCTCTTTCTTTGCACATGATTTTTGTTTTGCTTTTTGTGTAGGGGAAACAGGTTTTCCAAATTTGTTTGCAGATGAATAAAAGTTTGACCTGACTCATGTTCGGGACAAGACTGTTTATATTTAATTTTCACAGGTTCTGATGATGGTGGCCAAAGTTCTAGTGCAGGTACAGCTTTTTTAACAGTGTTACAGTACACATTACAGGTTTTCTTCTTTATAGTGCTGGTTAGTGTAATAGATGAATCATTTGGTGGTAAAGAGAATTCAGTTTGGGTGCTTATATATGTCTTAAGGATTTTGTTTGTTGTTTGAGTAAACTTGAATAGGAAACTCCTACAGATGGTGTTCTGGATTCAACAAGTTTTCGAGCTTCAGGATAAGAAAGTTTTTGAGTGATTTTGACCGCAAGAATTTCTTTCTCACCGATCCAGTTTGTGCAAGAACGATTTTATCAAAGGGTTCACTTTCACTCGAAATTGAAGACATGGATTAAATAATAAAACGACCCCTTGTTATATCGCGTCTGCCGGACATAACCAAGGGCATGAAAAAATTAAGAAAGATAACATACAGGAAAATGTTATTGTTTGTCTCCAAAATGTTAGTTTACACACACATTTACAAATTTCGTAGCAAAATTAAGAGAGATATTATAATCTAGAAAATTACAGAAAATAACTGCCAATGCAAACAATAAATAAATCTGTAAATAAACCCAATTCCTAGTAATAAGAAACCCGGCGTTAAAACATGAAGACATAGCAACGAGTAAATACACAAGTGTTGACAGCAAGAAACTTAGAAAAATCCCCCTGGTATTCGATTCCTGCTTTAAAAATATTGGAGCATGCGTATTGAGGTCGATTTCATGTGAAATTGGAATTTGACAAAATGCTCTTGTAGCTTTAATTATATAGATAGTCAGTTGGTAGTATCACTTATGTTTGACGCCCATACTTGGCATGCAACACAATTACGGAAGGTTCACCTTCAATAATGCAAAAAATTAAGAATAACCGGCAATGATGCGAAACATTTAAAATAACCTGCCATAATGCAAAAAAGAAATTGGATTAACCTACAAAACTGTTAAACATTTTCCATCAGAATCAAAAAGTATTTTTTAATGTAAGGCAGTCCAAAGTTCACCAATGGCATACATAACTAATACATAAATACCAAATAAACTCATGCATGAACTTAAGCAAAATATCTTAAACACAATTGAATATTTTAAATTAACTTATTACATTCTTTATTTACTGAAAGCCAGGTATAAGTAAGTAGTAGTACTGTGTTGGTTAAAACCATCTGTTAGTTTAACTTTATTGAATTTAAAATTGCTAATTATTATTATATTGCACTAGCAAAATCCATGGCTTTGCACACCTAGTTGTTGAAATAATCCAAGTGGTATTTGTGTGCCTATTAGAGGAAATTATACTGTTATGGATAAATCAGAAATAACTATTTAAGCCACATTTTGGGTAAAGTTCATTCTTATGCTGCATTATAGGCGGACATGTGACATAAATTAATGAGAGAAATCCATAGCAAGTATTTACATCTTAAAAGTAACCACCACACCAATTTTCAAATTTCTCTACAACTACAAACTGTATCGTATAAATCGCAATTCTAGAACGTTTTTCGCCCGTGCACCCTTTTAAATTTCGAATTTTTGAAAAACTTCTGGGCAAGCATTTACATCTCTAAAGTAACAGCCATGCCAAATTTTAAGTTTCTAGCTCTAACAGTTTCCAAACAAATAGTAATTTAGAACGTTTTCCGCTCATTTCACCCTTTTAAACAGGGACTTCTAAATCGGAACTTAAAAATACAAAAAGTTTTCTGTCATTATATTAAATTCATGAGAATTGAATTTCTAAAGGACATAGTATATAGTAAATTTAGCAGTACTATTGCTTGGAGTAATCAACAATATTTGTAGAGTAATGACTGCTCATAAATGAAATTTAAACAATATTACCCCTGTCGAAATTCATGCTGGTATTTGTTTGCTAGACTAGCATTAAATGCTGTATCCCAGCAAGTAAAATAGCATAAAACTACCATAAACATTTGAGGCGCTTAGAGCTAAAGTGGTTCAAGTCCATAAATTATAGTTTAGTTATAATCAAGGTTAAAGTTTATTAACATTACTTGAATCCTAGAGTGATTTAGAGATAATTTTCCTTTTATTGTTGGAGTATGAAGACATATGGGTCATAATTTGAAAATTAAAAAACTATAATTAAGGTGGCAATTTAATTTAAAATCAGAATTTACTGGACTTTGTCCATGTTGGCATTGAAATATTTTTTACACACAGTCGATCAAATGAATGCGACGCAGTGAAAATTGGACTTGATTCACCATAGCTCTGAAATTATACACCATTAACAAGTATTAATCCGCAACAGACAAATTTTTTTTATACTTTTAGACTTGATCTACTTTGGTTCTGAAAGCTCCATTTGCTTGTTCCACCAAAATTACCAGCAAGTCACGGTATGTATTAACCCACTTTACTGCTAGTAAGCATAAAATGCTTGTATATAGCTTGTGATGCTATTGCTGTGTAAGCTAGCTATATCATTTGATGCTGGCTAGCATTATAAAGCATATAAAATCATGAAAATCTAGCAGACAAAGCAATACATAGCAATAACTAGTCTATTTTTATTGCTGGTACTAGCATGAACTTCAACCTGGGTACATTTTGAAACATATCACTCTAATAATATAGAAAAAAAAATTTCTACGTACGGGTTGCCGAACCTTTAACCCCTTAACTGCTGACGAAATCTGATGTGTTCTTCAATACCTTATTTAATCACCTAATTTTGCAATTAAATAACGCGACGATTAGTTTTCTGATATAACACAGGGGTAGTACTTGTCCTGAAATTCCTGATAAAAATAAAAACGTCCTGAAATGTCCTAAAATATGGTAGTCTGTCCTAAAATTCCTGAAATTTTGCGAGTTTTGTGCTGTATCGGCATTTGATATCATCAAATAGGGGGTAGGTGTACCTTTTTACTGATGCAAATTCATCATGAAAGTCATAATTTTCTTCAAATTAGCGTTAAAAATACTAATTTTCTTCGATTTGCACAAAAAAAAAAATTTTTTTTTTAGTGATCAGTTACCAAAAATCACAATTTTTATCGATTAGTCATTAAAAAAAACTTGCTATTTTTGTCTGTCAGTCTCAAAAAATCGCAATTTTCACCAATCAGTTATAGCAAAGAAAATATTTTACGATTTTCGTTGATCAGCGAAGAAAAAATGAATTTTTGTCCTTAGTAATGCAAAAATTACAATTTTTTAGCAGCTTGGTCAAAGGGTTCTGGTAAAACTACTTTTCTTTTAAATGTACCTATACTTTTAAAACAAAAAAATTGTGTATGTAGTCGTAGTGTACTATTTATCGTAGTAAAATGTATTGAAGAGGGAGTTAAGGGTTTTTCCCGTTAGTATGCCAAGTAAATATGTCCTGAAATTGTCCTGAAATATCGAAAAATGTATGTCCCGAAATATCATCTTAGGGCTAGCACTACCCCTGATAACAATAAGAAAGTGCACTTGTTATACGTGTTCAAAACACGGTTCTGCTGGTGAAAATTGGCTCACAGTCATGCAAGTTCGCCATTCATATAGTACATGCTGGGATTTTTCAAGGACGTATAAGGCAGTTAAGGGATTAATTAAAATAAATTAAACTTTGTCTAATATCTTATATGAACTTGAAACAATAATAAAATGTGTTTTGGGTTGTCCCAGTTTTACTTCTGTTCGCCAGTAATTATACACACATTCTTTCAGAAAATATGCATACTGGCCACAAAATGGGGAGTTTGGACCGAATTTCGCGGATCCTACCGCAGTCTGGACATTGGTGACTGTCCAATGTTTTCAGGGTTTTCTTGTACGATGACGATAACTCTGGTCACTTTCCCTTCAAAAGTTCTCAAAGAAGGCATTCGTTCTGTAGCAATATGGCTAAAACTAGCCGATGCTTAACAAACATCATCCCCTTCAGAAAATATAACGTTAATCAATAATTTATCAGACCTGTCCCCCTCTCTCTCACATCTAATCTGCTAAAATCTATGGAGAGTCTTTCTAAATAAAAATTTCTCCCTTACATGCCTTCAGTCTTTTGAGAACTTTTCCGGAAGAAAAAAAAAAAAGTTCAACACTCACAAATTATTGAGGCAATGTCAGTGAAATGCTAAACATAACAAAAATTGAAACCTTTTACCTAAAAATTAGCCATTCTCATATCTAATCAATAGTGAAGTTCAAAAATCTTATGCAAATATTCGACATGAACGCAAGTCTTTGGATATCTTTAGGTACATTTAACCATAAATCAAAAATGTCTTTTAAGTGTATTTTCCCTTAATTAATCATCAGTGGTAAAAATTGAAACAATTAAAACCTGGTGGAGATCATATTTTACTGTCTAAACATTTACTTAATTTATTTACTTTCTCTTTTAAGAACTTTTCAGGAATATTTTTATATAGTTAGTTATTGATTATCTTTCGTAATTATATATTGTACTAGTGGACCCGTGCGAGGATTTCGCACTGCAATCTGACATTTTTTACCAAAATCTAATATTTTTTAGATGCAGGTTTAAATTTCCAAAGAAAAATTAAGGATTAAAAATATCTGCAAACTACACTAGTCAAGCCAAAATAGCATCTAATTTATTCCATCAAGTTCACATTAAACAAGAACGAAAAATCATGCGTCAAGCATAGATTATGTAGCACTTTCCAACGCTTCTAAAATAATTTTACAAATCATTACCGTTTAATAAGTTGAAAGATGACATCTAAGTAAACAATTTGGAAAACGCATAACATATTTAAAAACGTAATTTCAGGAATTTTCAATATATACAATATTCGGAAAAATATCCGAATACTTTTATGTAGCCCTGTATAGGATCTATAGATTTGTATATATACATAGGATGCTAAATTTTAGTTTAGTTAGGAAACGCGTAGCACAGTTTAAATTCTCCTTCTGGAGTTTCTGTCAATAAACGGAAATGTATTCGCGAACTTTTGTGCTGCCCTGTATAGGATCTACAGAATTTATACACACCACGTAATAGACAAAAAGCTAGTTAAGATTAAAATCGCGTTCAGTAACTTAAAACGCACTTCCAGGAATTATTGTTAACAGACAGTAGAGAATTCTTTTGTGTGTCCCTGTAAATGAACGATGACTGCTATACACACACTATTCTGTAGTAAACCTCTTGTAATGCACCTTAGTAATATATATAAACTTCAATGCGTTTAAAATAGTGGAACATTATTTAAATAAGCCTCAGACGATTTTTCTCCATAGACGTAATGTAACGGAATTATTTTGACTGTCCCTGTAAAGTAACTCTAAGTGCTATACACCTACTATTCTATATTAAGCTTCTTCTAATGCATCTTAGTGATCTATATAAATTTCAATGCGTTTACAATAGTGAAACATTTTTAAAATAAACCGCAAATGATTTTTCCCCATAGACCGCAATGTAACGGAATTCTTTTGAGTGTCCCTGTAAGAAAACTATAAGTGCTACACACTTCAGTTGAAATAGGGAACGTGCCATAGATAACGACAATAACATATAAAAATTGCAGAGCAATCCGAGCATATTTACGGGAGTTAGAGCACGGACAGACGGCCATCCGGCCAGACAAACCGAAGTCATAAGCACTTTTCAACTAGGTTGGAAAGTGCTAAAAATGATCAAAAATAGCAAAAAGCACACGCGAGGAAAAAAAAAAAAGAGTTTTAACTGTACTATAGGATGATGTCATCCGCTTCGGGAAAAACACGGGATAAAGAAAAATAAATTGAATACACATAAAATACAATTTCGTTTAACCACTTTATTTTATTTTAACTCTATTTTTATAATCATTGTTGAACACGATATAAATGCGGTATTTTATTTTTTAGGCAACATTGATTTCAGAAAACCTTTCATTTCATTCAGTGCTGATTTAATTTTTAATTAACTGAATTTTTTAATCAAAAAACATGTTTTAACGAAATGTGAGTGTACTATGTCAGAAGGCGGTTAAAAAACATTTCGAGCGATACCTCATTCATTGTTGTGCGTTTTGTAAATGCATAGAAAAAGAGATGATGTTGACAACAGAAATAATATATATGATTTTGTATATCTATATATTTAAAGCGAAAAGCGCATTCTGTCAATTTCACATTCTCTTTTCCACACGAAAATCGTCTCATTGCGCATGCTTCAACATTTTTTTTTTTTTTTTTTTTTTTTTTTTTTTTTGAAGGCTTCTACCCTCAGAAACGGGAAACGTGTTTAGCCCTCACCTGTTTAGCCTAGGGGGGATTTAAAACGGTTAGCGTAATTTGGCCATTGCTTTAAAAGCTTTTTTAAAAGAAATCATGTTTTCACTACTAAATATGCATGCTTTTTCGAAAAATTTTAAAAAGAGCTTGGACACAATTATATTTATAACAGGTTGAAATTTCAGAGAGTTCCGAAGATGAGAACTATTTTTTTATTGCTATGTTAACGGAGTCGACGCGAAAACAAACAAACAAAAAAGCGAGAAGAAAACATTTCTTTTACAACTTGATAATAATATTTTTTTACTAAATTTTTACACGGGCTGTAAAACCGTTTTATTTATAACCGATAAAGATTTCAAAGAGTTCGGACAAAAATAACTTTTTATTTTAAAACTATGAAACGATCCTACGTGAAGAAACAAGAAAATGAGCGCTTTTATCAATATTCTTTCGAAAATTTTTCATTTAAAAATATAATTTCATACAAAATCGCGTTAAAGATATAAAATACGAAAAACTTGATGGTTTGTTTTTAAAAAATTATTATCACGAGCCCGAAAAACGCCGGGCGGGTCAGATAGTATATATAATAATCAATTCATAAGTTTCACTCGATGACGACTCGCGAATAAGCATGGTACGACTAGCAATTATGTAAAAGAATTGGTGCGTCATGAAAGTTCGGGACTTTTAACGTCACACGCAGTAGTTTCGCGGGACGAGTCTTGATTCCCTACAAAAATTTGACGTTCTGTGCAAATCGGGTCACTTGACGACACTATAGGAAAAGTAAGTTTGTAAGGTTTTGGGCAAAATTTGAAATGATTCTTCAAATAATTTACTTTTTGAGTAAAAGAAACAAAACATCAAAACAAAAAAGTGGTGCACATAATTCTGCTTAATGCTACAGAGAGGTGTGTGATTAGAAATATGAAATTACGTAACGGCCAAATAATAACTCATAACGAAATTTTACAATTGAGAATTTATATAGTCTTATGCTGTTTATTTTTTAAATGCCCCACAACAATGCTAAATGTGAGAAAATATTCAGTACATAAAACTAAAGCTAGCTTTTAAAGATTTTTTAGGATTACAAATTTATTAGCTCTTTTCGGACTTGTAAAGTAGTTTAATAATTAAAAGTACACGAGAAGAATGTATGAAAACTATGACAAAATTTTGATTAAAACTAAACGAATCTGTAATAATTACAGTATTAAAAGGTGTCATCGCATTTTTTATTTTCTTTACTACTACAGTGCAACACTGTATAATAAAACAACAGTTCTTTTGCAATAGGATATGGTAATCGATTTCCCAGCTTAATGAATGCAAAAGTGCAAAATATTTTTTCGAGTCCTGCTGAACTAGAAGGGCAGCTTAAAAGCATTTAAACATGTCCATAGAATTCATCTGGTATGTCACTGACTTACAAACACCTTTCCACCACGTAACTGGGTGTAATTTTTTCCTGATTGAGTCATTAAAATATGTCTTTGTATATGGGCCACTGTCAGTTTCAAATAATATTTTAGCAGGTAGTAAGTAGGTCGCTGTTCTTTTCTTCAATCCATTTTCGCGCTGCTTCTTTCTGTTCATGATTCAATCTTTCTTCTCTGTATACTTTGGATGTATAAGATAAGGCAAACGTGATGGGGTTGCATTGCTTAAACCACTACCTTAAACATAGCCATTACAGTTTGCATATGAGATTTAGGTACATCACTTTGTATCACTTTTGTACATCATAAAAGTGCAAGCCATTTATGGGTTGCATTAGCAATATTGCTGTCTTTTTGTGAACGATCTAGTGAAATAAAAAATAAAGTTTCTGAGTCCAATTTAGCTAAAATCTATTGAAAATTTTGAGGACTTCGAGTATGCCGCGTAAATTTTTGGCAAAGTTCTCTCAAAATTTTACGTATTAATAAAAGTATTGTTACTTTAACACACAGCAATCCATATTATACGATACAACGATTTACTTTGTTTGTAATGTGGTTTAATATCATAAAGTTGTATTTTTTAGAAGATTATCGCAGTATTTGTTTACTTTCTATAAAAGAGGAATCGTGAAAATGGTCAGACACATTCAGATACATTCAATACTTTCAGAGAAAAGTTATTCTTCAGGTATAGGAAAAGGGTTACAAATAAAATACTGTAGAAATGTTTGAAGTAGAGATACGGTCTAATCTAGATTAAAATTTTATTAAGCAGATTTTACTTATGTTTAAGTTTTTATTTATGTTAAATTGTGAAGAAAACCCATCAACGTTTGTCACAATTTCTCTAGATTATCGGAGAAATGTCTTCATTTTAAGTGCTTGTACGTCAAAAATTAAATATTACGAGAGAGTAGTTAACAAAAATAAGAAATTGCAGAAGATTGCAATAAAAAAAAAATTGAATATACAGATTGGACCGTCTCCATATTGGAATTGTAACAAGCTTTGAAAATTTCTATACGAACACCCCATTTTGGAATCCTATTTGGAATCTTCGGTAAAAATTATCTTTATTCCAAACAGGAAGGAAGTCATTCAATGAGGTAGTTTAGGAATTAAATATTAGGTTAAATCTTATGCAGATGTGAAATTTAGAACTCCTAATGTTAACCTGTTAACTGGGTATGACGAAATATTTCGTCATACACAAACTACTACGGTATTTTTTATTTATTTTTTCTTACGCATTACTTTCACCAGTAAAATTTTAATAGAAATTTTCGCCAACGCCCTATTCATGTAAAATTACTGCCATGAATAAGGAAACAATTTCTATTCTTTTTTACTGGTGGAAGTGTCCCCGTTGGTAATCAGGCATATTAGTTGAACAGAAGTTTATTCCCAGGTTAACAGGTTAAATTCCTTTTTAATAGTTGCAAACAAATTGCAATGCGTGTAGTTTTTTAAGCATGACTAAAAAAATACTTAACGAAATGAACTGTAATTTTGGATTCCCATATTTAAAGCTTCTAGATATCGATTTCTGTTAAAATTTTTACAGGTTACAATACATATTTTATACGAATATTAAATAAAAAATATATATAAATATGAAATTAATATTTGAAAAAAAAAATGTATCGTAACTTTCATAATCATCAACATAAGTAGCTTTCAAGATGTTTTAAATATGCGAATACAAAATTACAATTCATTCCGTCAAATTGTTTTTGAGTTGCTTAAAAAACTAACCGCATTGCAGTCTGTTTTGCAATTATTAAACAGGAATTTAACACTAGGATAAAATGTTATGGTTGGTAATTCCTAAACTGTTTCCCCAATGACTTCCTGTTTGATATCCGAAGGTTAAAATTTACCTCCACAAATATGATTCCAAAATTTTTTATTCGTCTGGAAAATCTCAAAATTCGTTACCATTTCAACATAGAGACGGCTTTATAAGCTTTTTTTTTAAGTAAATGGGAAAAAAGGCATAATTTCCAGTCTAATGGTAACTTTTGTTTTTTTCAGCGGCAATTTGGTGATTCTGGAGTGTATATATAGTGTTTTTTTTCCCTTTCTTTTGACACCTACTGTATAAATTAATTTAATCTCGCGTTTTTATGTACATTGTATTTGTGTTTATATTTATTCTGATGACGATTTGATGAACAAATCGAAACATGTAAATTTTAAATTTTAACATCTTTAATGTTTATGTTTGACGTCTTTTAAGCAAAATAAAAGTGTTTTAGTGTATATTTAAAACCTACTGTATATGTACAACAAAATTTAATCAAATACTGTAGTCGCGGCGAGATTTTTTATTAATTATTATTATTTTTCTTAGTAATTTTTTTTTCAGTAAGTATTTGAGGGAGGAAAAAAAGAAATTTAATAAAATCATTTCACTTAAATTATTATTTTTTCAATAGTAATGTGTATGTTTAGAATAATGTTAATTAACTTACATTTAGAAATTGCTCATTTGTTGTTTTATCTAGGACTGCTTAGCTAAGGATTGGAAATATTTCCTCATTATATATAAATGGAAAAGATAATTTGAGTATAAATACTTTTCATTTATTCTTGTAGTCTTGCGCAAAACCATTATTTTTACTTCTAGCTTTCAGTTTGTATTATCAAAATAGATTCTGTTTGCTCGCTTGCTTGAAAGATAACGTATATTTGTCTTAAGAATAACCTTCTAAATTTATTTTGCATTTCTGACGTTTTTATTAGCGCTAAATATTCTACTCGGATAAGCATTAAAAATGTCCATTTCACCAAATATTTCTTGGCATGATTTGCGTGTTTAAAATATTAAAATATTTTCAATCGTGTTTACTGAAGGCAAATGAAAAGATTCTTGAAATTCCGTTTAAAATCTTATGTGCCTTATTAATTTATTTGTGAAGGGAAAAAAAAAATTTGGTCACTGCCAGTTTCGTTTTGTTTTTCCTCGGAGAGGAGAAAAAAAAAAGGGTGATGTTTTAAAAATAGAAATTATTTGTACAAATTTGAACTTTGTAGTTTCTTTCTTTTTCTTTTCTTAAAACATAAATTTAAAAGCATAGTATCTTAGTTCATTATTATCTAAAGAAATGAAAAAAATTCTAGCATCTCTTTTCTTTTTTTTTCACTTACAAAATATGCGCAGTAGTAGAAGTACTTTTCTGCAGGCGCGGCACATAGCAGTTTGCGATTCATACAGGCGTCTTAATTCAAAGGGAACCGCCAGAATGGTCATGAGTAATACGCAGATTTTTTTTTTTTTCAAAATGTTTGAAAAAAAAAAGTTAAACCTTAATGTATATGGGATTTTAAAAAAATATACTTTCTAGCAAAGGAATGTCTGTCTGCGACTAGTGTATTTAGTCACCAAGGGTAGGCAGATTGCTCATGGCGCAGTCCATCTCCGCGCAATGCAGTATACAGGTTTCCGGAAATCAGAATGTTAATTGGCAATCTTAGACTCTGGTAAGCCCGATACATTATGACTATAGAAGTTTGATAGTATATTTGAATGTATTTCTGGCTAGCTGACGGGTCCTTCCCTATAGGTCTAGTTTAGGGGTGCACAACCTGTGGCCCGCGATCGGATTACTGGTGGCCCGCGGATTAATTTCGCCGATCGGACGCAAAAAATCGCGACTTTTGCCGATAGGGGGTGTATAAATCGCGAATTTTGCCGATCGAGTGCGTATAAATCGTAAATTTCGCCGATCGTATGCGTAAAAATCGCAAATTTTGTTTGATCGGGTGCGTATAAATCGTAAATTTCGCCGATCGCCTGCGTAAAAATCGTGAATTTTGCCAATAGGGCCCATATAAATCGCGAATTTTGCCGATAGGGTGCGTATAAATCGCGAATTTTGTCGATCGGGTGCGTATAAATCGTAAATTTCGCCGATCGCCTGCGTAAAAATCGTGAATTTTGCCAATCGGGTCCATAAAAATCGCGAATTTTGCCGATCGTATACGTAAAAATCGCGAATTTTGCCGATCAGGGGCGTAAAAATCGCAAATTTTGCCGATTAGGCGCTTAAAAATCACGAATTTCGCCGATCGGGTGAGTAAAAATAATGAATTTTGCCGTTCAGGCAGGTAAAAATCGCGAATTTTGCCGATCGGGGGCGTAAAAATCATGAATTTTGTCGATCGGGTGCGTATAAATCGTAAATTTTGCCGATCGGGCATGTAAAAATCATGAATTTTGCCGTTCGGGCACGTAAAAATCGCGAATTTTGCCGATCGGGTGCATATAAATCGTAAATTTCGCCGATCGGGCGCATAAAAATCATGAATTTTGCCGTTCGGGCACGTAAAAATCGCGAATTTTGCCGATCGGGTGCGTATAAATCGTAAATTTCGCCGATCGGGTGCGTATAAATCGTAAATTTCGCCGATCACCTGCGTAAAAATCGCGAATTTTGCCAATCGGGCCCGTAAAAATCGGGAATTTTGCCGATCAGGTGCGTATAAATCATAAATTTCGCCGATCGTATGCGTATAAGTCGCGCATTTTGCCGATCGGGCGCGTATAAATCGTGAATTTTGCCGATCGGGCCCGTAAAAATTGCGAATTTTGCCGATCGGGTGCATAAAAATCATGAATTTTGCCGATCGGGCCCGTAAAAATCGCTAATTTTGCTGATCGGGTGCGTATAAATCGTTACTTTTGCCGATCGGGTGCGTGTAAATTGTAAATTTTGCCGATCGTCTGCGTAAAAATCGCGAATTTTGCTGATCGGGTGTGTAAAATCGCAAATTTCGCCGATTAGGCGAGTAAAAATCACGAATTTTGCCGATCGGGCGCGTAAAAATCGTACATTTTGCCAATCGGGCGCGTAAAAATCGTGAATTTTGCCGATCAGGTGCATATAAATCGTAAATTCCGTCGATCGTATGCGTAAAAATCGCTAATTTTGCCGATCGGCGCGGATAAATCGTTACTTTTGCCGATCGGGTGTGTGTAAATTGTAAATTTCGCCAATCGTCTGCGTAAAAATCGCGAATTTTGTCAATCACTAGGAAAAAAACTATGAATATTGTCAATCACGCATGGAAAATAAATGCAAGATTTTTCTATCCTTGCCAACTGAAATGGGTTATACTGACTAAGGAGATGGTTGAGTATAGGGAGCTAACTCTCCTTTTAAAATTAGCCTCCCCCCCGCCCCCATTTTTATGAACTTTTAGGCCGATCCTCCCCCTCCTTGCCTGAAACAAAATTTTGTTCACCCTACGGATGTTGGCTCTTGACAATCCAGTCATTTTTGTGACTGACCCTCCTCTTATAAAGGCTGTGCACCCCTACTTGATATCCACATATTTTATGACTGAATATGTTAAGAAGTACAATTTAGAATAATATATGTTTCTTCTCCTCTCCACCTTCACTCATGAAAGCAGAATTTTTTTTCGTCACTGGCAATCTTTAAAGCTAAATTTACTCCTTCAAATAAAGTCAAGGAGTATTTTCACTCTCTGAAAATAATCTTAGCTATATCTCTTGTATAAATACAAATGTAAACTGTTGATATATCCTTATACCAACAGAACTGAATACGTTGACTGGGAAGGAAGGAACCTAGCCACCCCCCCCTCCGCCCTCCCGGTCACACCTCCTGCAAACAAAATTCTACTGATGGTGGCCCTCGACAACCCAGTCATTTTTGTAAGTGGCCCTTCGCTTAAAAAGGTTGTGCACCCCTAGTCTAGTTCAATAGAGCTAATAATTTTTGTAAGGAGTGTTTTAGAAGGTGGTTGGGATTTTATGCCTGTAGTGGTGAGTAATCTTATTTGTTACTTTCTTTTCCCATTTAATTAATAGTTCATTGGTAATAAATTACAATTTTAACTGTAAAACCACGCTATCACTAATATAACAGCCCGATACATTATGAGTATGACCACTAAAGTTTGATAGCATTTGAATGTATTTCTGGTTAGCTGACGTGTCCTTTCCTATAGACCTAATTCAATAGCTAATAATTCTTGTATGGAATGTTTTAGAAAGTGGTTGGGGATTTTACGCCTGTAGTGATGAGTAATTTTGTGTATTTCTTTCTTTTCCGATTTAATTAATAGTTCATTGGTAATAAATATCAATTTTAACTGTAAAAAACTTGCTGTCACTAATTGAATGCATTGATAACTGACACCACAATTTTAAATAAAAGATTAAGTAATTTCAATTTATGGTGACTAAAATTTATTAAATGGTTTAGATCAGAGGATAATGGGAATGTGTATGAGGCCGCTCCATAACCATAAGAAATTTACCTCTAACTTATTTTCTCCTCAGACATACATTATTAATTTTATAAGGTTGGTAGTAACTAGTTTAGATATTTAGAATATTTATTTAGGCTAAATGTTCTCATAGCTTTCAAGTCACTTTTAAATAACTCAAAGTATTTTCATGCGTAAAAGTGACATATTGTACAGCGAATTGAATTACAAGGCTCATTCAATAAATAGTCGCAAGTTGTGTAAAATTCTAAAATATGGTAATAACAAGAAAAATTTCAAAGAAATATCAGATATGATAAAAGGTGTTTGAATTTTATTTTTATTATAAAAGTCTTTGTATATTCTTTTCGAGCACAGTTTTATTTTGCATTTGTGGATGAAACAATTTCAAAATTTAACAAATAACTTATTTTTTATTATTATATATTTTTTAATTGTCATGCACAAATTTTATTAATATTTATAACATTGCTTTTCTAAAAGAGTAAGAAACAAAAAGAAAAAAAAACGCAAGAGATACGTTTCATATTGGGAACTAACGAACACTGGTTTAGATAAAAAACGAAAATGTGTGACTGGAAAAACAATGTAGAGAAATTCGGTTAGGCACAGTAATTCAAAAATCAGGAAAAGTGCTTTTTTTTGTTCCACGTGTATGCATTTCTTTTAATATATAGTTATTTATCAGGCAAGGGAACTACAGAAATCGCAAGGTTTCATAATTTTTGTAACTATATTTTAATGATCTATATATACAATTGTTTTAAAGAGATTTTAATACATTCTTATGATAGCCTGAAATTTTTTATTCTGGGCTATATTTAAAATATTGTATTATATGTAGGGATGTAACGAACAGTGATTTGGACGAATACCACCTTTTTTTTCTTTAATACATATTGTTTATAGTTTCTTTATCAAATCATACCATTTAAGAATGTTAATGTAGTACAAAACTGAAAAATAACATAATAAATTTGTCAATGAATGTTACACTTTACATTTCAATACTTTACAAAATTCACGCGTAAATGTTGTGAGCAATGTCGTAAATTTTACTTTACGCGTATTTGTCTCTTTTTTTTTGTCATTTTCTGAGTGGCATCTCTGCTCTTAAGGCTGCTCGTCAGTAAACTGCCCGCGATTCCCCCTGGCTAATGTTAATCTTATGGGGTAGGATGCATTCGTATATTTAAAATATCTCCTCCGGAAATTAATATTTTTGACTTCTTTTTTCTGTGTATACTTCTTATAGGATGTATCTTTTTTTCTTAGTAGTCAAAATTTTTCTAAAATATATACTTAATTTTATGTGAAGTGCTAAAATCTTACCCCGTTTGGCTAAGATTTTAACACATAAAATTATAAATTAAGCCCATAATTTAGAACTATTTTGACAACTAAGAAAAAAAGAGACATGCTTTACGAACAGTACAAAGAAAAACGAAGTTAAAAATATTAATTTCCTGAGGAGATATTTTAAATATACGAATGCATCCTACGCCCATAGTATTAACATTAGGCGAAGGGATTCAGGAAGTTTACTGACAAGCAGCCTTAAGGCTGATGGTCAGTGAGATCTCAAATTCTCCTCGCTAATATTAAACCTATGGTCGTATAATGTATTCGTATTTTTAAAATATCTCTTCAGGAAATTAGTATTTTTTACTTCTTTTTTTCTGCGTACTGTTCTTAAAATACACCTCTTTCTTTCTTTCTTTTTTGTTTGTTGTTGTCAAAATATTTCCAAAATATATACTAAATTTATAATTTTATGTATTAAAATCTTAGCGTAACCGACTAAGATTTTACACTTCACATAAAATTAAGTATATCTATCTTAATATCGAAATATTTTGACTGCTAAAAAAGAAAAAAAAAAGAGATATTCTTTAAGAAACAGTTCGCAGAAAAAAGAAGTTAAAAATAGTAATTTTCTGAAGAGATATTTTAAAAATACGAATGCGTTACAAGCCCATGGGTTTAACATTAGCGTGGGAAAGTTGAGATCTCACTGAGCAACAGAAGATAACTTTTAAATTTCATTTGTGACAATAAATGAAGAAAGTAAAATAAAAACTTTAGGGCAATTTCGTAGTTTGTCTTTGGAACCTATCTTAACGGGTCAGATACCTTTTGAATCGACCAAAAAATCGATTTATTATTATTAGTATAAACTTTAGTTAATTTGTAATACTTTAAACAAAACCAAATTCAAAATTTTACATTAGAATAAAAGTTATATGAGGACAAATAACTCCAGTTATCGCCATATACATCTTGAGAAATCTTCCTCTTTCAAGTCATTTATTCAAAACGGTTATTTTGCAGCTTGTGCGGGATTTTTTTTTTTTTTTAGTGAAAATGGTTTGCCAGATTATCACGAAATTTTTACATCTATCATAGTAAATGAATGTATACTAAATGAACAAAAAATATGATCTTTCAGTTGATATTCTAAAAATATGAATATTTCATAATTTTTAAAAGTTTCCAAATTTCCTACTTTTATGAAATATTTATATTTTATTATTGAAAGAATAAGGGAAGTTGGTGCACTTTGGGACATCTTGTTTCAGGAGTTTTAGTGTAAATATACAGTTGTTTGTATTCATTAGATGACAGAGCAATCTACTTCTGGGTGTAATAAGAAATTCATGTGATGAATAGATAAAATTTATATAACTCTCTTTGTTTTGACTACATTGCAGTAACTTTATCTTATTGATTAATAAGTATTTCTTAGTATAAAGAGTAAAAAAGTTTAAAAAGAAATGTCAAACTTTTAAAATAAACACATTTAGATTTATCGTGCTATTAAGTTTCAAAAATCTCATCGCAATCTCAAGTTTAACAAGCCGAAATTGTAAAATTAGAAGACAGGAAGTGGGGCAAATTGGGACGCACAGTAATGGATGGGGCTAGTTATGCATCGTATAAGGTGCTCAAGGTGAAAAATGTATTTTTAGCGCCTAAAAAGCTATTAATGTACAATTATGAGAAAATAATATGACAATAAATAACAATTTATCAGTAAAAAAATAGCTAGCTCTATTACGATAATTACTAGTGCCTTCGTAAATATTTTTTAAAATGTCTTTTTATTTTTTTATTTAATGACTGTCGAGTTTTATTATCATATATCACGGGACTAAATTATTCTTTACTGAATAATGTATCGCAACAGTTTAAAAATGTAAAAAAGTGTGTCCTAACCTACCCCATCTGATGGGGCAGGTTGAGAATTTGAAGAAACGTAATTTTTTTTTTTTTCATTAAACTTTACCATAGTGCCTATTTCAGTCATTTAAATTTTTTTTTTTTACTAAGCCAAGGGATGAAGTATTATGTAGCATCGATTCTATAAAAAGTGAGCAGAAAATAAAGCATACAAACATCATTAATTAAAATGGTGTCCTCAGGTGCTTCATCGTCTCCTACAAAGTTTGTTTAGATAGGTTATTTTAAGTTGACACTTTGTTTAAGTATTAAAAAAAAAAAAAAAAAAAGCTGATAAGACTCAGTTTTGAAAGTGTTATCCCATGGAAGTGCATTATGATGGTTATAAAAAATGAATACATTTAAATATATGTTTAAAAAACAAAATTTAATACAACAGAATTGTGTAAACATTTCTTTAAAGTTTTGTACAAGTGCGTCGATTCAAAATAGCAAGCTTTAAAACTTTCGGTAACTTTTAGCATTTCAAAGTCCCTCAAGAATTCAGTGAGATTGACATGAGACCATTTCGAAATTCTTCTTCTCAAAATAATCATTAGGTAGTCAAAAGCTCATTAAGAAGCAGTTAAATCAATAAACATTTCTCAGACGGTTATGTACTCAAATTTTAATGAGTTCGATTCCCAGAATTTTTTTATTTTTATAAATCGTGAAAAACTTCTTATGCTTTTACTTTTATTTTTAAGGACCTTTAAAAGCACTTGATTTTTTTTTTTTCGATAGTCTGTAAAAAGCTCCTCTTTTTCTCAAAAGGAAAATGCAGTTTTTCTGTGGCATTTCAAGCCAAATGCATTATGGCATGATATTAAGTAAAAGAGAAATACGAAGTAAAATACTTAGCCAAAGACAAGTAGGTGTTTTGAAAGAAAAGAAACGAAACAGTCAATTATAAACTTAGATTTTACAATTTTGTATGATGCAGTCTTTCTGTGTGTGCAAAAGGCATTTTTTTTTCTTTTTTGTGAAAATAATAGTGATATTGCACATTTATTTAAAAGAAATCGTTAGATTTTAATTTATTAAATTACAGATTTTTTTTTTTTTTTTTTTTTTTTTTTAAACTTATTTCTTGTTCCTTTTATAGAGCCTTTTGTAAATATCACTTTAAAATACATTAGTTTTTCCAACGAGTTTTCATTTGAATGTATTTATCTAAGTAAACCATTTCATGACTTACGGACACATGCGATGAACATACTTTTTTTGCATATGAAATATTCTTTTAAAATAATTTTAATTGTAAGATAATGTTGGTTAAGAAATATCGGTACTTTTTTTTTAAAGAAATTGTCGGGCCTGATTTCGTTGACTTTTTGCCGGATCCGCGGATCAGAGCATTTTGGCTCATGCAGACCTTCAGTGTGTGTGAGAGAGCCTACGTATATGATAATTTTAAGTCACCATCTTGTTTTTGCGTTTTAAGCCTGCTTTTTATTTTATACTAGCTGATCCGCCTGCCGTTGCCTGGGCTCGTCATAATAAATTTAAACAAATCTGAAGTTAGTATGATTTTATACTATCTTTAACCTGATTTTGTATGAAATTATGTTTTTAAATGAAAAATTCATAGAAAAATATTGATATTTAGTGGTAAAAGCGCTCGTAAGAAGACGTTTTCTTGTTTTTTCACATAGGGTCGTTTCACAGTTCAAAAAGAAAAAGTTTTTGTCCAAACTCTTTGAAATTTATATCAGTTATGACTATAACGGTTTTACAGTCCGTGTAAAAATTTCGTGAAAAAATATCTAGTTGTAAAAAAATGTTCTTTTTTTTTTATTGTTTGTTTTTGCGTGGTTTCCTTTAGTATAACAATAAAAAAAAATAGTTCTGATCTCCCGAAAGCTCTAAAGTTTTAATCGGTTATAAATACAACTGTATCACGCTCTTCAAAATTTCGCGAAAAAATATGCATATTTAGTTGTGAAAACATGAGTCGAAGTAGAGCGAAATCACGCCGAAACACGCCACTTTTCATGTTTTTTTTCTTTTTTCGAAAATTTCTCAGATTTGATTTTATTTTTTTTAAATATTTCTATACGTTTTGAATGTTTTGAAAATTTTGTAAGTGATGATGTAAATCTGGTCTACCACGATGCTCTAAAAAGATTGTCTCGAAATACGAACGTTGAGTTACTTTTAAGGCTGAGTTACTTTAAGGTCATCTTCGTGAGGCACGAAGTGACCTGCGTTCGCCGGTGTTTTTAAATGGGTTGAAATTCGTATTTTTAAAAACCGATTGCACTCTCGATTAGAAGAAGGTTTCAGCCTTAAGAGCATATGCTTGGTTTGTCAGTACCTCTAAAATTACGCCCTGGAGGGGCGTTGCCATAATGGGAAAAAACATCCTTCAGGAAAATATTTTTCAAAGGGTTTAACAACGATATTTTTTCTAATTGATTGCGGCATATGTCTTCCAATTTTAGTTATACCGAACGGTTTGGCCGATTTAGTTCGAATCTTCATTTTCTCCCGATGCGTAAATCGGGTTCTAGACATGTGCGAGCTCTTTTGCCGGCTCGGAATGAAAGAGATAAGTTTTTGTTGTGTTTTTGATTAATAACTCGGCTAATTATGAAAAACAAAAAAATGAGCCTCAGGTGCATCAGGTATCTTGGTCTATCCTCACCCAAATTTTCAGACTTCTATGTGCACTGGATTTCGCTAGCCATCGTACACGCACACACAGAGAGAGACAAGCAAATTTCTTTTATTAGTATCATCATCATCATCATCAACCGTTTTCAATCCACTGCTGGATGTAGGTCTCCCCCAGATTTTTCCATTGTTGCCTGTCTAGTGCTTTAGTCATCCAATTAACACCGGCCACTTTTCTGATTTCGTCACTCCATCTTACTTGAGGTCGTCTTCTTGGTCGTTTTACATCTCTGGGATACCACTGTAGGGTGTTTGTGCTCCATCTATTGTCTTGTCTTCTTGCAATGTGCCCAGCCCATTTCCATTTTAGCCATTTAATTCTCTCGATAATGTCAAAAACTTTCGTCTGACTTCTTATCCACGTTATTCTCTTTCGGTCTCTTCTGGTTATGCCTAGCATACATCTTTCCATACTTCGCTGTGTTGTTTGTAATCTTTGTACCATCCGTTTTGTTAGTGTCCAAGTTTCTGCTCCATAAGTTAGTGCAGGCAAAACACATTGGTTAAACACCTTTCTTTTCAAACAAAGAGGCATGTTACTTTTCAGAATAATATTGTTCTTCCCAAAAGCACTCCATCCATTTCTTATTCTTCTATTGATTTCATTCATGATACTGTTGTCTGAAGATATTTCTTGTCCAAGGTACACATAACTTTCAACATCTTTAATCTCAGTGTTGTTGTAGACTATTTTCTTTTTTGATGCAAATGAATTGAACATCACCTTAGTCTTTAGCTTATATATTTTCAAAAGTAAAGCTTGATTAATGTGATAGTAGTTTTACTCTGGAAATTAAAATGCAAGCAATGAAAGAGAATTACGATTGAACATTTCCTATTTAATTTTTTTTTTTTTTAAATGGAAGGTTTATCCCCCGAATTTTTTAATTATCTTTTTCATTAATTGATATCGTAATAGAGCTTTTTCAAGACTTCTATAACCTCTTTAGACTTGAAGTTAAAATAATATTACAAATACACATTCATTGATTTTGCACAAAGAAAATGACACCGTAGAGGACAGAAAGAGCACATTTTTTAACTTGATGCTTTAGATCAGCGGTTCCCAACCTTTTTTCTTTCACGTACCCCTAGACTTCACATTTATGCGTACCCCTTCTCGCATAAACCCATTCCCAATATTTTGCTTTCATTCATTAGTAATGTACTTATGCTACTTATCAATGTTAGGGGCAATTCTCTTAAGAATTCCAATTTTTACCTACTTATCTTTTTTGAACAGCAACACAATATCAACATAAAGTCCCTCAAAACAATAAATATTAGCTAAGGATTTTAAATTAAGCACTTACAAAGAAAGGATTAAGCTTTACACGTTCAGGAGTTTATGCTAATACTGACCATTCGAACACTAAAATAATGACATGCTTCCTAATGGGTTTTAAATGAAATCCTCGAAACCAGAAGTCCCGATACGATTCATGTTTTTTCAAGATATTTCTATAATTATTTGAAAGAAAAGAACAACAATAAAAAAGAAACACATGCGAAATCGTAAGATTTTATTAGGAGTAAGCGAAGATAATGGCAGCAAGTGATCAACCAATTACTAAGTTTAGGCATTTTACAACATTTTATTCGAATACGAGGTCAATTTTGCTTTTACACAAGTTTTTCTTTGTAAACGAAAAGTTTAGAGTTTTGTTTATCTCTTTTCATTATAAATTTTTGCATTATCCGTCATTACCAATGTGATTTTCACGTACCCCCAACTGTCCCACAACGTACCCCCAGGGGTACGTGTACCTCAGGTTGGGAACCGCTGATTTAGATGACTGGTAATTTAGGTTCACAAATTTGGATCTAAAATTATTAGCCCCTTTAAGATATCAATTTAGTTTTAAATAACCTAAATTCACGCAAAAACAATTTGAATGACTTTAAACAGGGGAATGATCTACAAATCCTCATATATATATATATTATTGTAAAGGGTTTAAATTAAATAATTTTGAAAATTACTTACTTTCTTGGCCACACTGTCTTGAATGTATTTTTCCAACTCGGATGAAAATAACATTTATTTTATGAGGAAATAAGCATCAGTGCTGCCATTTATTAGTATTGCTCCAAAGCAAAAAACATTCAGCTATATAAAAGAAAAGTAAAAATGTAAAAAAATCAAATGGTTTAGTTTTTATGAGGAAAAATAATAGAGGTTTACATTTGTGTAACCTTAGGACTGAAGAGTTTAATTATATATCTTTGTTTTCGCTCAAAATTTAATTATTACTGATTTTTGACTTGAAGAAGGAAAAGTTTCTCGTATTTGTCTATCTGTGTGATCATTCAGCATAAAGCCATATATGTTGCATCATAATTCTTAAATGTAAGAATTGAATAAAAAGGAAATTAATGATTTATTATAATGATCGGTGGTATGCGTTCTTTTTTACACTCAATATATGTTATTCGAAGATTACCTGTTGGCAATGAATGCCAGGAATTCTTTTATGAGTTTCAATCTGAGCAGAATAGGTTTTAATTTCAACATTCGTATTGATTAGAACTTTATTTCTTTTTTATAATGATTCATTATTAAACATTTTTGTTATTATTTTTATTTTTAGGAGTTATTTATATTAAAATGGGATTTACATATAAATATTATAAACTAAGTTAATCTTAAATTTTCTTTTATTAAATTAGTTATAAAAATTAGATACAAGTTAAAATGTATGTAATTTAATTATAATATAGATAAATAGGTTAATTATTCGGAAAAAATGAATATAAGTTAAAGGTGTAAGATATTTATTATTTGCATATAAATCACACATGCCAATTACTATTATTAATAACTAGCACGTCTGGCGACCAGTTTTTTTCCCTTAAATGTATACTAAGCATTGCAACATGTTACTTTTAATCATAATTTAATTACTTAATTCTTTGTCAAATCGGAAGATTATGGTAAAGAAATAAACTCTTTGCGATTATAGCACTATTTCGTATATTTTTTGTTATGTATTTCATCATTCTTGACAAAACAACTCAACTCACTTAGACATTCATGCTTCATATCAGTTGCAATACGTTCGCTAATGCGGAGATTTTTAAATCTATTAAGTAATCTTCCGTAATTCGCTCCACTGTCAATGATATCTACATTTACATTAAACCACATATATTGTTGCTGATATTTTGTTTGTTTCACGCTAACTTTGACTGAACGCTCGATTTAGACAATATTTAGTTTTTTTCCCTTTTTGTATTTTATTTAATTTTAATTAATAATAATTTTTTGATGATTAATTTTAAATTAATAAACAACTTAACTGTTTGAATTATATATTAACTGTAACTGTAGTAATTAAACGTTTATTCGTTTCGTCTCTTATCTGTAGTGTAACTGTTGGATTCATCGATACGTGTTTCTCGCATTGTTAAAAAGGCTTTGAATACGATCCTTTTTAAAACTATTATTGCATATATTATTTAATTTTTCCTCATATTTTTATGTCATTTTCTTATTAAATGTTTTTTTCTCTCTTGTATTGTCACTTTTTTACTTGCATTCAATGCCTTATTACGGTAGTGTTGGACTAACTCGGCTATTCGCCTGTCTATTATATGAAATAATGCTTTTTTTTTTTGGGGGGGGGGGGGGACACGTGGATTTTCAAAGATTAAAGATTCGCGTGTCGTTTTGTTTTTCATTTTCCACAGTAGGATTTCAGTATTGCATTTCTGTTCCAATTTATAATTAAATCCTTTTTATTTTATTTATTGTTTGGTGTCATCTATCTTTAAAATATATTTATGATTCATAATATTTTGATATTGCCTTTTCTTATTAAAATGTTCTCTCGCTATATACTACTATATACATTTTTATCCTAATAATTAATGTAAAATATTATTACATGTCATTTTTAATTAAGAGATTAGGTCATTTTTTGTGATTTCAATTGTGCATATATTATACACACACGAATTATTTGTTGAAAAAATTAGAAATAATACCAATTTATAATTTTTCTAATATGTCGGAATTAATCTGTGTGATCTGAGCATTTGAAAATTCAATCTCTTTCTCCTTGTCTGCTTCGCGAAATTGAAATTGCATCGTAGTATAATAGACTCATTGGAGTTGGAGTTTCCAGCATTTTTAGTAGGCCGTTATTATTCATCATCGATTAAATTTCAAGCTAAGCAAGTGTTTTTTTATTCTGTCATTGTAATATCTGCTTACAGTTCAGAGGAACGGTGTTTACAAACGCGTTATATCTGTCATGGGTTTCAAAGTGATGCGAAGCCCTTGAAATGCGCCTTTACTTTTTAAATCTTCCAAATATTTATGCATTTACAAGCACTTATGCTAAAAATAACTTAAGTCAGCATATGCATATTCATGGGAAATTTTTCTGTCCGTTATGAATAAAGCCTTATGCAGTGAGATAGGATTTTATTTATATGGTATGTAATCCATAACTTCACCGTACCTATTTATTTATATTATATGTATTATTTTATAAATAGTAAATATCATGTTTTATTAAGTGAATTAAATTTTTTTTGCGTAGGTATTAGATTTAATGAAAAACATATCCAGAGTTTCCCCCAGGTTTAAAAATACGTAATAGGCAGGGGGCTGCTGGTGGGAAAAAACACTTTTTTTTTAATTCTTAAAGACATCTATATATTTAAAACGCTAAGCGATTTCTTTCGACAATCCGTGAGAACAAACTACTGCATCAAATTACATCATTCTTTTTTTAAATGAAAGATATTTGGACACAGATTTGTTATCGTGCATTCGTTTGTTTGAAAATTTAATTAATTAACCGTAATTTTCAATTAAACTTTTACTTCTGCTAATGCCGTCATAATCGGATAACGCCTACTGTTGCGAAGCACAGAGTTTATTATCTAAACTCTGTGGTTGAATAAAAGAGAAATAATAAATATTAAAAGCACGCGGTTTTAAGGCCAAATTTGTTAATTTGCAAGTTAAATTTCGGTAAAAATACTTATCCGCGTGTTTTAGAAGCGAAGAAAAATTCATATTTATTGTGACGTCACGGGAATATTGTCCATTGGGTTTATTTTATCATTATGCATTATAACTTTGTTGATGCCATTTTTTCATTACAATTAAATACAAAATATATTTATATTTGTGTGCATGGTGTTTAAGCATTAATGTAAGGTATATGAAGTACGTGTGAAAAGTTTGCGCCGGTGAAAATGACGTTATGCTTAGCTTGATGTGCATTTTAACATTGATAAAACTAAAGAGAAAAATGTATATGATTGTATTAACATGACATAATTTTACTGATTTTTGCATTCATAATTATAAAGATTAGAATTGGAGCCGTCATTGATTTCTTCATCTTGATTGCATACCTTGATTACATGTTACCAATTGCTTTTTTTTAAATTATAGGATAGAAGATTTCCTTTTTTAATAAAAAAAATCACAAAAGTAAAGGATTTCAGGAAATTTAAAGTTATTAAAAATAGTGTTATGGCAGAAAAAAATCTTGAAATAATGATTGTATTTTTAGCTAGAATAAACAATGTTAGACTAATATTTCATAGGAATTATTTTGGTAGATTTATTATAAGGTCATTTAACAGTTCCTTATTAGCGCAAAGTCCTATTTCTTTTACTGTGAATTTCTCTTTCGATGTCAAAAAATGTTTTTCCACTTTTGGATGCCAGCCAAAATACAGTGGCAATTTCTAGAAATGTACAACAGTTGTGACAACAAAGGCGCTATCGCTTTAGCTTTCATCGCGCTTACATCACTTCGAAATACTACAAATTTCTATTTTTTACAACATTTTACAATTTCAATTCTTACATCATCAATTAGAAAAAAAATTAGCTTTCGATTGAAATTTATTTGAAAACTGCCGATTAATTTAACGACTTTTTAAATAATTTTCAAGCATGAAAAGTTTTTCAATTGTATCTTATCAATGACCACCAGTTTACTTCAATAATGTAAAATAGTCCCTGGGAAAGTTGCCACAATTGAAAATAGATTTCCCTAACTATCATAAAAAGTGAATAATAATTTTAAAAAAAAAAGATAAAAAAAGTGATAAATCATAAGATCAGATTATCCATAAGATAGAAAATTTTGGCGCTAAACAAAAATCTGTCAGGGAAAAAAAAAGACTACTTTTAGTTTATGTTGAACATAAAACTGATATGTTGAATTCGTCGATGAATATGTTCCATCAGATATCATGATATGCTAGGAATTGCATTTTTTTATTTTTTTACATTTGCCAACTGTATAAGAGGAAAAATATCCCCGACTGTGATGGAAAAGGGATAATCATCCTGATTATGTCAAGGAACCGAAGAAACCATACAAATAAATTACACTTGAAAACATTAAAAATCTCCCTCATCTGCAGATAGATTTATTACTGTAAAAAACTTCCTAATCTTTGCATAAAAATTGATTAGCTTAAAACAATGGATGCGTTTTAGAAGATATGGATTTGAAACGAACAATGATTAAAGAGGACATTTTAAAACTTTTAATTTAATCATTTTAAAACTTTTTTAACGTCGAATTTCGACAGTGCTTTTGGGCAGATGCAATTCACATGCGCATAGGAGCTCATTCGGTTGCATTATCACAGGGGGGGGGGGGGAGATGTGTGCTTTATTTACTATGTTCTGTTATTTCCTGAATATGATATGAACGTAGGAATACACTATTTGTATATATTTCATAGGTCCATGAATTTTTTTCTTACCGTGGGGAATATGGTGGTAATGTCAGACTGATTTGCATTACACAGTTATTTACGGATTGTTTGTTTGGAGTTTGCATCGGAAATAGTACTGTATTTGACTGGGGAAAAAAATTTAACATAAAATATTTGAAACACTGTTTTGCGTCAAGTTTTGACGAGTTCCATCTAGTTATTTTTTATTTTTAAAAGTACTTTTTAGATTTTTAAAGCCACCAAAATCCTGGACATTCTTTTCAAGACAACAATGTATCAGTTTTTACTATGCAAACACATTTTTTAATACAAAAAGGTAAAAGGGGACTTTTTTCTGACTGAAGGGCAAGAAGGGTACTATTTTGTAAACCAAAGAGCAGGCAGGGTGCAGCACCCTGCTGAAACTGTCTGGGGGGAAACGCTGCATATCTACGAATTATATTACAATAGTATACAGTAAAACCTCGTTTACAACAATATTTACAACTGATTTTAAAATTTTTAATTGTGTTATTAACATGCTTGATAGCAGATCTTGGAAACTATCACCGCCAAAAACAGGAAATTTCAAAATTCTATAGGTCTGGGGGTATAGGAAGAAAATTATAAAAACTTAGTACCCCCCCCCCCCTTCTTCCCCTCCTATTTCTAATACAGAAGTATGAATGTTATGATAAATTCCGATGGATAGCATGGATGTTGGAAATCAAAATGTCCCAGAATCTGCCTGTTTCATTGCTTAAAATATGATTAATATTTAAATAACTTAATATTTATTACTTGTTCCAAAATTGTATAATCTTTTCTCCAAAACTAGATCTTTAATGCTCAGAAATTACTTCAAAATTAATATTGTGCGTTTGTTTCTGCGACAAAAGTGGATTTTTACCTGCTACAAAATGTTTTCATCTGCTACAAAAGGGATTTTTGCTGCTACAAAATTCATTTATCTCTGCTTCTAAAATTTCCAAATGAATATGACCACTGGTGCAGAATAAATGTATTCAGAAATTGCAAATGAAACAGAGTTAGCAAAATAAATTAGTAGAATGTAAAAATTCATCTTAAAAACTCAAAAAATAAAATGTCATGAGCTAAATATCCGTGAATCAATTGGAATATCAAAGAAAATGGAGTTTGCAATGATGTTTTGTCATATAACATACCCAGTAATTTATTAAATAGACTAGCCGGGCTTCGCCCATCTAACTGATCGGATCTTCCAAGCGAATCTAAAGATGGGAGCCCAGCTGCCTTTGGTAGCATCAGTCTCCATTCCTGTTTTAATCCTCTGGTTCCCATTTAGGAAAGTGGACTTTTCAAAAACATTTCTAATAGATTCTGAAATAGGGTATTGCACCTAAAATTTGAATAAAATAAGATGGCGAGACCAAGGCGCAAAGCACTTGTACTCTAATAGCTTCATGGCTTATTATAGTTAAATTCAAACAACAATTGTAAACTCAAAAGTGACAGTTAAATAAAACAATTTTTATTAAACGCTCAGAACTACGCTTTGTCATATAACTACCTTCATAAATGACAGAAACAGTAGCATGAATATGAATCACGAATTCTGCGATAATGATTAAAAGTCTGCTTATTATTTTTACTTATTATTAATCAAATAGCCTCAGAAAAACTTATAATTACATTTCGACCTGTACAGACCTCTAAAACGATGTTCTAGAAATAAAAAGTGAGAGTTTTTGAATTAAGCATTTTCAATTTGAGCTTTCAGAACTAAATTTTATTGCTCAATTCCTTTGATAATAACATATACGACAAAAACACTCCGAGTTATATCAAAGTACTCTAATTGTAGCAATATATTTTTACGTAATTAGGGTTTGTGTAGGCAGCCGAAGAAAAACAGTACTATAGACTCACACAATTCCTATTTTACGAATATTTCACAAGAATCGAGAAATTAACAATAGAAAGATCAGATGTCTCATATACATCTTCACATTCAAAAACACATGAAAATCACCTTGTCTAAAATAATGCTGCACAATCTTTTTGCCTACCTAAAAGTCGTTTGCCCCCAAAATATTTGAAACGTAATTTTCGACTTAAGGGGCGGGCTATTTCACTCAGTCGAAAACACCGGCTCGCTAATGATAATCCTATGGGGGAAATAAATCTACGATATCTCGTTCGCATTTCAATATTTTTAAATGATTTTTTTTTTCTTTGCATTGGATAGCTGAGGTCAGTCTTTATGCACGCTTCTTTGTACTTTTTTATGAAGATACTTTCACTTTCGGAACCGGTTTCGAAAGTGAAAGTATCCTCAATAAAAAAAAATTGCAAAAAAAATAAATATATAAATAAATAAAATAAAAGTACAAAGGAGCCGTGCATAGAAATTGACCTCAGCTATCCAATGCAAAAAAAAAAAAAAAAAAAAAAAAAAAAATGAAATGCGAACGAGATATTGTAAATTATTTCTCCCATAGGATTATAGCGAGCGGGTGTTTTCGACTGAGTGAAATAGCCTCTTTCAGGAGCCTCAATACACTCAAATTAAGGCCTCCAAACATGAAATAACAAGTTTTGATATAATAATGTCATTAATAAAGATAAATGACTTTTAGGTAAAAACTTGTCAAGTTCTATATTTATTATTAATATATTGATCCAAAAGTTAGCGTTTTTCTGTCACAAAATATGTTTTTAGCTCAATAACTCTTAAAATGTAATGAGATCATACATCTTCTCCTTTATGCCATAAAAAGTTTTATTTCCCTTGCCAACTTATCTTAATCTGAAACAAAAGTATTATATGATCTGCGTATTTATTCTCACATAATTTCTTAAATAAGAGTCTCACATTTGGCATTACATTTAGTAGCATTTTTACACCTTATAATAGATTTTAATAACTCATTAAGAACTAGTGGAATATTTTTGGCCACACTAAGATTTCATTATCGGTAACACAATACACAAGATCAAAAGGCATTTCCGGATATTTATCTTTGTCAGTTTTAAGTAACCATATTTCTTTCCCATTATAACAGATGTGTATTCGTGTGTGCATTAGATTTAAAAAAAAAAATGTATATGTCATGGTATACGTTTATTTACTGTGTATGAGGCCTGCACTAGAGCCGTAAAAAATTTACTGTTTATCCATTTCTTTTGCTGATGCAGATTTGGCATTTATTACGTTTCGTAAATTGTAAGGTTTGAAGTTTCTCGTTCAGCTATTTCAAATATGTTTTACATTAAATGTGTTCAAGACAGTCATTTTTAGATATAACCCTTAAGTAGTTTCATATGTAAAAGTTTCTTGTATGTAAAAGTTTGACATATAGCAGAACGAATGAAAATACAAGTTCCATTCAATAAATAGTCAAAAATTAATAGTTCGAAAAATTGCAAAATACGATTAGATATTAGAACCCTGAAAGTTATAAAATGTTCTAATAAAAAAAATTGAGGTTTAAAAAATTAAAGATTTTTGATATAATTATTCTGGTACCAATTCTATTTTCAACAGCTGTTGATGGGAACTTTTTGAAAAATATAATACTCAATACAAAACTTTTTTTCTTTTGAATTTTGTTCTTACTACTGTTATTTTTAGTCTGAAACATTACTTTTACTTAATAAGACAAATCACTGACAGGGAATAGTTAGTAGCAAATTTGGAATTGCCCCCATGTGGGGCGTACACCTCACGTTGGAAAACACTGGTATAGAAGATCTTAATAAAATTCGTTGTATTAGAAATGTTTTATGTTCACAATTAAATTTTTCGGTTCTTTCAATGTGAACGTTTCTTCATGTACTTTAAATTTAGTGGAATGCTGTGTTATTGGATGATTTTCTCTAATTAACGACGTGTCAGAATGTTGCAGGATATGAATGTTGCTTTTATCCTATTTTGTTGTTGTATTACGTTCATTATTGGAATAATTCCCAGTTGAAATAATGTGTTTTCTTTAAAACATCATTGTAAAATATATTGTTGAGCTCTTTTTTTTTCTTCTTAAACATAGCCTTTTGTATTTTTTAGCATCCTTTCCCTTTTAAAGATTAAATAATTGATTTATCCCCTCCCCTCCCCTTTTTTTAAAATATAGGGTTCACACTTAGATTAGTTACTTCAATAAAGTTTTATCTGAGTGAATATTTGAACTTTTTTAATAATAATAATCTAAACTGGGAAAAATTTGCTTCGCACGAGTTTTTTTGATGAAGTTGAAGTGTTCTGATGCAATTGTGCAGCGTATTAGTAGATTATTGGTTTCAACGAGACTTAATCTTATTTCTTTTTCGCTGTTGATAGCAGGCAAATAAATCAAAAATTTATTAAATTCGTGGTTACGTAGTTATTTATTTAATGAATCATTTAAACTAGACTTCCAGTCGCATCGCATATATTTTATTCTCCTATTTATCGGTAGCCATGGGGAAGAAGCCAGTTTTCTAACTGTTTGATCGAATCATTAATCAAGCATTTGAATAATGCATTTAATAACGCTCCGTTTTTCTTCTCCTTCTTTTTAATAGATCAATCCTTCATATATTGAAGTTTAAGGAAAAAATAGATCTTAAGTGCACTTTTCTGTCCTATTTCTACCATATTTAGGGAAATTTATGAATTATTTTATTTATCAATTTTCGCGTCATCATCTGCTTTGGATTTATATTTGCGTATTTATTAAAACAGGCCAATCCAAGCGCTGTGTAAAGCGTTTTGGTCACGTGGTGTTAGAATTTGTACATTTTCTCCTCAGTATCATAACACCGTTCGATTTTTGTATATCGACGCCTGTCCTAGTTTGACCGAGAACGACAAAACGGATATGAACTAATCGTAGTTCATGTCAGTCAATATACGACGTTCAAATAATTCTGCTTCGTTCTAAAAATATAAAAGACAGGTTTTAGATTGGGAAGTCTGCTTTTAATCCGTGGTTATTCCAGTTGTGTAAATAAATCGCTAACTGACTGGTAAGCATTTAATTTATTATTAAATTCTGCGTTTCATTGTGAAAAATCGCGTTTAAGTAAATGATAAATTGAGTTTGGTGTTATAATTTAGAGTGAAGTTACAATTTTATTTTAAGACTCAGTATCTCGAATAATAGTGTTTAAATGATTTTAAGTATAGAATGGTTTTTAAAAAAATTGGGTGATTAATTTTAATTTAAAGTTAATTTTACTTAAAGTTTTAATACATTGCTAGCAGGAGTATACTTGCAAATTTTCCATTACCGGAACGTTTGATTTTGTATTATAGGAAACCGCGAGAATACGATCCGCATCCATAGGTGGATGGCTACACCGCAAGGTTATTTAAAAAATATATTTTCATTTCGATTTTTACGTTAGAAGGATTTTTTTTTTTTTTTTAACATATCAGTACGTACAGTATATTCTGATTATTTGGGACGCATAGGTTCTAGCACGATTTGTCCCGATAAAGCAGCTGTGCCAATTATCTATATATTTAAAACGCAAACAGATTCTCCTAAGAGCGATTTCGGCTGTACTGGGCATGCGCAATAAGGGTGCTTTTCTGTCTCTAAATGGAGTATGAAACCAGTTTTGAACTGGCTTCATTTCAGATGTAGAATGAACATATGATGTACATAGTATTTATCGTTCATTTACTGGGATACACAAAGTAATTCGGTTATAGAAAAATAATTGCTGGAAGTGCGTTTTGTGATATGCGTTTGTACATTTAACAAATTTTTTTAATATTTCTTGGTGGTGTATAAATTCTATATATATCATATACATAGTTGCAATTCATATCAGTTTATTGACGGAAATTGCTAAAGGAGAATGTTCGCGTGTGTTATACTTTTTCTAATTGAACTGAATTTTAGTATACTATATAGTATACATGTAAATTTATAGATCATATTCGTATATATCATCAATTTGAATACTTTTCCGACTGTAGATGGTAATTGCTGAAATTGGGTTTCATGCGTTTTTCAAATTGATTACTTTAATAGCATCTTTCACATTATTGGACGGGGAACTTTTGTTACTGAATGTGTTGGAAAGTGTTTCATAATCTATGCTTGACGCAAGATTTTTCTTTCTTGTTTTTCTTTCTTTTTTTAAAAGTATTTTATGTGTACATAAAACAAGTTTGGTATACTATTTGCACATAAAATTAAGCTAATCTTTCTGCTAGACAACGACACACAAATTTTACAGAAATTGTATTTAAATAGAAGCAAATAATAATAATAATAATAAAAAGAAAACTGCCCAGTTAAACTGAGGGCATTGAGCTCACAGGCTATTCACACTAATTTTATATTATACTCTTATTTCAAAGAATTTGAAATAAGCCCCTCGAAAAATAAAGAAATCGACAATATATTAAGGGGGGGGGTCTTCCCCCCGTTACCCCCCATCATAGTTAACTAATGAACACCTTAAACTAATCAGGGAAGCCTCTACTTACAAAGAAAATATATACAAAATTTGAAGAAAATCGGATAACTCTGCATGGAAAACCCATTTATCTAAATTAAGGGGGGGGGGTGATTATTCCCCCTTGATACTTAACCAATGAACTACCAAAACTATTCACCGAAGCGCATTATCAAAATGAACTTATATACAAAATTTGAAGAAAATGGGATGGGATGCATGAAAAACCCATTTATCTAAATTAAGGGGACTAGCCCCCCGTTCCCCCCTTTTATACTTAACCAATGAACCCCCAAAACTAATCAGGCAAGCGCCTTAAAACAATGAACCTGTAAACAAAGTTTGAAGCAAAACGGTTATTTCTATCAAGAGTTATCGCGTTACGTACATACGTACATACATACAGAACGGGCGGGCACATTAGCTCTCAGGCTTTGATAGCCTGTGAGCTAAAAAACGGTATTAAGGTTTTGATTTTTTGTTCTTTAAAATTTCTTTGAATGGTATTTTTGTATTTAACTGTCATATTAACTTCAACTGTCTGAACATCCATTTATAAATGGTGCGTTGTTGAATATGTATATGTGGTTCAAAACTGACCATTCTCTGACTTAGTTTCGTCGAGATTAATATGCAAGGTCACTGATAGCCGGCTTTATCTGACGACCTTTCGTGCGTTCTTTTGGCCATTTTCCAGCTACTTACTACTCTTTATGATAGTTCTTTTAAATTATAATTTGTGTTAACTTTTATATGCATTGCACCGCAGATCTAAATAACAATACGGACATGTAGAAAATTGTTTGATGCAGTGAAATATCGTCTTTACTTTTGATGCATTTAAATAATTTAGATTAAAAAGACTCGGTACTATTTGAACTTTTTGAGTTTTTTATAATTCCTTTTTGGCATATTATTAAAGGGTCTTATAAAGGAAAAGGATTTAGTAAAAAAAAAAAAAAAACGCAATTCTTATAGTAAAATTAAAAAAAATATATTTTGTAATATAAATAAATGTGCAAATAATATAATTATATGTGCATGCATACGGCAGAAGAATAGGAATGCCGAACGTTCGGGTATTCCATATTTTGGAATGAAATGATTTTATAATCATCTAATGGTTTTAATAATAACTTTGTATTTTCATAAAATAGATAACTGACAAAAAAAAAAAAAAAAAAAAAAAAAAAAAAAAAAAAAAATTACAGACTATTTTGATGTATGTATTTAATCAATTTAATCAATATGAGACAATATACATATTTGAAATGAAAAGCGCATTCTGTCAAATCCACATGAAAATTGTCTCTTTGCGCATGCGTCAACTTTTTTTTAAGTCTTCTACCCTCAGAAATGGGAAACCTGATTGATTAACCCAATCCTCACCTGTTTACAAGGGGGTTGAAAAGGGTTGATTGAAAACGGATGAAGCCGTATCACAGACCTTCTAATAAACTAATTATCTTTCCTCTGAGAGCCGTACCATTGGATTGAAAGCATAGACCTTCTAATTTATTTTTGCTTTGAGGTTGAAAGCTAAAGCTTTTTTTTTTTTAAGAACTCATGTTTTCACTACTAAATATGCATATTTTTTCGCAAAATGTTATAGAAGGCTTGGATACAGTTATGTTTATAACCGATTGAAATGTCAGAGTTCGGAAGATGAGAACTACTTTTTTTTATTGCTATGTTAAAGGAGCCGACGTGAAAACAAACAAACAAACAAAAAACGAGAAGAAAACATTATTTTACAACTAGATAACAATATTTTTTCACGAAATTTTTACCCGGGCTGTAAAACCGTTTTATTTATCACCAATAAAGATTTCAAAGAGTTCGGACAAAAAGAACTTTTTATTTTAAAGCTATAAAACGACCCTGGGTAAAAAAAAAAAAAAAAAAAAAACAAGAAAATGAGCGCTTTTATCACTAAATATCAATATTTTTTCGCGAATTTTTCATTTAAAAATATAATTTAATACAAAATCGAGTTAAAGATATAAAATAATAAAAACTTTTTTTAAAAATTTATTATCGCGGGATCGGGCAACGCCGGGCGGGTGTCAGCTAATAATAATAATAATAAATCAAGTAAATTGAGTAACATAAATATGTTGAAGTTTTAGCATTTTGAACATACTGATATATGGGAAAAAGAACTGAGAAGTGAGAGGGGGTTAGGTGAGAAACCTAAGAAAAGTGTAGAAATTAATGTTTGTTTCGTTTTTTAGGGTTTCGTTCATCTCACGAAACCCTATTACTCCCGTTCCGTTGTCTGTCCGTCACAGAGCCATTCTCAAAAAACTATATAACTTATAGAGTTGAAACTTTGTGTATATAGATGAATACCAGCTGTGAAGAGCTCAAAATATTAAAATTTGAAAAATTCGTATTATTTTAATAAATAGAGATGAAAAACCAAAATTCTAACAGCCTTTTCCTATTAAATTGAAACATTTTTCGTTATAGCAGATGCCAAAAATTAAAAATCCACAATGAAATTCTTTGTACAATAATTAATTTTCTATCAGACGATTTCCACGTGAAAAATGAAAATGAAATAAAAAGTTTCACCAATTGAAAAAAAGATAAACATGAAATAAAATTGATTGACGTCATAGTGGTAATAAAACTGAAAATGTCTAAGATTTTTCAATAATACAAGGCGTATGAGCATGTGTATGTACACAAAGCAGATTAATATCACGTCATCAGAGAATTAAAAAGAAAATCTGACGTCCTATTGGAAGTTTAACGAATTTTTCAAATGTTTGAGAATAATACAAAGCGAGTATCAATAAGTAATAGAGAATAATAAATGTATAAGTTTGAGAAACATATTGAATCGTGATAAAAATCCGATTATGGAAATATTCGCATATTTTAACATTTTGAAGGTGTACAATTTGTTTAATTTTGAAATTATTTTTTTTTAATGTTGCATTTAGTTCGCATGACGGGTATTATTATGACAGAATATAATAGCGGTTTGCCCGCTATCCGGCTGGTTTAGATATTCGAAACAAATAGACCGGTAAATTTTTACTTTATAAAAAACATGCTTTTTTTTTTTCTTTTTTGTTGCCAAATGAAATTTATTTGAATTTATTAAAGAAATGATAAAGTGTTTTGAAAGGAATATTAAAGGAAACCCTTTGAGCGATCTTCGATCACACTTACCCACTTGTTGGAATTTTCGTAATCTGTTTCAACAAATATTATTTTTACTTTCTTTGTTAAGTTAGTAATATAGTCGGTTGGTGTTTGATATACAATCGTTTCTAAAAGAAAAAATTATCTAACTCTGGGTAAAAATAATTTTAAACCTTCTCTGTATCATTTTAATCTTTTAAGAGCTGCCGTTATTTGCAAAACTTTTTATTTTGAATGCTAAAAGGTTCTGTTTTATCTCGTATCTGGCTGGGAATAAAATCACAAATCAGTTAACTTTTCAGAGAGCCGTAACCTCACCTCACTTACGGAATATTTAGTCAGTATCATCCGTCGTAAGTGAAATAAAAGTTCTGATTATATTATTTTACTTCATGTTGAAACTCATACATATTGCATAACTCTTGGTAAGAAAAAGAACTTACTTCAACTTTTTTTCCCCCTTTTAAGACGTTTTAGAACTTTATTTTGAACAGGTTGATAAAGAATAAATTTTTCTCTGAAGTTCATATATTTTCTGTAACAGCTGTTGTAATGCTTTATTCTTTTTCAAAATCATAAGAGGGAGAGGTGTGCATTTAATATTTTGGCATAATCAAAAGTTTCTTGTTTTATGTAATATGCTTTATACTCCCCCCTCCCCCGATTTTTTTGTATTATTAAAATAAGTTAATATGTTTTGAATTATTTTATTAAAGTTTAAACCAAATTCTTACTTTCGTAAAAGAAAAAAAAAAGTCGATGGTCTAGTCTAAACTAGATCTAGGACTTCAATTTTCGAGCAATCTCAAATAAAAGATGTAGTTATTATAATAATTGTTTTAGAGAAAACACTTTACAGTTGACCTGAATAACATTGTGAAAAATTATAAACATTTCAGCCATTGAAAAATTATCATAAACGGAAATTCAAGCGAAATTTAAATTATATCATCTTAAGTAATAATGTTTTAATCATTCAATACCATTGTAGTAAAAAAAAAAAAAAAAAAAAAAAAAAAAACTGCTATTATAGAAATTTAAAAACAAAGATTAATAGTAAAGTCTATTTTGTAAAAATTTCCAATTTATTTTGAACTGGAGTTTTTTTTTTTAATATAAAAGTTTTTACGCGACCAGGAAAATACACTTGAAGGAAGGCATGAATCTTTTTTAAACAAGAGTAACACTTAAATAATTGATCAATTAAACTAGTGGGATACTTATTCTTATTTACTTAATTTTGAATTAATTGTAATTATTTAAAAAAAATCATCTTTTGAAAACGAATTAATAATAATTCGCAATGCTATCAGAGGATTTGGGGGAAAATAAAGAAAAAACTTTCTGAGGTTGTTTTTATTAATCCATTTTACAACTGCACCTGAACTACTATGATTCAAATAGCAATTTAACTTTCCTTCAAGTTATTTTGTTTCAATACCTTTATTTCCTGCATCGCGTTTAGTACTTTAGTCTTCCATTTGTGTCACTATTTAATATAATATAAAAATTAAAAAAATCTGAAAAAAAAAAAAGATAAATGTTGCTCTTTTATTGAAGAAATTGTTGTAGGATATAAAATTGTATTTTAATGTTTATTTTATTTTGTTTTTAGCTGCTCTAGAAAAAAATTAAATTCTTGTACAAATATACTAGCTTCCTTCGGACTCAACTTTCAATTCCAAAAACAAAACCATTTGCCAAATCATAATCTTCTGCTAAGATTATAAAATAAAAATTAAAAAGAAGAAAAATAAATAAAGAATTGTTATTATTATGAATAATTAAGAAATATAGGTTGTTTTATTATTACAGTTTGGTGCTGTTTACCCATACATATCCGATTGTGCCAGTTCCTTTGCGCAACTTATTTTCATTAACATCTCTTGCCGGAAGACTAGTTCGTAAACGAATTTTTAAAATTTTAGAAGCACATCGCTGCAATGGTTCATATCATTCATGTAAAACATGTTTTTAAAGAAGCAACATTTCCCCCCTTTTAAAGTCGTCATTTAATTCAATCCATTTTCCATAGCAAATGTTCAGTAGGATGTAAAATAAACTAGTTCAGAATACTGAAATTCATCTTTGAATCCTCGTTCTGAATCCTGATGAAGGCTGGGTACGTAACCGAAAGTACTAGATGATTTTCATGTAAATTTTTAACATCTATTAAAGTATTTTAGTGTCATCTTTTGGGTAATTGATCACATTATTTGTGTTCAGTGGGAGTTTATGTTCTTTCACATTTTGTCATGTGTCGCTCGTGATATGTTCTTCTAAATACAAAACCAAAATTTTCACGACATTGTACTTTACCAATAAAAATAAATAAATAAATAAATCTGCAATCAATTTACATAAATATAATTTAGATAAATTTATATAAACGCCCTCAAGAGATTACTCTCCTTTTGATGATCAAATTAACTTTTTCGTAGATAAAATATTGCATTTGGTCCTAACAATTTCCAAATATTGCATTTCAAAGCTTGATGTTTTAAATTTTCTTATTTTTTCTGAAATTATTCAAATACGTTCACTCTTATGAAAAATCTAAAAGCACTGCTTGGACAGAGACGTTTGTATGCATCGTACCAATTTTCCTTCTCTTACTGAATTTTCATTTGAATGTAACTAAGTGGTCATAATGTTGTTGATATTTTGCATTTCATGCATTTCGAACATAATCCGAAAATAAAATTATGCATAATTAAGTGTGCTTTTTTAATAATTTTAAGAATAATGTTGCTTCAGAAATATCGGCATGTTTTGTAGAAATTCAGTCGGACCGGCCTCGAGCCGAAATTTTATCTTAATACCGGCCGGGATCAGGCCGATGTTTTATGTTTTATACCGGGTCTGGCCGGATCAAAATTTTTTTTTTGCCCGGGCAGGGGTCGGGCTGAACTTTTTACTTTTAAACCGGTCCGGGCCAATAACATTTTTGTACGAATCGGGCCGAGCCCGAACTTTTAACTTTTATACCGGGCCGAGCCCCAAACTTTTAACTGTTATACCGGGCCGAGCCCCGAACTTTTAAATTTTATACCGGGCCGAGCCCGAACTTTTAATTTCTATACCGGGCCGAGCCACGGTTTGGGCCGGGCCTGGAAATTTCGGCTCGTGAGCAGAAACCCGCTTAAATCGACTACAGTTTCAGCTGTTCTATCACAACTGATCTTTGAAATTACTCTTTCATTGATCAGTATTTTTTAATTAAATCAACTTAACTTTCTGTGTTACTCAGAATCAGTTCTCTTGTATTGAAGAAATATTTTCTTAGCTTATTTTTTACTATTATTATTTTTTTTTTTACCAGTTATTACTCCCTGGACTAGAACCAGAAATCAATTTATTAAACGGAGTTGTTGAACTTATTAATAATTCTAATATTTAATACATATTTAATGCCGCATCTTTGCTTATTATACATATTTTATGGTTTTTAAATCAGTACATAAACGTATTTTTTATTAGTAAGTATGAAATCATGTACAGCCTCACTAAATCGATATAAGCTTAAGTCGACGTTTTTTTTTTTAAATCTCCCTGTGCGTCTAGTTATCGAGATTTCACTGTATTTTATTTATTTTTTTCTTCATGAAAGATAGAAATAATATTAGAGGTATGATTTTAATTCATACAAACAAATTAAAATATGGCAATTTTTTTCATTTCGGATTTGGGGCGGTTTTGGCTTTAAAAAAATTAATTTGTTGGTGGCGGATTGTGTTTCGGATCAACGAAAATTATTTTGTCAATTCAGTTTGGATTTCGGGTCGAGTTCAAATGGAATTTTGGGGGTTATTTCAATTTAATTTCATAATCTTCAAAATAAACAAATAAATAAAAATCCAGTATTATGGGTTGTATCTTTCCTGTACCGAAGAATGTTTTTTTTTTCTTCCCATTGAAATAAAGCGGAAAACATTAATTAAGCTTAATATGTGCAAAATAAAATGACCTAATGACCGATATATGATGTAACAATTGTTTACCGATCATAAAACTCATGTTATACGAATGTCACTTTCAAGTATTTTACGAACAGTGTTCCGTTTGTATTAATGGAAAAGAACTTCATTGTAAGTGCGGTGATTACCTTGACAATAAGGTTTGTTCCACTGATTTTCTCCTTTTCTTCTTAAAGACAACGTATGTATGGAGATTGAAACTTCTTATGAACGAGTAGTCTAAGTTGTTTTTGTTATGCATTATGCAAATGAAATAGTTTATAAATATCTATACTAAGCGTGGAATATTTAAATCTTTATCATTATGTAAATAGCATAAAATATTGCTTTGTTTACACGTATAGTGTAACTAACTTCCTTGATTGTTTATAAAACTTTAATTGCTTCTAATATACTTTATTATAATAATTTAAGAGTACTTCTCAATACATTATGTATTTAAGTTAGGTTTTGTTTGTTTATATATCTTAAGTGATTTTTTGCATACTTTTTATTATTTTTCAGCATGCTGTTTCTTTAAACTTGCGACTTTTATGGCACTGAAAAAATGCATATCGTGTGTAACATGTATATATACATACATGCATACATATATGCATATGTTTATGCATACATGTGTAAACATTCTGTCATATGAAGGTTTAACTCTTAATGTATAATATGAAGCTTGCATACAAACCTTAAATAAGAAATCCATAATATTTCGATATATAGAAGTCTTGCATGTATGCATTCTGTTGCGCATCCTGCAATAATTTGGGCCGATTCGCCTTCAAAAACCAATGAATACCTGAAATTAAGTTCACACATGGGAGAAAAACTTTTTCCTGGAAAACTTTTATGAAAATTACCCACTTGAGGTGTTGAGGCTCGTTATCAGCCAGACCGCTAATTTCTCTCTCGAATGAGCTTAGAATGCATTCGAATTTTTCTCTAAATGTTTAAATTCTTTTTTTCTGTATACTTTTCTCAAAGGATGATTCTTTGCTTTTCGCTTGGCAAAATTTTCTAAACTATATGCTTAATTTGATATTAAATCTTAATAAAGCTATTGAACTGTGCAATGTGAATACGATTTTAATGCTTAAAATAAAATAAAATATATTTATATATTTTGTAGAAATGTTTTGCCAAGTGAAAAGCAAAGAAACATCCTTTAAAGGTCCTCTCCCCTCGCGCGAAAACACCCGCTCGCTAATGTTTATCTTAAGGGACAGTTATTTTCTAATATCTAGTTTGCATTTCATATTTTTAAACCTTTTTAGCACTTTCCAACCTAGTTGAAAAGTGCTTATGACTTCGGTTTGTCTGGCCGTCTGCCGTCTGTCCGTGCTCTAACTCCCGTAAATATGCTCGGATTGCTCTGCAATTTTTATATGTTATTGTTGCCATCTATAGCATGTTCCCTATTTCAACGGAAGTGTGTAGCACTTATAGTTTTTTTACAGGGACACTCAAAAGAATTCCGTTACATTGCGGTCTATGGGGAAAAATCATTTGTGGTTTATTTAAATAATGTTTCACTAATTTAAACGCATTGAATTTTATATATATCACTAAGGTGCATTAGAAGAAGCTTAATATGGAATAGGGTGTGCATAGCACTTAAAGTTAATTTACAGGGACAGTCAAAAGAATCCCGTTGCATTACGTCTATGGAGAAAAATCGTCTGCGGTTTATTTAAATAATGTTTCACTATTTTAAACGCACTGAAATTTATATATATCACTAATGTGCATTACAAGAGGCTTACTACAGAATATTGTGTATATAGCAGTCATGTTCATTTACAGGGACACACAAAATAATTCTCTACTGTCTGTTAACAATAATTCCTGGAAGTGCGTTTTAAGTTACTGAATGAGATTTTAATTTTAACTCGCTTTTTGTCTATTACGTGGTGTGTATAAATTCTGTAGATCCTATACAGGGAAGCACAAAAGTTCGCGAACACATTTCCGTTTATTGACAAAGTCCAGATGGAGAATTTTAAACTGTGCTACGCGTTTCCTAACTGAACTAAAATTTAGCATCCTATGTAGTATATATACAAACCTATAGATCCTATACAGGGCTGAATAAAAGTATTCTGATATTTTTCCGAATATTGTATATGTTGGAAATTCCTGAAATTATGTTTTTAAATAGGTTATGCGTTTTCCAAATTGTTTACTTGGATGTTATCTTTTAGCTTATTAAACGGTATGATTTGTAAAATTATTTTGGAAGCGTTGGAAAGTGCTACATAATCTATGCTTGACGCATGATTTTTCGTTCTTGTTTTTTTTGCATTGGATAGCTGCGATCGATCTTTACAATTGCCGTTAATTACTCTTTCGATTTTCTTTGCGGATTTTTTTTACGAGTATACTTTTACTTTCGGAGTTCCGAAAGTAACCCCTGATCTCTAATTCCCCTCGCTAATGTTAAATCTATGGGAGTGGAATGAATTCTTATTTTTAAAATATCTCATCAGGAAATTAATATTTTCGACTTCCTTTTTTTTGTGTACTCTTCTTAAAGGATGTCTCTTTTTTTCTCTTAGTTGTCAAAATGTTTCTGAAATATATATATTTCAGCATATATGCTTCATTTATGTGTTAAAATCGTACGAACTGCGTGTAAGATTAACACTTCAGATAAAATTAAGCATATTTTTTTTAAATATTTTGACAAAATAAGAAAAAAAAAGGAAGTCATTTTTAAAATAGAAAAGAAGTAAAAAATATTAACTTCCTTATGAAATAGTTTAAAAATAAGAATGCCTTCCACACCCAAATGTTTAACATTTGCGAGGAGAATTTGAGATCTGACTGACCAAAAGAAGATAAACTTTAAATTTCAAATTTTAATCAATAACTTATAGTTAGCTTACAAGGGTACTCAAAAAAATTCCGCTATACTATGGTCTATGGAAAAAAATCGTTTGCATTTAAAAATCTCATTTTAATCATGTTACTCTATTACAAACACTAGGGCATCATACCCGGGATAGAGAATATATGTGAAAACTATTTATTTTTTAAATTGAAAATTCTAATAGATTTTTTACATTTAATAATTTTTCTTTTAGATTGCACCCTAAAAGAGCATTTTTATATGAAAGATGTCAATTGGATATTCAAATAATTTTTTTAAATTTATTAAAAGCAGTAATTTCGTATTGGCCTCGTGCCAGAAGTTAATAGCCGAAGAAATCGTTAAAAATTTCGTTATCTACAGCAGTTTTTTGTTATACTTATAATTTCAACGGTTTTAAGCGCTTATTTCAATTACATGTCTGTTAAATCTGGGTTTTATTTAAACTATTTTATTTATTCCTTACTGAATTTTTAATTTTGTTACTGAATATTATTAGCTGGAAACAAATGCTGATTTTTTTATATTGTTTAAAGTGAAAACGGATTAATATTTTGTAATCGTCTGCAAGCGATATAGATTTTTTTCTTTTTTAAATCATGCTCGAAATTTAATTTAAATGCTATTATTAATTAGTAAATTGCGATACAGTTTTTAAACAAATTGCATTTGAAAGTAGATTTTTTCCCCGTATATAACGGTGTAAAAATTACAAATATGCGATGTTTAGAAATTAAAATAATTTCAGTAGCAAAAATCGCAAAACCGAAATTTCATCGTCAAGTGTTGCCATTCGCAAAATGACCAGGGCCCGCTTAAGACTTAAAAGTAGGGGAAGCCCGACACCACTCAGGGGGCCCCCCACCTTTTACTCCCATTATGCTTCAACAATTTAAACTTTTACTATCAAAATTTCGAGTAAACAACACTTTTAATATTAAACTAAAACTAACTACCTATATACATATGAAAAAGTATTTATTATATACATAATTATACATAACAAATTAATTTTGTAAATAAATTTACAAATATGGAACTACAGGTTACAATATTTGAACTTCAAAATATATTTTATGTTTTACAAATTGCAGGATTTGCCAGTGCTAAGAACAGTTCGGGGACAACAAATATTTGACATAAATTTATGTTTAGTGGCAGTACAATTTTGCTTCTATTTTATAAACAGAAATTTGATATGACCTGAATGCAGGGTTGGCAAGTTTTTGACAGTGTGACGGTTTTAACCATGGTTATAACTGCCATGTGAAAAAACCCTTTTTGACATAGTTTTTGACAACAACTGTCAAAAACCTAAAATTGAGTCCAAAAACAGTTTAAAATTATTTTTACAACAACATTAAATTAACAATTTTGCATAATTTTTAGTGTTAGACACATGGGTAAACTTTTTGACAGTAAAACCAGTATAAAAATCCTGTATAAAACCAGGGGTCGATCCAGGAAAAAGTTAGGACCTATCTAGGTTTTCTCTTCACAAAAATCGATTTAATAAATCATGTCCCTTCACAAAATTCTATTCCATAAAAACATAATCTTAATGGATTATTTTTATTTTGTTAGGTTTTAAAATGTATAATTTACAAAGAAAACAAGTTCACAAGAAAGGAAAACTTTAGTAGGACTTAAAGTTATTGTTAGATGCTTGGTTTGAATTTGAGCAGCTTCCATCTTTCACAACAAAATGTTAATTTTCACAAAAATATGATAAATTTCACTTTTTTTTTTTTTTTTTCACAAAATGGGCCCCAAGAAAGAAAATCCCTATCGACCCCTGAAAACTCAAAACATTATTTTGGTTTAACAAGTTTCTTAGACAATAGAAAACAATTGTAAGCTATAAATATAGAATAAAAAATAATTAAAAGTATTGTTACATTAAAAATATGAACTAATCAAACTATTAAATACTTATATAATTTAATGTATAAAATTTCAAATAATTTGTATATTGTTTTAATGTTTGTTCCAGGTTACTAGAATCCAAATAAAGAAAAAATGTTACACCTGCTCTTTGCTTGTAAATTCATATTCCACAAACAAATGTTTAAGGATTAAGGCGAGACTTACAGCTACAAACTTGAAAGAATATGCTCCAATAAATAAATAAAAGGAAACTATTTTATAATGTATAAAAATTAAATTTAACGTAAACAAATTGTTCTAAATAATTAGCTGAAACTTACATAATAAAATCAAAATGAAGATATATTACACATGTATATATACCAATTAATTTTTCAGCAGAGCTGAAATTACTCTGTAAATGAATGAAATACAAAGCATGTGAATTATCAATTTACTAAACAGCGTAGAACGTTATCTATAAATATTGAAAATAACAAACCATCGTCTTTTAAGTTATTGATTTTAAAGAATGTTTAATTATACTGATTTCATATTATAATTCATTTAATAACTCAGAGAACATTCGTGTTGCAATTGTGTTTTTTATCTAATGTTTATGTACAAAAACAAACATTTAGAATCATTAAAAATCTAGGTAACTTATAATCAGTCATTGAATAGTGGCCACTTTAGCTTTACACAAGATTTTTAAGCATAAATTAGATTGCTAACATTTTTTTTTTTTATAATAAACTGAATACTTAATAGTAATAAAGATATAAATAGTACTTTGAAAAATGCATTTAATAGTAGTTTCAATATTTTTAGCTATTTTTCTTAGCATGACAATTGAGAAATAATTTGAATTATGACATAAATTTTTATTATAACTTATAGCATAACTAAATAAAAATTATTTATATAACATATAAATTATTATTTAATCAGTTTTTAGATTGATTTAATATAAAATATTACAAAAGTGCAATAATCAGAAACCTTTTATAATAAATATTAAGAACCATTAATTCACAAAATTTATTTGCTATTGTCATCAAAATCGCCTCATTTCTAAAAAAACAAAAAAAAAAAAAAAAAAAAAAATTACTGTACATGAAGATTTTTTAAGGTAAAATTTTCAAATAGTATAATATAAACATCTGTGTACTGATGAAAATTGTACTTTCTAAAACATCACATTGGCTTTTTTCTGCTTTTTACTAAAGCGAACTGTTCAATCACATCATCAAAAGAAATTTTTAATGTCAAATCACTCTCAATTGTAAGAAGAGATAATCCAGAAAGATTTTTTTTGGAAATGCTTGATCTTAAACGATTTTTAATACGTTTTAGCACTGAAAAAGAACGTTCACTGGAGCAATTTGTAATCGGAATAGAAAGTACAATTCTTAAACCTGTTTCAACATTAGGAAAAGTATGTTCAATTCCTAATGACTTTATCATTTTTAATTTTTCAACAGTTTTTAAATCTTTTGATAGAAAATCGTTGAACTGTAAAAATTCTTCGGAAAATTCTTCATCAATATCATTAGAATATATTTCTAGAAAGTGTTTTGCTGCATTTTTAATTTCATCATTTGTCATATTTTTTGAAGACAAAAAGCCAAATCTTGACTCTAAAAGAGAATAAGCATTTTTTCTTTTATTTAGTTCTGTGATGATAGAGTCACATATTACATAATGGGTTTGATACAGAAATCTCTCCCTAGCAGACAACTCAACTTCGACACTTGCACTATCGTCAAGCATTTTACTTTTTGCTGTAATTCTTTTTCTCTTACTCTCATAATATTTTTCACCAGCTAAGATTTCCGCTTCATTTTCATAATTTTCAAAATTATTCCTTACAGATTTTATAAAATTCTCCAAGGATTCATAGAGGGGTACAATAGCTGCCATTTCACAGTTTACTGATTGAACAGTCTTGTTCACACTGTTCATCCTCTGCAGTATAGTATCCCATATAACAACCATAAGAGCAAATTCAAATAAGTGCATTTTTGAAAATAAATTTCTTGCTTCATTTCTAGTAGTTGCAGATTCATTAACATCTTTAGAGATGGTTGATAAAACACTCAATACATCATTGTAATATTTCTTTAAAACTTTCACAGCATCTGCACTTGCAGACCACCTTGTTGTTGACAGAGATTTTAACGTTAATTTGTTATCTATCTTCTCACTTAACAGTTCCCATCTGTGTGTTGATGCAGAAAAAAAGTTATATACACTTTGAATTAAACCAAAGAAAGAAACGGCTGAAGAACAACATTCAGCGGCATTTGTACCGACAAGATTTAAAGAATGGGCTGCACATGGCACATATTCTATAAGAGGAAAATCTTTTTTTAACCTAGCTTGTAAGCCTGAATATTTTCCTGACATATTACTAGCGTTGTCGTAAGACTGACCACGACAATACTGTAAATCAATGCCGAGATCTGCAAGAATATTAACTACAACCTCTTGAAGATGTTGAGAACTATGGCCATGGATGGGTATGAATTTCAAAAATCGCTCAACTGGATTCCCTTGTGAATCAACATATCTCAATACCAGAGAGAGTTGGTCAGTATGTGTAATATCAGGAGTAGAGTCCACTATAATTCCAAAATACTTAGCTTTCTTAATTTCCATTAATATTTCATTCAACACTTTTTTTGACATTAGTTCGATAAACTCTCCGACAATCGTTGAAGAAAAATAACTCACTGTACCTTTTCCTTTATTGCCGTGAGTAATAATATGCTCAGCCAGAAATAAGTCAAAAGTGCTTAACAATTCTATAATTCCAAGGAAATTGCCATTATGCACAGAACCGAATGTTTCATTACTTCCAAAGAAAGGAAGCCCTCTTTGTGAAATGTATTTTATCACAGCTACTACTCTGTACAATACTTTTTTCCAATAATTTCCTTCTGCCTTATGCTGTTCAACAAGGCTGCAATCGATACGACCTATTACTGTTGAACGCTGTGAGAATGAATAAACAGATTCCCTATGGAAAGAAGAATTTTCATGCGATGACAGTCTTTTACTAATATTTCTCCAATCAGAAAAACCATTCTTACAAAGAGCTTGATCACTTGAGCTGTACAGTTTACAAATGTAGCAAAACACAGAATTATTACTTGGCGAATATAATAACCAGTCTCTTTGGATTTTTTCTCCATTTTTTTTTTACACGGAAGAAATTATTTGAGGAACACATTCTTTCCTTCCCACCAAGTGTTCACTTAGAACTTTCTAAATAATCAATATTTTGAGGTGGTTTGTTGAGAATAAAAAATTCTCTTAATGTGTCAGTGACTGGAGGCCATAATGCTGGATCATTAATTTCATATACAGGACCAGTATTTAATGCTGATGGCTCAAAAACAACTTCAGGTGAGATTGAAACGCCAGATTCAGATTCATTATTATAATCTGAAATATTAGTGCATGCCACAAATTCTTCACTAATATTACACAATGGAGTTTCCACTGTTAGCTGATTGCTCTCTGCTGTAGTAATTTTATCGCTATTGTATACTTCAGACAATGATGTAGAAGATTGATCACGTGGCACACCTATATCCTTATTCTCCCTTGTATCTATTTCAGTACCACTGAAATTACTATTTTCATTTAATTGCACACAATTATTTTCATTTAATTGATCGTCTGGTACCGGCACAGATTGTTTGTTTTCGGAGAAAGAGTTTGCTGTTTGCCCAAGTAGATAATTTTGCATTGAATCCTTAAGTTTTTTTCTACACTTTTCATTTTCAGCTTGTAGCTTGCGCTTGCATCTGCCCGATTTATACTGTCGTTTTTTTTTCCATTATTATTTCACCACACGATTTATATTTATAATGCAAACAATGTACTAAATGGTAATTAACATAGCAAACGAACACGAGGATATGATCATAACTAATCAAAAAATTCGAACGTGGAATAAACAAACACTATGAATCACGAATACGGTTTCAGTTAATTTTACCCAAAGAAATGTGCGAAGTCCATAAAGAAAGGAATACAAGCTATCTCATAATTGGCGAATCGCGTTTACTCCGCCTTCTTGCTTGACGTCACGACGGGTGATCGCAAGGCTAGATTGTAAAAAGAGCGAGTTTCGTAATTTAGATAAAAGTTTCGTAAGAAAAAAAAAATACATTTTTAACCCCGACTGATTTTTTTCCCCATAAAAATTATTTTCGAAAAGCAAATTTGGGGGCCCCTTTGTATTTCAGAGGGTAAGCCCGGGCTTCACGGGCCTATTCAGTAAACAGGCCCTGAAAATGACGTCAGCGTTACGCACGGACATGTTTGTCCTTTATAATATAGATAGATAGATAGATAATGAAATTGATATCAATTTTTAAGGTGCATTAAAACCAGGGCTGTAGTGGGTAGTTGCCCGGGATGTTTTTTTTTTTAACCGGGTTTTTTACAACCCTGATGGAAACATGCTTTCTGTTGTGTATGGAGCATTTATCATTCATTTACAGGACCACACAAAAGTATTCGATTACATAATGGTCTACTGTGAAAACTGTTTGATGCAGTGTTTAGTTTTCAGTATTAGTGTTTAAACTATAAAAGGACTAGTGCTCATAACACTGTAAAAGTGGTCTGTGTGACATTCATGTGGTAATTTTAAAATATATCATAAAACAATAATTAATTAACAATACACAAATAAAATTATTTAAAAAAATGTTAAGTATATAATATATAATGGGTATTAAAAATTAGTTAATATGAATTGATACCAGAGTAAACTAATTTATTTATGGGCATAGCGGAAACATAATTTATTTATGTTACACTTTTAAAATTTTTATACAGTCCCTGGTTCTTATAAGTTATATTTAGAAAATATTTTCCCATGCTTTAACTAGCAAGTGCAACAATAAAAGCTCCATTCTTCTATGACCAAAACTCACCAAGTTATGATACCTTGAATTTTATGAAATTTGGGAGCTTTCCGTCACTAAAAACATGCTTTTCTGTTTTAGTGCTGGGAAGCTTCGAAATTTTCTAACTTTCAAAGTATCATAACTGGAGGAGTTTTGGTTGTAGAAGAATGGAATTTTTACTGTTGTACTTATCACGGCATGGAGAGAAAATTTCTAAATAAAACTTATAGGTCCCAGAGAATGCATAAAAATTAAAAAAGCGTAACTTTCTGAAACTTAGGCAAGACTATTTCATAAACATAATCATAATTTCTTTGAACACTTTCGCAATTTACATTACCTACGTATCTCCAATCTTTAAAAAATGTAAGCATGTTTCATTCTTTTTGGAACACCCTATATAATATTAAGCAGGTATGACAAACAATTAAAAAGTTATAATAAAACGTTTTTAGAAGGTTATGTTCACAATTGAAAGATGCCACTTTCATAATATTATCGACCTTAGTCCTTTTTAATGAATAGGTATTATGTTTTTTATATTACAAGATTTTCTTATTGCTTTGTTTTTAACTTGTGTTTTTTCTTTTTTTTTCAGGAATTTGTGTTTGCAGAGTAAGCTGTTGATTGCAGCTGAAATGCAATGGGCGATATGGGATCTGCAAGTTTTTTACATATCGGGGACATTGTATCCCTCTATGCAGAAGGAAACGTTTCAGGTTTTTTGAGTACTTTAGGGTAAGAAATATATTTTTTAAAGTTGACTGATTTTTTTTAAAAAGTGGGGTCTTTCCACAAAATTTATTGTTATTATTATTATTATTATTTTGGCTGTTGCACCATTTTCCATCTTTCTCATACTTTGAACGTGGAAACCCATATAGAAAAGAAGCTAAAATCAATTTACAAAAAAAAAAAAACTTCTATCTTAAATATCTTTTCGATTAGATGGATCCAAAAGTGCGATTTTGCACGTTTTTACAAAAATTCAAACGTTTATAAAATCTTGCTTAATTTTTAAACTAATAGAAATAAACAAAAAATTCAAGAAGATCGAAAAGCTATATCCCTCTTTTTTTTTATCAGATCATAATCTCTATTTTTTAAACAATTTGAGTACTTTAAAAACTGAAATATTGGTCAAAAGGCCAGATTTTGAAAAAAAAAAAATCGCATGAAGGGAAAGTGTGAGCTTTTTATATGTGTTATTAGATTACTATTTCCAAAGATGTCCATAAAAAATAATACAAGCTGTTATCTCTCTTACTTCCTGAATTATAACAATTAAAAAAAAATTTTAATTAAAAAATCCGCATTTTTGGCACCTTGTAACCAAAAAGGGACAATTGGTATTCTTTAACAATTTGGCAAGGAAAGACTCTCTGCGAGATATAACTTCTTGAAATTGGAAAAATAACAGTCAGCTATGCACAAAAATAATATTTAGAAGATAGACACATTTTATTAAATAAATTTTCCGAGTTTATTCCTGGAATTCACAGTAATTTTCTGTTGCAATTAAAGGTTCAAGAGACAGAAGAATTTTTTAACAGATTTGATTCCGTTTTTTAAAAATTGAATACCAGATGTTAACAAATTTAGGTGATAAAGAGGTAATGTAAGGTGTAATAAATTGTTTTTCTCATTTTCTCTTTGTGTTTCAAAGAACAAAACCATGCTCTTACTTTCTTCAATAATTGGAAAAAAGAAACTAATTCATATTTTATTATCATTGATTTTTTAATTGATTCCTGAAAGTCTGTTCCATAAAGGGGTATAAAATATAAGATTGGATGAATAAGATATCAAATAGAAATTGGTTGATGTAAAACAAACTTCCCCTTTTCGGCAAAACAGACTTAATTTTTTTTTTTCAAAAATTACTGTATGAATTGAGAATAAACTTTATGGATAAAATTTATTATAGCGGGCAATAATATTGAATTTGGATTGTTTTTATGAGTGGCTCAAAATTGCTGGCAAATTTGGAAAATTGAGGAAATACGTCAAAATTGCTGTTCCAGAAAAAATAACAAAAAATCTAATAAAAAATCCAAAATCTGAACCTCAGATGTATTCGGGCCTGTTTTCGTCTATCCTGAACCAAATTTGTAGACCTCTATGTGCGATAGATTTCTCTAGCCATCGGAAAACAAACAGACACACAGACAAAAACTTTTTTTATTAATATAGCTAGTTATTTCTACTATAATACAATTTTTTTTTTGTTTTCTTATTACCCTGTTGTTTAAATTAAATAAAATAGTTTATGTAACAAGTTTATTATTTTTTTTTTCATCATTCTATATTGTTCTAATTGTTTCTATTTTGTGATTCTTCTCATTCATCTTTCATTTATTATTCTTGTTACATGCTCTTAACTTCAACTGAAATCATTTTTTTCTTCTAAATTTTAGTCTTGTAGATGACAGGTGTGTTGTTCAGCCAGATGCAGGGGATCTGTCATCCCCACCCAAAAAATTTAGGGGTAAGGCTACTTGCTTTACTTTTATGATTTTCTATTTTTTTTCCACTTGAGGTAAATAATGCAATTTGAATAGAAATTTGTTTATTGCTTAAACATAATGTAAAAAAGTTCACATCATTTACATAATGTCTGCCATAATAACTGTGTTTGATATATAGTTATATTATGTTTGATATATGGACTGTTGATTTAAAATAAATAAAATATGTTTGAATTTGGAAATAAAAAAAATAATTTTATAAATAATTACTGTGAACGTCTCATTCATAGATAGTTCATCACTGACACAACAAAGGGGAGTTTGAGGGGGGGGGGGTTAAATCCCTCCCAGATCTAAATAAATTACAATAATTGTTGCTTATATGAATCAGTAGTAAATTAGCCACTTTTATGAATCAAAACCAAAATTAGTATTAGTATTTTTAGCTTATTCACAATCCATGGCTTCCTTCTAATTAAATTCTATTCAATGAACGGGATTCATTTAAATGGTGATTATTGTTTTTTAAGAAAAGTTAAAAACAGAAAAGATGCCATGGTTAAGTGAAAACTGCTCACTTGTTTTGAAAAAGGGCAGTTGTTGCATTATTGTGGATAAACCATAGGCTATGATAATGGTCATTTGTTGTTGCACTGATGCTTTGAGTATGATATAGTGCGAGTCTTTTAATTACATTTCTTTCTTTGCTGCTTATTCGAAATTACAGTGGACCATTAAATTTGAGGAAAAACATAATACACTATGTAGATCTCTATCTGTCTCAACACACTCTTGTGCATTTTTGTTCTCTGCTATTGCTAAGACCAAGTTATGGACATACACAGAAGGGGGGGAGGGTGCACACATGGTAAAAATCTTTGAAAAAAACTTTTGAGAATATAAATAGAAAAAGTTGTTTTTGATTGTGATTGAAAACTAATTATAACATTATTGCAATCGGTGTTTCTTTCAGATCATTTGTTCTGGGGGAAGAGTACATAAATTTAAAGAATGTAGTTCATAAGTTGGTAATGTAGCTTGAAATTATCTAGCTTCGGGGAGACACTGCCCTCTTCCCTCCCTTCCACAGAGAGATGATGCTTGAAAGACAAACTGTTTGCAATTTCATTGACTGATAGATACAGGCCCATGAGCAGGTTTTTCAAAAGAGAGATATTAAATGTGAAGCATTTTCGTATTTTATAAACATTACTATATATAACTGCACACTAATTTATGCATAAATTTTAATTAATTAAGCATTAAATTAGTTATATATTGATTTACATGTATTACATCTTAATTGACTCTCCCTACATATCATCAAAATAATGACCTATTGTTATTCACAAGAAGAAAAATATAATTACTGTTTAAATTTGATAAGAAGCAAAAACCTAGCAACCAGTCCAAATTATCGTGGAGAGATGGATTCCTTAGACATTTTTAGCTACAATGCCTTTCTTTTAAATAAAAATATATGAGTAGATCCTTTCCTACTTATTTCAGAAGAAAAAGGGAGAAAGCTCACACTTTTTTTCAAAAATGTTGATTTATTTTTTTCTATTTTTCATAGTCGAAGGTAGATACCATTTATCTTTCATTCACCCATCTAATGAAAATCTTGCATATGCCAGCCCATGGGCCAAGTTGCTTTCTCAAATAAAAGTATTGTAAAGGATGGGGAACAGATAGACAAGAGCTTTGGTTGCAAAAAAGTTCTTATGACAAATTTGATATCAAATAAAGTACTGGAAATGCACAGTAATTCAGCCAATGACCTCGTGATTAATATCAACCATATTCCAAAATATGGAGCACCTAATTCAGTATTATTTGTGTCAGATGATGGTAACTTCCATCAGTTCTTGTGATATTGTTTCACTTGACACAAAACAATACAAGTCTGTTGAAAATGTTGCTATAATTGCTTCATAATTGTTAAAGTTAGGAATAAGAATTCAGGTTTGTTTTGGAATGAAACACACTGTATTTTTGACTGAACCGATTGGTTTCAACCCTAGTTTCCTATACAAAAATTACTTCTGTCGTGGGCTCTTTCATCTCTTAAAGTTTGTCTCATTGTTTCTGAAACACTTTATATAAATTTAACATAGTTTTTTATTATTTCATTGGTGCAATGTATGTTTTGAAACTCTAATTTAATAAATGCTGTTGAAATGAATCAGAACCAACATAGCTGCTGATTCTAATGTCCAGGAAAAAGCATTATGATTTCATTCATTAAAAAGATTGATTCGATTAACCAGTAGTTCAAGCAAGCAGCAATCACCATTATCAACAACTCAGTTCCCCCCTCTCTCCTCACTACAGCCGACTTCTGGCTGTGCCACTCAGTTCAAGATTTATATTTTTTAAAATAGCATGTGCTTTATCAACTGAAAATTAATTTTCATGTAAAAAAAAGCATAGCTAGTATTTTTCTAAATACTCAAACATTCCAGATAATTTCTTCTATAAACTTTTCAGCATTGTAAATTTAGTATTTTATAAATAAAATATATCTTGAAACAACTCATTTTTTTATTTATCAGGATATACATCCTGATCAGATATATCGAGAGGAAATAATTTTCATTTTTTAATATATCACTAATGTATATTCTTATATGCTTTAAATAATATGAGGTATCATCTTAGCATCATTGTTAGCAATATTTATAAAAATGTTGATAAATGAAGCATCATTATTTATAAATGCTTTTCAGCATAATTGTTAAGTAACTTTCAATTTATTTTGTGTGTGCCCATTTCTTCCATTTAATTTTAGTAAAAATTCTTTTATTAAAATGAAGTTATATAAACTTAGGAAAACAATTACATTAAGGCTGCTCTTTGTAGAGAAAGTAGTTTTCAACTTTTTCAAAATTCATGTCATTATAACATGTATGTGTATGAGATAATAAAAGTAGTGTTGCACAGTACTGCAGTTAATATTCAAAATCACTATTCAAAATTACATATATGTAATATAAAAGCTTTAGACATTAAGAAAGATTAGTTATTCCTATGATTATTAATATCAATTATTAATATCTCTATCATTTTATAATCTGGGGGGTAATTTTTAAAACATTTGAAATTGTTTTAAAATCGAGCTGTGTTATTTATTTATTTACTGCAATTAATTATTTTTTACCCTTATTTTATGTTTTGATTAAATTAGTTTCTCTCTTTTCCCTGTGAACCTAACTGGTAGCAATTTTTTTTCATTTTGTGATGATTATAAGCCGATCTTCAGAATGCAGATAATCTGAATTGCTTTTCATATTTATTTGTATTTTTTATTCTAATAAGAGAAAACAAAGTTCATGATTCACATTTATTTGTAGATTTATTTCATTACCAGTTGGCATGTATAAGGCTTTTGCACTTCAGTCTTTGAAATTATTTTCTGATACATTTTTTTCATTAAATTTTAATTAACTGAAATTTTTAATCAAACATGTCAATAAGTTATGCTTTAGCAAAACGCGAGTGTACTATTTCAAAATCCAGTTCAAAAACCTTTTGTATGATGCCTTATTCATTGTTATTGTTGTGCATTTTGTATGTGCATGAAAAAAGGGATGTTGATATCAGAAAAATAATACAGGGTCATTCATAATTCCCTCCGGGGTTTCGAAACGTTATAGTAAAAAAACGAAGACGAATATGAAAAAAAGAAACATATGAAATTATTCCGAAACTATTCAAGTTTTACTTACATACATTACAGGTGTTCTATGTGTGAACCCTTGGTCACACGGCATACATCCATGCGATAGTCCAGTTCCTGCCATACTCCGTTTCTTTAAATCTGAATCAGTGGTGTCAGTTCAACGGGCCTTTCGTAATAAATATCGAAAACAGGGACCAACTGACAAAACAATTCATGTGTGGTACCGGAAATTTAAAGAAACGGAGTATGGCAGGAACTGGACTATCGCATGGATGTATGCCATGTGACCAAGGGTTCACTCATAGAACACCTGTAATGTATGTAAGTAAAACTTGAATAGTTTCGGAATAATTTCTTTCATATGTTTCTTTTTTTCATATTCGTCTTTGTTTTTTTACTATAACGTTTCGAAACCCCGGAGGGAATTATGAATGACCCTGTATATATGATATGTTTTAAGTAATAAAAAAAAAAATTATCTATACATTTAATCAAACACATGAATTATTGAAGCGCAGTGAGATGAAGGCTCCTATGTATCCACTCTAACAATGGAATGAATACGATTTGTCAACAATAGCTAGATCAATTACAATGTAACGTACCATTTTCATAGATCTTACTGAGACAAAGGTAATAACTTGACCCAAATTTCGAAATTCGATCTGTGGCCTGAGTAATTAAAGGTAAAAATTCTAATGCAAATACCCTATATACGACAGTCTTCAGTAATTGGGGTAAGCATTACCACGATGTATGTTGCATTGGCCCTCCCAACCGCTTCCAACCAGCACTGAGAGCAATGAATAAGCTAATACATGAAAGGAAACTTCCTCTTATTGCTGATAAATTATTAAGATGTTATAAGTTCATTATTGAAGCACAGTGAGCCAAAAGCGAGCCAAGCTTTCTTTGTATTCACTCCAATTTCTTAATGAAATGATTTCTTGATTTCTCGGCAATGACTAGATCAATTACAATGTAACTTGCCACTTATATAGATCTTAGTAAGACAGAAGTAATAACTTTCCCCGATTTTCGAAATTCGATGTGTGGCCTGAGTAATTAAAGGTCAAAGTTCTAATGCAAAAACCATATATACAACAGTCTTCAGTAATTGGGGTACGCATTACCACAGTGTATGTTGCATTAGCCCTCCCACCCTCTTCCAACCAACATGAGAGCAATGTATAAGCTAATACATGAAAGGAAACTTTCTCTCACTGCTGATAAATTATTAAGATGGTTCATTTCTCAATGAAATGATTTCTCGGCAATGGCTAGACCAATTACAATGTAACTTGCCACTTATATAGATCTTAGTATGACAGAAGTAATAACTTTCCCCGATTTTCGAAATTCGATGTGTGGCCTGAGTAATTAAAGGTCAAAGTTCTAATGCAAAAACCATATACACAACAGTCTTCAGTAATTGGGGTACACATTACCACAGTGTATGTTGCATTAGCCCTCCCACCCTCTTCCAACCAACACGAGAGCAATGAATAAGCTAATACATGAAAGGAAACTTTCTCTCACTGCTGATAAATTATTAAGATGGTTCATTTCTCAATGAAATGATTTCTTGATTTCTCGGCAATGGCTAGACCAATTACAATGTAACTTGCCACTTATATAGATCTTAGTATGACAGAAGTAATAATTTTCCCTGATTTTCGAAATTCGATCTGTGGCCTGAGTAATTAAAGGTCAAAGTTCTAATGCAAATACCATATATACAACAGTCTTCAGTAATCTACACGAAAGGAAACTTCCTCTTATTGCTGATAAATTATTAAGATGTTATAAGTTCATTATTGAAGCACAGTGAGCCAAGCTTTCTTTGTATTCACTCCAATTTCTTAATGAAATGATTTCTTGATTTCTCGGCAATGGCTAGGTCAATTACAATGTAACATTGTACTTATATAGATCTTAATAAGACAAAAGTAATAACTTTCCCTGATTTTTGAAATTTGATGTGTGGCCTGAGTAATTAAAGGTTAAAGTTCTAATGCAAAAACCATATGTACAATAGGCTTCTATAACCTAACTATGCATTTTCCTGGTGTATATTAAGTGTTTGTCCTCCCATCATTTTTCAACTGCCACTGAGAGCTAAGAATATGCTTGAAGCTGTCTTGATTGTCGATGTAATGAATTGCATTGCAGTGGTGTATATAATCGCCAGGCATGATCCAAAACGAGAAGAATAATTTAGCAATGAAATTTAATTGTAATATTTACTTTTCTGCATTTTATTTTTTTTCTGTATTTTTTTTAAGTATTTGCTTTTGAATTTGGTATTCTCTTAAAACCTATTTTCCTCTGTGGTATGATAAGCTCTCTGAATTTCATAGACACAAGCCTAACTTGTTGTGTTTTAGTTACGAATACATATTTCATTCAGCATAGTATTTGATCAAAATATTTTACTGTATCAACGTATTGTTGACGACAATTAACTAGGCTTAAAAAAATAAATTAACATAAATATTGTTAAGCTAAATTCTGTGTTAATGAATATTTTATTTTCTAATAATTTTTAAAGATATAAAGAGTTAATAAATTTTACAAAGCTGTGATAAGCAGAAATATGTCTATTTTATATTATGTAGTTTTTTGTTTGTTTTATGTTATTATATAATTAATTTTTACTTTTTATTCATATTACAAAAAAATTTTTAATTGTATAATTTTTTTAATAGATTGTCTTTTTCGCATGTGTCCCATGAGCCGCTATTCTGCTCAGAAACAATTCTGGAAAGCTGCAAAACAAAGCACAACAACTACATCAGATGCAGTCTTACTGAAAAAATTACATGTAGGTTGTACTCTTTCTTTCCTGATAATGTTTGTTTACACAATACAGGTATGGTTAGGCAATATCTTTTACTTTTAGAGTTTATTTTAATTGATCGATGTTTTATTATTGTTACTAGCTGGCTTTGCCTGCTAGTGGGCCCCTAATTTACATCGGGTCCTCGAATCTATGAAAATCCATTAGTTCCACCTTCCACCGTCAGGGGCGCAATTTGTCCTATACGAACCTCGGGCATGTGGCACCGTATAGCAGGCATGCTGCACACGCGCTGCAACATCCATTAGTTCCACCTTCCGTCGCCAGGGCTGCAATCTCTCCTATACGAACATAACCGAAATTCTGTAAAGCTATCGAAATCCCATCGAATGAGCCAAACCCCGTCGTAATCGGGCCCATAGAACCTGAGATAGGAAAGCGTCCCGTGGTGGTGAAAAATGAACTAAAATAGGTAAGCTCTATCGATGTCGAGTTGAATGAGCCATAACCCGTCGTCATCCGGCCCATAGAAACAGAGATACGAAAGCGCCACCTGGTGTGAAACTCTGAACTAAAATCGGTAAGCTCTATCAATGTCGAGTCGAATGAACCAAACCGTGTCGCGATGGGACCCATACGACGGGAGATATTTTGAAAAGAAATAGCACATTCTTTAGCTTTTTCTTTTTTTTCTCCTATACAAAAATCGGAATTTTGCTAAAATAAAAAATTATGGTCCGAATTCGAAAATTTTTTGAATCCCTGAAATGTCAGCCCATTCTGAGCAAGGATGCATATATTTCAGATTCGAAAATTCGATAATTTTGAAATTTTTATATAGCATATAAAAACTGCAATCATTTTCAAATGCACCATTTTATCTCTTTCAGATATAAATTATTTGCAGACGAATTGTCTCTGTTGAGTGTTAAAATAAAAAAGCAGGTGTCTTTTTGGAATAAAAATAAATTCATTTTCCGTTTCATTAATGAGTTTTAATTGATATTTTTAAAAGTTACTGGTTGATTTTTATGATTTTTTTTTGTTGAATTTGCGATTTTTTTACACATGTTTGCAAATTTTCGTGGACGTAGAGTAATTATTTCTACTTGTTTCAAAAAGCGAGTGGAGCAATTTGATATCGTATGTGTCAACCCTGCAACATTTACAGCAACCCTCTTTCCTGTCTGGATCAGTATTGGAAGTCTGGACAGTTTTTGGCCGAAATAAAGAAAAGTTACGGTCTGAATTAAAAAAAAATTGAATTTTTGGAACAACAAAAATCGGTCGCGTGTGTGCCCCGATTTTCGGATCGATACCTCCGGTAGTTTTTTTTAAATTCGATGATGCGTGAAATAAAAATTTTACAAGTGTGGGATTATCAAAACGGAAATTTTCTTTTCGTGTTTCGATAAAACTGTTCCTTGTTTTGCTAATTTTGATGAGGTTTTTAATAATAACGTTTTTAATTAGGGGACGATTTCTTCGATACTGAGTATTACCAATCCCGGTATTTTTCCGAATTTTTTGAAACAAAAAGCGCTTTGCTACTCGCTATGGTTGCAGAGTTTTTCCAAGTACAGACACACAGACGTTTCCGAACATTAATAATATAGATTTTCAATACATGCTTAGTTTTTCTATTCATTCTATCTGCCCTCCCCGTCCCCTCTACCTAAAAGAAGTATTATAATACATTTACTGTAACACCCAAAACAATTCAGAACAAATTTTGAAAATGTTTTCTACTGTGCAGTATGCAATAAAATATCATAATTCTTACTTATGTTTTTCAGCATGCAGCAGAGCTGGAGAAAAAACAAAATGAGTCAGAAAACAAAAAGTTAGTAGGGACAGTCATTCAGTATGGGGGAGTTATGCAGGTATATATTTTTCCTTTCTTATTTTAATAAAAATTTTATTCAGTCTCTGGTGTAATTTTATGTATTTGCTATATTTGTGGAAAGACGTGATTTATATAATAATATATTTATCGAGGAATTTGTAATATTTAGGCTGTGATTGATAAAGTAGTATTACATTGTGATAGTTATTAAGATTAGTAACAATAACCCCAACACAAATTTGCACATTCTTTCAGGTCAATATAAGAAGAGAAAATAATAGAATAAATATTCTTACTTAAAATGTAGAAGTCAATAATTTTGGTAGGTTGGAATAAAAACTCTGTAGTTTGGTTGAAATCTTCTTTGTTGTATACTTCAAAAATCAGAAAAGATGTAATTACACCTTTGGCCACACATCTTAAGAATTTAAATACAGGAAATCTTTTTAATTCCCAAAGATAATATCAATAAAAGTTGTCTGGCGAACATTTTTTTAAATTTTTAAATTAAAAAATATGGCAAGCTCTAAAATTTAATCAGGAAATCACCTGTTCAAAAAAAAAAAAAAAATAAATAAATAAAAATAAAAAAAATACTTGAAACTTTTTAAAACAGCATATTTAATATGAGCCTAATTACATACTCTGACGCTGATTCATCAAACTAAATTCTGGTTAAATTTTGAGACACGCTTGTAAATACTAAGAAATGGAGCCAACAAAAGTAAGAAAAGGGAATCTTTAAAATCATTTGTCAACTGTAAGCAATGACGAATTATAAGAGATAAAATTAAATGCATTCCAAAATCAAAAGACTCTCTTGATATGTGAAAATGTGGGATACGTTATTTATGACATAAATACACACACACCTCCATGACAATGAAAGAAGAGAGGTAGAGATTAGACATGTAGGAGTTTTTAATATAAAACTTATATTCACTGTAAATGTCTAGTTTAGAAATTGTTTAATTTTTATTATTCAATCTGTCAGATTAAAACTATGCAGAAAAAACAAAGTAGTTGAATTCAGATTAAAATCCATTCAAATGATATTAAAGCTAGTTTTTCACAACAATGCATTTGGAAACTTCCAAGCTGTTTATGAGTTTTCTTTTAAATTTGACTTTTGGAATTTAGACAGCGCCTTCTTTTAAATATTTAACCCCCCCCCCCCCAAAAAAAAAAAACAAACAAAACAAACAAACCTCCCTCCCTCCTTTTAATATATATATATAGTAATATTATTATTATTAGAAAGTGTTAAGATGTAGAAGAATGTTATTCAATTCATAAAGAAAATAGTCATTGCATTTTCTTCTTGAGCAAAGTTGTATTTACGAGAATTTTTTCTGTGACTATGTATTTTTTCAATATATTTCCCTCCTCACAAAAACTAATACATTTTTGCTCTGAGACATTTATATTTTAGTAAATTTTATGATGCATTTAGATAAGAATTTGCTAATAATCACTATCTCATTTGTATCATGTATTATAAGGTTATTCAGAAGAGGAAATTGAAGACACAAGTGGTTGAAAGTGCTATTTCATACTATGCATATGGTGTGCATAGCACTTATAGTTCATTTACAGGGACACTCAAAAGAATTCTGTTACATTACAGTCTATGGGAAAAAATCGTTTGTGGTTTATTTTAATGTTGTTTCGCAATTTCAAACATATCGAAATTGATATAGTATATCACTAAGGTGCATTATAAGAGTTTTACTCTAGAATATTTTGTGTCTAGCATTCATCGTTCATGTACAGGGACACACAAAAAAATTCAGTACTGTATGTTAACAATAATTGCTGGAAGTACATTTTCAGTTGCTGAACGCGTTTTTAAACTTTTACTCATTTTTTGTCTATTACTTGGTGTGTATAATTTCTATAGATCATATACAACGTAGCGCAAAAGTCCTTGAGTACATTTCTGTTTATTGACGGAAATTCTTCAACAGGAATTTTAAACTGTATGCTATGCTCTTCCTAACTGAACTAAAATTTAGCATTCTACGTAATGTATATATCCTATACTGGGCTGCACAAAAGAATTTATATATTTTTCCGAATATTGTTGGTAATTCCTGAAATTGGATTTTTAAATATGTTATGCATTTTCCAAATTGTTTATTTCAATATTTAAGCCGAAAGGTAGGCCTCCCCACCCGGTTTGACTTTGACCTTGTTTACTTCAATATCATCTTTCACCTTATTAAACTGTAAAGATTTGTAAAATTATTTTGGAAGTGTTGGAAAGTGTTACATAATCTGTGCTTGATGTATGATTTTTTGTTCTTATAATATAAATGCTAAGTGTAAGGGGACATTTAGTATTGTTAAAGGAATGAGTTTAGATTTCATTGTCAAAAACCACCATAGGAAATCTTTTAATTTTCATTTCATGTAAAATAAAGCCATGTTTTGAATAAGTTTTTACTCAGACATTCTTTAAAAAGTGAAATTTAAATAAACAAGAAAGAAAAACCATGTGTCAAGCATAAATTATGAAACAATTTCCAACACATTCTAAAATTGTGACAAAAGTTCAACATTTAATAAAATGAAAGAGGACATTCAGATAAACAAATTGGAAAACCCAATTTCAACAATTACCATCTATAGTCTAAAAAGTATTCGAATTATTTTGTGCAGCCTTGTAAATTTATGTATAGATTTATATATATATATATATGTATATACTACATATTATGCTTAAATTTAGTTCAGTTAGGAAACACATAACATAGGTGAAAATTCCCCTTCAGCAATTTCAGTCAATAAATTTATGAAAGGTGGTTGCACACTGGGACATAATATATCATTTTGAACCAGAAATAAACTATTAATGAAGCATCTTATCCGATTGTGGCTGACTTCTTGGGGGAGGGAGGGGTTGCTGAATATTGGAGTATTTATCATATCTGTAGATTGTCTTTTTACTAAAGTAAAAAAATAAATGATAATTTTTGAAAAAAGCAACAACAATCACAGAGATGCCAAGCTTCCACTAATTTTCCGTAATATGTGGATTGATTTGACCCAGCTTAACAATGTTTTTAACCAGAAAATATATTTGATAAATCTTTATTTATTGAATTTCAGGTTTCTATGTTGAATTTATTAAATTTTATTTCTTAAAAACAATTCTGGTGCGAAACATATTAAACCTGGGTCAAATTAACTCTCATATTACGGAAGATTAGTGGGAGTTTGGCGCCTCTGCAATCAGATAAGAAATTTTAAATCTTTAGCAGTTGCTAGGATACACTATCTATCTGGTCTACTAAAATAATTTTTTTCCTGTTAAATTGTGAATGTATGTATGTATTAAAAAATGTGTGTTTATTGAAATTTGTAAGCTTCAAAATATCAATATTTAAATAAAAATGTTCAATTAATTTTTTTGAGGGGTGCAGGGAGGGGGGCATAATAAAGTGATAACACATTTGAAAACAGTGACTCAACATTTGGGTTATGCAAAATCACACCAGTGGCTATCAAAATTATTCCCACATGGCAAATCATATTAATAATTATAAGAATTACCCAAAGCACATTTTTCTTTTTTACATATACAGTTTCAGCTATTTTTTGTTATAACTGCATAATAAACATTGGAAATAGTTTTGTTCTAAGACACTAATCTTGAATATATTAAATAATTTGATGAATCCAAATTTATCATGACGTATTCTGTTGCAGAAACTCTTCAACTTTCACATTTCTTAAGTTATGTTTTCTTTCCAGTTACTGCATCTGAAGAGCAACAAGTATCTGACAGTAAATAAACGATTACCTGCTCTGTTAGAAAAAAATGCCATGAGAGTTTGCCTTGATTCTGCTGGGAATGAAGGATCATGGTTTTACATAGTGCCTTTTTACAAATTAAGATCTACAGGAGATAATGTGAGTATTTAAAATATTTTTAAATGAAAGTTTCTAAAAGTATATCTTGTATGCATTTTAGAATATGTATAAGAAATGCTACCTGACCAAAAAAAAAATATATATATATATAAAATTGTCAGTTGATAAATTTAATAGAAAATTTGTTGATATTTTTTCCATCTCTCATCATAAAAAAAAAGCAGCTTCAAATCAAAGACTATATTAATTTAAATGAAGATTAATAGTTCTGTCTAGAGACCTGCATCACGTTGGGTTACCCGCTTTTACCCATACCGGGTCAGGTTGATACTATATTTTTTAGTTGCAGTTCGGGTTGACTTTCATTGTTTTGGGTTAGGTTTTTTACTCTTGCAGGTCGTGTTTGGGTTAACCCGCTTTTTCAAAAAAATGTCCAAAATATTTTTTCAGATTAAAACATGTATATACAATAAGATCTCCATAATAATAGACACTCCTGAAAAGCGGACACCTATTCAATTCCTGATATTTCTATGCTTATATCTTGGAATAGTGGGCACCTTCAAATTTACGCACACATACCATGCATATGTGTGCATAAACTATCACAAATACGATACACGTGTTTTTGTGCGTATCATACAAAATGTTGATAATGTTTTTTGTAGTCTGAGAAAAGAAAAAATGGTTCTTAACTGCACCGTAAAGAAAGAATAATTTATGATTACATTTCTTATATACATTTTATTTTTTCTCATGCAGTAATTTGAATACTCATTCATATTCAAATACGTATTTATTTTCATCTGAAACATAGTTCTGTTAAATTTTTTTTGTGAAAAGATCCGATGCAGGACTATTCAACGATCTTGAGGTGTCCATTATTCAGAAGTTTCACTTTATTTGAATATTAAAGAAAATAGATATGTCCATTTATCTATATAAATTATAAAATTGGTATTAGAGATATAAATGTACATTATTTTTCATAATAGCATTAAAACATGGTTTATTGTCCTTTCATTGCATGTTTGAGTCAGGTTGCGTGTTGAAGTATTTCGGGTTCGGGTCGAGGAAATTTTTTTTGTCGAGTTCAGATTGGGTTGCAGGTTGACTTCAAATTGAATTTGCGGGTTTGTTTTGGGTAAAACCCGGCCCATGCAGGACTCTAGTTTTGTCCTATAAACCCTAAATCATGTTAATTTGTACATTTGGAAAAATAAAAGAATTTCATATTTTTGTATAGTATTAACTTGGTATTAGGATGGACATGAATTATTGCTTTATTTTCATAAAAATTACAATTTTTTAATTTATTCTGTTAAAATCTGAGAATGTCTGTCTGCCTGTGTGTGCATGCATGCATGCGTGTGTGTGTCTCCAGAATCGCAGGAAGTAAAGTGTCCAGACGAGTAGCATTTGGCACAGAAAAATCCAATGATGTCATTCTTTCTATTTTGCTACGAAGCATCTATGCTGCTGAAGGCACCTAGTCCCCCAACAGTAGGTTTTTTTGGATTCCAAATTCGAGTTTTGTTTGGAAAAATAGACTGAAGTGTGCATTGCCGAAGGCAGTGGGGCCCCAAATCATAGGTTCATTCTGGAAAAGGTTTGTTTGGTAAGAGGCTTGTTTGATTCAAAATTCATTAAAAATAAGAAAAATTATATAAATATAGATATTCGTTTGATTCAAGGTTCATTTGGAAAAATTGACTAGTGTAGCAGGTGAAACATGCTAGTATTTACTTTATAATTTGAAATTGAATTGATGTATGTTGTAAACAACTAGATTATTGTAAAGATTATAATAGAATAATTTATATTTTATCTGTTTTAGGTAGTTGTAGGAGACAAAGTTGTTTTAACTCCTGTAAATGCTGGTCAACCTTTACATGCAAGTAATTATGAGCTTCAAGACAATCCAGGATGCAAAGAAGTAAGTTCATCTTAAAATTGATTTTTTTTTACTGATTTTTATATTTAGCATGATCTGTAATATGGAATTTTCTGTGTTTTCTTGAATCATTTTTATTATTGGACTGACTGAGCGGCAATTCCATATGTTGTATTTGCCTTGCATGTGATCTGTGGATTTCCAACAGGAGAAAATAAATAAATTTTATTTTATATTTAGAATTTCTTATCATAAGTATAGAAACTTATATTTACATTGTAGATTAAATGAAAATTGTATGATACTGATGCAGTTACAGTAAAATGTTGCAGTGTTCTGAATAAAAATGCATTTTTTCAATGATATCATTCATCTTAAAACATTTCTTTTTTTGAGGATTTAGTCCCTAGCTGAAGTTAATCTCTAACAGAGTTGGTTGAATGAAAAGTCCCTGAAAATGATGTCATTTTGATGCAACTATAGAAAAATGCTTCAGTTGTATGAATTAAAATGTATATTTTCTTTTTAAAATGTCATATTTATACATGAAGCATTCCATATTTAGTATTCTAGAGAAGCATAGTATGCAGGGATGCACCTCAGCTGGCAGCAGTCAATGAAGGATGCCATTATTTATATGATTGGAAAATATAATATTATTTTATAGTAGCTGACCCGCCCGGCCTTGCCCGAGCCCGTGTAATAAACTTAAATCTCTTAAAAAACGAAACTCTGGCTACCTTTTCTCCGATGACTTCAGCACCATATACTGGGCATGCTCATACAGTCTGGAAAATCTTTTATTTCTCCCTTCCGCAGCCAGGGTAACATTCTGTTCTAAACAAACCTCTTTCTGAACGAACCTCTGAGACAGGTCCCCGCTGCCTACGGCACTACATAGTAGGCATGCTACAAAATTGAGCTGGTTTGGAGAAGATGGGATCATTATTAGCTGAGTTATTGAAATAAGGCACAATTAAAGAAAATAACTTTGAGGGAGGTGCCGGGGATGAGGGGATGTTCAAGTGTCCTTGAGAAAATGACTAATTAGGAGGACCGCTATGCATCTTTAAAAATTCGTTCGTTTGGTTAAGCTAGGAACTTAATTACAAATTTGGTTTAAAGTGTTATTCGGAAATAGTGGTAACTGCTACTCATAAATTTACTTTAATGTTATAAAGGGTGACTATTAAGTTAATTATAATGTTTGGAATCACTTGCAGTGAAATCGGAAAGATAGTTGCGGAGATATAGAAATGGGCCATAGTTAGAAAAAAACCCTTGAAGGACGGGCCGGGGGTGAGGTGATGTTCAAGTGAACTTCAGCAATTGACTAATTAGGAGGACCACTATGCATCTTTAAAAAATTGTTTGTTTGGTTAAGTTAGGAACTTAATTACAAATTTGGCTTAAACTATTATTCAGAAATAGTAATAACCGCTACTCATAAATTTACTTTAATGTTATAAAGGGTGACTATTAAGTTAATTATAATGTTTGGAATCACTTGCGTTAAAATCGGAAACATAGTTGCTGAGATATGGAAATGGGGCATAGTAACAGAAAAAACCTTAAAGGAGGGGGTGGGGGGAGCGAATGTTCAAATGCCTTTCAGCAAATAACTAATTAGGAGGACCACTATACATCTTTAAAGATTGATTCATTTGGTTAAGCTAGGAACTTAATTTAAAATTTGTCTTAGACTATTATTCGGAAATTCTGGTAACTGCTTTGGTAACTGCTTTGTAACCTTGAAGTTATGAATGCTGCTTTTTACGATAATTTAGTAAAAATGCAACTGGTTTGGAAAAGTTCGGAACATTATTAGCTGAGATTTAAAATAGCGGTATTATATAAAACAGCAATTAAACACTACGGGTGAAACTAAAAATGTTAAAATTGTTAAATGTAATTAGTTCTGTTGAAATCAGTGCAGTAGATTTGGATTTATTAATAAGGGGGGTCAATTAAGCAAAAAGCTGCTGCCAGGTGGCACGCTCTCAAGTAAAATAAATGTGATATTTGATAAAAAGTTGTTTACCCTTACTCCTCTCCATTCCCGCAAATATAACAAATAATCTGTTAAATAAAGTTTTCTGTATTAATAATCTCTGTCATGTAAAAAAAAAAAAAATCCCTAAAACCCAGCTAATTATCATGAAGAAAAACATGCTTGGAAATGTTTCAAACAGAATTTGCCGTATGTGTAATTTGTGTAATTTGCCGTATTGCAGGTGGCGCTACTTTAGCATGGCTCGTCCGCCGATAACTGCAATCCATATTAATACTATTTCATTTGAAGTCCGTCCTTATCTGTGCATTGCTACTCTGGTTTAATTAATTTCTTCTGTGAAGTTTCTGTACAACCAACTAACCGAAGAAAAAAAAGTGTATTTTTGATGAGAGTTCTTTGTGCATTTTAATTAATATATCAGTAAATAATTAAAATATTTAAATTCTGAGTTTCAGGTGCACCAGGCGAGGGCTTGAACTACCTAAATCTAAATTTTCAGGGAGTTTTTAATGTGCAGGTGCTCTATGTAACCTCAAGAATTTTTGCAAGAGAAGGAACAAAAATCTTTAATGTTGTCTGTATTAAAAAACATGTAAACATTAATTATTCTAAAGCAAAGCATATTTTGAAATATTTTATTATTATTATTTTAAAGCTAATAACAGAACACAGTTAAAGAGGGTGCTCTAGTGCTCGCGAACGGTGGATGTGCAGCTTTGCTCTAGAAAACAGTCTTAAACAATTGGATATAAGCCAAATCCACCATCTGAATTTATTTCAGAAATTCATTAAAATTTAAAAATAAATTAACATTTTAGACATTAATTTAAATTTTGAAATTTCTTGGGTTATTTTATAAGTTGTTCATATGCCTATGAATAATTGATATTCATTTCACCTAACAATTCATCATATTCTCAAAAGAGTAGTTGTGAAATACAGACATACATGTAGTGAGTTTTTTTTTAAATTGCTGTATTATTAAAAGCTTTAATGGCCAGATGCAGAATTATGTACAATATCTGCAATTTTGGTTTTTATCCATAGACATTACTTTTACATGATGAGATGTATGACATTTAAAAAACAATGTATGCAATATTTATATTCTACAGTAATATTTATAGGAATCAATAAGAACAGTTACCATTATTATATGCTTTCATTTATAAAATAAATAGTGTGAGTGTAAAAGTTATATTGTGTGTAATAACACGGTATGCAAAAAATAATGACTGTGAATAGAGCATACTGTTGAAAGTTGATGCTATGTAGTAGGTAACAATGTTAATGAATTTCTTTTTAAATATTATTAATAAACATTCTTTAGTAGTTGATTTGTACTTATTAATTATGAATTGTCTAAAACATTCTATTGTTGCTTTCGTCTATTTATAATAGAAGGTATTATAATCTAATTTTTTTTTTAACTTCCAGTTTTCAACCAATTTACATGTTTTAGGAGTTAGATATCCCAAAAAATACATTTTTACAAAATGTCTGTCTGTCCGGTCCATGTGTTCTCTTTGTATCATCGAAAAGTGTTTGAAGTTATGCATAGAATTGAATTAAACTTCATATATATGTTTTTGACTATGGACATCAGATCCCAGTTTAAAAAGGGAATATTCCCCCAGAAGGGGGCACTGTGGTAGTAATTTTTGTGACTTTTGGCAGTTTAAGTGAACAAGTTATGAATATTTTTTGATGAAATTTTATACTTAGATGTAATATCATAGGCAAGAGGTTTGGTTAAAATTTTGGAGAAATTTGGTCTGAAGGTGGCGCTGTGATAGCGAATTTTTAGATTTTCAGGACAAGCATGGTAGCTGTTGAAAAAAAAGTCCTATTAAATCACCTAATTATCCAATCTAAGTTTAAGTTTAATTTGCACATTTGTAATTAGCAAAAATTTTCACATTTTTTATATATTACCTGTTAATTGAACTTTATTACAAAATTTCTCCCTCCCACGGTTTAAAAAAATTATTGCCAAAAAAACTTGAAGTGTAATCAAAAAATAAATAACAGATATATTATCTACTCATTTCTCTGCATGTTTTTAGATACATCGTGTAACAATTTTACAACTTTTCAATGCCTTCCCCTCCTCCCCTCCAGCCTCAGCTGTTGTCTGGGGTTAAAATTTCTGAAAAAAGGAATATTTAATCACACAATTGTTCAGTCTAGCTGTCTTTAAAATGTATAATTAAAAAATGATGCTTTTTGAAGTATTAACATGTATGAGATAGAAGAAAGTTTTGGGATTGGCACATCCTGACTTGTTTTTATTTTAATATTGTTTTTTATTTCACAGTGAAAAAAATAATTTTACTGTCACATCTCAATATTTATTCTTGTTTTTCTTACCACATAATTATTGATTTATATTTTTCTTTTAGGTAAATGCAGTAAATTCAACAACTTCTTGGAAAATATCACTGTTTATGGAATATAAGGAAAATATTGATGATGTTTTAAAAGGAGTAAGTTTTCATATTTTTTATCATAATTTTTGTTTTTTGTAAAATTTAATTTCATTCTTAAATCCATTTTTATTTATTTTTTCATTTTTTAAATTGTCTTTTACTTATCAAAATTTGCATATCTGAAATAGCATTTTAATTGTGATTTTCTGAATGTTTCAGTAATTATTTTTAAAATTCGTATCTTTTTTTTTTTTTAATGCTTTTTATAATTATTAAATGATATCTGTTTAACATTCATGCATGACTTGAACAAGTTTTTCAAAAAACTTTTTTTAGAAAATGCATCTAACTGACATTTAGACCAAGGTTAATAAAAATTAAACAGCCATACTGAATAAAATTAGGTATATAGCATTCTTGCTTTCAACACTTTCCAATATAGTTGAAAAGCATTTATGACTTCGGTTCATCTATCTGTTTGTACTCTAACTCTCGTAAATTTACTCGAATTGCCATATAATTTATGTATGTTATTGAGGTTCACTATATAGAATGTTTACTATTGAAAATGAAGTGAGTGGTATTTATAGTTCCTTTACAGGGACACACAAAAGAATTCTGTTATATTATGATTATGATCTTTGAGAAAAAATCATTTATGATGCATTTTAATAACGGTATGATACTTTAAACATCCCAGCAAAACCTGAAGTGATGGCCTAGGCCTACATGCAACCTGCCATCAGTGTGTACTGCTGGCATACAAGTGATTGAATGTAGGCCATTACTTCAGGTTTTACTAGGATGTTGAAAACGATATGCATCACTGAGGTAGGCTACAACATGTTTTCTGTATAATATTGTGTAAGTAGCATTTGTAGTTCATTTACATAGACACACAAAAAATTCCATTGCATTATGATCTATGGAATTTTTTTTTTGCAAAGTATTTCAATGTTGCACTACTTCAAACACAATGAAATTGATATGCATCACTGAAGTGCACTACTAGGTGTTTTCTATAGATTATGGAGTGCATAGAATTTATCATTCATTTACAGAGACACACAAAATAATTCATTTACAGGACTGACTATGAGCGGTAATTGCTAGAAGTGTATTTTCAGCTGTGGTATGCATTTTTAAACTTAGCACATTTTTAGTGTACTATTATGTGGAGTGCATAATTTTTATAGAAAATATATTTAGCTGCATGAAAGAATTTACCCACATTAATAGATATGGACAGCAATTGTTGAAAATGAATTTTTACTGTTTTGTGTTTTTTAAATTGTTTATTTAGATATCCCATTTCATTGTATGAGAAAATGAAATTTCTTTACAATATTCTGATAGTGTTAGAAAGTGTTTCATAATCTAAGCCTAATGCATGATTTTTCATTCTAGCTTTTATTTCAAAATCAGTGTTTAGACTTTTAACTTGCCAATAATAATGTTTATTGCTTAATTTCATTTTAGTAGTTATTTTTATGTTATAAATAATCTAAAATGCATCAGTTTTAAGCATTTTTAAGCATAAATAAATTACATGATTATAAATATCATGCTAAATCTGCTTCATTTGTACCGTTGAGATGCCATTTGTTCTTTTAAAATCACTTCATACTCTTTCTGAATGTTTTAAATAATATTTATGTTTTTACATTTTTCTGAAATGGTATTAAAATTTTTTGTAGGGTGACGTAGTTAGGTTATTTCATGCTGAACAGGAGAAATTTTTAACTATGGATGATTATAGAAAGAAACAGTACGTATTTTTAAGATCAACAGGCAGAACAACTGCCACAGCTGCAACCAGTTCTAAAGCATTATGGGAAGTGGAGGTAGGAGAAAGTTTTGTGTTTAACTTTTGTCATTTTTGTGCATTCATTTTAAATTTTATTATAAATAATAATAATAATCATGTTGCACACATGTATGCATTGTGCTTTTTCATCCTTCAGAAATTGTAACAAATAGTTTAAGGTACTAGCACTGTAAGAAATTAAAAAAATATCTAAAGATGACCAGAGTGCTACATTTACGAATTTCTGCTGGCCATTGTATTTTTTCAGTTATTTCTTACCTATTATTTTTATTCTATTTGCAATGGTTGCATTAACATTAAAATATTGCTACCGCTTATAAAAAATTGAAAAATTGAAAAAAAAGTTTAATTAAAAATGTTATCAAAAGTAGAATACAAAATACATTCCTTTGCAAAAGCTTAAGTGAACATGTGGAAGTATGCCAACTTTCCTGATTTTAGCGTAAGATTCCTGATTTTTGGCCTGATTCTCACATACAATTTACAGCATATTTCTCATTTTTTGTTATTCTTATGTAAGTTTAACTTTTGCTATCGGTCTGCCAGTGATTGTCTTGATATATTCAAATTTCCTCTGTCTATAGCATGAATATCAACATTCATGTTATCGTTAGTTTATTAAAATCTTAAAATCAGAAATAAGTAAAACCCCTCAATATTTTGAATGTGTCTAATTTTTTGGAAGTTTTTTAATTTTTCATTACAATAAATGAATGGTGAAAATCATTTTTGAACTCCTTGATCTTATTGCTTACTTTTCCTTACTAAATTTAAAATACTGTATTACTATTAAAGAAATTACTTTTTCTAGTAAGAGTTTTTAATTTAATAATATTAGAATTGTTGATAATAAGTTTTTAGGCTTTTAAAGGCTAGAATGTTATGATTATCTTACTTATTTAGAGAGTTTTATTGAATCAATTAGTAGCTGTACAAGTCAGATAATAATAGGAACATTGGATAGTTATAGATCTTTCAGAAGAATGCCAAGTTTACTATTTTGTGTTACATAAGTTTTCTATGAAGAATCATAGTTAATATTTCATATGAAAATTGCAGATGTATTTTTGTTATCAAATGCATTTTGTGTCTATAAGAAATACTAAGAAATACTTTAGTATTTGTCTATAGGAAATAATTTAGTATTTCTTATAGACAAATTTCTTTATTTAGTTTATTTTTAAAAACGAAATTGTCAATTTGCAACTATAGTTATTGAAAATGAAGAGAGGTTGAAAATAAATAAAAGTGTATATGAATTCACAGCCTTTGTAATACATTGGTTGCAATCAATGCCAACCTAGCAAATATTCATTGCATTGCTATATTTAAAAAGAAAAATTGTTTATTCTCTGTCACTTTTATCATAATCGTTGTTTGTTTATATAATGTAAAATAGATAAAGGAAAAAACTGATCATTTCAATAAATATTTGTTAATTTTTAAAACAAGTTGAATTTCTTAGGGAAATAAATAAATATTTATTTATTATTATTATTTTTAAATAACCAAATCAGTGACAAAATTGAAACTACTTACATAAATGTGCAACCCTTATATTGACATTAAGTCTCTCTCTTCATCTGGAATGAACTGTAATTGCCATAACTGTTTTGTGAGTTGCAATTAGAAAACCTGCATGGAATTCGAAAGTAAGAGGATTGATACCAATGGAGAATTGAAAATGTTGTTGGAATATTTTGAGTATAATTATCTTGTCACAAATTATATTAGCTGTATAACAGTTCCGCTTAGCATTTATCCCCTTTTTAATTTTTTATGGTTTTTACACTTCAATAATTAAAATTATATTTTGAATCCTTGTATTATTTTCACATATGTTTATTTTCTGCCTTTTTTGTCTCCTGATATTTAAGGTAAATTGACATATCTGCATGTAATAAAACATGAAAATTGTATTTGCTTAATATAATGGCTGGTTGCATTGTGAGTATGAAGCATATCACATATGAGAAGCACTTGTCAATTTGTATTTTGTTTTCTTGGTTTAGAGTCAGAATCAATTTTCTCACTAACTTTGCTGAGAGAGGACAGGCACGGGGTCAACATTTCCTCGCAGAGGGAGAAGAGATATAGGCGAGAAACGAGTAGGGTGTCACATTTTCTGTTCTGATCAGCGAACACTTCATAATATTGCAAATCGTTAAACAGCCTCTTGTATTATTTTGTTATTAATGCTTTAATTTTTTGTACAGTGTTTTGTCCTAATAAATTTTAAAAGATTACAATGGATTCCTGTCAAATTTCAAGTTCTGGGTTTCATGCAATACCACACTTTCAGACTGTTGGGAATTGAATCATATGTAAAAAAATCATCACTTGGTGCTGAAATTCAGTCAGAAATTCTGCCCATACAAGGAAGGTTATTTTGATCAAATTGTCAGAGGTGTAGTGTAAGTAAGGTTAAATGTTTGCTGCAGAGTGAATTTCTGTAATTTTTTCATCTTTTTCCAAACTCTGCAATTTTTATGAAAGTTGTCTACATTTCCAATATTTTTCTTAATTTTTGTTTATAAATATATATATAGTTTTTAATATTTTAATAGCAGTGTTTATTCTAGAAAAAAAAGGGTATAGAGGATTTGATACAGGCCATAGATAAGCTAAAAAAAAAAAAAAAAAAAAAAAGGACATTGAAGAAAGAAAGGAACAGCAGCATAATTAATGCTAAAAAATAAGTTTGGTAAACAAATTCATCTGCAAAACATACTTATAAAAAAGAAAACTGACCCATGGAAAAATTTGCTTATCCGGCCAGATGAAGAAGAAGTATTTTAATTAATCCCAGGATTAATTATATATTAAAACTAAGATAATCAGAATATATATATATATATATATATATATATATATATATATATATATATATATATATATTATAAAAATATAAATTGGGCCAAAATTTGGGGTTTATACTCTTGTTTTTTCATTTGAATTAATAACATTTCATTTTTAGGACTACATAATTTAATTTGTAATTTGACTCTGGTATTGTGATTTCATTGTGTGTGGTCAGTTTCTTATGTTTCAGTGGTTTAATTTTACATTAAGTTTATATATATATATATATATATATAACTGCAGTAGAATAGGTTTACCGGACCCAGTGCAGGATTTTACTTGGAAGAATTTTAATTAATTCATGAGTAACTGTAAATTAATACCATGATAATAAAAAAAAATGTACTTATAAAACAGAAAGAAAGAAAACTTGAATTACAATAAAATTAGGTTATTCATTCCAATGCTGGATTCTACTCTTATGTACTTTAAATCTAAAATAATTATCAGTTAAAACTAAGATGATCAAAAAATGTACTTATTAAAAAAAAAAAAAAAAAAAACGATTGAGGTGTAAAATTGGCTTGTGCAACTTAATACATGATTTTACTTAAAACTAGGGCCCATTCAGCCCAGTGGTTAGCATCCAGGCCACAAAATGAAGAGCTTAGTATGATGTTCATGGATTCAGAACCACTGGGGTCTTGGCAGTGTAATTGTGCAAGGTTTTCTGAGTTTTCCTTCTACAAGAATGATAATTCGGGTAACTTTCCCTTCCAAAAGCTCCCTGTGAAAGCATCTACTCTTTGCACCATTGAATCGAAATCAGTTCCTCACTCCAGTGATGGATAAATTGCAATGCCATAAGAAAAGGTATTTTAGAGTCATTGAACCAGTTTGCCATGTGAACACCTTTCTTCTTTTTGCAACTGCTTAAATTGCATCTCCAGATTCCCCAATATACAGATGCATATTATGACCATTTTTAGGGTTTCGTTCATATCATGATACCCTATTCGTTGTCTGTCCGTCATAGAGCCGGTTTTCAGAAACTATATAACTTATAGACATGAAATTTTGTGTACTTATAACTGAATACCTACTATGAAGCTAAAAATCATAAAAATTTAAAAAATCGTATTATTTTAATATATAGAGATAAAAAACCAAAAATCTAACAACCTTTTCCTATTAAATTTAAACATTTTTCATTATAGCAGTTGCCAACAATTAAAAATCCACAATAAAATTCTTTTTACAATAATTTATTTTCTATTGAAAGATTTCCACGTGAGAAATGAAAATGAAATAAAAAGTTTCACCAATTAAAAAATAGATTAATATGACGTGATATTGGTAATAAAACGGAAATTTTGAAACATTTCTCAATAATACAAGGAGTATGAGTATGTGTAAATACAGAAAGCAGCTTAATATGTCATCATTAGAGAATTAATCTGACGTCATATTGGAAATTTAACTGACATTTCCAAACGTTTGAGAATAACACAAAGAGAGTATCAATATGAGTAATAGAGAAAGCGAGTAGATATGACATCAGCAAGTGATTATAACGTCATATGAGTTTGAGGAACATATTGAATCATGATAAAAACCCGATTATGGAAATATTGGCATATTTTAACATTTTGAAGGTCTCTATAGAACATGTTTAATTTTGAAATTGATTTTTTTAAATATCGAATTTAGTCTACATGACAGATATTATTATGACAGAGTATAATAGCAGGCTTCACCCATTATCAGACTGGTTCAGATGTTTACTTTATAAAAAACGTGACTCTTTTTTTTTTTTTTTTTTGAAAATGAAATTTATTTGGATTTATTAAAAAAAGGATAAAGTGTTTTGAAAGGAATATTAAACGAAACCCTTTGTGCGATCTTCGATCACACTTACCCACTTGTTTACAGGTTCTTTCTGATGGTAAAATGTTGTTCTTTTGAAAAAAAGCTATAGCTTCATTTTCCATCACTGGCAAATTAAAAATAGTTAAACATGTTGGAAATTTTTTAAATGAAAAAAATTTAATTTATCAGATAAAAATTTTGCTGAAGAAAATAAAACTATTTCCAGATTAAGAATTTTTTTGATTGGTCACTGTTTCATTTTCATGATTGTATAATATTTGGCACAAAATTGCACCTTCTTAAGACTGAGTTATGTCAAAGCCAGTATAACAAAGAAGTGCTGGCTAATACAACAGCCATCATCAATGCTCTCTGTAAAAGGATTCAATTAGTTTTGGGAGCTTAAAGATAGGATTTTGAAAGGTAAATAGTATAAACAATCAGGGAAAGAGGGTTATTCAAACAAAATGTTATGTTATTAGTTCTTTATCTGCAAATTTCGGCCTATTTTTTCTGCGACAAACATTCAATCCTAGATATATAAGCATAGCTCCCAACTTGTACAGTTTGACTGGACAATATATGGTTTTTGTTCTAAATGTACAGTTATATGGTAAGTTTCTATGCTAAAAAAAAAAATACATATTAGCAATAAATCTTAAATATATTTTTTATTCATCATGTAAAAGATAAAACTTCAAATCTGATGCATGCATTTTTCTCTCTTTCTTTTACTGAAAAGAGAATAATTAAATAATGTCGTAATAGAAAAGTTTACTTTGATCATTTTACAAAATTTATTTTATTTTTCAGTTGGTATTCTCCATTATTATTATTGCAAAATGGAAACCTTGAAACCAAAGTAGAATAATCAAGTTTTTATAGAATCATATGTGAAAGAATTTTCGTATATAATTTTCTAAAGAAGAACATTTTGTTCATTGCACCTGTGATATTAATAAATATTGAGTTATTGGTGCATGAATACATGAATATAGAATGGGTTTGTGGGGCAAAAGTTACTTTGTATGTAGCATGAAGAGAAAAGTATAAATAAAATAATGCATCTTACTTAAAAGTGATCTGGAAGGCAATCAAGTAGGCCGTAAAAGAAGGCAAGCATATTGTGGAATAAATCCTTTTTATTAATCCATTAGTAGGAAAGAGGAAGGACTTAGAATTATTATCTTTCTTGATCATTGTACTCCATTAAAAATAAAGAGATCTTATTTTAAGATTCCAGAGAACATCTTTGCATTTGATGGTTGACATACGATAAAATAAAAAGTCTTGTAAAATACTGAAGAATTTAAATTGGCAAAGCAAACTCTTTAAATTTAAAAATACACTGCATTACTTCATGGACTTTTATCACTTTTGCGGATTTTAAGAACAATTAAAATAATTTGAAGTTCGGCATTCTAAATGCACGTTCCGGTAAAATGGAAAACTTGTGCCAAAAAAATAAGACAGCAATCACCATACATCATCAATCTGAGTATTGACTTCTTCTGATTTAAAAATATGTTACATTCATATACATACGAATGAACTGGAGTTTCTAAAAGTTAAAGAAAAGGAATTTTTAAAGGGATTTATTAATTAAATGATAAAGAAATAACTATGAAATTAACTTAGAATAAGAAAGACATTTAATACACTTGATTGACAAGCACCATACCTCCAAGCACGGTGAGAAGCAAAACCAAAACAAACCATTCAGAGTCAGCAAAGCTTGGCACAGATGCATGCACAGATCAAAAGGCTCACAGTCCTCATGGAGAAGATGCATGCAATGGCTGCTTCCTAAAAGCAATCCCTACAGGTGAACGGAGAGCGGTGATGTTGCCAGCAGTGTGAAGAGAAAAATGACGATAGTGTGCTCGAACTAAATAACAACAAAGAATGGCGAATAAAATATGGAAGAATAAAAACAATGTGATAGTAATATCATAGCACCATGTGCAATTCGGATGTTAAAATTTCTCTCAGAGGTAGGAATGATATAAAAGAAGATTTTAATATTACTAAACATTCAGAGTACTTGCACATAAGAAACCATTTTACATTTTTCATTGCATATATTTTATTTAATGTTATGTGTATTCAAGCACATCTTAAAAATGCATCATAAAATTTGTACAGTTTTCAAAATTGACATGGTGGTAGGTATGTATAGATAATAAATCATATATAAAATATAGTTTTGAAAAGCAAAGTTAGTAAGGTGAGCTGATGTCCCAGTTTTGCCGGGCAGTCCTGGCTTTAAACTTAAAGTCCTGTCATCCCAACACTTTTCTTGATTGTCCTGTTTTTAATGAAACCCTCAAAATGTCTTACTTTCTATATATTTAACCTAAAAAATGATAAAGCTCTCATTATTTAAAAAGAATCAAAATTTAAAAGAACCAAATTTCATTTATCTATCAACAAACTGTTGAAGAACTCCACTCTGTTTTAAAAAATGCATTCAGCATAAAAATATAAATATATTGCGTAAAAATCATATTGAATCTTTATAATTAATTGATTATTGTTTATGGAAATTGTTAAATCAGTTTCCAAATTCGTTTCAGCCTTCAAAACCTGAAAAAAAGCCTATTTTTTTTAGACGCTACATCTGCAGCCATACGAGAATAATGTCAACATTTACATTTTGCTTCCCATTTTTTTTTCCTTTGGTATCTGGTCACCTTAAAAATTGGAGAGCAGTGATATAATTACTTATACCACTCAATTTTAATCCCCAACTGTCACAATTTTGACAGAATTTTTGAGTAAAATTTTTCTTTTATAATGTACATGAAGAAAAGCATTTATTTATTTTCGAATTGATTTGTTTGTGAATTCTGGTCAATCATTTCAAAGAAACTTAATTACATGAAAGGATAACAGTTCTCTGAAAGGGTTAGTAAATGCAAGAAAATTGAACTCGGAAAACATTGTCTTGGGATGACTATATAATTTGTTGCATTCTTATGTGCTCTCAGAGAATTTTGGTTTAATTTGATGATCTCATATTATAATTAATGATTTAAAGTTCACATTTAATTAAAAATATTTCATTAATCTCAGTTCAATAATTATTAGAATTTAACAATTTGTTTTCTAGACTATATGTATTTCTTATTATATTTACAGTAATTTATGTTTTATGTAGGTTGTACAACACGATCCTTGTAGAGGTGGAGCAGGCCATTGGAATAGTCTATTTCGTTTCAAGCACTTAGCAACGGGTCATTATTTGGCTGCTGAAGTTGATGATGATGATACTGCAGATCCTATGAGAAGTAAATTACGAGGAGCTGCCAATAATAATGTTTATTGTTTAGTTGCAGTTCCTCATTCAACAGACATTGCTTCAATATTTGAATTGGATGCTACAACTTTATCTAGAGGAGATGATCTCGTACCACAGTAAATATATTTTATCATTATAACTTTGGTTAGTGGCTGAGATTATCCATATTAAAGATAATATTTATTGCAATTAAAGAAAAATATAAACATATAAGATTTTTTAATTTTTCATAAAAAAATTATATCTAGTTAATTTGTTTCTTGTATTTTAAAGATTAAAATTAAGAATGTTTAAATTATTATATTCTATTAGGGTACACTGCCACTGCTCACTGGTGCTTGCCAACTACTTGAAACATGCTTTAAGAACCACTGTAAAATCCAAATAAATGGTACAATCACCGAAAATTTGATCATATTTATGTGTTTGAGTTTCATGAATGCCAATAGGAATTTTCATTCAAATATGATATAATATTCCCTGCTGGAAGCATGCTTCTGATTAGTGAATTTTCATCAGGCAAATTGAATTTTATGTTATATATTATATAGTTATTAAATTTAAAAAATATATATTAATTCCTTTGTCAGACTTTTTAAAAATCGTATTCATGTCTGTACAGCATGTTAAAAAATTATATTAACTATAGCAGAACTATAATCTTTTTATTATAGTTATGCTTTATGATTTCAGAATTTTACTTTTCCCAATTTCAAGGCTAATTTTCAATAAATAAATAAATAATAAATCAATAAATAATTAAACAAATTCACAAATTTAGTTTTCTGTAAAATATTTCCAACATGTATTCCATTATTTGTAACCTGTGGGATGTTTAAGGTCCATTGATTTCAACCCAATTGCATTTCAGGATGTGTATTAAGATGTTATTTTACTACAATGCTTAGGTTGCTGAATATATTTTGTAAACTCAAACAAACAACCAGAGATCTTGAACAAAAGACTATTTTAGCTTATGTAATTTTTTTTTAAAGAATGAGTATAGACAAAATTAATATAACTTTTGTGGCAAAAATTGATAACATACAGTCCTATTTTTGGTGAAACATGGTATTTCAGTAGTATGTTTAATAATTACATAATGATTCAAAACTTCTCTATCTGTACTACTTATTAAAATTTCGGTTTTAAATTTTGGGGGATGCTTTATTTTTATTCAGTTTACTAGGGGGCCTACCCCCTGCGAGCTACGCTCGCCAACCCCCGCTCAGATTTCGAGGCCTCTAAAAACATGACATCGTGCTTTATTTTAAAAATATTAGTAAATATGTAACTGGGTTTCCATGCTTTTAATGTTTTAATGGGGCATTTTTTTATTATCATGGCTTCATACATGGCTGTTGAGACAACTGACGACTGTTTCCGGGATTGATAAGTAAAATCAATTACAACTTGAAAACCAGCTTGTATAAAATGGTTAGGGTTAAATTGCGGCTACATCTCGGACTTTTATAACAACGATCTGTATTCGATTCTTCCTTTGCGTTTAAGGATGAGAAAAATTCCATCTGCTTGTGAATAACATTAAAAACCACGGTATTGAAAACTACTATGTTATAGACATTTTCAGTAACAGGTTTTAATTTTCTCTCTATTTTAGTGCACCATCATGCATATTTTCATGTTATTTTAAATATGTAAATTATTTATTTTAATTAATATGTATATACGAATTTTCTTATAATTATTTATCTTACAAAATTAATTAAATATTTTGTGCATGCATGCCTGCATTTATTCGGCATCAATTGATGAGATATTTAAACAAATTTGCTATCCGCGATAATTTTACATAATGCTATGTCACTTGAATACTGTCCATAAGCAAATCGGGTACTTTTCCAGTATAGGATCCTTTGCTTTTAGGTTTGGCGTAATTCGAGCTTCAAAAAGGGATAGATTCGTTAATATACATAGATTTGTTGCCAAAAGTTATGAAAACAAACCCAATGAACTTTTGGTGCTTTTCTATCATAGGGATCTTGAAGCTTTTTTAAAAAGTTTGGCGAGAAAAACCAAGCAGGATATTTTATTCTCCTTCCGATCAGTTGAGCAATTATTATTTTATATATTCGTTTCAAATATCCGAATTAGTGATTTTATAAATTCGTTTAATTAAATTTTACAATAAAATAACAAAATGATATAAAAAAATAAGAATTACTATTTATTCCTTTTCCCCCCCTTTCTTTTGCACTTACATAAATGACGTCATTTGGACGAATTTATTCAAAATATTTCCAGTTTATAAATTAAATTAAATGCTGACAGACAATTGAATCCTGACGATAGAAATGTGATTTTTTTTTTTCAAATTTTCCTTAAAAACATAATTTAATCTCAATCTTGTCTTCATTATCGATTGAAATAAAAGATAAATTCAATTTCAATTTGAAAATGATGAATAAAAAGAAATCAATAATCCCTATCGGGATCCTTTTCAATTTTTTTGCCTTTTTTATCACAGAAAACTGAGTAATTAGTTGCCATTGTTATGATTTAAAAATTTAACTCTTAATTTATTCAGTATTTTTACATTTAACTTTAATTTATTCATCAATTTAATTAAACTCATTAAATTTATTTAAATTAATTAAGCTAAATTTCATTTTGGCATTTTAAATCTAACATTCTTTCTAAATTGTTTACTTTTGGTGAGAATATAAATTAATTTCAGAATCTTTCCATTACATATGTTTTAGGATATTTATTCATTCAATTTAATTTACATTTTATTCACTTTGCAATATTAATTAAACTTCATTTCAAATGATCTAAAATAAAAATATTTCTGACTTACTTTTTCTAACTTTTAAATAATGTCTATTTTTCTTAAATAACACACAGTCTAAATTTAATAAATTATTCCAAAATATAGTGTATTTCCTTTTTAATAATATTGATTAAAAATTGGTTAATTGTTAATTTTATTCTTTTCAGAAAGTTCAAATTCATTTATTTTAATTCAGGCAAATTCTTTCAGAATAACGAACTTTTCCATATTTCATTTCAAAATTTCTAAGTCCAATAATCATTTTTCAAAATTTCTTAATTTAAATATTTTACTTTCAAAAACATATCTGGTGGAAAGAAAATTTAATTTTATTTAGATTGCTAAAATTTCATTTGTTTTCATCCATTAGTTTGGCAGTTATAGATTTTTAATTACTTTCGTTTTTTCTGTTTTGAATTTCGTCGAGATTTGCGATCAGACGCCATTGATGAGTATTTAGATGTTTCGGGTAAACAAGCAGGCATTATTTCCTAGTTCCTGCGCATTTTTAGCTGGGTCAGTGACTCACGAGAGGCAAGGTCATTATCAGTCCGATTCAAGGTGACAGATAGAAGCTCATAGAACATTCGCAATGACGTGTCGTCAACAGTTAATATTTGACTTTGACCGCGTGGGTGAGCTTCTTCAAAAAATCCATCAGGTGGTGTCACGAGCGCGACAGTTAGATTCGGAACCGTTGGGAGATGCTCTTTTCTGATTGGCGGAGATTTCAAATCTCAGAGAGAGATCGTACTTTGAGTATTGAAGGAGAATCACTTCGCCAAATTCGTTTGATCGACATACAACGTTTTTTTGAGCTGTCGGGCCTCTGGCCTGGCGGCAGTTGAGTTTGTTCCAGCACTGGATGAAGTTATTCACTTAGTGGGTGGAAGTTTGTTGTGATGCTCTTGAGAGAAAAAGATACTAAGAATTTTTAGATGCAGCGGAGCAGTGTTACCATCCCTTTTCGACATCTTGAGCTATTTATTAGCTATCGCTTATTTATTGAAGAGTATTTACGATGTATTAAATTGAACCAGCAGAATTAGATGCTTGCCAATCTATTTTGACATCTAGACCCACCTACATTCTTCAGCGTTTTCTGAGAGCCAGTCTGTGAATTTTCATACATCCCTGAGTGATTTCTCATTAGATAGATGCAAGCGTGATAGAAGAAAAACGTTCATATTATTTATTTTCCTATTCCAACAATGAACTCCATTTCTTGAATTGATCCATTTAACATTAGCATTTCACTTCAAGTATAAAAAATTATGTTCATCGACAACTGAGTTTACCTTGTAAAAGAATCTGCCATTTTTCATAGAGACTGTTTTTCAATCTTCACGAACATCCTTAATGACGAACATTAAATTTTGAAACAATAAACTTATTTAAACGAATAACATTTTAAATTAATCTAAAAGGACTGAACATCATACATTTTGAATGTATTCTCATTATTTAAAATTATTATTAAAAATTATCTGGTAAGAATTATTGTGAAAGAAGAAAGATTGTGAATTAATATAATCAAATGAAGTTCTTTTAGTATTAATATTTTGTGAGTGCTCTTTCTGCTTCAAATAAATCTATGTGTGTCATCTATTTGGTGAGTTATTTATTTTATTAATTTACATTTCACCTATTTCAGATGGATCAACTTTGGTGAAAATGTTTATCATTCTTAAATTTTACAATTAAGCTTTTAATTTAAATTCTAATATTCCAACATTAAATTTTAACCTTTTTAATTTAACTTATTTCACAACGCAATGTTACTGCCACTTGAGATTACGCCATATAGAGAGATTTTGGGATAGTTAACTTGTACTATTTTCAAAATTGAATTTTCAGGTTTGGATTCAATCGGAATATTTTTCGAGAGAATCATCACTTCATTAATTTTTCCCGGTATAAGTTCTCCGATCCCTAAATCTCGCTATAGCCATCATTACAGAAATGTCATTAAAATTAGAAAAAAAATTAATATCTTGAAAACTAATTCCAATTTCAAAATTCTATTACCAGTTTTGACATCCGCAGATTTTTATGGACAATTGGTATTAATTTCACCATCAAGCGTTTAATATTTTATTAAAAATAGCCCTGAAACATAATCAGTCGTTTAATCAGTCGTTTCATAAAATCGTTTCATAAATTCGTTTCATAAAATCGTTTCACAAATTCGTTTCATTAGGATTTTATATATATAGGGTAGATATGTTTTCTTTCCAGTAGAGATATGTGATATAAATGCAGTTATCTTGTCAGTTGATCTATTATATACGGATTTACATTAAGTTAAATGCAAGTGATCAAATTAATAAATAAAAGTCCCAATTTATATCTATATTATTAAGCAAAAACATGTCTGTGAATAATGCTGGTATCATATGACCTAACTAATGACCCTAACTAACAATTTATTTTTATTGTAATTTTTTTAACTTTTAAACACTGCATAATTTAAATTTTTACACTGCCAAATAGAGAAAAAAAATGTACTTTCAAATGCAATTTCTTTCAAAACTATATCTCAATTTACTAATATTTTAGGGTTTTTAAAAGTATTTTCAAGCATGAATTTTTAAAAAGAGCTCTCTGAAAAATTAACATGTAGCCCAATTATGAAGGATTCACTTGTTTGCACTTAAAACAATGAAAATAATTCAACAGTTGTTTGTTTCTGTGAAATATTCCATAACTGAATTGCCAAAATCTATATATATATTTGTCTTACGTGGCGCGAAAATAGGGCTGAATTTGTAACTTATGGTTTGGCAACAACCCTGGTTTCCAGAGCTCAGACCAATGAATAGACTAGATTGTGTTAGATTAGCTCCACCTCCAATATGGCCGTCAGTGTGAGAGCATTGAAACCATAGAATGAAGCTCAAACTAGCAATTAATAAAAATAAAATAACATGTACGTAATCCAAAGCGTCTGAGATGATTCCTCATTTTAATTATGAGCAATATCGTTAATTTCAAATGAATTCTCAACTCTTATTCAGAATTCATTTACGATTTTCACTCACTCAAAAGTCGAAGAAAAAAATCAACTTTGTAGATTGCACCTGGCGCCATCTGTTGATGTATTGAGGAAGTAAAAAATAATTGCTACGTAGTTTTTTTTTTTCTAATGAATTTAAGTCGTGCTGTACAAAAGATCCTTTTTTCATAGTATTTAAAAGATTTATATGCTCATTGGTAGCGCCAACTAAATACATTTTCAGTTGTGTTTTCAACGGAGAATTACTTTTTTACAATAAAAAAAAATTGTCAATTTCATATGTTCAAATGTTTTATGGTAGAACTCATTTCGGCTAGAATTGCTGAAAAAAAAGGGGCGAGCTGTGACCGCGTAGCGGTCTCAATGTGAATTTCTTTGCAATTCACGGGGGGTTGGCGAGCGTTAGCGAGTAGGGGGCTGAGCCCCCTAGTAAATTAAAACTTTTCTAAAAAATTAAAAAAACCTGAGTTTAACAGATATGTAATTTAACTATGCACTTAAATACTGAAATAATCAAAATCAAACAATTTGCTATAAATGGTGAAAACTGTCTCAATTAACTGTTGTTATGAGGGTAATAGGAAAGTACTAAAAATGCTTTTTGTTGTCATTTGTGGGCCATCTAAGAAAATATATTAAATGTAAAAAATCTATTCAAGTTTCAATTAAAGAGTTTTAACAGTTTTAAAAGCAATTCTCATCTACGTTCTGTACATCAGGATACCAGACATCCTTAACCCGATAGCCTGGGTTGAATTGCCTGGTATTTAGTAAGTGAGTTTAAAAAAAATATTTATTTTTTAAAATAGTTTCTCTGTTGTGCTTGTTTAAGATTTTTATGATTTAGGGAATTTTTTTTAATACATATTTTTTTTTTTTCAGATCGTCATATGTTAGATTAAGGCATTTGTGTACGAATACATGGGTGCATAGCACTACAATTCCTATTGACAAAGAAGAAGAAAGACCTGTTATGTCAAAAGTAATTTCATTAAAAATATTTTTGCTGCTAACAAGATTAATTTAGGGTACTTTTTTTGTTCATAAAAATAAATTTAAAAATAACTTTTTTATTGATTCCATGTGGAGGTCTTAAACATTTGTTTCAATATCAAAGTAAGAATACTAGCATGTACATGTACAATCAGTAAAAAAAAAAAAAAGAACCCTCAATACTATTTTATCAACAAATTATTGCAGAGAAAGGCAAGAGGTACCATTCGACTGTAAATTGTGTCTTCGTTAAATCTGTATGAATATAGAATACTAGCGGCCCGTCCCGGCTTCGCGCGGGTGGACAAAGTGTCGACTGTCGACTACAATGTAGGGATAGAGATGGGTAGGTACTTTAAGAAATTGTTCTAAATCAGATAAAAGTGAGAGTGAGACAAAATTGCTGTACGAATTTTGAACTTTAAATAAAAACTTATAAAAATATGAAAAATAATTTTTTTTCTGTTTATGTACATATTGAAACTAATAAATTAATTTTAATATAGCAGAACCACTCGGCTTTGCCCGAGTTAACATTGGCCTTCCGGGTAACATAAATAAAAATGTAATAACCCAAAATTACGCCTATCACAAAAACGCATTTGCGTCCGAAAACCGTCAAAATGGCAATCAGAAAAAACTTATGTTATTTTGACGCAATCATACTAAATCCCTCAGCTTTATAAATGATCAATTATTTTTCTTTTTAAAAATGTCTTACACAAAATATCTATATTACTTTTAAATGCTAAAGGTGTAAAATTAACAACTATAATATAAATTAAAATAACTTTTATTAGTTGTTTTACATGTTTCGACTCTTTCCGAGTCATTTTCAAAAACAAAATGAGAATATTCTAAAGTTGCACGGGCTTTGAAGTTATTATTTTCATGTACTTTTTTTTAAATTATGCACGTTATCTATTATTTTTACTTGATTGTTTATTTTCATATCTTTGACCATGGAGTAATTCTAGCCACAGTTTCGGTAAATTACAAGATGCCGCATCGTTACATATTGTATTTGTGCGCATACTCACGCTCAAAAATACAATATGTAACGATGCAGCATCTTTTAATTTACCGAAACTGTGGCTAGAATTACTCCATAGTCAAAGATATGAAAATAAACAATCAAGTAAAAATAATAGATAACGTGCATAATTTAAAAAAAAGTACATGAAAATAATAACTTCAAAGCCTGTGCAACTTTAGAATATTCTCATTTTGTTTTTGAAAATGACTCGGAAAGAGTCAAAACATGTAAAACAACTAATAAAAGTTATTTTAATTTATATTATAGCTGTTAATTTTACACCTTTTAGCATTTAAAAGTAATATACTTGATTAATTATATTTTATTATATTGTTACAAAATATCTAATTAAAAATCAGCAATAGTTGTCTTATTTGTCTAATCTTCCATAATCAGGTCCTTTTCCTATGTTCAACCCCCTTAGTGGGTGAATTTCTAAAATTGCTGATATATGTGTTTAACCATTCATTTATTAGATTTGTTATCCTGAATTTCATGCTCCTACCTAAAACTGCTGCTGAGATTTGGCGAAATGACCTAAAACGTTTGACCTCCCCCCCCCCCCCCATTTAACCCCCTTAGGAGGTGAATTTCTAAAATAGCTGAAATACATGTTTAATCATTTTTTAGTAGATTTGTTATCTGAATTTCATGTTCCTACTTTAAAATGTTGCTGAGATATGGTGAAATGACCTAAAACGTTCGACACCCTCCCCTTTAACCCCTTCTGAGGGGAGAGGGATTTCTAAAATCGCTGAAATACATGTTTAAGTATTGTTTAGTAGGTTTGTGATCCTGAATTTCATACTCCTATCTAAAACTGCTGCTGAGATATGGCAAAATTGATGAGAATATAGCTATTAATTAGTGTATCTCATCGCCTCTTATACCCATTTACTTCACTTATAACTCAGTCATAACTCATTCATATCATCTACTCATATTTTTATTAAACAGACATTAAATACCCATCAATATAACACTTATTCATATTAAATACAGTTTATAATTGCTTTAAAACTTTACTATATAATATTAAATTGTTTTAAATCCTCTTTAATTCGTTCCATTTTTATTTAAAGTCACTTTCTTATTTTTGACGACTGTAAATATCACTTTCTTCCGCCATCTTTATTTTTCCGGTTAAGCTTGTGCATCCTCCTCACATTAAAACAAACCACATAATGACAATAATCTTTTCTGTAATATTTTTATCCCTGCTAGATGGCGACACTATACTTTAATCGATTGATTCAATTCTTATCGTTTCACTGTTTGCGATGCTGCACTCTGATTTGATGAGATTACCAAAGGGTAATCTCGATATGTTGATGTAGCAGAGGTAATTTATACACAGATGGAAGAGAATGTGCTGAAAGTTTAAGCTAATGTGGAAAAGGAAAAATGTAAATTACTTTTTAAGCTGAAATAGAAACCAATGTATTTTAAGAATAACAAAAACCAAATTTATTAATTAACATAAGTTTATTAACGATTAAAAACATAATATAAAGTAAAAAGTTGAAAGAGATTAAATAACCAAAAGCAGGATTTTATATTTAACTTATACAATGAATGAACAGTTAAATATAAATAGACTGAAATGCAAATAAACTAGTTTTAATAAATGAAAAGTTTACTTTTTAGTAAAAGCAAATTAACTTTGTTTATTACGCAGAAAAAACAGATTAACTTTAAAGAGATTAAATAGTAGAAGTAAAAATATAAGCTTTACGTTGAAATCAATTAACTTTATTTAGATTAACTTAATATAAGATTTAGATTAACATGATATGAGATTTCGATAAGCTTGATACATGATTTAATGTATGTACTTTAAATGTAAAACTTAATGAGTATTGAAAAAGTGAAAGACAGCTTACTTTAATATATATCAAAAAGGAAAACAGTTCAAACTTTAAATGTAGAATCAGCACGTCAGAGAGCCACAAGAAAAATTCAGGAAAACACTTTCAGCTTTACACACAATAAACTAATTATTTAAATGACCTAGCAAAGATTCAATTCATATTCCATACACATGTGAGCTTTCCATATTTAACTACTTTAACCCCAACAAACTTCATTAACAGTTTCCCAAGATAACTTTCTTTCTAAGATCTTAAATGAACATTTCTGGGTGTCACTTTAACCAGACTAATCCCGTAATTAAAAGTAAATATTCCACGGCAATTCGCCAACAAGAAAGATAAGTATTTAAACAGGGAATATATGATGCGAGGTAAAAGCATTTGAAACAGTTAAAACCAGATGTTAAAGGGGTGGAAAGAACATGCAAATGATGAAATGAAATCTTTGATAAAAACCATTAATAAGAAAAGCATTGACACTCATGGACATACATTGAGCCAGCCTTCTAAAGTATCATTTAAATATTACAAGCCTCCATAAGAAACATGCTTGTCACGATGAGAACTATAAAGAAGATGAAGTCACTGTGCAGCTTTAGATGAACGTCCATCTCAGAAGAAATTTTACCGGCATTTCCATGTGATTCATCAGTACATCTAATGGCCAATGACACAAGACAAAACACAGACGAAGCTAATGAGCTCCCATCAGCTCAGAGTATAAATACCTCGCTCACACTAAAAATCCTTCATTATGCAATTCCATGCCCGGCACATGTATATCACTTCTGGAAAATGCAAATCAGTGATGGTCTATCACAGGAGAGAGAAAGTGAATGATGTCATACCGGCTTCGCTGCACGTCGTCACACATTCAATTCTCCTCATAGCCGCGTGATTTAGATGCTGATCGCACAGGCATAGGAATTGCGAAATGCAAACAATGGCTGGACAAAAATATTAATCGATGTCAATGAAAAATCAATGAAGAATTTAGAACTGGATACTTGTTTAAGAGTGCCTGGATATAAGAGATAAGTAAAAGTGTAATTAAAGTAACTATAGTAATAACATGAGGAGATAAACTAAAACAATTCATAAATGATTATGGGTTTTATAGATATAAAAGAAACAGAATAAACGTAAACCAAGGAGTAAATTAGGGTCTAAAGGGGTAGAATGGTTATAGAGTGATGAGATACAGGGAAACTGGGCACATTTTCCTGTCATGATTGGTCCAATTGGCAGGCGTTGCTCATTAATGCATTTCTGGATCAAATAAATATGCGATGTTAGCTCGCTGCCATTAGTACACACTTCTTGTTTTCCTCTAATGGAGGAATGTCTCAAGAGAGTCTGGATATGGCAGGCCCATATCCTGGATGTTTAAACATAGTTTTAACCTTTACAAAAGTTTTATTTAATGATGGATGTTTGAGCATAGTTTTTAACTTATTTTTAAAACTTTTACTTGTGTCAACCAATCTCCATGATGTTTATCGTCTTATATCTTGTCTATATGATTGCTAAAGAAACTACTGTTGTTTTCCTCGCAAGAAGCTTATGTAAGTTATATATTTTGTACATCTAATATCCTGGTTATTGCTTGTCAATAAACGTTAGACTTTTTCCTGAAAACTTAACTTTTTACTTGTCTCCAAATTTCCAAACATAATTGACATTATGCTAATTTGAACCAATGAATACTTAGTTTTTCCAGTTAATGAACTCTAACAGCCAATACCTTCCACATCTGTGCATTTTCAAGTTACCCATATTTCTGCAACCATTTAACCCAACTTATTTACATAATTATATCAGAAATGATCTAACACGTTTGCCACCCTCCCCATTTAACCCCCTTAGAGAGAGAATTTTTAAAATCACTGAAACACGTATTTAATCATTTTTTTAGTAGATGTCTTATCTGGAATTTCACACTCCTACCTAAAACTGTTGCTGAGATATGAGGAAATCACCTAAAACGTTCGACCACCCCTTTAACCCTCCTTCAAAGGGGGGGGGGATTTTCAAAGATCATCTCTTATTACTTGTCTAGGTCATAACAGCAATCTACTGTCCAAATTTTGTGATCCTGACTTTAGTTGTTTCAGCTGGCCGTTGATGAGTCACCCAGTCAGTCAGTCAGTCAGTCAGTCAGTCAGTCAGTCAGTCAGTCAGGCGTTCTCTCTATATATAATAGTATAGATAGAAAACTTAGGAGGTCGTCTCTATGTTGGAACAGATACAAATTGTAAAATTTTCAGTACTATTTGACTGACTCTACATAACTAATTTTTTTTATCATAAACTTTAATAGAAATTGTAAAGAAATTTTTTTTTTAAATATTTTTTAAGAAACATTCTTATTTTAAAAATTTGCATTAGTACTTTGTTGATATTATTCTATTGTATTGTTTGTGTTCTATTGTATAGGTTGGATGTGCTCCAATCAAAGAAGACAAAGAAGCTTTTGCAATTGTCCCAGTATCTGCAACAGAAGTAAGAGATTTAGATTTTGCTAATGATGCTTGCAAAGTGCTTGATTCGATATCGAGTAATTTAGAAAAAGGACAGATAATTCAGAATGAAAGAAGGTAAATGCTTATGACAATTTCTTTTTTTTTTTAATCTTCTGAAAATTTGTCATAAATAACGGTTTACTTGTCTATTCATTCTTTTTTACTTTATATTCATCAGAATGTCAGAGAACAGTTTTTTAAATAAAGAATACAACTTTATTAATTATTTTTCTACTACTTTGTGAGGATAAATTTAAAAGTTTTGTTATTAGAATTAATTTCTTGCTCAAATGCTTTTAGGTAGATTTCGTAAGAAATACTACCTATTACATTCTCACCTAAGTTGGAAATTTTGAAAAATTTTTGCAGATCTACGCCGATCATGAATCCCAGAACCCAAAACCACCCCCAGTTCAAAACTTTATATATCTATCTATCTATCTGTCACTTTTTTCTGACCACGATAACTGCAAAGATTCTGCATAAATCTCTTCCAAACTGATACATAAAATCAAGGGTCATAAAATCTCGGTCAAGTTCGTTAATGGGCAAAATCGAACCAAGGGGGGGAGGGGGGGTAAATGGGGGGCTTTTTGTGAAAACAGAAAAACCCTCATAATTTCTTTATTTTTATACGTATCAAATCTGTTTAAAGTTATTATTACTTCTAGGAAAAGGGCCGAAAATTTATGTATGACAGATTTTTGATATAATTAAAAATGGCCCCAAGGGGGAAAAAAGGGAGGTTTTAGAAGAAAAAAAATCATAGCTTCGTCAATTCACAAGATATCAAATCCGCGTAAATTTATTATTAATCCTCTTAGTATTATCTAAAAGTTTTATATTGACAAGTTTTTTATAGGACCAACCGTTATAGCAAAAAAAAATTAAAAACAAAAAAAATCCCTGCCGGCTCCGCCTGCAAACAAGTTATTTTTCGAAGTAGGCGGTTCCAACTCCCGCATCTTTTCGAAACTGATACATAAAATCAAGGGGCATAAAATCTCGGTGGGCAAAATCGAACCAAGGGGGGGCTTTTTGTGAAAACAGAAAAAAAACATAATTTCTTAATTATGATACGTATCAAATCTGTTTAAAGTTATTATTAGTTCTAGGAACAGGGGCAAAAACTTATGTATGACAGATTTTTGATATAATTAAAAATTGCCTTAAGGGGGGAGGGAAGGGGGGTTTTAGAAGAAAAAAAATCAGAACTTCGTCAATTCCCAAGATTTCAAATCCGCTTAAATTTATTATAAATCCTCTTAATATTATCTAAAACTTTTATATTGACAAGTTTTTTATAGGACCAACCGTTATAGCAAAAAAAAAAAAAAAAAAAAAAAAATTAAAAACAAAAAAATCCCTGCCGGCTCCGCCTGCAAACAAGTTATTTTTCGAAGTAGGCGGTTCCAACTCCCGCTTCTTTTCGAAACTGATACATAAAATCAAGGGGCATAAAATCTCAGTCAAGTTCGTTAATGGGCAAAATCGAACCAAGGAGGGGGGTGGGGGGAATGGGGGGGACTTTTTGTGAAAACAGAAAAATCCCATAATTTCTTAATTATGATACGTATCGAATCCGTTTGAAGTTATTATTACTTCTAGGAGAAGGGCTGAAAATTTATGTATGACAGATTTTTGATATAATTGAAAATTGCCTTAAGGGGGGAGGGAGGGAGGTTTTTGAAGAAAAAAATTCATAACTTCGTCAATTCCCAAGATTTCAAATCCGCTTAAATTTATTATAAATCCTCTTAATATTATCTAAAACTTTTATATTGGCATGTTTTTTATAGGACCAACTCTTATAGCAAAAAAAAAAAAAAAAAAAAAAAAAATCCTTGCTGGCTCTACCTGCAAACAAGTTTGGTTTCGATTAGGCGGTTCCAACTGCAGCATCATCGCGAAAAGGTCATTTCTTCCGCAATTCCCGACAAACAGGCGCCCCACGGTCTGCGTCTTCGAAATCTACCTGTGCCTGTAGGCCGAGCCGTCAGGGATTTTTTTTATCCTTGAATTATGATCATGAAGTTTTTTATTCTAAATTAGCCTATATTATTCTAAATAAATTCTTTCTTTTCATATAATGCTTCAAGAACTCTTTTCTTGGATAATACATTCCCAAATTAAAATAGTACAGTTTATTATTATTTTTTAATAACTGCATAATGAAATTTACCAGAAGTGCAAAAACATGAAAATGTATGGCGTCAAGATTGTGAAACATCACAAAATGTAGAAGTTTTAAATAAGTATTGCTTATAGATTGACAATCTATGTATTCTTTTAACACTTTATAATAAAATATACCAGCTTTACATTCTTTGTACATCAAGTTTGTTTCTAAGTTTATTATGAATGTATGAAAAGTTTGATGAAATTTATACACCAGTGAAAACCTGGTTTTTCCCATGTCCTCGTAAAAAATAGATTTTATCCATAAAAATCTGAATTTAATAAATTCATCATCTTTAGTACAATATATGCATTGATATGAGAATTCAGCAATTCCCAAACTATGGTTCGCAGAAAGATCGCTCAGATTTTCAACAAGGAAGAAAAATCATCATCAAGCATAGATTATGAAACACTTTCCAACTCTTCCTGAATACTGTGACAGACCTTCACCATTTAAAAAGGTGAAAGAAGATTTCTAAGTAAATAATTTAAAAATGCATAACACATTTGAAAACCAAATTTCAAATATCCCTAGTTGGAAAAGTACTCAAATTCTTTTCTACATTCCTGTACATGATCTATGTATCTGTATGAAAACTACATAGTGTGTTAAAATTTAGCTTAGTTACAAAATGCATAACACAGTCAAAAATGCACCTTCACCAATTTCCATTAATAGATGGAAATACACATGAATGATTTTGTACAGCCTTATATATTTTTTACAGATTTTCTTATATACCTCATATTAAACTAAAATTGATTTCAGGAAAAAAACAAATAACACAACTAAAAAACTACTTTAAGAAATTACCATCTATAGACAGCAAAATGTGTAGTTTTTTTGCTTAGCCCTGTATATGAATTTATTTATATTCTACAAACATATCTAAGTATACTAAATATAGTTCAGCTTGAAGATGCATAACTCAATTAAAAGACACCCTTAAGCAATGCATGCTCATATGCAGTAATGCTTGCAAATTATTTTGTGTAGACCTGTATATAATCTACAGAATGTATACACACTATGTAGTATGCAAAAAGTTAGTTAAACTCAAAAACGCATACCACAACTAAAATCACACTTCCAGCTTTTTCCCTAACAAGGAAGACCTCCTTAAAGCGCAAATACTCAGAGTATTATGAAAAAAATGCTACTGGAACGACTCATGTACGTAATAAAGGATTAGTCAAATTTAGCTGCAGAATCAAAGTAGAAAATCTGCGATGCAAAAAATAAAATACTTTCAAGTATTCACAAAGATTTGATTTAAAGAGCAAAACTTTTTCCTTGCCAAAAACAAAACAATTTTAATGTATGTGAAAATTCCTGGTTAAATGAGTGTATAAATGCATAGTACTGTATGAATTTAAACAGTTTAAATAGTTTATTATTTTTGCTATAAGCTTATATAATATATATGTATATATATATATATATATAAGTTGCATATTGCTGAAGTTATTTAATTTTACACGTTTTCGCTAGCTGGATAAGTTTAAAGTGTATTTTAACAGTAACTGCCCGATTAAGAATGCTGTCATTATATTTCGATATGGAATAAGTCATCATTTCCATGATAACAATACTTTTCTCTTGTTGTATCCGACACTAACAATATCGAAGTCAAATTGACAGTGCTCAGAATTAGACATTAATTTTTAGTTTGAAGCATTTTTAATAAATTTAAATTTGTTCTAAACAGTAGAATACAATCATTAATTTTCTTTATATATACATATAAATCTATATGGCAAAATCATCATAGTTATAAAAGAGTATATATTTAAGTAAAGTATAAAGAGTAAAAAAATGTTTTCATGAAAGAGTATTTATCGTAAAAGTGTATTTAAAAAAAAATTCCACTGTGTCGCTAAACAGCGATAAATTGCCAAAAACACGAAATTTTCATTATTTTTTTACGGACATTACATCGAGGTTCTGCAGCAATTTTTTTTTATAAACATATATATCCTCATGAAAAAATATTCTGTAATTTTTTCAAAATTTTCTGAGTATTTTTGTTTGGAGACCTTCCTTGTGAAAGACAGTACTGTAAGCGAAATCTTTTGTGTGTCCCTGTAAATGAAGAATAACTATTATGCTCATCCTATTCTAAAATAAACCTCTTGTAGTGCCCCTCAAGAATGTTTTTAAATTTTATTATGTTTGGAATAGTGTAACATCATTTAAAGATGCTGCAAACCATTTTCCTCCCGTAGATCATTATGTAATTTAATTCTTTTGTGTGACCCTGTAAATGAATGATAAACGCTTTGCACCACATATTCTACAGAACGCATGTTTTAAAGCACTTTATAAATGCATATTAATTTCATTGTGTTTGAAATAGTATAACATCATTAAAATACATTGCAAATGATTTTCTCTGTAGACCATATTGTAACAAAATTCTTTTGAGTGTCCCTGTAAACAAACTGTATGCTACACACTCCATTTTCAGTTACAAACATGCTATAGTAAACCCCAATAACATGTATCAATTGCATGGCAATCTGAGTATATTTACAAGAGTTAGAGCACAGGCATACAGCAGGCAGACAAACCAAGGTCATAAGCATTTTTCAACTATGTTCCAAAGTGTTAAAAATATATAATTGACTTTATCTGCAGCAATGATATATTAAAAGCAATATGTTACAAATTTGAAGTAGAATATTGTAAAATGATATAGGCACATAACTTTGTGAAAAGACTGAATAGTTTTCTACACAAAGTTGAATAACTTTTGTATAAAGTTATTGTGTGACTTTTTTGTAACTTTTGTGTAAAGAGCGGCTTGAGACTAAAATTAAAATAGTTTCAACCTGGCAGAGAATCTCTCATTGGGGCAAAACAATGTCTTAGATTGCATCGACTTTTAAATATTTTTTTAATACAAACATCAATATATCTTTTTACTTTCTTCTATCTTTATTCTTTACAAGAAGAAAGTATTGGATTCATGAAAATTTTCGATGGATTTATACGTTTTAGAAGGTCTTGAACACGATTTGACTGTTTTTAGAAAATGTCTGTCTGTGAGTCTGTGTGTCTGTCTGTATGTGACAAAAAATTTGTGGGCATTCTATCTCAAAAACTAATGCATGTAATTTAATAAAACTATATTCAGTTAGTCCCTGATATAAATTGGTGCTGATTTGTTTTTGGTGTAAATCGCGCCACAGGTAGCGCTGCTATGCTGCATATTTCGCTGTTTCCGTAATAGCTGTCACAAGCACATAATCTATTTAAAACATGAAAGCATTTAAAGAAATCCAATACTACTCATAGAAAAATTTTAAACAATATTATTAAATACTAAATTTAACTAAGAAATTATATTTACAATGTAATTTAAACAGAATTTGCCAAAATTGTGTTTTGAAATTATATGATTTTTGATGCAAAACATTATTTAAAAAATATATATTGTTCTTTTAATAATTGGATAATAATTTCGAAGCTGGTGAAATAAAAATGTCGCTACGTTGTCGAACTTATAAAAAATATATTAGTTTTTAAAATTAAAATAAATGTTTTACATTAAAAAAAATACATCATTTTTTTCCCGATAAGCCATTTTACTTTTAATCCCATTTGTTTTAACACCCATTTTTGAAGAAAAATTAATGAAAAATACTGTATTGTTTCCTTTAAATCCAATTTTTATTAAAAGTGGCTATCTATTGTCCCCCTACATCCAAGGAGCATAAATATGCCTCCTTGGTTGAAGCTCAAGCTGAAAAAAGTTACGATGTTCTGATTTCGAAATGTCAATATTTGACAGACGATTTTTGTTTATGTAAAATAAATTGAATCATGAAGTTTGAATGCACAAAAAAAAGTTTTTATTTCTTAGAAAATTTACTTTAATATTAACAAACCAGTAGAAACAATTTGCCTTTGTAAAATTAGGAGCTATGTTATTTATTTTTATCTCCAAACACATTTAAATAAATGTACTATGTCATTTAAATGCATTTATAGTAATCTTTCTAATATGCGTAAAAAATCACATTATCTGCCCAAAATGACGTCATTTTCTTATTTCAAATTATAGTGAGATAATCTGGATTTTTATTGATTTATAAAAATATTGTCCATATGCAGTTTATTTTATGGCAACAGAAAAGAAATTGCGTTAGAAATTGAAAAAAAAAAGAAAAAAAAAAAAAAAAGATTTCTGTAATGATAAACTATGGGAGAAGTTTAAAAAATATGATAAAGTATGGGCTGAGAATTTTTTTAATTTGACAGTACAGTAGAACTCCAATTATCCGAACTCCGACTATCCGAATCGCTGATTATCCGAATCGCTTTCAGAATTTCAGAAAAAAAATTAAGACGGAAACGTACTGCGATTCGCAAAATAATGATTCTGTCTACGTGCGCTATATTGTCCTTCCCTCCGCAAATCTAGTGTAGACGCAGCATCTAGTGTAGGGCAACATTATTGGAATGATGAGTCACCGTCTCAAAGTGCAGTTCGATTATTGACTGTCGTCCGTCGCCAGGTGTTCGGTCCGGCCTACCTGGGTTTCAAATTCTAAATGACGACGAACTTATTGAAAGTGTAAGAGAAGAAAGTGTCGAGGAAGAAGATGATCTTAATGTTGAAGTTGAAGCAGACACGGGACCACCAGCTAGTAAAGCATTTGCCGGCCTTGAAACTGCGTTGAAGTGGATGGAGCGTCAGCCTGAGTGTGACCACATGCAACTTATCACTGTCAAGCGGATGCGCGACTTGGCTGCCCGAAAACAGATGAAAACTGTCAAACAGCTTACTTTGATCGAGATGTTCAGCAAGCAATATGATTTTCATTTACAGTACGATACGTACATACTGTACAGCACTTGTAAGTACGCTTAACATGTAAAAGTGTTGCCTTTCATTTAATTAATTAAATGATCTTTTTCTTTAAAAATAGTTTTTTCTCCCATTTTAAACATATATACAGTAATTCATTCAAATAGACTCTTCTTTTCGGAAAAAATCCAATTATCCGAATTTTTGATTATCCGAATGGGGTCCGGTCCCAATTGATTCGGATAATTGGAGTTCTACTGTAATTTTACTCGTGTTCAAAACGTATGTACATCAAGTTTCGTTAAATCGGACAAAAACTGTAGATTTGTGTAAGGAACATACATACCAAGAACGGCTTTTATATATATAGATAGATATTAGGTGGTTCATAAAAACATTTGAAGTTTTTTATGGTAGGTCATGCAATGATAAGTTTGGGAACCACTATGATAATTAAATGACATAAATGTATGTGTTTTTTTAATACATTTAAAATTTATATACTTTTAAATCCTTTCTTTTAGATTTGTCACCCAGCTTTTACATGAAGTAATTTATTTTGTTGCAATGAAAGAAAATGATCCCAAAAAGCCAGATCCCTTAGATCTAATTGTTTCACACCCAAACAGAGAACGACAGAAGTTATTGAGGGAGCAGAACATACTGAAACAAGTAAATTAACTTGAAATAATTATTTGCCATGGGCGCTGGCAAGAAGGGGTAAGGAAGAAACATTGCTTCTCCCTGGAGATTTTAAAAATTAATTTTTTTATCTGATGATTTTGAAAAAACTAATAAAATTTATTTTTTACAAGTGACATAAAATAATTTAACACTAACAAAAAAAAAAAAGAAAAAGGAATAGATGTGTCTGGGGTCTGCAGTCTAAGCTCTGTGATTTTTTAAAGATGTACTAAAATGTTATTTTTTAAATTGATCCTTAAGCTGAAAGTAAGGGAAATCTGATTTGAAAAATGGGGATTACTTTCAAAACTTTCTTAAATATGTGTTTTATAAAGTTTAAAAAATAAACATAAAAAAGGCTAAACTAAGAATTTTGGTCAGGAAAGGAAAAACTGTTTTTAATTCTGTTTTTTTTTTTTTTAAATCATTTATGCATTAAAAAAAAATCTGAAATAGGTGGGGAAGTTTCAGGAAGCAGATCTGGTAGGAAGGAGAAAAAAAAAAAAAACTTCTTCATTAACAACAACGAAAAGACTTGTAGAAACTTATTTTTGGATTTTTAATGTTTTATTTGTTACATTTCTGTGTGCTTTTTATGCTGACATTTTTAAAAATGGTTTTGATATGGAAAGTTCTGGGAAAAACTTCTGTAGCTTATTTCATGTTTAAATTTTCCAGTTGAATGTAGGTTTAAGAGAATTTTGAACATGGTCGCAACTTCAAAATCTGGGTTTTGTTTGGACTTCTAGTTTCACAATCAATTTTTAAAATGACATAATGGCGAAAAAAAAAAAATCATCAAGCCTAGGCTGCAAATCACAGGCACATATATAAAACCTTACCCCTCCCTGGATTTCACTCTGCTGGTGTCCATGTTATTTGCTTCTTTTATACTCATTGGCAGTACATAATAAAATCTTGAAATATTTGTTTTATGCATTAATTTTTTGAAAATGTATTAATTCTCTTTGCAGCTTTTTAAAATTTTACAAGCTCCACTTGCTGATGTCGGTGATGGACCTATATTACGAATGGAAGAATTAAGTGATCCAAGACATGCTCCCTTTAAGCACATTTGTAGATTATGTTACAGAATTCTAAGATTATCTCAACAAGACTATCGTAAAAATCAGGTATTTTTTATTGATTACTGTTACCTTAAAAAATAATTGCTTATTAGCTGTATTATAAGGGAAATATTGAATTATAAACTATTTGAAATATAGAAACTTTTTTCTGTGTGCTTTCATGTATTGACTAAAGGCTTCCTGAAATTGTTGCCTATAATGATTTTTCCTTTATACATCAAGTAGTTTTTACTTATATATACTCAATATTAACAAAATAATCATCTGTTTCTCTTCTCAAATTTTCCTGTTTCTTAAATTTTGTAGACAAAGGTTCATAGTTGCCTTTCTGACTGTATCTCAGAATTATAACCTTCTCAAAATGTATAATTAATGACTTATGTTTCATAAGCTCATTTTATCCCTTAATGTTTATTTCTGCCTCCTGTCCAACCTAGAAAAAAAAAGTGTTTTATAAAAATAATTAATATTTAAAATTATTTTGATTTGTTAATCAATAAATGTGTATTTTTTTTTTTTTTAAATGAAAACCTTAAAATTAAAAAATTTTTTACTGATGTTTCTGATGTAAAGTGTTTAGATGGACAATTTCACATTTTTCCCGTGACAAAATGACAAAATTTCGGATTTTTTTCCCCGTGACCGATTATCAAATTTTGTGATATTTTCCTAACCGATTAACGAATTTTGTGTTTTCATCTTGCGTCATATTGACCAAATTCACATTTTTTCCTGTGTATGACTGAATAATTTTGCGATTTTTATCTACGATCGACTAACAAATTTTAAGATTTTTTTTCATGCAATCGATTGACAAACTTTGCAACATTTCCCCGCAACTGATTGGCGAGTACGCAATTTTTTTTCCCCGCATCTGACAAATTTCTTGAAATTTTTTCCCATGACTAAATGGCAAAATTTACCATCCACTGATTATCAAATATCGCCATAGTTTCTGCAGCTGCTTGGCAAATTTCGCAGTTTCCTGCGACATTATAATGTAATTTACGATTTTTTTGCCTATTTTTGACAGAAAAACTTTGTAATTTTTACCCACACCAACGAATTTTGAGATTTTTTTCATGTGACTCATTGACGAATTTTGCAATATTTTTCTCGTGACCATTAGGTGTGTTTCGCAACTTGTTTCCCATGACCGAAACAGGCAACCTGCTTACAGTGATGGCTGCAAGAGGAAAAAGAAAATCTGCGATGCACATCACACGTCATGCATTTTCCACTACCAGGGTTGATATTTTAAATGTGATATACATATATTTTTTAGTCTTCTTAATTTTGAATTGTAAACCATTTAATATATGTAAGGAATATAAAGTCATTTATTTAAACCCCTCCCCCTTCTCACTCCTTAGGACAAAATTTGATTTTAAGGTAAGTGAGAAAATTGTTTCTTCAGTATTTTGTATAAAATGTAACCTGTTAAATACCGTATTTTTGACAATTTATGTTTTAAAAAACACATTTTTGATTTATTTTAATTGCCATCATCTTGATTTAGGTACTCTTGCATAGTGTCTCCAAGAGGTTGCAACTCTGTGAGACAAGACGCATAGTTTACCAATTTGGCTATCTTTTGATTTTGCTCCAAACAGGAGTAAACTGCACAGTCGCACCGTGAATATCCTCATAACAATTAATTTTCTTAAGTATCACTTCTGACTCTCACTGGGGACCCAGTGTCGGGCCTTCTTGCTGAGTTCAAATTACGCCCCCTTGAACTAAGATTTTTAGCACATTTGAATTACTACCTTTAATATGGCTTCGATATGTAGATGATATTTTTATTGTTTGGAGAGGAGGAGGTGTTAGTTTATCGGCATTCATTCAGAAGTTAAATGCTATTGATGATGATATTAAATTTACGTTTCATCCCCCCAAATTTTCTGCAGAAGAAACCCTGAATGCTCTGTTAATTAGGAACCTGAAGGTAGATAACTTATAAGAATATGGAGTGCACGCATCAAAAGGTATGATATTTAAATTAGCTATTGGTTTCCTGTAAACAGAACGAACTAACACATTTCCCTCTCTCTTTAACTCTACATCTAAAAAAGGCAATCTCCCATCTTTCTCAAGTTCAAGCGTAAATTTAATATCATCATCAATAGCATTTAACTTCTGAACGAATGCCGATAAACTAACACCTCCTCCTCTCCAAGCAATAAAAATATCATCTACATATCGAAGCCATATTAAAGGTAGTAATTCAAATGTGCTAAAAATCTTCGATTCAAGGGGGCGTAATTTGAACTCGGTAAGAAGGCCCGACACTGGGTCCCCAGTGAGAGTTAGAAGTGATACTTAAGAAAATTAATTATTATGAGGATATTCACTGTGCGACTGTACAGTTTACTCCTGTTTGGAGCAAAATCAAAAGATAGCCAAATTGGTAAGCTATGCATCTTGTCTCACAGAGTTGCAACCTCCTGGAGACACTATGCAAGAGTACCAAATTCAAGATGATGGCAATTAAAATAAATCAAAAATGTGTTTTTTAAAACATAAATTGTCAAAAATACGGTATTTAATAGGTTACATTTTATACAAAATACTGAAGAAACAATTTTCTTACTTACCTTAAAATCAAATTTTGTCCTAAGGAGTGAGAAGGGGGAGGGATTTAAATAAATGACTTTATATTCCTTACATATATTAAATGGTTTACAATTCAAAATTAAGAAGACTAAAAAATATATATATATCACAAGTACATTTAAAATATCAACCCTGGTAGTGGAAAATGCATGACGTGTGATGTGCATCACAGATTTTCTTTTTCCTCTTGCAGCCATCACTGTAAGCAGGTTACCTGTTTCGGTCATGGGAAACAAGTTGCCTACCTTTAATATGGCTTCAATATGTAGATGATATTTTTATTGTTTGGAGAGGAGGAGGTGTTACTTTATCGGCATTCGTTCAGAAGTTAAATGCTATTGATGATGATATTAAATTTACGTTTGAACTTGAGAAAGATGGGAGATTGCCTTTTTTAGATGTAGAGTTAAAGAGAGAGGGAAATGGGTTGGTTTGTTCTGTTTACCGGAAACCAATAGCTAATTTAAATATCATACCTTTTGATGCGTGCACTCCATATTCTTATAAGTTATCTACCTTCAGGTTCCTAATTAACAGAGCATTCAGGGTTTCTTCTGCAGAAAATTTGGGGTGTGAATTAGATAAAATTAGACTTATCGCTATTGACAACGGATATTGCGTGAATTCAGTTAATAAATTAATTCAGACCTTTATCACTAAAAGGAACAAAGGTATTGGGGAAAATAAAGCGGATAGTGATGTTAAGTTGAAGAGAGTGGTTATGAGTTATTATCCGGGTTTATTTGAGTTTATAAAATTTCCTTTAAAAGCATTTGGTTTGAGTTCAGTCGCGAGGGCTCCCCCGAAGTTAAAGACTGTTTTGAGCACGAGAATTGATCCTGTCAGTAAGGGTGACCTTTCGGGTGTTTATGTTATTCCATTTATTAGGGAGGGGGGTGTTAGAAATTATTATGTTGGTATGACACAGAAGAAATTCAATGTTAGATGTAAGGAGCATATTGCAGATATTAAATATGGGAGAGGGAATACTGCCTTATCAAGGTTAAATAATAGAGAGAGCATCAACATCCTATTTAATAAAGCTAAATTGATTTATTGTTCCAGTTTTTATTTTCAACTTTTTGTGAGGGAATCTATTGAAATTTATTTAAGAAGCTCGAAAGCATGTAATGATACGTTGTCATTTAATATTCCGAAGATTTGGGTTGGGTGGTTGAATAATAGTGGGATGCGGTCTGTAGATGAATCTAAGAGCGGTGTTAAAATTAAAAGTATAGAGGGCGTTGTACCTTCTTTCACATAGTGACTGTTCAGACTCTCTGGTTTTTAATTAATTTAATCTCTCGTTTTTTATGTACATTGTATTTGTGGATTGTATATATTCTGATGACGATTTGATGAACAAATCGAAACATGTAAATTTTAAATTTTAACATCTTTAAGGTTTATATTGACGTCTTTTAAGCAAAATAAAAAGTGTTTTTAGTGTATATTTAAAAGTTAATTCTAATGGACGTATTTTGACTCCACTTTTTTTTAAATATAATAACATTTGAGTGCACAGTAGTGTACAATCCAAGTTCTTGCATATTTGTTTTATAAGAATATTATGCATTATATTTTCACAAACTGATTCAAGTCCCTTTTGATCCATCTAAGAAGAAATATTGAGATTTAAGTCTGGAATTTTGCTTCTGTAATACAGTAATCATATGTATAACATAGTATGCTAAAATTTGTACATTTATCTTTTGTAGATTTTGAGGTATCAAGTAAAAAAAAAAAAAAAAAAATCTGTGTGAATGGTTACCAAGAAAAATAAACAATATAATTTAAAGTGCATGCTGGTGCCATTAAAGTGTTGTCACAAAACTACTCTGTTATACCAAATCACACTTTCTCAAAGGATGCCAACAGGAGAGCAACCCAATTATGGAATATAGGGTATCTTCCAAAATAAGACACACAGCCATTTGGTGTATCTTAGTGAGCCTACACAAAGTTTATTTCATTATTGTAACAAAGTTTATCTTTTTCAATGTTTAAACATTTAATGATATTGTAGATGATCACTTCATTGTTCATGTTTGATGCCAACCTTGGTTGTGGACTGTTTATGGAAGATTAACAACTCCTTGTATTTTAGTTACAACATGCTTACTTATGTAGTGAATATTAAGCCTGCTTAAATAGTCTTAAATTTAATTACAAACGACATCAAAATAATCAAGATTAACACAATAACACTCTAGATTATTGTTGTTTATACTTTGTTGTTGCCATCACCATTATATAAACATATATATAGAGAGAGATACTTTGTAGGTACAGCATTTATAATTATTTATGTTCCGTTGATGTCTTCAGTTTGTGCCTAATTTTATGACTATACTATGTGCAATGAATTATTTAATATTTTGATTTTAGGAATATATTGCCAAATGGTTTGGCTTTATGCAGAAACAAATAGGTTATGATGTTCTTGCTGAAGACACAATTACAGCATTACTTCATAGCAATCGCAAGTTATTAGAAAAACATATCACTGCTGCAGAAATAGAAACATTTGTCAGCTTAGTTCGAAAAAATAAAGAAAGTCGGTGAGTTTTATTAGAGAAAAAAAAATCCATGCTATTTTTAACACTATTTTTCAGTAAGAATCAACTTATGTTTTATATTTAATTTTTCAGATTTTTGGACTATTTATCTGACCTCTGCATTTCTAACAAGGTTGCAATTCCCATCACACAAGAACTGATTTGCAAAGCTGTTTTAAGTCCAAAAAATTCTGATATTCTTATTGAGACTAGGTTTGTGTTATAAAAATTATTTTATACGAGGTATGATTCAAAAGTTTGGGGACAAGGTGTAAAAAACTTTACCCTGAATAGTTCATAGCACTGAAGCACATCCACCTTCAAAGTTGTCACCTTCGGCAACGATACACTTCTGCCAGTGTTCGTATAACGTCTGGAAGCACTGCTGGAAGCCATTTTTGGCAACCTCCTGCGATGCTGCTTTCACCTCATCTGATGACACAAAACGGAATCCCTGTAAATGTTTCTTCATTGATAGGAACAGGTAAAAGTCACACGGAGCTAAGTCCGGTGAATAGGGGCATGTGGGAGCACATTAATGCGAGTTTTGGCGAGGAACTGTTTTACCAATTGGGATCGATATGCTGGTGTGTTGTCATACAGAAGGTACCAGTCGCCACTCTGCCAGAACTGAGGACGTTTACGACGAATGGATTCCCTCAGATGACGTAAAATGCATAAATAATGCTCCTTGTTAACTGTTCGGCTTTCGGGAATAAATTCTGAATGCATAATTCCTTGAGAATCAAAAAATACCTCCATCATTACTGTCCCTTTGCTCTGATCCTGCCGGAATTTTTTCGATTGCGGTGAGCCAGGCGACTTCCATGTTGAGGATGCACACTTCAGTTGGATATCAAACAAATAACACCACATTTTGTCACCTGTAATGATGTGGTTAAAAAAACATGGGTCCTTGTTGGCTTTGTCGATTAACTCACCTGATAGTGTCATTCATTCCTCCTTTTGTTCAGTTCTCAACAATCGAGGGACAATGTGCTGAGACACTCGGTGAATGTTGGAATCTTCCGTTAGAATGCGCTGGCAACTTGTCTTTGATAAGTGTGTTGCCTCAGCCATTTGTGTAAGTGTTTGGCGACGATCTTTTCAAACATATTCAGACACCAATGCAACATTTTCCGTATTCCATGAAGTCGAAGGTTATCCAACGCATTTATCGTCTTCGATGGATTCTCGGCCGCCTTTAAAATGCCGATGCCATTCGTAAATCTTGGATCTCGCCATGGTAGATTCACTGTACACCTTTTTTAGCATTTCCAAAGTCTCCATTGGTGTTTTACCTAAGCGTTGACGGAATTTAATGTTGCAGCGCTGTTCAAGAAATGCCATCTTTCTTACGTCACGGAGCAAAGGTAACTAACTTACGAAGATAACAGCTGCACGTGCGCTTCAGTTGCATGACATGAGCTAAACTAACCTTGTCAGGTAGGGGAGGGTTGGGAGAATCCATTTCAAGTGGTTTAACTTTAGGTACTCGCTTTCATTATTAGGAATGGCTGCATTTCCCGAATTTTTGGATCGTACTTTGTATTACATAAATGTGTTGTTCATATATGTATTTAACATTCATGTAAAATATTTAGAATAAAAAAAAGGTGAAAATATTAGGAATTAGTTTAATATGTTGAAAGATTTTAACTGAAAAAAAAAAAACTCTTTTATATAGTATAATTAGTTCATTTTAAACTGTCTGTTTTATTAATATTAATAAATAAAAAATAATTACATTAAATAGTTTTTACATTCTTTTTTAAATCTTGACATTTCATGCTCTCAGCAAAAAGATTTTCCTTTTTGATGACTCTTAGTGTTAATTTCTAGTGTATAATTTTAAAGTTTTCCTGTATTTATTTTGGTGATCTCGTTTTTTTGAGTTTTGACTATACCTGTCAGATAAGTTTGAGCTTTTGACTGGTGAGATGGTGTTATGCTTAACTGGAGAAAGTTTAAATTTTTATTTCAAAATGATTGCTAATGAGCTTTTTATAAGTAACTCTCTGAAATTACTTAAGTTATTCTTCTACATTTGATGGTTAAGAGGAAAGCCCTTTTACTACCATTTTGACTTATAAAGAAGTAATTTTATATTCAAAAGAAGTCTTCATTTACAAATTTCTTTCTCATTATTTAAAACCTTTGATAAGAATGAACTTTCCTACTCAAATTTTATTTTTTGACCTAAAAGAATGAAAGGATGGGTTACAAATTTTCAACTCACAACAGCTAAATATACTATCCAATCAGCGTTCATTATTACCACCATAAGAGGGAGCATCAATCTTTATACTTTCAGACGGGAGGTGTATTTGAATTTTTTAAGCACATTCATTAGTGCACTCTTTACTCACATGTTTATTAATGTTTATGTGAGTTGGCCACACATTATATAAAAAGGTATACCTTCCCACATATGAATGGACAGAGATATATATTTATTTTAAAATTTGTGAAAAATGTAAAAGCTTATTTACAACTGTCAAGGGTACAAAAAAATGAAATAATGTTCAAAAGTCTTCCAAAGGTCGATCCAGGTAAAATTTTGGGCCTATTTAGGGTTCCTTCTTAAAAATCTATTTAATAAAACAGGCTCCTTAAAAAAAATCAATTTAATAAAATGGGCTCCTTCACAAAAATCAATTTAATAAAATGAGCTACTTCACAAAAATCAATTTGATAAAATGGGACCCTTCACAAAATTCCTTTCAATAAAATAGGCCCCCTTCACAAAATTCCTTTTAATACACTGGCAAGAAAAATTAAAGGAACACAGCTATAAAAACTCACTGATCTTGAATAATTTTGCAGATAAGAACATGAAACTTGCACAAGATCTTTATTTTGTCATGTTTGACATATATTCAAAATGCAGAACTGCCTATTTCTGCAAAAAATAAATTTACTTTAAAAAAATAGGAATGTGTGATATAAGAGGGGATGTGCAGCATGATGAGGAAGCACATTATCATCCATCAGGAGGCAGTTATTACCGATTGCATCCCTAAACAACTTGACATGAGGATCAAGAACCACATCTTCGTATATTTCAGCATTCACAGTTGCACTGGTAAAAATGTGTAGGTCAGTGCGGCCATTCAAAATGATGCCCTCCCATACTATGATTACAGGACTTTTGTATCGATGCCTGTCACGGATGTTTGCAGCCTTATTGCATGTGTTTTTCTTCCTCCATAATATAACACATCTGGAATCACTCTCCAAACAAATTCGGGAGTCATCGGTAAAGTGAACTTGCTGTAATCCATGGTACACCAATGACGATGATCTCTGCACCACTTTAACTGGGCGCATTTCGCTGCCGGAGATAGTGGAATACAAATCATGGGTTTCCTTGCATACAACCCTCTTTTATGCAACCTGTCACTCATAGTAAATATGGATAGTCAAGTTCCTGTTGCTGCAGCACACTCCCTTGCAATCAGTTGATGTCAGTTGCCTGTTTCTTTTAGCTATCGTTGCCAAATAACGGTCCTGAAAGTCTGTTGTGGCACGTTTTCGATCTTGACCTGGTTGTCTCTGCACATTACTAGTGTCTTTAAACCGTTTACAGATTCTTGAGATGGTGCTTTTGGCTATTTTTAAGTCTTTACAGACCCCTATCAGTGTCTGTCCTGCTTCCATTCTCCCTTTCGAATGCCATTTCTCACAATCAGTCAAATGTCTTCTGGATGACATATTACATCTACTACAAGCGAAAATTTTATGCAACTACCCATAAAATCCTTGAAATTAGACTTCAAATCACCCACGTGCACTCCTTTTTAAACGTGCCCGAAAGAACAGGTTCAAAAATTTGCATATTTTTCTGTAGCAAAGGTTAATCTCATTGGATTACATGATAACATTAACATTGATCTACCAACCAATCACCTTTCATTGAAGTTCCAATAATAGAATTAACATAAAGCACATTTTTATGGTTGTTCCTTTAATTGTTCTCGCCAGTGTAAAACAGGATCCTTCACAAAATTCTTTTTAATAAAATTTTGAAATTTCACAAAATTCTATTCCATAAAAACTTACTATTTTTATTAATTATTTATTATTTTGTTATTTTTGAAATGTGTAATTTGTAAACAAACAAGTTCACCAGAAAGGAAAATTTTAGCAAGTAGGACTCTAAAAAATTTTTGTTATGTTAATAAATGCTTGGTTCGAATTTGAATAACTCAATTTGAACTTCTGTTATAAAAGGTTATTTTTCAGAAAAATATTATAAATTTCACAAAAATAACCTTTACTTTTCACAAAATGGACCCCAAGAAAAAAAGAACCTGCATCAACCCCTGTCTTCTCTTTTTAAGAGGGAGCAAAGTTTTAATATTTTAATAACAGAAGATATAAGAAAGCACTGTACAAATAAGATAATATCTCTCATTCCTTCAAACTAACTTTTACTATCCATGAGTACAAAATACATATAAATTTATATTGCACATGGATACAAAAAAGGTGTTTGGCAGAGGCACTATTTCAAAACCTTCTTGAGACAGATGGAGGGACGAAACTATATATCGATTTTTTTATGCACAGCTGAAAAGAAATTCATACAGATTTATTTTCAATATAATTTTTAAATTAGCCAAAGTACTCATTGATGATAATTGGTCTCATTTTGAGAATGTTGCAAATTGTTTAATTAATGCTAATGTTTCTGTTTTAATCAAATCTGGCAAGTTGTTTTAGCTTTTGTACAATTTCTGAAAATTTTTTGAGTCTGATCTGTGATGATTGATATGAAATTAATTGGGGGTGGAGAGGCAACTGTCACCCTACCCAACCCAAATTATGCCTCTGGTAGTCAGTAGGTGCATGTGCACTGCACATGCGGCATGTGCACTGCACATGCGGCATGTGGTTGATAACTAATGCAATAGAAAGATTTTTCGATAAAACTTTCAGATCCTTTCTTGAAAAGATATAATTCTCATATTTCAGATCCTTTGTTGATATAATTCTCATATTTACAGGTCAGACAAAATAATTCAGACACTTAAAGCCTTGGAATATCAGCTCTTCCAAGAACATAATCTTTATATAGTGAACCATTTTCACTGAGATGTAATTTAAAAAAAATAATAATAAATAAATTCTATAGGCATTTAGAACACTATTTATGAAAAGACAATTTAATATAATTTTATTTTATTATATATATATACAATTGTATACATTATTTCTCCTGTCAATATCCCTTTTTCTTAACAAATACAATACGCAGAATGATAAATAATATACCATATGAAAGGATTTTAAACCGGCTTCTGACATAGCACACTTTACATTTCGTTAAACATGTTTTTGATTAAAAATTGTTGTTAATTAAAAATTAAATCGGCATTGTTTTCATAAATGAAATAAAAGGTTTTCCTCAAATCAAATCATTGTTGCCACAAAAATAAAATACTGCATTATCAGATGATGTCATCCTATAATGCAATTAAAATACGATTGTTAATTTATCTCTTGCGCATACTTTTTGAAAAAATATCGAGCTTTTAATCGGGTTTCTATTTAATTTTTATGCGTGTGTCACCTATTGTTTATTTGTTATCTTTGTTTAATCATCATGGCTGTGTATATGCGTACTGTATCGGAGCACCAGTAGATTATGTAATTTAAAGATTATCTTTCAATTAGATATACATTTCATTAGAATTCACAAAAATTGTAAGTATTTATTTTTTAATATTTCATTAAGCTGTTAATACGTCAGCGAAGTCTGACGTCACTTAAATGACTGCTGACCACAAAATTTGAACATCCCATGTTTAAGTTCCCATAGGCTTGCAAAACGTTGTGTACCAAATATTGATTTATGTATTTAAGACATTTCTGAAACAGTTTTGCAAAATTTGAGGAAATGCTTTCATATGAATTCCCTAAACGCCTGATTCAGTGTTTCAATTTTTTTATAATTCCTTTTTTTTTTCAGTATAGGGGTCTTGGCAACCTAGAGAAATGACCTTGGCAAAAGAGGAAAATTTGGCAAAAAAATTTCTCGCAATCTATTCCCATTTTCTTATACACAAGCAATCATCATATATACTATTTTTGTTGTCAACATCCTTTTTTCTATGCACATACAAAGCATACAACAATAAATGAGGTAACATTCGAAAAGTTTTTGAGATAGTACACCCACATTTCATTAAAATGCATTGTTTGATTTAAAAAAAAATCAGTTAATTAAAAATTAGTGCTAAAACATACAAGGAAATAATCTCAAAGATTGCAGTGCAAAAGCTTCGCACAGGTCCTTCTGGTACATACATATTTGTAATAAAATAGGCTTGTTTAGTCCTTCTGCATATCCCTCTCATGCATAGAAACCTCGTGAGGTTGGATTGAGAAGCAACCCCGTCCCTACCCTCTTCCCTGCAAACTGTGTCTATTTTATTTTTATCTTTGTATAACATATAAACCTCATGTGAAGTTTATTAATGCTTGTTAAATACAGCAATAGCCACTTCTTTTTCAAATATTTTGTTGATAAATCCACTTTTGACATTTTTATTTTCTGTAAAACCAGAGAGAAATTTTTCTTGTAGAATTTTTGCTGTTGATCTAAACAGAAACATGACTACTAATATTTTTTTGCTTTGTGGTGTCCAAAGTTTAAGTTATAACAAAAAACTATTTAATGATATTTTTTTCTTGCTTGGAAATGTTATATCAAAAACATTCATTTTCATTAATTTTTTTTTTTTTATTTAACATAATTTGTTATTAATAATCCATTTTTAAATTTTTTTTTATGCATGAGATAAGTATATTTCATATTCATTAATGAATATTATCTGTTTTATTTAATGCCTGAGGGAGGCCACTCGGCTTGGCGAACCATTCCGAAATCTGTTTTATTTATCTTTTTTAATTATTGATCTTCAAATATCTCCTTAAACACTGTTATAGGATGGTGAGAACGCAGATGGAACTTGAATTGGAAGTGCCCAACACAGCTGGAGAGGTTGAACCAGTAGTTACGATAGAGGAAGAAGAAGATGTTGTGTTGTTTTGGGACAATGGCAGGAAAAGTAAAAGTGTTAGAGAATTAGCAGCTGGTGCTGCTGATAGCAACAAAGATGATCAATCTATTTTATCATATTATAGGTAATTTTTAGTATTTATAGCATATGGAACTTTTTTTATACTTATAGGATATATACTTATAGGATCACATTTCTCCAGTTTTTATTTTCTCAAAATCTTAGAATTTCATGATTTTAAAAAATATATATAAATAAATATATTTCAAGAGAAACCATTTAGTATTTCACACTGTATGCTGCAGTCATGTTCTTCTATAGCTGCTAACTTCCAATTTTTTTTCCAATTCTGTTGGGGTTCATATTCACGAGTGAGGATATGTAAGTGTGAAAGAGAAGAAATAAACTGTAGAAAATTTCACAGACAAAACATATATTAAATATGTACAGTACAAAGGTAGTTGCAGTATCCTTACGTTATCGACATAGGAGCAGCATTCTGCTATGAATGCATTAATAATCAGCGAATAGAATCACTGTGCGTCTTCTGTTGCAGGTGATAGACAACTTCTAAACGGTGTGAGTACAAGTCTCCATGCAGGTGCGAGTGACCTTCTGAACTGTCCAGTTGCAATTGAATGTCTGATATAGAGGTTGGGAATGACCCTCTCTTATCTTTTATTTTCACTTGGGAATCACAAATAAAGAGCTAATTAGGGAAAAAACCTTGAAAAGCCCAGCTATTGCATGAAGAGTCCAGTTATTGCACCTATTGCAACTAATCCGGCAATCAGTTTGTTGCGTGAGTGGAATGTAGATTGGATGTTTGTAATTAAAGATTATTGATACTTCCTTCATTTAATAGCTCAGTTAATGATGTTATTTGTTAATTTCGAAGATTATTTCTACGATAAAGAAATTCAAATAAACATATTTTAAATGACAAATTTCATTAGATAAAAAAAAAAATCAAATAAGTGAAAATTTGTTTTTTTTCTCTTAAATATACTTTTTTGTTTAAAACAAGTTGGAGTTAAATTGGAAATTGACAGCTATGCTCTCTTTTCTTATAAAAAATTTCTACACAGTTGTGCTCTCTTCTAAAATTATACCCCAAGAACGGTTGGTAAAATCACATATGTTCCTGACTATTTTTTTTTCAACACTTTCCAACATAGTTGAAAGTGTTTATGAATTCGTTTGTTCCTTGCTCTAACTCAGGGACACTCAAAAGAATTCTGTTACATTACGGTCTATGGGGTAAAAGGATTTGCAGTTTATTTTAATGATGTTACACAATTTCAAATATATTGAAATTGATATACAGGGTGTTTCTAAATGAATATCAGGGTTTTAACGCTTTGTAGTATCTATTATATATTTATTATATAAAACTTAAAATTATACTTAATACATAAAATGAAAGAGCAACTCAAACAGTTTGCTGGAACCTGTGCATGCACATGCGTAGGCAATGTTTCTTCCGTGATCCGTTAGAAAGCAGTAGTACCGAAAATGGTGACTAGTGAACAGAAAGCATTTTGTGTTCTGCAGTTTGCAAAGACCAAATCTGTAGTTACCATGCAACGTGCGTTCCGGATAAAGTTCTGATGTGATTCCCCAGCCAGCTGTTGCAACAATTACCCCACAAACACTAATTAACGTTTGGGAAGAACTGAGCTTCGACTTGATGTGTGCCATGTGACGAAAGCTATTGGAGTGTTTCTATATTAAGTTTCTATATTTAAGCTGTTATCACACGGAATACCATACGATATGAAGTATATGCTATTGCCTCTCGATTTCTTGGAGCTACACTTTCACACTGCAACTAGGGTTACTTTCCCTACTGAAAGTTATCTGCTAATGTAAGGAGAGGACGTAACATTTGGCGAGTAATTGCAGCTGGTGTTTTAATATTTAGTGTAGATATCGATTGATAAACAGGAAGCATTATTGCGTACTAACATTTTATACATTTGCAGTTTCTTTTCGTGTCTGTTCTATATATATATATTATTGTGATCATTTTACTTAAAATTCCAAGATTATAAAAACAATACTCTCACTAATATAACATTAAAATTCTAAATTATAGAGTCCATATCTTCAGTTTACGTCTTTCATTACCTGTAAATGTTAAGAATTCTGAACTATTAGTATTAAGTGATTTAGAATGATTTAGGATGAAGTTACGTATAGCAATTGTAACATATTCTAAAACTTTTAGTACTAAACCCTAATTTCGACATCATATTTTTCGGTAAATTTTACCTTTGTGTATCAAACTGAAAGTCACTCGCTAAAGTAGTTTAGAAATTACGCAGATTTTATGTTTGTACCTCCTAATGTTAAATAAATGTTCGATCGCTGCAAAACAGATTACAAGACAAGTGCTTTTTAAGCAAAACTTAAAAATTATTTGGCGGAATGAGTTTTAATTTTGGGTTTGCATATTTGAAAATTCTAGAAATCTATTTCTGTTAGGAAAGTTTTACGTTACAATTCATTTTTTGTTTTCAAAAATATATAAATTTTAATTCTTTTTTTGTTTTTAAGGGAAGCAAAATATTTTAACTGGAGGTTTTTTTTTTTTTTTTTTTTTTGGGGGGGGGGGGGGGGGTTATATGCGTTATTTATTATTAATACAAAATAAAAAAAGGGCACATTTTACTTAACAAATTGAAACACATATAAAGGTTTAAAATTTATACACCACTAGGAGGGGGGAAACAAAACTTTAGGGTGGTTGAAATTCAATAATTAAAAAGGAAAAATAGACTGAAAAGGACATTATCACCCACATACATTAAATACAATAATCCAACATGCAGTGAAAAATTAGCCAGAGCCAGGAATTGAACCTGGGTCCACAGCGTTCCAGGTTATCGCTCTGACCACTGAGCTATTCTGGCTGATACTGAATTTGCAGTTTTTCACTAATAAACTATGTTGGAGAGAAAGTCGCCAACCATCTAGCAGACAGCCTTGGATGATCGAACAACTGTGAATATATTTTTACTATTCCACCAATTTACAAATAAATATGTGTGGCCGTATAATAGTTGTATATCTTTAAAAAAAGATTATCAAGATTGTTTTTAAAGAAAATTATTAAAAGGTAAAATATAATTAACTATAAATAGCTGCTAGATTAAATTTTCATTTATTAAATTTAATTTTTCTAAAAGTATAAGAAATTTTTCTGTCCCCCCCCACCCTCCACTACAAAATTTGGATTCTTTTGGATTCTGATTCATGCTAAAAGGAGCCAATAATTTGTATTGCAATAAAATACCTTGATGCATGTTTCCTTGCTTTTTTATCTTTGGCGACATAATTTGGCAGCAAGTACGAAATAACGCCATATATAAGCTGCTGAAAATAGTTAAACTAGTACAGTTTGAGAAGTAAATAAGTGCAACAGTACCATTATAACATAGCAAATAATATAAGGAATTGAAATAAAATAATCGCAATAAATAACTTTAAATTAGTAAATAAAGTTGTTATCGGGAGTGTAAATAACGACGAACTCCGAAGAGGCAATCGACGCATATGTAATTCCTTAATTACAAAATAACTGCACATTTTTAAAGTTCTGTTCGTGTATAATTGGTCCCTGTGTTACTAAAGATTTGCTTTTTTCTTAATTCTTCTGTATTTTTGGTTTCAATATTTGCGACGACCTAAACGTAAGATGTTGGCTTACTGACGGTGGCCATCTTGGAATTTTAGAGACCTCTGACTGGTAGATTTCGAGCTGATACCTATCATAGAGGATACAAACTACTGTATGTTAGATCTTTAAGAAATTACGAGAGGCAATCTATCAAACAGGACGAATTCAAGCTTTTTCCTCTTGAAAAACGTGTTTCGGATGAAATATCTGATATTGACTATGATATGAGAGTACGTGTGATAGCGCCACAAGCTATATTAAGTTATTCAGATTGAACACTTGTAAGCTTGGAGGTAAAACTGTTTGAGTTGCTCTTTCATTTTATGTATTAATTATAATTTTAAGTTTTCTGTAATAAATACTACCAAGCGTTAAAACTCCGATATTCATTTAGAAACACCCTGTATATCATTGAGGTGCAATACAAGAGGCATACTATAGAATATTGTGTGCATAGCAGTTATAGATCCTTTACAGGGACACTCAAAAGAATTCCGTTACATTATGGTCTATGAAGAAATATTGGTTGTGGTTTATTTTAATAATGTTTCACTATTTCTAACACATTGAAATTGATATATATCCCTAAAGTGCATTACAAAAGGCTTACTATCTGGGAGCACGGCAGTGCGTCCGCCAAGTTCGCACAGGCCGTAAGCTACCTTTTCCCTGACCATTTCGGCCTACTTTTCACCCCCTCATAACTGCATTTTGGGGAGAGCTAGAGAGTTTTCCTTTTTAACACACATTAATATAATCAAACTGAACTAGGTTCCAAGATTTCTTATTTCTGTATTTAATATTTTTTGAAATATGAGATTCCGAAAAAGGGCTTTTTTGTAACTGACTCACAGGGGATCATCAAATAACTAAAAAGTTGGTGATCATCAAATAACTAAGATACTTCTAACAGTCATAGAATCATAAAATTTGACAAGTAAGTAGGTTTTGTCACACAATTAACCAGAAAAGTCTGAAAAAATAGAATTTCTGCCTTTAAACCCTTCAAATAGGGGGTGCTGATTTGGCTATATACAGTTCGTAACACATTCAATTGGCAAATTAAATTAATTGCATTGTTGCAACCATTTGTGTTTTTTGTTGTACGATAAGCATTTTAGTAATAATAGTTGCATAGACAATTATTTCCTCGCTCATATTTGATGCCAGAGTTGGTCGCCAAAGCCGGATTACAGAAAATTAGCCTGAGTTTGAAGGTGTTACATGGTTTCAAGCAGAATGGATTTCTTATATTCTTTTCCGAAAATGTTGGGAAGGCAAATCTTTTAGTTTATCTGTCCGTTTTTCTATTTTTTACTTCCTTAAGATAAATTTTATTATAAATGTCGGTATTCTAATCGCAATAGCACTCAGTCAATCTGGCAAAATTCCAGTGGGTTGTTAGTTCTTTAAGTGCATTTTAATGATGTTAATAAACTATATATATATATATATATATATATATACACACACTGGATTTTATTTGAAATATATATATATATGCATATGCATCACATATATAATACATATGCATCATTATGACGTCCACATAAACAGGGTATTTTTGTCGCCAAATTTGGCGATATTTCGTTAAGTGTCGCAAAGCTTGGAGAGAATTTGACGCTAGAGGCTATTTTTCACTGTGAATTTTTAGGGCGAGTAATCATCTATTAATATTATGCGGTTAATTAAATGGCATAACGCATGAATGTTAATAAAGTTTCAATATTTCGTCACTACACAAGACCTCTGCTCTTGCTATTATATTGTACTGTTATTATACTTACTCTTACTATATTGTTAGTCTTTACTCTCTTAAAAGTTTATTATAGAAAGAGAATTTTCAGAATTAAAGCATCGAAACTGCCAGTTCTAGATTATTATAATTTTATAACATATATCCAGTTTATCAATATGTACATTAGAATGAATCTTCTATAATGGGGTTCCTCGCATTTTAGCTTCAGGTTTTCGAGTAAATTTAGCTAAAATCTTAAAACCAAGACATATTGACATATTATCTAAGACGATTAGATGAGAATAATGGTAGATTTTCTAATGGAAGAACGGCAGTGCGTCCGTAGTTTTTCTAATCTTCCTTAATCGTTCCAATGTTAGAATGAAAGGGGAAAAAAAATTAGCATCAATATGGTTTACTGTAAATATGATAGCTTAACAGGCGTTTAACAAGAACCACTTCGCTTCAGTGTAAATTACAGAAGATTACTTAACAGGATTAAAAATTTCCGTATTAGAGAGTGTAACGATGCAAACGGACATGAAGCGTAAATTCCTAAGTAAATTCAGCGGTAATTGTCAATAAAGATGAAATGGATAACAACACAAAATATAAGATATGCTGCCAATGATCGCAAAGAGAATTTCTCTAACAGAAACTTCCGATTTGGCGAAGGATTGAGCAAGTAAATCTAATGTATGAAAATGAAAATCTGTTTGTCTGTCTACACTTCTATACAAATCAACAGTTTGAAAGCCAGAATTGTGAAATGCTACGTGTAGGTGTATTAAAACACGGCCGAGGCAACTAAAGTAATCCGGAATCGAAATAATGTAAAGTTAATTTCTAAATAATAAAAAACCAGAAATCTAACAGCTTAAACTGCTGCCAAAAGGGGTGTGATGTCACGTAGATAAGGTCAATTCCAGTTGTTAAGTTAAAATTCCAGAGACTGAATATCGCAACAACCAAATCAAACATTTACCGCCAAAAACAACTCGCCATACCTACCAGCACAGGATATTGAACTCTTCCCGCCTTTTCCTATTAAATTTGAACATTTTTCGTTATAGCAGTTGCCAACAATTAAAAATCCACAATGAAATTCTTTCTACAATAATTAATTTTCTATTGAAAGATTTTCACGTGGAAAATAAAAATAAAAAGTTTCAGCAATGGAAAAAAAGATTAATATGATGTCATATTGGTAATATAACGGAAATTTTCAAACATTTCTCAGTAATATAAGGAGTATGAGTATATGTAAATACAGAAAGCAGGTTAATAGGACATCATTCGATAATTAAAAAAGAAAATTAATATAACGTCACATTGGAAGTTTAACGGACTTTTTCAAATGTTTGGGAATCATACAAAGAGAGTATCAATATGAGTAATAGTGAAAGCAAGTAGGTAAGATGTCAGCAGGTGAGTATAACGTCATACGAGTTTGAGGAACGTATTGAATCATGATAAAAACACGATTATAGAAATATTGGCATATTTTAACATTTTGAAGTTATCTATACAACATGTTTAATTTTGAAATTGATTTTTCTACACAAACATTCTTTAAATCTCGAACACCATTTACTTCGGCTAGTTATGAATAAAAGTAATATGATGAAGTGCTTAGCATACATATAAGAAAGAATATATTGTTTGCCTGAGACGGCTAGTATTTTGATGTAAACTACAAATAAAAATATAGATTTGTAAAGCACAATAAAATAACTTTAAAATTATTTGACATTTATACATTTATTATATTTATATACTTTATACATTTGATAAAACCTACAAAAAGCAGTGATATCCCATCAAAAAAACTTTCTGTAAAAAAAAAAGCGCCAAGTTCTTCTTAATGTTTCAGACGTAAAAAGTACTGATATTTGATGTTCGCCCAAGTTAAAAGTCAAACATCCGAAATCTTTCATTCAAAATGGCTTCCTGCGACTTGGCCGTTAATGCATTTTAGAAGGTTTTTCAAATTCTAAAGAATATATAATGATCTACATGTCTACTACATTTTTTGAATATCTTACGCATTTTGTTGTACAAAGTACTAAAATATAATACACATTTTTAAAAACATAATTTCGAAATCACAGCTGTCGAGAATGGTCCACTCTGGTTCTCAACATCTCATATAATGTAATACAATGTGAAATTTGATGAAAAAAATATTCATTGGAATTCATGTTAATGACAATAGACTGTACAAAATGGTCATTAAACCATGGTAAAACTAAATGATGGTTAATCAAAACTAATGTTTCTTGAAACTCAATGGTGTGTATCACAAAGCTTTTAATTACAATATCATCATACGAATTTGCCTATCGATATTACTTTTAAATGCATAATTTCCAATCATTAATTTTGAAATGATTTATCGACGTAATTATTTATTTTAAATTAAAGATATGGCATGTTTAACATCAATCAGGGTATATTATGTATTCTTATTTATTTTTCTCAGTATTACATTCTTCTAATGTTTTTAACCTAGAATGCATTAACGGCCAAGTCGCAGGAAGCCATTTTGAATGAAAGATTTCGGATGTTTGACTTTTAACTTGGGCGAACATCAGATATCAATACTTTTTACGGCTGAAACATTAAGGAGAACTTGGTGCTTTTTTTTTTTACAGAAAGTTTTTTGATGGGATAGAATATTGTATGTATAGCATTCATCGTTCATTTACATGGGGACACAAAAGAATTCTGTACTGTCTGTTAACAATAATTGCTGGAAGTGCGTTTTCATAAATCATATATTGGGCAGCACAGAAGTTCTTGAGGACATTGACGGAAATTCCAGGAGGGGAATTTTAAACTTTGCTGCACATTTCCTAACTGAACTAAAATTTAGCATTCCATGTAGTATATATTCAAATCAATAGATCATATACAGGGCTGCACAAAAGAGTTTGGATATTTTTCCAAATATTGTTGGTAATTCTTGAAATTGAGTTTTTAAATATTTTATGCGTTTTCAAAATTGTTTACTTAGATATCATCTTTCGCCTTATTAAATGGTAAAGATTTGTAAAATTACTTTGGAAATGTTGGAAAGTGTTACATAATCTATGCTTGATGCATGATTTTTCGTTCTTGTTTTTTATAATAGTATTAGATTTGTATATAATAATTTCTATGATTTCTTTAACATAACTATTATTTTAAACATTGGTTATTAATGTACTATGAGGCATGGGACTGACGAAAGGACACCAGGATAAGGAGGGCCATCCAAGGAGGCTATTGCCTCTTCTTGGATCTTGAAATTTAATTAACTAAATTTTCTTTACCTTTGATGATTTTTGGAGTAAAAAGTAATATTTATTTATCCCAAGTAGCTTAAAATAACAAACAGTCGGAGATAAAATAATGAAGAAATTTTTGTTAGGGCTGCTCTGCCCCGCTGAGCCTTCTGTATAACATAATTTTATTTTTTTCCTGTTCACGTGTTTAAAAGTTATCTTAAACACTTCCCTTCTTATTAAAAATATATATATATATGTATAATAAGATTAATATTTCTTAATTGCTAAATTTCTGCATTGCTTTTTATGTTACATGGTTACTTGTTATGTTACATGGTTACATATTCATCTTGATTGTGGGAAGGTCTGGCAAAAAATTGTTTGTATAACCTATTTCATGTTTATATTCACCATTTTAAGAAATGTAGATTTAAGAAAGTTTTGAAAGTGATCACCATTTTTACCGTAGGGATTTCTTCTGATTTTTAATAAATAAAATTTTTGTAACATCATTTTTGCCAAATTTTGAAAAAAAAAAAAAAAAAGATCACTCAGATTTAAGCTGCTGGTTACAGGCATATTTGTTTCAAAACAGATGTTTTGAATTGTCTGTTTTGAAACTTGCATCTCCCTGGTTTTTGTTTTGCTAGTCCCCATGCAACCAAACTGTGTTTTATTGTGTATAGTTGTATTTGAGCTGTCATTGAATGGGCAAGTCAATGTTCCTACATTCTGTATTTGAATATTTTATTGCCTTTATTCTTTTAACATATTTTATAGAAAGTTTTATTGTAATTTTTTGTTCTAGGCATCAACTTGACTTGTTTTCTGGCATGTGTTTAGACCGTCAGTATTTAGCAATTAACAATTTATCTCCCCATTTAGACATAGATCTTATTCAAAAGTATGTATGTTTTATTTTAATTCAATTTTAACTAATTTTGAATTTCAATTTATTATAATTTTAATCATTTTTAATGAACTGATATATGTATTTTAATTTTTTACCATTTGTTATATGTATCTATATATGTGCAACTAATTTGTTGCCTTTTCTTAATAGCATTTTAAGATGATTATTGGAGTGCATAGGCACATATTGATTTACAGTAAAAATAAATTACATTTCTAAAAAATGTGATATTTATTTATTTCAATGCTTTTTTTTTTACTGAATTTAATTTTCAATTATAATTAGCTGATCTGCCTGGCATTGCCCAGGCTCATGATAATAGCCTTAAATATGCTTAAAATAAGTGTCAAATGATTTAATATTTTTAAGCAAAATTCTAAGTGGGCTTGCAAGTAGTGTTCTTTTATTTATTTATTTATTTTTATTTATTTTCTACCATCAAGTACATTTAAACTTTAAAAAAAAAATTGTCTAAACTCTTTGAAATTTTTATGAGTTATAAATATAATGATTCCGAATGCTATGTATAATTTTTGTGCTAAAATATTGATATTTAGTGGTAAAAAGGCTGCAGATCGAGAGCAAAAGCCACATGCGTAATTCATGATTTAAGCAAGTGATCAGAAAAAATACTGTAATGACTTCCACAAACAAATTTTTCTGAAAGGGTTTATATTAATATTTTTAAAACCAAAGACATTTTTTTTAAAGCTGAATCTAAGTTTGTTAAGTGTGTGTGATGTGTTTTTCTTGTATTTTGATAAAAAATTCGGGCTGCAGAACGTTAAACATTGCAAAGTAAGATGAAAATTGCAGGAGTGAGTTTCAGAAAATATTTTTTGAAACAGTTGATATTAATATATTTCTTAATGGATTGGATCTTTCAAAAGGAAAATGAATGTAGGTATGGTTTGGTATTTTTTGTAGTTTGATTTGTCGAAGCCAATGTCTATTTTTAAACATTGCACCACAAAAAACAAAAATTGCATAAGTGATTTTCAAAAATGAATGATTTTGAAAGGGTTAATATTGATATTTATTTAAGTAGATTGCAACATTCAAAAGGAAAATTAACATTTTTTTTTCGTATTTTGAGTTACAAAGCTGATGCAGAATGTTAAACATTGCTGAAAAAACAAAGTTTGCAAAAGTGAGTTTTTCAAATGAATTTTTTTCAACAGATTAATATTTATATTTTTCAAAACTGATTGTGGCATCCAAAAAGAAAATTAACATAAATATGATCTGGTATTTTTAGTTTTTTCGTATTTTGATCAGAAGCATGAATGCAGATTCTTAAAGATTGCACAAATCACAAAAAACATCAAAATACCTTTCAAAAAACACTTTTTTAAGACTGATTACAAAAGATTGATTAAAATGGATATATTTTTTAATGGATTATGGCATTCAAAACATAAAAGTGTGATCTTTAATTTGGTGTAATTGATTTCCTCGTATTTTAGTTAGTTAAGCCAATGTACACGTCAAAAAACAAGGGAATAAAAATGCGAGAAATGATGTTTCAAAAAGAATTTATTTGAAAAATTATTTGATATTAATATTTGATTAATTTTGATATTAATATTTTCTTAAACAGATTACATCACTTGAAAGATAAAAGTATGACAATATGGTGTGTATTTTAAATTTTTCGTTTTTCAAATAGTTGAGTGAATGGGAACTGTTGAAGATGGGCTAAAAAAAGGAAGATTTTTTTTACCCTCAGATCTTCCCAGCTTCGGATTCTCCAGAACAGTGTTCTGGCTGCTGTGTTGGAAGTTTTCATCTCATTTTGTGATATTCACTATGATTTTTAATTAATATCTCAGTTAATTTACAAAAAATGAAAAATCTAAGCCTCAGGTGCATCAGAACTTGCTTTGGACTATCTTCTTCCAAATTTTCATACCTCTACTCGTAGTAGATTTTCTTATTTATCGCCAACAGAATATAGACACACAGACTGACAGGCTCTCTTTTATTAGTATAGATGCTGAAATATACTCATGTAAGATGAAGTGGAAATTATATAATCATTGGAGTTTAGAAATCTCTGTTCAATGTTTCAATGCAGAATTATGAAGTGCCGACGAAGTTCGCACTGACTTCGCTTACCTTCAATCGACAGTGATCAATCGAATAGTTTTGATGCATAGATGTTATAGCAAGTCTCTGTTGACAAAAAATTATTAATGAGAGTAATCTATTAGTGATGTCTTAGTAAAATGAATGTATAGCTTTATTAACTTTTTTAAGATGTATTACTCTTTAATGCCAGATTAAGAAATAAGCACAGTAGGAAACTGCCTATTAGCACCACAACTTTTAGGAGCCCCATAGCCTGAGAAATTCAAACATATCTAAGTTATGTTTTATAAGAAAAATATACTAATTCTTATAGGTAAAAATTGAAATATAATGTTTATCAATTCTAAACATTTTGAACTTATATTAGACTCATGAATGCGTAAGTATTATAGATTATTTTTAATGATATGGTAAATTTAAATATATATTTGTGCAAGTTAAAATTTGGTTTTGAATGTCGGGAATGGGAAACAGGATCGCAAGACTAATTTTCTAAGGGCTTCTAGATGACTTAATCTGAGTTTATCTCTATTTATCAAACACAACATTCTGTGTTTATAATAAAGACTTAGAACTACATTTTCAATGTTAATGTGTTTTAGGTGTATGGCAGATGAAAATTTACCTTTTGATTTGAGAGCTGCCTTTTGCCGCTTGATGTTACATATGCATGTAGATAGAGATCCGCAAGAACAAATAACTCCTGTAAAGTATGCTCGATTGTGGTCTGACATCCCCAGAAAATTATCTATTCAAGAGTAAATAAATTTTTATTAACTTTATTTCTTGTTATATATTCTTCCATTATAAAAGTAAATCAATCATAAAATATAAAAATTTATACATATATATATTTAATTCTTAAATGTTTAATTATGTTTTAATTTTTTTTTAATTTATATATTTTACTTGCAGTTATGATGCCAATATACACCCAGATCCTAACAAGGAAGCTGTAAGAGCAAAATTCGCGCCTACAATTGCTTTTGTAGAAGATTATTTGTGCAATGTAGTTGGTCACATGTGGTCTTTTGCTGATAGAGAGCAGAACAAGCTTACATTCGAGGTTAGTCTAAACTAAAACTTATTTTTTTTTTCTCTGCCTATTTACATACTTACTAGCTAACCCGCCCGACGTTGCTTGGGCACGTGATAAAATTAAACAAACCTAAGGTTTGTATGATTTTATATCTTTAACCCAATTTAGTATGAAATTATTTATTTAAAAGTACTGCGCACGTGAGGAAAATCCTTTATTTTCACTTTCAGCTGATACGGGGTGCATTCTGATATAAACGAACCTCTGACACGTGTTCCTGCTGCCTGCGGCAGTATATAGTAGGTGTGCAGCGCACACACTGCAAAAATCTTTTAGTTCCACCTTCCGTTGCCAGTGATCATACTCTGTCCCAAACGAAACTTTGACATGTGTCCCCACTGCCTCCGGCACCATATAGCAGGCATGCTGCGCACACACTGCAAAATTATTTTGTTCCACTTTCCACTGCCTGTGGTCGCAATTTGTTCGATACGAACATCTGACATGGGCACCCGTTGTATCAAGGGAGTTTAATGAATTAATTCCCTTCAAAATTGGGCCCATAGAACTAAAAAAAATTATGCGTCCCCTGGCGATGGAAGGTGGAACTAAAATCTGTAATTTGATCAAAAACCTTTAATTTTTTGTAAATTTTTGTATGTGATTTTTAGAATTTTTTGGCAATTTTTTTACATTTGTAAAAGAAACCCAGTTTCAATCTTTTAGCCCAAAAGAGTTAAATTTCATCCTCTGCGCGATTATTAGCTTTTTTTTGTGTGTGTGTTTTGCAATGATTTTTTTTTTTTACATTCATAAAAGCAATCCAGTTTTAATCTTTTAACCCAGTATAGTAAGTTTTGACCCTCTATTTTTTTAATTTTTCGCAAAGTTTTTATTTATGCAATTGTTAGTGTTGTTTTGTATTCTGCAGTGATTTTTTAACAATTTTTTTCTGAAATGAAATGAACTTTCCTGTAAATTTTGCTACTGCCATGATTAAATTCAAGTTGGGAGAATGCCAAATCAGTTCCTATAGCAATGTGAATGACAATATTAAAAATTTGAATTTTATCTGAGTCAAAATAAAACTGTAAAATAATTCACAGTTCATTTTAATTAAAAACCAGAACAGGCTTATACTGCCGAAAGCAGTGGGACCCCAAACCCAGGTCCATTTAATTCTATGTTTGTTGAAAGAAAAAAGACCAGTGAAGCAGGCAAAGCTCTGCTACTATATTTTTTATAAACAGTTTAAGTAAAAATTAGTGATGTTAATAGAATAATGAATGTTCTGTGCAATATTATATTACAGATTATGGAGTTTAAACTATTTATTGGTTTTGTGCAGTTTTTCATGGTGTATGTAATTAGCAGTGATTTATGGACAAAATTTATTTATCTTTTTAGAAATGTGGTTAAATTGTAATGTAAGAAATGTGTGATTCTGCTTTATTTACAAATAAAATGTTGATGTGAACACAAGATAGGCCAAAATCTTCTCTTAGCCCATTATAAGTGTTTCAAGTATTCTTGTGTAAACTCATAATCTCACCATTTGCATCCAGAGCACCATTTAATTCTGCTTATGCATGTAAATTATTTAAAAGTTTGAGAGTATATTAGGAGAGCAATTAATTTAATACTTTGGAAAATGGAATATAGTTCCTTGCACAGTATTCATATGTTTCAAGTATTACCATTTCATCCTATGAAATGATATGATATGCAGCAACATGTACTGTGCACATTAAAAGAAATTTTGTTGAGCCTTTGAACTCTAAATTGTTTATTTTAACATATATAGAGCAAGTAATGTCAAGATCAAACTTGAGGGTAGTAACTAACTTAAATTCTTTATTAAATTTTCTCTGATTTATTTAAAAGTGCTTGTGCCTATAGCTTGCTGTTAGAACATTTGATGTTAAATAAAAAGGTCATTGCTGTATTTATAAATATGTATCAATGAAAAATTTTAGTTCTGAACATGTAAATTTTCAATGATTTAATCCTTTAATTCTTTGTTTGATGCAATTTAGGTAGTCAAATTGGCTCGTGAGCTGATATACTTTGGATTCTATAGTTTTTGTGATCTTCTTCGATTAACTAAGACTTTGCTTAGTATTCTAGATTGTGTACCTGAATCTAGTTTTTTAAATGGAAAGTTGACAGCTGCCGATTTAGATGGTATGTATTTATTTATTTTCTTTTTAGCTGAAATAAATTATTACTTTTAGTTGCAGGAAAATTGTATATAACATTTATAGATGGCAGAATTATTCAAAGCTAAACCAGTATTATCAAGCAAAACTCTTTATTAACTTAGATTGTATAAAATGTGTGGATGTTTTAAATTCCATTATCTTGAAGTATTTTAATTACCTAATAAATAAATGTTTTTTTTTCTACCTTTAAGTTATATAAAAAAAATATCTTGCCTTGATGATGATTTGATAATAATAGTTATAATTATTAACTTGCCACTCATATGGTGTAGAGGTCTGCACGGGCCCTGGCTTGGCTCGACAGAATAAAGATAGTTTTTTTAACAGGCCAGGCTGATAAAAAATAATAAACGGGTTGATAAAAAAAATAAAGTGGGCCGACAGGCCCAATATAACAATTTTAAAAGGTTCAAACTAAGCTGATAAAATATGATGATTTTCAATGGACGTGGCTGGAACGAGAATAGGTATAAATGTGTTGCGTGCGCCGATACTAGTTTGACATCATCTATACAGAAATATAACAAGTCCAGTGTAGAAATCAGCATCAGACAGTTACATTGTGTCTAAGCCTGCGATTAATATTTTCAGGAGACTCAGGCAGGCCGGGATCTGGTTTACACTTTATTTTACATAGTCGGGCCGATCAGAACTGGACTTAATTGTTCCCAGTACGTGTTCAGGAAGCAATTTGTTTTGTAAAAATAGTAATTGTGATAATGAGCTTCTGTTAAAGGAATCTTTGGAAATATATTTAAAAAAAATTATAGTGAAACATTTTCAAAAATCTACTTTTTTTTAATTATACAGCAACAAAAGTTATGATGTATAATCATCTTTTTTCTTTTATTCTAAACTACATTAATTTCTTTAATGTCATTATTTGAATGTAATAGTCTACTAAGAGTCTAAGTGTTCATTAATGTTGCTGTACATTATTCTGTGGCTCGTGAACGTATAATAATCTAAAATATACAGTAAAATGTTCCCATAAATATGTATGCAACATTCGAAAGAATCTTTATTGTATGTTAAGAAACACTGGACATTTTGTAGAAATTGAGTCGAGTCAGTTTGAACCTGATTTCACTGATTTTTTCATGGGCTGGCCCTTGCCAGTTTTCACTGATTTTTCAATGCACCAGGCCGGGTCATTGCTGCAAAATTATAAAAGGGTCGAGCCCAGGCTGAACTTTTAGTTTTTACACCACGTGGGGCCAAGATAGTCTTTGTTCGGGCTGGGAAATTAAAAAGAAAAAAATTCTTCTAGTATTTCTTCATCCAAATCATTAATGTTATACATATGAAAAAATTAAAACTTTACTCTTTTTTGCAACTGTATTGTAGGTTTTTAATATGCAGTAAAACCTGCTATGATGCAGTCTCAAGAGACTGCAGCAAATTTCTTTTTTTAGACAAGCAATATCTATTGTTATTGTTATGTATTTTTGCTGAAAACATGAAACTTTTTTTTTTTGACAGAATTACATTACACACAGGTTTCGTTTTGATAGGTTTTTACTGTGTTAATTTATGCTTAGATGTCTTTTATTATTTGCATCATACTTCAAGAGAGTGTGTGTGTGAAGGGGTGGGGGTCATAAAGTTCCACAGGGGTTACACATTGTTATGACACTCTTAAAATATGAAAACAATTAGGTAGGCATTATTTCCAAGTAGCAAGTTCTTAATAAAAATGTCTTTATTCAGGTAATATTAGGTATATTTTTCCTTTTTCTTTGAATTGTAACAACTTGAAGTAAAAGCATGCATGATCTTAATGGTTTTATAATATTTATAACACAAGGTATTAGATCATATGTAACTTTTAGGTAGATTTCGTAAGAAATACTACCTATTACATTCTCACCTAAGTTGGAAATTTTGAACATTTTTTGCAGATCTACGCCGATCATGACTCCCAGAACCCAAAACCACTCCCAGTTCAAAACTTTATATCTATCTATCTATCTATCTATGTCACTTTTTTATGACCACGATAACTGGAAAAATTCTGCATAAATCTCTTCCAAACTGATACATAAAATCAAGGGACATAAAATCTCGGTCAAGTTCGTTAATGGGCAAAATCGAACCAAGGGGGGGGGGGGAGAAATGGGGGGGGGGGCTTTTTGTGAAAACAGAAAACCGCCCATAAATTCTTAATTATTACACGTATTGAAACCGTTTAAAGTTATTATTACTTCTAGGAAAAGGGCCGAAAATTTATGTATGACAGATTTTTGATATAATTAAAAATGGCCCCAAGGGGGTGGAAAAAGGGAGGGTTTTAGAAGAAAAAAATTCATAACTTCGTCAATTCACAAGATATCAAATCCGCGTAAATTTATTATTAATCCTCTTAATATTATCTAAAACTTTTATATTGACAAGTTTTTTATAGGACCAACTGTTATAGCAAAAAAATTAAAAACAAAAAAATACCTGCCGGCTCTGCATGCAAACAAGTTATTTTTCGAAGTAGGCGGTTCCAACTCCCACATCTTTTCGAAACTGATACATAAAATCAAAAGGCATAAAATCTTGGTCAAGTTCGTTAATAGGCAAAATCGAACCAGGGGGGGGGGGGGGGCTTTTTGTGAAAACAGAAAAACCCCATAATTTCTTAATTATGATACGTATCGAATCCGTTTGAAGTTATTATTACTTCTAGGAGAAGGGCCGAAAATTTATGTATGACAGATTTTTGATATAATTAAAAATTGCCTTAAGGGGGAGGGGGGTTTTAAAAGAAAAAAATTCATAACTTCGTCAATTCCCAAGATTTCAAATCAACTTAAATTTATTATAAATCCTCTTAATATTATCTAAAACTTTTATACTGACAAGTTTTTTATAGGACCAACTCTTATAGCAAAAAAAAATTAAAAAAAAAAATTTCTGCTGGCTCCGCCTGCAAGCAACTTAGGTTTCAAAGTAGGCGGTTCCACCTGCTGCATCATCTCAGAAAGGTCATTTCTTCCACAATTCCCGACAAACAGGCGCCCCACGGTCTGCGTCTTCGAAATCTACCTGTTCCTGTAGGCCGAGCTTCAGGGATTTTTTTGTATGTAATGTTGCAAAAAATGTGATGTCACAGCAAAAGATAACATTCAAGTGTGACATGGAATGAAAAACCCCATTAAATTTGTGTGATCTAATTAATGGATGAACCTTAATTTATAATATTAACACTTCAAACTTTTGGCAGTTTAAATATTTTAATTTGTGCACTAATTTTATACTTACTAGAGTAAAATTTTTAACTACATATCCTAAATTTTATAGTTTTGATTTTAATGAAAAGCAGCTGTAAATTTTGCTCTGTTGGATTTCTTAATTTGGTTATGTAAAACATTATATTGCAAGCTGCTAAGGAGGATCAGCCAGCTGTGTCTGAAGAAGAAGAAAATAAGGAAGAAAAATCAGGTGATAATGGTGTTATCAAATGACATTTTTACAAATATTATAATAATAACTAAATGTTAGTTTTAAAGAAAAAAATCTTTTTTGTAATTTTATAAATTTTATTAAAACTTTTCTTTAAAGTCATTGCATTTGTAATTCTGACAGTATTGCAATAAAATGCCTTTTAAAATGATAACTAAATAAATGTCTCTTGAATAGTACTTTTTAAAAATCATTTGAATTTAATATATATATAATTTTTCTTTTACAAAAATTTTAGGTTTATAGTGTTTTTGTTTTTAAATGACAATTGATTTACTTTCTTTGAAAATATTAACTGTAAATTTAATGCAAATTTGATGAGAGACAAGTAAAAATTAAATCTTTAAATAAATCATCTTTTAAAAATTAATTTTTTTTCTACAAGTTGACTTTTTTCATAGAGAACATGCCCTTCAGATTTTTCTGGTAATAAATTTACCTGTATGTTATTCATTCATGGGGTTATTTAAAGAAAAACAACTGATCTTTCTTTTTTTATCACCTAAAATCCATCAAAATCTCAAAAGTTTTTGGTACAACATTGAGTTTTATTTCGACTCGTCTATGTAGTACATAATTTATGCATAAACTTACAATCACTGTATCCATATTTGCCAACCTTCGAATATGCTTCTGTAAAACTGTGTCAATTCGGCCCAATTCGAATAAACATGCTTTAAACAAGAAATTTTAATAAAAAAAGTTCAACATAGTAACAAGAAACATTATATTGAAAAAAATTTCTGGTTCAAAACATGTTTATTTGAGTTAGGTGAATTGGCAATAAGTTTTGTGGAAGTTTTATGGAAGAATACTAGAAGTTTTGCAAATATAACCATATCTAAGTGCAGTTATTTCAGCCTCAATTGTTTTTGTTTAACATCCTTTTTTTATGTGTGTGTGTGTGTGTGTGTGTATTTGTGTTTTTCTACCCCATACTTATATGAAATAATTAAAATGGCAATAAGTTTATGAAAGAATACTAGAATTTTTCAAGTATAACCATATCTAAGTGCAGTTACTTCAGCCTCAATTGTTTTTGTTTGATGTATTTTGTCTATAAATTATCCTAATAATATTATAAATGCGATTGTGTGTGTGAATATTTGGCTGAAGTAAACGTGAAAACGGGTGATTTAATTGGCCCTGTATCTTTGCATATAGATGGATTATAACCCAGAAATGAACATAGGGTAGTGTTATTTATTATTTTCAAATATTTTTCTTAAAAATTCAAAAATTCATTATTTTCATACGGAATCAATGAATTTTTTCCTGTTAAATTTAATTAACCATTTTACGTTGCTAAGCATTAACGTTGCCAATAAATACAAAGCCTGGAATAATATTTTCCCCAACACTTAATTTTCAATTTAATGATTTCCACGTGAAAAATGAAAATAAAAAAGAATTGAAAAGAAGATGAATTGTCGTAACATTTGAAACAAAAATATGGCATGTTTGTTATTATACATGAAGTATGAACTCGGTTACTTTGAGATGGGGTTTACTAGCAAAAATTGCATTATAATTAAAAGAAAATATGAACAATAATTATATTATTAAGAAAAGATTTCTGAACTATGAAACAGATCCACCTTGGCTTAGACATCATATTGGAAATAAAACATACATTTTTAAATATTCGTAATAATACAAGGAGCATGAAAATCAGTATATAATGAAAGTAGATGGATAATGGCGTCATATTTAAAATGAAAAACTGAAATATATTTTATTGCAACTAATTAATAAGCTTGAATGTCAGTTAGACACAGATGTGAGTTTTCTGCCAAAATCCACGTTATGATTGCCAGGAAAAGAAAATTAACACGAATTATATCATTAAAAAGAGATTTCTCTGTGAACAAATTGACGTCATATTTGAAATGAAATGGCAATTTTCAAATATGTGTGAATCAATTTTATACATTAATAATACAAGGTTAAGTAAGTATAGAAAGTAGATGAGTTTCACGCCATATTTAAAACAAAAAATTGAAATATTTGTTTAACTATACTGATTATTAAGCATGTAAATATCAGTTACATACAGATAAGAGTTTTCTGTTAAAATTCCCATCATGATTATTAAGAAAAGAAAAATGAACACGAATCTGTTACAGTGGAAGATCTTTATAACACAAACCTAAAAACACGAGGTTGTGCATTATATAGAATTTTGCGTTATATAGATCTTGTTTCACACATTAAATTTAGCTTGTAAAACATGGCCAAATATGTGTGAAACATACCAAAATACATTAGAGTATCTTATATTGCATTCTTTATTACCAAGAGTTGTGCAGATTATAATTTTCTGCATAATATAGATCATTCCACACATTGTTAAATTTACTTTATAAACATTGTCCAAACACACTTGTATCGAATCATAGCAATTTTTTCAGTAATTAGCTCTGAATTAAGGAGATAAATTTGAACTAATGTATCAAATTTAGTCCTCCAGAGAATAGAAACTATTTATAATGTGGGAATTTAGGTGTTTCTTAACCGAAAATTCATTGTTTACATCTGAGAAGTTGTGCGTTATATGGAGAATTGCATTATATAGAATTGCATCATAAAGATCTTCTACTGTATATTAAAATCTGATTATCTGGTTGTACTTCACAACTACTCCTCTTAGGTTATCGAAAGCAATGCAATTTAATTAACACAGGTTATCATTGATCCGAGGATGTGATATAAACTCTCAGAATTTAAAATTTTAAATTAGGTTCTAATATATTAAATTTTTATCAGGTAAAATTGACATCTGATTTTACCCAATTCATCGATTTCCACAATTTTATTTGGCCCTCCTTTTTTCATTTGTTGCAGTTTCATTTTCGAGACTATTTGGCATAAAATTTAACTTTTTGAAAACTGAGTTATGTCCAGAAGTCACTAATGTCAAAGAAATACTGTATAGTCTCCTATGAAATGTGACAAATAGTTAGCTAATTTGCATTTTTAATTATCGGGAGTAAAATATTTTGCTTAATTAATGCATTTATTCTTCTTTCAATGTTACGTGAACGAAGTCACAGGTAACAGCTATCAGGGCTTAATTTCTAAGAAAATAAGTACCAGAGCCCTAATATTCTGCAGTTCTAACACCCATAGCGTACCCCCCACTTCGCCAACACTCCAATCTGCATTTTTATATTTCATACATTATTTTCAAAATTTAAAGCATTGTTTTTTATTTAGCAAAATAAAATTTTTAAATACATCTGCGTATACATAGCTATCAACTATCCCACTTTTTAGTTATTACTACTTCCAAATAGAAACCTATGCCTAATCTTAATGTTAATTAATCGCAGAATTCTGCGATTAAATAAGCTCAGGATTATGATTCAGAAATAGTGTTAACACAAAAAATTAATAGTTCGCAGCTATGCAGAATAGAAAAAGATTATTTCTGTTTACTCTTTATTCTGATCAAAACAGCATTAAAATGATTTGAAATGGAATTAAATAAAATTTTGAATTTAAAATAGATTGAGCTCGAGCCTGCCCAAACTGGACTAATATAAAAATAGAGCCTGTTTCATCTCCATCTCTTATGTGAACGACACATTACGTTACTTATAAGTGTCTTGATACAAAAGAAGGCAAAAAATTGGAGATGGGAAACAAAGGAAAGGGTAATTTAGGATTCGTTTTTCGGAAGCCTTATTGCACTGGGCTCCAGAGCACAGTGTTTATGAGCTCTGGTCAATGCTGTCCAATATTTAAATATTTACTAAAAACTGGGAAGTACTGGAGATGGGCTCCGGTGCAAATTAAGCCCTGACAGCGAGTATAAAATAATTAAAAATCTCCTTGGAGACTCAATTTTACCTTAAAAGTCAGCACATAATGCTGCCTTGTATGGATAAAAGCTGCTCTTAACTATTTTTAATGAATAGACTTTTTTGCAGTCTAGCCTATCACTATAATTTTATTAGGGTAAGGAGGAGTCACACATTTTCAGTTTAATTTAAGTAAAAATAATCTTTTTATATAAAATCAATTCTTATTTATTTATTTTTTAAAAACCTGTGTAAGAAAGAAACTATCATATGTTTTGTTTTGCATGTAAAACAGAGTTTTCCCTCATGGATTTCATTTTTTGCTTTATATGTCAGTATCTTCTTTTTTAAATATTTTTTTATAGTTTAGACTTGTTAAATATTCATGGTGTTTCATGAAATTTTCTTCAGCTCGTGGAGGTGTTTTAAAATCAATTGGTGACATGGGGGCAGTAATGACAAATATGGTCCTTGGAACTGCCGGCATGACAAAGCAAGTAGCTGCTACTATGCAGAAGAAAGCATCTATTACGGGAGCTGAAGATACTTTAGTGATGGATACAAAATTGAAAATTATTGAAATTTTGCAGGCAAGCCATAAAATATTTTTGTTTATATGTTTATAAATAAATCTAGATTAGAACCATTTGTGTTATTATATGTATTTCTTTGAAATTATACTTATGTGCAACATATTTCAAAATGATTTGAGCAATTTTAAGTAATTTTATTTTGTTCATAAGTTACCAAAATAATATATAATTTTACACATATGTAATGTAATAGCCCAAGTTTAAGTGACAATAGATATCTTCACATTAATTCAAATTGCTGAATGCGAGAAGCTATTGTTATTCTGTGCATGTCAACTCCATCCAGATACTCATTTCAGCAGTTTTCTCAGCAATAGTTTGCAATGCAACACTAATGCAATCTTTTAGTTCAATTACATCTCGGGAAATAAATCACTTATTGACAATATCTTTTCAATCCCAACAGAAAAAAATATTAGATGGTGTTGGGTGCTTAACCCCACAGTGCTAAAATGAGTCTGGACAAAGTTCATGAATGCCGGCAGAATAAAAACCACAGAGGGGCAAGATTTTGGGACACATGTGCCTGTGACTGCTAGCTAAGTTGCTATTTTTTAAATGGAGAATTTATTAATGGAATAAACTAAGAACATTTTGTCAGAATTTCTTGTGAAAGACAATTTTTAAACATATCAGCATAAGAAAAATATATAAATTTTAAAATTAAGAGCTGTTAAAGATAAAAAAAATAAGTTTCTACTAGCATTTTTCAAAATACAGATTTGAAATGTACTTTATTTTTTTTATGAGTGTAGCTTTGCCCACTCACAAAAATCAACCCCCATTCAAGATAAAAATCACATGAATGTAAAAATAATAATACCACGTAGAGATCCACTGACAAAAAGTTCTTAGATACTCTTTCTCTTTTTGTTTATGTATTTTGAACCAGTGACATGTGCCGTAGGTTGGTATAAAACAGATTGTGCCCCTGGGGGTGGAACTAATGGATTTTGCAGCATGTGCACAGCATGCCTGCTGTATGGTGCTGCAGGCAGCAGGGACTCGAGCAGGAGGTACGTTTGGTTAGAGGATTATACTATTTGAGGTGCAAACTAACGGCTTTTCTGGTGCGTGTGCAGCACACCCAGCCGGAAGTTCATTTGGTTCTAGGTTTTTTGTATTAGAGTTTCGCATGATTCGAGTTTTATATCGATTTGAGGCCCCGACATAATTAAGGGCTCGCTAGTGGGCGAAGCCAGCTAGTCAAGTAAATAATGGGAGGTTTGTCCATTCATTCTCTTTTGACTGACTCCTGCAATCTCAGTGATTGACTGTGCTCTCTGTAAAATTCTTAAAATGTCTGACACCTCTCTGTCCTCTGCCCTATCTTGCTGGTGCCTATGATGGAATTGATGTGTGCAGAATAACAAAAAGGGTTCACATAGCATTTGTGAGTTAACTTTACAATAACTACTGCCACTTGAACTTGGACTGCATCATTGCATTGTGTGAAATTACATCTTGTCATCATTTAAAAAAAAAAAAAGTAAATTGACGGATTTACACATTTCAGACACTGAAGATTCCAAAAAACTTATTTTTAGAAAAAAAAATAATTGGCCGTCTGTGTGTATGTCTGTAAACACTCTATCTCCCGAAAAATTGAGATAGAGACTTGAAATTTGGTATGTACTTAGTATGTAATAATGAGAAGAAGCCTATTGCCTATTGAATTTCAGTAACTTTGATTATCTGGAACTACTTTTTTCAGACTCAAAATATTCGTTCTGATAAAAGATGTATAAAAATTTTTGAAATTGTTTATTTTAAGGAGTGAATATAAAAGACAATAAAAAAACGTCAATTTTGCATAAAGAATTAAGTTGATCGGATAATTAGTTGCTGAGATATTTGTAGTCCTATTTTCCGCACTCTTCGATTTTTCATCACACTGTATTTCATTCAAATTTCAATTCAAAGATATATTTTAATTGGAAATGAGATGCTTAATCCGACTTAGTAAACTGTTAGTTAATATGATTATCATTTTTGGAGTTATAAGGATGTTTCTTTTACGCAATTCAGTAATAGAGTATTTAAAGTTTATAACATCATTAAGCCAGGATTTTATTCGAATTGCAATGCATTTTATAAATAGTTTACACATGTTTTATTTTCATGTTTTGTATTATGCATATCCATGATGGGTAAGTATTACGGTGGCCCCCAATGACTAGTTTTGATTATTTATCATTACAATATAATGAGTTATTTTATTTAATAGGTTATGTCATTCCACAGTAGCACTGGTACTAGGTTCCAGTAACTCATTATTTTTCTAATGTATAACCAATCGCTAGGTATATTATCAATGGATGTTTTAAAAAGTTTTTAAAAAGAATGTTTGAAATAATTTCGAAGCATAAACATTGTTTCATTTTAAGATAAACCCACATTATTAAAATCTGATTACACATTAAAATTCTATTTTTGTGTGATGGAAACTTACCTAGTTATGATACTTTGGTTTTTATAAATTTTCAGCATTTTCTGGCTTTAAAAATGCATTTTTTCTATTTTTAGTGACAGAAAATGTTGACAATTCATAAAATTCCAAGTTTCATAACTTGGTAAGTTTTGGTCATAGAAGAATGAATTTTTACAATTGAATTAGTCATTTCAAAAACCCCATAAGTCAACTTTTTTCCAAATATACCTTTTTTGTCACAAATGCAAAAATTCCTTAAAGGTAGAGCCATGATCTGGTAATATCCACACAAGTCAGTGTATTCCTTCCTCTTCAAACAATACCTTCTAACTTTCATTCATCACTTAAATGACATAAAGTCAGAGACTTAAGTGGTTTTTGCATGCAATACCAGATTACATGCAGATACCATATTATAATTTGCATGTAATACCATATTAAAATATAAAAATGTTCCTGTATAAGTGTTATTTTCATTAATTTTGATTAAAAATATGTTTAATTTGACTGTTTTGTTCAAATTAAATGCCATCTAACCTTGTTTCTTGCTAAAACAACATAACTCAGGAGCAGTTTTTCTGTTCTTCTTCTTTTTGTTGTTCATAAATTATAAAAATTATTCGATATTTACAAACTTTGAAGTCCAAACTCTGTAATCAGCCCCAAAAAAGCCATAAAAATTCGTTTACTTGTGAATAATACAGGTTTTTTAATTTCTGAAAAGTTCTGATTCTGTGACTGAAAAGTTCTGATTCTGTGGTTTTTGAAATGACCGATTCAATTTTACTTGTTAGTAGAACATGTAGAAATTTTTTCTAAAGAAAACTTGTAGAACCCAGGGACCATATAAAAATTTAAATTTTGTAGCTGTTTAAAAAGTAATTAGTTTGACAAATCGATTTTTATATGATTGACAAATCGATTTTCATATGATGAAAAACATTTGAGACATTTTTGCAATTGAAATGTAACTAGTTTGACATAAATCAATTTTCATATGATGAAAAACATGTGAGACATTTTTGCAATTGAAACTCTAAAACTAACCGTTTAGGCATTAGGTATTGGTCAATGATAAAAGAAATACCCTGTATGAAAATAAAACACATTTTTAGTTACATGATTTGTTGGAAAATGAAATTTGATAGGAATATTTTACTGTAATAAAAATGAATTAGAATGAACACCAAATAAACATGTTCGCAACATTTTTTGTTTTAAGATGCAAGCGATGCTCAGTTATTAAAAGTAATAAATTGTTGGATGTCATCCTTTCAATATATATATAATTACTTATAGTAATCTAAAAATTAAACATTGTCCACAGAAATTGCACAAATCAATTGTTTTATTTATTCATTTTACCTTAAAATATTTTTAGAGAATGTTCTTGTTCTTTTATTTTGACTCATACTAAAATAAATATGAGAATTATTTCCAAAAAATGATCACAAAAATTAAAATTCCAGCACAATGCAATTGATAAAACTGTAAATAAAATAGACTATAGCACACAACCCCCACCCAAAGAAACTACACTGCCATGGTGGCAAGAGACTTAGTCATATCAAACTCAAACACAAATATTTGCGATCTTTCTTATTTCCCCAACCTGTAATAATATTGAAATTAAAACTCATCTTCCCATCTTCACATATCCTTTACCATGTTAGAGTTGAAAGGAACATTTTGTCCACACTGAATGAGAGCAGCTGCATTACTTAAATTGACAATAATATTATTTGGAACCAAATAACTGTCTAAGCGTTATTCAGTTGTTCAGAATTTCACCAGGTACAGGGAGATAAACAAACTAATTTTTTTTCCTGGGATCTTTTCACAATGCTCGTGACTGCTGAATTGTGGAATTTGGTGATATCTGAAAGCACTGCTAGCCGATCATAGACAGACAGATTTATTAAGATAGAAAATAAATTTTGGTAATTTTATTTTTATTACAGTTTGAATATGCATTTCTAAAATATTATTTTTTCAGTTTTTTTTTTTTTTTTTTTTTTTTTTAAATACTTTGCAAGTAATACATAATTCCAAAATTAAGAGAAATTTTACGTTAATCTATTACTAAATAATAAGCTATAAAACAATAACACTTAATCTATTACTAAATAATAAGCTATAAAACAATAACATTTCATCTATTACTAAATAGTTGCCGAAATGTCAGTTGAGGCTCACTGTGGAGACCCGAAAAGTTTTTGGTTTCTGTCTGTCTGTCTGTTCCGCGATAACTGCTGCAAAAATTATCCGATTAGTTTGATTTTTGGTAGGTATGTTGGTGAGGTACCCGGAATTAGCTGTATAGTTTTTAATTGCATTTGTGTTAGGAATCTGCAACCCTTGGTCTTGTCCCTGTACTCACATCTTCATATATCCTGCCATATGCTCTTTATTTTATAATATTCATTCATCCTAATTTACAATAGTTTATTTAAATATCTTTATTTTATTTATAATTCATATTAAATCTTATACATTTAATATCTAAAGTTTACTTACAGTTTATTTTTTTATCTGATTTTCTTAAATATCTAAGATTTCAGCAATATCTTTTTGTATCCTTTTCCAGCCTACGGTTTGTTTACATCGCATTTCTGCTTATTGAAAAACGTCGCTTCGTATCCTCCTTTCACCCTCTTCTAGAGTGGTTCCGATTGTCGATACTAGATGGCGGTAGCAGATCGTTGTAGTCATGATTTGCATAAGCAGTCATACATCTCTACTCCACTCTTTTAGGAACATTCTAGATGCCAGAAGAGGGCGTTGTTTTGTCATGCATAGTTAATTAGCATGCATCAGAGACTGATATATATACTTCGCTGACTCTGCATACGATGCATTTGTTCTTTTAGTTTTCCAGAGGAATTATAGCTGTTGTTTTTCGTTTAAACTATTAGCAGAAATGGTTTGATGTTATTTTAAGGTGATAGACTCCATTCATTGATAATGATAGCTCGTATTTAAAAGTTATGAAAGTCGGTCATTGGTTTTACAGTTGTCTTTTTTGAGATGAAGTTCGTCATTTATTGAGTTCGTCAATTTCTGAAGGTCTTAGATATTTTTCCTGTGAACTGGAATAGTGTTAGACGAATAATGTGACTGATAATTTTGGACTGTCTTCTTAATGTCTTGAGCAGTTTTAGATTAGTGAATGGAGCTGTTGAACCAACAAGAATATTATGCAGTTTAATCTTGTAGCCGTTGTATTTTTCATCTTAAATCATTTGAATTGGTTTTTCTAAAGGTGTTTAGGAAGTGATGTCGTTATGAAGGTTATCTACAGTTTATCTGAATTCCCTTTTAGCATCAATAAGTTTTATTAGATCGTGGGGTTCAGAATGAAATTGAACTGTTTTATTTTATTGAAGACAACGCTGAGTTCCGGTTACATCAATTTCAAATGTGATAGTTTGATATTAAGTTCTTCAATCAACTATATTGTGTAAAGTATCTGTGTCATGATAATGGATATTATGTCAACGTAATGAATTAATTCAGATAAGTGTTTTTCAATAATGTTAATATTTTTCTTAGTTTATTTTTACTTGTTTTATTTTAAAGTCTTTTTAATAAATGTTATTTGTTTTTAACTAGTTGCTTTCATTTGATCCACCATCATAGTTTAAGCTATTTCTTTTTCAGGTTATGTTACAAAGAGATAAGAATTATGGGGTTAATAAATATAAATTGAAATTTTTGAGATAATTAAGGACAATTAAAAATGGGGGGAAGCAAAAAGAAAGAGGAGATATTTAAATTTTGAAGATTATTAAAATGAGAAACAATTGAATTTAGAAAATGAGCCAGTGATAAAAAATATTGTCCTAATTTAGTGGTAGTACTGTAATGTAGAAATATTAATAAGAGAAATTTAATGGTGAAAAAACATGAAAATATCTTACCTGATTTGAAAATGTAAATACATCCAACTTACATGTCCTCTACGCTGAAACACATACTTATGAATACTGAGGACTAAGATGTACCCTTAGAATTTGTTAGATTATAAACTCTATATTATTTTTTATATTTAAAAAACATTTTCACTGTTAAAGAATATGATAACTGATTTATGATTGTTTTCAAAATAGCATAGATATAAAATATAAATAAATTGACAGGACATTAATACATTCAAATTATTTATTATATATATAAATTTGACATAGAAAAAGGAAAGCAATTGAGCAGAAACCCCCATACAAATTATCATTCAATATAATTATACACAGTCATTATGGCATTTGAACATGGATGGTATTTGTAACATTATTTAATGCAGCTCTTCACAGTCTTAAAGTAATTAAATTAGATACTGTCTTTAAGAAAGTCCATACTTAACATTTCTTAAAACAGAAGGATCTCTTCAGAAACAATAAAAAAAAAAAGTACATTACCCCAACTTCGTAGAATCATGATCAGCCAATAACAACATAATACTTAGACGTTTGGAGGAAGATGTTGATTGCTGTATTTTAATCATAAACTTGTGATTTGATGTTGGGTACAAATTATATATCTTGAACACCACTTAACCTTGAATCTGAGGAAGATAACGACAGGCACTTTTCGATACAATATCGAATCCGTTGATCTCTCTTGGTAAAGAATATGATAAGTTCTCAAGATATTTAAACTGTAAAATATTCCTTCAAACGAATCCTTACAACGAGATTAGGAAAAGGAAAGCATTTGTAGAGTTGTTGAACTTATCATCAAGCATCTCATGAGAGGGAAGGTTACGCTGTCAAGCATCTAGTGAGAGGGAAGGTTACGATGTAGTACTGGCATCCTTTGTATTAAGCATCGAGTAATGTCTCTTGAAGGGATAAGAATTCATCAAGATTTGTTAATTATAAAATTACTGACTGCAGTATTGAAACCAATCAAAATGTTACCATCTCAAATGCAAAACTGATGCACGGCGAAGAACTTGTATAGTTCTAACGGTTTTAATTAAAAGTTATTTTAGGAGCACCAGGATGTACTTCTTTACATCCTGGCGTCCTGACAAGCAAAAGAGAGGACACTCCGATGAATTCAAAGAAGTCACGGGAATCTCGAGCCGTTAAAGGCCAGTTAAATTGTTACAACTGCTGAGAGTTTTACGTTCCGCCAATCACAAAAAAGGATTAGCGATCCGTGGAATCACAATTAACCAACGCTGTGTTCATGATCCACAATGAGTGTGCGTTACTGAAGGAGTGAACTCTAAAGTCAATGACCTCAGAAACCGCGTCACTCTTAGAAAGGAATTTCAGAGGCGAAAAAGGGTACTTCGTCTGGAGTCTAGAAGTGAACGGAAGATAATATAATTGAGAAAGGAAGATGCAGAATATTTTACGAATGGGATAATATTTAAGAAAAGTAATTTTAAAATGAGTTAAAATAATGTTGAAGTCATTTAAGAAGGGAATATTTTTTAATGAAAAATTTATGATTAATATTTGAAATAAAGAATTTTAAAAGATTTAAATTTGGACTTATTAAAATATTGAGTTTAAAATATTTAAAGTATTAAAGATTTAAAATAAGGATTTTTAAAATATTAAAAATAGTAATAATTTACAGCCGTCACGTAAGAACGCTTCACACTGCTTAAAGCTACTCTGTTAATTACTTAACCCCTTAGGAGATACATCGTATTTCCTAACAATTTGGTTCATTCGTTCGGAAAATATAGAACATTTCTTTTTAGATCATAGTGCTTTCCTATGGGAATTCAGACGATTTTGAAATTTTTCATTCGTTGAAAATAAAATGGCTCATTTGATTAATGTATTTAAACGGTAAGTTATGAAGGCTAAAATTTATCAAATCAGGTCTTAAATTATTCAAATTAATTTGAAATTTTGTTCATACATTCATCAGATTTTTAAAATTAGGTGTATAATTTTTGGTGCAATTTTATACATCTGTTCTAATAATATAATACATTTTATTTTATAATTTCTTGCAAATTTGAAAATGCATTTATTTTTATTTTCCTCTTTAATTTAACCGTAACCTAGCAACTATATTTCAAAGAACATCAAAATAATGAAATTCAAATAATTCAGACTATTTTGCTGCAATATTTTATTCGCAAAATAAAATATTTTTGGGTGATTTTAATATTTCATTGAAATAAATGAGAATTTATTTTGATACATGTTACCTTTTAACTACTATAGAATGATAACCGAAACATTTTTACATGAGATATTATTCATTTTCTGGAAGAGATGTAGATTTTTCGTGGTTGAAAATTAGTATTATTTTTAAAATAGGATATATCTCGTACAACGAGATGGTTAATCTAAAGAAATTAGCATAGCAAAATGCATCCATACAGCTTGGAATAGCACAATTACTGGAAACTGAGATCATAAAAGTTATCACAAAAAATACTTTATAGCGCCAAATCACGGTTGCTATTTAGTGAATTGGCAGTGGTCATGATTATGAATGATTACCCAATAGGTTTAAAAGTTTCCAAATAAGCCTATTTTGGGGAGATTTTAGTATGCTATTGCCATCGAGTTAGATTAGGATGTACTAAATATTATAAAAGGACCATCAAAACTGTTTTTCCGAAACAAAAATTGTAATAACACTAGATTTCTGAAATAGATATAAGTGAAATATAGTAGATTCAGTTTACATTTCCGTAAGTTAGTTTTGTACACGAGATATTATTCAACTTATCTATCAGATGCGAGTGTTTCGTGGTTGGTAGGTAAGTAAATATTGCTATTTAGTTATTAGGGTAACATGAAAATATTTTCGAAATTTTTGCTTATACTAATAAAACCACTGTGTAGAACGAAATCCAAGATATACTAGAATCATTCACACAAACAATAGGAAATCACGAATATAAATTTAATAAGATTATGGAGGGTTCAGGGGGGCAGAGCCCCCTGAAAAAATATACTTTTTTAAATCTGAAAAACAGAATAAGAAGTTCATAAGTATGTCAGAATATTATTGCATAAACCATGTTCAATTTAACGTTTCTAATTTTTGAAACCTTTGGATTATTTTATATCCGTATAAATATATATGAAGTAATTTTAAAAATTTCATTTGCGGATTGTAAGATGTTAAATATTATGAAAAGTGAGATTAAAAAAACATTGACTTTCAGAGCTGACATTGAGGCTCCTGATCTGTAGATTTACTAGTAAGCTATAAAACAATAACATTATTATTTAGCCTAATATGTTAAATTAGGAATGAAATGCATATTCGACAAACATACTGTATCCAGCTGATCTGGCCAGTATGCCAAATAATTGGCAGTAGCTGGATATTATGATTATCTGGCACTACATATGTTCTGAAATTATAAGACCATATACAATGCTTTTATTGTTAATTGAGCTCATTGTTAAAATTTCTATATTATAATATAAAGCATATAGTTTAATTTTACGAAATACAATGTGCAGTGTAAAACCATTTATCCAGAATAAATGTATTTGGGATAACTGGTTAGGCATAAAAGCAACATCCATTTTTCATCAGGTTTGTAGAATATATGTGACTGTGGCATTGTTTCTGATTTCCAATTAATTATTAGATTGCACATATTAAGAATTGGATACAAGCAAGATAAAAGATTAATCAAAGTTTGAAATAAGGCAATTCTGAACAACTGTATAACACTTGGACAGTTATTTGGTTCCAAGTAATCATTATTGTCAATTTAAGTAATGCAACTGCTCTCATTCAGTGTGAACAAAAGGTTCCTTTCAACGCTAACAGTGATAAATTACAATGACTTAAGAAAATTGCAGTACATTGTGTAGATTTATATGATTGTGCAAAATCATTTGAATTGATAGGTTTTTTTTTTTATGTAAAGGAACAAGAAGTTCTTTGGATATGTGAAGATGGGAGGATGAATTTTAATTTCAATTGTGTTATAGGCTGTGAGAATTAGATCACAGATGTCTGTGTTTGAGTTTCATATGACTAAGTCTCTTGCCATCCTGGCGATATAGTTTATTTGGGAGGCAGTTAAACTGCTACAGTTTATTGGGGGTATAGTTTATGGGAATCTATTGGAAACAACAGTTTTGTATTTAAAGAAACCATTGCAAATTTCATTCTGGTTAACTGGTTTCCGAATAAGTACCATACTGTATTAATTTATTAAACTAATTTACTTATATTTATGACAAATTGTGTTTCTAAACCTATACAAGAACAAACATGTGAACAATTGTAACTATCCATAAAATATGTGCCTGCATGAGCATAAGAGCACTTAGACAGTCTGTTGCATGCTGGGCAACAGACACTGTTAAAAAGACAAAAGTGAGAGAAACTCATCAAAAAAGGAAAACTTCTCTTTGCAATGTTAGTAGCAAGTGAGAACAAGTTTTCTGTTTTCTCAGCACAAAGCTTGCTTTTATAAGGTAAAGTGATGGACCAGATGCATGCAAAGAAAAAAAAAAAAAAAGGAAGTTAAAGATAAAAAAACATTCTGCTACAAATATATTCCATTTTAAGTTTTTTTTCCCCTATGAAAATAATCTACTATTATAAACTGATATCTTATTTTGCTATTTTACTAACTTTGTTATTATGCTACTAAGTTGCTATGTTAGTAGCAACTAGCAAAAACAAGTTTTCTGTTATCACAACACAAAACTTGTTTTTTAGTGGTAAAGGAATAATAGGTAATCAGGAGTTTACGGCCTGAATTACTCTGAATATACAAAGAAAGGAGGAAGTACTAAATATTCTCTTTCAAATGTTTCAATTGTAAATGTTCTCATAAAAATAATTTACTATTACTAAATTAATTAGCTGATGCTGATATAACTAATGATTTAAAATGATGCAACTATAATATTGATTCTGTAACTGAAATAATCATAAAAATATTTGTTAATAGAAAATTTAAAAATAAGATCAAAAGAAAATATATAGTATTAGCTAGCTAATCTAAATCCATTCATAACTTCTTTAAAAATAAATAAGAAAGGGAGAAATTAAAACATACAGTGGCTAGATATCTGGCTTCAAGTCCCCAGTATCCAGCCAAATCTACATCCATTGCATCTTTACGTTTAAAAAATGCTCATTTTTACTTATAATAGTACACATAATACATAAACTATACTTATTTAATTCATGCATTATTTCAAAGCTTTTATCAGACTGTAACCTGCTGTTTCCATTCTTAATTTTATTTTAGTTTATCTTAAATGTGCGACTTGATTATCGTATTACTGGATTGCTGTCTATTTTTAAAAGAGAATTTGATGAGAGTCATGATAAAGCAGCCACTGAAGAAACTTTAACTATTGGAGAGAAAGGTGCCTTCATTTGTGATATTAAAAGATGTAAATATTTATTTCTAAGTGTCACTTACATTTGAATGTATAACTTTCAGATCTGATGTTTTCAAAGTCTGGCTTTTTTAGATTTCAATATCCATTTATTTTTAATTAGTTACCTGCATTATTTTTGCTTCATTTAAGAAACTCGCATATTTTATAATTTAATATTTTTCTATGTGTTTAATTACTGATATTTAATATGTGCTTGTCCTGTTAATTATTTGCAATATACATTTATGTATATGTGCATGCATAAATTCACATGAACGCATACACACAGTGATGGCCAAAAGTGTGGACATTTTTTGAAAGTTTCATGTTTTTCAACTTTGTGTGTTTGTAGAATATATTAATTTTCACTTAAATACAAACATTTATATATCAAATTGAAGGTAATTTAATGTAGAATTTAATAATAAAAACAGTATTACAATATCTGTATTACAAAAAAAGTTATGCAACTAATAGTAAGATCTATCTTAGATTTGCATTTTTTTAAAGTGATACTTGCACAATCAATACTTAGTAGGAAAACCCTTATTTTTTAAGACAGCTTCACAGCGTCTTTTCATCGAGTGAACGAGTGTTTAGAGTTCATCTTTCGTAATCACATGGTGCCAAGAATCAATTATAGCTTCAATAAGTTGTTTTTTATTGGATGGACGTTTTTTTCGTACAAGAATTTTCAAACGTCGCCACAAATTTACAATTGGATTGAGATCAGAGCTGTTTCCTGGCCATGGTAATATATCTATGCCTTTATTTTGAAACCATGCTTTGCATACTTTTTCTGTGTGGCATGGAGCTGAATCCTGTTGAAAAATAAATGGTGCGTTGTTGGGGAAGAGATCCCTGATTGAAGGTATCAATTTTGGTTCCAGGACAGTTTCGATGTATGTTTTGGCATTCAGGATGCCATCAATCACTTGAATTTGGCCCACACCATCTGCAGACATACATGCCCAAATGATGACATTTGTTGGGTTTTTTGTAGTTGCTTCAATGCAATCAGGATGAAGTGCTTCTCCTACTCTACGTCTCACGTATTTTCTACCATCACTACCAAAGAGCGATATTTTACTCTCATCGCTGCAGATTACTTGTTTCCATTGATTTTCTGACCATTTAATGTGTTCTTTTGCCCACTTAACTCGTTTTTCGCGTTGCTTTTGATTTAAATATGGTTTTTTCCTTGGAATTCTAGCTTGTAGTCCAAATCCTGATAACCTTCTTCTTCTTCTTCTTGAACTTACTGCAATACCCGCTGCATTCATTTCACATCTAATGGCATCTGATGAAATTTTTCTATCTTGAAGGCATAGCCGTTTAATTTTTCTATCGGCAGTAGCACTTGTGCATTTTTTTCGACCTGATTTGGCCTTATTTTCCACTGATTTCGTTTTTTCATAACGTAAACAGAACTTTCCTACACCAGAACAAGTCACTGAACCACCAACTTGTCTTGCAATTTCAGCATAAGAGAGGCCATTTTGTCTCAATATGACAATTCGGCTTCTTTTTGTAGATGTCCAATTAGTTCTTCTTGTTTAAAATTAGTTTAATTAAAGAAAAAAAGACTTTAAATATTCAAAAACAACAATACTCTATTTAATTGTACTAGTATGCATCATTCCGCAAAATATTTCCACAACAATAACTCTTTTACCATCCAAATAACCTAAACTATAGTTACAGACATTTGATTGGTCCTCAGAACAGTGTTTGTGATTGGCTAGTATGCTTTTATTATAAAACACGTCCTTATTCAAAATGATTTGTGTTTGTTTGTTCTACTAAAATGAGCATAACTTTTTTTGTAGTACAGATATTGTAATACTGTTTCTATTATTAAATTTTACATTAAATTACCTTCAATTTGATATATAAATGTTTGTATTTAAGTGAAAATTAATATATTCTACAAGCACACAAAGTTGAAAAACATGAAACTTTCAAAAAATGTCCAAACTTTTGCCCACTACTGTATGTGTTAAGTTTTTGTAATTTTGTTTTAATTATTTTTGTAAACATTTAATCTGATAAATGATTATTATATTAAAAAATTGGGTTTTATATTTTATACATATATTTTTTTTTATGATATCCAATGTTCATTTACTATAAAAAATTATTTTAATTATTTTGTAGAATTTCACCTTTTAGCCTTATACCTATATACATTAACCCTTCTGTCAATGACCAAAATTTGCCATTGTCTCCAATGGCCGGGGAACCCGGGTACCTGCTGTGATTTTAACATAATATGTGCCATAAACTCTATTTAAAACATATTTAACATATATGTATAGAATAACATATATGTATTCATAGAATGTAACTACCCCGTCTTTAGAGAAGAGGAGGTGGGAAAAGTAAGGGGAAACCGTGGACCCCTCCCCCCCCCCCCAACTTCTATCCATTTTTTTTTTTGACAAATTTTAATTTAAAATTAATTTATATTATGTTTTGTTTTAAAAATAAATTTGTCAGAAATTTCTCCCCCCCCCCCTTCCCACACACACACTCAAAAAATTTTCTAGTTACTCCACTGTGTTACTTGAATACGCCTAGAATAGCAGAGTTCTATTTATTTGCTTGTGCCCTCTCCCCTCACAATAATAGGAGTTACAGATATTATTTTAAAAATGTATTCCTTGTTATCATTGAATAGTGCAGAAATTAATAAATATATCAAAGGATGTGAATTATCACTTGCTATACACCATACAATGAACAGGGTGAAAAAATGTCCAGACTGGTAATCGAACCCAGAACTCATGGTATCATGCACCAATGCTCTATCATTTGAACTATCTGGACGACACCAGTTTAGAATTTCTCACTCATCTATGTTGGCAAAGCTGCAACTTTGTAGCACAATATGGAAAGTCAATCATGAGCTATGAGCATGTATTTTCAGTGGCATGCATGAAATGAATTAAATCCCAGTATCAGTGAATATATTTATCTAATTAAATATTTCAGCAGAACTGAAGTTACGCTGGAAATTAATGAGAATAACAAAGGATCTGAATTATCACTTACTACATAGCTTTCAACCAACAGAGTGAGAAATGTAAGACTGGATGTCGTCCAGATAGCTCAAAGGGTAGAGTATTGGTGTGTGATACCAAGGGTTCCACTTTCGATCCCCGGTCAGGACATTTTTTCACTCTGTTGGCTGTACACTATGTAGCAGGGTTGTAAAAAAACCAGGTTTTTTTCAAAAAAAACCCAAAAACCGGGTTTTTTTGGTTTAAACCTGGTTTTTTTGGTTTAAACCAGGTTTTTTTGGTTTAAATGATTTTATATTTTAGAAGAACGATGAATATTAATATTTTCAAATATTTGAAGTCAAGCATTAAACAAAAATTACTTTAAGTTATTTTGTTGAAATTATTTAATAACATTTTTACTATTTTAATTTAACCATTATAATATTTTTTTATTATTATAATATTTTAATATACAATAAACAATAAAAATTATCACTTATATATGTATATATATAAATCAATCCCTACTACTAACACACTAGTCTTTAATCTACATTTTCTTTTAAAGAAAATTAAACTAAGAAATTTTAACTGACACAAATAACAACTATTTGCAAACTGAAGATAAAGAATCACAAACTAATGAAATATATCCAAACATTTTATTAAGGAAAGAAGAAAAAAACTTGACATTTCTTGAATAGATATCTTACAGCAGTATTGATTAATAGCAATGAATAATAAATTTTACCCTCAATTATTGTTCATTTGTTTCATTACGACCACTAATTTTGATGCTTTCTCTACTCCTAATCTGTTTCGCAATTTTGAATGAACTACACTAAATATTGAAAAAATCCTTTCAACACAGGCAGTCGATGCTTTGGCTGTAGTTAGCATGTTCACAAATTCCAAATCATTCTCCGTAATCAAAGATGTACCTGAAACATTATAAAACTATTCCACCATTCAAAGTCAGACATTGTATCAACAACTTTGGGGTAAAAAAAACCATTTTGATCACGATTATGAAATGGTTCCAACTTCCCCAAAAATTTTAATGTAAGTGCTAAGAAACCAGAGCCACATTTTTGTTTGATAAATTCAAGACCCTTGTTTTTCTCTTCTTTTGTGACCTTAATTCCTAGGTTAGAAATTAATACTGATGGGCTTAAAATAAATGCAGCAAAATGTGCATCTACTAATGATTGTTCATATCTCTGTTTATACACTAGTGATATGGCCTTTTTATTGTTTGATGTTGATGCTTCTTTTAGCTTCAATTCTAGCTTTTTCCATGCTAATACACATTCAGCGAGAGAACAGCTATTCCTCTGTACAAAATCAATAGTTTCGGCGATTAGTTTCAGAATCGCAATCATGTCCTTAACATTTCTTTTTAAACAGATACTTAAGATTTTACTGGAGATGTCACTATCAATCTCAGATCTGTGATCCTCACAAACTTTTGTAAGAATTGACTAATTTTTAACATAAGATTCAAGTGAATCACAATAAGTATTCCATCGTACCTCTAGAGGAAGTACCAACACACTTCCACCTTCTGCATGATACCATGCTTTCGGGAGATGATGATTGCGAAAATATTTTTAAATACTTGTAACATGTTTTGTTACATCCCTTTTAATCAAATCTTTGGCTAACAGATTTAAAATGTGGGCACTGCACCCATATGTAAGTCCCAAAAAAAACAAAGCTCTTCATCCAGAATGTTTCTGGCAGAAACCATATTTGCAGTATTGTCTGTGACAAAACTTGATATATTACATTTGAACTTTTCTTCTGCTGTCTGCACTGAACTCAAAACCAAATTTGCTAAATAATTTCCAGTATGTGATGAGTCGGATGTGTCAATAGTATCAACAAGAGTGACTTTACCACACTCTTTGATAACACTTATACACACAATAGGTTCATTATGGATGTTCGATCATCCATCCATTGCCATGCAAACTGTTTTGTTTTCTAAATCAGCTTTACATCTCTGAAGTTCATCATTGTAAATCTTGGGCAACCATTTTTCTTTTTTAAATAAAAGTTTTGGTATTTCAAAAAAACCAAGTCTGGTTTTTTTAAAAAAACCATTTGGTTTAAACCATGGTTTAAACCAGCGTGGTTTAAACCTAAACAACCCTGCTATGTAGTAAGTGATAATGCACATCCTTTGTTGTATTCATTAATTTTTAAAAAATTTAATTAAATAAAGGGGAGAATTTTTTGTTTAATTTTTTTTAAATTGCAAAATGTAAGTTATGCGGATTAATACACCAGGGAAAAAAAGTTGCAGACCGTGAAATAAACGAAGGTGAAAGAATTGTGAAAGACTTGGCCATCTTATTCAAGGATTTTGGTTCAAACATCAGCATGGATAACTTTTTTTCTTATCTTTCTTTGGCCAAGCATTTATTATTATTTACTTCTGCCAAACATTTGTTGTTGTAACAGCAGTAGGTACAGTTTAGTTTAAATTCATATAATTTTACTCTCTAAACAGCATAAATAAGAATTTATTAAACAGATACATTGTCATTAACAACAAACAATAAATAAAATATCTGAACTGCAGTAGTAACTAAATAGTATATAATTTATTTATGTTAGTAATATGTATAGGCACAAATTTTTAGGTTTGCATAGTAAATTTTCTAATAAAAAAAAGCATTATATTGACACTTTCCAAGGTAGTTGATAAATGTTAGTCTTTAGTTCAACTGCTTCCTCAAACCTCATATTCTCCAAAAAATGATGCCATGTAAATCGCGTCAAGTTTTATCCACAGAATTTGGATTTCACGATCACGCAAGTATTTGTTTGTATGTTCCAAAAAGGAACAAAGCTGTCATTCTAATGCCTACTATGCATAATGATAAAGACATTGCAGGACCGAAAGTGAAACTTGAAATCATCCAGTTTTATAATAAATTGAAATTGGGAGTGGATATTATGGATAAATTATTGGGGTGATATACAGCACATAGGTGTACAAGCAGATGGCCAGTCACATTATTTTTCAATATTGTGGATATACCAGTACTTACTGCGTACATTATACATTCTGCAAATGATGGTATGGTTAGCCATAAAACTGACAAACATTGCCTGTTTTTGTGGAAATTATGTGAGGGCTTGAGCCTTCCAGCAATTCAAGATTGATCACAAAATGTACAGGCCATGGGACAATTTTCGACCAAAACGAGAGTTGAAAGTATACTGAAAAGATCTTTGCCATTATTTGAAGCTGCTACATGTTCAGAACGGCCCAAAGAGCTTAAAACGAGAGGAAACAGGAAGGATAAAAGCAGTTGTTGTTTGTCAGGTGTGCTTGTTAGAATCTCAAAAACAGCACAGAAAAATAGAAAATCCTGTGAAAAATGTAGAAAGCCAGTATATGATGTACATTTGTGCCCTTTTTGCTATTGTAAAGCTTGTCCCAACATGTAAAATTTCAGGTAAATAAAATATTCTTTACCTTAAAAAAATATGTATAACTCTTATTTTTAAATTAATTTCATGTTTTATTGATCTAAATCTGATCAGTCTATCGATTTCTGTTTTTTTTTCCCCACAGAAAATTCTCATGGGTACTTGGGTACCCGTGTCATTAATGAAAGGCATAAAAATGTTTTAATGCCCCAAAATAATAAAAAAATATTTTTGAAATTTTAAAGTGATTGTGTTAAAGTGTGTGTGACAGTGAATACTACAAATAATGGAGATCTAAAATTCATTTTAGTTTATTTTGATATTAACACCCTGAAATCGAAAAATAGCAAAAAGGTATCTGGTTACCCCGTCATTGACATAAGGGTTAAGAATTATTTTACACAAATTAAAAATATATATAATGAAAAATAATAAAATCATATTAGTTTTGAAGAAATAGAATTTTTGTTGATTCTAAAATTAATTTAAAATAACATTTTTCTCATTCTTGGTCACTAAAATTTTACCATCTTTCATACATATTAATCTATACTAATATTATAAAGGAGTAAAGATTGTTTGTTTGTTTGTTTGTTTGTTTGTTGGGGGTAATCTCTTGAACTACCGAACCGATTTCAAAAGTGATGGTGGCAAATTGATGGTGACAACCCCTGCTCCAACATAGGCTATATTTTATGTCTGTGCCACTAACCCCATGGGGGTGCAGGAGCGAAAAACATTCTAAAATTGCTATTTTTTGTATACTGAAGGAGCTAGAAATTTGAAATTTGGCATTGTAGCTACTTATAAGATGTAAATGGCTCTCTAATAACAAATTTAAAAAAAATGAAATTAAAAGGGTGAAATAAGCGAAAAGCGTTCTAAAAACATTCTAAATTACAATTTCTATGGAATCTCTGGAATTATAGAACCGATTTAAAAAGTAATGGTGGCAAATTGATGGTGACAATCCGTATTCCAACATAGGTTATATTTTATGTCGGTGCCACTAACCCCAATGGGGTGCAGAAGCGAAAAATGTTCGAAAATTGCGACTTTTTTATACTGAATGAGCTTGAAATTTGAAATTTGGCATTGTAGTTACTTATAAGATGTAAATGCTCTCTAAGAATAATAAAAAAAATCGAAATTTAAAAGGGTGAAATGAGCGGAAAACGTTCTAAAATCATTCTAAATTACAATTCCTATGGAATCTCTGGAACTACAGAACAGATTTCAAAAGTGATGGTGGCAAATTGATAGAGACAATCCATGCTCCAACAGCCTCTTTAATAAAAAGCTATGTGTTGCTGACGACTGGGTTTTTCGCTAATTGTTGCCACAGATTAATCTCGGAAAATGAAATATTTGAAGTTACTGAAAAAATAATCGCTCGAAAAGTATTTGTCAGAAAATTGTTAGACAAACTGCGTTTGAAAGGTAAAAAATTGTATTTTTCTTGATATAAATACCAAATCTAATGATTATGCCGTTTTTCAAATCTTGAATTTCAAAACTTACCAAATTTCACAATGGAGCACCATAGCGAAACTTTCATGCGTAAAAAGATAATGATAAGGACGACGTGTCCTGACATGTATTTTGGCACAAGTCACAAATTATAGTAGCTTTATTATTCTGTTAAAATATAAGAGTGAATTATGAAATGTCAATATTTTGTTTGATTAAAAGTTCGTTAGGAGAAATTGACCAGCGTAGCGGGCGTAGCTTGCTAGTAATTATATAATGTAATATGTAATTGATGTTACTGTATTATCAAAGATTATTCAAGTAATTTAACAAGATTATAAAAAAGTAATTGTACATTTTAGTATAATGTATGATCTCGTATGCTATTTATAGCAAAAAGTGAAGAATCTTGCATTATTTTATATTCCATTCGCAGATTACTGTTACATGTAATCTTATTTTCCAATTTCCCTTGTATTTAAACTTTTGGAGCTGATATGCAGTGTTCTGTGAAGAACGTTTAATTCACATTATGCTAATCCAGATTTAAAACTATTTCCTGACCTTTCTCACAGTAACTTTAAATAATCTAAGAATTAAGAAAAATTAATCTGTAATTACAGTAACCGCTCATTATATTATGCCTTGATATATCATTTAATAACGAGTTTTAATTTAAAAGAACATTTTAAATAATTTTATATACATATATGAAAGGTAATAATACAGTCGAACCTCGTTAACATGAACTTCAAGGGGAATCAAAATTTTGTTCATGTTAACAGTAATTCATGTTATCAGTATCAAATCTTTGTACTTGTTTTTATAGGGGACTATGAAAACAATTCATGTTAAAAGTAATTCACGTTAAGCGTGTTCATGTTAACGAGGTTTGACTGTATATGTAAACCCCATTTTAAAATTAAGTTTAAAACCCAAGTTTTTCTAATTTCTAATATTTTAAACTAAACTTTCAGTTTGCCCTGTAAGTTTCCAATAAAAATTGCGACCAGAGATTCATTTTAAAATAAAAATTGCAAGCTAAATGCAATGTGCAACTTTCTGTGGTTAAGCTGTAGGTTTTTAATCTAGATGAAGCCTTGTGGTTTGAGCCCCATATGTTTTTAAACCATTTATGGCCAAGTTAATGCCTATACCTGCTCAGTTCCTTTATTGGGAAAATTTTGAAGTTCAACATCAAAACTGGCAAATACAAATGAAGAGTTCAGAATTTGAGACAAATGTATTGCTAAATCAAATCTTGCTATACAGAATGGCTTACCTGACATTCACCTGGTCATGTAATTAAAGGAGAAATAAAAATGTCAGGTGCCAAGCTGGATCAAGTCTAATCGTTTGAGTTACACTGGCCATATATGACTACCAACAACATGTTATTCCCATCTCATCTCTCTGAGAAATGCTGTGAAGTTATTTCAAATAATCTGTCGGTGTTAAGTTTTTCTATTGTCAATTTGCTTTAAAAAACAAAAGAAAAGAAAAAAACTATAATATGTGTATAAAGTAATTTTTTGGAGACATAAAACATTCTTAATGTCACCTTTATTAATTTTTCTAATGCCTCTCAGTTACATGGCTCTTTTCTCTTATCTCTTCCCAGCATATGTGATATAACAAGAGGCTACTGTTTTTGCATTTATTATTATTATTATTATTAGAAATTTGTAGTAATTTTCTTTTTAATGCAAATAGAAGGAGCTAACAAAAGAAAACTTGTTTTTTCTTCTTATGTAATTTATATAGTAAGTTGAATCTGTATTATTTAAAAAAACATTGTATTTGGAGCTATAATATAGCATGTGAATCATCATTGCTAAGAATTGTGTTATTAAAACTTTTACAGTTATTTATAAATTGTGCTTTGTAAGTAATTTTATAATAACTGTGTGATGAATTTTATTTCATTTTTTTAAATTGAAAATATGTTACATAAGTTTAAAATAAATATATGAGATAGTTTATTTCATTAACTAAATTTTTATGTTTCAGCCTAGCAAATCTTAATCTGGGTGTTTTTTGGTTTTAATTTTAGGAATTGATCTAGAAAGAATTAGTCATCATGCTGAAGCTATATTTGGTGGCAAGTAAGTTGCTTTTGTACTATTTTTAAGTTTTGGGTATACAAATATTTATATTTTGCAGTTTATTAATGCAGTCTACAAAAGACAAGCATTATGTAATTTTACTATTAAAAAATAAAATTTAATTAATGTTTCAAAATTATCCCTAAATATTACTGAATGTTTTTTAATGTATACTAGAAAAACTAATTCCAGTTTTAAAATTGTCACTGAAACGGAGCACTTTATATTACAATATGATTTTTGTGTGGGTCATTTTATGTCAAATCAACCAGTGACTCAACCTGACCATTTTAGATTTTGATTAAACTTACAGGAATCATTCTCCCTGATGATATAATTGAGAATATACTTTTATTATTTTTTTATCTCAGTAAAATTTCATATAATTATTATTATTTTTTTAATTTCGAAAAATCATCATTTTTTGGCTTGTATAAATGTTTTCAATTTTGAATTTCTCAAGTTCTATCAAGCGTAAAGAGTTGTTTGACCCCTCATTTTAAAGAGAATTTCATGAGGTTCAATTTGATATGCAAGTTGACTATGCCTGATTAAAAATAATTTAATTTAATTTAAAAAATTTTAATTTTTTTAAATAGTGTTTTTAAAAAAATTTTTTAAAATATATATGTTTTTTGTAATATTATAATCTTTAAATTCTGAAAGTTTTAGAGTGGGATCTCAATGGGATCAGTATTTATGTTAAAAAGACTAATGTTAAACACCAGTTGGAGCTGGTATTTAAAGTTGGCACCTCGCCAACTTTATGATTGAGCTAAGGATAGTATTGTTTTATTCATTTTAAACATATTTTTTTTATAACTGCTGATCCCATTGAGATCCCACTCTAAAACTTTCAGAATTGGAAAATTATAATATTACAAAAAACATATTTTTTTCAAAAATTTTAAAAAACACTATTTTAAAAATATTTAAATTTAAAATTTTTAAATTAAATTAACTTTTTTTAAACCGAGCATAAAATGCAAAATCTTTTAGTCACCACCAGGTGGAGCATTCTGTTCTGAATAAACCTCTTTCCGAATGAAACTTTGGCACTCATTCCCACTGCTTGCGGCACTGTGTAGAAGACGTGCTGTGCACACGCAGAAAATCTGTTAGTTCCACTTTCCACCACCAGGTGGTACCAAATCTATATCTTAATTAATTAGCTATATCTTAATTAGTTCATGTTAAGTTGAATGAACCAATTCCCGTTGAAATCAGGGCCCATAGAACCCAAGAAAATAAATCACCCCCATAGATATTAATATTCATGAATGGTGGTAACCAAGGGCTGATAAAATGATACTAAAGTATATTTAGTACCAGGGAGACCTTGGAAGAATGTTAGAAAAGATTTCGTTTGACCAAGATTAAATGCCAAATCTGTTAGTTACATTTTCCATCGCAAGGGGACACACTCTGTTCTAAACAAACTTTTTTCCGAATGAATCTCCGACATGTGTCCCCATTGCTTTTGGTATCGTACAGAAGGAGTGCTGTGCATGCATTAAAAATCTTTTAGTTCAACTTTCCACCGCAATGGGGCACCAAATCTATGTCTTAATTAGTTATCTATATCTGAATTAGTCCATGTTAAGTTGAATGAATCAATTCTCATTCAAATCAGGCTCATTGTTTGAATCAGAGCAATTTTAAATACAAAAGCTTTTAGTTCCATTTCCCACTGCTAGGGGCACTCTCTGTTCTAAATAAAACTCTTTCCGATGAAACTCTAGCATGTGTTCCTGCTGCCTACGACATCGTATAGCAGGCTTGCTACGTATGCACTGCAAAATCTTTTAGTTCCACTTTCTACCACCAGATGATGCCAAATCTGTATTTTAATTAGTTATCTATATCTTAATTAGTTCGTATTAAGTTGAATGAACTAATTCTTGTTGAAATTGGGCCCATGGAACCTGAAAAAATACCCCACCCTTGTGATTAATGTTCAGAAATAGTGGTAACCAAGGACTGAAAAAATGACACCGAAGTTTATGTAGTATCTGGGGGACCTGAGAAAAGGTTCCGTTTGAATCGGACTAATAATAAAAAAGTTCTGATGTTGGAGGCAGGAGGGAGTTCAATCAGACCATTAACGTGATATTATTTAAATTACAACCTTCACCCCCCCCCCACACACACACACAGAATTAAACCAACGACGTTAAAAAATTAGGAATTATTAACTTTTGAAACCGAAACAAAATGACTTTTTTTTTGTTTTGTCATAAAAAAACATTAAGTTATCGTTGCAAATTTCTGAAATCAAATACATAAATGATGTCACGTACATGAAAAAACTCTAAAAATCGCATAAAACAAACTGCGAAAAATTACAACTCTCTGTTCAAATTGCAATCAGCTGACGACCTTTTCATCTGCCAATCACAATTGCCTTGTTGACTTCCAGCTGTGCCTACAATCCTATCAGCTACCAATCTCAACTGACCTCCAATGATGTTTGACTTCTAGAGGGCGACTTATGACATCATTTAAAATAAAAACACTGCAAAACATGAAAAAAACGTTTAAAAATGCATAAAAAATGAAATTTAAAAAAATTTAATAAAAAATTCGGGATAATTAATAATCTGCCCTTCCCTTTTTAAAATCATGATTTTTTATCTGTAAAGAATTATCAACTCTCTCCAAGCTAAAAAGGAGAGAAAAAGAAATAACGATTCTGAGCATAGCTGAAGCCGAAATGGAAGTAACCACCGAACCAATCAAACATTCTTGGCAAATTTTCTTAGTGTTGAAGGAAAAAATTTGCCAAAAATTCAAATTTAAATAAAAATGCTGCAAAACATAAAAAAAAAAAAGATTAAAAAAAGCATAAAAAAATCGGGATAGTTAATAATCTGCCTTTCCCTTTTTAAAATCAGGATTTTTAATCTGTAAAGAATTATCAACTCTCTCCCAGCTACAAAAAGGGGGGGAAATGATGATTCTGAGCGTAGCTGAGGCCGAAATGGAAACAACCACCTTACCAATCAAGCATTCTGGGCAAAATTTCTTACTGTCAAAGGAAAAAATTCGCCAAAAATTCAAAAATCACTGTACGAATTTCGCATAAACTTTATTGAAAAGAGGATGAAATTTACTATATTGGGCTAAAAGATTGGAACCGGATTCCTGTTACTAATGTGGAAAAATCACAGCAAAACGTGAAAAAACACCAAGAATCTGATAAAAAATTAAATTCAAAAAATTAATTCAAAAATTCCAAAATTAGGCTTCGAGGTGCAAAACTACATGCATAGAGATACCTTCCCACCAAATTTTGTCGCTCTAACCAAGAAACACACAAACTTCCTTCTTTATTATAGTTGGAGATTACTTTCTTTTATCTTTACATGAAGAAAGCATTGGATTCATGAAAAAATTCGACTTCTAGTTTTCGGCAGATTTGTACGTTTCAGGGGGTCCTGAACAGGATTTGACTTGTTTTTAGAAAATTTCTGTATGTGACAAAAATTTTGCGAGCACTCTATCTCAAGAACTAATGCCCAGAATTTAATAAAACTTTAGATTCAGTTAGTCCCTGATATAAATTGGTGCTGATTAGTTATTGATGTAAATTGTCCAACAGATGACACTGCTATGCTACATTTTTCACGATTTTCATGACAGCTATATTTTAAGAACTGATGCACAGAATTTCATCGAACTTGAGCTTCTGTTAGACCTTGACATAAATAGACAGTGATTACATTTTAGTGTAAATATCCCAACAGCTGGCGCTGCTAAACTACTTTTTTCATGATTTTCACAATAGCTATATCTCAAGAAATAATGCACAGAATTTCATCAAACTTCAGATTCAGTTAAACGTTGACATAAATAGATGTTGATTATGTTTTGGTGTAAATCTCTCAACAGATGGCGTTGCTATGCTACATATTTCAGGATTTACATGATTTTAGTGATAGTCATATCTCAAGAACTAATGCATGGAATTTAATAAAACTTTAGATTCAGTTAGACCTTGACATAAATTGGTGCTTATTTTTTTTTTGGTGTATGTGAAACTTGCATGAGATAGAAGAAAGTTTTTGGGATTGGCACATCTGACTAGTTTACTTATTATTTTCTTTAAAAAGTCTCGGTGTATGAATTTTGATAATCTTGATGACCTTGCTATATACACCTCATCTCATCACCCTTTCTGAATAACTATAATTTTTTATCTCTCTTATATAAACATTTAAAGAATAAAAATAATAATAATAATAAATTTCATTTTTTGAAGTGCCTGGGATCAAAGAATGTGTATTAGAAGGAAATTGCATAAGGAGGAAAAACAATCCAGTAGTCAGTATATTAGAAACATTTAATTGAAATGTAAAATGCTCAAACATTTAAAAATACTATCTGAAAATTTATTTTAAAAATAATCCGAAGTGACTCCACTTGACTTTCAAAACGTTTTGAAGAATATTGTGGATTCAGACATATTTCTGACACAATGGAATCAAACACAAGACCTCTCACTTTGAAACTGGAGATATTATCTATGGGCCACTAATGCTTGATTACATTGCTACAATATTTATCACTTATACCCTGTCATGTTTCCTTGGTTATTTTTCCTATAGAATCTGTCTCAAAATGGTTTAAAAGTGATTTAAATACTTAATTTATTGGCCGATTTGTACAAAAATTTATACAGTTTTTGTTACAACTCTAACATATTTGTCAAATGCGAACTCAATCGTAAGTACTGTTTGAAAGCTATCATATTCACTCACGCACATGCATACATCATGATTACAATACTTTCCTTACACTATCTATTTAAGTTGAAAATGCATGGGATAATAAAAAGTAAGTAAATGACTAAAAGTTGCCGTTAAATATTTGAAGGGTGGTAGTTATTATTTAAACCACTTAATTTTAATCAAAACTTGTACTAGAATTTTTAAATAAAATTTTGACTTTTGTAATTTATGTAAAAAAAAAAAATTAAATTGCGTTTTGTTTATTTTCAAATTGGACTATATAAGTTGGCACATATATTAGATGTATTTTATATTTTGTTTAAAAAAAAATAACAATTTTGATATTGTTTTTTTTTACAGTGTTGTGTAAGTACTATATTTTTTTAATAATTTAATTTTTTATTGATAGTATTAAAAAATATTTTTAATATAAAGAAAAACTGCTGAGTTAATTATAGCTCACCCTGTTGACTTTTTACTGTTTTATTTTTATTAGAAGATATTAACTTCTTCAAACTTTTTTGGTGATCTAGGGATGATTGTACTGAAATAGATCTTGATGGACAAGGTGGTCGTACATTTTTAAGAGTTCTGCTGCATCTCACTATGCACGATTATCCTCCCTTAGTATCTGGTGCACTGTTACTTCTATTTAGGCACTTTAGTCAGCGTCAAGAGGTCTTGCAGGCTTTCAAACAGGTGTGTATTCTAATTCTCTTTTCAATGAAAGTAGTTGATAAATATGGAATTATCACAGGCAACTTAAAAACAACTATTTTTAGCCTAAGACAACTATGGTGCCTCTTGAATGTTTGAAAAGGCAAAACAGCAATTATTTTGATGCAAAGACAACAACTGTTAATTTTGTGTTTATATTTAATTTAATTTATTGATGTTGTTTTAATTTCATTTTGGAAGATTAACTGAAGAGAAATTCTGAACTATTTATACTGTTTTAAGTACAAAGAGGTTAATTTCCCATAATTTGACTGCACACGATAGAGATAGATTTTTTTCAAATCATGCTGGAAAATTATTTTAAAAGCCATAAAAAATCAGTAAATTAAGATGCAGTTTTCAAACAAATTGCATTTGAAAGTACAATTTAACCCCCCCCCCCTTCCTATTCAACGCTTTAAAAATTGAAATTATGCTATGTTTAGAAGTTAATAAATTTGCAAGTGAAATTGTTTGTTCAGCTCATTGCCATCATCAATATGACCTCAGTGTTATTCACGAATCTGTTTTAGCTTTATAATATAGATTTGTTGCCATACATTTTTCCGTGTTAACTATAAGGTTTTTTTTCTTAAAGCTGGACTCAAATCCAAACTGGCTACTTTCTGAAACATCCCTTGATTAATTTTTATTCATAAAGACATATAATTAGCAGGTGTTCTTATTCAGAATCTATGAAATCGAATAGCAGTTTCCTTTTTTGATAAAAGCAAACGATTTTTCAGAAAACACTGTCAAAGTTGGTATTTTGATCTGAATTTCCAAGCATGATAGCTCAAGAAAGGTTTTCATGAGATAGAAATCACATACTCAAGATGTAAGACTTTAATAAAAAAAACAAGAAGCTCTGTTCGATTCCAAACTGCTTCAATAATCATGCCTGCCAATTCCATGCTTTTACATTAAAAAATGAATCCACAGATGTGTCGAACTGTTTTGTATTGGAAGAATTGGGTAAAAATATTTTTTGGAGAAAGAAAGAAAGGAATCTTAGTTTTAAGCCTTTACAAAATCATGAAATATTTAAAAAAAATTTTTTTTTTTCATTTTACCCAAACTTTTTACTATGGATTAATTTTCTCAGCGATATGATTTTTCAGATGACATCTTAATCTAGAACCCTGAAGATTGCATAAATCTGATGCTTTTGATAATGGTGAATTTAATAGTTCATAGTAGATTAGATTTAATAAGATTTGATTTATATCCTTGATTTCAGGTCCAGCTTCTAGTATCTGCAAGTGATGTAGAAAATTACAAGCAAATAAAAGCTGATCTTGATGAGCTTAGATTGCTAGTAGAGAAGTCTGAACTTTGGGTCTTCAAGTCCAAGTTGGAAGAAGTATCTAAGAAGAAGAAAAGCAATGATGATGATGCTGATGGGGATTCTGAAAGAAAAAAAGCATCCAAGTCTAAGAAAAAGAGCAATATGGTAATATTTTTTTTATTATTTATTGCATTGTTATTCATTTTGTTTCTAAGTTATTAAGATAATTTAAAGATTAAATCTTAATTTTAATGTTATTGTGAATAGATGTTTCTGCTTACAAATGTGTTAAAAGAATTTATTTATTTTGTTGCTGTGATTGTAATCTAATAAGTAACTTGTTTATTTGCTTTTATAGTTGTTTCACATATATATTTATGCACTGTTAAATGCTCATTATAAGACTGTTTTGATATCGTTCTAAAATATACGTACATTGTAATGTTATTTCGGATATTCAAATTCGGATAAATAAAAGTAAATAAATAACGATTAAGAAAATGAAAAAATAATTAAAGTAATATTATACATTAAGATTTGAATAAATTTAGGGAAGGTATCAGAAAATGCAGCTCTGAAACATCACTGGACATGAACGTGTAGCAGCAGTACCAATCATGGCAACATGTAATTAACTAGAATATTGTATAAATTTAATTCTTTAAAAATAGGCCGAAAAATATATTATTAAAATAATCAATATATATTTTTAAAAATAATTATAAATAAAAATGGTGAAGATATAGTAATTGCCAGAATTAGAACTACTAATAAAAAATTATGGTAAATAAAAATGGACTCACCCCAATGTAGCAAAACTGTTAAGTGTAGAAACTGAATATTTTTATTGAATCACAAATATTTATTCAGAATAATGTAAATATATTAAAATATAAAAAATTATGGCTGGTCAACCACACAAATTTGTATTCAGATTTCACATTAATAACGTTATGAAGATAGCTTTATTTTATTGTTGAAGATAACTGAATGAAGATTAGCTATCATTTGATGATGATAATTTAATACTATTATTTTAATTGATTTATTGATAACTAAGATTTATGAATGCGAATGTTGCATAAGGGAATTGGTAAAGTTAATTCGAAAGGTATTGACAAACGGTAATAAATTTTTTGAAGATAGTTGGAATTAAAGTTCACAAATACGATGATTATTATATTCGTTGAAGATTCAGTCAAAATTGAGGAATTTGCTATAACTCCTGGTGAAATAGTCTCTGAAGGAGTTGCCAAACATTAAAATCTAGAAAATGGCTGGATATAAAGATCACACATACTATGATTCTTGGCAAAATGGGTTTGGCAAACATTAATAATCTGTAGAAAATGGCTGGATATAAAGATCACAAATACTATGATTCTTGACAAAAAAGGTTCAGAAGAAATTATTGAGAACAGCTGTATATAAAGTTCATAAATACTTTGCTTCTTGGCAAAGTAGGTTCAGAAGAAGTTGGCAAATGTTAACAATTTGTTGAGAATGGCAGGATATAAAAATCACAGATGTTTCTTTCATTCGTTGCTGATTTAAAATATTGAGATAATTGTAAAAGAAAAACAAAATCTTTAAGAAAATTGGAGAATTAGATGCATGACTGCAAAAAGTTGAAAATTTCACATAACAAATTTTTTTAGCTTAACTTTTTGCTGGGGCCAGCGGCCCAGCTGCATTTATCTACTTTTTCAACCTCTTAATGCCTTGCCTGTTGACAAACTGAATGAGAACCAGATGTAAAAAAAGTTCGTAACTATTAGCCAATCGTCTAGTGCTTCACGCCTCCACGATGTTACAACATCACAGGCAATCTCACTGCTGCGCCTGAGCCAACCAGAGTTTAGATGGTCTGAGCTAGAATTGCAAGTGGCAACAGTTTGCGATGCACGAGGTGAATTCCCTGAATCAAAAATCCATGCTCTACAAAGATTCGATAAACTTTAGAATGTTCTGGAACAAAATTTTCTCAACTGAACTCAATATGTCTGACTAGAACAGATCATGTGATCTAAAAGACGTTGTTTTGCGGAGGTGAGAACTCAAAAAGATGGCTAGATTTCAAAACATTCACGGTGCGCTGTTTGAAAGAATAAAAAAGATTATTTCTTATTTTTCGCATAACTTCCGAAGTTTTTAATGGATTTTCAAACTGTAAACAGATTCTGAAAGTAAATAAATATTTCTATTCATTAAATATAATTTTGAAACAAAATAATTAGTATTTAATAAATTCGAATTTAAATTTTTCCACTTAGAAAAATTTCACTGATGCATTTTAGTTACGTGAAATACAAAAGTTTTGCTTCTATTAATCTACAGAATATTTAACAAATGAATCATTAAATGAAAGCTAAAATAACTTAATGATTAGTCATTAATAATGGAATATAATTAATTTAAACGGACTAATTGAATTTATTGAAAAATGAGTATTAATTTTAGCTAAATGGGAATTAATTTAATTGCATTAATACACAGAGGCAATGTACGATGATATAACATACATTTAAAAAGTATTTAAGCTATTTACAACTGATGGCTATTTTTATATGTAAATGATTTGCACACCATGTAAAACACAGACAAGTTTGAAATAAATTAAATGTACTAAAAAGCTATGGAAATCCAAGGATTTAGTTGTATACCCCTCTCCCCTTCTCATGCTAAACTTACAATTAACAAAACATGCAAATTTCTTTGTTTCTGTTGATTTATTTTTTGCTGTCAGTGAATTGAATTAGAGATTTGCACAGGCCCGGGCCATAGTGTTTTGCATGCTCGGGAAGGGCCCAAGGTTTCCCCTTTTTTTTTGTAGACTCAGACAGAGCCGGGCATGGACATCATTCTTCCTAGAGATGTGCACGGGTCGAAATTTTCAGGTCCAGTCCCGACTTTGCCCGTGCAAAACTCAGTAAAATGAGGTATTGACTAGCAATTTTTACAAAAAATGCATATATTTTTATACTGGAATTATTCTACAATTAAAATTCTTCTTAAAGAATAGTACATATATTTCTAGGCAAAGACATTAAAGTATAGTAAAACCTGTGAAAAGGAACCTGTCTATGACAGAATCCAGTCTTAAACTGAAAAATGTCTTGATCCATGCAAAATAAATATAATCAATGCAAAAGGAATATAAACATATACAGCAGATGATGTATCTGCTAAGAAGGGAATCTATATATAACGAATTTTTCTTCTCTCCTATGTTAGTCTGTCTTAAAAAATTTTACTGTATAGCATTCTTCAGATTTTTATGTCTCCAAGCCATGGAAGATGGATTAATGATATTACTGATAGCTTAATCATTTACATATGAACAGAGATTCATTAAGCAATAGTTTTTAATGGGCACAGGCAGAGAGAAATCTAGGCGGTTGTAGTATTTTGTAGCGAATAATGCCTGTACTTCACAGCACAGGGTGCCTTTTTAAAAATGAAAAATATAAACATAAAAAAAGGGCTAAAATAAGTATTTTTTGTCAGAACTCATCATAAAAAATAATTTTTAAACGTATCAGCATAAAAATCTATACAGAAAAATTGACTCAGCCTCTTCAGGAGGCTTGGCACCTTAAAGCCTCTATTTAAGATAAATTTAAAACACATAAATGTTAGAAGGAAAACATATTTAAAAATTGTCTTCCATAGGGCGTTCAGGGTGCAGATTCCCATATCGAGATATTCTTAGTTCTTGTTTTTCTTAGTGTTTAATTATTTTATGTCACTTACAAAGAATAATGTTGCAATACGATATTGAAGGTGGCTACGTAACGTACAGTGGGACTTGTCACTTGAGATAAGATACCACGTGCCGGGATTGCTACCCCTAACATGCACGTGTACTACGAAAGGCACACCACAGGTTTCTTTGAGACTCGCTAAGAAAATGTTGTCCCAGGGAAATCTTGCTAAAGAGTATAATAGGAAAGCTTTACTTACAGTCTTATTCTGTAACTACACCATCGAAAGATGAGCGTTGTCGACATCAGGCGACTCCAACATCGGACTTAAGGGACTGCACATGTTCATGAGTTGAAAGACGTAAAGAAAAAGGAATACAGGAAATTTGCTAACAATATATATTCTTTATTTTGAAATTGTATAATTCTTTAAGGTGGGCACTGATGAGATCGCTTATAATTCTGACGGACCATTGGAAGTGCCGTGATGATCACGGACATTTTACGCTAACTCGCGCGGCAATCGGCAGAGCCGAGCCGGGGGAAAAGATCGAGCTCACACACTCTCCTTGATGATTTTACTGCAACTCAAAAATTCCGCCAAGCGGAGAAACGTGCTGCGATGATCCGACAGGCGGTTCATCCAATCCGCAACGAGGCAAACCAGATGCGCGCACATCACCCGAGGACGGGGAAGAAGCGCTGCGCCACGATCGAAGCACATGGGGAAAAACTTGCTTTTTCCCGCATGAGTGTCCGATAAAAATGGCGGCTGCTACAACGTGAGACTAAATAAATAATAAATTGGAAATTCCGGCGTTCGTAAAAATAACTCGAAAAACAAACCGGACAACGTAGCAAAGAAAGTAATACATTAAAATGAAGGGAATTAAAAGTTATTAAAATTAGAAATAATAATTTAAATGGGAAATAATGAAAAATTAATTAAATAATTAAAATTAATGCTGAAAACGGGAAAAAAGTTATTAAAATTAGAAATAATAATTTAAATGGGAAATAATGAAAAATTAATTAAATAATTAAAATTAATGCTGAAAACGGGAATTAACCACGTGGATACGCACGGGAAAAACAAATGTCCAATTTCTATTTTGACAAATAAATTTTACCATTTTTTTTTCAAATCATCAGAGTTAAAGGAAATTTAATTAAATTTCAAAATTCAAAGAAGGTCAAAGGCTCTATCCTGCCCTCCTCTCAGCTGGCACATATTGTAGTTTAAAATTTAAAAAAAAAAGAAAAAAAAAAGATTATTTCAAATTATTATAATCTTAAAATTCTACAAAGATAAGTAAAAAAGTTGTCTCTGTAATTTATTAAACCAAATTAAATTTAAATTTGTTAGAGTACTGTTATCTAAAAAATTTTTAAAAGAAATATAGAATATCACAAATTTTTAGCTTCTATTTTTATGGTATAGTCTCTTTCTGATATCTTACATGGCCCAGGAATAATGAAATCTAGGCCCGCACCAAGTCTTCAGAAAAAATAAAATCCAAACCCAGTCAGCCTCGGGAATAATGAAGTTTATGCCTGGCCTGGCTCAAGTCCAATGAAATTAATCTAGCAGGGCCAGGCTAAGGTTTTGGGCCAGGTTCCGGTCCAATGCAAACTAAATTCTTCTCTCCAAGTCCGTGTTTGGCTGACATTTTATTTATTTATTTTTGTAAAAATTATAGTGATGTTGTACATTTGTTCAGCAAAATCTTTAGAAATATTATTTGGTTTAATAAAATACAGTTATATTTTTAAAAAGCTGCCTCTTTTCTTGGTACAGTTTCAAAATTATGATTTTTTGCTACAGTCTTTTTCTTTCATTCTAAACTATGTGGATTTTTCTTATTGAATCCTCATCTGAATGTAATTGTCTAAGTAATTTTTTTAAATTGGTGTTTTTGTGCGTAATTGTCTAAGCGATCATATTGTTGTTATTTTGTATTCCATGCATTTTGAACATAATCTGAAAATAAAATCTATGCTTGAGTAAGTGTACTTTTTGAATAATTTTCATTGCAGGATAATGTTGCTCCAGAAATATTGGCAAGTTTTGTGGAAATTCAGTCTGGCTGGGTCAAAGAAGTTTAGGCCAAACTTTTAGCTTTTATGCCAGGCTGGTATAGACAAAAAAAATTGTTGTATGGCTCGGTCCTGGAAATTTCGCCCCATGGAGATTTCTAAGTTGAATAATAAATATCTGTCAAAATATGTATTTTTTTAAAGGAAAATTATAGTTTATATAGATTTGTTCATTGTTTATAAATTATACAATGACTTTACACTATAAACAAATAATATCATTTAATTTAATAAGAGTTTTTATAAAAAATGTTATCAATATATTATTATATGTATGATTTTGATGAAATTATTCTTCATTTCTAGGATTTAGGGCCTGCTGCAAGTGAGGGTTCGGCTATAGATTTGGATATTGGACCTCCAGTTGACCATGTTCAGAACAAAAATTATAAAACTATTCAACAGGTAATATTTATTTTAAATTCATATTATTTATTTAACTATTTAAATTATATTTACTGTTATTTTTAACCATATTTTTAATGTTCTATAAATAGATAACCTCTTAATATTTTTATTAGATGATTTGTTGGTTATTACAGAAATATTACTTTTATTATTTAGATATTACTTAGGCTTACTAGATTGTGTGTTCAAGAAATGCCAACTGGTAATAAGCCCCGTAAACACGAGCAACGTCTTTTACGAAATATGGGGGCTCATGCTGTTATATTAGAATTATTACAAATACCTTATGACAAAGTAAGTTATTTATATCTATTTTTAGTATTATATCAAGGGAATTTTTTTTACAAAAACTGTATTTGATGATTTGTGATCTTTATCTCTAAAAGCATGTATTTATTTATTCTTATAAAAGTTATCTTTTTAAGTATAATCTATGCGTCAACAAAAATACATTTCAAGACTTTTTTTTTCTGTAAGATATATATTTTTTATTTTATTCTTAAGTAGAAAGCATTTATATGGAGCCTGCATATAACAGAATACTAGTTATAAACCTGCATAAGGGATAGACAAAAAATGTATCATAACAACTGTGAATATGCTATATAAAATTTTTCCCAGTTGTTTATTTTACATTTTCATTTAAGTTATGGAAAATCAAGATTTTTCTGCAATGCATCTACTAGCAAAAAATGTATTTTAACTATTTAATTTGTTTTCCCTTTCTGATTAGTTCTAATACTCATAAAGATATTATGCTTATTATTGCCATTTTTAAAAGCTCATAATGTTGAGTATGCAACCCGTTTATCAGCTAGAATATTTTTTTATTTCTGTACGCATGCAGGACATGAGCACTCCTAAGGAAGGACAATTGCCCCTCCCTTAATTTTCAAATTTAATTTATTCATTTTTTTCCCTCACATGATTTTAAAAAAATAGAATTTGTTATTCTGAACTGATTTAAAATAATTAAACGCTAAGAGAAATCAGTGGTGCAGCTAGAATACGGCTTTCTTTTAGAAGGGGAGGAAGTTGAGTTATTGATAGCTAGTCCAGTACTCACTTTTTATTAGAATCACTGGTTAATCGAATCTGACATTTTAATAAATTTAATCACAATACTAATTTTTCCATTTATTAGCATCAGAGAGCGTGTTAGACATGACTCATTTAAACAGCAACTATCATAGAGTTACAAAACGTAAAATGTACTAGTGAAATAACATAAAGCTAATGTTACATTTATACATATAGTTTTAACAAAGATGAAACAAGCTTTAAGGGGTAGAGGAACACACTGCAGGAAATAATTTTTGTGTAGGAAACTGGGATTCCAATCCATTTGTTCAATCAAAAATACGGATGTTTCACTACAAGCTGAGCATGAAATTTTCTCATGAATTTAACAGTAATGAAGCTATTTCAACAAAATTTTCAGTAAACTTTGTCATATGTATAATGAAATTTCGGTACAAGATGGAGTATATATAAATTTAAATAAAGATGATTCACCAGCAATCTGCACTGGCCTGAATCAAATACCTAAAGATAATTTAAAAATATATATATAACTATATTATCCCAAAATCTCACTATATAACCTGATCTCAAGTGGAGTCATTGCAGAAAAATAATTTTAAAAGAATTTAATGATTTACTTAAGAAACAAAAATTGTTGAAAATTAAGCTTTAAAGTTAAAATGAGAAATATTTGAAGATCCTTTTGAATTAAATCTCTTGACTCAGCCCTGTCTGTTATAAAAGCTAAAAGTTTAGCCAGAACCTATAACTAAGCTTTATTAGCCATGCTATCAGCCCATACTAAAAGCTAAATATTCAACCTGGTTCTGGTTCATGCTGTTTACTTTTTTGCAGATAATGGGTCCAGTCTGATCCAGTTTTTGCAAAACATGCTCATATTTCTTAGTCAGTATTATCCTATAATTAAAGTTCTTTTAACAGAATATTGCATACATATGTATGTAAGTATTTTAAGGTACAGCAGATTATATGTCTGGAATCTATGAAATACGAAATAACAATATTAATAATTATTTAGAGACAATGACTTACATGAACACACATTAAAAAATTAATGTAGTTTGGAATGAAAAAAAGTTGGTTCGTAAAGTTAAATTCAATTGGCACTTGTGATTTAAATGTTTCTCTATTATTTATTAAACCAAATTCAATTTCTAAAGATTTTTTAAACAAATATACAATATCACTATTATTTTTACAAGAAAACTGCCACCTTGGTACAAGATTGCACAAATTTTCTTTCATTAGACTCAGCCTGGTCCTGAAAAGAATGAAGTCCAGTTTCGCACTGGCCCGAAACTAAAGAAAAAAGTAAGAAGCAGTTCTGACCCAAAATCTATAGAAGAAAAAGTAAGCCAGGACCCCACTGGCCCAAGTCTAATGAAAGAAAATTTGCTCCAGACATAACTATAATACTGGTTTATAATTTATGTGAAAATGGAATTGACAGTAACCGGAAAAAAATAAATATATATCAGTTTTTAAAAAGTTTCTGTCTTAGTGTATATAATTGTATGTTTTCTTTCCATCAGGACCATGAATTATTTCGATTTCAGACAAGATTCTGTTATAGACAGGTTCTGTTTTGACAGGGTTTACTGTCTTTAGAGTAACTTTCCCCAGCTTTAACTAGTAAAACAGTTCAAATTCCATTACTGTATGTTAAAAATTTATCATGCGTTTTTTTTTTTTTTCCCCATGTACTTTTAATGTTTAGTCTCATTTTGGAAAAACAAACAAAAAAAATATGTTAAAAGACTCGTCACTGTATGCAGTGCGACAAGTTGTGAACAGTAAAATAAGTAATCAGTTTTAACAGGTATCTATTATGAGTTTTCTCCATAATAAAAGTGCAATAACAGCTGTTTTAATGAATCACGTTTGTTGAATGGAATTTGATTCAATAAGGCGGTGGATTCCGACTAAGGTAAAAATAGTAAGACTGTTTTTTAGTTTTCTTGATTCATAAAAGCGGCTTATTTGATAAACCAATGATTCATATAAGTGGCAATAACTATATTTTTTAGCTCTGGGAAGGGTTTTAGTTCTCCAACCCCTTTCGCTGCACCATTGGAGATATAAAAACTAAGGCATTTTCATCTTTCAGGGTCCCTGAACATCCTGTAGATGACATATTTTTATGTTCATGGGTTTAAAAATTATCTTAAATGCAGAGTTCAAGGGGCAGAGCTCTCCTGATGAAAAAAATAATGAAATATTTTAATTCTCCAATTTGAAAAAGACTAGTTGAAACTTTTTTTTATTTTTAATATGTGTTGTTAAATTTTTGTATCATATTTTATGTCAATTTGTTTAAAAATTGTCCTGCATGTGTGGTTGTAACAAAAAATTCTTATTTTAGTTTATTTCACGCTTGCATCCATCTTTAAAAAAAGAAAAAGAAAAAAGTGGCCTCAGTAGTGGACTATAAGTCACATCTGTTCCAAAAATCTTGCCCTTCCCTGAATTTTGTTCTGCAAGTGCCAATGATGCAGAATAATACATTTATTTTTCTTAAATTAAAGTATATGTTTATGTTAGATGTTAATATTTGCCTATGTTTGTTATATAATCATAGAAATAGAAAATATTTTCATGTAGAAAGAAGACATTAGAATGAATGAATTGATGAGACTTGCTCATGAGTTTCTTCAACATTTCTGCTTGGATAATCATTCAAATCAAGCACTGCTACATAAACACTTAGACCTGTTTTTAAATCCTGGTGTAAGGAAATTTATCTTATTTTATAAATATTCTTTCGTTAAGTGATTTTATTGTTTTTAATTTGTATTTATTTATACTGATGTTTTGAATTATATATATTTATGAATAATTAATTTTCTCTTTTCTACATTTTTTAAAATTGTTCAAAAAGGAATTTAACATAATAATTTTTTTTCCTTTATTTGCTAATCTTTTGTGCAGTCTCATTTGAGGGTAAAGTATATTTTTTATACATAAAAGCTTCCCTTTGAACTAGATTTTGTGCCTAGGATTTCTTTCCCCCCTTCAAGAAATAGTTGTTATACTGAATGCAGTTATTAGATTGCATTAGCTACACATTTTGCATAAAATATTTAGCTTAATTTCTTTTGTTTTAAAGCACATTTTATTTTAAAATCACAATATGTTTTTAGTTCATCACATATTTGTATATAAAGATGGCAAATTTACAGTATTCTTTCTTTTTATTTTTTTGTGGATTAGACTTAAAAATAGTTAATGTAGACCCCCCCCCCCCCTTCCCTCCCGCTAAAATCCATAAAGTTCATTTGATCATGCCAAATATAGAAAAATTTCAAACTCTAGAAAAACAAATTATAATTTGTTTGTTCTGAAGATCAATTGCATGAATTGACCAAACTATATAACTGAATTTAAATGTAAACTCATGCAATTTGCATCAAGTTGTAAAATTTGATACAAATTGCTATTGATTAAAAAAGAAAATACTGAAAAATATATTTGTTTAACTACTTAAATTCAATCTGGTCAAATTTACAATTACATTTCGGTTTTTCATAAGAATGTGTTTATAAATAAAGAAGATGAAAATTATTTGTTTTCATTTTGTTTATCAGTTGGGTTAAGTAAATTTTTAGTTTTATGTGACTGAAGCTATACATACACTATGAAATTATATAATCTCAAAAATTTAAATAAGGTAGTAAACTTGGAAATTTTCTTTGAGCTTAGAGTTAAAAGATTTAATACCTTAATATTAATGTAATTTTTTTTAAATATAAATTGTTATACAATTCCTCTTAAAGTACTTTATTTCAAAAACAAATATTATTATTAATTATCTGCAAGATTTGCCATCGATTTGTTTTCGTTTCAATTTCTAGCACAGCAGTAGGAAACTTAGGTTGTTCACAAAGTAATGGAGGATAACTTTATTTTAGATAAATTGTTCGCTGTATGCAAAAATAGACTATTAGTAAATTCAAGCATGACTGTTATCCTTGATACTTTTATTTGCACTATTATTTACTTTATGATTTTCTTGTAAATAAAATTGTGTTACTTTTTTTATTAAGTTTCAAATAAAAATGACTAATTATTAAAAATATATATTCAAATCTAATGACCCCTGTCGCGCTCGTCGACCTAACCGTTCAGAGTTTTCCGTGGTTTTCTTCGAACCTTGCCATAAATACGGGTTAGGATCCCTTAAAAAGACCCCCACGGAGGACACTCCCCCCTAGGGACTATATCCCCCGTGTTGATAATTGACCGTCATAAATCAACCCAACCCAACACTCAAATCTAATGATTATGCCATTTTTCAAATATTGAATTTCAAAAATTACTGTTATGATACGAACATAACATCTGCTTTTTTTTAATTCATCAAAATTTATTTATGCTAAATTAATTAATTTATTATTAAATTTAAATAATTTATTTCCCATTTTTAATTAATTCCCATTTTCTAAATTTATTTTCATTTGATCGGCAACCATAACGCTAAATTCTGTATTCTTTTAATAGTAAACAAACGCCATCTTCAATTCAATCAGCGGTTGCCAATCACATATTAACTCTTTTTCCATCAACGCACTAGCTTTAGCGATCGCAAACTTGCGTTGCGAGTCGTTCTTTCAAATTTTTAAGCATTCCCCTGTGGCATCGTATTCGGAGAGATTTGAACTGCGTAACAGCGTGGAGCCTTCTGATTGGCTGTGAAGTTTTGGCGGGCTTCTGTTAAGCTGAAGATTGCTGACATAGCGTTCCCTCTCTTACTTAAAAAACTTGGCAGAGTGCAGACGTAATTTTCGTCTTCCGCGCCAATGCTTCGGCATTCGGCTTGGACTATACAGGTCCAAGTTCGAAATGCTAAGTTCAAAATGTTTTAAATATGAAAGTACATTAAATATTTTTATTCAAGTTCTCGATAATGATGACGTTAATAACGCCAGGAAATAATTTGATATAATAATCTGTTCGTCGTAAATGAAGAAATATTACGAGTTTGTGAGATGCTGGAAAGAATGTTGCAATTGCTGACTCATCTCAGGAAATGTGTGAGAGTAGATTCAACTTGTACCACTGTTCTGTGTAGAAGTGTCAGATCTAAGCTTGATTGTTCACAGAATGATATTTGGTGAGACTGTTTTTTCTAATTTACTTTCCCTTTTCAACATTGAGTCCTGATTTGGCATATGATGATGGATCTAAAACTAAGTTCTTAAGACAACATAACATCTTGAATGTTATAATCTACCTGTTAACAAAAGTCTTTTTTGATCATTTCCTAATATTGACTTTCCCTGTGATGCTCTATAGAACAATCTACTATGCACGCTAAAATTCACGATGGAAGGGAATAGGTTACGGGTTTTTCTTGTCCTCATCATTTTGTAACAAAGTTACATAAGATTGTTTAAATCTTTTACACCTGTTGTATCTTAAGATTATTATTCCTAATTTGTTATTTTTTAATTAAGTCATATCGAGAATATTTTTGTATATGAGGTTTACTTGATATAGGGGATTCTGCAGATGAACCGTTCTTTTTCATTTAATGTTTCTTTCAAATAAAGTAATTTTATGTTAAATGAATCTGTTTCTGTCATTTATTTTGTTAATACCAATTGATTACTTGATTATTGCTTGTTAATTGTGCCATTAGATTTTCTTTAAAGTGAAAATACATAAATAAATAAGAATTTATTATACATGTTTTCAAAGAAAAATTAAGAATTAACTATATAGAATTGAAACTTTAAATAATTTGTGTTGGATAAATATATTTTTTAAATTATTTGGAAGAGTACATAAATTGTAAATACAGTAATATTAAAATTAATTATGGCACGGAAATCAGCACATTGTATATATCTATGTTTTCAGTTATGCAGTTTTTCTCAGTTCAGGTAAGAATTGTTTTATAATTTATCATGAAGAATTTACTATTATATTTTTATTATATTCAAAAAATTTTATCTTCTTTTCACAACGCATTGTTTTTATTTATATTTACTACCACTTTCGATCATTGATTAAATTATTGTTCTTCTAATTTAGGAATATACAAAATTTAAATTAACGTTTTAATATTCAAAATTCTATCTATAACTTCTATGTCAGAAAATGCATTAAATCCATCTTTCCTTTCCTATCTTTTCTTTTTTTTCTATTTTTTTTCATAATAATTACCAAATTTCACAATGGAGTACCATAGCGAAACCTTCATGAGTAAAAAGATAATGATAATGGCAATGTGTCCTGACGTGTATACTGGCTATAGCACAAGTCACAAATTACAGTATGTATTATCAAGTCTATATTTAAAGACCAGCCTTACTGCATGCTGTATAAGTTGGTGATTTTTGCAAACACGCCAATAAATGGACGGTTTTAAGAGAAATTTGTATTTTGATTTTTTCCTAACTTCATCTCGTCAAATGTAATCATTTAAAAGGATATTTTGTGCAATTTTTTAAACTATTATAATTTCTAATGTAGTCTACTATAAAATATGATAAAGAGTTTGTTAATTGTATATGTTCCTTAATTAATGCATTAATTTTCTTTAAATGTTACTTAAACGAAGTCATGGGTAACAGCTAGTACATATATACAAACTGATAAATACTCTTTGGCATGATGCAGTTGGATAATGAATCGTTATTACTTATGCTGATGATTGATATGCATAATATAATTTGTATTTGTAAGTTAGTACAAATTTATTTGAAAAATGCACATCAAGTTCAATTTATCTATTTTTTAAATTAGAAAATTTTTATTTCAGCTTCTTGAGGCTCAGACAATGAGAAGCATTTTCATGGATAATGTAGCCCTGTGCAATGAACTCAGTGAACGTGTGGTTCAGCATTTTGTTCACTGTATTGAAACTCATGGCCGTCATGTGCAATATTTAAAGTTTTTGCAGACTATAGTGAAAGCTGAAGGACAGTACATCCGTAAAGGACAGGACATTGTCATGCAAGAGGTATTCACATTCAATAATAACATGCCAAATGTATTGATTTTACATGTATTGTAACTTTCTCTAAATAGTAATAATGATAATTTCTTTAAAATATAGTACCCAGGGGTCAATACAGATTTTTTTCCCCTTCTTTTGGGAGTCCTTTTTGTCAAAATTTAAATTTAGTTTGTGAAGTTTATTATATTTTTGTGAAAAATAACATTTTGTAACAAAAGACTAAATTCAATTACTCAAATTCAAGCTATGAATTTTTAATAATAACTTCAAGTTCTTCTGCTAAAGATTTCCTTTCTGGTAAAATTGCATGTTTGCAAATTATGCATTTTAAAACCTAACAAAATACAAATAATTAATGAAGAGTTTTTTTTTTTTTTTATATAGATTGGTATTTTGTGAAGGAGTTACAAAATTATGAATTAAATTCATTTTTTATTGAAGTTAAAACAAAACAGATATTAAGTGAATTGTATCTGTATGAGATAATTTGTTTAGGTGGGAAAGCTGGTGAAAGATCCATAATCAGATTTACAGCCAAGGTTAACCATCAATCATGAGAGATTCATGAACTATGTCATTTCAAATGTATGAGAGCATGTTATATAAGCATGGGGGCAAATGTTTATATTCAAGTTTAAATTGTAGGAATATGGTTTATAGAAATATTTGCGCAAACAGCTGTTATATAAACACAGAGGCAAGCATTTAAATTGAAGTGTAAATGTTTGCCACCCCCCCCCCCCCCCAAAAAAAAATAAAAAAAATAAAAAAATAAAAAAATTAAACAGTTAAATTAAATTTGTATGATAAATAAAATACGTCTATTGGCTGCTGACCTTATTATGGAATTTTTCTTGGAAAATTGATAAAGCAATGGGTAGCATGTAAATAAAAAAAAAGTTCTTGGAAATACGAGTTTGAAAATGAGAGTTGAATCTTATGACTAAAACATGAAGACATGGGATAGCCTTTTTAATGATATTCTTTCATTTCTTTTTATTCTGTTGACTTAGTTCTATGCATGTTTGTTTTATATATTTATGAAATAATGGTATCTAACCATTGATTATTTGACTGCTTATTGGTAATAGCAAAATTTTGATAAATTACTCTATGATAATGGTGATCTATATCCAGTTTTGGAGAAAAGTATTGGAATATTTTTTTCTATTATGTGAAATAATGTTTGTGTTTATTTATTTCATATATTGTATATGTTTAACAATGAAACATTTTAATACTGAATAATTTAATTTAGTATCGTCAGAACAGTATATAAATATTATTCATAAGATAGGATAATAAAAAGATTTATAATATTATGCAAAATTAAAAAATATTTGCCTGAAATTTTTCAAAATAAGTTATAAAGCAGTTAAGATTTCTTATTTATTTGTTGACCTTTTCTAATTAAGTTTTTCTCTTTGATCTACTCATTTTCTTTACCTTCTTTTTTTATGTCTGATATACCAGTATCTTTTCATGTAGTTAGTTAATGCTGGTGAAGATGTTTTAGTCTTCTACAATGACAAAACATCTTTCAATCACCTGGTAGAAATGATGAGATCTGAAAGGCAAAGAATGGATGAAGCTGGTCCTCTTCAGTATCACATTAATCTTGTCAAGCTCTTAGCATGTTGCACTGAAGGAAAAAATGTTTTTACGGAAATAAAATGTCATTCCTTGCTGTCACTGGATGACATTGTTCAGGTTGTTACTCATCCTGATTGTTTGCCTGAAGTAAGTATGACTTTTCTGTATTATATGTAATAAAAAAATTTGAAAATGCTCTCAGTTTAATGCTATTTTACAAAGGTTTTCTGTTAAGGGAATGATGGGGAATTCATATAGTATCTTTGCATCTTCAAAAACTTGATTTAAAAAAAAATGAAACTTTAGCAACATTTTATAGCAACCCACATCAAAATCGAACAAAAATTATGCCTGCAGTAATAAAAAAGATACATATTAATCGTGACTTGCCTTTTGCAAAAGTAAATCTTTAAAGTTGATTTTCTCAGTTTCGAATTTTTATACGTATCTGCAACATATAAAACAGTCATGAATGTAGAGTTATAGTATGTGCAGATCATTATACTGTGAGCCTCCAGTTTGTTCATGGAACCAAAATATTTATTTTATAGCATGTTTAATTATAAAAATAGTTTCACAATAGAATAAAAAAATGTTATTAAAAAAAATATTGAATTAGATACATTTTAAACTTGAGGTTTACAGTATAAAGGTAATATTTAGCTTTAATTTGATGCATAGCTATAGTTACTATGTCACATAGATATAGTTATAGCTACTACTGTCATTCCTTAAAGAAGTTAGTTATTGTGTAGATAACAGGATATGAGTTAATTTAATTAAAAGAAAAAATTTATATACATATTTTATGTTGTTTAAAAAATATGTTTATTTAATTGCAAAAGTTGATTTAAATTTTCAAAGTTTGAACTATTTTGTACAAGCTGTAATCATCACATTTTAATGAGCAAAAGTGTTTTTGCTTTTGATAAATGAAAAAAGTATGTCAATGTAGAATTTTTGTTTTTGAAAGGTACTAGGCCCTCTTAATATAGAAATCTAACTTTACTACTTTTTTTAATTGTTTGGTGTCAATACTAAATTAATTAATCAAGTAATTAATTTCATATTTTAACAACATAACATAAAAGCTTAAAATTAATCTGCACCAGAATTTACCTTTTCTCCCATAAATTAGGCACATGATACATTGAAGAAAAATTTCCAAAATGATAATGTGATATCAAAGTAATGCAAAACACTTTTCTTAATACACATAGATAAAAAAAAAAATTGTTACAGATACACAAATATATACAGGGTGTCCCGCCCCCCCTTATTGTTGTCCAATAGCCAAAATCTGAACTATTAGATTTAGAGATATAGTTTCAGTTGCAAAAATCTTTCAGATGTTGTTTATCATCAGACAAAATGCCACCTATGTCAAAATAGTTATTATTATTATTTTTTTAATTACAAAATTTTAATTTTTATACAGAACTTTGTTTCCATAAGTTATGTTTAGAAAAAATTTCTCGATGCTCTGATAAGTAAAACAGTAAAAATTCCGTTTTTGTACAGCCAAAACTTATGGAGTTCTGAAGCTTTAAAATTTATGAATTTTCAAAAAGCATTCTTTTTCTTTCGGTACAAATTGGAAAAAATAAGTTACAGTTTACAAATAATTTTTCTTTTAAAGTACATTTTTTTTTCCATTATATTTCATGGAATAAAGATTATATTATGTGATATTCAGAAGCAAAGATATGTATGATCAAAGCATTAAGCAAGTCATTACATTTAGCGTTAATTTTGAATTTAGCATTATTGAAACACATGCTTGTGCTTTATAATATAATTGTGTTTATTAGGAGATGTGTGTTTTTTCTTACATGTATATATAATTATGCTTGGTATTTTAGATCAAAGAAGCATACATAAATTTTCTGAGCCATTGTTTCATTGACACAGAAGTTGAAATGAAAGAAATCTACACTAGTAATCATATATGGACACTATTCGAAAATTTTCTTATAGATATGGCAATGGTAACTATGCTAAATATTTTATGTAATGAATTTATATTGTTTTCTAAATCCTATATTTTGTCACAGCAATAATGATATTGGAAAAATCAAATTGCACATTTTCATAAATAAAATGCAATAAAGCAATACCTGTGGCAACTTACTAATAGTTTCCATAAAACTATACTGATATCTGTTGTAGCAAATAAATACAATTTGAGTCAGAAAAATTATTTAATAAAATGTGTCCTGTTTATCTGTCATCCTTATTTAATTTTATTTCATAAGAAAAAGTTTCTGGCATGAAACATGTTTATTTGATTTAGGTCAAATTGAGACAATTTTGCGGAAATTATCAGTAGGTTGGCAGCTATGATAATGTTGGATTTTTCTTACACATGTAACACTAAATTAAATTATAAAATTAATAAACTTTGCTTCTAGAAGAATTTAAACATATTAAACTGATACAAATTCACTGTTATTTACTTTTTTTGAATTTCTTCCACATTCCTTTCAATCTGTTTTCTTTTTTATTTTATTTTCAGAGATGAAGCACTGATATTTTATTTTAAAAGCTTAAATATTTTCTTCCATTAAAGGTTTATTTTTTCATCAACATTTTAATAGTTCTTAGTAATAATATTGGTTTATATTCTGGACCTATGCGTGACAATGTCTCAGGCATAATAATTTACCTTAGTTTTAATATGTGATGTCATGTTATGAAATCCATTTATTTATGATATGTGTTGTAAAGGATTTCCTCTTAACAAAAATCTATGCACTCATGTAGAGGGAAAGCTGTTCATTTGCAAAGTGTACTCTAATAGAAACAAAACTATTTTAGAAACAAAACTGTCATAATCAACTTTTTAGAGCATGAGATAGTCTATAGTTTCATTTATTAGATAATTAAATATTGGTAATAGACCTTAAAAATCACAGCAAAATGATTTTGGGTGAAAACAGGAAAATACCGTCTGACAGTTATTAATTTAAAAAACGAGCTTTTATTTTTGATATTGAAAACACAATGTGGTTAATTAATTATAGAATGTACAAGGAATTAATCAGAAAATATGTAGTAAGTATAGTCGCTTTGTCATATATGTTTCTTTTTTCTGCTGCTTGGCCCTGGTGATGATACCATCGTCTCAGATACTTCATCATCCGTCTCTGTACTTGACTCGATTGGTTGTTCTAGGTCATCAAAGTCCTCAAGGTCCAGTATAATATCAGGAGCGTTGCCACATAGTTGGTTGTGACACTTCACACAGATAACTGAGCACTTCAAGCCTGCCTTTCTAGAACTGCAATTTGTACTACAAATTTTTTTTTTTGCCTTGGCAAGATATGAAATCGAGTAGAGTTTGAGGAACTGGTCCATTCATCATGGTGACTGGAATGAGCCCATGACCACCCCACTTCCAGTTTCATTCGAGAGGATACTTTCCGTTTCCCAGCCATGTCTGAACGCATGATATTCAGAAGCATTACGAGTAGGTGGTAGTCTAGCTAAATTTAATTTAATATTGTTAGCTGCTCCAGCGAAGCTGACATACCGCAATACATTCAAGTTTTGGTTGGGATCACCTCCATACAGGGCAAGAAGTACACCTTCTGTGGCTTAAACAAGTTTGTGCCTCTCTGCATTTGAGTCTTTAAAGATTTGAACTTTTTGGTTCAGGAATGGGATCTGAAGAATTCTGCAATATTTCATTTTCCCATGGCTGTAGAGCGCAGAAGTGATTTCACAACCACTTACTGCATGAAGAAAAAGAACATTTTGTGCAACTTCCTTAAACTTGAAACACTTGTTGGAGTAGAGATCAACAGGCAGTTTCCCTCTCTTGGCCCTTCGGAAATAAACATTGTCTGCAGCTAGAGAAGCCACAAGAACAAGAAGGTCCATGTCTTCACCATTGACAATGACAGTATCATAATCACGGGCTTAGGAAATAGATGTGCACTATTAGCACATCTGCATCTTCAGTGACCTGCGTAGTGATCATTTGTGCTTTTTCAAATTCATTTCGAACCATATAAATGAAAAGTTCTTTATTTTTTTCATTCCCCAACAATTTTTCTTGTGGCATCTGTGGAAACATGGTCTCATTGAATTTAACCGCAGCAGAAATATGAATCTTCAAGCGACGAGCACTTTCTGCACTTTTTATGCTTTTTTGATTATGTTCAGGATAAGTTTATAATATTTTCTTTATTTTAAAATTTAAAACTGAATTCAAAACACCGGAAAACAATTCCCCTTTATACAGGTTTCCATCTTATCTGGTATATTTGTTGTTATTCTTTCTGTTGGGACTAACATTCTCAAACTGAGATACATTTACCATCAATGTAAAAGTTGACTAACAAAAATATGTGGGACAAATGAATACAAACACGACAAACCAAATCTTCATTGTGCGCCCTCTTCTCCTTCCATTCTAGCACCCGGGCCATGTGCTCCTTTTGCTCCCACCTCCCTTAGTTTCGGCCTTAGATACTCCTTTTCCGTTTTAAAATTTCTAAATTATAACTTATTTATCTTTCAAATATTTTTTTACATTATTCCCAGCTATTAATTTTACTTTCGACTTTGAATTCTTGCCCCTGCACCTATGTCTACCGACTAGGTTTTTTGGTTAACTTTGCTCCCCCCCCCCCCTCAACTATTGAACAGCAGTTACCTATGATTGTACATACTATAATTAATTAATTACATCGTTTAATCAATATAAAAAATAAAAGCTCATTTTTAAATTAATGTCAGGCGGTATTTTTTTGTTTTAACCATAAATTGTATTATTCTGATATTTAGAGTCTATTATAGATATTTAATGATCTAATAAATGAAACTTATAGACTACTTCATGCTTTATACACTTTATAATGACACTTTTATCTCTAAAACGCACTAGTAGAAAAGTAGGTTATTAAGCAAAAACTAACGTCATTTGTGGATTTTTGCATTTTTTGCAAATTTTACCATATTTTCCCAGCTTCATATCTCACCACCTATTTTGACAATTTACAAACATGAATACTGCATGTTGTAGAGAATTTTATGCTCTACAAAATGGGGAAAGTGCTTTTTTTATAAAATGCACTAAAATTGAGTTATTTAAGAAAAATCGAAAAAAGTTCCGAAAAATATTGTTTTTTTTCGATATTGTGAAAAACACACAAGGTCTAGAAGGTCGAAAACTTGGTTTTTTTATTAGCGGGTCAACCTATACAACATATCCAAAAATCAGAGTTACCCAAATTTTTGCAAGGAGGCAAGGCCATTTTTTGAACTATTTCTACTGGACTAGAGAACTATTGAAGGCTTATGCTGAGTGGAGTCTTTCTAGTCTTGCATACCTGTATCTTTCAACAACTTTTTCACATAATTTGACTGATCAAGTGAAATTTCATCTTTAGTTTGTGTTCACGGATTGATAGGATTTGTTTTGCTTCGCCTAAATCTTTAACATCAAATTTTTGCTTCAAACTTATCTTCAATTTTTCTATTTCTTCAGGCTTTTCATACAAAACAATATTACCCACGTAAATTGAAACAATGAGCTCACATCCTCTTTTGTAATATACACATGGGTCTGCTCGAGATCTTTGGAGTCCTTGAGATTTTAGGAAAGTATCTAAATGTCTGTTCCAAAGGCAACCTGATTGGTGAAGACCATAAATATTTTTGCGCAGCTTCCAGACTAAGTCCCTTTTGTTGGCTTCTTCTAATTTTGGATTATCTGGCAAGTCATCTTTTAGATCTTGAATAAAACTGTAGAAATGCTGTGGTATTTCTCTGTAGTAACCTCTTCATCTATATCAGCTATTAAGTTTGCAGCTGTAATATCTAAATGATGTACTTTCCATTCTTTTTCTGCAGCAGTACCAAACAAGATTCTTCTTGTTTTTGTTTGAACTACTGGAGAATAAGTTTTGTCATAATCCAATTCTGGTTTTTAAGTATTTCCCAATGCAACTATCCTAGCTCGATATCTGACTAATTCTCCATTTTTATCATATTTAGTCTTCAAAACCCATTTGCAAGATGCCATTACAACATTTGATGCAACTATACCAAAAGCTTCATTGGTCGAGCACACAACAGGCTCAACACATAATAAAATTCTTGCTCATAGTACACAGCCAGAAACAGACAGTGTAATTGAATCTATTGAATAAAAGTTAATGCCATACAAGCATCTGTTGATAATTTTACTCTCAACAAGGTGATGCAGTCCAGTAATGGTCTGCTAAATTTAGATGGATATAAATGGACTGTAACTGAACATTATTCCAAATATTCAAACAAAACTAAAAGAAATTTCTATAGAAGAACTAATTTTAGAAACACCTTCTACAGATTCCATAGCCAAAACAAATTCAAATACCAGCAAAATAACTTTTACAGAAAGAAACAACATATCAAAGTCAGCAAAATAATGCTAACTTTATTTCTACTTCAATGACAGTTTCTTACCAGTTTTGTTTTTGCAAGGGACTGCAACATTTTCATGTTTTTGATCTGAACAAATGAAATTGAAAAGTCAAAATTAGGACAACTTCTATGGAAAGAAATATATAATAAAACACTCAGTAGAATTTATGTTCAGTCCAAATTAAGATGACTTCATTGATGCATTTTCTTGCTACACTTCAATGTTTTTGGTCATCAATCTTTTTTTTTTTTTTTTTTTGGGTGTGATTCATAACAAATTAGATTTACTTCTAAAAACACACTAAGTCATCATTTACTCTTGAAAAAAATCTTTGCATTTTTTCTCAAGATTAGTTGCATTATCTGCAAATGCTGACACTAATTACATCGAATTTATTAACTTGAAGGCTCTATTTTTCACCTATTGTGTCTGGTAAGATGTCTATCCTTGGGGATGTCCTTACTGTCTGTAGTAGAACTCAAAGAAATGCCAGGAGGTGGGCCTCACCAGTTGGGAACCACTACTCTAGAGGATTTTTTCAGAAGGAAGAAGTAAAGATACATTTCTGCACTCATACTGAAGACACCCCCCCCTTTTTTTTTAGGTAGATTTCGTAAGAAATACTACCTATTACATTCTCCCCTAAGTTGGAATTTTTGAAAATTTTTTGCAGATCTACGCTGATCATGACTTCCAGAACCCAAAACCACCCCTAGTTCAAAACTTTATCTATCTATCTATGTCACTTTTTTATGGACACGATAACTGCAATAATTCTGCACAAATCTCTTCCAAACTGATACATAAAATCAAAGGGCATAAAATCTCGATCAAGTTCGTTAATGGACAAAATTGAACCACGGGGGTGGGGGAATGTGGGGGGCTTTTTGTGAAAACAGAAAAAACCCCATAACTTCTTAATTATGATACATATTGAATAAAGTTATTATTACTTCTAGGAAAAGGACAAAAAATTTAAGTATGACAGATTTTTTGTCATTAAAAATGGCCCAAAAGGGAGGGTATTAGAAGAAAAAAATTCATAACTTCGTCAATTCAAAAGATATCAAATCCGCTTAAATTTAGTATAAATCATCTTGATGTTATCTAGAACTTTTATATTGACAAGTTTTTTATAGGACCAACCCTTATAGCAAAAAAAAAAAAAATTCAAAACAAAACAAAAAAATCCCTGCCGGCTTTGCCTGCAAACAAGTTAGGTTTCGAAGTGGGCGGTTCCAACTACTGCATCATGGCAAAAAGGTCATTTCTTCTGCAATTCCCAACAAACAGGTGCCCCACAGTCTGCGTCTTCGAAATCTACTTGTGCCTGTAGGCTGAGCCATCAGGAATTTTTTTAAGTATCTTCTAAAATATTTTAAATTAAGGGAACTTTAATGTACATCTTCAAACTTATTCTAAGGAAAAGCCATTTATTTGTAAAGTATTCTCCAAAATGTTTTATTAAAAGACAAGTCATGACCATTATTGCATACGAAATGAAAGCCAAATTTGTGATGTAGTGCCAAAAAATTTTCTACAAGTTCTAAGCTAAAGAGACATCTTAAAATCAAGCAATACCAAAGTAATTTATTTGTGATTTCACATACTTTGATCTAACTAAAAATTTCAAGTATTTTATTCTTCTATTCTACTTATGTTCTGACTGTCCTTCAAACTGTTTTTCTGAGCACTTTTATAAAAAATATTATACTATAAAAACAGTAAACAGCTTTATAATTAATTTTTGATAGTACTACTACATAAGTACAATTTAGTTTAAATAACTCTATTTCTAAATTATTTTTATACTAGTATATAACCCCGTCAAAAATGACGGATTATTGATCTGCGTTTCATTTTCACAATACTTCATACAAACAGACAGGAGGAAGATTTTATTATTGAAAGATTTGTATTGTAGAAAAGTACATTTTAAAAATGACAAATGATTTCTACAAATAAAAATGATGAGGATATATATATATATATATATATATATATATATATATATATATATATATATATATATATATATATATATATATATATATATTACTTAGTATTAAATTTCTGAAATAGTTCAACGATTGGACAAAACGTTCAAATTAAATATTAATAAATAACCTTGTGCGAAAGTTTTTGTAAAAAAGTGTTATCAATCAGTTTCTAAACAGCTTGATTCACCACATAACTCATTGTTTGATTACATAAGCAAAATTAAATGCAAATTACGCGGTACTATGTATTCCTTATATTTTAATTACGTATATAAATAATCATTTTATTTATGATGGAAGCAAAATTTTAAAATCCGCCGATAGATGGAGTCAATATACTGGATTGATCACATCAAAGCCTCACTACGACAGAAATTACCGCTCTTTCTGAAAAAAAAAAAGTTCACAGAAAAAATTGTTTACAGAAATGTTGATATACATGTTTTATATGAAATAGTTTTTGAAGGTATTAAACAAAATTAAAATATTTAAAAGCTTTAATATCTCTTTGATTAGTTCTTACTGTAACTTTGATGGAATAAATGAGACGATATTTTGGCTTGACTGATGTTGTTTGCAGATATTTGTAGCCTTAATTTTTCTTTAGAAGTTTAAACCTACATCTAAAAAATGTTAGATATTGCTAAAAATTATTAAGAGTGCAGTTTGAAATCCTCGCACGGGTCTACTGGTATATATTATTTCTGTTGTCAACATCCCTTTTTCTACACTTTTACAAAATGCACAACAATAAATGATTTACCATTCCAAAGTTTTTTAAACTGCCTTCTGACAAAGTACACTTGCATTTCGTTAAAATATCTTTTTTGGTTACAAATTGCAGCTAATTAAAAATTAAATCTGCATTGTTTTCAAAAATGAAATGAAAGGTTTTTCTCAAATAAATGTTGCCACAAAAATAAAATCCAGCAGTATATCGCGCTCAACAATGATATATTAAAAAATAATAATAATAAAAAAAAATAAAGATAAAGTGTTTGCACGGGTTTATTAGGTGCGTTCATAATTATATAAATATGTAGCCCCTATAGTCGTCGTCTGGTTCGTCCATCTGTTCGCAAATAACAGCGCAAAAACTACCCAATTAAATGGTTTGAAATTTAATATAGTATATAATAGTTGCAGAATTTTGTCGAGTTATTTCAAATTTTATTAAAATTTCAAAATCTACCGGCAGATGGCGCCACTATACTTGATAGATCACCTCCAATCCTTGCTACGAAAGAAATCACCGCTATTTCTGAAAAAACATGTTTACAGAAACGTTGCTATTCATGTTTTATATGAAATAGCTTTTGAAGGTTTTAAACTAATTAAAATATTTAAATTAAAATATTTAAAAGCTTTAATATTTCTTTGATTAGTTTATACTGTAACTTTCATGGAATAAATGAGACGATATTTTGGCTTGACTGATGTTGTTTGCAGATATTTGTAGCCTTAATTTTTCTTTAGAAGTTTAAACCTACATCTAAAAAATATTAAGAGTGCAGTGTGAAATCCTCGCAAGGGTCTTCTGGTATATATTATTTCTGTTGTCAACATCTCTTTTTCTACACTTTTACAAAACGCACAACAATAAATGATGTACCATTCCAAAGTTTTTTGAGCTGACTTCTGACAAAGTGTACTTACATTTCGTTAAAATATCTTTTTTGATTATAAATTGCAGTTAATTAAAAATTAAACTGCATTGTTTTCAAAAATGAAATGAAAGGTTTTACTCAAATCAATGTTGGCACAAAAATAAAATACAGCAGTATATCGCGCTCAACAATTATTAAAGAAAAAAAAAGAATTAGAACAAAAAAGATAAAGTGGACGTCTTTGCACGGGTTTATTAGGTGCGTTCATAATTATATAAATATGTAGCACCTATAGTCGTCGTCTGGTTCGTCCATCTGTTCACATATAACAGCGCAAAAACTACTCAATTGAATGGTTTGAAATTTAATATAGTATATGATAGTTGCAGAATTTTGTGGAGTTATTTCAAATTTTATTAAAAATTTCAAAATCAACCGGCAGATGGCGCCACTATACTGAATAGATCACCTCAAATCTTCGCTACATGGAGATAGAAATACTCGCTACGAAAGACATCTCCGCTATTTCTGAAAAAATGTGTTTACAGAAACGTTGGTATTCATGTTTTATATGAAATAGTTTTTGAAGGTTTAAAAAAAAATTAAAAGATTTAAAAGATTTAATAAGCTTTTACAAATATTTTAACAGCAGAATCGGATTTGAAGCTTTCAAAGAGTCGTCCATTTGTGAATAATTTGAATTTGTGATGCTGAATGGCAACAATGTTCGTTTGTTTATAGTTGGGATTCCGATTTTTAATCTGGATTTTTAATTAAGAACTTAAAACATTATAATAGTATATGATATACATGTTTTATAGAAAAATATGCTGAACAGACATGATTTCAAGTAAAGGATATTATCATTTAGCTGTGATATGTTACACAGGTTTTTCATTAAGCCTAACATGGCGTTTAACTATGGTCGATTCGCAAACCAGAGGGGTCGTGCCCGGAACCGTTACAGACACTTTCTTGCCTTCGAATTTTATTATAAGTAAGATTATTAATTTGGGGTTAGGGAATCACATTTAAGTCTTAAAAAAAAAAATGAAATTAATTCATACCTAGTAGTTGAAAAAAAATGAACTTGAATTCATGCCTAGTAGTTGTGTACTATGTTGAAATTGCAGCCATGTTACCTAGTATAAAATCAATTAAAAAAAAAAAAAAAAAAGAACAAAAAATCACCCGTCAAGCATAGATTATGAAACATTTTCCAACAAAGCCAGAAATCTGGAACGAAACTTCACTGTTAAATAGGGTGAAAGAAGATATGTAAGTAAACAGGTTAAAAAACATATAACACATTGAAAAATACACTTTTCGAAATTACCTTCCAGTGTCAAAAAATTAGTCAAATTATTTTGTGCAGCCCTGTATGATCAATAGATGGGGATATATAGTATGATAAAATTTAGTTCAGTTAGAATATTCACATTTAGCAATTTTCGCTAATCGGTGGAAATGCAATCGAAATCTTTCGTACAACCCTGTATATTATCTGAAGACTTTTGTACACACCAAATATTAAGCTAAAAGACAACTTAAAACTCACTCGCAGCAATTACCAATAAGTGCTTTGCACCCAATGTTCTACAAAAAGTATGTTTTAATGCGCTTCATAATTATATATCAATTTCATATTTCAAATGATGTAGCGTCATCAAAATGCACTTGAAATGATTATTTTCCATTGACTGTAATGTAACGGAATACTTCTGACTGTCCCTGTAAAAAAAATTTAAGTGCTACACACTTCAGTTGAAATAGGGAGCATGCTATAGTAAACGACAATAACATAAAAAAATTTCAGTGTAATCTGAGCATATTTATGGGAGTTAGAGCACGGACAGACGGCCAGACAAACCGAAGTCATAAACACTTTTCAGCTAGGTTGGAAAATGTTAAAAACATAAAATATAAAGAACTCCTTTTTAGGGTTTTGTTCATCTCACGAAACCCTATTACTTCCACTCCGTTGTCTGTCCGTCACAGAGCCATTCTCAGAAACTATATAACTTACAGGCATGAAAATTTGTGTAGCTATAGCTAAATAGCTACTATGAAGCTCAAAATATTAAAATTTGAAAAAATTGTATTATTTTAATAAATAGAGATAAAAAACCAAAATTCTAACAGCCTTTTCCTATAAAATTTAAACATTTTTCGTTATAGCAGTTGCCAACAATTAAAAATCCAACAATAAAATTCTTTCTACAATAATTAATTTTCTATTGAAAGATTTCCACTTGAAAAATTAAATAAAAAGTTTCACCAATTGAAAAAAAAAAATCATATGACGTCATAATGGTAATAAAACGGAAATTTTCAAAGACTTCTCAATAATACAAGGAGTATGAGTATGTGTATGTACAGAAAGCAGATTAATATCACGTCAATAGAGAATTAAAAAGAAAATTAATCTGACCTCATATTGGAAGTTTAACGGATTTTTCAAATGTTTGAGAATAATACAAAGCGAGTATCAATATGAGTAATAGAGAATAGTAAATATGAGTTTGAGGAACGTATTGAATCATGATAAAAACCCGATTTTGGAAATATTCGCATATTTTAACATTTTGAAGGTGTACAACATGTCTAATTTTGAAATAAATTTTTTTTTAAATATCACATTTAGTCCACATAACAGATATTATTATGACAGAGTATAATAGCGCGCTTCGCCTGCTATTGCGCCTGTTCAGATATTTGAAAAAATGGAGTTTGTTATGAAGAGTACATATGTTTTTAATTATCGGGGGTGAAACGTTTTCCTTAATTAATGCATTTATTTTTCTTCTAATGATACATGAACAACGTCACAGGTAACAGCTAGTAAAATATAAAATAACTAATCTTCCGTAGTCTGTGGGCAAGGTTAGTTCTAAACATGGGCGTTTGCTAGCAACAATATAGTTTAAAATCAATGTAGATACTTTTAAAGAACTGTCACAAAAAGGCTCACTTTCTAAAATACGCAATTTGGCAGTAGAACCTGGATTACAGAGGATTACGCAATAGGTTTAAATATCTATTTTATATAAACTATTTTTTTTTTTTTTAAATATCGCATTTAGTCCGCATGACAGATATTATTATAACAGAGTATAATAGCGGGCTTCTCCCGCTATTGGGCCGGTTCAGATATTAAAAAAAGCGAGAATAATAGACCGGTAAATTTTTACTTTATAAAAAACATGACCCTATTTTTTTGTGGCTAAATGAAATTTATTTGGATTTATTAAAGAAAGGATAAAGAGTTTTGAAAGGAATATTAAACGAAACCCTTTGTGCAATCTTCGATCACCCTTACCCACTTGTTTAACACTTTACAACATAGTTGAAAAGTGTTTATGAATTCGGTTTGTCTGCCGTCTGTCTGTCTATCTGTGCTCTAACTCACGTAAATATGCTCAGATCGTAATGGAATTGATATATGTTATTGAGGCTTACTGTGGCATGCTCGGTATTGAAAATGAAGTGTGTACCACTTATAGTTTTTTTTACAGGGACACTCAAAAGAATTCAGTTACATTACGGTCTATGGGGAAAAATAATTTGCAGTTTATTTTAATGATTTTACACAATTTTAAACATATTGAAATTGATATATATCACTAAGGTGCACTACAAGAGACTAACTATAGAATGTGGTGTGCATAGCACTTTAGTTCCTTTACAGGGATACTCAAAATAATTCCGTTACATTACGGTCTATGAAGAAAAATCGTTTGCAGTTTATTTTAATAATGTTTCACTATTTCAAACATATTGAAATTGATATGTATCACTAACGTGGATTACAAGAGGCTTACTATAGAATATTGTGTATATAACTTTTATCGTTCATTTACAGGGACAGACAAAATAATTTGGTTAAAGTACTGCTTATTAATATTTGCTGGGAATGCTTTTTCAGTTGCTGAACATGTTTTTAAATTTAACTCCTTTTTAACACTTTCCAACATAGTTGAAAAGTGTTTATGAATTCGGTTTGTCTGTCTGTCCGTGCTCTAACTTGCGTAAATATATATGTATAGTCATGCAATTGATATATGTTATTGAGGTTTACTATGGCATGTTCGGTATTGAATATGAAGTGTGTAGCACTTACAGTTTTTTTTACAGGGACACTCAAAAGAATTCCGTTACATTACAGTCTATGGGGAAAAATCATTTGCGGTTTATTTTAATGATATTATACAATTCCAAAAATATTGAAATTGATATATATCACTGAGGTGCACTACAAGAGGCTTACTAAAGAATATGGTGTGTATAGCACTTAAATTTGTTTTACAGAGACACTCAAAAGAATTCTGTTGCATTACGGTCTATGGAAAAAAATCGTTTGCGATTTATTTTAAGAATGTTTAAATATTTCAAACAAATTGAAATTTATATATGTGACAAAGATGCATTACAAGAGGCTTACTATAGAATATTTAGAGTATAGCATTTATCGTTCATTTACAGAGACACACAAAAGAATTTGGTACTGTCTGTATTGCTGGAAGTGCTTTTTCAATTGCTTAATGCGTTTTTAAATTTAACTCATTTTTAACACTTTCCAACCTAGTTGAAAAGTGTTTATGACTTCGGTTTGTCTGGCCGTATGGCCGTCTGCCGTCTGGCCGTGCTGTAACTCCCGTAAATATGCTCGGATTGCTCTGCAATTTTTATATGTTATAGTCGTTATCTATAGCATGTTCCCTATTTCAACGGAAGTGTGTAGCACTTATAGTTTTTTTACAGGGACACTCAAAAGAATTCCGTTACATTGTGGTCTATGGGGAAAAATCATTGACGGTTTATTTAAATAATGTTTCACTATTTTAAACGCATTGAAATTTATATATATCACTAAGGTGTATTTCAAGAGGCTTACTACAGAATAGTGTGTGTACAGCAGTCATCGTTCATTTACAGGGACACACAAAAGAATTCTCTACTGTAAGTTAACAATAATTCCTGGAAGTGCGTTTTAAGTTACTGATCGCGATTTTAATTTTAACTCACTTTTTGTCTATTATGTGGTGTGTATAAATTCTGTATATCATATACAGGGAAGCACAAAAGTTCGCGAACACATTTCCGTATTATTTAACTCCAGACGGAGAATTTTAAACTGTGCTACGCGTTTCCTAACTGAACTAAAATTTAACATCCTATGTAGTATATATACAAATCTATAGATCCTATACAGGGCTGAATAAAAGTATTCGGATTACTTAGATGTTATCTTTTAGCTTATTAAACGGTATGATTTGTAAAATTATTTTGGAAGCGTTGGAAAGTGTTACATAATCTATGCTTGACGCATGATTTTTCGTTCTTGTTTTCTATTACTTGGTGAGTATAAATTCTATAAATCGTATACAGGGCAGAACAAAAGTTCTGGAGTACATTTACGTTTATTGAGGGGAATTCCAAAAGGGAAATTTTAAACAGTGCTACGTGTTTCCTATCTAAACTAAAATTTAGTGTTCTATGTAACATATATACAAATCTATAGATCATATACAGGGCTGCACAAAAGAATTCAGATATTTTTCCGAATATTGTTAATAATTCCTGAAATTGGGTGTTTAAATATGTTATGCATTTTCAAAATTGTTTACTTGGATATTATCTTTCACCTTATTAAACGGTAATGATTTGTAAAATTATTTTGGAAGAGTTGGAAAGTGTTTCATAATCTATGCTTGATGCATAATTTTTTGTTCTTGTTTTATGATTGTAATTCTGTTTAAATTTACTTAATGTGGAAATCTGCAAAATGTATTATGGCTATAAGAAAGTTTGGAGTAAAAATGAATGATTTCCATAACTGTTAAATAAATTTATTTTAAAAATAATAATTAATGCTTATTTAAAAAATTTACTTATGAATCACATCATAACTTCTCCTGAAAATTCTACAGTTTTTTAAATTAACGAATGAAAAAAAAATGCCCATTTGTTCCTGCATATTTCCCCCACAACTTTGAGCCTTTTTTAGGAATTTCAAAATTTTTTCCATGTAGAACTGACCTTATTTAATTTGGAGCACATTTTGAGAGCCCTTGACTTATCTTGATCTATAATAGAAGTTATAAAATCAGTCCTGATGAGTGTATTTGTACATGATGTCTATAATATAAGAAATGATGGAAAGCCTGGTGTGTAGCTCAATTCATTTAAAATTGTCACTACATATTTTTATAACCATGTTGGTTACCCCCCCCCCCCTCCCCTCCCAAAAAAAACTGCATTATAAGAAAAAATTATATAGATTTTATATGCTAATTAAATTTTCAACAGAGCTAAAATTACGCTGGAGATTACTTATATAACAAAGGATATGATTTATTACTTACTGCTCAGCATATAACCAACAGTGTGAAAAAAATTTCCAGACTGGGGAGCGAACTCAGAACCTTTGGTATTATGCGCCAATGATCTACCATTTGGTGCTATCCAGATGACATCTAGTCTAGCATTTTCTCACTCTTATGTATTGGCATGGCTGCGACCTTGCAACACAAGATGGTAAAACTAGGTTGCGCCGTCAGTCACCGGGCGCATCTACGACCACCGAACCCAAGTCCTGAGGGACTTTTAGCGCGCACGACTGGATTTGTTTCTCCGTATGCGCTTCGTGTGGCCGGAGGACCACCACCTGCAGACCCTCCAACCCTTAGACCCATGTGTCGACGATGTAGATCACTGAGATACGTGGTGGAACCCATTATCAGTGAGAACCACCATGAGACACTTGGAGACGGGCCGGCGTCCCCCAACAGCTTCAGGGCTGGACACCCAGAAGGGAGCCAGGCCCTAGGCCTTAAGTCGCGTTTTTCCGACCCGTACTTGCTTTACCATAACTCGAGGGATGTGGAAACCTACAAAAGTAGGTTAACCTTGAGCACACATTTCAGTGGCATGCATTGAGATGAAATTAAACACAGAATCATTGAATTTTTTCACTTTGTTGGTTATACACTGAGTAGTAAATAATAATTCATATCTGTTGTTATATATGAATTTTGTTTAAAAAAATATGCAAAACTGATTAAAGACTTTATTATCAAATTTTGCCTTCTGTTGTTTGTTTACAATTTAATTTTTTTTAGGTTTGTAATGCTACTCATGACAGAAGGCATGCTGATGTACAGTTGGAAAATTACATAACTAATTCTGTCATGAATATAATTACTACATTTTTTAATTCACCATTTTCCGATCAAAGCACAACAGTACAGGTGAGTAAAATTCTTAACTTCCATTTTCAACTATAGTTTTTCTTGTATAGCTGTTAAGGTCTTCTTACATGTTTTTAATATTTTATATGCATTCAATAATTAATAATATTTGCTTTGTTTATTCATTTGTAAATTGTGAAATGAATTTATTATGAAGATGGTTGGTTCTCTGTGAATTTAGTCCTGAAATATTGAGACAATCTTTCAAAGTTTCTTACTTATTTAATTGTTAATGTGAAAATAATGACCATACAATTCTAAAATTGATCAGGGAGGCAATACAAATGTGCAAGATATTTAGCTAGTGAAAAAATTAAAAAATTTTTGATTGTATAGAGACTTATTAATATTTATAGATTTTTGAATTCATATAAAGAATTATTTTTGTAATTTCTGTAAAATGAATAATAAGTACACAAACGAAAATTACAGAGAGAGAGAAAAAGAAATATCTTGAGCAATTACTAGAGAATTGCTCTATCACCAAAATTTATTAATGCAAGAACTTTAAAAGAATGTCAAAAATTTAAAATTGGCTTTAAAATATGCCCATACAGATTAACCAAAAGATATAAAAATTTTAAAAACATAATTTAATGTGTTACTACCTAGCAGATTTCTAAAATGTAACAAAATATTCACATTTATAAAATTTATCTTTTTTTTTTTCAGCATAAGTTTTGATTTAGATATGATTATTAGATATGATTTATAAGATTAGATATGATTATTGTTGCAATTAAGGGTAAAGAATGACCCCAAAAAGAATTCAGTATATATTTTTTCTTTTCTGTTCTATAGATTTGCAGTTTTCTACATAAATGTTTCATTTTTAACGCTTTCCAACATAGCTGAAAAGTGTTTTTGAATTTGGTTTGTCTGGTTGAATGTCTGTGCTCTGACTCTTGGGATATAGTTGGATTGCCATGTAATTTTTATATATTATTAAGGTTTGCTATTGAATGTTTAGTATAAAAAATGAAGTTTTCAGCATTTATAATTCATTTACAGGGATACATAAAAGAATTTCAGTACATTGGTAAAGTGTCTGTGGTAGTCTATAGTAAAAATTCATTTACTGTGCATTTTATTGGTGTTACAATATTTCAAACATAATGATATTAATATTCATCACTGAGGTGGATTACAATATACTTTCTCAGAAGTATAGAATAAGTAGCATTTATGTTTTGTTTACAGGGATGCACAAAAGAATTCCATTAAGATCTATAGGGGGAATTGTTTGTGGTGCATTTTATTGATGTTATAATACTTCAAACATTATAAAATTAAAAAGCATTACTAAGTGCACTAAAACATGTTTTCTCTAGATTATGGAGTGCGTATGGAGTGCATTTATTGTTCATTTACAGAGATGCACAAAATAATTTGGTTACAGAACTGACTATGATTAATAATTGCTGGAAGTGCATTTTCAAACTAATCAAAACTTGAGTGTATTATGTGGTGTGTATAAATTTTATAGATCATATACACTGTTGCACGAAAGAATTCACACACATTTCTGGATTAGACGACAATTGCTGAAAATAGATTTTTACTGAGTTATGTGTTTTTTAAATTGCTTTTTTGAATATTTCATTGTTTAGCAAAAGGAAATTTCTTAATATTATGTTAGTGTTGGAAAGTGTTTTATAATCTAAACCTGATGCATGATTTTTTGTTCTTGCTCTTCATAAATCTGTGATCAATTAATATCAATATCCATTAATTGCTATTATCATATATTTTAATAGTCTATTTTTCTAGGAACATTACTCTAAGAATTGAGGTTATTAAATAAATAAATAATACTTATCAATATTTTGTGATTTGTTTTATAAGAAACTAGCCTTCTCCCATCTAACTGGTCGCTTTCGACTGGGGCCCCAGATACATAGTGCAGTGTACCGCCCTGACTTCGCTTGGGGCTCAGAAAGTGCATTTTACATGCAACCAGAAAAATATAAATAAAATACTTTAAATTAAAAGTATACGAAAATAACTAATAAGAATATAAAAAAGCACTTAAATAAAGACTTCGAGACATAAATATGTTTTTTCATCCTGCCCATGATTATCTAGAGGTGGGACCCAAGTAGTACTTTGTATCTGGGCCCCACTCGAAAGCGACCGGCTAGACGGACGAAGACTGGCTAGTCTTCCATAATTGGGTTCATAGCCGATGGTGGTGACAAAATTGCTAAAATTGCTCTAAAATTGCTAAAATATGTGTTTAACTGTTTTTTAATAGTTTTGTTATCCTGAATTTCAAGCTCTTACCTAAAACTGCTGCTGAGATCTAACATAAAACTTTCAACCCCCATTTAGAGGTTGAAAAATCTAAAATCGCCTGAAATACATGTTTAACTATTCTTTAGTAGATTTGCTATCACGAATTTTACGCTCCAACCTAAAACTGCTGCTGAGATACGGCGAAAAGACTTAAAAATTTCGACCCCACATTTACCTCCTTTAGTGGTTGAATTTCTAAAATCGCTGAAATATGTGTTACTTTTTGGTAAATTTGTTATCTTGAATGTCATGATAATGCATAAAACTGCTGCTGAGATAGGACCAAAAGGCGAAATGACCGAAACCTTTCGACCCCCTCCCCCCATTTAACCTCTTTAGAGGGTGAATTTCTAAAATCGCTTGAAATACGTGTTTAACTATCTTCTAGTAGATTTGTTATCCTGAATTTCACGCTTTTAACTAAAACTGCTGTTGAGATAAGGCGAAAAAGTCAAATGTCCTAAAACATTCGACCCCCATCCCCCCCCCCCCCATTTAACCCCTTTAGAGGTTGAATTTCTAAAATCGCTTGAAATACATGTTTAACTATTCTTTAGTAGATGTGTTATCCCGAATTTCATGCTCCTACCTAAAATTGCTGTTGATATATGGCGAAAAGACGAAATGACCTAAAACTTTCGACCCCCCCCCCTCCCATTCCGCCTTAGGGTGTGAATTTTAAAAATCTGTGAAATATATATTTAACTATCTTCTAGTAGATTTGTTATCCTGAATTTCACGCTTTTAACTAAAACTACTGATGAGATATGGTGAAATCATCGAAAATTACCGACTCCCCATTTAACCCCCTTAGTAGCTGAATTTCTAAAATCGCCTAAAATACATGTTTAACTATTCTTTAGTAGATTTGTTATAGTGAAATTCACGCTCCTACCTATAACTTCTTTTGAGAAATGGCAAAATGACATAAAACATTCGACCCACTATTTAACCCCGCTTAGTGTCTGAATTTCTAAAATTGCTGAAATACGCGTTTAACTATTTTTTTAGTAGATTTGTTATCCTGAGTTTCATGATTCTACCTATAATTTCTACTGAGATATGGTAAAATGACCTAAAATATTTGACCTCCTATTTAACCCACCTTAGTTGTTGAATTTCTAAAATCACTGAACTACTTTTTAAACTATTTTTTTTAAGGAGATTTGTTATCCTGAATTTCACGCTTTTTTCTAAAACTGCTGATAAAATATGGTGATAAGGTGAAATCACCGAAAATTTTCGACCCTTCATTTTAACCCTCTTTGTAGTTGAATTTCTAAAATCGCTTGAAATACATGTTTAACTATTCTTTAGTAGATGTGTTATCCCGAATTTCATGCTCCTACCTAAAATTGCTGTTGATATATGGCGAAAAGACGAAATGACCTAAAACTTTCGACCCCCCCCCCTCCCATTCCGCCTTAGGGTGTGAATTTTAAAAATCTGTGAAATATATATTTAACTATCTTCTAGTAGATTTGTTATCCTGAATTTCACGCTTTTAACTAAAACTACTGATGAGATATGGTGAAATCATCGAAAATTACCGACTCCCCATTTAACCCCCTTAGTAGCTGAATTTCTAAAATCGCCTAAAATACATGTTTAACTATTCTTTAGTAGATTTGTTATAGTGAAATTCACGCTCCTACCTATAACTTCTTTTGAGAAATGGCAAAATGACATAAAACATTCGACCCACTATTTAACCCCGCTTAGTGTCTGAATTTCTAAAATTGCTGAAATACGCGTTTAACTATTTTTTTAGTAGATTTGTTATCCTGAGTTTCATGATTCTACCTATAATTTCTACTGAGATATGGTAAAATGACCTAAAATATTTGACCTCCTATTTAACCCACCTTAGTTGTTGAATTTCTAAAATCACTGAACTACTTTTTAAACTATTTTTTTTAAGGAGATTTGTTATCCTGAATTTCACGCTTTTTTCTAAAACTGCTGATAAAATATGGTGATAAGGTGAAATCACCGAAAATTTTCGACCCTTCATTTTAACCCTCTTTGTAGTTGAATTTCTAAAATCGCCTGAAATGCATATCTGTAGACGATAAGTAGAGAATTAACATATACCTTTTAAAAAAATAATAATAAATAAAAGGAGTGTTTTAAAAACATTTAAATTAAAAAATTTTGAAAACTTCTCAAAAATTATGTATAACTCAAAATAGCTTGTGTTGCATTTCATATTAAATCCCACAAAAAGAGCGTTAAAATGAAACATAAAGGACCTTTCTAGCATCATTAGTTACAGAAATAATAACAAATTTATGCATAGCATTAGTACGAAATTTGACAGCTTTTGACATCTTTAAAATTCTGTTAAAAAACCCTGTTGAGCCAAAAGTATTATAAAATTAGATTTTTCATATTTTCCTTGTGTACAAACCTATAAACCCACAATTATTGAAAACTGTGATGTCAAGGTCCAGACCCCTCATTGATTTGACATAGAGTGACCCTGCAGCTTGTTAAGAAAAATAGTCCTTGAGTTAAACTTCATTTATCTTTTTGAAATGTAGATTTAGATCATGTATACTTATTTTAATGTGGACATTTTTGGCAGAAGTGTAGTACTTTTTTACTTCTGTCAGTTTTTAACTTATTCATTAAAGTAAATTTTATTTTAGTTAATCTGATATGTCGAAATTTTACTGAAAAATTGAATTCTGATCTTTAGTTTATTTTCAAATTACTTTAGATTTGATTTCTTTGGAAATCTGGTAGTGCTTTGGTATACAAAAAAGAACATAATTGTTTGTTCTTTTTAAAATTATATACATAAAAATACTGTTTGTGTAACATAATTGCAAGTTAATTATGTGCTAATTAAATATTTTATAATGAAGAATACTGTTTAGAGGCATAACTTATTTTTCAGTGGTCAACGCCCAAATTAATAATAATAGAACTACATTATTACTTGTCATATATTTTAGTATATAAATTATCCTGATTAAGTTAAGCGAGAAATTTAAAACATCCAGCCTTTAGTTTTAAAATTACAGTGCAACCAGAATTAGTTGATTCTAAAGGGAAAATATGTGCTGGAAATAGGATTTTATACCTGTCCTCAAATAAGGATGCTGAGTGTTAACGGATTAATTTAAATCCAAGCTTACAGCAATATTAGGAGTTAGACGTCTGTGTTCTGACATAAAGTTGCAGTTAACACAAGAAATAAAATAAAAATACAAATAATGAAAGTTACAGTTAATATATGACAGTGTGAACAAGGATTTAGATATGTGTTATTTAAGATCTAATTAAAACTATATTTAATATGCAATAAGTTCAGTAGATGTTCTTATTTTTTTTTTTTTTTTAATCTATATTAGATTATTAAATTAACATGCTGGATTTGTTTAAAATTATATATATATACTCAGTAATTAAGTGTTAAAGTAAAATAAATAAATAAAAATATTTATGTTGATACTATAAAATACGGGAAAAAAGGGCATGCTTTTCATATTGAAAATAGTTGTTCTTTCTTAATTAGATGAATATCTGTATCATCAAAGTACATAGCTTAACACAAAGTTTTCTATCTCAATGATGTACCTCTGATTCATCTGTAAATTTATCAAATGATCACTTTTTTTTTCTTTTGTATATGTCAGCAGCTTTTTTGTCCTATATGAAGAATAAAATATTATTAACAGGAATTATTATTGATGATTTTCAAATCTATCATTCCTGTTTTGTTGTTGCTTGTTTTTAATCTTCATAACTTGCCAATTTCTTGGAGCTGGGAGAATAGAAGTTGCTGTTTTTTTTTCCTGTTATATTTAAATAATGTTGATATTTCTCCCTCTTTATCTGGGGTGTGGTTATATTTGCCATATGAAGATAATTATTGTGCTTGTATAAATGTTTGCTTATCTATAATAGCTGATTTTCTCTTCAGAAAAGAATGGATTATTATTAATGATATTTATTGAAGAGGTAAAATAATTAAAATATTAAGAGGAAAGCTTTCAATATTTATGTCTTGATTGCATTTCAGGATCAACAACTTTTTATATCTATGTGAACTGCAAGGCATACATTTTCTCGTAAGGTCTTAAGATGCATGTGTAATGGTTTTTAAAATGTGTGATTTTTTTTAAAATTAGAAATGGTGTTTGAATAATAATAAATATATATATATATAAAACATGGATTTATATATTTGAGTGTACAATTTGTTTGTTTGTTTGTTTGTTTAAATACCAATGATATTTTGTTGATTTAAATTAAATTTTTAATGAAAGTTTTGATGTTTAAAATTATTTTTATACTAATATTTTACAATCTAACCATCTAATTATCTGTTTCTTTTAACATTTTCTGTGCTGTTTTAACTCCAATAAACACATTGGGTGAGTTAAATAATAGTCTTTAATTTGTGCACATCATGGTGTTGGATGCTGCTTTAGCCTTGAAACACAGCTTATTGCATGATTTTTTCTACACATTTTTTTTTTTCATTCTGTGTTTAAAATGTACAATAGATTTTAAGCTATCCTAAGTTGTTTGATACAGTGGTGGTCAGAATTATAAGAACAACTGAAAATTGCACAGAAAAAATTTATTTCTGAACTAAATAAAGTGAAATTTATACATAAAATACTTTTTTATGCTAGAAATCATTATAGAATGCAAAACATTGGGAAATGCAAAATATGAATGTTTTGGCATAATTAACAAAATATGTCATTGTAAAAGTTGGACAAAATTATAAGGACAATGAATGTTTTTGCCTGAAACACACTAATAATTAATAATCTCCCCCTTCTTCTCAATCACTTTTATCAGTCTTGACGTCATGGAGTTTGACAGTTCCTTCAGAACGTTCTTGGAAATTTTTGACAAGGCGTTTTCGATGGAGGACATGAGCTCTTGCTTGCTCTCATATTTTATACCATTTTTGTATACTTCATGTGCCAGAATACCCCACAGATTTTCCATTAGGATCAGATCAGGGCTTCTGGACGGCCAAGGAAGTAGTTTTACGAAATTAGCATCAAATCATGATTTTGAAGTTTAGGAAACATGTACTGAGGCATTGTCCTGCTGGAAGAAATAGTCTCCACTCGTTATTAACGGTGCTTCTGGTAAAAGATTATCTCCCAATACATCAACATAACTTTGAGAATTCATTCTACCCTGCACAAAAACTATTGGAGTAGTTCCACCAGTTGCGAAACCTCCACAGACCATTACGGAGCCACCTCCAAATGCACGCTTTGAGAAAATTTCTTTTTCTCTACGGATATCATACCAGAAGTAGCAAAAACCATCTGGTCCATCCAAATTAAACTTTTTCTCATCGGAAAAGACAACATCATCCCACTTTTTCCCCATAGTAATGTATTTTTTGGCAAACTCCACCCTCAGTCTCTTATGAACTTTTGTAAGAGGCTGTCGTGACATATGTTTGCCATAGTGAACCGTTTTTTCTTTTTGTAAAACACGTCGAACAGTTCAAGCACTGCATTCTAAGTTCAATTCATGTTTTATTTCTATTGACGTTTGTTTTTTGGAGCAAGCTTGCCTTATTATCGTTCTTTTCTCCCGTACAGAAACAGAAGATGGCCTACCTGTATGTCTTTGCCGTCCATATTTACCGGGATTTTTAAGATAATTGTAAATAACCGTTCTTGATCTATTAAACTTCATCACAATTTGACGTACAGAAAGTCCTGAACTTTTAAATGCATCCACTTTCCCTTTCTCAAACTCCAAAAGCTTTGTACCTAGCGGCATGACTGAAAAACAGAATATGACGAACTCAAACGCTTACTATGCATTTTTATCATCTGGAAGTTCTGTGTGCAGAGCAAAAAATATGCAAATATTACTTTTTAGAACACAAAAATACAGTTGTTCTTATAATTTTGTCCATATCACATGACTCGATAAATCCATAATGCATTTTATAAATATGAATTTTCCACATATTTCCATAAAAACTTATAAAATTATTCTTAATTTTTCATTGTTTTTCAGCTATTAAATTTGCATAATTTTCCGGACAAGTGTAGCCAAGATTTGGCGATTTTTGCCTTGTCCTTATAATTTTGACCACCACTGTAGCTGTGCCATAATATGATTTCAAAAATGCTAATTTATATAAACATTTTATGATGAAAATTTTACTTTAGGATTCATTTTTTACACATTCTGAAATATGTAGAAAATGTGCCTTATTGTTTCTTATTAGTAATTTTATTTCTTTATTTGTTGTAAGAAAATATATTTCAATGTAAAACATATCGCTTGGCTGTAATAATTTTGCGTTTTATTGATGGCTCTTCTGGATTCTTTAAAGTCTATTGTATATTTTTTATCTTGATATCTCATCTCCCATAAAAATAATGCCTTTTAATCTTTAGTTTTTTTAATCCACAAATCTTTAATTGAATTTCATAGCTCACTGTATTAAAACTTAAAGCAATATCTTATTAAAATAGTTACTGTATGTTTTGGTGTATAACGTGGTATTTGAAACAAGAAAATTGATTAAATTTTACAAGTGCACATTATACGCATAAGAATTCCGATTTCTGCATTGAATAAGCAAGAAAAGAAGACTTTATTAGATGATTGAACCAATGAAGAGATTCTAATAATTTGTGGGGATTCAGGTAGACAGATGGGCTTGACAGTATCATTTGTTTTCGTTCGCTAAGCAATTTCTCATTTTTTTTCTTTATGCTACGAATTATTATACTTTTTAATGTTCTTTATTATGTTCTTGGTTTTTTAAACCATGCTACATGAAGACTTTCTTTTAATCAAAGTAGAGGGAGGGGGGCATAATAGAGTGAATATACTGACCCCCCCCCCCCCCAAAAAAAAAAAAAAAGTATCAAATCATAGGTGCACATGTGCCGGGGTGTGTTATACACAGAAATCTATAATAATTTTTATTTTAATGAATATTTAAGATTAAAAGGTATGATTTAATCCCTTTTTAATTCATATATATATATATTTTTTTTTAATTGCACTTACTTAGTATTATTATTTTTTAATTTTGATCTGGAGAATGATTTTATCTTCCCAGTTCACTTTTTTTGCATGTACTTTTTGTTTTCTCCTTTTTTCTCTATCTTTATTTTTCTGCTCAATTATCAGAAGCAACTTTTGCATGCTAGGGTGTTCTGGGCACAAGGGCAAATTGCTACAGTTGAGCTAATTAATGTGAGTATGCACTGCTCTGCCATTAGTAAATTTGTAATATTTCTGCCTGTTCTATTATTATTATTTTGCTTTTTTTTAAGGTTTTCTGTTTTATCTGCAAACATGAAATCACTTTGAAATGTCTTTGTTTCATTTTATTTCATTTGTTATTTCACTTTATACACTGAATTTGATAGTTAAAGATTAACTTCCCTTAGATCTTGTATATATTTGCTTTTATAAGGGTATATTAGTTGTCTTAGTTTTTCCTTATTGTAATAACAAAAATCTAGATATCTGAATTATAAATTTTACTGATATCTAAAATTTTGGTTTATAAAAGTTATACTAATTTTTCTGACTCTTTCTCTTTGATAGAAAAATCAAAATCGTGAAAAAAATGTTTTAAAATCTAATTAGGAGGTAATATAATATTGAAATTAATATTATAGAATAGCTCTGTGGAATATAGAATGAGAGGCATATAGAATAGCTCTGTGTATTAGATGCCTCAGAATAAAATTAACTAGTATAGACTTGCAATCTTCATAAGAATACATTGCAAAAATGTTGTTTCTCCAAATTTTAGCCCCTAAAAATTGAATGTGATAATTTTTAGAAACAACAATATTTTTTCTCTGTTAATAATGTTTTATTGAGTTTTTCTATTCTGTTTTATTTTTAGAAATTCTAACTTTAAAGAAGTTTATCAACTGATTCTCACAAAATATATTCTACAAATTTTTCATAAATACTCATAAATCAATAACTCTGTAAAAAACTGTCAATCACTCTTAATTTTTTTGTAATTTTATTTTATAGAATAAGCCATTTACTTTTTTTAGTATATTTTTTGCATAATTTTGCCTCTATCAGTAGCAAGTAAAAATTTTTAATTTTTATTGTTTGTAGAAATAGTAAAGATTTTTTAATTTTTCATGTAAGAATTTTCTAACCTAACTGATGTCTGTAATTTTAGGTTATGTGGCTATTTGTTAAAACATTAATATTTTATTCTTTTAAGAGGGGTTCCCTTGTTTAAATAAGTAAATAAAAACATAGGTTATACTTTTATATAATATTTAAAAGAAACCCAATTCAAAATTTCCTATTAGAATCTAAGATACCTTAAGAATATTCTGCTACAAAATAATAATCTTAACTAAAACTTTTAAAGTATTTTTTCTCAAAATGTAAATATTAGCATTAAGAGATGATAACTAAAAAAATACTTGCTATATATTTGTGAAGATTCCGCATACATAAAACTGTCTAAATTATTATTAATATTTATAACTTTTATTTATTGCAAACTAATTATATAATAATTAAATAACTTTGTTTAGAATGTTTTGCAACATATTCATAATATAAAAATGAAGAAAAAGGTAGAGGTTTGTTTTGTGTTCAATTTAATGAAATTTGGCTTATAAGTTATGATAAACTTTTCATAAAAATATAAAGCATATTTTAAGTTATTGTACTTACAGTGCTAAGATTTATATATCAAGTAAAACATTTCTCAAAAAATTTCTCCATAGAGAATATTATTTTATTGTTGTCCCTTTTAATATTATCTTAGATTCTAATGATATTTTAATGACATATTTATATGCTGAAATATAATGCAACATTTACATTCAAGATATGAAAAAAATATTTTTTTAGTTATATTAGTTATTTTTACTAATGTGAGTTCTGTATGTATTTGTGTGTATATATATATATATGTAATATAATGCAAGTAATAAAAGGGTGTCTGAAATTTTTCAATGTCATTCATTCCTATCTTAAAATTATTAATTATTTTTAATGATATTTAAGGAACAAAATCAAATCCTTAGTTGAGTCAAGTTTTCTTCATTTATCTTACTAAATTTGTACTAAAAATTTTACATACCTTGCATCCCAGTCTACTTGCAGTAATATCTTAGCCTGTCTGTTTGTATTTCTCCACTACTGTTACTAGAATATTGAATGTTGGGCGATGAAAAATACCACTCATCCATATGGATCCATGGATGTCATATAAGGTCTCAGAATTTTAAATTTTCAACTGTTTTCAATGATATTAATTTTTTTTTGCAATTTTTAATGACATTCCTGTAATGGTGTAAACTAAATTACGCCATTTTTGTGGATAAAAGAGAGGGGGGGGGGGGAAACAATAAGGATTATTAGATTTGTTTTTTACTTCATTTTCTCATTAAAATTGAAATGTGGAATTATCTTTTATTTGAATAGTTGGTGAAAACAAAACCGTGATTAAAATATATTTTTCAAGAAAATTTTAAAAAATAGAAAATTTTCCCACATTCAAGCTTCAGGAATCAGTTTATTTTAGAAAGCAAAAAATTGTCTATCAACTGGGACATTTTCATTAGCATGAAAAAATAATCATTCATCATAGCATTTTTCAGTTTTACATATAGCCAAGGAGGTTAAATAAAAAAAAAAAAAAATGAGCTCTTTGCATTTAAGTACAGAATTATTGCTTCGTATTTACAAGAAATGAATTTAAAGAAGAAAAACAGTTTTTCAATTATTTCTTATAGATAATGTTTAAAACTTTTCACAAAGATGCTTAAAGCTAAGTGAGAAAAATCTTTTTGTAAGCATTTATATTAATTCATGAAATTGAAATAGTTTTGAATAAGTTCATCCAAATGACGTCACTTTTGTATATGCTGTTGTGGATAAGAGAAGAAAATAATAGGGATTATTATATCTTTTATGTCATTTTGTCATTAAAATTGATAAGAATAAATATTTTTTTATTTGAATAGATGGTGAAAACAGTATCCCAATTAATTTATATTTTTTAAGAAATAAAAGCTTATTTATCGTATTTAAGCTTCAGAAATGAATTTATCTTAATAAGCAAAAAATCATCTGGCGACAAATTGACATAAAAAAAAATTATTCCATTGTAGCTTTTTTAAATTTTATATTCAACCAAGAAGGTAAAACAAAAACAAATTTAATCTCCTTGCATTTAACTAAAGAATTATTGTTCCCTATTTACAGAAAATGAATTTAAAGAAGGAACACAGATTTTCAAAGAAGAAACACAGATTCAACTATTTCCTTAAGGTTGAGATTAAAATTTTTCACAGGGACATTAAAAGTGAAATGTTTTAGCGAGAAAAATTACATTTTTGTAAGCACTTATTTTATTTCATAAATATAAAATGCTTTTGAATCAATCCATTAAAATAAGATAATTTTTGTATGAGTTCATCCAAATGATGTCACTTTAATTTCACCAGCTCCAAAATTAGAAGCCAAATATTGAAAGAATGAAATGCTTTTGATAAACAAAGTTATTGAAAATGTGCATTTTTATTGGGAAAGCTTTTAACCTAAATTCTATATATTATTCATTACTTGAAATATAGTACTTAATAAAATTAATATTATAATTGTTTTTTAAATTTACAAGAAAGTTAGATTTCTTTTCTCCCCAAAGAATTGAATGATCATATGTAATTTAAATGCAACACATCAGGTTGACACGCAGCTAGTGTATGTATTATATTTTGGAAGCCTCTCTAATCTGTTAGTCCTGAACAAATACTTCCACTGTAATACGAGGGTAGTTTGATAAGTTCTCAGCCTGACACAGAAATGGAACAAGTATGACCAAATGACAATGATGTTTGTAAAGTATGATTCTTTAAATGGCATGCTGCCGAGTTTCAGATGCCTGAGTTTAGTGGTTATTATTGGGCAATAAAGTAAAGTAAAGAAGTTTTGACATTTTCTAAATATGGAAAAAATTGAAGTTCAAGCTGTCATAAAAAACTTTGTTGAAAAAGGTTTAATGCCCACGGACTTACAAAAAGAGTTACATTCCACCTTAAAGGATTTTTGCCCTTCATATTCGACCATAAAATGAGTAAGCTGCTGAATTTAAACATGGTAGGAAATCAATTCACAATGATGAACGCTCAGGACACCCAAAAACCACTACGACCGACGAAATCTTCTCAAAAAGTCACAATGCCGTATTGAATTATCACCGACTGAAGATACGGGAACTTGCTGACATTGCAAACATCTCGATAGACCATGTCCACTACATTTTACACTGTGTTTTGGGTATGAAAATGCTTTCCACTCGATGCATGCCGCGTTTGTTGAACATCGACCAAAAATGCCAAAGAATGAACATTTCTCAAAAGTCTTCTGAAATGTATTGTGTTGCAAGTTGAAAAATGAAATGAAATATTGTCAAAAATGAACTGAGGAAAGTATTTTCAACTAGGTAAATTATAATCAATGGTCGGAGTATCAAAGTTGAATTTATTCGAACAGAGCGAAAAATGCCGAGACCAGGACTCAAACGTGGGCGCAGCAAGCCAAAATACCCAGGTTCGAGTCCTGGTCCCGGAATTTTTCGCTCTGTTGGAATAAATTCAACTTTGATACTCCGACCATTGAATATTGTCAAAAATCTTGTATTTTCATTGTTAGGCTGAGAACTTTTCGAACCACCCTCGTACATGGCTGCACTAAAGAATTCACACACAAGGGTGTGTCTTAAAGTATGAAGTTGCAAGAAGACTACATTAAAAAGTATGAAATTATATAAAAAATCTTGTGCTTTCACTGTCAGGCTGAGAACTTATCAAACCACCCTCGTATGTCTCTGGCTAGAGAGAATTTTGAAACTGAAACATACATTTCTCTGGTATAATTATGGAAGAGGTCACAGAACACATAAGCAATTAATGATTTTTATATAGGATTCAGTCATAAATTGAAAAACCATATGAAATTCTTACTGAATTGATTACTGTTTATTATTATTATTATTAATCTTAAAGTAAAAAAAATGAAAAAATTGTATTTAAATGAACATAATACTTGCATGTAGGTTTGTTTATTAAGACAAAACAGTTATCAAATTTGTCAAACTGGAGTGAGCAATCATATATATTATTTCTGTTGTTAACATCTCTTTTTCTATAAATTATGAAACACGCAACAACAAAAGAAGTATCATTTGAGAGATTTTTGAAGTGGCTTCTGACACAGTACAGTCACATTTCGTTAAAACATGTTTTTTGATTAAAAATTGAAATTAAATCAGCATTGTTTTCATTAGTGAAATGAAAGGTTTTCCTCAAATTAGTGTTGACACAAAAATAAAATACTGCATTATATTATGCTCAACAATGATTATAAAAAATAAATAAATAGTAGAAAAAAGATAAAATGTGATTTCTCCACACAGGTTTATTTTATATTTATGGTTAAAAAGCAAAATTTAAATGTTTAGAAGAAAAAGACACCATTGATCAATCAAAGCAGTGGTATCGAAGCAGTATGTAGAATAACAGGTATACTTTGTTATATTAGATTAAATTGTATTTTAAATGCATTCAATTTATTTTTCTTTGTTTCGTGTTTTTGAAAAAACGGATGACGTCATCTTCTAATGCAGTTAAAATACGATTAATTTTTTTTCTCGCATGTGCCTTTTGCTATCTTCAATTAGTTTTTACTGTAACTTTGATGGAATAAATGAAACAATATTCTGGTTTGACTAATGTTGTTTGCAGATATTTTTATTCTTAATTTTTCTTTTAGAAGCTTAAACATGTATCTAAAAAATATATTAGATATTGCTAAAAATTATTAGACTGCAGTACGAAATCCTCGCACAGGTCCACTGGTATATTCTAATTGATAATGCAATAAGAAATTCATAAAAGAAATGCATTGATAAAATTTATTTCCAAAAATAATCCTATTGTATTCAGCATTCCTCTATTGCGGATCAAGTAAGATTTATTTTAATATTTTAAGATATTTATGTATATATACATACACAGATACATACTCTTAAAATTATTTACATTTTTATATTATTTTATAAGTAATCATAATTTAGAATAACTTAAATGTAAACACATCTTTCTAAAATTGTTACTATACTCTTTTTTCCCTCCATTGTAGACACATCAGCCTGTTTTTGTTAGACTTTTGCAAGGAGCTTTTCGGATGTCAAATTGCTCTTGGCTAACAATTCAACAGAGAATGAATGTTGAAAGTTGCATAAAAACATTATCTGATATTGGTAAATACTTCGAAATTTTTCTTATTGCATCTGTATGTCATTCTATAATAAATATGTGTTCATATTATGCCCAGTTGTTAAAATAATCCATTCAACACAGTTCGAGGAATACTATAATTTAATTCATCCCATTATTTATTATTTAGTGTACAACAAATACATATTTCCTAAGCCCTTCATAATGTGCAATATAAAATTTCTAACTGCATTATATTATATTGTATCAAAATTATTTGCATAATTATATTGCTGATTTACTATTTGCATAACTGATAACTATGCATGTTCAATTCCTACTAATTTTTGGTTGATTAAAATATACAGTAGAAGGTCTTTATAATGCAAACCTAAAAATGTGTTGTGTGTTATAAAGAATTTTGCATTATATAAATCATATTTTGCACATCATTAAATTTACCTTGTAAACAAGGACAAATATGTCTGAAACACATCAAAATACGGTAAGGTATCTTTATATTGCATTCCTTGGGACAAGCAGTTATGCAGATTATAAATTTTTGCATAATATAGATAATTTCACACATTGTTAAATTTACTTTATAAACATGGTCCAAGTATGCCTGACCAAGAAAACTTATTGTAATAATAGCAATTTTTCATTAAAAAGCTCTAAATTAAGGAAATAAAGTTGAACTAATATATCAAATTTAGTGCTCTAAAGTGAAGCAATTTTTTGCAATGTGGGAATGCAGGTGCTTCCTAACTGTAAAATTCAATGTTTTTCATCTGAAAAGTTGTTTGTTATATAGAGAATTGCATTATATAGAATTGTGTTATAAAGATCTACTGTATGTGTATTTTATGATAAAAACTGTGAATTGTCTTTTAATATATCTTTTTAATTATACATTATTATTGCTCTATTTCCTCAACGTTAGTCTTACTCCATTTCCAAAATAAACAATCCATAGTTGTGATAATTTATTTTCATTTCATTTATTTTTTAGTTTATTGCAGCATATTCAGATAATATAAGGTGGTTATAAAATAATTCTCTCTGTTTGGATGCATTTTTAACTGAAAATAATGAATGAAATGAGACTGCATTTTACCTTTAGATTTTTGGAGACATAAAATTCCATAGAGAAAAAAAGTACAAGAAATCAAATACAAAGGTACTTTTTGCAATTCTGCAGGCATACTGAGCACAATTCATCAGTCATTCGAATGTTTCCAATCTCTTTTTAAGGTGGCGGATCAGTCAAATTCTACATTCTCCTTTCCCATGTTAAACCAATGGCATTAAAGTTCCTCGGTGTCCTTCAAATATCTCATGAAATAATTAAGTTTTTCGAATTTTGTTTTTTGTGAGTTTTAGATGAATCATCACGTAGTTACAAATTTCATTTTTCTCTTATTTAAATTTAAATATTTGTTTTGGTGTTTAAAAGACAGCATATAATGATGTAAATGTAAATACTAAAACAAATATTGCTAAAACAAATACTTAAATTTATTATAAGAGAAAAATGAAATTTGTAACTACGCGATGATTCGTCTAAATTATCACTCACAAAAAATAAAATTCAAAATACTTATAAATGAGATATGTGAAGGAAACCGAGAAACTTTAATGCCATTGGTTTAACATGGGAAAGGAGAATGCAGAATCTGACTGATTCGCCACCTTAAGGGAAATTTGTGCTTCTGCTATCCTGTATGCACAAAACATTTTACATAATTAATTTTGCTAGCGATGAATGCAAAAATCTGACTTTTGTTACTTTAAAAGTGCCAAAATTTTCCCTATTGGAAATTTTCGTACTAAATAGCATTATTATTATTTTTTTCACAGAGTTCATCTGCCTAAGTCTTTAAATGTCTAAATATAAAAGTTAGTCTCATTTTGTTTAATTAACTTTAGCTACAGATGCCTCGAAACAAGAAAAGTTATTATATGGCCACCCTGTATTTTTGGTTTTATAAAATATTATTTTTTAATTTAGGAAAAAATAGGGGAATTGCTATCCCTGTTGATTTAGACACTCAAGTTGCATCTATGTTTAACAAAAATGCCATGATAAGTAAACATACTCGTGCCTGGTTATCTGCAGCACGTACACCTCGCAGAGTTCCATCATCTGCGAATGTCTTCCGTAATGATCGCAGTATTATTGAGGGTTTGCAGGTATGTAACTTACTAGATGAGTTTTTACTATTCTATTCTTCTTAAGTGTTACTTAATTTTAAACAGTTACTAAATAATTATGCAAATTTTCATTGATGATTATGTTGTGCACTATTTGCTTACATGATTTCTAGAGGAGAAAAGACATTTATTGATATTTAAACCAAACTAGTTAAACATAGTTATAAAATATCTCATAACAGTTTGAACTTTTTTTAAATATTAAAGAAATTAAATTTTTGTGTCTTAAAATCTTGGTGAATGTTAAACAAATCATTTAAGTTTTATGTTTGATCTAATGTTTGAAACAGAATATGTGTAATTTGAATCAATTTAGTCTATAAATGCAAAATGATTATTTCATTATCCAATTAAATCATTTTAAAAATTGAAATATTTCTGTGTATCAATGTACTTTACCTTTTGTTTCTGCCGCATGATTCTCTACTGCTAAAAAGTAATCAAACACATTTAATGAAACTGACTGCAAATATATTATTTTGGCAATTACCCATCCACAAAGAATATCTACATAATAATTCTGCAAACTTTCTGCACTATATCACTTATTTAATTATAGAATTTATATGCTGTTAAATACTTATATAAACTTCTTTAGAATTAATCATGTTGCAGGCAATTTAACAATTCTTAGATGATCTTAAAGTAAATATGCAATGCATATTAATTTGGCCGGATACCAAACACTGGATATCTGGCTTAATTTGCAGCCAGATATCCGGCCACAGTATATTTCCATCTCTCCCTTTTTTATTTATATTTATTTTTAAAGAAATTAGCCATGGGTACTTTTATCTTCTCTTTTTTCTTTAACAAAGTATTTTCACACTATAAACACCCCTCCATTACCTCTTATTGTTTTACCACTTAAAAGAAGTTTTGTGTTATTATAACAGGAATGTTCTTGCTAGTTGCTACTAACATAGCAACTTAGTAAAATAACAAAATTAGTAATATAATAGCAAATTAAGATATTGGTGTAGTAATAGTAAATTATTTTCATGGAAAAAGTTAAAACTGAATAAAATTATAGCAGAATGTTTTATTTAATATTTTTATCTTATAAAAACAAGTTTTGTGCTGTGAGCACCAAAAACTTGTTCTTGCTTGCTACTAACATAGCAAAAGAAATTTTTCTTCTTTAATGAGTCATTCTCCCACTATTACCTTTTTAACAGCGTCTGTTGCTCATATATGCAGATACACATTGCATGAATAGTTATAATTGTCTACATGTTTGTTCTTGTATAGGTTTTGAAACACAATTTGCCATATTTTTTACTGATCTGTAAATTTTAACAATGTGTTCAATGAACAATAAGAGCATGGTATGGTCTTATAATTTCAGGCCGGATGTACTGCTAAATACTCATAATATCCGGCATACCAGCAAATTATCTGGCATACTGGCCGAATTGACCAGACACAGTATGTTTGCCAGATATCAGTTGCATCCCTATCTGAAAGTTCCTATTTATGAGCTAATTCAAGTTATTGGGTAGGAGTTGGGGGGGGGGGGATTTGGTGATTATTTCATCAATAACTGTAATAGTAATAGTAACAAATAACTGTAATAATAACATAATTAACTGTTCTAAACAGATCTATGAAATATAATAATTTAAAATGTTAACTTTTTTTAAATGTCTAGCAATTTTTAATAATCTTCCTATCTTATTTTTTATGAATTTTAAATAAATCATTTAGAGTATCTGTTTTATTTGAAGTTTTAGGCATAGTTTATGTAAATTCATTTGATTCAGTTTTTTAATCAAAGCAGACTGTTTCTTTTAAAATAAGTACCACTGAGGTGAAAATTATTTTAAATTATAAAATCTACTTATAATATTATGCTATATAATATTTTATCAAATTATAAAGTGAATTAATAAATGGTGTGCAATGATAATTGAATGGAGTAAAATTGTCATGCTCCTAGATGTGCTATGGCTTTATATTGTAGAAGTAACTCGTCACTATAAATTTTTACTTCTGTTTGGTGTTCATATTTTTTATGAATTATTCTAATGTTACTCATTTGTTATATTCAACATATTTATTTTTTAGGATATAGTTTCTTTATTGGAAGACCAACTTCATCCTCTTGTTCAATCAGAATTATCTGTTTTAGTGGATGTATTACATAGGCCAGAACTTTTATTTCCACCTGGTACTGAAGCTAGAAAGAAGTGTGAAAATGGAGGCTTTATATCTAAGTAATTTTTTTTAACATAATGTGTTGTAATACCTTACTGTTGGTTGCTACTTTTTATATTTCAAAAAAAATTTGGCTCTGAGAAAAATGGTTCTATATAGATCACTGAAGAATGAAGTTTTCTGCCTGATAATTCCTTGGGTTATTTAAAACTTCTCTGTTGGGATTTAGATAGTATTTAAAGTTTTAGATAAATTCTGAGTGATAAGTTTTTTCACTTATCCTTTTGATAATACCATTATTATTTAGTGTAAATTTATCTATTTAGGCAAATGATAGTCAAGATATAAGCTTAAATTTTATTTGTATTATGTATAAACTTTTGCATTGCTATTTCATCAAACTACACTCTTCTGCATTTTAATGTCATGTTTTTAAAATATGTCTTTTGGTCAAATACTTTTTTAAAGTAAAAACTGAATTAAATCATAATTAAAATGAAAGTTGATAATAACAGTGAAAATGAGGCTGAAATTTCCCATGCTGTCACAATGTTTTACTTTGGTGGCAGAATGATCCTTAATTTTGATTTTTACATTACTTGAAGTCTTACTTACTTTTCTCATTTGTAAAACTTCTCGCATCACATCTGTTATACAAAAATTTAAGAGTATATTTTGATGAAATTTTGTTAAAATATACAGTGAAATATGTTTAACACGAAAACACTTAACATGAAAAATTGTTTAACATGAAATCATATAGCGGTCCGGACAGTATACTATGCAATTTAATACATTTTTTTTTTCTTTTAACATGAAACAAAAATTGTTTAACATGAAAAAATTTTGCTTTCGATCTTCAGTGGCATGTTTGCTACAAGTCACTGTAGAATTTATTTATGGAATTGTTTAACTTCCGGATATCGGGTCCTCTTCTTTCATGGGGCCCCTTTTTCCCCCCTAATGGTGATCATCCACCAGGGCTTTCCCCCTCCCCCCTAATGAATAGCATCCTTATCTGTACCAAAGAATCGTCGATTGTAGGAATCCAATTTTGTTGTGCTTTTCTCCCGCGAAGAAAGGAATGTCAGGAGTTTGGTGATAATAAATTTCCACACTTTTCAGATTAACGCATTTAGTACTGCTCGTCAGTTCGTTTACAAAGTCGGTTAGTTTGAGTTGAAAATAGTGAATTTTGTGTTAAAACCATTGAATTTTGGATGAAAATCAGTGAATTTCATGTTTTTTTTGTAAATTGGCTTATGTTTTATGAGCACAATGGCTGAGAAATTGGTACAAAAACAAACTGCTATTTTGCTTCAAATGAAGATAAAGCTGCTTAATGCAGTTGATGAAAAACGCAGGACGAAAACAGAAATCTGCAAAGAGTTTGGCATTGCCAATTCTGTTTTATCAACGATAATAAAAAACAGGGATCCCATTACATTAATGTTTGAGAAAACATATGAGAATTGCTAAGCTCGAAGATTTAGAAACAGCTTTGCTTATTTGGTTCAAACAAGCTAGATCTCAGAATGTTCCTACATCAGGTTCTTTATTGCTGTAAAAAGCAGATAAACTGGTAAAACAAATTTGTATCTAATTTTCGGCAAATCCAGACTTATTGGAATGTTTAAAGAAAAGGAACGGCTTTGTGTTAAAAAATGTTTGTGGTGAATATAATAACGTTTTACCAACTATGACTGTGGAATGGTTGCAATCTGCATTGCCCTCAATACTTGAAGGATATGACCCAAAAGATGTCTTCACCGCCACCGAAACTGGCTATTTTACTGTTGCTTACCCAATAAAACTTTATCGTTTAAAGGACAGTCATGTTCAGGAGAAAAAATCTCTATAGAAAGAATTACTGTATTGTTTGGATGCAATTCGGATGGATCTGAAAAACTACCCTTATTTGTCATTGATAAAAGTTTAAAACCGCAGTGTTTTAAAAATGTAAGAGAATATATGGCAAACAAAAAAGCTTGATGGTGACCACTATTTTCAATGATTGGCTTTAGTCCAGTCATTTGGTAGAAAATAAAGGAAAGTTTTGGTGTAGTTTTGATATTTGGTTCCTTTATGTTTTTGAGGTTGCTGAACACGAATCTGAAGTTTTCCAACAAATTTTTTCTCGGGAAATAACGTTTTTTTTACAAAAAAAAACCTGTAAAAAACTGACTTTTCTCAGTTTTTTCAAAATAACTCCAAAATTATGCATTTTGCGTGAAAGTCAACAATACATGAATAAACAAAATGAAATTTCCTACATTTTATGTACTGAAAGTTTTTTCCTCCGATCAATGGTTTAGCTGTGAGAGTGCTACAAAAATGGGTGTTAAAAACAAAAAAACGGGAATTACGGCACTGTACGTTGATGTAACTTGAAACTAACCATTTTACGCAAACGTTAACCATTAATGATACTAACGATTATATGATTGACAATATTTTATGCATTTGAGGTAGAGGAAAAGTGCAGATCCGGCGCCAAAGGAAGGTAGGAGCAGTGGAGCAGCTCCACCTCCTCTCATGAGTCGAGGGTGCTCTTCCTCCAGAGAGCTCGTACTCTAAGAGAAAGTAAAATTGGGAGAGGTAAAAGACAAAAACTGTAAAAAAATGGGAATTACAGCCCTATACGTCTCTGTAAAAATTATCTATTTTAAGCAAACGTTGACTATTAATGATTCTAAATGTATGTGATTGACTACATTTTACAATGAGGTTGTCTGATAATAAAGACGACAACTCACTATGAATCATTATTTAGTAGATGACGAGTTGGTTCCTATTAATCCCACAACTTTTGTCCAACGAAATTTGGTTGCAAAGCATTTGGATTAAGACCTTCAGGAGTTTTTGACATACGATCTAGGCTGTTATTCCTTATCTCTATTCGACAATGGCTTAAGAATAGTAACCAAATCTACTCTCTACAAGGCATTCAAATCCCTAACAAACAAGTGGTTCAGTTTCAGGATTCAATTCGTCATTGATGTATGATTTTTTATTGCAGAAGGTTGTTTGGCCTAAGAATCAGTCTTTTTCAAAAATCTGCGACAAATATGTTGAGTATGTACAGTCAAAATATCAACCGCAGTCAGTAGTTGTCTTTGATGGCTAACCAGATGACTTACAAAAGTATTACAAAAATTGCTGAGCATATGAGACGAGCAAAGAAACATGCTTCAACTGACATATTGTTTAACGGTAAAACGATACTTACCATTTGCAAAGATATGTTTCCTTTCTAACCAAAAAATTTTTTTCGGTTAATATCTATGATGATTGACAAGTCATCGTCAGCAGATATTACATGCAAACAAGCATAAGAAGGCGCAGGCACCTTGATTGAAAACACTGCTTTATCCTCAGCTCCATCAAATAAGATGGTGCTTATATTGGAGAGGATGTAGACCTGTTGGGGAGCCGACTTTCAAATACTATCGTTGATTATTTTTGCGTGTATTTATAAATAAAAATACTGACACCATTATTCAGTTCCAACTTATCAGATTTTATTTTCATGGAACAAACTTTTAAGATGCAAAACAAAAACTAAAACTTTAGAGTGTTGCCAAATTTTAAAAACTAAATGACATAAAATTGTAAATTAGATAAAAATAATACAATGAGCTAAACCTAATATGATGTACGTATAAAGACTATAAATTATGCCACAACAGTACTCCCCTCCCAGTAACAAAGTTACGGTACAATCTATATACAGAAAAAGATAAATTATAAAATTAATCGCGAAATCGCACAGGAAGTTTGATCGTTCGTCCCGTACGTGAATGTTTTTCAGGAAGTTTTAGAACTTGAGGAGGTAAATCCTGTTTAGGTTTCACAAATTGTTTTGTTTTTGTTGGGTTTTTTGTAGGAAGGTTTGGTGTTTGCAAGAAATACGCCGGCTTTAATCTATATATATACACAGTGACAGTTTTGTCTTTGATTTTGAGTGTGAAATATTTTTCATTTCTGTCGACGACTTGAAAGGGACCTTCGTATGGGGGTTCCAGTTGTTTTTTAACTCTATCCTTGCGAATAAATACATGTGACGTGGCTTTTAAGTCTTTTGGAACAAATATTTTTTTAACATATTTTTTTGACACAGTTCTTGGTCCAACTTCTTCCATTACTTGTTGAAGTTGTTTTGCAAAAGTATCAGGTGTTGTTTGAGTTGTACTTTCATGGAAAAAACTTTTAAGATGCAAAGTGTTGCCAAATTTAAAAAACTAAATGACATAAAATTGTAAATTAGATAAAAATAATACAATGAGCTAAACATAATATGATGTACGTATAAAGACTATAAATTATGCCACAAGAGACCTCTTGGTCATTTTAATAGATTTCTGCAGGGCTGAAAACTTTTTTTTTTTTTTTTAAACCTTGGAAGGACGCTGTTTCTCCTGCAACATTTTCTCCAACTAATGCTGTGAATTCAACGGTTTCAGAAAACATCCTCTTCCTACATGCTATGAGCGAGTGCAGTACAATGTCAGTACCGTTTATGCAAGAAAACTGAAGTTCCTCAAAACTCTTGTGAAGAATTCAGATGTCGCTGATGTTGTTGAAGTATTCAAAGATTCGAACATTACTTTGGAGATGATTGCAGCTGATGCTTGCCTCGCTTGTACGGCTATCGTGGGACGAATGTGCCTTCACTGAACCACCTAAGGTATATTTCGTACAAGAAGCCAGCCTTTAAAAACAGTTCTAATATTGCTGCTTTACCAACATCTGCAGCTACAGCACAACAGCAATTTTTAAGAGTATATCACCACGAACAGCAATGTCTGGGAGTTAAAAAAATGCTGAAGAGTAGGGATGGAAAAAACAAATATTGGCCTTGAGCCTGTATTTACTGTACTACCCCCTGCTTTATTGAAGCTTGTATCCTGTAAGTGCAAAAAGAACTGCCAACAAAATTATGGGTGCAAGGTCTTTACTGTTCCAACATGTGCCTCAACTGTAAAGGGTACTGCAACAACATCTCAGTGGGGAATCAAGACGAGGAAGACGAGTTATACCTTGAAACTGAGCTGGAGATGGATTGCCCACCCATTGAATCCTTGGACCCAGTGGAAGAGGAACAAGCGATGCCACAAGGTATGAAATATTTACCATTAAGAAAACATTTATTCTATAATATTGGTAGTAAATAAAACCCCCCACTAATTCCATAAGTCTATTTTCTATGTTGTAGATATCGATGAACAGCAGGGGCCTTCAAATAAAAGAATGCGGAAATAAGATTTTTGCTTTTTTACTTTATGCAAATATGTTTACTAATGTTTGTTACTATTGTACATAATTATTTATAATTAAATAATGGCTCATAATGAGTCATCATATTTATTATCAGACAATGTCATTGTAAAATGTAGTCAATCACCTAGTTTTTAGTCAATGTTTGCTTAAAATGGTTAATTTTCCTATTACAAAGAGATACAGGGCCGTAATTCCCATTTTTAAAGTTTTTGGTCCTTTACTCCCTCCCAATTTTACCTTCTTTTTAGAGTACGAGCTTTCCGGAGGAGGAACACCCTCTATTAATGAGAGGATGCAGAGCTGCTCCACTGCTCCCACTTTCCCCTGGCGCCGGATTGGCACTTTTCCTCTACCGCAAATGCATAAAATATAGTCAATCATATAATCATTAGTATAATTAATGGTTAAAACATTTGCATAAAATGGTTAGTTTCATGTTACATCGACGTACAGTGCCGTAATTCTCGTCTTTTTACAGTTTTTTGTTTTTAACACCCATTTTTGTGGCACTCTCACGACTAAACCATTGATCGAAAAAAAAACTTTCAGTACATAAAATGTAGGAAATTTCATCCTCTTTAATTTATGTACTGTTGACTTTCACGCAAAATGCATAGTTTTGGAGTTATTTTGAAAAAACTGATAAAGTCCATTTTGTTACAGGTTTTTTGTAAAAAAAAAAACATATTTCCTGAGAAAAATTTTGTTTGAAAACTTCAGATTCGTGTTCAGCAACACCAAAAACATAAAGGAACCAAATATCAAAACTTTCCTTTATTTGTCCTTTTTTAGCCCCTAATGCCTGGACTACTTATCAATTTGGATAAACGATTTTTACGAAAAAAGCATAAAAGTACACTTATTATTGATAACTGTCCAGCACACCTCTATATTGAATTAAAAGCAATAAAGCTTGTATTTTTGCCTCCAAATACCACAAGTGTTTTACAACCATGTAATCAAGGCATTATACAAAATTTGAAATTTAATTATCGAAAGCAATTGCTTCAAAAATATTTAGTCGCAATCAAAGCAAAAGAAGATTTCTCCATTAAGTTATTGGATGCATTACATATGTTGCACTCAGCATGGAATTTAGTGAAGCCTACGACAATTGAAAATTATTTTCGCCATGCAGTATTCTCCAAAGTAGCAAATTCTTTGGCACCTAACGAATCAGCCGATATTGAGACTGAGCCGACATTTAATGAAATGTTTAGGAAAGTCTCAACATTACTAGACTGTTCTACAATATCATTAAATGAATATTTTGCAGTCGATGATGATATGTCTACAGCACCGATTCTGACAGATAAAGAGATTTTGGAGTTTGTTCATAATCCAAATGATTCCATCTATGCAGATTCTGACGACAAATCTGACAAAGGAATCAACGATACAGTTCCCGTCCCCTCTACTTCAAAAATGTAGAAAATGATTAAAAGTATGCTCAGTTGTTTAGATGTGCATTCGAATGGAGAGATGAATAAAACAATGGATGATCTCGAACAATTGGTCGACAATATGATGCTGAAAAATACATTTCAAAAAAAGATATCTGACTTTTTCTCCAAAAATAATAATTTTTTACTTGCTTTTTATCCTAATGAATGTAGCCTACTAGTAGTTTAACAGGAAATAAAAAAAAAATTGATGACATCAAAAATATTGGTGAGATTTGTTCTCTTTTTACGAATCTTTTACCACAAAAAAAAATTTCGGCCCCCTCAGTTTCATTTTAAATGTATTTCACTGTATATGTAAGCAACTACTTTTCTTGTGTTATTTTAATATATATAGAAATCCCTTGTTATATTGTGCATGATAAGAGGGGGAAAAAAACAAGCATGGTATATTCAAAAGCATAGTACAATCAAAGGCATTAATGAAATTAAGAAAGATGATAAACTACACAAAAACATTTTACATTTGTCACCAAAATTTTAATTTATATGTACATTACAGTTTTCTTTTAAAAGATAATGACACAGATCTTTTTTGTAATTGACATTTATTTTTGTATCTTTTTGTAATTGACGTAAAAAGTGCAGTTAAGTTGGAAACTTTATTTAATTTGGAAGACATGGTAAAAAAAGGAGAGAAATTTAAATGAACGATATACTGAGGTACAATTTAACTATTACACTTGTATGCGCTCTATACTCATAAAGTTTAATAAATATAAAAATTCTTAATCTTCCCATATAAATTATATTAATGATATATTAAAAGGAATTATTTTTTAAATAATGTGTGCGTAACATCCATTCTAAACATTTCAGATATCTTTAAGAACATGGAAATAAAAAAAAATAAGAATTTGCTTGTTTCTCATTATTGCTACATAGTTTTGATTAGATTGTATTCTATGCATACATACATTATTTAATAAACAAATAAATAAGATATTTTATATATTTTTTATAAAGATTGATCAGTCATACTGAGAGGCTTCTTGAAGAAAAAGAAGAAAAATTATGCATCAAAGTTTTACAAACATTGAAAGAAATGATGTCTTTAGATCCTGATTATGGGGAAAAGGTAATTTTTATTTCAATATTATTTTAAATGATGATTATATTCCTTGTATTTCAGTAGTGTAGTATCTCTTGTCCTGTTAATTTCAAAATAATTTTGAAAATAATTTATTTTTCTGCCCCCCCCCTCCCGCCCCTCATTTTGGAACATTAAATTTTAAATATAAAGGCAAGTTTACTCTGTGCTTTATTTTGTCTGGAAGTTTTGAGTTTCCAGAATTCCAGTATTCCCATGGTAACTCTTTAGATAATTCAAGACTTTAAAGGGCCTCTTTAACAAAACAGATTCAGCCCTTACAGATCTTGTAACCCCAAACTAACCCATGAAGATGTTTAATCACAAGATTACTCGTTACCTAATATATTGTCACACTTTAAAAAAATTCCCTTTAAGTTGTAAATACTTTTTAAATAAATTTTGAATACTTGAGCAAAAATTTTAAATTTCACTGCCTTTTTTAAAATACTTGAAAATTAGGAGAATGATTAATTTATGTATATATATATATGATGTTAGAATTGGTTAATTATAACTATATAGTATTCTGTATACACTTTATACTTACCTATCTTTGAAAAAAAAAAATGGAGATTTGGTCAGTTTTTTTGTTAGAACTTTGTGTGTGTGTGTGTGTGTGTGTGTGTGTGTGTGTGTGTGTGTGTGTGTGTGTGTGTGTTTTTAATTTAAAGGTTTATATATATATGGGTCAAAATCTCATAAGTGTGATTTTTCGTTGCTGATATCTAATTTTTAAATGTCTCACATTAGTCTCAATTTGAATTTTTAATAACTAATATATTGCAGAATAATAATTAGTCGATGGACACAAACTTTATTGAAAAATAAATGTGATATGGCAGTTTTTATCAGACAAAGCACAAATTGTAAGAGACAGTAGCAACATTTTTGCTACTTTACTTAAAAAAGAACATTTTTAGAATTTGTATGTACTATTTTCAAAGACATATCAAACCTCCGATTAAATGGCTAGATATTGGTTAATCTATAAATATCAATATTTAAATGAACAATGGGGACAGTAGTGATGGTTAATAAAGTTACATTTACATTTTCCCTATTCTTTTCAATCCAGAGAATCTTCTTTATGAACAAACAGCAAGCAATGGCGACTTTTTAAGAACAACATGTGCTCTCCTACTGGAAACAATACTGAAAATGACTGCATAGTGTCATCTAGTGGAAATATGAGGAAATTCATACATTGAGACAGTAGTGACAAAAAAAAAAAAAATGAAGGACACAACTTTAGCCTTTTGACCGTTAATCTTGTGTTTTTCTGTGTATAAAAATCATGTTAAAATGGTTGTAGAACAAAAGTATTTTGAACATAATTCTGTTTTGAACTATATATAGAATGAGGGGATATAAAAGATATTATAGTATCAAACTGCAATTAAAAAATGTATGTATCCTGCAATTTTCAAGTATACTTATGAAAATGCAGGAAAACCCTCAGACAGTGAAAAGGTTAAACACAACAAAACCAAATATTACACACTTCACTCATATAAAAATTATATTATGCTTCATGAGATTCTATTTATAATAAATGCATTATTTTCAAAATTTCTTAATAATTATTGTTTGTTGATAGTTTTAATGATCAAGTTATGGGTTGAGGACAGGGACAGTAGTGACTTTTGAGATATTTAAATTCCATTTTAATGATTAAAAAAAAAAAAAAAATTACAGTAGAAGTAACATGATATTGTAGTACAATCACAGAGAAACATTTTAACATTAAGTGAAAATTTATATTGCAAAGAAATGCCGAGAGACATACTGGGGACTGTGAAATCACACTTATGAGATTTTGATCCACATATCAGTGTCAACTTTCTAATAGTGAAACACTTACGAGTTTTTGGCCCATATATCTACATACTGGTGTCAACTTTCTAATAGTGAAAATCAAATTTTGTTAATTGTACTAGGTATTGAGTAATCCTGCGTTTAAATTTTCGCCATAATTTAACAGTGTGATAGTCACATCACAAACAGAAATGGAAGTAGATTTGGGGGGGGGGGGGGGGGAGCCATTAAAGTACTGATAACAAACTCTGAAAGGCTTCCATTTTGTTGTTACTAAATAGAACTCTTTCTACCCTTAAGATCAAGAAGATAAAAGCTGTCCATTGATTTCTAGCACCCCCTGGTGCAATAGGCTTTGGAGTACAATAAATATTATTTTGCAGTTTCTGAGATCGGTTTGCAATAAGGATTGGGGTGGGAGGTAGAGATGAGGGGTGAAATTGCTGTATATATGACTGACAGACATGCATAGTCGAAATCAATTGGAAACTCTTTTCATCTACATTTTTTTAAAAACACAAACAGAGCAGTATAAACAATATTTATAACAAGTGATTGATTATAAACAACGAATAAATCAAACTACATAGAAATAAAGGGCTATTTTAAAAGAAAAGTATATTATGAATGTCTATAGTTTGTTCAAAATGCAAAATAGTTTTATAAAGTTATACAAATATTCTTTGAAAGAAAAAAATGTTCTTCTTATAGAAATAAATTCAAGTGTAAAAAGAATTATAAATTAAAAATAATTACCAATAAATGCCTACATTTAAAAAAAAAAATTAAGATCTAACACAAATTTAGAATTTTTCTCAGTGTATTTTTGTTGCACATATATTTTTATAAATTTATTTTTGCACACTAGTACATGGCAGAAGAGATTCAGCACTGCTTTACATTAAAAAAAAAAAAAAAAAAAAAGCTTTAATTATTAAGAAATTTGATGCAGATTTCAAAATTAGAGATTGTTGCTTAGCATTTGTTTAATTAAGAAAAAGTATAAGGCATAGATTTCTTAAAAAGGTAATCTTTAATAAAATATTTTACGATATAATCTGTTAGCATACAAACAGTAATAAAAATCTAAAAAAAAAAAAAAAAAAAGAAAAAAGCAATATATTTTATTAAATTTACTATTAATGAACAAAGCATTAAATTATTATTATTAAATAATTTTTTTAATCCAGCATATTTGTTTTGTTTTGTGCAAATTCTGATGATAAGAACTCTAAGGCTTCATATAGACCAAATAATTGAAGAAAAGCCATAAATTATTTCACTGGACTTCCTTTTCCAAATAATCTGTGGTCAGTTGTTACCATTTTTATTGTTCTTCAAAGTTTTTGAAGCAAAGTGCACAAAATCTAAATATAAGGAAATTAAATGTATGTGAGTATCGAAACACAAACCTACATAGACCATGTAATTTCCCGAAAGAGCTCCAAGGTATGATTAATTACACCTTTGTCATCCTGCAGATAGGAAAAAAAGTTGTGAATTCACTACCAAGCCGAAATTGGTAACAATATACCGCCCCCTCCCCTCTACCCCACTGTGCAACTCTTGTGGGTGATTTGGAGAAATCATGCTACAAAGATGGAGGGTTTTCGGGCTTGAGTTTTCAAATAATCTAGAGATGATAGTGATGGGGGGGGGGGGGGGGGGGGTTGATTTTGCATTTTGGCTACTGAACCAATTTAACATAACATTCCACAATCAGTAAGGGTTGCTGAACTGTCCCCTTGAGATAAAATTAATTACAGTGCAAATATCTTAGAAATCATGATAAATAGAATATAATACTTTGTAATTGAAAACTAAAAATATAGAAGCTCTATTTCAGCAATATGGTAGTTTGATTTCATTTGTAATTTTAATTCAATTTTTAATTAAAATTGTAGCTATACATAAAATATCTGGAGTGTACTTGATTTTTCCCCCTATTCTTTTTCTATTCTATACCTTTTAACTGTTTAATAAAAATAATTATTAGTTATTGCAATGTGATTGCATCTTGAAAACTTCCTTCTCATAATTTGAACTTATATCCAGCATTTTAAGTTCAACAAAATTAATGTAATTATAATAGAAAATGGATTATTACTTTGAGTTTTCTTATCGACATAATATTCAACACTTTTGATTGGCATAAATAAATGCTTATTCTTTATTTTACTTAATGAGTGACCAATAGCTATAGTTCCTAGGTCTATTCATAGAACTCTCTGATTATGACTTAAAATCTGTTTGCACACTTGTGAATTTGAAGGTTGGCTTTTGAAGTTATTTAAAATAAAAATTATATTTTGAAATCCGTAAAATAATATTTCAAAAATGGTAATATTTTTAATTTTCAAAATTTATTCACTGAGTTGAAGTTTTTTAATCTCTTGATGGTAGTTTTCATAATTTATTTACATTATCTGAATGTTATGTATCTCTTTAATAAGTTAATATATTTATGTATATTAGTATTTATAATATATTATAGATAATGGGAGTGAAAAAAATGGTGACCAACACAGTTTGTAATAACAAAGGTGAAAAGAGGGAATAAAAATAAAGCAAAAGTCTTATAAATTTAATATTATTCTTATTTATCAAAGTACATTTTTATTATAAGATCTGTGTAAAATCTCAAATTCTCTTACATTTTGACCTATGTCAATTAGAATAACATTAAATTAATTTTTTTTTAAATCCATATTACCAACTTTGTTACTGCATTTTTTTTTTAATATAAAAAAAAAGGTTTTTCTTCTATCTGCTTTCATATATATACTAGCAAAACTCGCGGCTTTGCTTGCATAATTGTTGAAAAATGCCAAGTGGTATTTGTGTTCCCATTTTCATTAGAGGAAATTTTATAGTGACAGATTATTCAAAAATTTCTAATTAAGCCACATTTTGAGTAAACTTCATTCTTATACTGCATTAGGCAAACATAAGACTTAAATGAATGAGAGGAGCTAAAATTAATTCCAAATTAATGGTAATTTAGAATGTACTTTGAAGGTTTCCCTTTCATTTCATTTGAAATTTTTAGAAACAGTTCTAAGAGAGTACTTGCATCTTAAAAGTAAGCATCATGCCAAATTCTAATTTTCTAGTTAAGCAAATTTCTGTAATAACTATATCACAGAAATTGCAATTTTAAAACTTTTTTGTTCCTGCACATATTAAAATTTCTAAACTTTTAAAAACTGCTCTGCGGATAAATTTGTGTGTCTAACGTAACAGCCATATAAAATTTCAAGCTTCTATCCCTAGCAATTTCAGATAAATCATAGTTTAGAAGGTTTTTAGAATTTTTCCAGCTCATTTCACTCTTTTAAATGTCGTTTTTTTTAACGTTCTTAGCCAGCACTGAAATCTTAAAAATAGTTACCATGCCAATTTTCAACTTTCTAGACCAGCAGCATCACTAAAAGTGCAATTTTAGAAATTTTTTTCCTTCTGCACCTTTTTTAAATTCGAATTTTGTAAAAACTGTTCTGTGCGAGCATTTACGTCTAAAAAATAACAGGTATGTGAAGTGTTAAGTATCTATCCCTAACATTTCAGAAAAAACATAATTTCTATTGTTTTCCATTCATTTTGCACCGTTAAATTTTGAATTTTTAATAAACCGTTTATACCGAGTGCCTGCATCTTAAAAGATGTCACTGTACTAAATTTCAAGTTCCTAACCCAAATAAATCCAATTAAATCATAATGTAGAATGTTTTTAGAACACTTTTTGCTCATTTCACCCTTTTAAATTTCGAATTTGTTTAGAATTTGTTCTTAGAGAGCATTTACATCTTGTAAGCAACTACCATGCCAAATTTCAAGTTTCTAGCTCCTGCAGTGTCGCAGAAATCGTAATTTTAGAATGTTTTTCGCTCCTGTACCCCCTGGGGGTATTGGCACCAACATAAAATAAAGCCTATGTTACAGCAGGGACTCTCACCATCAATTTGCCACCATCTCTTTGGAAAGGATTTCAAGAGATTCCATAGAAATTGTAATTTAGAATGTTTTTAGAACACTTTTCGCTCATTTCACCCTTTTAAATTTCGAATTTTTTTTTTTTTTTTTTTTTTTGTTCTTAGAGAGCATTTACATCTTGTAAGTAACTAACATGCCAAATTTCAAGTTTCTAGCTCCTACAGTATCAAACAAAATTTCAATTTTAGAACGTTTTATGCTGTTGCACCTCCCTGTGGGTAGTGGCACCGACATAAAATATAGCCTATGTTGGAGCAGGGATTGTCACCATGAATTTGCCACCATCACTTTTGAAATTGGTTCTGTAGATCCAGAGATTACCCTCTACAAACAAACAAACTTTACTTATTTATAATATTACTAGCAACGCCTGCTATGCTGGTCGATTTCTCCAAAAGAACCTTGAATCAAACGAAATATATCGGTGAATTTAACCTTGTTTTTTAAAGTAATCTGTACCTTTACCTGGAATATCCTAAAATGACATAAAAACAGATACTTATTTCATTAAGTTATGTTTTTTTAATATGGTTTACTATTAGGTTTACAATTTTCCATTGATTTATATATTTTATAGCTACATTTTTTAATAACGTGAATTAACCTATATTATTCACAACTAAAAAGAAATGGCACATCTAGTATTTGTCGAGAATTAAATAAAAATCATGCACTCATGACATCATAATTCACTTTTAAATTTTAACAGAATAATAAGGCTACTATAATTTGTGACTCGTGCTGACACATTGCTGTTATCATTATTTTTTTACGTGTGAAATTTTCGCTATGGTACTCCATTGTGAAATTTGGTAATTTTGAAATTCAATATTTGAAAAATGGCATAATCAGTGGATTTGAAATTTATATCAAGAAAAATACAATTTTTTACCTTTCTAACGCAGTTTGTCTAACAATTTTCTGACAAATACTTTTTGAGCAACGAATTTTTTCATTAACTTCAAATGTTTCATTTTCCGAGATTAATCTGTGGCAACGATCCCATTCATCAGCAATGCATAGCTTTTTATTAAAGAGGATTGTAGATGTATGGGACTCAGCCCCCTGCACCTTTAGTGTGCAAACCCTCGGACTTTCAACTGACTTGCACATTGCAAACTTGTTCCTAATTCATCCATTTGTAAAAATACACTGTTATATATCCCGATAACAAATTCAAAATTCTTTAACTGTAGCTAGTTTATTTTCTGCCAACAGTGATTATAAAAGCAAAAGAAAATTGTGTTATGTCTCTAATATCTATTTTTATCTTGTTTTCAGCTGTCATACAATGATACATACAAAAAGAAAACTATTTTATTTAAATTTAGATTTTTTTTTTCCTTACTAGGGGGCGTTATCAGCATAAAAGAAAGTTGAGTTTATCTGTCCTATATAATTTTAGCTTGAAATATGGTTGCCATATGAGAAAACATAGAAAAATCCATTTATAAATTTTAGTTCTGCAATAAAAAAACCTATTGTGTGATAATTTTCACCAAAACATAAATTTTGCCATGACAGAAGCTTAGTCTGAAGATTTATTTAAAAAACACACACACACACAAAAAAAAGCAGTTTTATTTAAATTTATTTACCCTATCTCTAGATATGTTACACCTATCTATAATGATTGCATCTCTCTATCTATCTGTTATCTTAAACTAGCAGTTCTCAAGCATTAGAAAACTATTCTCAAGAAGGATAAGATGATGTTTGGAATATTATTATAAATCACATATTTAATATAAAGAGCAATAAGCGTAATCAAATTGTTGTTTTATTTAATTTTACAACTTTATGTTCAGAATGTAATTTTGAAACTTCTTTAAACACCTGAGTGTATGACATAGCATTTAATAAAATGGCAATTATCATAGTTAGAAATGTATAATCTGGTTCAAATGTAAATTTTTCAAAGTTTGAGATTACTACTTTTATGCATTCCTTACTCAACTTTATCTTGTATTTCTATGCTATCACTCACTATCTTAGGATGTTAAAACACTTACAAAGAAAGAAATAGAGGATCAAATGAGGGTAAGAATAATTCTGATTGTGAGTGCTTTCCATGTAGCATGTGCATGTTTATTTTCCCCCTTAATATCTGATTATTATATAAATGACAGAAACAATTTTTTGTATAAATTTATATTATATATGAACTTGATGATTTGCATTATTATTTATTTTTATAATTTTTTTTATGTAAAAAAGTTTTATAACCTATGAGTTTATTTTTATTTTTTTATTTTTTCTCCTATCATTAGTGTTTCTAGGTCCACTGTCACAAAAAGCAGGACAGTGGCTTCTAAATTGGACGTAAAAATACAATAAACACAATAAAAATGGACTCTGCCTATAATGGAATCTTATCTAAAAAATTAATAGTCCCTTCATAAAGATTGTTATACAATTATACCTGTTAAAATATGAACCAGTCAAAAAAAAAAAATTTCTCTTGTCACTTGACTTTTCTTCTTGGTAGGTTTTACTGTACTAATTAAACAATAATATTATACAGTAAAATCTGTGAAAGTGGAATTGCTAGGTACTGTGAGAAAACTCTCACATTATTTTATATTTTGGCGTATTTATTTGCCATTTCTGAGCCGCTCTTATCGAGAGTGATTTATCAGCACATCCTCATGGTGTCTCTTGCGATCTCCATTTTCTCTGTAGACTTAAAGCTTAGGAGCATGTGTCCTCTCCTGGTCAGAAGGATTAGCCTTTTGATTTGCACATGCGCATGTGATGTGTTTGAAAATTTCAGAGTGGAGAGTTTTGGTTATCAGGTGTATTTGGATGTGTGGCTTCCACTCAGCAATCATATGAAATTTAAGTTCTTATTCTAAAAAATTCATTTATTTGTTTATAGATAATTTCATCATTAATTAATTATTTCAAAAGTTCTGTTCATTAACTTTTATAGTTTCTGCTCATTTCATTTATATACCATTGCAACTCAAAATTCAGTTGGATTTTCAGTTATTGATGGTGTCAAATACTGTGTGAGTTTTTGTTATGATTTGAAATCCGGGCCTTTAGCGTCTACTTCAGAATTACCATCAACGAAGTTCATTCTTTTTATAGTCTTAAGTGATGTCATTTTGAAAGGGTTTCTATTCCTTTTTATATGATCAGTGATGTCATCATGTGGAAGCTTTCCAAAATTCTGAAAGTTTAAAAATTTGAGATATTCACTGGACATTTCTATTGATAATAATTTCTGAACAAAATTCCATTTTGGAGAGGTTTCCAATTGAGCAGTTATAATTGTACGGTATTCCCTCCATAGGGAGTGTCATATTTCTACATTTAAGACAGAATTCTGTTATAAGCAGGTTTCATTTTCACAGGTTTTATTTTAAAAGTATAGTAAAACAACTAAAAACAGAATAGCTAGGGACCGGAAAAATATTCCGTCTTAGCAGGTAGATTTGTATGGTACTCCAGAATATAATTTTTTTTCCATTATAGAATGGATTGGATCTGTTTTTATAAGTTTTATCACATTAAGTTCCACTCAATGCAGTTGGATGAATTGCGTGGTACTAAAATTAATTTAAAGGAATTTCTGCATAATGAAAAATCAGGACTTTTGATGTTCTGTGCAGTGATTCCACAGGATGGGTCTTGGGACCCCTGAAAATCAGGTTGCCTATTATTATTATTATTATTTTTTTTTTTACAATTATCTTTATTATTGTTGTATCTGTTAATGAACAATTAACTTTTCCCTTTATGGAAAATACAATGTGGAGTTTTTATTTTATGTGTTTGCAGATTTTTCTGTTCTTCATTATTATTATTATTTTATAAATACTTAATTACAATGAGATAAGATTTGATTTGTGTTTTTAAAAATTTATTCTTCATTCTGATGAAATGTTGATTTTGTTTCTTTTTTAAATTTATTTATCTTAAAATAGTAAAAAATAAAGTTTTAAATTCTTTATTTTTGTCATATTTTACTGTAAAAAGAACTAAGCCTATTTAAAAGTTTATTTGTGGTAGAATTAAAAAAAATATTCTAAGCCTCTAGTCTATGTTTAATACTTATTCTTCTCATTACACTAAGCTGCTGAAATTTATGAGAGCTAAATCTTTAGCTTTCACTATGTTTTGAATTAAACTGTTGTAATCAAAGTATATAAATTCGGAATTCCAAAGTACATAAATTCCTATTCTTATTTCTTATTTTTGTAGAAATTAAAGTAATTTTCATAATTAGCAAAGAAAAATTATGTTTGCCAGAAAATCTAATATTTTGACCCATAATATAAAAAAGTTTTCTGCTGTAGAAAATAATTGCTTTTAGTCTCACGTTGGAAAATTGAGTGTTTAAGCCTTGGGTATTCATCATTACTTTATACACATAATCTGTGCATTAAATGAAGAAATTATCACTGAGAAATAAGTGTTAGCTTATATGTTTATATGTCAAGTGTAAAAATTTCTATATAAAGTTGTAACTTACTTTTTTTTTCTTTCTTTCTTTTAATGATCTAGGGGGCTGTGCCCCTTGTGAGCTAGCTACACTCACCCACCCCCGTTCATCCTGTACAGCCTTTAAAGACATGCTAACAATGATATTCCCTTACAATGATAACAATGACTTACAATGATATTCACTTCAAAACTATTTTTATTTCTCAACATATTCTCCACCAATATTTATTCACTTATATCACCGTTTTATCAGTGCCCCAACACCAGCTGCATAAGATTCTTTGGGTTGCTATCTCAGCCACATTAGGACTTCAAGTTAACCTTTTCATCATCTGTGAATATCATCTTGCTTCCAAGATGATTTTTTAGTGGACTAAACAGATAAAAATCACTTGGGACTAAGTCGATGCTGTATGGTGGATGTTGAAGAAGTTGCAAGATGATGTTCACCGATGATGAAAAGGTTCAACTTGAAGTCCTAATGTGGCTGAGACAGCAATCCACAGAATCTTATGCAGCTGGTGTTGGGGCACTGATAAAACGGTGATATAAGTGCATAAATATTGGTGGAGAATATGTTGAGAAATAAAAATAGTTTTGAAGTGAATACCGTTGTAAGTTATTATTTAATTATCTTTTGCGACTTACTTAATGACTTTCCCTTGTATTTTTTGCATGCATATACCTGTTCTGTTCAACTTATGAAATATATAAACGAACTTGCTAGCCATGTTACTTTTATGCCATGTGATTCCCACTGTAACAGCACATGAATATTGTTTATAAGAAAATTGTTTTAAATGGATAGTTTTAATATATGATGTAATTTTTACCATTTCTTGTATAATAATTTAATTATTTTAAGGGTTTCTTTCTTTTTTAATATTCACAAGTAAATACATATTTTATGACATAATTTTCCCCATTTTCTGCTTTTAACATGTGATCATTTAATTATCATTTTAGAGGGGTTTTTTTTTCTGTTTTTAATATTCACATGTAAATACATCTTAAAATTGAAAGAAAATATTATTTGTGCTGTTTTACAATTTGTCACCTATTTAAAATGTGACCTTTTTCTAAATATAAAATAATGAAAATTTGAATTTAAAAAAAAAAAAAAAAAAAAAAAAAGTCAAATTATAAAAAATAATTGTACACTGCACACCACAATTTTGTCAACTATGTCCTTCCAAAATATGGTTAAATTTCTATGCATATTTTCTGTTCCTATAAAATATTTTTAATGGAACTATTTTGACCAACTTTAATATTAATATCTCTTAAAATAATTCTTCTATTTAAAAAATGGTTGCTTTAGCGTGTTTATCAAACATATCTCTATGAAACTACCAATTTAGATATATTTTTTATGTAATAGTTTTCTTAATATTAGCCTAGAAAGACCTCCGGTCACAAAAAAATCATTTACAGAAGTGACAACTGTGTTGACTTTTTTTTAGAATAGAGAGATACTGGTAAAGTCTAGAAGCTATAAACTTCATAGGTTGGCAGCTCTACTCAGTCTGACATTCTTTTTCTCTGAGAAATAAGTTATAGAGAAAAGATATCTTCCATACAATATTTGAAATTGTGTATTATACTCTCCTATGTGAATTATATGTCTCTCACTAGAGTTACCATAGGTTGCTGATGTACTGCCAGTAATATTATAATAGCATAGCCTGCATTTTTAATAGTAATAAGAGAAGATACCTTGTTTAATAAAAGTTTCCTTATTTCTAGTTTACAAGTAATCAAATAGCTACTCAATACATAATTTAAAATAATCCTTCTTAGTCTTTCCAATAAAATTTGAATAAGGAATATATAGTAGATTCCAGTTAGTTGTGACACATTGGTTCTAACACAATTTGTCCCAATAAAATGGCTGCCCCAATTATCGGAAGTAAATTTAATGGTATTTATTAATTTTGTGTCAAATAAATGGCTGCCCCAATTGTCAGAAGTAAAGTTAATGGTATTTTTTTATTTTGTTCTGGACATTTTGTCCTATGTATATGGGTGGGTAACACCATATAAATGGGGTTCCATTTAAAATGTGTCCTAAATAATCTATTATAGTTAATCTACTGTATATATTTTTTCTCCTCAAATAATTTGCAAAGTGAAATTTTATCCCAAAGTCTTGAACTAATCTTTCTATTAAAGAGCTTCTGGCTTTTAGGCTTTGTGTTTTTATAAGTAATATACAATAGCCATAACCGTTACTTACATCAATCATTGATTTATCAGAATTTGTTGTTTTTATGAATTAAACTCATGTGACCCATTTACGAATCATAATGCTATTTTTGTTATTTATTGTAACCATTTGCTTTCTTAAACAGGTTTTTATATGCAAAAATAATTAGTTTATATATTAGTTATGATAAATAAATTAATTCTTATGTGTTTTAATTCAGGGTGAATCTCTTCGCCAGACATTGCTTTTAAGATATTTTGGAAAAGTTCAATCCAAACGAGACAGTATAGTTAATGGTAAGCAGCCAGTTATTCCACCCAGCGCTTCAACACCTATTACTCATGGACCTGGTGGAGTCATCTTGACAAGAGCTGAAATGACATTGGCTGAAGTGCAGTGCCATCTAGACGAAGAAGGTGCTTCAAATCTAGTTGTTGAATTAATTATGAAAAATCCTAGTCATGCTATATTTTTGGAGAGTGTTGAACTGGGAATAGCATTATTGGAAGGTGGAAATCCTGTGATACAGGTACAATTTGTGAATTAAGCTCTGATTAACATCATGTTTTAAATTTGTTGTAAATTTATATAATAGATATTTTGATAAATTTAGTAAATTATTTTTTGATAAACAGTATATTTATTTAGAAAAAAATAAAATGTTAATATATTCTTTAATGTTTCACTAAAATTTACACAAGAAATGTGCAATTGTATGCAATTTATATATTTTTTAAGAAAAAATATTGAAAATAAATGTTTTTTTTTTTTTTTTTTTTTAACAAAGAATGCTATTAAAATAATCTTTTCATATAGTAAATAAAATGTCTAAATATTTGTTTATAAAATATGTAACATTAATTTAAAGTTTAAGTATGAAATATAATATAAATAATATAATGATACGATTATTTTAAAAGTGCAATTACTGCTTAAAGTGATAAAAACACATCACTTAAAAATACCTTTTAATATAAAGATGACATATGTTTCATTTGCTTGAACGTATAATGAAACATATGTCATCTTTATCTTAAAAGGTATTTTTAAGCCTTTTGTGTTATGTTTTTATCACTTAAAGCAGCAATTACATTTTAATTTAACATTAACAAGTGATTTAATTATATTCTGATTATTTTTGTTATAAGAAATTATAGAACATTTGGAAGAAAGCTTTTGTTTTCAGATTGTTGAAATTTTTTTATTTTTGAATATATTTTCTTAATTGGTGATATAGCTAGATTATTAAATATATATATATTCACTATGTAAAATTTAAGTTGAAAAAAAATTTAACTAATTTTAGAAATTTTAATTTTAGAAATCGATGCTTTTAAAACTTACAGCTGGAAATTTTTCTGAAAAGTTTTTTAAAGTATTTTATGAAAAAATCAAAATTGCACAGCAAGAAATCAAGGCTTCCGTTACTGTGAGTACTGTTGAAATTACTAACAAAACTGGAGATGAAAAAGACACCATTGTTAAAGATCTGGGGAAAGAAAATAGAAGAATAAAAAGTATGAAATTTTATATTAATGTAATAAGTTATAGACACATATAATATAATTGTTAAAAAAAATCTGTCTCTATAATGTATTCCTTGCTTATTCTGATAATACTTATATAACTAAGACACATCAATTAGAACTGAATCAAACCTATGTTTGATATATATTTTCTTTTACATACTATACACAGTTTTTACATATTTATTTACTAGTTATTACCAGTGACTTGATCTATGTAAGAATCTTAGGAAGAATTAATCCATTAATTAAGCAAAAACTTTTAATCACTTTTTATAGTTAATACTTCTGATGATCTCAATTTATATATTTATGTTTCTATATATAAGATCACTTAAATTTCTTTCATGTACTTGAAATTTCATACACTTTCTCTAAGTGTCTTGAGTAAATTTATTTCCTTTCCTTGTTACACTGTTTTATCATTTCTATTTATTCTATTTTACATTTATTGCATTCATGGATATTAATTTAAGTTATGTTTTCGTGTCATAGAATATTGTTTAAAGTGCTTATAAATATTTTTGAGAAAATTTGTTAATTTACAGGTAACTTCAGGCATGACTTTGAGGTAATCAGAATAATAGACAAATCAACATACAACATTATGTTTCTATTCCAAAACATTTTGCATTTTGAACAAAATGGAAGATAAATGCTATTTAAACTAGTCGTTGGGGGCCACCGTAATACTTACCCATCATGGATATGCATAATGTAAAATATTAAAATAAAAATGTGTAAACTACTTATAAAATGCATTGCAATTCAAATAAAATCGTGGCTTGATGACGTCACAAACTTTAAAGGCTCGATTACTGAATTGCTTGAAAGAGGTTTTTCCTTATAACTCCAAAAATAATAATCCTATTAACTAGCGGTTTATTGCATCTGATTAAGCGTCAAATTTCCAATTAAAATATATCTTTGAAGTGAAATTTGGATGAAATACAGGGTCATGAAAAATCGAAGAGTGTGGAAAATATGATTCCAAATATCTCGGCAACTAATTATCCGATCGACTTCATGCTTTATTCAAAATTTATGTTTTTTTATTGTCTTTTATATTCATTTCTTAAAATAAACAATTTCGAAAATTTTTATATACCTTTCATCAGAACGAATATTGCGAGAGTACGAAAAAAATTGTTCCGGTTAATCGAGGTTATTGAAATGAAATAGGCTTCTTCCCATTATTACATACTAAGTAGATACCAAATTTCAAGTCTCTATCTCAATTTTTTCGGGAGATAGAGCGTTTACAGACACACAGACACACAGACGGACGGCAAAATTTTTTTTCTAAAAATATGTTTTTCGGAATCTTCAGTGTCTGAAACGTGTAAATCCGTCAAAATTTTTTTTTCGATTTTCAAAACGATTACAAGACTTACCCTATACTACGTATGATGGGTAAGTAAAAAGAAATTAAAACATGGTGAAACATAAAAAATGAAAAATAAAACATACAAAAATGAAAAAATCTTCAACTTGCATATATTAATTGCATTTTTATTTCACAGTGCCATATTTTTCACCGCTGTAGATGTACCAACATTTTCAAAATGTTTATGATGCCCAAAATACTCTCAAAGCCTAAATGCTTATTTGTTAAGCATTAGAGTTGCTTATTGCTTTCAATTTTAAAAAAAAGAAAGAAAAAATGTTATTTATGAAAAAAAATCACAAATTATAGATAAACATAATTATATCAATTGTTGTATTGTAATTTAGAATTACACAAGATTCGAAATTTGGCAGGTATATAACCTAGGATAAAGATTACCCCACAGACATACTTCCAAATATAAAGGAATTATTAGTTATCTTGTCTCATGTGTCTGCGATAACCAATAAGTATTGGAATGGGATGGCTGATTCCATACCAGATTTCACTGGATTTTCATTTACGTTTTTCAAGGTGCCATTAAAAAAATAGAGGGGGGGGGGTGGAAGGGAAATTTCTTTCTCAATTAGTGTCATTGTCTTTTCTTTGAAGGTCTTGTGAACAATGTCATAGGCAAAAAATTAAACGCTCACAACTTTTTCATGAGTTTAATACAGTTGCATCTTTATAATGCAAACCTAAAATGTGAGGTTGTGCATTATATAAATCACATTTCACACATCATTAAACTTACCTTGTAAATTTGGCCAAATATTTTTTAAACATATCAAAATACAGTATATTCCATTTCTTGGGGTCAGAAGTTGTGCAGGTGATAAATTTTTGCATAATATAATTTCACATATTACTAAATTTACTTTATAAACATGGCCCAAATTCATTCATTTACTAGTATTACTTATTTTCAAAAAAAAAAAAAAAAAAAAAAAGCTATTGTAATAATACTAGTTTTTTCATTAAAAAGCTCTGAATTAAGGAGATAAAGATGAAGTAATGTATCAAATTTACTCCTAGAGAATAGCAATTTTTCTACGATGGGGAATGTCGTTGCTTCTTAATTTCAAAATTTATTATTTATGCCTGAGATGTTGTGCATTATATATAGAATTGCATTATAAAGATCTTCTACTGTATATTTATTGAGTTTTAGTGAAAACAGTATTATGGAAGATTGTATGGTAAAAGGATTTTAAACTTGTGGACAGTAAATTCTGTCAAAATTATGCAACTTTGCATAATTGCAATAAAATACTTATTTTTTTCTGAATAAAGATTGGTGCATAATTTAAAATATGACGACACTTTCACCAGATAAAGATCTTTGTATGGTTTAATACTTGTCTACATACAAAAAATATATATATATGTAAGATATCGATACGCCTCTGTATAACGGGCGCACCTCGATCTGTCTGTAACGAGCGGTCGATCACCGCTATCACACATCCCATTAATAGGTATAACGTCGTTGATGTAGTCGTGCGAATGTAAGAAAAATCAGCAGGCATTTTCCTGGGAACTAGCGTTTATTCCTTTGTAATTACAAGTCTCTCTTTAAGCTAGGCCCAGGGGACAGTTTGAAGAGTCTTTTACCGGGGAAACATCGTCTTATCGTTCATATTTCGGCGAATTGCCGGACTTACAACGGCAAGGATGCCGTCGCACTTCGAAGAATACTGGCCGTAGTTTTTGTGGAGAATGATTAGAGTCAAAAGCCATGCAAAATACGTGCTCCTGACATTATATACGGCCGGACCACCGCTAGAGACCGCTTTGCAACTTATGAAATAATGTAATTTAATTGGCTAATTAGCCCTTGACTCATATCTGGGTAAGCAGCCCAGATAATTAACATGCAAGATGTAGCCACCGGGAGAAGAGAGATGCGCTACCGTCAGCACTTTTAATCTTAACGAGGATTCAAAATTAATATCTGTTCGTAATAAATGTATCGTAAGGAAAGTTAAGTTACAGGGCAACTAGAAATTAAGGCAAAACTTTAAAATTTTGACACATGATTTAGGGATTTTAAACTTTGAATTTTTATATTTTAGTTTCTGATTTGGAATGGGTTTAACTAACTATCCTTTCATATCAATCCACATTCGTTCACATTCAAAATTCTTTCATACTTTTTCACATTCATTTCACATCCCCCCCCCTTTAAAAATGAGCACCACAGTACTTGTCAGCAAGGGCTGTGGGGCTCAACCCCATAAGTTAAACTCATTTTAAAATAGGCTATCGATTTTTTTTTTTTTTTTTCTCTACGGAATTCTAATTAGACTCTCAAACTGCTTGGGCTTACTTTTACATAATATACTGGTACTATTTGATGATATACACTGAAGATTAAACATATGACATATACTGTAAACAAAACACACAGCTGCAGCAAAAAAAATTTAAACATTTCTCGCGAGAACATTGTGTGCTATTTTTTTGAAAGTCTGTTAGCACATTGCAAAAGTTTTTGTTAACCAATATGTCCTGTTAGAATTGTTCGTGGGTTATATTTGGTTAATCAGGAAAGGTAAACATTGCACCTTTCTTTAAACATATAATACAATAAAAACTAAATAATATGATACTTTAAAGCAGAAATATAATATGGCAATTACTTATATTATTTACAAACACAAACAATTAAAATATGCACTTAAACTTATAAAAATACTTCAACATGATATAAACACTTATTCAAAACATTAAATTTAAAAAATATATCATAAAAGATATTTCAAATATATTGTAAATATAGGACAAAACAATTACTACAAATGCAATAAAAACAACACAAACATGAAAATGTCATATGAGCAGTTACAAGCTCTGTTACTACTCCAAAATATCTATTTACAAGCATCTTTAGGCTTATAGGACACTCTAGTGGGAATTATTCTCAGGAGAAAAAAAAAAGATTGAACTGGAAAACTTTGTAAAAATAGGAAATTCTAACCAAAAAATAAAAAAAATTAGGCTATCCTTTCCACCATGCTCAGTGAGACATGGATTTCTAAACTCTGAGGTGATTATCATCCAAAAAATGTGTCTCTTGCACAAGGAAAAAGGAAAAGTGGATGCCCGATAATCACCTACAGAGGGAAAGCGAAGCAGTTTTGCCAAATTCTCCATTCTACATGGAAAGAGAAAATGGGAAAACAGTTCGACTATAGACGGGAGGCCACGGAGCGGAGGACCCCTAACGTGTTCCTAGTTTTGTCATTGTATAATAAAAAAAATAAAAAGGTTAGCAGTACTTTAAAACTGCTCCGCCAACTACACCGCTGGGTTTTAAATTAACATCCAGCTGGGTCCTCATCCAAATACTAAAATGATAGAGGGACGATAGGAAAGCAAAAATAAAAAATTGAAAGATGAAAGGGATAGACGGGGGTTATTCATGGTAGAGTTTTAAATTTTGAGGAGGGTTATAGAATCTCAACTTGGAAGCATGCACTATTTCAGAATCTCTCTTAAAATGTATACTGGGTTTATCAATTTCAAAACTTACATCAGATAGTTGTTTTAAGATAGTATATGGTCCAGAATATGGTGGAGTCAATTTACGTGTATTAGGATAGTGGAATTCTTCATACATTACAATGTCACCAACTTTAAACTTTACAGGAAGAAAACGAGCATCGTAATGGATTTTATTTTTTTCATGGTAAGCTATTGTTCTTTCCTTAGCTAATTTTCTAGCTTCTTCAACAGGAGGGTAATAATCATTATCTGGCAAAAGAGGATCATAAGGTAATTTTCCTAACAGCAAATAACTAGGTGGAAATTGAGTTACAGAATGTGGAGTAGCATTATATTGATACAATACTTCATCTAAAAATTTTGTCCAAGGTAATTTAGTTGGTGATGAATTTACAATACATTTTAATCTGGTGACAATAGTTTGATTCAAACGCTCAATTTTCCCATTCGTTTCCGGGTGATGACTGGAGGTTAATCGGTGTTTGATATTATAATTACGAAGAAAACGTTTAAATCTAGAAGCTGTAAATGCTCCATTTCTATCAGTAAGTATTTTTTCTGGTACTTGAGTTTGAAATAATTGTTTCAAAATGTTTGTATAAGTTTCAGTTGTTACACTTTTTGACGCGAAACCCCACACATAGCGAGTTGCATGGTCTATGACCAAATGCAGATATTTCTTTGCCGAATTATAATGATTAAATCCGCCAACAGAGTCCAATGCCAAGCATTCAAAAGGTATATCCGTTGGGGGCATAAGCTGCAACAAACCAAATCTTTTTTGCCTACTTTTTTTGTTGATTTGGCAGGTATGACAATGTTTAACAAAATTTTCAATATCTTTATTAAGATTAGGCCAATAATATTGATTTGTAATTAAATTTATCATCTTATAAATTCCAGGATGTCCAAAATCTGTGTGGGCTTTTTCCAAGAGGGGTAAACGTAAAGCCATGGGGACGATAATCTTATACAAACTTTTCTTTTTAATCACAATAACATCATTAATTTCAACATATTTTTTACCATCTACCTTGACATTTTCTTTTTTCTGATTTTCTCTGATATCATTCAAGTTGAGTAAATGTGTATGATGTGGGGGGTCTTCTGAAACAGGTAATCTAGACAGCATATCAGCCTCTACATTAGTGGAGCCCTTTTTATATTTAATATCGTAGTCAAACATACTCAGTTTAAGGGACCAGCGGAAAAGACGTCCTCTTAGGTTTTTAACATTTTTTAGCCAAGTGAGAGCCGCATGGTCTGTATGAATGACAAATTTTTGACCGTGTAAATAATGGTAAAATTTATCTAGAGCATCCACAATTGCCAAACATTCGAGTTAGTAATTGCATAATTTTTTTCATAGTCGCGAAGATTTCTAGAATGATATGCTATGGGGTGCAAAATACCATTTTCATCAGCCTGTTTCACAACACATCCCACTCCAAGACTTGATGCATCTACAAATAAATTACAAGGTGTTTTGGGATCAAACAATCTTAAGATAGGTTTTTGAATTAGAGCTGCTTTTAATTTTTCAAAAGAATTTTGACAGTCCTGGTCCCATACATAGGGAACATTTTTCTTTAACAAATTATTAAGAGGAAATCTAACCTCAGCATATTTATGAATGAATTTATTATAAACATTAATAGATCCCAAAAAGCGTTGTAACTCTTTAACATTGGTTGGTGGTTTTAACCTCTTGATGGTTTCAATATTTGGGTTATCGGGTGTAATACAACCATTTGACACTTCATATCCAAGAAAATTAATTGTCTTCTTAACAAAATTACATTTAGACAGCTTTAATTTAAGATTTTCCTGGACACAAATATCAAAAATGATTTCCAAATGATGGTAATGTTCTTCTTCATTTTGTGAGAATACAATAATATCATCAAAATAACTGCATGCAAAGTCAATTTTATATTTATTTAGGATTCTTCGAAGGATACGGTTGAAATTTGCAGGCGCATTTTTCAAGCCGAACGCGAGCCTCTTCCACTCAAATAAGCCAAACGTTGTGGCAAAAGCTAATTTTTCAGTATCTTTAGGGTGGATAGGTATATGCCAATATCCACTTGCTAAATCAAGAGTGGAAAACACTTTAGCTTGCACCAATTTGTCCAATAAAGTGTCGATTCGGGGTAAGGGTTCTGCATCTGTTTTGGTTATGGCATTTAATTTTCAGAAATCGACACACAACCGAGTTTTCTTTCCTTCTTCACGTTTATAAACTAAGGTTACAGGTGCGGAATAAGGGGAATGACTTTCTTTGATGATACCGGCTTTTAACAAATTTTGAACTTGTTCTCTAATTTCTTCTTCTTCCTTAGGGGAAGTACGATAAGCTCTAAGCGAAATTGGTAAGTCAGAAGTTAAATGTATTCTCTGGGGTTCCATGTTGACACATCCTACATCATATTTATCTTTGGCAAAAATACCGACATATTTGGCTAAGAGAGTAGGCAGTTTGTTAGGTGCAGACTGAACTTGGATAGGTTCAGTGGCTTTGACAAACTCCGGCTCATAATTTTCGCCAAATATCCCTGCATTTTCCTTTTCTGAGACATCTTCATTAGGTTCTGACACGTGTAAGGAATTAACGGTTGGAATATTTCGTAATTGGTTCAGGAGATGCACTCTTTGGTTATTTTGGAAAATTTGCATCTTAACACAATCAATATTTAACTGGAAACTTTGGCAATGGTTAAGTCCAATAAGGGTATAGGGTAATTTATTATCAATAACATAAAGATCAACATATTTGGATATGCGGCCAATTTTCAAATTAACACGACATTTTTCCTGCAAGGTGAGAATGCCTTGTGTTTGAGCGACCGATATACCTTTACGAGTTTTGGAAGTGTTTAATTGGAATTTTTGGACTAAATGTAATGGAATGACACTTAACGAGCTTCCTGAGTCGATCAAACAGGGTATTGAGTTTTCTGGTATCCCTAGAGTAGTAATTTGACGTTTCTTTGGGTTTTCTTTGGATCCTTTTCTTTTTTCTATGTACCCGGGTACTATTAGTTGTCATTGATTACTACTTGGGTTTGCAGAAAAATCACTTTGTGTCTGATTTGGATTTTGGATTTGAATGTTTGGTTGTTGGGTTAGAGAGGAGGCCTCTAAAGATTGCTTTCGAAAAGGACAATCTCGTACCCAATGGTAAGCATTTGGAATATTAAGATTAAGGCATACGCGGCATGGCGATGGTGGCAATGTAGCCTGGTAGTGTATATTTGGTCTAGGAGGAGACGGTTGAAATGGTCTCACATTTTGGAAAGTTCTTTGAGGGTTAGGCACATTTGGGCGATTCTGGGGGTTTTGATAAGGGTATCTATAATTCCAGGATCGCATTGGAAAATTCTGCTCAGTGGTATTAGGGCGATATGGCCGCCATTGTCTGAACTGATTTTGGGGAGTTGGGTCTGGTTTATTTTCAGGACTCTTGCCTGCTACTTCAAGCTTAGTAAGTTTAAAAACTAATTCTCTCCAGTCTGTGGCAGTTTTAGGGGCATTAGTCACAATAAGTCTCTGCATCGAAATTGGCAAACCTTCGGATAACCCTTCTAGAATGAATTTGTTATCTAAACCCAGATTACGACCCATTTTAGTTTTCTTTTGGTAGTACTTGTTGAGGTCATCACCTGACCTATACCGAATACTAGCAAAGTCGCTTAGTGATAGTGTATCTGGGGTAGAAAAATTTTCATGGAATAGTGAAACAAACTCATTCCAGTGCAAAACATTAAGACAGTTGTTAATGTATAGGGTAAGGGCACTATCTTTTAAAAATTTCTGGATGTTTCTTATCTTCCAAACATCATCTTTTTTGGATTCAATACATACAGCCTCAAAATAAGCAAGCCAAGAGGCAAAAATCATCTTTGCTTCCGGCGAAAATGAGATAATCTCTGGCTCTTTCGTTGTTTTTTCCTCAATATTTGCTGCATAGCTACCCACAGCGGCCTTTTTGATTAATTCTATTTCAGGAATTAGAGCCTGATTTTTAAGAGATTGTTGGGTCTCTGGGCTAATGGCTCCATTCATATTTACAGGGGAACTTTCATGAATTTCTGCGTTAGGAGGGCTTTCAAGGGGATTTCCACTTTCATCAACTTCCGTATTTTTTTCCTTTAAAGATTCGCTACCTTCACCCACTTGAGTGGATTTGTCTTCTGCACTCATTTTTATTACTTATTTTTACAATCTCATTAAACAAAACATTAAAAAAAAAATATTTTTACTAGAAAAATTCCATTTTTTTTTTTAATTTTTCATCAAATCCCATTTAAATTACCAAAATAATAAACAAAAATAATCTGCTTCATTTAATCACTTAAGTTGTAACATAGAGATAATAATAAATAATAATAATAATATATTTTATAAAATTAACACTTAAAAAATAAAATTTCTAATTGTTTCTGTTTAATGGTTTTTCTCTTAAAAACCTTTTGTTCACTTTGTCAAAAAATAAAATAAAAAGTCCTTGACAGCTTTTAATCTCTTCTTAAAAAATAACAGAGGCGAAACATACCTGGTTTATTGCTTTTCATTACTCCATTTGATTGCACAGAATACTCACATGAAAAAAGGAAAAAGAAATCACCATTAAAACGAAACCAAAACAGGAAACATCAACAAAACAACGGACTCTTGACACACACAAAGAAAGGGAGAAAAAAAGAACATTCCTCCTTCTGCCAGGAGATCGTTGACCTTGAATTTTCCACAAACCATCTGTGAACCATCCCTTTCGCTGGATAGTAGGTCATTTGAGATAACTATTGAAAGTGTATGAACAAAACTGTTTTTCTTTTGGAGTGAAGCACTGAAGAAAAATTGTTTATTTTAAGTAGGCAACTAAATAAAATGTTTATTGATAGCTTAATGAGGAAGCAGGAGCTCTTTTATTAATTGTAGATATTTATTTCTTTATTTTGGACACACACTTTTTCTTTTCAGTTAAACACACTAGTCTTCTGTTATTTTCTTTTAAAGGCCCGGTGATTAAAAATAAAGTCTTTTTATGGTTGGTTCGATTAAGATGTTTCCTATTAATGAATAGTTATTTAAAAGAAAGGATTTTCCCATGGCAGGTATTCAATCCTAGCAGACTCACTGTAAGATATCGCCTCTGTATAACGGGCGCACCTCGATATAACGAACACACATCCCATTAATAGGTATAACGTCGTTGATGTAGTCGTGCGAATGTAAGAAAAATCAGCAGGCATTTTCCTGGGAACTAGCGTTTATTCCTTTGTAATTACAAGTCTCTCTTTAAGCTAGGCCCAGGGGACAGTTTGAAGAGTCTTTTACCGGGGAAACATCGTCTTATCGTTCATATTTCGGCGAATTGCCGGACTTACAACGGCAAGGATGCCGTCGCACTTCGAAGAATACTGGCCGTAGTTTTTGTGGAGAATAATTAGAGTCAAAAGCCATTCAAAATACGTGCTCCTGACATTATATACGGCCGGACCACCGCTAGAGACCGCTTTGCAACTTATGAAATAATGTAATTTAATTGGCTAATTAGCCCTTGACTCATATCTGGGTAAGCAGCCCAGATAATTAACATGCAAGATGTAGCCACCGGGAGAAGAGAGATGCGCTACCGTCAGCACTTTTAATCTTAACGAGGATTCAAAATTAATATCTGTTCGTAATAAATGTATCGTAAGGAAAGTTAAGTTACAGGGGCAACTAGAAATTAAGGCAAAACTTTAAAATTTTGACACATGATTTAGGGATTTTAAACTTTGAATTTTTATATTTTAGTTTCTGATTTGGAATGGGTTTAACTAACTATCCTTTCATATCAATCCACATTCGTTCACATTCAAAATTCTTTCATACTTTTTCACATTCATTTCATATATATATATATATTTCACTTCATAAATCATTTACAAATATGCTTTTCTATTTATTTCACATATATTAGCATTTAAATGTTCAGAATTTATGGCAGTATTAACAACAACAAAAATCCTACAATATATATATATATATATATATATATATATATATATATATATATATACATTTCACTTCATAAATCATTTACAAATATGCTTTTCTATTTATTTCACATATATTAGCATTTAAATGTTCAGAATTTACGGCAGTATTAACAACAACAAAAATCCTAAGTCTAAATAAATATAGTCTTGATTATATATTTATATAAAGAAGATAATAAAAAAAAAATTATGTTTTAAAAATATATAAATACATTTATGCTGTCACGTTCTCATGTAAAAAACATACACTAAAAATTTGAAATTTAATGAGCAGCTATCAAAATTTCAATTTATCTGAAAATATGGCAACAGGGAAGAAAAGGAAGCTAATTGATATCGAAGATATCACATTATAATATTACAAATGAAATTAAATATTTCAAATAATTGTAAAAATTTAAATAAATTATCAAAATATGATTAAAATCAACGTAATCTGCTTACCATAATGTTATTTTTCACAGTAAAAACTTTTCTGCACTTATTAATATTCATGTTCTTTATATTATTAAAAAAATATTCGAAAAGGCTTGTTTTATTTCAAATATGACATCACTTTTTTCCCCAGCGAAATGTCTTTTTAATAGTATAATTATTTTTCATTTTCTTTTCCTGTTAATCATGACATCTTTTTTGACATACAAATCTCTTCTGTGCATAACTGATATACCCATGCTCAATAATCAGTATCAGTAAAAAATATTTAAATTTTTCATTTCAAATGTCACGTTATATTCACCTGCTACTTATTGATATTCATGTTCCTTGTATTAAAAAATATTTGAAAATGCCCATTTTATTTCAAATAGGAATTTTTTTTTTCCAAGTGAAATCTTTTTTTATTAGTATAATTCTTATTCCTTTTTTTCCCCTACATGTAACTCATATTCAGGCTTCTTGTATCAGTGAAAAGTATTTCAATCATTCGTTTCAAATGTAACATCATATTTACCTGCGTTTTAATTCTTGAATTTTTTTTTTCTTTTTCATTATTCATTTGTAAATGCTTCAATTAAAAGTTAATTGTAGTGGAAATTTTTTTATCTGAATTTTGAAGATTTGACAACTATAAAGAGACAAATGTCTATTGACTAAATTTTATAGAAAAAATGTTCACTGATTCTCTGTGAAAATAATGAAATTTTGAATTATTAAATAACAAAATTGAAAAAAGTAAATAAAAAATAATATAAAACCTTTTCTGGATTATAATTTACCTGTATACAAAGATACAAAGGTCAGTAAATCGGTAAAAATCATCCATTTTAACACAAGCTTCAGTCCAACATTCGCATACACTTTCACATTTAAAATATTAGAATTTAAATGCTTCAATTTTGGATATCGAGTATAAATATAAAAATGATATGAATTATTATTATTTTTAGTTGGAATTGTTTTCTTTCATTATTTCTAAATGTTTCTTGATTTCACTTCAATGCATTTTATCAAATTAAAAAAATAATAATACATTATTTATGGTATTTTTTTCACCTCTCCCACTTCTAATACTAGTATGGGGGGAAAAAAGCTATTTCATTTTCTACTACAACTTGTCTTGCTCATAAAAAAAAAATCAACTAATATACTGATATTTCAATTTTTCAATTCTTTATCTATGATATCACAATAAAAAAAAATGTTAGAATAAAAAATTATAATATAATTAAATGTGTGATGTCTTTTTTTTTTTTTTTTTTTTTTTGTGTGTGTGTGTATCGTAGATTTAAAACAAAATGGGCTGGTGATGACAGAGGAATTGAAAGAGCAACTTGAAGATGCTGCTGCTGCTACAAGCAAAGCCTATGCTCACGTTCGTACTCTTGGCACAACCGAAGCTGCATCAGAGTCTGATATTTTAAATCTTGGACAAGGTACATTAATTTCAAACTAAATTTTATTTTATTTTAATCTATTCCTCACTATAAAACATTTTAAAAACTATTAAACCCTTTACTATTTATATATACAATTCACAAAAATTGGGTAAGAAAATCTGCTTACCTGTAATAAAAGGTTATCCATTTGTTTCTTCCATTCATCGCACGGGAGCAGGACTGGAGTGTGTATTTGGTTTTATTAAATGCATGTGTGTTTCTTTTGAGTAATCCTCACAGATGTGCTGAAGCGATTAACTAATTTAATAGAATAACATTTACAATTAATAATTTTTATACAGTTAAATCTGGATTATATGGTTGTAAAATAAAAAGGAAAAGTTTAGAGTTTTTAGTTATTAGATGGGATTGTTATTTGGAGCAATTATGCTTCCAACAATTAAAAGTAAATTGATACAGTTTGTAGAGGTCTTCATTCCATCAATGAAGACACTCATCTAAAACAGTTTACAAGAGTAAATGAAAAATACTGTTTATTAGTCGGATCAAAATTTGAAATCCACATTAAAAGGAATAAGACGGTTGAATTGGCAGATGTATTCTCTATTTGCAAATCTAGGAAAATTTCGTGGTGTCTCCATCTAGTGAGTTTTTGTTTTATTATGAAATAGGACAGCTTTGTGGTGTCTCCATCTATTGGAGCTAGCATAAATCACAAACTATTTCGCATATTTCACAGATTTGTTGGCATACCTCACAAACTTGTTCACAGAAGATGAAACACTCTTTTTTTTTTCTTCACTATTTCCTACAATATTGTTATTTGATATAAAGCATTCATACTGTAAATGATCTATTTCTTCATACCTTATGCATAACAAAGAAATTCACTGTAAAAACTATAACAATTACAATAACTGGTGTAAATGATTAGTGTTTTGTACTTCAGAATTTTCTATTTATGCTTTACAGGAACACATACACATGTTGCATTAGAAGAAATTTTGGCAGAAAAAGCAGAAAAGGCAAAAGATGCTGAAGAAAACAAGTTGCCCCCAGAAGTTATGATCATGCAACCCATTTTGCGTTACTTACAACTGTTATGTGAAAATCACAATTATGATTTGCAGGTAATTTTCTAATTTTTTTATTGCTATATGTTGTAATCATCTCAAATAGTTAAATCCTGATTAATATGTAGTTATGTTATAAATATTTATATAAATATTTATTGTTTGCTTGTTTTTTTTTTTTTTTAAGTTAATGTTATTAGAAAACATAATGGATTTGTATTCTTTATTTATCAACCTTCTGTGTGATAGAGTTATTGTTAGAAATTAATATAGGCATTTGTCTCTTTTCTTATTCTGTAGATCCAAATTAAAATTAAATAGTAGAATTGCAAATTTTTAACCTTTTCTGATTATTATTCTTCCAGCATTTGTGCCGATCCTGTTTTAACATTTTCAATACATATACAGTAAAACCTCCATAACAAACACTCCCGAATAGTGGACACCTCTATTTAACAGACAGTTTTCCAATCCCCACTCCCAAAATCTAAATTTTTGTATGTTTAACCTCTGAATAGCAGACAGTAATTTTGACGATAAAGGATGAAAATATGTTTTTTTAAATGAGAAAGAAACTGAGAAAAAAAAGTAAAAAGCCTCTAAATTTATCAGGGCAATTTGACACAAGTTCTGTGACCACAGATAAATGTAGAGGATGGACAGGGGAAAAATCTTCTCAACCCATCAGAGAATAAAAGCATTCTTCCTTGGAAGATTTTGGATTTTCTGTTCATTAATGTCTAGAAGTACCAATTCCGTAACTATAATACAGCATACATTATTTTCTCTTTCTTTTTAAATGCATCTAAGATAACCTTGTTTACAATTGTCTTGAAATTTCAGGATAGATAATATGCTGATTATTTTTGTTTCATTGTACCCAAGCTCAAACAATTTTTCAGATAATCTTATAAAGTGTCAAAAAACAAAGAAAAACAAAAAAGGGTTATCCTTTCATTTTAATAGGGCTCATTCGTAAAATCCAAAAAGTAATTAACTGGATTGCATCATTGCATAACATAGAAGAGAGAAATCAGATGTCGCATGATGTCATATAATCTTAGCAAAAGAAAAATAATCACTGAAAACCTAACATACGTTTTATTTATTTATTTTTACTCTTTTATAAAAACAAAGAAAAGAGTTACTCCATTTTATTTTATTTTTTTATTTTTATTTATTTATTTCGGTGGGAGGGGGGATTGCATGCTGATTTTTTTGGAGGTGAGAATTAAAGGTGTTGTTACAAACAGAAATGGGAAGGGGTTTTAAATAATTTAAATATTAAAATATTGTAAAAAGAGGGAGAGAAAGGAAAAAGAAGAAAGGGAAAAATATTTAAATCTGAAATAGAGTTAAAGGATACTTTGGAATATATTATTAGATATTTAAATTTTGAGATTTCCAAAATGAGAAAGAAGAATGAAATTTATAATTGCCTGTGATCTAAATACAATTTTACAATTTATAGTGGAAGTACAAAAAGAGGAAAAACATTGTGAACATTAATAAATATATATTATATTATCATGGTGAAATAATAAACAAGAATACATACCTGAACTGAGATATAGCTACTCTGAAATATTTGTAAATGCAAGTTGTACTTATACTTCTATTGGAAAAATAATTAAAATTCTATATTTCTGAAATTTTTTATTCTTATTTAATACGAATGTAAAGCAGAATTCTTAATTTCATTATTTGATCTTACTATATAAATATATTAAAATAACGATGAATTATTTCCTCTATATATATACTATTTACTTATTCTATTAATTGATTTTTATTTTCCAATTAAACTTTATGAATTTTTAAGGCACATATAAATAATAAAAAAAAAAATTTCATAATAAATACACAACATACATGTGAAAATCATTGAAGAGACAATAATAATAAATTAACAATATTTATTGTATAAGTATATAAAAATATATATTGAAATAAATACATATAGTAAGAATTAAGTGCACTCATTCCCAACATAATTATTTAACAGTACGACTATTATTTAAATGTTATTACTTATCATTTAATAAACAACTTCATAATTTTCTTATTTAAGTAAACCAAAACAGATTATTTGATTTAGAGCTGTATCAATATAACATATTTTTGCAGAATCAAACATTTAATTATAATTTTGTATAATATATATGTTCAGTAGATTCCAAATGTGATAGTCCTATCATCGTAGTACTTAATTAGTGATATCACAAGCGTTCTTTAGTATGCTCAAAATGTCCACATTGCATCTTTAGTTTGCTTTATAAAAATAAGTAAATGTTCATGTAGCAAATATGTGTGGTTCAAACTCATTCAAGATGAAAAATGTTAAGTACATATATTTCCTTGAGTACGTAATTATTCACTGAATAAATCTGCACAGACTCCAGATGAAAAAACGTCGAAAGTGCACGTGTAAAGAAGTGTATTCAATGTGATACAGCAAACTACTCAGTTCAATCAGCACCAAGATAAAAATTAATTTTCTACTTTACCTTAGTTTACAGAAAGATACTTGAACGGAAATCCCACAAATTATGATCTGATATACCGTAATTGATCATTCAAACAGATCAATGAGGAAGCACACTTAAAGGCAATCCTCGTTTAAATGGATCAGTCAGGATGAACACAGAAGCACACTCTTTGTTATATTTTACACAAAAGGAGAAGCACCAATCGCTACATACGATGTAAGTCACAACAAAAATTTTATCTTGAACAACTTTATGTTAACCAAATGATGATTTATTTTTTATTCCGTTATGAATATTAATATTTGCTTAAGTCAAAATGGATTCAGGTTAAATTAATTCTATACATAAAATAAAATGGAGAAACAACCTGTAATAGAAATGGCGATTGCCATTTCAATGGTTGAATCTCCCAAATGGGAGCATACACAAAGACGACTACATAATTCGTAAAACAGCAAGAGAGAGAGATGAGACGCCTCGAAGTTTTTAAACTCAGAGCATGGGTTGCAATTTTGAAACTGAAACCAGCCTCCTTAGCCAATCAAAAAACTCCATTGTCGAACGTGGTGATGAACGCGCTGTACCTCCCGACTCCAGGATAAAAATGAAAGACCGCCTAAATAATTTGTATTTCTGTGGTTGGCAATGATGAAGAGAATTAGTATCGATGAAATGAATGTTAATCGCATATCTTCAGCAGAGGAGATCGGTAAAAACACAATGATCCCATACTGATAGTGTTTTTGCTTAAAAAGAGTGTCTTTTTGTGGGAGAGAAAAGGAAGATATTTGAATAAGCTGACATTAAGTTTTAAATGAATAAATAAGAAAAGAATATGAAAATTAATATTTAGTACAATCGAACCTAGTTAACCGTCATAATAGTGGTGCCATCTATTGTTAGATATAAAAACTAATTAAATCAACCTACAAATATATCCCCTATCATAAAATCATAAATTAATAATAAATAGAAAATTTCATTAACAAATTAAACAAATTGATCATCATTTTAGGCAAAAATAAATTTATTTACTTCCTAATAATTTTTTTAAGGTCCGTTATTGACTTTGCTTCAATTTTTGTAGAGTACTTTTAGGAATGTATGGACCTCATATAATTTGTCCAAAGCTTGAGAAGCATCCTCTTGTTCCATAAGGAAACGTTGAGTTTTCAACTCTGCGGGGTAGATTCATTTAATGACACTAAACTTTTCTGTTCTGTGTGAATTTCTTCGTCTGACACTTCGATGTTGTCATCGGTTTTTTTTTTTCAGATAATGCAGCTATTATTTCTTCATCTGTCATCACATTCTAAGTCAGCACATCTTCATCTATGCAAATATATATGAAAAACAATATCTACGACTGAATTTCCCGTTTTTTGGCCACATATCTTGTGGCAGATGATTCTATGGCACTCTTTAAATCTTGTCAGTCATCCATCAGAACATGTGAAATTGCTCTCACCGAGAGCATCAGCAAAGCCTTTGCTTTCTCTTGCAAAACTGTACAAATTAAAGCAATGTTCTGGCTTCTTGCTTCTTTTATTCATCGCAAGAGAACAATTTCAATTCATTCATTCTACACATTCGTTTTCTTACTGGCTTGAATTGACTCACAGCATAAGCCGCTTCAATCTTTTCACGATTTCTTAAAATTGTAGAGAGTGTGCTATTGGGTATCCCCTACTTTGCCGCAATTTCTGAATTTTTTCCAGAACTTTTTCGCTGATTTCGTAAAAAAAAAATTTATTGGTTTCTAAAGATACAGTTTGCTGTTTTCGACTCATCTTTCACAGTATTCTACAGAGCAACTGCGAACAGAGTTCAATTATGTTAATCAGGTAGTGAAGTAGGGATTGTTACTTCTTTCACTCAACAATAGGGAATTTTGGAAATCTGGTTTAGGGTTTATGTCACTGTCAATACAGTCAACCATGTAATGGAACAATCAATTTCAAAAAAGAAATTAATTCACCCAAGCTATCTTTGTGACTGATCTATAGCTCATATGTTTAATGTGGAAACACTTCTGCATATCAGAGATCAAAGAAAATAAGGGATTATTCAGGAATTCAGTATTTCACCATTTTCTGAAACCTATTTCCACTTTAGATCTTTTTCAAACCATGAGAAAATTCCATTTTTAATGAAAGGATGTGACATGTAAGTTTGAAATATCGAAAACATTGCGTAAGGAATCATGTTTTGACTATGGAGCAAAAAAAAAAAAAAAAAAATCACCTTAAGCTTGATTTTCCGAAATTCTATTTCGTGTTAAACGAATTAACATTGATTTTTAGACTCATCTGATAGGACCTCAGTATTATTTCATGTTAAACGAAATTTCGCGTTAAGCGATTTTGTATTAACGAGGTTAGACTGTATTTGAATAATATTTAAGAAAAGTAATTTTGCATTGAGATGGGGAATTTAAAATGTAATAATTAAGATTATAATAATATTTAAGAAAAGAATTTTTAAAATGAAAAAATTCTGATTAACATTTGAAATTAAGAATATTAAATGATTTAAATTTGGAATAATTAAAATTTTGATTTTAAAGTAATTAATAGAAATTTACTCATGTAATAGGTGCCAAGAAAGCAACAACAGCAGTTCGAAAAGCAACTATATCTCAATATCGATCACTGTTTGATTCTTGAGACTTAACTGACACTCAAAACACATTAGTCAAAGCATCAAAATATATTAACACCATTTTTTATCATTTTCTGAAAATATTGTGTTCTATGTACTCTGAATTTAGAGTGTTGTTTGTGATTAATGTTTCGAGAATGGCCTCAAAATGAAAACGATTAACTTTAAAAGAAAAATTTGAAATTGTAAATGTATCAGAAAAAGAGAAATTGAGTTTACGGATACTTGCTGAATGTTTTAAAATAGGTAAAACACATGTGGTTGGAGATTTTACGAAATAAAGAAGAAACAAGAAGTAATATAAATTTTTTTTTAAAGTCAATTCCTACTTTTTAATTATAAATATATAAAATAAACCCATGCAGCATGAATGTCCCACTTATCTTTATTGAAAATTTTTTATAATCATCGTTGCGGTATTTTATTTTTTTGGCATCACTAAATTGAAGAAAATCTTTCATTTCATTTATGAAAACAATGGGAGAAATTTTTTTCTCAAATATAAAACTAAAATTAATTAATTAAATTTAAATAATGAATTAATATTTGAAAAAACTGTATTAACATCCAGGGTCATCCACTACAAGTTTAAAAAAATGTAATTGAAATTGAGTGGATGAATAGAAAATATTTTATTAACAATTGAAAATTTGAACAAGATATATAAATATATAGCGAGTGTGAGCTAATAGTAGGAATTGAATAAGAAATTTGTGGATTACTAACTCTGACGAGAACACCAAAAATGGGAAACTGAGGAAGACTCATTCTATTGAAATTGATTGTATCATTCTGAATTGGTTTAGTTCACTTCGTTCAAAAAACATTCCTATCAGTGGGCCTTTGATTCAGGAAAAGGCTTTAGAAGTCACTAAAGAATTCTGATTACGTGATTTTAAGACTTCCAGTAGATGGCTGGGACAGTTCTGGTCTCGGCACAGCATCTCTTTCAGAACAATATGTGATGAAGAAAAATCTATAAATCTTAAAGAAGTGGAGGATTGGCATGAACGACTGCAATCAATTTGTGAAGATTATGAGCAGAGAAACATTTTTAAATTTTTAATGCCGTTGAAACCATACTCTTTTTCAGAATTTTTCTGAATAAGACTTTGTGTTTTAAAAAGGATGACTGTATTGACGGAAAAAAGGTCAAAAGAGCGACTCACTATTTTATTATGTTGCAATGTATTAGAAGAATTTGAAATCACTCTTATAATTGGAAAATCTCTAAACTCAGGTGTTGTTTCCCAAAGAACATTCAATTTTATAATTTTGGTATTAGGTGGAGAGTGAATAAGAAAGCGCGAATGATCAGTCCTATAATGAGATCGAATGGTTAACTTCCTTTGATAATAGGAGGAAAAAACAACAAAGAAAAGTTCTCTTGTTGTTGTTGTTGGCGTGTCAGAGAAAGTGCCAAGGCACTTCTCTGAAAGAACGGGTGCCAGAGCCTCAAGAGAGGTTGGACTTCTACAGCTGGTCTCCTAATTTTGAACCAATTCCAAATGAGACACCTGCATCTGGATTGGCATCCCCAGAGGTAACGGTTATACTAAACTTAGAGGACATTGGAGCCACGAACAGATTTTACGTGCACCAGCTCCCATTAACGTACACGGTCCCACAGCAGCGGCAGTCGATAGAGGTTGTCACCCTCCCAAGCACTGACCTTGGTCGATGCTGCTCGCTTTCGGTGATCTTACGAGAACTGAGCTTAACCGTCCGTGTCACTGCGGGACAAAAGTTCTCTTGTTGTTTGACAATGAAACTTCTCATCCAAAAACACTTGATATTCGACAATGTTGAAATTGTGTTTTTTCCCCCAAACACAACTTCAGTATGCCAGCCCTTGATCAAGGCCTAATACACAATTTTAAAGCCTGTTACAGAAAGCTTTTATTACACCACATTCTTTCAATGTCAGATTCTATGAATACGCATGAGAACTGCCTAAAATTAGTTAATGCTCTCGATGCTATAATTTGCATTCCTTCAGCTGTAAAAAACATAAAACCGGAAAGTGTACGACAATGTTTTAGAAAAGCAGTCTTTATATTAAGAGAAAATGAAGCACATATTTCTGACACAAATGAAGAATTAATGTATCAGGAGTGAAGAAACTGCCAAAATTTTCATTGGTATTGATGATGAGTTACTTACTGAAGAAGAATCAGTTGATGTATGCGATTATATTCCTTCAGAATTTTTGGCAAAAACTGACTCTATTAGTGATGATGAAACAGATACTGGAGATGCTTCCTGCAATATCGAGACTTTCCAAGAAGCGGCAAACTACAGTCAGCAGTAACACAATTTTTTTTTGTTAAAAAAAATGATTCAGACGGATTAAAACTACTGACAGAGTTAAAACTTCACATAGAAAAACAAATTATATGTAATCGCAAGCAAAAGCAAACTTTTGTAACAGATTTTTTTTGTAAAAATGTAATAAATAGTGGATAAAGGTATGCACAATTTCATTTCAGTTTTATTGCTTAAAAAAAAAATTAATTTCCAATTAATCATATAATAGAGGTTTTAGGATATATAAAAGTCATAATTAATGAAACATTAAGCATTTCTAAAGCAATTTTGTGAATCTCTGCGGTTTCCCCAAATAGCAGACAGTTTCTGCGCTTCCGAGGTGTCCGTTATTTAGAGGTTTTATTGTATATTACCCTGAAATTTGTCTGTTTATGTTTTTATATGAAGTTTAGTGGATCAGCATTTATATTAATTTGTAGTTAATGCATTTGCATGATCTATTTTGCTTCAGAATTAAGTTGTTATTCTCTATTACTTTGAAATGAAAAAATTGTTTAAATCTGGACAGTTACATACAGTGATATTTTTTAACTGTAATGAAAATACTTTATAAAATTTTGGTATTCAATGTTCTTGAATTTAAAAAATTTGTAACTACTTTCCTTAAAAGGCTTGATTTAACTTTTTTATTGTTTATTGAAGTTAAAATATGCTATTTTCTTGCTTATTTTTCTTTTATTTTTAGAATTTCCTAAGGAATCAAAACAATAAAAATAATTACAATCTGGTTTCTGAAACGCTTATGTTTCTTGACTGTATATGTGGTAGTACAACTGGAGGATTAGGTTTGCTTGGTCTGTATATTAATGAACACAATGTTAGCCTTGTCGATCAAACATTGCAGACACTTACAGAATATTGTCAAGGGCCATGCCATGAAAATCAAGTAAATATTTTTCTTTGTGTTTTTTAATTTATTATAGAATTAATCTAAATATGGTGTTTTTAAATTAGAATATATTTAAAACAGTGATGGGTTTTGTTAAACTGACATTTAGGTTTTTTTTTTTTTTTTTTTTTTTTTTAATTATAGATAAATAATTTAAGGAACTTATATTGTGACTGTATAAAATAAAAATATTGGCCAACAATTTTATTTATTAAGTATTTCTTTATGCATTTTATTTTGTTTTTTATTCTAAGCCTGATTTGTGAAATAAACCTTTTATATGTTTTCAAATTCTGTGTTTTGAATGTGTAGTGTACTTCTGCTGTATTAATTTTACTCAGATATTTATTGTCATGCTCATACACATTCGCTGATGTTAATAAATATTTAAGTTTAGAAGTTACGAATGTTTAAGAACGATAATGAGTGGGAGATACTCCCAATATTTCTCTTTTATTTATAAGTTATAATCGATAGTATTAATATTTTACTCAATTAATTGAAACGTAACTTTCATTATTAAAAAAGTTATGTGGTTAAAAAAGATTTGTTATTTACAAACTTCTTAGAAGACTTTGTATTGAATCTGTTAAAATAACTAATGCAAGTTTTTGTATTTACCAGAACCATCCTCAAAACAGGCTTCTTTCTACTTTAAATCATTTCGATTAATTATTGCTTAAATAAGTAAATATATATATTGTAAAATTTCACAACTAAAATATTCTTAGCTAACTAAATGATATTGTATTTGACCATGATACAATCATACTCTGCTATAACAAACTTTCAACAGAGCTGATTTTTTCCCCCCATTATATTCATTGTGTAGGACACATGTAAGATGCCCAAAGGAACAAAAAATTTGTTCATTATAACCAGAGGTCCTTTATAACCTGGATTTTCTGTGGTGGAGTTTGAGTGTATATACATACCATTAAATTTTTTTATAAAAGTGGGAAGTAAATTTTTCTTAAAATGAAATAAACATAAAGATGAAAGTTAGTTCAGTCAGGTCATAATTTGTTTTGTAAGTATGTTATTTAATATAATAAATAAATTAAATGAATAAAGTAGTTAAATAAAAATATATAAAATAAAATTATCAAAGTGTACAGCTGTTTCAAAAATTGTTCTGTTCTTTTTGCCTCAATTTTTCATAGAAAAATCATTTTTGTTTGATTGTGATAAACAATGTGTTTGGATAAGACTGATTTCAAAAATGTTTGCTGATTTCTCAGTATTTAACTATTGCTAATTATTGTTAAAACAAATGTATTAAAAAAAAAAAAAGATTTTTTAAGGAATTAGAGAAGTTTATATAATATGTATGTGTATATATATATGGATGTATAACTTATATTGCTTATTATATTTACTTATTTATAAATCATATTCATTGCAGAATTGTATAGCTGTTCATGAAAGTAATGGAATTGATATCATCATTGCCTTGATATTGAATGATATAAATCCTTTAGGAAAAAAAAGAATGGATCTTGTTTTAGAATTAAAGGTTTGTTTATTTTGACATATTTATAGAGCCTTCTTATTTCATTCTTTAATATTAATATAGACTTGAATGCCTTTTATTGTGTCATATTCTGTATTTTGATTTTCTCATTTTTAATCGCAATTTGATATTCAGACTGTATCTTATAAGTCCAATTGTTAATTCTGTAAAATGTATGCATATTTATTCTTTTATAATATAAAAAGGTATTAATATTGAATTTAAATGTTTTTTTTAAACAAGGGAAAGATATTTAATTTTTTTCTTTGTTGCAATCGTGATATGATGTTCCTGTTCTTTCTACATTTCTCAGACATTGTTGTCATTTGATTTACTAGAATTATAACTTTTTCACTGGTAGAAAAGTATTTTAATTGCTAAAAAGAATTCTTAACTAGCTAAGTGGCAACTTTATGTGTTGCAATTGTATTGCATGAGATTATTCAATCTTGGAAATAAAAAAAAAAAAGAAGAAAAAGAAAACTAACATTATTCTACATTTAAAAAAGAAAATTTTATTAAATTTCTTATAAGTACAAAATCATATTTACAATGTAGGTTAAATGAAAATTAGGATTGCATTTTGAATATCACGTAATCTTCATGCAATTATAGTGAACTTTACAGTTTTTCTAATCAATGGTTTTTATTTTCATAAATGAAAGTTTCATTCTTTGAAGATTTGACCCCAAATTTTAGAACTAATGAACTCAAAAGTTTTGGAAAATGGCATTAAACAATTTGATTGTGAAAGCTAGAGAAACTACTTCGATTTTAAGAATTAAATACAAGCTTCCTTTTTAAAATGATGTTTTTTTCGTTCACAAAGCATGACACTTTTAGGGTCCTTGAAAGCAGTCTTAAATGCTATCTATTTAAATTAATAATATTTTTTCTTTTAAATTTAATTAAAAAATTATATCAATGAAGTTATAGTAATTCTGGATATTTATTTATTTATTTACAACAATGGTGTAATCTATTTGTAACTATTTGAATTTATTACAGAAATTTAATTAAAAGTTGAAAATAAATTATTTTAAAAATTAATTTAAGTATTGAAATTTAAAGGGCCATTATAAGATTCTTTGATACTTAAGAATAACTGATACTCATTTCAATTCGCAATTCATCATATTTTCAGAGAAGTTGTTGTAAAATACAGATATACGCACAAAACTGTGCAAAATAGGAGGCACCAGAATTTAGAAAGTGCTTAAATTAAGAAAAGTTTTCTTGGAAAATGATTTTTTGCTTTCTTTATTCCTTTTACTTACCCATCATACGTATAGGGTAAGTCTTGTAATCGTTTTGAAAATCGAAATTTTTTTTTTTGACGGATTTACACGTTTCAGATACTGGAGATTCCGAAAAACATATTTTTAGAAAAAAAATTTTGCCGTACGTCTGTGTGTCTGTGTGTGTGTCTGTAAACGCTCTATCTCCCAAAAAAATTGAGATAGAAACTTGCAATTTGGTATGTACTTAGTATGTAATAATGGGAAGAAGCCTATTTCATTTCAATAACCTCGATTAACCGGAACAATTTTTTTCGGACTCTCGAAATATTCGTTCTGATGAAAGGTATATAAAAATTTTCGAAATTGTTTATTTTAAGAAATGAATATAAAAGACCATAAAAAAAACATAAATTTTGCATAAAGCATGAAGTCGATCGAATAATTAATTGCCGAGATATTTGGAATCCTATTTTCCACACTCTTCGATTTTTCATGACCCTGTATTTCATCCAAATTTCACATCAAAGATATATTTTAATTGGAAATTTGACGCTTAATCAGATGCAATAAACCGCTAGTTAATAGGATTATTATTTTTGGAGTTATAAGGAAAAACCTCTTTCAAGCAATTCAGTAATCGAGCCTTTAAAGTTTATGACGTCATCAAGCCACGATTTTATTCGAATTGCAATGCATTTTATAAGTAATTTACACTTTTTTATTTTAATATTTTACATTATGCATATCCATGATGTGTAAGTATTACGGTGGCCCCCAACGACTAGTTTTATTTGTTGAAATTATACTATCATTGCAATTTCCACAAAATCTTTTAAATAACAAGTTATACCTAGATATTTCTAGTAAAACTTTTCTCCATACCTCTGTATTTCTAAATTGGTGTGCCTGAGAACATGCAAAAATTATAGAAATCTCTCATTTATTTAGATAAAAAACACAGGAAATTATTATGTTGCAAGTTTATTTTTAACTCATAAAATCATTCATAATTAATGTTACTTCATTTTAATCATACCTAAAAAATAATGATCCCCGGCCTCTTTTTTGTAGTTTCAAACAATAATATATTTTCTCTTGAAATAATGCCCTTTCTAGTGACTAGCACTCTGCCTTTTCTCTTTCTACAGTGAACACTAGGTTATAGTATGGGACACATCAGAGATGTGTATACTTTTATACTATTTCTTTTTTTTCTCCAGTGAAAATAGATATATATGATCTCATACGCTATTAGCCATTTCATTTTCTATTCCTTTTTATATTTAAAGAATCTGATAATGCTATTTTTTCTTACAAACTTTGTTATAATACTGAATAATTTAATGATATAGATGCAGCTTACCTAATAATCAAGAAATTGCATACGAATTTTAAAGAATACAGTGGTGACATGTAAAGATCATGTTGCTCTTGTTTCACAAGGCCCTGCATACGTTGACAAATTATAATACTGTAAATGATTGTTTTTTAGTTATAAAGAGGAAGAATAAATTAAGGTTCTCAAATTTTCTCTGTATAAACAAAATTTTGCATAAATAGTATTCATAAATCAATGATAAGGTGTAACTAAGTAGTATAACCATCATTGTCTGTTTGAAAATTAAAATATATACATATACATTAGGGTGGGTCGAAAAAACCGAAATTTATATAATCGAAACGTAATAGTGCGGGAAAGTTGCCATTGGTAATAAGGAATAAATTCACAAAATATTACACCAAATGGTTAATATCTTTTACCACCGCAAGGGAGGCAAAGTTTAAAAAATTCGAAAAAAAAAATTTTCTTCAAAAAAAAAAAATTAAATTATCCAACCGTACCAATACAATTTCTAATAGAATGCAAAAGCTACATCAAGATGTTAGTAATGTTCCACTAAAATTTCATTATGGTGAAATCATTTCTATTACCGCCGCAAGGGCAGCCAAAATTTTGAAAAAAAAAAAAAGGCAAAAATTTCAATTTTCCATTTTTTACAATTTTTCCAAATTTTATTATATGTCTACTATTAAAAAAATTTACATTATATCTAGTAATAACTAATAAATGTCTAATAATTTTGATGATGGGGATTGCCAACCAAGGGCAAGAGGGGCCCGCCCCTCCTAAATTTGAAAAAGGGGCTTTTTGAAGAAATTTTTGCGAATTTACGGTAAATTTTAGTGATTTTTTGGTAGGGGGGGCCTCTTATATAAATTCCCCCTTAATTTTCACTTTTGCCTCCCCCCCACCCAACAAAAATCCCTAAAAAGTTCCGGAAAATCACCAAAATCCCTTCAAAAAGCCCCTTTCTCTCAAATTTAGGGGGGGGGGGGGGCTCTCTCGCCCCTGGTTGGCAATGCCCGTGATCAAAAGTACTAGACATTTATAAGTTATTACAAGCTATAATGTAAATTTATTTAATTGTAGATATATAATAAAAATTTAAAAAAATGAAAAATTGAAATTTTTGCTGTTTTTTTTTTCAAAATTTTGACCGCTTCTGCGGCGGTAATAGAAATGATTTCACCATAATGAAATTTTACTAGAACATTACTAACATCTTGATGTAGCTGTTGCATTCTATTAGAAATTGTATCGGTATAGTTAAATAATTTAAATTTTGTTTTCGATTTTTTTAAACTTGCCCCTTTGCGGCGGTAAAAGATATTAACCATTTGGTGTAATACTTTGTGAATTTATTCCTTATTACCAATGGCAACTTTCCCGCACTATTACGTTTCGATTATATAAATTTCGGTTTTTTCGACCCACCCTAATATACATTTCAATATTTTCTTAAAACCATATTTTAAATTCTTCTACTATAATGAAATGGGAAATATCGAATGGAGAATTGTTGTTAGCAAAATTCCTCAATATGTTCTATACTTTATCCTGCATGCAATTTTCATAATTTCATTTTTCTTTATTACGTTTTAAAAGGTAGTAACAAGAATTATTAAATTTATTTATGTTTTCTTAATATTATTAGTGTTATGTGGCGCTAATATGTTTCATGATTTTTCTCTTCTAGAATAATGCCTCTAAATTACTCTTAGCTATTATGGAGAGCCGTGGTGATAGCGAAAATGCTGAAAGAATTCTGTATAACATGAGTCCTAAGCAGTTAGTGAGTACTTTAGTTCATTGTTTTATATTATTTTGTTAGCTTGTATGGATTTTGTTATGTTGTTTTGATTTACTATTTAATAATAATTACTCTTCTAATAATGGACAATCAGATATTTTCTGCAATTTATTGTAAAGCACTTATTTAAAATGAAAACTGGCACTTGGAGCATGGCACCATCTATACTTCTATATTATGTTTGCTAAAATTAAACATACATTTTTATTAAAATATTAGCAATTTAAGATAATTTAGACTCCAGCCCATGGAGCCTGAATAAAGATAAAAAATACTCTCTCACTTCCCGAAGAACAGCCCTTCCACAATGTTATGTTCTGGAAGTCGTAAATCACCCTTATAGACAACTGACCGCTCACTGCTCTCGTAATATTGAGGGCCACCAAGCTCTTTGTCCATCTCACACATAAAGCTATATGGTATTTTGCACAACCGCGCATCTTGGCATCTTCATGGTATTTATCACCAAACAATGTTAGGAACAGCTTGAATAGGTCACTTTTGGGGCAAAATCTGTTTGGCCCCATATAGGAAAAGACTATGTTTGTTTCAGAAGATATCAACCCTTAAGAATCATCGACATAATTGGTGACTTTTACTGATGGAGATCAGACTTTTTTTTTCTAATTATATGAATTTTATTTTTCAACATCGATCTGTTGAAATCATCAGTTCTTCCCTGTATTTATGTGTGGTGGATAATAAGAAAAATAAACATTTTTAATTAAATTAATTTTAAGTTTATATAGTGGGTGCATTTGATCTTGAATGATGATTGTTTTTCTTTTTTAATTTAACTAGATTTTGATAAAAAATTTCAGAACTAGATTTCGATAAAAAATTTCAGCTGTCAGACTCTTTCATTTACAAAATAATTATGGTCAAAATCGATATAATATATATAAATAATTGAGTTACTATATCAATTTACATTTAATTCATGTTTTTTTAAAAACGAAATTGTTATCTATACTAATAAAAGAAAGTTTTGCTCTGTGTGTGTGTTTGTCTGTCCATTTGTTTGTCTGCGATGGCTAGCAAAATCTAACCCACCTAGAAGCATGAAAATTTAGATTTATGTAGTCCAAACCCTTTCCTGGTGCATCTGAGCCTCAGAATTTTATTATTTTGAAAATTAGAGTGGTTATTAATTAAAAACTGATCAAAGATCACAAATAAAAAATCACTCTTCCGAAATCCACGCATCCATGCTCAGAAGCCCTTTATCCATATCTCTGTAAATAGAAGAAACAACGCACGAGTCATCCCGTTTCTTTTGTAAGTTTCTGAAAATACAGAAAAAACGTCTACAAATTCTCAAAGAGCGTACTTTTACGTCTCGAATGATCCGGTTGGTTCGAAAAAATTTCATATTTAAACCTTTAAAAAAAAAAAAAAAATCAATATGCATCTAATTCATGATTTTTATTTTCTCCTGTTTTCCAAGCCTTGCATCCACCGGACTACAAGAGATACGGAGAAATGAAGGTCACCAAATTAAAGAGCTGACTTAACCCTTTTCAAAGCCACCTTTGGTTTTCAAAATACGAAAATTAACCTTTCGAAAAAGTATATTTTCTGTATGCTGTTTCACGATTTCTGCGATTTTTTAAAATTTGCATTGGTGGTTCAGAGCAAGGTACGAAAAACTAAAAATACCAGACAATATCTACACTTATTCCTGTTTTAACATCTGTATTTGTTTTTGAAAAATTAAAATATTAACCCTTCGAAAAAAATTCGCACGCAGGACTTACTTTTGCGAATTCCGATTTTCTGCGATATATAAAATCTGGCATCGGCTTTCTAAAATAACCAAACAAAAAACAAACACACCTAAAGACATCTACGTTCTATCGGGTTTAGGTAGTAACCTTTTTTTTAAACAAAAATTTACGTTAACCCTTTCGAAAACATTTTTCACCGTAAGTCAATTTTGCATTTTTAACGATTTCTCCTATCTTTAAAAATTCAAATCGGCGTTTATAAACAAGGTATGAAAAACTAAAAATACTGTGCCTAATCTACATCCCTTTGCTTTTTAAAATCTGGTATTTGTTTTGAAAATTTTTCATTTTAACCCTCCAAAAAAAATCCTTTCCAAAACTCATTCACGCACTTTTCGTTTTTCTGTCCAGGTTTAAAAGTCGGCATCGACTCGGGAAATACGAATACGGCAGGGTTCCCAGCATCATGGAAAGTCAGGGAAAATCTGGAAAGTCATGGAATTTCAAAGTAGTCAGGGAAAATTTAAAATATATAGAAAAAGTCAGGGAAACTACAAATATTTTCTAAAAAGTCATGGAAAAGTTTTGGAGAAAAAAATGAAAAATGATGCAAAATTCATCATATAGTCTCAGGGAAAAAATAGAGAATTTTGAAGAGTGATCATAGAAAAAAAATCGCTAATTTTTGACAATGGATTGCAAAAATAAGTAACAAATTTCGTTGTATGCCTGGTTGGTCAGAGAATGTTTTGAGATATGGTCAGGGAAAGTCAGGGAATTTTTTCAGATTTGGTCAGGGAAAGTCAGGGAATTTGCCAATCATGTTTTGCTGGGAACCCTGTACGGACAAACAGTAGACTCCAAATCATTTCCAGATTTTCCTAAAAAGGCACTGTTGGGTTTTAAAAAATATCTACATTAACCCTTTCGAAACCGAATATTTGTGTAACCCACTTTTGCGATTTTCACTATTTTGGCAATGTTTACCCATGGTTAAATTTCAATTCTACTTGGAAATTTGGTTAGGTCGAGTGTTCTGAAAAGGTCTCTTCCAGAACAGATTGTGTCCCCTAGCGGTAGAAGGTGGAACTACAGGAGTATCTCTGATTCTATGGACCCGATTATGACGGGGTTTGGCTCATTTGACTTTATTTCGATAGCCTTACAGATTTCAATCATATTTATATAGAACAGAATGTTATTATCTCAGGCCCGGGCAATGCCGGGCTGATTAACTAGTAATGAATATAATTTAATCAAATAATGATGAATTATAAATGTATGGTATTTTTCGTGCATGTTGCATGTTTTTTCACCCTCTAAAATTTACTTTAAAAAATCAAAATTTGCTTGATATATGAAGATTTTGAATTTGACATTCTCATTGTTATCTGTATAAATTATCATGAGGTATTAGAATCTTGCATGGGTCAGGTTGTATCCAACACCGAACACAACATTTCCACTTAAAGTCAACTCGAAAGCGGCCCTGAACCCGACTTAAAATGAAAAAAAAAGTCAACTGAAACTGACCCAAAAAGTTCAAACTCAAACCCGAAGTGAAGTAAAATCAATCCATATTTTAATACAATTATTGAAAAAGAGTCTACAATTACACCTTTAATATCAATTTTATCTTTTTTGTATAAAAATGAACACATACACATTCACTAATATTCAAATAATATATAGTTTTTCATTTGAAAACTATTTAGGACTTTCTTTTGAAAAATCGATTCAACCGAACCCACCCCGATAGAGTCAAAACCTAACCCATATGAATCAATGCATATAGAAGCATTTAAATTCAACCTGACATGCAGCAACAATAACAAAAATAGCATAAACTCGACCCTGCCTGATGCAGGACTCTATTGGCCACTGCTTGAATTTACGGCAATATTCTATTTTAATTTTTCTAAACACGAAACAATTCTTTATGGCTATTGTGTTGCTTTAAAAATAACTATTATAGTTTAATAGAATAAAATTATCTTATTTTTTCTCCCTGAAGGTATAAAATTAGGATGCACGTGAGAGTGCAGCATATATGTAAAAATACGGCAATGTTGATTTTGATTTTAAGCTTTTAAAATAAATTAATACTTTAATTAAACATCTATTAAGAATAGTATTTTTGCTAGAATAATAACCTTACATTTAACATGAGTAGTTTATATATTTTTAAAGCAATATAAAATGTGCTTTTCTTGTAACATACACTTGCAGCATTATTACTGCACTGAAGATGTGTCGGCATTCTTTAAAGTTAAAAAAAAAAAAAAAAGAAAGAAAAAAGTTTTTTTATAAGTGTGCCAGTGACAACTTCACTGCAAATCAGAAAATCTCCAACTTCAATTTCTCTTTCTTTACTTTCAACATCATCAATAATAAGGTTTTCAATTATCTAATACATAAAATATATGCTCCCAAATTTTGGTAAAATGTAAATATGTATATATATTTCTTATTTTTTCAAAATTTAGTTGTATCATTTTTGCACAAATCTTGTTTTGTTTAGACGTGGTTACTATTCATGTTATAGTCGAAAATATAGCCTTAGTGTCTAGTTTACTGTCTTCTACTACACTGACATAGTTATAATATAGATTAGGTGCCCCACCTGTGAAATAGGTCACGAGCTGCCACTGTATATACAGTAGACTCCCTTAAATCCGCATAGCTGGGGACCAGAGGTTGTGCATATTTTAGAATTTTGCAGATTTCTGGTCACTGTTTTGTTTACATTTTTTAAACGGTAATTTGAACATAATAATGCACTTGAAATCATAATGAATGCTTACAATAAGGTAAAACAGTAAAGTAATAAAATAAAATAATACAACTTAAGATAATTTAAAAAATGTTTAAAATATTAAAAGTAAATGTTGATGTGATAAAATATAAACAAATTAGCATGCTACGCTGGTCAATTTCTCTTAATGCACCTTTAATCAAACGAAATATTGACCTTGAATTTGACCTTGTGTTTTAAAACCATATGGACCTTTACTTGGAATGTCCTTCTGCATTTCTGAAAATGATACAAACGCCATTGCGTTATTACATTTTTATTGTGTCAGACAAAATTTGGGCTGTTAAGGACAAACTCTTTTAGTTGATCATTTACAGTAGGATATGGTTAAGAACGATAAAACGATATGCTATATACTATAATCATCCTTGAAAACTCACCTAACTAACAGTGAAGGTTCCGTCAAAATCCATTTAGCAGAATATTTTTAAAATGCTAAGCTTTCATAACCAGGTACATCTGATTATAAAACTTTCCCCCATAATTCTATAACTAAGCAAAGTAGAACAATAAGTGAGATACTAAAACCATCTCTGATAAACTATATAACTAACAGTGCAAGTCCAACAAAATCCATTCCGCAAGGTTAGTAAACATTTCCGTTTTGAATCAGCAAAAATGTAAATTATAATTTAATAAAAAGTATTTATGATTCAAAAAGTAGTAAATTAAAATGTTTTGCATGCTTACATAATATAATTAAATAATAATTTTCAAAAAAAGAGATTCTCGTTGAATAAACAGCGAGTCACAGTGCTTGGCACGGTTTGAAATAAAAATTATTTGCACATTCAGGGTTGAAATAAATGGTGTGGTATTATTCTTGAGAAGATGGTTGAAATATATTATTTTATGATCGTGTTTAATTAGTACAATTGCAGTTAGGTTATTTTGCAATAACCCTTTCTTTTAGATATTTAAAAGAATTCTTTAAGGTCACTGAGAAAATATATAACTAAAAAGGATCTCACCCAAAACAGTCGTATGTTGAAAAGATGGAGACATGAAGAAGACTTGAATCATAAATAAAGTTCTTTATTAATTTCTTTCAAAGAAGAAGAAATATATTCCTTCCACTTGGCCACCATGAGAACGGTAAAACCCATCCTGGTTTTTATTTTATTTTACACGAAGACTTCGTCGTTCTGCAGGGCATCATCCATTAAGATTTTTAACTTGAAAAAATAAAATGGCACAAAATAAAAAAAAGTAACATGTCCAATTCCGGCGACTCCCATCAGACAAACTGCCTCAAAAAGTAACGGAAAAATTATATATATGATACATACGGGAAAGGCCAAAGTGAAATCACGGGCCTTTCAATTTAATTGATTAAAATTTAAAGTCAACGATAGTAAAACAAACGAATCGCCGCTCTCAAAACAAAACCAAAAGTAAAATGATCCCCTATACGCCAACGCAGCAACGCGTCAGAGCTTTTGAAAATCCTACGTACGGCGAGATTTAAAAAGAGCCGCTCCAACGGTGAATCAAGGTCAGAGCCATGCATACTGCGCATGTGCGACTGCCGCCGATGGAGGAGAGAGCGATAACGGCTGCGGAAAAAAACTAACAATGCGCGTGCGCCGCGAACGAGGTTCCGATGCAATGTAAACAAACCGCCGATGGGGACAAAGTATCGCTAAAAAGAATGAATGAAGCAGTATTTAAAAAAAGCACGAGGGCTAAAATAAAGATAAATAGCGAAGCACCGTAATACGCACGCACAAAAATGCCGATAAACAAAACATTAAAAGAACGGTAAATTAAATAATGTGAGAATTCATCTCACAAATGGTGCATTAGCATACATTTTGGCATGATGTTGGTATAATGGAAAAGTGTCAAAAGGTATCCAAAAAACCTCGTACCAAATTAGGCCAATTCTCTGTAGACTCTATTATTGAATAGATTAGCTTTAAAAAAAATGAATAATTGTGTTACATTATGGTGTCTATGGGGTTTACATTATGCTGTCTATGGAGAGAAATCATTTCTGTTGAATTTTAATGAAGTTACAATACTTCAAATATATTGAAATTGATATGCCTCACTGAGGTGGTCTAAAATATGCTATTTATTGAGAATTAAATAAAAATGATGCACTCGTGACATCATAATTCACTTTTAAATTTTAACAGAATAATAAGGCTACTATAGCGAGATTTAGGGATCGGAGAACTTATACCGGGAAAAATTAATGAAGTGATGATTCTCACGAAAAATACTCCGATTGAATCCAAACCTGAAAATTCAATTTTGAAAATAGTACAAGTTAACTATCCCAAAATCTCTCTATATGGCGTAATCTCAAGTGACAGTAACATTGCGTTGTGAAATAAGTTAAATTAAAAGGTTAAAATTTAATGTTGGAATATTAGAATTTAAGTTGAAAGCTTAATTGTAAAATTTAAGAATGATAAACATTTTCACCAAAGTTGATCCATCTGAAATAGGTGAAATGTAAATTAAGAAAATAAATAACTCACCAAATAGATGACACACATAGATTTATTTGAAGCAGAAAGAGCACTCACAAAATACTAATATGAAAAGAACTTCATTTGATTATATTAATTCACATTCTTTCTTCTTTCACAATAATTCTTACCAGATAATTTTAAATAATTTTAAATCATGAGAATACATTCAAAATGTATGATGTTCAGTCCTTTTAGATTAATTTAAAATGTTATTCGTTTAAATAAGTTTATTGTTTCAAAATTTAATGTTCGTCATTAAGGATGTTCTTGAAGATTAAAAAAAAGTCTCTCAGAAAAATGGCAGATTCTTTTACAAGGTGCTCTCAGTTGTCGATGAACATAATTTTTTATACTTGAAGTGAATTGCTATTGTTATATGGATAAACTCAAGAAATGGAGTTCATTGTTGGAATAGGAAAATAAAGAATATGAACGTTTTTCTTCTATCACGCTTGCATCTATCTAATGAGAAATCACTCAGGGATGTACGAAAATTTACGGACTGGCTCTCAGAAAACGCTGAAGAATGTAGGTGGGTCTAGATGTCAAAGTAGATTGGCAAGCATCTAATTCTGCTGGTTCAATTTAATACATCGTAAATACTCTTCAATAAATTAGCGATAGCTAATAAATAGCTCAAGATGTCGAAAAGAGATGGTAACACTGCTCCGTAGCATCTAAAAAATCTTAGTATCTCTATCTCTCGAGAAAATCACAACACATTTCCACCCACTAAGAGAATAACTTCATCCAGTGCCGGAACAAACTCAACTGCCGCCAGGCCAGGGGCCCGACAGCCTAAAAAAAACGTTGTTAGTCGATCAAACGAATTTGGCGAAGTGATTCTCCTTCAATACTCAAAGTACGATCTCTCTCTGAGATTTGAAATCTCCGCCAATCAAAAAAGAGCATCTCCTAACGGTTCCGAATCTAACTGTCGCGCTCGTGACACCACCTGATGGATTTTTTGAAGAAGCTCACCCACGCGGTCAAAGTCAAATATTAACTGTTGACGACACGTCATTGCGAATGTTCTATGAGCTTCTATCTGTCACCTTGAATCGGACTGACAATGACCTTGCCTCTCGTGAGTCACTGACCCAGATACAAATGCGCGGGAACTAAGAAATAATGCCTGCTTGTTTACCCGAAACATCCAAATACTCATCAATGGCGTCTGATCGCAAATCTCGACGAAATTCAAAACAGAAAAAACGAAAGTAATTAAAAATCTATAATTGCCAATCTAATGGATGAAAACAAATGAAATTTTAGCAATCTAAATAAAATTAAATTTTCTTTCCACCAGATATGTTTTTGAAAGTAAAATATTTAAATTAAGAAATTTTGAAAAATGATTATTGGACTTAGAAATTTTGAAATGAAATATGGAAAAGTTCGCGATTCTGAAAGAATTTGCCTGAATTAAAATAAATGAATTTGAACTTTCTGAAAAGAATAAATTAACAATTAACCAATTTTTAATCAATATTATTAAAAAGGAAATACACTATATTTTGGAATAATTTATTTTAGACTGTATATTATTTAAAAGTTAGAAAAAGTAAGTTATAAATATTTTTATTTTAGATCATTTGAAATGAAGTTTAATTAATATTGCAAATTGAATAAAATGTAAATTAAATTGAATGAATAAATATCCTAAAACATATGTAATGGAAAGATTCTGAAATTAATTTATATTCTCACCAAAAGTAAACAATTTAGAAAGAATGTTAGATTTAAAATGCAAAAATGAAATTTAGCTTAATTAATTTAAATGAATTTAATGAATTTAATTAAATTGAAGAATAAATTAAAGTTAAATGTAACAATACTGAATAAATTAAGAGTTAAATTTTTAAATCATAACAGCTACTATAATTTGTGACTAGTGCTATAGCCAGTATACACATCAGGACACATTGCCATTACCATTATCTTTTTACGCGTGAAAGTTTCGCTATGGTACTCCATTGTGAAATTTGGTAATATTTGAAAAACAGCATAATCATTAGATTTGAAATTTATATCAAGAAATATACAATTTTTTACCATTCTAACGCAGTTTGTCTAACAATTTTCTGACGAATACTTTTCCAGCTATTAATTTTTTCAGTAACTTCTAATGTTTCATTTTCTGGGATTAATCTGTGGCAACGATTAGCGAAAAAGCCAGTCATCAGCAACACGTAGCTTTTTATTAAAAAGGATGATAATTAAGTATTTAGCAGAGTTAAAGACAGTAAAATCATAGCTGAAGTTACCCTGACTTGTTAAAAGTAAAATAAAGTAAAATTTATCAGAGTTCAGTTTTAAATGAACTAAAAGTAAACCTAAAAATAATTATTAAGCTATAAACAAATGAAATAAAAACATATGGTGATAAATAAGTACAAGTAAATTTAAAAACAAATTATACTTATTAAAGAGACATTAATATTATAAAAGTAACAAAAATATAAAAGATATTTAACGGAAAAATAGTTTAACATATTTAATAAAGAAGAAACAAAAAGCACTTAACTACACTTCAATAAATCCCCCAGGGATTTCATGACCACATAAAGTTGACAGTTTCAGAAAAACAGGATAAGACATCCAGAGCTAGCTTTCACTTATATAAATATTATCAGGAAACATCTTCATATAAAACTCATGACACGTAATGATTAAATATGCAATGAGCTTTATAAATGCAAAGCTTCAAAGTGCTGATTATGTGGATCCAAAGCATGTCAGGAACACGAAATAATGTTCATAATACATCACTGATAAAAAGTTCATTACGCTAATCATTGAATCAGTTCCATTCCTCACGATACGGAGCTCTCAAAACATCAGCTTTAATTCAAAACGGATGTTGCAACGTCTTTGAATCTTACGGTAAAAAATTAAAACCAAACCTACAAGAAAAAAAGCAGTCGTTGATACATTTCAGTCAAGGTAAAATATTATGAAACAGGATTGTAAAAACTGAAAAAGAACTTTAAGTTTTAAAATGCCATAGCAGCTTCAAAGCTTCGCTACTCCTTTAAAAGGTTTTAAAGAACCATTCATGCGAACATAACTTGTTCACAGAAAGCAAGGTGAACTAAAACTGAAAAAGGAGTATGCCATATACTCTTCAGCTGTTCTAAAAGAGAGAACAGACTTGTGCATGGCAGGAAAACATTAATAAGAGTTTTGCAGATTGTAAATAAAGGAAAGTGATTTAAAGATAGGCATAAGTAATAACTGCAACTAAGTGAAATAAACTTTAAAAGATATTTAAAAGGATTAGAATGTTTTAATAGAGAGGTAAATGGACTGTAATATATATAAATAGTTATTATCCAAATAAAGGTTGAATAAAAACAGGAAGAGTGAAAACCAACAGGAGATGCAGCCAGACAGTGGTAAGAAAAGTTCTATTATGTATAGCTATCAAAGGTCAATTAAATAATTAATAATGCATACTTAAATACACAAAATAATAGTGAGATAATTTTTTCTTGAATTATTTAGTGAAGGTCGCCTTATAAAGGTACACTAATAATTCACATCAAAATCGTAAAATAACAAAGTTTTATTTCATGTTAATTAAAAAAGCTTGATTAATAAATAAATTATTAATCATCGCGATTGCCACTGATATTAGTGCTATCTTGAATTTTTTAAGAAATTTATATTTCCTCCATTAGAAAACATGAGTTCAATCATATTAACCAGAATTACATATTAAAATGTGTACAGAAAGAATGATATAAAAATTAAACAAACTTGAATTTTTCACCTACATCTTAACTGTAAGTTTCATTGTTTATATCTGAAATGATGTGCATATTTCATGAAGTTGTGGATTTTAGATTTCCAGATTTGGGGGAGTTTACTGTATATATAATTTATGCATTATTATTATTATTATTCCAGGCAGTAAATTTGGCTGCTTGAATAAGTTAAAACTGATATAAAAATAATAAGCATTCTTATTCTGTTATGGGATCTATTCTAAGGAGAGATTTTCAATTATTGTATGACAAAAAGACTGTGAAGATATGTGTTTTAGCAATTTAGACACATAAAATAAGACGTACTAAAATTAAATTTTAACTTCCTGATTGTTCATTCAGTTATAAAACAGTGCATACTCAAAGAGACTCCCTAGTTCAAAGCAATGCAGTTTAAACAAACTGGAAAATCTGTACAGAGAATATACACAGATTTAATCAAAGAAAAGTAAATGAGTTTTGCATTAGGATATATATATACACCAGATTTTGAGGTATACATATGCACAGGCTGACAGTTTTAGTCTGAGATTTGGCCCAGCCTAATCCAACTGAATTTTTACAAATAATGTTCATATTTTGTAATGAACATATCCTAAAATTAAAATTCATTTCAGGTAATATGCATGCATTTTTATGCAAAAATTTTAAAGTATATCAGTTTCCAGAAATTTTATATCTGCAAGTCATGAAATATGAAATAATAATATTAAATCACGTAAAAATTATATACAAATGAAGATCCATTAAGTAATAATAATAAAGTAGTTTAAAATACAGTAGAAGATCTTTATAATGCAATTCTCTATATAACGCACAGCTTCTCAGATGTAAACAATGAATTTTGCAATTAAGAAGCACTCTGCATTCTCACATTGTAAAAAATCACTATTCTCTAGAAGACTAAATTTTATATATTAGTTTAACTTTATCTCATTAATTCAGAACTTTTTAAATAAAAAAATTGCTATTATCACAATAAAATTTTTTGAAAATGAGTAATATAAGGAATGATTTGGTCCAGGTGTATTTTGAGACTATATTTATAAAGTAAATTTAACAATGTGTGTAATGATCTATATTATGCAAAAATTTATAATCTGCACAACTCCTGGTAACAAGGAATGTAATATAAAAATACTCTACCTGTATTTTGATATGTTTCAGACATATTTGGCCATGTTTACTAGGTAAGTTTCATGATGTGTGAAACGTGATCTATATAATGCAAAATTCTGTGTAACGCACAGCCTCGTGTTTTTAGGTTTGCATTATAAAGATTTTCTACTGTAATAATAAAAAAATTTAATAAATTGTTATTGCCTTAAGGCTCTATGAGGAAAAGTCAAATTTTATTAAACAAAATTTATTAAATAAACATAAATGCAGCAGTATATAACTCTTTGAAAATTCTGTTAAATAAGTATACAATATCACAAATTTTTCAACACTGCACAGACAGTATGAGGTCCAAGTCTAACCTGGGTCTACAGAAAAAAAAAAAAAAAAGTCTTGCCTTGACCTGAGTCTGTGCAGACTTCTAATCTGACTATAAGAGATAAAAAATGTAGAAAAATATATTTTATTTATTTTTTATTAAACTTATTGATTTCTTTTCAGATATATATTTTTTTAAAATCTTAATGTCAATAAGAAAAATACACGAAGAGAAATATCTTAAATATTAACATAAAACAGGACTTTTTATTATTTAATTTTTTTTAAACTTTGCAGCATACTGAGAGATGTATATTGGGAAAAATGCTTTAAAAAATCAATTAAAGTTAATTTTATCCTATTTTTAAAAGCTAAATAGTTATTATTATTTTAATGTCAAAGGTGGATGTGGCTTGCAATGCATATCACCAAGAAGGTGAAGATGAAGAGGATGAAGATGGTGAAGATGTTGTAGAAGTAGATGATGGTGTTTCTCCCAAAGAAGTTGGTCATAATATTTACATTCTGTGCCACCAGCTTGCTCAACATAATAAAGAATTAGCTGCCATGTTGAAACCTAATCTTGCAGACCCAGAGTCAAAAATGAATCAGGCCTTACAGTATTATGCCAGCCATACAGCCCAAATTGAAGTATGCATATCTTTAATGTATTTCAATAATTGTTGCTTAAAATATAAAACCCATATTTAAGAAATATAATAATAAAATAGTTAAATTTTAAAATACTTTTGCATTTTTAAATTTTCTGAAATATTTAAATTGTATAAATTTTTTTAATAAAATGTTTTAGTGAACATTGTTAAATTTGTTTGAGAATGTAATTTTTCTTCGTGTGCATAGAAAGAAGTAAAATGATTGCCCAATACTTAATAATTAAAAAAACTACAAAAGTTTTATTGTAAAATTGTTTAAAAAAAAAAAAAGTTTGTCAATGTTTTAGTTTATGTTAAAAATGATTAAAATCACGTCTTACAGTGGAATTATTTATTATACTAGGGGGCTCTCCCCACTACGAGCTACGCTCACCAATCCCGATTCTGACACTGCAAACTTTAAAAACACTTTCATGAACTCTAAAATGATTACGGAAGATTGAATTATAATTGAACAACCAGTGGCGATCTGCTGTAATCAGGTTTCCATTCACTTTCTTTTGACTGAGGGATTTTAAGGCCGAATCAACTGCTGCCAAAACAGCTAACAACTGTTTTCGTGATTGATTAAATAAGATCAATTAAACATTGGAAAACCAACTTGTGTAAAAGGGTTAAGTAAACAATGTCACTGCATCAGGAAATTTTCTAACAATGCTATAGAAAATTGGGTATTTCTCCATTATCCTATCAACTACTTTCTATAAAAGAAAAGAACTGTCCCCAAAATATAGGATTTTATGCCAGAAGTGCATGACCATGGCATGGCATTCAATTGACATCAGATGTGTTACACCTGTTAGTTATGTCATTGAGTGATAGTATCTGTATTTTTAATGATAATTTAACAATTTATTAGTTATTTCGTTAATTTAAACTTATTTATTAAACACAAAAATATAGCTTTTAATTGAAGGGAAATAATATTATTTATGCTGTTTTAATATTTCCAATAATAGGTAAAATATTTTGTCAAAATAAATTAATCTCTCATGTAAATATATTTTTGAATTGAAACTATTTGGAAATATTGTTATTTGAACATTTTAAATATTACGTAAGTTTCCCCATTTAATGCTTTGAATGCATAATAATTTAATTATTTCTCTTTTTAATATTCATGTGCAAATATATTTTTTATTGTGTAATTTTCTACATTTACTGCTTTTAATACGTGATCATTTAATTATTATTTTAAAGTTTTATTTCTGTTTTTAATAGTTATGTGTAAATACATTTGTTAATTGAAAGATAATATTATTATGTGCACTATTTTACAAATTGGCAACAATTCAAATAATGGAGTTTATGAAATATGAAATAAATCTCAATCAAAATAATGAAAATTTGAATAAAAAATTGAAATAAAACTTCAAAAAATTAGTCAGATTAAAAAAATAATTGCACTCTACACACCACAAGCTTGTCAACTATATCCTTATAAATTATGGTTAAATTCCTATGCATAGTTTTCGTTCCTATAAAAAATTTTAAGAGAACTATTTTGACCGATTTTAATATTAAATATCTCTTAAAATACTTCTTCGATTTAAAAACTGTCTGCTTCAGTGTGTTTATCGAACATTTCTGTATAAAACTACAATCTTTCATATTTTTATGTGCAATAATTTTCTGAATATTAGGCCAGAAAGACCTCAAGGTACAAAAAATGCATTGAATTTTGACGGCGATGGGTTTTTTTTAATATATATATTTTCTCTGAAGTGACTTAGAATTTTCCCAAAGAAGAGATTGTTTTATTTTCCTTTTCAGCCAAAACTGTTACAAAGTTACATTTGATTAGTGTAACAACTTGCTTTAATTGGACAATAATTATTTATATAGCGCCACATTTTATTAGTGTAACAGTAAAAACTTGCTTTAATTGGACACTAATATATAGAGTCATTCTTTGAAAGTCAACTTTTTCAAAATATATTACTTGCAATTAATATGTTTGTAAATGTGCCAGAATCACTCATTTTTGATGCCAATTTACTTGTAGATCTGATTACTGTGTGTGTAACTGCACTATTTAAATTAATATGGTAGAACAATATAAGAGATAGTTTTGTGCTGACAAATAGCATGCTAGTTATATTAGATCAATTCTCTTTTTCTTTGCTTGTTAAAACCATTTCCTTATAACATTTGAGTGTGCTATAAAATAAACTATTTGACTGTACTAACTATAGCTGTATTAACTGACATTTTTTACCCAATATATGTGTATATTTTCTTTTAAATTAAGAAAGTATATATAAAACTAAACCTTCTTTATCATGGCAAAATAAAATGTTTAAATCTTTCTTATCTTACAGATTGTTCGACATGATCGTACTATGGAACAAATTGTATTTCCTGTTCCTCAGATATGTGAATTTTTAACTAGGGAATCAAAGATGAAAGTCTATTATAAAGCAGAAAGAGATGAACAAGGAAGCAAGGTATGAATGAAATAATACACTTATGAACTTCCTTATACCTTATTATCATTTTACATATAATACTAAGGGGGGGGGGGGGGAACTATCTGAATGTAAGAAATTTACAACAATTTAGAATCTTTTTGTATTATTTTTTTTAGGTATCGGACTTTTTTGAAAGAACTGATGATTTATTTAATGAAATGAAGTGGCAAAAAAAGTTAAGAGGTAATTTGTTTCCATAATTTTTATTTTCATTGTTGATTCTTTATAATAATATGAAATCTGTGTGTGTATGTGAGAAAGAGAGAGAGAGAGAGAGAGAAAGTGATTGAATGATATGTAAAAAATTTGAAAGGCTAATGCAGATAGTATATTTAACATGTTGATTACCATGTGACCAGCTGATAAATCACATGGCATCTTTAGTAAGGTGTTGTGTGCCACACAGATGTTTATTAACTTCAATTATTTTTTAATCGCTTTACAAACTTCTTTAATTCTGCTTTCATATATTCATATTTATTATTACTGATGTCAACATCCTTTTTCTATTTATATACAAAATGCACAATGATGAGTGACGTATCATATATAAGGTTTTTGAACAGACTTTTAACATAGTACACTGTCATTTGTTTGATTAAAGATTGCATTTAATTGAAAATTAATAAAAAATTTTAATAGTAAATAATCTTAAAGATTGCAGTGAGAAAGCCTCACACGGTGTAATGGGGTTGGCTCGCATGTGATCGCTGAAATATAACAAATAATGTAATAAAATCACTTGTTAACTTTAAATTAAAGTGTAATTATTGCTGAAAGTTATAAAAAACATAACATAAAAGGTTTAAAAATAACTTTTGATATAGATATATAGATGACATATGTTTCCTTCGCTCAAACAGCGACATCTTCAGATCAAAATGATAAATAAAATATTCTCACAAAGTTTTTGAAAATTATAAGCAAAAATGATAATTGAAACCCACCATGGCATAGAATGTACTGTATATAGAAAACCAATAATTAATCAATCCACTGTTCCAAATAATGCTTAAGTGCCATTTTCTTATAAAGTTTCTGCCTTTAGACATTTTATTAGAAGAGCCTTTACTGTCTGTACCCCTAATCAATTAACTAATGAAATAAATAAAATATGTGACATTGCAAGAAATAACGGATACAAAGACAGCACTTTTAATGAACAAAACTCAAAGCTATCAACTTTACAATATTTTCCTTTGAATTTAGAAAATTTTTAATGAACAAAACTCAAAGCTATCAACTTTACAATATTTTCCTGGATTCTTGAAAGATTAAAATATAAACTTAGAAAATTCAATATCTGCCTTATCGCAAAACATTCCACAAAATTTTAATAACGTAGTATGTAGAAAAATAGATCCAATAGAACCTGATCAACTTTCCGGCGTTCATGAAATCCCATTCACCAAGGCATTACAATACTATATAGGAATGACAAACAGAAAATTTAAAACGAGAATAAAAGAACATATGGCAAGTATCAAATATGACAGAAGAACTACTGCCTTAGCTAGACTACATAGAATAGAGCCGTTACAGATTGATTTAAAAAATAGTAGAATAATTTTTCCATCAAGAGTTTATTTCCCCTCCATTATCCATGAATCAATAGAAATATATTTGCGAAACGATAACGTTTGCAACGAATCAGCTTCTTTTGAATTACCTAAAATTTGGCACACGACGCTTTACAAATAAAAAAATGCAATAAAAATTTAAATAAGATAGTAATTTTTACGTTTTTCCAGTTTGACCTATTTAAGCACCTACTTACATTGGACATGTGATCTCATGATTTATGTTCATCATTTTCAAAAACTTTGTGAGAATATTTTATTTATCATTTTGATCTGAAGATGTCGCCGTTTGAGCGAAGGAGACATATGTCATCTATATATCTATGTTAAAAGGTATTTTTAAATCTTTTATGTTATGCTTTTTATCACGTTAATTTAATGCTACAATATAATTTTTAATATTCCAGTACTAAAAAAATCGAGGTAAGCAAAAATAACATTGATAAGTTTTATTGTTAACGGCTGCCAGTGACAGTGACACCTGGGATAGTTATGTATTGTTGTTGATACTATATCTTAACCGAGAAGGAATGATGTAAATCATACACAACAAATTGTTCGTTTGACTTATTGAAATCCTCTTTAATAAAAAGCTATGTGTTGCTGATGACTGGGTGTTTCGTTAATCATTGCCACAGATTAATCTCAGAAAATCCTTTTTAATAAAAAGCTGTGTTGCTGACGACTAGGTTTTTCGTTAATCATTGCCACAGATTAATCTCGGAAAATGAAACATTTGAAGTTACTGAAAAAATTCATAGCTCAAAAAGTATTTGTCAGAAAATTGTTAGACAAACTGCGTTAGAAAGGTAAAAAATTGTATTTTTCTTGATATAAATTTCAAATCTAATGATTATGCCATTTTTCAAATATTGAATTTAAAAAATTACCAAATTTTACAATGGAGTACCATAGCGAAATCTTCACGCATAAAAAGATAATGATAACGGCAATGTGTCTTGACGTAAATATACTGACTATAGCACGAGTCACAAATTATAGTTGCCTTATTATTCTGTTAAAATATAAAAGTGAATTATGATGTCGCGAGTGCATGATTTTTATCTAATTCTCGACGAGTAGCATATTTTTGTCGACCTCAGTGAGGCATATCAATTTCATTATATTTGAAGTATTATGAATTGTCACTTAATTCAAATCCAATTTGAATCCAATGGAAATGATTTTTCCCCATAGGCACCATGATGTAAACCATATAGACACCATAATTTAACACAATTATTCATTTTTTTTATGCTGACCTATTCCATAATAAAGTCTACTGAGAATTGGCCTGATTTGTCCTTAACAGCCCAAATTTTGTCTGACACATTAAAAATGTAATAACACAATAGCATTCTTATCATTTTCAGAAATGCAGAAGGACATTCCAAGTAAAGATCCATCCATAAGGTTTTAAAATACAAGGTCAAATTCAAAGTCAATATTTCACTTGATTAAAGGTGCATTAAGAGAAATTTATCAGCGTAGTGGGTATAGCTTGCTAGTATTTAATAAGATGAGAGTATATGAAGTATAAGATATCTGTTAGGTGTTAACATAAAGAGAGTTTTGAATTTATAAGGATAAATTTGATATGTTAGCAGTGATCAGTATGTTACAACAATTTTAGAAACTCTGTGGAAAGCGCTTAAGTACACTAAAAAGGGAGAGGCTAGTGCTTAGCCATTATATGATTCAGACAGAAACAAATGCATAAATGAGAAATAAAAACAAGCTATAAAAGAGTAGCAGATGTATTTTTATACCTAGAACATTTTTTTAAGTTGGAAAATGATTGATCATGCATTGTGACTAATGATTAGAATTTTACATAGGCATGGTTAACGACCAAAATAGTTTCATTATTTCTTTCATTTATTTAGAATGGGAAAACATAGGGCTTAAGATCCCTCTTACTTGGAGACTGGGATAAAAAATTGAAATTACAGAAAAAAAAAAGCAACAGATGTAAGAAATCATGAACTTTTTGACAAAGGGATTGCTAATTCAATTCACGCCCTTGCTAATTCAAACTTGTTGGCACACTTCTTTGAATTATGGCAGTGTAGTCGGAGTCAGGCCCATTTTTAGGCAAAAGAGTATGAGTCTCTAAAAAAACAGGCCGACTCAGACTCCAGCTTGTTTTTTGACAGTTTGAAGTGAAATTAAACCAATTCTATGTAATTTTAAATTTATGAACTGAATTATTTTTAGTTTTGGACTATATATATACCAGACAGCTCAGGTTACACAGGCTTGATATACTGCTCAGTATACAGCATATATGAAAACTGTTTTTAATTGAAATCTCTAGTTTATATTTTATAATTTTTTTCCTGAGTCTGCGATACCCAAAATAATGGTGCAACAGTGAAATTTCTGTTATCTTTTTTCTTTCAATTTTCGGGCCTGCAAGATCCGAAATAAAACTGAAATTAATGCCGAAAATATAAAATTTTCACCTTTTCTTTTGAATCCGCAGAACCCAAATTATTTCCCAAATAGTAAAATTTTCATCTTTATTTTTCTTTCCTACATCGGAATTTTTCGGGTCTGGAAGACACACAATAACTCCGAAATTGCAACTTTTTTCATTTTTTTTTTATCCAAGTCAGCGAAATCTGAAATAGTAAAATTTTCATTTTATTTACTTCTTTAGATTTTGATATTTTGATTTTTTGGGTTTACAGGACCCAAAATTGTGCAATTAATAATGCTAAAAATATAAAATTTTTGCCTTTTTTTTTTTTTTTTTTTTTTTTTTTTTACAAAGCCGTGAGAACGGAATTAATGCCATAATAGTAAAATTTTCACTTTTATTTTTCTTGTATTTCCTCGTAATTTTTCGGATTATGGAGACTTCAATTGATGCTTAAATTGTAAAATTTTTGGGTCTGTGGGAATGGATATAAAACCAAAATTAAACATCCTTTTGCCAAATTTTGGTATAATATATATTTGATATTACGCCCCATATTTGGCATAAAATATTTTGGTTATTGTCTTAAAATGACATACCAAAATAATATATGTTGTTTGGATTCAACTGCTAGATCTTTGTGTGTGTTATTCAAAGTAAATTTTGGAAATTTATTAGATTTCAGCTGTTGTTTCTATCTAATAGCTTCAAATTTATCTTTTCGATTGCAATTTACATGCATATAAATATTTTACATACAGTTTTTGCACAGTTTTGACATAATTACATTTTACCACTTATAAAATTTAATGCACATTGTGTTTTTGTGTGAGTGTGTAAAGAGTATCTGGGAGGAGAGGGGAGGGGATGTTTAAAATATTTTCAGTCTTGACCAGAGCAGATTAATGCAGGTGCAAAGTTCCACGGGCATTTTATAAGAATATTTTTGCCTTATTTTTAAACAAAAATCTGCATTTAAAAAAGGTGAAACTTTTCATACTAAAATACAGTTGGAAGTTTGCCGCTGCAGTAATTGTGTCCTAGTCTTGACTACCTATCACAGCTTACACCCACAGTTCATCCAAAGAAATGAAGTGTAAAAAAAAAAAAAAAAACCTTATCGGTCGATATGCACATTATATGCTTCAAGGTCAAACAGGAATGTGCCAGTAGGTTGCACTGTTGCCAGTTGGTTTTTTTTTATTGTGATTGCTTGATTGCTGCCATTTTTTTTAATAATAATATTTTGTTTATTTAATGATAAATTTAATAAAGCGACTATTACTATTTCAAAACAAATGAAAGCAATGAAGCAATCTGAATAATAGGAATCAACAGGCAATTCTAGTACTTTAGCCATCCTGGAGTCGCAGTCAGTTCCTTTAAAATTTCAGGAGTTAGAGTCAATCATTTTTCCCACCAACTCCGCAGCCCTGATTATGTAAGAGTTAAATAAGCCAGACTCTTGTAGTAACTCTGGTCTGACTTACCAAAATGATTACTATGTAACCAAAGGATTAATAAAGTCAGGTCCCCATGAACTTGGTGTAATTACTGGCTATCGACATTGTAAAGTAAAATAACTGCATAAAATACCTCATAAGAAAAAAATAATCACCAGTCAATCACAGTGAGCAAATTCTAAAGGTTGATTGATGTCAATGAAAAAGTAATGAGCGCCATTTATTGCATGTTTTTTTTTTTTTTGCAAGCTTAAATTATGATTTTTTTTTATTTATTTAGGTCAACCATTACTTTATTGGGTTAGCAGACATATGTCAATGTGGAGTACTATTGCCTTCAATTTAGCTGTTCTAGTCAACATAATTGTAGCTATTTTTTATCCTTTTCCTGATTTTTCAGGTTGGTACAGTTTATTTTATTTTCTATGTGATTAATGTGAATTTTTCTGTAAATTATAAAATGAATATGTAAACTTTTACATTTAAATAGTTCTTGACTCATTATTTGTTTAATTTAATTTATTTCACCAAGTCTTAAGAGACTTACTAAGACTTAATGGTTTATAGACAAAACTGTAAAATTAGGCAGCATTGTGGTTGGGAAAATTCAGAAACTAAAAATCCTTTGTTTTGTGAGTCCAGCCAATTCCATTGCTTAGCATTAAGCAAAAAATAATACTCTCTTATATACCACATTCATAAGCAAAAGATATTGCTTGATTGTTTGTAATCAGCGTTGGAATATCTGCAAATTTTTTGCATGAAGGAATGAAAATGATTTTGTAATTGTACAAAATCATGTATAATTGCTAAATGATAGATAACATCCATCAACTGCAAAAAATATGTGACAAACATTAAAAAACAAAGTAATTTAGTTTTTTACGCAATTTTCTTTTGCAAGATGTTGAAAACAAGCAGATTTCTCATACTTTTAATAATGAACAATTCACTTACTGAGGAATAGAAAAATGTTAAGGCTGTTTTGAAAGTCCAAAATGCTACTTTCTGACATATTCTCGAGTTATTTTTATTCTTAGGCGCATGAAATTGTCAAAAGCTGTTATTTAGAAACTAAGAAATCGAATAGCATTTTCTGTTTTTACTTTCTTCTATCTATAATAGAAGAAAGTATTGTAATCGAAATTTTTTTCGACTCCCGGTTTTCGACGGATTTACACGTTTTAGGGGTCAGAGATTCCGAAAAACATGTTTTTACAAAATGTCTGTCTGTCCGTCCGTCCGTCTGTCCGTCTGTGTGGGTCTTTTTTGTACCATCGAAAAGTGTATGAAGTTATGCTTCAAATTGAACCTAATTTTTTTTCTATGTTTTTGGCTATGGCAAGCAGATTCTATCAGAATGTGGGGATATTTTGACGAAAGGAGGCGCTGCGATCGATATTTTTGTTCCATTTTCACTATTGTACCATCTAAAAGTATATGAAGTTATGCTTCAAATTGAACCACATTTTTTTTCTGTTTTTGGCTATGGCAAGCAGATTCTATCAGAATTTGGGGATATTTCGACGAAAGGGGGCGCTGCGATCGATATTTTTGTTCCATTTTCACTATTGTACCATCTAAGAGTGTATGAAGTTATGCTTCAAATTGAACCAGATTTTTTTTTATGTTTTTAACTATGGCAAGCAGGTTCTATCAGAATTTGGGGATATTTCGACAAAAGGGGGCGCTGCGATCAATATTTTTGTTCCATTTTCACTATTGTACCATCTAAAAGTGTATGAAGTTATACTTCAAATTGAACCAGATTTTTTTTTCTATGTTTTTGGCTATGGCAATCAGGTTCTATCAGAATTTGGGGATATTTCGACGAAAGGGCGCGCTGCGATCGATATTTTTGTTCCATTTTCACTATTGTATCATCGAAAAGTGTATGAAGTTATGCTTCAAATTGAACCATATTTTTTTTCTATGTTTTTGGCTATGGCAAGCAGGTTCTATCAGAATTTGGGGATATTTCGACGAAAGGGGGTGCTGTGATAGCCAAATTCAAAAGGTCAAAATAGCCAAATTCAATTTCAAATTCAAAAAGATGTGCCAAAAAATTAGAAATCCTACAATTTTTTTCGTTAAATGTTCAGAGAATCCGGAACAATTTTTGTTTTGCCTCTATCTTAAAAAATGCCTGAGATATAGCGGTTTGAAATTTTAGAGTGGCTGACATTTTCAAACAAGACAACAAAATTCATCCATAAACGGGTTTAACTTATGAGTTATAGTTAACATGGTTTTGGCAAATTTTCTTTCATTGTTGTAACAATTAATCCTATTATATGCTTATCACTATATATTTATATTCGCCAACGTCAAATTCTCGCCAAACTTGACGACAGTTGGCGAAATATCGCCGAATTTGGCGACCAAAATAGGTTGTCATAAATGTAGCCAACTTGGCTGTAGAGGACTAATTTGGCGATATTCTCATTCAAATTCAATGTTGACGAGAACTGGGATTGAATCTTCTTTAATTAGGTTCCACGCATTTTACCTTCGTGTTTTCCAGTAAAATTAGCTAAAATCGAAAAACCAAGAAATAGGGAGGCTATCTGTTCCTGTCGGTTCAGACCTGAAGGACTTATCGTAGTTTAGTATTATACATCAGTTGATCGCATCCCGGTAACCCGACGATTCGAAAGCAGCTGACGTACAACGGAATAACGAAAAATATTGATTTTATTGGGGATATGATAACGAATTTTGAAGTATTAACATGACTGAGATAGAAGAAAGTTTTGGGATTGGCACATCCGACTAGTTTGATAAAGTAGAGGATTTTTAAGATAATGCTGTCAAATTTAGTGCTTTCAGCAGATTTTTAGGGTGTAATAAGAAAGGTCTTCATGAGACAACAGTCGCTTATAACTCAAGATGCAATACATTTATCGAAAAAAGGAAAAAGGCTATTCAAATCCTTCAACAGTCTTCACTGCAGATTTCATGCTTTTATGTTTAAAAATTACTCTGTGGGTGTATTGGAAAGTTTTGTGCTGATTTATTATTATTTTTTTTAAAAACTTGAGAATCGTTTTAACACTAGAATGACAGACAGGATCAATTTGGCCCCTATCGATGTTTGTGAATATGTATTTCCTATACTATTGAAGTATGTATTTCTATATTTTATGACTTTTGCTTATTTGGCTTCCAGTCCATATACCTGAAATAACTTTTTCCAAACTTAGAATCCTGTATTTCGAACAGTATACCTAGAAAGACGGGAAGGGCCAAACTGGAACTCACTAATCACTCCCTGCATTTGCGTTGCACTGTTTCATTCTTAGTATGACCTTGGAAATAGCGTTCCCAGTAATTTGAGTTCATTTTCTCCCTTTACATTCTGTTTGCTTCCCCCCCCCCCCCCCCCTACATAAAATGGCTTTTACCGACTGAGTTACGCATCTAACGCTTTGCCCATGTGACCAACGGAATGATAACATATTGTCAGTTGCTTTAGTAGTAAAGAACAGAAGAGATGTCTCGTAAATGCGGTCTCACTCATGAAGAGATTTTGAAAGAATTGCCACGATTAGATGAAATGGAGTCAGGCGATAGTAATAACAGCAGTTTAGATGAAGATAAAGAATATATTCCTTCAAAAGAAGACACAGAAAGTAGCAGTTCCAGTGATGATAAAATTGAAATGATTTCTCAAAATAGTGTTTCCGTACAAAAATCACAAGAATGTAGAAATGAGATTAGGATAGAAGAATCAAAGAAGAAATACAGGAAAAAAAAATTCGTATTTCTGATAATTCTGTATCACCTAAATTGCAGTCGGTAGAAAACGAAGTTAGCCATGAAAGTGATTCAGATTGAGATTTTTCAAGAAATTATTCCCAGCCTTCGACATCTAAGGCAGGAGGACGAATGTTTTCTCATTGGCGTGGTCGAAAACTTTGTCAGAAAACATTTGTTGGTGGTCTTGATGCACCTTCTATTGGTCATGAAGAAATTGCCGTCGACAGGACAATTTGGAAAATGATTGAACATTCTGCGACTAAAGAACGTTGTGCAACACAGAACGTATTGCAGGAATCTCAAGGGCCGACCTCGTATGCAAAAAGGAATATAAATGCAGATAATGTGATTAGTGCGTGGCATCTAATGTTCAGTCATAAAATGGTGCGCCATATAAAACAATGTACAGAAGCAGAAGCTCACCGTCAACTTGAAGATGACACATAGACAGTATTATTAGATGAATTGGACGCTGTGTTTTCTATTATATATGCAAGAGGATTATATGGGGCAAAAAGTTTCCTAGTAAATACATTATGGTCATCAGTTTCGGGACCGGCATTTTTTTCACAAACTATGCCAAGAGATCGTTTCAAAGATATTATTCAATTTTTTCATTTTGATTTGAAAACAGAAAGATCAGATAGATTCAAGACAGATAAGTTTGCATTGGCATCGACACTGTGGAACTCGTTCATTGAAAACTGTGCAGCTTGCTACAAACCAGGAGAAAATCTCACAGTTGATGAACAATTGTTGCCATCAAAGGCCAGATGTCTTTTTACTCAGTACATACTCAGTCAAAATAACCTGACACATTCGGTATAAAATTTTGGCTAATTGTCTGTGTAGTTCGAAATATATCCTCAATGGATTCCCGTATACTGGTCAGGATATCAGCAGACCTACTGATCAAGGTGCACATGAACATGTAGCGATGAAGCTCACTGAAGTATATTTAGGGAAAGGTAGAAATGTAACTACGAACAATTATTTTACATCGCTAAAACTATGTGAAAAATTGAAAGCCAATTCAACAGGCTTAGTCGGAACACTTAGATAAGTTCGTAAAGAAGTGCCACCAATGGCCAATATAGGAAAACAAACATTATACTCTACAACTTTATTCAAGAAGGACAATGATATAACGATCACATCGTATCAAGGAAAGAAGAATAAACATGTTTTGATACTAAGTTCTCTCCATCCTAATGTTGCCATTGACAGTAATGAGAAAAAGACACCCTAGACAGTTCAGTTTTATAAGCAGACAAAGTAAGGAGTGGACATTGTAGACCAAATATTACGCCTGTATACCACCAAGTCTGTAACACGTCGTTAGCCTATGCACGTCTTTTATAATGTTTTAGATATGCCTGCACTGAATGCTTGGATTTTATATAAAGAAGTGACGGGAAAGGAGAAACTTAGTTGGAAAAATTTTATTCTGCAAGATCTGCGAGCTTCATACATAGAATCTCCAGGTGGTACAGTGTCTAATATGACTCCAGCAAATTATATAAAAGACATCAGCGGAATGAAAAGCTTCAAATGCAAAGTTAAATCAAGTTGCAAAGGAAATCATACAAGGAACACTTGTATCAAATGTACAAAACCGGTTTGTGGCAAATGCGGATATACAGAAGTTCAATGTACTCATTAACTTAAGAAAACATAAAGTGTACAATTCAAAGAAATAAAGGTCAGTATAAAATTTATTCGTGTGGGGGTTGGTTTTTTCTGGTGCCCCTCTTGCTAGCAGAAGGGTTAAAACCCAAGATATCATTTTTAGCAGAGTAAAAAACAAGTGAATTCTTGAAAATAGTTTAAAATAACTTGATAAGCATGCATTCTAAAATTGTAATTAAGATGTGTAAAATGTTCTACTTACATAAGTCTTCAATAAAGATGCGAGGAATTCCATATATAACTTTATTTGGCAAACTGAACATTACTTGTTGTTCCAAAAACATAAATAAAGACAAAGTTGAAGAAATAAGGGACTTGAGCTTAGAACTATCAATGACTTTTAAACTTTATAGAAAATGTAGGGCTATTAAATATTGACATACCATATTCACTGCAGAAATTCGTCTGAAGAGGGGGAGAATATGCTTTAAACTTGATTAAATCCATCACGAGAGCAGCTAGAGACTTCACAGAGATCGTCAAATATGACTAAATACATTATGAGAGCAGCTAGGGACTCAGACATCTCACAGATGACACAGATCACAACTCCCAACTCACAGATACCGAAAATGAAATCGCTGTCCTTTTAAACTGGAGCGAAAAGCCTATCGGCCAATCAGGAACGACCATGCGATTTGCATAACTTGAAAAATAATTAACATTTCTACTCTCATTTACATAAAAAAATTATTAAATATTACCAAGAATTTAGAAAACTACTTTAAGTATAAAAATGACTTTAAAAAGAGCTTTTTACTTATTAATTAAATTTAAAACAACATTTTTAACTTAAAGAAAAATAAATGCGAGCGAATGCGATCGCAAGCAAAAATGCCGAATACGATCTGCGATCGAGAAGCGGTGCAAAACAGCTCAACCGAGCCGAGGTGGAAGAAAAAAACGTAAACAAATGCCGTAACGGCGGCTGGCGGGAGGGAAAACGAAGAACGGTAACTAAACTCAAGTCACTTTTACATTATAATTAAATAAAACATTGAAAGAAAAAATGCTTGGGAAATAATTTTCCCCACAATTCGCATATTCTATAATTTTCCTCATCTGTCTTCTTATTTGCATTTTACCTTTGTTAAGATATCAAGAATCATCGAAGTGCCAAATTGGCCCTTTTCATCTTTCTAGGTATAAGGCAACTTGCCGTCTTTCTAATGTTAAACCCACTAACTGATATTTAAATGTATAGCAGTCAGAAAAACTTCTGGTTGTCTTTGCCGTATAAACATATGTACAGTCGAGTCGATTCCATTCAAAGCCAGTTTTCCTTAAAACGGCACAGGTGCAAGAGACTTTTTTTAGAAAAGCCCTATATTTTTTAAAATGCTCATAAAAAAAAAAAAAAGATTTGAAGTATTTTGTAAGTATGGAGAGAGAGGTAGGTGTGGATCAAAATATCAACTTTCTCTCTTCAAAGGTAAAAAGATATTTTAGATTTTAGCCTCATCGGGACCCCTTATAAGCACACAGCCCCTTATGGCCAGTCCTGATTCCATTAGACTGAAATCTGAAAACTTGAGAAATCCATGATAATAAAGTTCGCAATGGATTGCAGATTTATTTAAAACTACATTCAAAAAATACACAAGAGAAAAACCCTACTACTATACCTGAGAATCAATACTTAATTGAAAGTATGTAAGTAGAACTGCTGGAGAGTTGATATTTAGCTTAAAAATTAAATTAAGATCAGAATTTAAACAAAAAAATAAAATCAAAATTAGAAAAATAGCAAATTTTAGCAGACTTTAAAATTTATATTAAAGAAATTGCCCAATTATTCTTAACCTGAGTTGTATCTGGAAATTTTATGCATGTAGGGATGAAAATTATTTTGTTATTGTTCATAGTCATGTATGATAGTTAGATAGTAAATAACATGGATGAAATTAAAAAAATATGTAGAAAACATTAAAAGGTAATTGTCTTCCCCAATATGTTGAAAACAAACAGATTTAGATAATTTTAATTAAATCATTTCTTTCAAAATGAAATATTATTATTATTATTTATTTCATTATAATAAACAAATATTTGTAGACCCTAGAAAACTAATGATTAAAATTTGAAGCTTTAGTATTAGTCTTTTAAGATTTGGTATTCTAAATAGAATACTAAAATTTATGTTATAACATTTTCACAATGCAATGAAATTTGAAAATGAAAAATAGTATTCCACTAAATTAGCACTCTTCTTTTTCTTCCCATTCTTGAATAAATACATCATTTTAAGATATATACAAATTGTGAAAATGCAGCAAGCATGCACTTGAACTTTTGCATTTTAAATGTCTTATCATTTTGTTATAAAAGAGAATGTCATCCGCCATCAATCTTTTAGCTGACCAGAAATGGTGTCCCTCATGTATCTGCCTCTTTCTGATAAAGATAGGTTAAGCAAAATTTGAAAAATGGATCACATCTTAGGCCATTTTTAAGATTGCAGATTTTTATGTATAAATGGAGGTAAATGGGAGATGTATATATATATATATATATATAGGAATATTTTATGAAATTTTCAATATTTTAAATAATATATCAATATTTTAAGTATTTTTCCCTCAATATTTTATGAATTTCCACAAAAATGTTTAAACTTTAGAACTTCCACTAAACCATTTTCAAAAGTTTTGTGGATATTTATGTAATTTGTCAAGTTTTATGTATAATTTGTTGACAATAAACATGTTTAAATTCAAACTTGTTATAATGTTTTTTTTTTTTTTTTAAGGAATGAAATTTTTTTAAAAATTGTACATGTGGCTGAGAGTACTTGCATAATATGTGGTCATTTGGATGTAGATAAATACAATTAAGTTTACAGTTAGCACTGGATTGAAATTACTCAAAAATAGATCACTGAATTGATGATTTTGCTTGTGTCAAATTTTGAGTCTACCTAAACATTTTTTAGTAAAATATACTGGTTTCTAATCTACAGATAGATCTAAAATGGCCATAACATAAATCACAATGTTACCAGAAAGGTGTATGTAATGAAAAAAGGAAAAAATGAAAAGGAATTCAGTATTTTCTGAGATAGTGGTAAAAAGAATTTTGAATAATTAATTTGACTTTTAAAATTTTGATATTTCAAAAAGAGAAGAGGGGTAATTTTAGGCTCAGTGATCGAAAGTGGTTGAAAGAACAATTAAATACAGTGCATATTGTAAAAATAAACGAAAGAGCAATTTAAATAAATAATTTCATGGTGAAATAAGTAAAACATTTTTATCTGAACATTTTAGGTACAGCATCCCTGAAAATACTAATAATTTACAATATAGGTGTGCCAACATAATATTTATATTTGAAGTTGTTTTTATTTTAAATAATTTTTTAACTGATTTAAATTGAGATACTTTCATAGATGCAAGAAATAAATTAATCATTCAATTTTATTTATCTAAATACTATATCGTTATTTAATAGAATATTTCATATGCTTCATTATTTTAAATTTACTAGTTTAAATTTTAAAAGCACATTGCTGAAAAATCAGTATATATACAATAAAAATAAACTTTTAAAAGACAATAAATAGACATCGATTGAACAACATATTTTTATTTATTTAAAAATAGAAAAATTTATATAGATAATTTTATACCGTTTGTGCACAACCTCACAAAATTTACTAACTAGTAAATCTACAGATCAGGGGCCTCAATGTCAGCTCTACATATCAATGTTTATTAATCTCACTATTTTTTAATATAATCTGCATAATATTTAATATCCTACAATCTGATTTTTTAAAGTTATATGTACATTTATAAGGACATAAGATTTATCGAAGCTTCTGGAAATTTTAGAAGTATCGCATTAAATACAATTTTCTGCAATAATATGATAAACTACTTATTCTTGTAGTTTTTTCAGAGTAAGAATACATTCCTTCAGGAGGCTCTGCCTCCCTGAACCCCCTGTTGTCAATTTAATTTTATGTTCTCAATTTCCAGTAATTGTACTATTTCATTATTTGAGTATATGTCTGAATGCATTTACTATTGTAATTTCATTAGATTAACCCTCTTCTTGTACAGGATAGTTTATCTTATCCTTAAAAGAATACTTATTTTTCAACCACTAAACATCATAATATGTTGCTGAAATTGAATAAAATTTCATGTAATAAATATATTTATATGAATGTAAATTCCTCTTATAACACTTAATTCAATTTACACATTCAACGTTTTTATCATTTTCGTTTAGAAAACCAATTTGGTCATCTTTCATTAGTAGTTAAAATAAATCCCCATCTATTTCATTAGAAAAAGCATATTAAAAATTGAAATCACCCAAAAATTACCTATTTTGTTAATAAAATTTCACGTCAAAATAATGTGATTCACTTGAATTTTCTTTTCTTGGTATTCTTTGGAATATAGTTGCTTCTCAACCATTTAATAAAGGAGAGAAAAAAAAGAAATGCATTGGAATTTTTTGTAAAAAATGAGAAATTAAAATGTTTCATATCTTTTAAATTAATGCATAAAATTTGCAATAATTTATACAATTAATTTCAAAATTCTAATAAATATATTGACAAATTTTCAAAGCGATCGGATTAATTTAAGATCTCCATTTTAAAAATTTAGCAACCATTCATTTAACTTTTATATCAATTATCCCAATGCATCATTATCCTTTTTTTTGGTGAATGTTAAAATTAAAAAATTGTCGGACTTCCCATTGAAAATCATTATGTATTAAAAGAAAATATACTATATTTTTTGAACCAATGAATCAAATTTAACCAAAAGCTATACAGCTAATTCCGGGTACTTCTCCAAACATACCTACCAAAAATCAACCTAATCGGATGTTTTTTACAGCGGTTATCGCAGAACAGACAGACAAACAGAAACCAAAAACTTTTAGCGTCTCCACAGTGAGCCTCAACTGACATTTCAGAAATTATCAATTGAAGAATTTTGTAACATTAAAATTAAATATGACATTAATATTTTTATCATACTTGTTAAAAATATATTTTTTATAATTTTAATTATCTTTTATCAAAGTAATTAGTGATTAGATTTAGTAGTAAAATAAGTTGTAAAATAAATAACCTCTCAATGAGTATATAAAAGTTCATTCAAAAATGAGATAATGATTACTGATATTGTTCCTAGATCTGACTACTCAGCACAATTTTCACTTCCTTATTTTGTGTATACTATCTTTAGTCAATACTGTTATTTCCATTTTGAAAGTAAAACAATGTATTTCATTATTGTGAGAAATCACCACTCATTGAACAATTTGTAAATTGAAGCTGAATTTTCCATTGTTCATAATGAGTAAATGGTGAGACGTAGCTTGTTCTCAATGAGAGAAAATCACTCCTGGAAGTAATTTCAAAAAGACAATAAAATATGAAAATGTTACCATCTTGTAATGCCCCTTGAGAATTCCTAGAAGGATTCTTGATATTCAATCATTGTAATAATAACTCATGTCGGATGTGGATGGTCACCTCTTAGTAAAACATCTTCAGTAAAACAGGACACATTTTCCGGCTCTAGATACAAGGTTACGTACTCTGAGCAATTTACAACTAATATTTTAAATTCAGAAATTTTTTCAAAAGATTTATCAAATACTTCGAATATGAATAAATTTTAATTTAAGGTTGTTCAAAAGTTAAAAATTTGTAGAAATAGGACTCTACTGAAAAACCTGTATAGTCCAACAGTAGGCCTCTCACGAAAAATAGATATTTGGAGGAGTGATCATGTGAACGTCTTTTCACATGAGCATCCAGAAGAGAAAGAGGCTGGTAGCTACGAAAAGGAAGCTAAGCATACCTGTTTCACACCGAAACTTTGTAGCCAATGAGAGGAAAGCATTGGAAAGACTCTATCAATTGAGTAAAATTCGCACCTTAACCTCGTAGCAGATGTAGAAAGCTTCGAATCAGATGGCACAGTAGCGGAAAAAGATTGGCGCCGTATGCAAAATGAGACATTGAAGTAATTTTCTAACGTTAAATGTTTAGTGAAGTGGCAATCGAATTTCTAAATTTGAAAAGATGGAGAAGAAGCCGTTTTAAAAGAAAGATGGTGATTGTTTATGAAAAGAAAATAAACAAAAGTTAAGTTATGATTGCCTACAGATAAATAAATTTGGAAAACAGTAATTATCTGAAATGAAATAAAAATTGGGAAATAAAATATGTTAAGTTTAAAATAAATAAATTTTAAATTTTGAAAATAGAAATAACAATTATTTAAGTGTTTGTCTGTGACATAACAGTGTATAATAGATTTTTTATTTGCTTTTTTAAAGTTGTAAGTTTTAAACTTCCTAGTGCATAAAAATGTTGTCTATTCAAAAATTCTTTTAAATAAAATTACATATTAATCAAAGGTAAAATTGCTATTTGTTATTCTTCAGTAATCAGTAAAATATGAGTAACCTGTGCTTCTGAAATGTCTTCAAATTTATTTTAATATTTTATTTATTAGGATATTTATTTTTCATGTGTTTGGTTAATTGTAAAAAAAAAAAAAAAAAAAAAAAAAAAAAAAAAATGTTCAACTTTACAAACAAAGATAAGTATTTAAAATGTCAAATTCTAATAACAAGTTGAACAAAGAGTTTAACTGGATAAATAAATCAATTAATTAATGAAAATGATATGAAAAAACATGTATTTAAATGAATAGGTATTTCACTTGTCTGTAATTAACTTCAAACCTAAAACATCAATATGAATAGTGATAATAAGTTATGATAAAACATTATTTAATGAATAATATTTTTACGCTAGTAGAATCTTTTTTTCCATCCCAGTCTAAATTATTTTCCATTATCTTCCAAATATAATTTGCTTTTGAGCACTGATTTTCAACAGTGAATCATTATTTTAAATAAATAGTAACATAATTATTAGTATTTTTTTTTTTTTTTCTGTTGCAAGAAAATTAAAGTACTTTTTCTACTGCTATATTTCATTGTTTGCTTGTTTTTTGTAGGTTATATAGATCCTCGCATTTCTGGTCTAATTTGGAGTATTATGTTTGCTTCATTAGCTGCAGTCATCACTGTTCCTGGTACCAATGTCATACGTGTTTATTCCTTTTCAACTATTTTGAGGATGATATTTTCCGTAGGTCTTCAACCAACTCTTTGGATGTTAGGAACAGTTAATGTAAGCTTTTTATATATTTCTTGAAATACATGGAAATAACTGTAAGAAATAGCAAAATTATTTCTAAACGCAATTGAAACAATATAAAAATTCTAAGCATTTCGATGAAGTCAATCCTTCTTCACAACATGAAAATAAGTGTACGTGATTAAAGTATTTCCAGGAATCTGTATTCTTAAGATTTTACTGTTCAAAAATATTTATATATATATATATATATATATATATATATATATATATATCAGTCATTGCATTGGCAAATTAGATGTATTTGTTCTGAAATAGTGCATTTTTAGTAATCACTAATAATAATTTTTAAAAAAATGAGCATAAAATTAAAGAAGATATGGATGGAAGTATTAAAAACTACTTTAACATTTGAAGGTTAAAATTTTATTCCTAGATTTTTTGGCTGAATGGCTTTTGGCTTGTTATCCAGAGTTAAAATTTACTAGATAATCAAAATAAGACGTCCTATTTGGATCTTAGCTTTGAAAAATATAAAGTTTGTTACCATTTCAATACAGAGACAATTCCCTAAGCTTTATATATATACAGTCAAACTCGCTTATAACGAGCCCGGATTTAACGAGGAAATCAGAAATACTTGGTTGGTACATGGGGAATCTATGGGAGCATAACTCGCTTTTAATGAGCAAACCTTTGTTATGGCAAGCAATATTTTTGTGATTCATAAAATTTCTATTGACTCCCACCTCTCCAGCTCAGCTAATCGTTTCTTGGAAAAATTCTTTTAACATTCTGAAGCCAACCGAAAATTAGTGATGAGTCATAAATCTTAAGTACAAGTGATGGCGGCATTTTTCATCGTGTGGAGTGCACGTGCAAGGACCTGGAGAGGATGGAGGTTGTTGATTGGACGGAAGTTTACTCTGCGTGGGAGTAGCAGGGTAGGGCACTTGTGTGGAAGTCATTCTTTGATCTGCATTAATAGAGCTCTTCAAATTTTATCTTGCAATGTCGAAACATAAAATTTTATCAGGTGACGAAAAAGTAAGAATTTTACAAAAATTAGAGGATGCTTAAAAAATTCCAAAATCTGGCAAAAAGTATAATTTTTCTTCTTCTACTGTTTCAGCTTTGTTAAAGAACAAGGAAAAATTAATGGCTGCGTTCGATCAAAATAAGAATGACTGTAAACATTTGAAGAAATGTGCTGAAGAGGATTTGGACGAAGCTCTTTTGAAGTGCATGAAGGTGCAACGTAGTGCAGATTTACCTGTAAGTGGTCCACTTTTAAAAGTTCAAGCAGACAAATTTGCTGAACAATTTGGCTATTCTGGATTTGTATGTTTGAATGGATGGCTTGATCAATTCAAGAATAGACATGGGATAACCTTTTGAAAAATTTGTGGGGAAGCAAAGTGCTGCAAACATAGCAGATATCGCGACATGGATGAGTGAAAATTAGCCAGTTATCAGAGAAGAATACACAAAAGATGACATTTATAATGGTGATGAAATGGGCATTTTCTACAACGTAATCCCACAGCAGACTTTTAAGTTCAAGGGTGAAAAGTGTGTCGTAGGCGAGCTCTCCAAAAATCGATCGACAGCTTTAGTGTACTCTAATATGTCTGGCACTTACAAGCAGAAACTGTTGGGCAAGTCCAAAAACCCTAGGTGTTTTAAACATGTAAAAAAGCTTCCTGTTGATTATCACAACAGCAGGAATGCCTGGCTGACTGTGGACATTTTCACAAAATTCATTTCAAAATGAGAAAGCCAACTAAGTGTGTAAAATTCTCCTTTTAATTGATAATTGTTCCGCGCATCCCGAAATCACTGGGCTTACAAACATCAGGATTGAAGTTTTACCTCTGGATTCTACAAGTGTTATCCAGCCTATAGACCAAGGGGTCATCAGAAATTTTAAATCAAACTTTTGTAAGCACTTGATTTTGATGTTTCTCGATAGAGGAGAAAAAATAGGAACAACTTCAAATGCTAATGTGAACATTTTGGAAGCAATATGTTTAATGAACGATACATGGGAAAACATTACATCAGCATGCATTACCAATTGCTTTAGGCTGGATTGAACATTTCTCAAGAGGGGCAAATTTCTGAGGAAGAAGAAGTAGACAACTTGAAAAATTTAGTAATGAGTAGAGAAGAATTTGAAAATTATATACCTGTTAAAGCCAATGTAATCACGTCCGAGATACCTACTCCCGAGGATATTGTAGCTGAAATTCAAGCTAAAGAAGATGAAAAAAAATTATGAAAGCGACGATGATAACGACGAATGTAAAGAATTTCAAGCTGAACCGCCTCCAACATACTCAACGACTTTTGAGTGTGCAGAAAAACTTCAAACTTTTTTTCGAAGCCAGGAGTGCAAATGACGATGTTTTTTGGGCCATAAGTCTTCTCTGAAGAACAATAACACAAGAAAGAGACAATAATACGGTTCAAAGCAAATTAACCAACATCTTTTGTAATGTACAGAAATAAAAAATAAATAAAGTATAATTTTATTTTTATAAATTTTTATGAACCCGTTTTTTATGAGTACCCTGTTATAATGAGCAAATATCAAAGTCCCTTCATGCTCGCTATAAGTTAGTTCGACTGTATATACAAATTTAATGAAGGTATAATTCTAAATCAAATGGCTATTTTTGTTTTCCTCCGCAACAATTTGACAATTAAAAAGCATAGGTTGCTCGAAGGTTGTTTTTTCCTTCTTTTGCTTGACTGTACATTTAATAATGCATGTTTACCTATTATATATATATATATATATATATATATATATAAAAGTTATTAAAACATTAAAATTTTATTTTGAAATCTAAAATTTAAATTAATTCCCAATTAAATATTTTTTAACTCTAATTCTGAAGCTGCCCTATTTAAGTTGTTTTCCAAGCACAACAAATATTACTTTCGGATATAAAATTGTAACCAGTTTTAAGATTCAAATCACAAGCTACGTGCTATATGCAGGAGTCTGCAGTTTGTGGTGCAGCCAGGCTTGGCCAGGCCTAGCTTTCGTCACTGGCCAAGGCATCAATCAGAAGCTATCAAACCAATTAATTTAATGTTTCATCCTAATTAACACCTTCACCCCTGCTATAAAATGGTACATTATATGTTCCTGGATCAAAAAGCAAAATCATGTGCAAAGAAGTACGTTTTTGCAAATTTTGATATATTTTGCCTATATTGGAAGCATGTAGGAATTAAAATAATTATATGGCTCTCGGGGCCTCTGTAACATTGACTAAATGCCTCAAGATTCTGGATACACCTATGAATTGGATTAATAAACAATGTCAACTCCCTGGATGATCATATTCTTGACAATAGGGTGCATAATTTGAAATTTTTTTCTCTCTCATGTCCAGGGCTTGACAAATGCGGTCGCCAAGTCGCCACTGGCGACCAAGTTTTTTTTATCTGGCGACCAAGATATTTAATCTGGCGGTGGTTTTTGTTTTTGTATAAAAATTTATATAAAAGAAATGAACACAAATGGAACTTTTTCTCTCCCTCCAACATTGAGGAATAAACTTAGAAACTATATTCAAACAAAAAATATTTTTACTTTTTGGCAAAAAAAGTTCATTGAGTGCAAATTTTAAAATAATAAAAACAGAATTATTTGACTGAGTTCGATAAGAAAAAAGGCAAAAAATTGTTTTCCTGTTTCACAATTTCATCGATACCCCCTCATCAGATATAGGATTTGTACCACTCAACCATCTGAACATTTGAAGCATTCGGCAATCAGAATTTTCCGAACATGTCGGTTAATTCAGCCTTTACAGTATTTCAGTACTTGTAGTAGTGTTCAGTAGTTCTTTTCTTTTCTTTCTTTTTTTTTCAGCGATGTATAATTTTGATAAATCCATTAGAAAATTTAGTTTGTATTATCTTCCTAAATTATGTATTATTCTAAATTATATAACTAATAATTCTAAACTATGTTTGTTATTATTTTTTCTCAATTAGTTTATAAAAATAACTTTGTGCTTTTTGAAAATCAATTACTGGGGAGAGGGGATGGGGTGAATATTTCTTACCGGCGACACGAATTTTTTGCTGGCTACCAGATTTTATCAAATTTGTAAAGCCCTGCTCATGTCTGTTTCCTTGAGAGTAGTAAAACTTTTGTAATTAAAATATTTTTGTTTTTTAAATGGGAAGGCTAGCAAGGAAACTTTTAGTTTTCTGGCCTTACATAAGGAAGAAATGTTGTTTGAATTTTGAATCAACTACATGATATATATATTTTTTGGTCAATGGACTAACAGTAAAAGCAGATGTAATTTGTTAAATTGTGAATCAAGTTTACTATCTGTGCAAAATAAATACATTTCAATCTGCACGCGTGAGATTCCTTATTTTACAATTAAATTATATCTGCATTTTCACATAACAATAAACACAGTGTTAATTTTTCTCCTTCGAATTTCACTTTATTTTTGCATTAAAAAAAGTATTTAAACTTTTATAATGATTCAAAAACCTTCCATGAGGTTTAGGATACCACTATTTACTGTAAAAGTAGTCAGTGTAAATAAATTTCATATGATACATTTGTTATTTCATACATATTTGAATATTTTTATATTTTGCATTACAGTATTTTTAAATAATTATATATTCTTTTAATTTTGAATAATTTTATATTTCTGCATATTTTTGAGTTTTAGCCAATAAAATTTCATTATTCATATAGTTTGAATATTTTGTATATAAAAAACATAGTTTTCATTAATTGCATTTACCGGTATAATTTCATATTTTTATTAATACCGTAAAATCCCGTTAATCCGCCCTTCCCGATTAAGCGCCCCCCCCCTCCCACTTTGTAAACAAACTGGAAAATTCAAAAAATCCCGAGAAAGCGCCCTCCCCCAAAAGAAATTTTGCCGCACACGTCAAGATCAACACCAAAAATTTTATCTCACGAGTGTTTTTTTTCCCGACGGATCAGAAAGGCATGACGATCCTTTGATATATCGCAAACGTCTACAAACACAAAAGTAACATACAGCAGTATAACCAAACATTAGTTTTACTGTAAATTTATCTCCATAGCGATATGAAGGTAATAAAAAAATCGATAGTGAAAGTTTCTCATGAAATAAGTTAAACAATGTGTATTTGATGCTGTGTGTGAAATATTTTGATTAAAAAAGAATCTATTTCATCAAAGAATTTATAGTCATATTTAACGTTATTATGAAAATGAAACACAAAAAATGAATCGATTGATTGATTAGTAGATGGCGCCACAGTCGAATTCGTAGCGTATTTCGTCTATCTTTCTGGTAGCAATGTTTTTCGCATTAAAAATCTGGCAACACTAGCAATTCGTCCTTTATGTTCTCAATTTTTGTGATTTGTATTATTTATGTAGCATTTATAAATAAGAAATCATAATTTTAAAAAAAACGATTATTTAATCTTCCTAATGTACAACAGATGGCGACACCATACAAAATGTTACTACAATTCTAAGAAGTATTTCAGGACATTTTCAACTGCAATTTCTCAGTGTTTTTTAATTATTTTAAATTATTAAGTTCCTATTTTTCTGTTACCATATTAATGACAGATATTCGTGTTGTTAGTTATCTTATGACAGATATTAGTGTTATTATTTATCTAAATGCATTCCAGTTTCAAAGCTTCTGAAATCCAGAATTTTCTATAATCGCCATTAATCATGAAGTTATAATATTTTTCTATTTTGTGTATCACTTTTTTTTTCAAAATGTTTTTCTTTTGTCACTTTCTCAAAATAATGCATACTTTGCAACGATCGGTCATTAGCATCGCCCCCCCCACACACATCACCACCCATAAATATCATATACTTCAATTTTAATACCGTGTAAGCGCCCCCCCTGTTATTTTACGATTTTCTGTTGCGTTTAGGGGGGCGGATTAACGGGATTTTACGGTAGTATATTTGTAGATAACATTAATTTTTTTTTAAAAAATACCAATTTATGTCATAAGATACTCAATACAAGGCTTGACAAATCTCTTGAAAGACAAAAGTTATTCATATTTTTATTTGTTTTCCATTTATACAGTATATTAATTCAGTGTATTTCAATATTTACTTATTTAAAAAAAAAATCAAACAGTTATGCAAAATAATTTTATTATTTTATTATTGTTTCCTTCATATATTTCTTATGTTTATGTTAATGTAATTTCTATGTTTTATATGTAAAGTTCGATCAGTTGCCTGAGAGCCACTAACTCAAAACAGTAATTCATAAGACATAACGCACATTCCTCAAACCTAAAAACCTTAAATCTCAAGCTCAAACATAAAACCTTAAATCTTAAACCAGTCCAAGTCTAGAACTTCCTGCATAAAATCCTAAAATCTTAAATTTCATCTCTTTCATCCCTTAACTCTTAAAATTCAAACCTTAAATTTTCAGAGTTAAAATTCTGCCCTCAAACCTTAGAGACCTTAACTGTAAACTTAACTTTAACATTAATATGAAGCCTTGAGCAAATGAAAAACTCCTCTTTTAGGTACAGTATGTCCCTAAAGGGACCTTGCATCATTAAACCCTATTCAACCAACATTAGCTAATTTTGTATTATCGGTCTTCGTTGAGTCCCATCAGTCTTACAGGCAATCTTGGCAGACTTATCTTGGCAACCTTATCTTGGAGGAATGAGTATATGAAGGGTATTAAAATAACCTTTTTAAATCTAAAATTTAAATTAATTTCCAGTTAAATATTTTCTAATTCTTAATGTCTAATTCTGAAGCTGGCCTTTTAAATTGTTTATCCAGCTAACAAATACTATTTTCAGATATTAAATTGTAACCAATTTTAAGATTCAAAATGCAAGCTATGCACTATATGCAGAAGTCTGGTGTTTTTGGAGAAACTGGGCTTGGCCAGGTCTTGTTTTCGTCACAGGCCCAGGAATCTATCAAAAGCTATCAAACCAATTAAGTTAAAGTTTCTTCCCATTTGCCACCTTTTCCCCCTGCTAGAAAATATTACTGGAATAAGTGCTGAATTAAAAAAGCATGCATGAAGAAGTCAGATTTTGAAGATTTTGAGATATTCAGCCTGTCCTAGAATCATGTAGGAATAAAAATAATTGTACGGCTCTTGGGGCCTTTGTAACAATGACTGAGCTTTTAAGATATTGGATGTACTGTGGACCTCGGTTAATAAATGGTGTTGACCCACAATGAAGCCCCAAGTCAATTACTTCTATCAGCCAAATTATATTTCATTATAGCTACCTTAAATAATAGATAATCATATTCTTGACAATAAACTAACTTAATCTTGACATATATATTACCTATTATATATTTTATATCATAGAACACAAGCAATCTTTAATAACATTTTATAAAGGAAGAAATGATATAGAATCTCATTAAATCAACTTAAGTCTAAAATCTAACTATTATTATAAAGTAATATTTTGTATTAATGTAATATTAATTTAGATTTAATTGCCTGAATTGTATATAATTTCAAGGTTTTACACATATCCAGTGAATTTCTCAACTTATTAAATGAAATAAACTGATTTGTTTATTTGTGTATTTTTATGCTTGTGTATTTGTATTTTGATTTAAAAAGAGGTATGGTGTAAAAAGAATGCAGGAATAAAATATTTAAAAATAGAGCATAGAATATTCTATTATATATGTAAAATGATATTTGTCTATTATATATATATGTGAATGATTTTTTTTTTTTTTTTAGGTTGTTATTACAGCTGTTCATCTAGTTAGTATAATGGGTAACCATGGAACATTTACAAAAAGTTTCCGGCAAATACTTATAGACTTTGAACTGTTATATCATATGGTGTATTTAATCTTTTGTATCTTAGGACTATGTGCTCATCCATTTTTTTACAGTGTTTTGGTAAGATTTTTTTTTTTTTAATTTCTTAATCAAATGTTTCTATATTATTGTAATTTATTCTTTGTATCAATAGGCATATTTAATCTTATTGCATTGAACCAGTTAGTTAATGTAATGTTATGAATAAATAATCCTATTTCAGCTGAGACTGAAAAACTGGTGACAGTTTAAAAATACTGTAGTGAAAAACTTGGTAATAGCATAATAAAACTAACCAAGAACACAGCATATGTTTTCCACCTAAAATTTAATTGCCTTTTCACCGATGAAAAAATGCATTAGCAAGGCAAAAAATTTTGCCTGTGCATTTTGCTAGTATGTTTTTCCTACCAGTAAAGAATCACTGAGTTTTTTTTTTTTTTTTTTTTTTTTTTTTTAATCAAAAAGTTACTTTTTGTATCCTATAAATGTTATAGTATTATTATAAATTCTTTCCTTTATTTTTCTTTATTCATTTTTATACATAACCTGTAAATTTTTGAATTTGCATTTAATTTTGCATCAATTAATTTGTGCTCTTATTTTTTACTTTCCTTACACATACAGTGTAAAGAAAATATTGTAATCATGATGAAAACCTAATTGTGGAAATATTGGTATATTTTTACATTTTGAGGTTTTCTGAATCTGTTTTCACTATTTTTATAATGATTTCATATGTATGAATGTAGGTATGCATGTATGTTGTAATTTCTTTGTTTTCTGGTCCCCAAGTCTGTTTTTTTTTTTTTTTTTTTTTTTTTTTTTGTGTGTGTTCTTGTGATGATGTTAGTATGTATGTATGTAAGAGTGAACATGATTACACCCAAACTTTGCTTTTGATGAACTTCCATTTGGTGAATATGTTACAGGTCACTGACACGAGCTTTATTCATTTTCATACAAATCTGTCTACAGGTTTGGTCTATAAACCTTTTTTAACTGTTTAGTGACCAAAAAAAGATATGTATTTTCTTTTTAAACTCAATTATTCACTTAAATATTTTTATTGTTCACACTTATCTTATTTTGATAAAACAGTCATATTTCACTAGAACATGACTTATTTTAGTAAAACATTTTTGTTCTTATAAGATAAACAAAAAAATTAGAGCGAGTTTTATTAATCTGATAAAAACATAGGGAAATTTAAGAATAGTTTTTTTGTTTTTCAGGAACAATGGTGAAATATCTATATTTAAAACAACTTAAAACTCCCATTAGCATGTCTATGAAAATTCAATTTCAATATTTAATTTAATTCATATGTCTTAATTTCAGCATGTGTTAAATGAAAATTCATTGAAAATTACATCATAATTTTAGAAAAAAGTTTGAGCTTTATGAATGAAAGTGGTGTTTACTTTATAATATGAGGTCATTTTTACAAGTGGAAACATTTCAACTTTGTAAATTTAAGATCTGAGTTTTTATTTATTTTTATATTACTATGTATTTGAGCATATAGTATTTTGTAAAGTGTTTGGAAAGTTGAGTGGAGTTACTCCAGATGTTTTAACATAGGGAACACCCAAACTTTGCTTTTGACCGAGCTTCCATTTGGTGAGTATGTTATAGGCCACTGTCACATGTGCTGTATGCTTTCCAACGTAGTTGAAAAGTGTTTGTCTTTGGTTTTTCTATCCATGCTCTAACTCTCGTAAATATACTCATATTGCCCTGTAATTTTTATATGCTATTGCCATTTACTATAGCCCAATCACTATTCAAAATGAAGTGTGTAGCATTTAAAGTTTGTTTACAGGGACAGTCAAAAGTATTCTGTTACATTAGGGTCAATGGGGAAAAATTGTTTCAAGTCATTTTAATGATGTTACACAATTTCAAACATAATGAAATTGATATGCATATATTAAGTACACTAAAACATGCATTCTGTAGAATACGGGATGCAAAGCATTTATTATTCATTTACAGGGCCACACAAAAATGTTCTGTAACATAATAGTCTACGGGGAAAATGTTTGCAGCATATTTTAATTCTGTTACACTATTTCAAAAATTGAAAAAAAAATAATATTTAAAATTAACAAGACAATACTGTCTTAAGTACAATCATAAAGTTGGTGAGATGCCAAGTTTAAATACCAGCCCCAACTGGTGTTTAACATTGGTTTTTTTTAACATAACTGCTGATCTCATTAAGATCCCACTCTAAAACTTTCAGGATTTAAAGTTTATAAAATTACAAAAAACATACATTTTTTTTCAAATTTTTTTAAAAACACCATTTTAAATTAATTTTTTTAAACCAAACATAGTCAACTTGCATATCAAATTAAACCTTATGATTTTTTTTTTTTTTTTTTTAATGAGGGGTCAAACAACTCTCTACACCTGATAAAACTTGAGAAATTCAAAATTGAAAACATTTGTACAAGCCAAAAAATGATGATTTTTCGAAATAAAAAAAAATAATTGTATGAAAATTTACTGGGATAAAAAAAATTATAAAAGTATATTATCATTTATATCATTGAAAATGATCCCTGTAAGTTTCATCAAAATATGAAATGGTCAGGTTAAGTCTGGTTGATTTGTCATGGAATGACTCATGTAAGGAAATTGATATACAGGGTGATTATAAAAAAAACTATCCCGACATTTGGGCCCCTAACTATCATACCATTCACAGAAACTGAATGAAATTTTGGCAAAAGGTATTTTGAGGTATGCGCTCAAGAATGGTATGGAAAACAATAGTGTCACTCAAACAGTTACAGTAACAGTGACAAAGTTTCGAAAAAACCAAATGGCAACACCCAGTTTTTTGTATTGAAATGTGATCTCCATTGTGAAAAACCCTAAATAGCGTTGGAAAAGCAACTGTAGCATGAAAATCACCGGAACTAGGCAAGGGAAAAGTAAAAAGGACTTTTCCATGCACCAGAGCATTAATTTTCGTTTCATTTACATCACACGTCACACCGTTTCTTTGGCTGATATCCCAGCCTGATTAGTTCTCCACAAAACGAGAAGAAGAAACCAAGAAACGCAAATTTCAGGTTCTACATGACTGACGGCATCACGCTAGGTGAAAGAAAAGGCACTGCGAAATGCGATCCGCGTATGTTCCTTTCTGCTATTCAGAACAAGATGCCGCTTTCAGGGAAAGGACGTGGGGAGATCGTAAAGATTTATTACCTGAATGGACAAAATTCCGCAGAGACATTGTGTGTTTACTGCAGAAACCATAGATTACACCGAGGCCCATGCACTGTCAAAGCTGTACGGGACTTTATTACTAAATTTTAAGAAACTGGTTGCACATGCGATCAACCTCGGTCTGGACGACCTTCTGTTCTTGTGGAAGCTGTTGCAGAAGTCCATCAGACGATAAGCACAGTTCGTCCCGCAACTGCATGCGGTGTTTCACGTGTTCTGGATCTGCCAAATTCAACTGTACGCAAGATTCTGCGCTCTGTTCGAAACATGTTTCCGTATCGATTCCAGATGTTGGAAGCGGGAGACTATCAATTACAGCTGGATTTTGCAAATCAATTCCTTATCCGGTACGGTGAAGATAGCAGCTGGCCTTTACGCATTCTGTGGACAGATGAGGCGCATTTCTCGTTAACTGGTAACGTGAATTCGAAAAATTGTGTGCACTGGGCGGAGAATAATCCACATGATGTGCATGCACGTTCATTACACGAGGAAAAAGTGACTGTGTGGTGTGGTATAACAAGTACGTTCATCCTCGGCCCTTACTTTTTTGAAGAGGTCTCTGCCAGTGATCTACAAACATGTACAGTAACGAGTGCTTGCTATCTAGACATGTTAACTCATTACGCGATTCCTGCATTGCAATGGCAAAATGCTCTATCTGAAGTTGTGTGGATGCAAGATGGCGCTCCTCCACATGTCGGGTCTTCAGTCAAACGTGTCTTAACTCTCAACAGTTTGGTGACAGAGTTATCTCCCGTCATTTCCCGTTTCTGTGGCCACCAAGGTCTCCTGATCTGACACCAATGAATTTCTGGCTGTGGGGATATCTGAAATCCAAAGTCTATCAGTTTCGTCCTCAAACTGCATCTGATTTAAAAGATACCATCAGAACTGCGATTCAAGAGATTCCTATTGCCATGATACGTGCTGTAGTGCTATCCACCATCAGCCTCATGCAAAGTGTCATCGTGTGTGAAGGAGGTCATGTGGAAAATTTGTGAAACATAATAAAATGCTTTATTTTATGCTGCTTCTCTGTCCTTATTGGTTATCCTCACTTTTAGCCTATCTACCGCCGGTGATTTTCATGCTGCAATTGCCGTTTCAACACTATTTAGGGTTTTTCACAATGGAGATCAAATTCCAATACAAAAAAACTGGGTGTGGCCATTTGATTTTTTTGAAATTTTCTCACTGTAACCGTAACTGTTTGAGTGACACTGTTGTTTTCCATATCATTCTTGAGCGCATACTTCAAAATACCTTTTGCCGAAATTTCATTCAGTTTCTGTGAATAGTATGATAGTTAGGGGCCCAAATGTCGGGATAGTTTTTTTATAATCACCCTGTACATTACTGAGGTTTACTACAATATACTTGCTGTAGAATATGATGTGCATAGCATTTATCGTTCATTTACAGGGACACACAAATGTTATCAGATACAATACTGTATCTGAAGTACTGTCTGTTAGCGATAATTGCTTGAAATGCATTTTCAGTTATAGTATGCATTTTTAAGTTTAACTAAATTTTTGCATACTACATGGTGTGTATAAATGCCTTGCTACCTTATTAAACAGCAAAGGTTTGTTAAAGTAGTCTGGAAACTGGAAGTGTTAGAAAGTGCTTCATAATCTATGCTTGATGCATGTTTTTTGTTTCTTGTTTTTCTTGGAATATATTTTTGTCCAATCTTTCAGTAAGCAGAGGTGCACTTCAGCTCTTTGAAAACAATGAAGGGTTCCATCATTATTAACAGGGTTCGAAACATGGAACAAAATTATCTCATAGTATTAGTAGCGATACATATGCATCTCACAGTGGAAGACATAAAGCCCCTATGGTTTAAGAACACCATGTAAAAAATAAATAAATCAGAAAAAGTATAAATCGTTGTAAATTTCGAATTATACATATTTCTTCAAGCGACCTATCTCAAAAATGCTTTTAAGGGAAGGAGCCAAAACTTTAATCTAGCTATAATTTTTTTTTAAATGAAAATCAGAGATATTGTTAGCTTTTTTTAAGACGTAAAAATACTCCTTGACTTATTCTGGAGGCGTGAATTTAGCATTAAAAAGCATTATAAAAGACAGCCATGATAGTGACCAATCCATGGGTTGTTCCAGAAAGATAGCCTGGAAGATTTCCATTGGCAGGAATCATTTTGCATAGTTTTATAGATTTTTTTGTTTTAAAAATTACCTAAAAGTTCAAAGGTCTGGGAGAGAAAATTATACACCTTTAACCCCCTTTTAAAATAGCCAATGTGCCAGTGTAGCAACAACAAGAAAAAGGCAGAACTTTTATGCACTAAGGAGGGGAAGGTGGGTTAGAACTACTTTTTTTCTTCTTTTTCTAAATTTCACTTCTTAACATATTAAAAAAGTTAGGCCAACTATTACCAATTACCCCCGCCTTAATTTCTATAAAAACTTTTATAAAGAATAACTATAAATTAGTGAAGAAACACAATAACACATAATTATTTAAAGTACATTTTTGATTCTTGATACTTGAAATACACAGAGAAAAAGTTGCTCTCAATCAAATATCAAGGATTTTAAATAAATCATCCTTTAAAATTAAATTTTATTTTTAAAAAATGCTAGTAACATGAAACCCTCAAAAGGATGCCAAGAAAACCTTCAAAGGGCACCATAGCACCCATGGGTGTCATGTTGGAAAACCCTTCTGTAGATCACAGGCTACACAAAAGAATTCGTAAGCATTACTGAGTATGAGAGTGAATTGCTTAAAAGTGGTTTTTATTTGAGTTGTGCATTTTTAAGCTGAACTATATTTAGCATAGTTAGAGATGTTTGTAGAATATAAATGAAATCATATGCAGGGCCATGCAAAAAACTGGATGTATGGTTGCCGATAAATGATAATTTCTGGAAGTGTGATGTCAGTAGTTTTTAGCGTGTTAATTAACCTGAATTAAATTTTAGCTTAAGATATGGTGTGTATAAAAATTATAGAAAATATACAGGTCTGTACAAAATAATTCAAGTATGTTTCCATCTATTGGTAGAAATTGCTGAAGGAGAATTTTCAACCTATTATGTGTTTTCTTACTAAACTAAATTGTAGCATACTATGTAGAATATATACAAATCTATAGATCAAATACAGGACTGCGCAAAAAAATTGGAGTACTTTTCTGGCTATGGACGGTAATTGCTGAAATCTGGTTTTCAAATGTGTTATTTGAAGTTATTTTTTTTCTGCTGATAATTTAACTAGATGTTTTATGGATATGTTGTTCCATTTTTTTTTATTATTACTATGACTCAATATTATGACCTACTATTTCAAGAATTATTATTACATTTTTTATTTTTTTGTTTTTGGACTGAAAAAAAAAATAAATGTTATTGAATATGAAAATGTAAAAATCAAGAATTTAAACATAACTTTTATGTGGTTTACAAAAAGGTTTTTTATGACTTATTATTGTGAACTTCTTATTCATTAAACAAACTTCCACTTTTCCTTCTCTTAATATATATTTTTAAAATATCTTATGTCCCAAGATCAAAAGGAACAAGTTATTCTGAAATTGTTAACCTATCACGAAAAGGTCAATTGTAATGATGCTGTAACTGTTAATATTAGCTAAAAAGCAGATTTCATTTTTGATTTTGACCCAAAAGGTGGATAATGTTTCCTTCCTCACATGTTTGTATGTATTGGTTTCATTAACTCCATTCAATAACCCAAACAATTGAACCAACTTTGGAAACAGAAAAATTGTTGAATTTGTCTAGACATTGTAGGTGATTTAGGATATATGTCATTTTGAAGTATCCATTTTAGCAGACACCAAGGTATGAAAAGCTGAGTTAAATAAAATAATAATAATAATCCCATCAAGATATGTAAAAGATATTGTAAAAATAAAATTATTACAAAATGAATAATTTATATATCTTCAGGTTGGAAGCAAAACCTATCTCCTATTTCAACTTGCTGCCTATAAATTTTATTATATATGTAATTTTTGTTGTAATTTTTTTTATTGTCTAGTACAACTTGTTATCTGAAAAAAATATGCACAAAATAATAATTGAAATCTTGTTTCATTTTAGCTCTTAGATGTAGTGTATCAAGAAGAAACATTAAAGAATGTCATCAAATCTGTCACTAGAAATGGCCGTTCCATTATTTTAACAGCAGTTTTAGCTCTCATCTTAGTCTATCTCTTCTCCATTATTGGTTATCTGTTCTTCCGAGATGATTTCTTAATGGAAGTGGATAGTAGAGCAAGGAAAAATTTACCAGGTTAGATTCTATTGTTTAAACAAACAAGTTGGAAATTGTACGTCAAACGTTACAAACGAGGTGCGTTCGTACTATAGCTAGTTATATAAATATTCAGATCTTGATGACTTTTAATTCTGTGAAATGAATTATATCATCTGCAGATTAATTTCTGTCATAAAATAAGTATCTCGGTCGCTTGACGATTCAACTTTGAAAGCTCCTATAAAAAGAAAGCACCGATTTAAAAAATAAAATTAAATTTCTTAATAAATGTTTTCATTAATATTTTCTACAGTTTTAATTCAATTTTTAAAAAATTTGAAATGTCTCGACAAAATTCTGCAAAGATAATATATCTTAAATTTCAAACCATTCGGTTGGGTAGTTTTTGCATTGTTATATGCGGACGGACGGACAGATAGACGGACGGACCAGACGACGACAATAGGTGCTACGTATCTATATTATAAAGGACAAACGTGTCCGTACGTAACGCTGATGTCATTTTGCGAATGGCAACAGTTGACGATGAAATTTCGGTTTTGTGATTTTTCTACTGCACTTTTTTTTTAATTTCTAAACATCGCACATTTTTTATTTTTACACCGTTCTATAGGGGAAAAAATCTACTTTCAGATGCGATTGGTTTGAAAACTTTATCTTAATTGACTGATTTATTAAATTAAATTTCAAGCATGATTTTTTTTTTTTTTATCTTTCTCTATCGCTTGCAGACGATTACAAAATATTAATCCGTTTGCAGTTTAAACAATATAAAAGTTCAGCATTTGTTTCCAGTTAATATTTACTATGAAATTAAAACTTCATTAAGGAATAATTAAAATAGTATAAATAAAACACAGATTTAACAGACATGCAATTGAAATAAGCGCTCAAAACTGCTGTAGATAACGAAATTTTTAGCAATTTCTTCGGCTATTAACTTATGGCTAGAGGCCAATACGAAATTACCAGTTTTATTAAATTTCAAAATTTTATTTATATAATTGACATATTTCATATAAAAATGCTCTTTGGTGTTGTTGGCGGGCAATCTAAAAAAATTATTACGTGTAAAAAATCTATTCAAATTTTCAAAAAAAAAGGGGGGGGGGGTTAACATATATTTTCTATCCCGGGAAGCCCGGGTTCGATGCCCTGGTTTATATAATTACGAACGCACCTAAAAACTAAAATCCTACTAACTAGTAACTTCTCTTGAAATTATTATTAAAAACTAACAAACCTACCTGGCATTGTCTGGGCCAACAAAAAGGTGTGTGTGTGTTTTTTCCCTATCTGGGCAACATAAATGACAGTTTTAAACTGTAGAAAAAATGAGAAATGTGAAAACAACTTCTAAAAAATAATTTTTTTTAAATAGTAAATTTATATTTTTTTAAAAATGAAAGTTACCATTAATAACAGAAACTTCTGTACGTGGGTGTTTTGGGGGAATTTTTCTGGATTTCCATGCCGATCACACAGATGACAATTTCAAGTTGAAGAAAAAATAAAAAATATGAAAACGACCTCCAGAAAATATATTTTTTAAATAGTAAATACCTACAATTTTTTTTTTTAATGAAAGGTACCATTGAAAGCAGAAAAAAATTTGCTATATGTGGGTATTTATTTATTTATTTATAATTTCCATTTGGGTCTTGGGGAGGGCAATTTACCATCTGCCAAATTGAAAGATCTTGCACACAAGAAAATAGACCCAATCCCTTACGACAAAACTTCAGGCATATATATGATACCTTTTACAGATAAAGTAAATCAGAAAAAAAAAAAACAATTACATAGGCATGACATTTAGAAAATTGAAAGACACGCTCAAAGAACATATCGCAGACATAAAGTATATAGTAAACCCTCAACAGCTCTATCAAGGTTAAACTAAAAATAAGATATCAACATAGATTTTAGTAAAGCAAGAATCATAGCCTGTACTTCAAATTACTATGCATCAATTATCAGAGAATCTTTAGAGATTTTAACTCAAGAAAATAACACTTGGAATGATATGCTCTCCTACAATATATCCAGGATCTGGTATAGTGTACTAAATATCTCTGGCGATTTTGAAACTTAACTGTAATATCCCCCCTCCTGCACTCCTCCCCCTCCACTGCTCTCCTCCTTTCAAATAGACTCGTCTCTGGCTATTTAACCAATGTAAATTCATGAGCTTTCACACTTTTCATCACCCCTGATGATGACTGTTTAGAGCAGTTGAAAGCGCTCGGATTCTTTAACATCTTTTGACAAGTTTTTATGTTTTAAAAACCTTCATATGTATATTTGCACCTTTTTAGTAAAAGTAAATATTCTTACACATTTCATTTAATATTCAAGGTGAACATGATGTTTAAAATTTATAGTTAAACTATATTTTATATTAATAAATAATTTATGTACTTTGAAATGAAATGCAAAGTTTGAAGGGTGAAAAAAGTAGACTGCAATTTTACAATTTTATTTTGTTCCATAAATAAAATACTCAAATAATAATGAAAGGGATATTAAATTAACTCAGAAGTAGGCCTGTATGATGACTCACTTTTTAGTTCAACTTACTGTATATAAATTCTAATGCATAGCTTTTTTTTTTTCTTCTTTTAAACAATGCAACTTATTGTGTGTGTTTTTTTTTTCCTGTATGGTAGGTGCTATTGCTGCTGAGGATAATTCTCACTCTGTAACACCCCAGCCTTTACAAGTGCCAATGTCTCAAGAATATTGTTCTGCTTCAGAACCGAATTGCACTGATAGGAATGAAAATCTTTATGGATTTGTTCCTCAGAACGATTCACAGTCTGAAGAAAGTATGTGTTTGTAGATTTTTACAAATAACCGATTTTCTGCTAACATCCTTCTTTGCATATAAAATGACATATTGAAATTGGTGTATCTTATTTAGCCCTTCAGTTCCTACATAGGATCTACCAGAGCAATTCTCTTTTTTAACACTTTCCAACCTAGTTGAAAAGTGTTTATGACTTCGGTTTGTCTGGCCGTATGGCCGTCTGCCATCTGTCCGTGCTCTAACTCCCATAAATATGCTCAGATTGCCTTGCAATTTTTATATGTTAGTGTCGTTATCTATAGCATGTTCCCTATTTCAACTGAAGTGTGTAGCACTTATAGTTTTTTTACAGGGACACTCAAAAGAATTCCGTTACATTACGGTCTATGGGGAAAAATCATTTGCTGTTTATTTTAATGATGTTACACAATTGCAAACACATTGTAATTGATATATATCACTAAGGTGTATTACAAGAAGCTTAATATGGAATAGGGTGTGGATAGCACTTATAGTTAATTTACAGGGACAGTCAAAAGAATTCCGTTACATTACGTCTATGGAGAAAAATCGTCTGCGGTTTATTTAAATAATGTTTCACTATTTTAAACGCACTGAAAATTATATATATCACTAAGGTGCATTACAAGAGGCTTACTACAGAATATTGTGTGTATAGCAGTCATCGTTCATTTACAGGGACACACAAAATAATTCTCTACTGTCTGTTAACAATAATTCCTGGAAGTGCGTTTTAAGTTACTGAATGCGATTTTAAATTTAACTCACTTTTTGTTTATTACGTAGTGTGTATAAATTCTGTAGATCATATACAGGGAAGCACAAAAGTTCGGGAACACATTTCCGTTTATTGACAGAAACTCAGGAAGGAGAATTTTAAACTGTGCTACGTGTTTCTTAACTGAACTAAAATTTAGCATCCTATGTAGTATATATACAAATCTATAGATCATATACAGGGCTGAATAAAAGTATTCGGATATTTTTCCGAATATTGTACACGTTGGAAATTCCTGAAATTATGTTTTTAAATATGTTATGCGTTTTTCAAATTGTTTACTTAGATGTTATCTTTCAGCTTATTAAACAGTATGATTTGTAAAATTATTTTGGAAGCGTTGGAAAGTGTTACATAATCTATGCTTGACGCATGATTTTTCGTTCTTGTTTTTTTTTTTTCAGTTGTTTTTTAGTTATTTAACCTCTAAACAAGACATATACAATTTTAATAGGGTGGTTTCTTTGTTTACACTGCAGTGTGCATTGAGCACTGGAGCAAAATTTCTTTGAAAATTTTCACACACAAGACTTTTAAAACTATTATATTAATGATAAATAGTGAAAAAGTGTCAGTACTCATCTCCCCATGATAAACATTAAAGTGCTGTGAATCAGAAGGGTACAACAAAGTTTGAAAAGTTATAAAAAGCATCTTACACAAGTGTTGATTAGATATCAATACCTTTATTAGTGCCCCAAGAAGCCAATAGATCAGCCTGAACTAGACTATGTCAGTTTTTTTTTTTTTTTTCAAGAATTGCAGAACAGAAAAGAGGCACACCCTAGAGAGTGCATTGAGAAGTAAAGAGTTAAACAACTGCTTAATTTGAAAAATAAAAAAATGATGTCTGTATACAAATTTTAGTGATTTAGTTATAGTCTAAATATGTATGTATTAGAATGCAATTAAGTTGTTTTTGCATTTATCAAATTCAAAAAATGCAGTGGGCTACAGCAGACATTTGTAATATTCGCACTGTTCAAATTTTGATTATTATAAAGAAAACAGAATAGCTTGAACCAATTTATTTTACTGACAATAGATCTTTATCTTTTAAGATTCTAACATTTTATACATTTTTCAATAATGTAAAAAAAAAAATTATAAATAAAATGTATAAATTAACAAATATAATCTGTGTAGGATACATACATAATATTATTACATTTATATACGTACATTTATTATTCAACTTTTGTGTACTTGTATGCAAAACATTTCTTAGGGCCACAAATGATGATTTTCTTCAGATTGGTACAATGGTTATGACTTATGAGCAGTGACCAACTAATATATAATTGGAAATATAGATGAGTTATGAATACATAGTTATGATACATAGTAATTGTGTAATTGAAGTAAATTCCTTAACAACATTATACTTAAAAGTAGATGAATTATATTCTATTGTAAAGTGTGAATATTGAGTTATTATAATATAATATGATACAAAAGTTGTTTCATTGAAAATGTTTACTGTAATTGTAGTTTTCCATTTGTATCAGGTGAAACATCCATAGAAGTTAAATCCTCATCACCTGATGATGAAGATGAAGAAGATGACACTGAAATGGAACGAGCTTGTGATTCTTTGTTAATGTGTATAGTAACAACTTTAAACCAAGGTCTGAGAAATGGTGGAGGAATTGGAGATGTTCTGAGAGCCCCAAGTTCTAAAGTACCTAACTTGTCACTTTAATTAATTTTATTTATTTATATAATGCATCTTAAAATCTATTGTTGAATATGTAAATAAGGATTTATTAAGTATTGTAAAAGGAGTTTGTTTCTATTATTTCAATCGGGAAATTCTCAAGTGTTATTTATAGATTAAAATACAAAATACCCACAACATCTGTAAATGTCACAAATTTGTTCTTAACTCTTTCTAACATAGTTGAAAATTGTTTATGACTTTGGTTCATCTGTTTTTTGTCTATCTGCCTATGAATTGTAATTGCTGCAAAAGCATTTTCAGTTGTGTTATGTGTATTGTTCCTGAAATTAGCTGAATTCAATTTTAGTATAAAATCTATAGATGATGTAAAGGGTTACACACAAAAATTGAATACCTTACTGTCTATGGGCAATAATTGCTGAAAATGTATTTTCAACTGTGTTATGCATTTTCTAAATTGTTTATTTAAATATCTTCTTTTATTGAATGAAAAAATAGTTTCATAATACTACTCTGGTAATGTTGGAACATTTCATAATCATGCTTGAAGCATAATTTCCTTTTTACTTATTTTCTAGTGAGTTAGGAAAAAAAATGTCTGGGCTATAAATATTGTAAAAATAATTATTATACATTTTTTTATTTTGTGTCAATTTCAAAAATGCATAATAGATAATTGTAAATGTTTTTCTAAAAAACTAGATTAAATTTTAAATGGAGACAAACCCCCCCCCCAATCTCTTCCCAAATAGGATGTATTTTTTTAATGCATTGTCTAATACTAGATTAATTTTTAACACAATTATTTCAAATTGGTAAATAAATCATAAGAGTAGTAATTTTCCAACTGGACGAAAAATGTCCGGGCCAGGATTCGAACCTGGGATCGCTTGGCTGAAGCCGCCATGCTCTACCACTGAGCTATCCCGGTCGAATCTGGAGGGCATAATTCATCCAGTTAACCTTATTGATCAGAGAATCTGGTCTGATATTTTAATCAGCTCAACAGAAAAGATCGCAGGTAAAGGAACTCCAGTAAACGCTGGATACGTGATTACACTAGATTAATTTTTAACACAATTATTTCAAATTGGTAAATAAATCATACGAGTAGTAATTTTCCAACTGGACGAAAAATGTCCGGGCCAGGATTCGAACCTGGGATCGCTTGGCTGAAGCCGCCACGCTCTACCACTGAGCTATCCCGGTCCTTTACCTGCGATCTTTTCTGTTGAGCTGATTAAAATATCAGACCAGATTCTCTGATCAATAAGGTTAACTGGATGAATTATGCCCTCCAGATTCGACCGGGATAGCTCAGTGGTAGAGCGTGGCGGCTTCAGCCAAGCGATCCCAGGTTTGAATCCTGGCCCGGACATTTTTCGTCCAGTTGGAAAATTACTACTCGCATTGTCTAATGTCTGCAGCCTCTGAATTCTCAGTAAGCATATTATTGTTATTTATTTATTACTTACCCATCATGCGTAGTATAGGGTAAGTCTTGCAGTTGTTTAAAAAAAAAAAATGACAGATTTACACGTTTCAGATACTGAAGATTCTGAAAAAAAAAATTTGCTGTCTGTGTGTGTGTCTGTAAACGCTCTATCTCCAGAAAAATTGAGATAGAGACATGAAATTTGGTATGTACTTAGTATGTAATAATGAGAAGAAGCCTATTGAATTTCAGTATCTCGATTATCCGGAACTATTTTTTTCGGACTTTCGAAATATTCGTTCTGATAAAAGGTATATAAAAATTTTCAAAATTGTTTATTTTAAGGAGTGAATATAAAAGACAATAAAAAACAAAGAAATAAGTTGATTGGATAATTAGTTACCGAGATATTTGTAATAATATTTTCTGCAGTCTTCGATTTTTCATGACACTGTATTTTATTCAAATTTCAATTCAAAGGTATATTTTAATTAGAAATGAAATGCTTAATCCGACGCAGTAAACTGATAGTTAATATTGTTATCATTTTTGGAGTTATAGGGATTTTCTTTCACGCATTTCAGTATAGAGCATTTAAATTTTATGACATCATCAAACCACAATTTTATTTTGGAATTGCAATGCATTTTATAAATAGTTCACACATGTTTTATTTTCATATTTTATATTATGCATATTCATAATGGATAACTATTACATTGGCCTCCAATGACTATTTTTTTTCTTTTTTTTTTGTCTGAGGGTGGGTGGAGTTGGTTTTTATAAGAGAATTCCTGGGTAAAATTTGGCACTGACTTTTAAGTTATTATTTGTTATGATTTTGTGATACATCATTATAAACAGTGAAGTTAACACAATTGTTTTCAGCTTGTCAGAAGGTTCAAAACTCAGTCCCCTCCAACCAAAAAAAAAAAAAAAAAATGTTTGAGGCTATGAGGCTTCTCTATAAGTTTGTTGTCTTGACATCCCCCCCCCCCCAAAAAAAAAAAAAAAAAAAAAAAAAAAAAGTTGAGATTATCTCTGCCTGTGGATTTCATTAAAGACCCCTATGGGCTGGAAAGTTTGATTTGATATTTTCGAGGAGACACATTGAAAATTTCAAAGTTCTTTTTTAAAATTTATTATTCAATTTAAAGATTATTCCTTACTAGCTGACTTACTGGCATTGCCCAGGTCTGTGATAATAACCTAAAATCTACCTAAAATCGGTGTTGAATGTTTTATATTTTTAAATGGAAAATTTTCCAAATGATTGTAATGTTGGTAGGCCCACTATCTTCAGCAGCGTACACCCTTGAATTTGTACAATTTTATATTTTAAATAACAATCTATCTAAACGAATTTGGAATTGGGGTCCCACTGCCTTCGGCAGTGTACATCGGACATACTACATACGCTGCAGTCTGTTTTTGCAAGCCAACCATGAATTTGATGATTTTATATTTTTAAATGAAATCTATCCAAACAAACCTAGAATTGGGACCCCTACTGCCTGCGGTAGTATACAGCAGGTGTGCTATGCATGCTTCAGTCTGTTTTCATTTTATATTTTTTACCAAAAATTTTTTCAAACAAACCTAATGTTGGGATTCCTCATTGCCTTCGGAAGCATACGCCCTTGAATTTGTATGATTTTATATTTTTAAATGAAAATCTATCCAGACAAACCTAGAGTTGGGGTACCACTGTCTTTGGCAGCGTATGCCGGCAGTGCTAGGCATGCTCCAGTCTGTTTTTGCAAATGCACTTCGAATTTGTATGATTTTATATTTATTAAATGAAAATCTTTCCAAAAGAACTAAAGGGCCCCTGTTATAGTGATTGATGATTTAATGTGACATTTAGATATTTTAAATTTTAGATTCTGACCAAAAGTTTTTCAGAAAACCTAAATAATATTAAACAAACACCAGCCCCTCACTCTTTTAAAATATGAAATTATATTTTCCAGTATGTTCACAATCTGTGTTGAAAATATAGAAGTTTCCCTAGACAAGTGCAAAAACAAAAACTCTTTTGGAAATGTCCTAAAGCACAGTTAAAATGGAAACAATATCTTCAAAGGCACTGAGAGAATAAAAAATTATCTCTGGCGAATTTTCCCCCAAGAGGATATTTTTTTTGAAATAGTAAATTTAAATATTTTTTAAACCAAAGATATTCCAAGCAGCAAATAATCCCTGACCAAACTTCTGCCGAATATCCTAACTCGATAACTTCGTCCTGGCAACCTTCTTCTCCGGGGTCAGTAGAAAACACTTCTTGTCCGTGAGGCAAATCGCCTCTCAACCATTGCAGCCTGACTACTAGTGAATCGATTTTCAAGACTTTGCCTATTAGTTTTCAATCGTTTGAATCATTTCAATCATCTCTTTTACCGAGTACATTGTGGTATATTATGATCTTTCGCCGATTAGCTAATGATATCGAATAGGAAAATTTGACACATGCAAAAATAGTATTTAAAATGTAAGAATGTTCATTTTAATTCAAAAAATAAATATTACTAATTGGGAATATTTTCCATTATGCAATGCAAAAATATTGACATATTGAATATATAACTTATTAAAACATTAAAAAAAAAATCAGTTTAAATATTGCTGTTAAATGAGTTTCCTATAAAAATTAGAACTAAGTATGATTAAAATTTAAATTGGAATTAATTTTTCATTGTAAGATGCAAATAACATTATCTTTTTATTTAAAAATTACGTTCTTACTTATTAGTTATAAATATTTTTACATCTTTTTACATCTTCAGCACACAAAGAAAAATTAATTGTAATTTAAATGGTAATTACAATTAGTTGTAAATGTTATTGTAAATCATTAACTCATTTAACAGCAATATTTAAACTAAAATGATTTTTTTTTATATCAATATTTTTGCATCACATAATGGAGTAAACCACCCATGTGTTTGCCGTGCGTGGCGACCTGTGTCCCTGGAAAGGGGGATCCTGGCAGTTGAGGGAAACCAACACACTGCTTTGGCCTCTGCTTCAGGTAGACAGGAGGTGCATATTGGATCAAGTGAGCAGTCACATACTAGTCATCTCGTTAAGGGTGGAGACTGACATAGGTGTGTCTTGTGAATGTATGGGCCCTGGTTACATGGTGGTTACTGGTGCATGAAGTGCCCACCACTCACTGTCGATCCCTTGTTGGGCTCGGTAGTGGGTAGTGCGGCTGGGTCTGAATTGTTTTTCTCTCTAATATGGATGGAAATACTTTTATTCTTTCTATCTCTCTCCCATTTGGAGAGCAACAAACTGTACAGAATAACTCATTCACGCATTTTTTTGTAATTAAACGCATTGACAGTATCTCATTGACAGTATTATCTGACAGCACCAAAATTTCTTATCCTGATAGTTCTTTTAAGAGAACGTCACAGTTTCTTTTTGCAAAAACATTCCAATCTGTATTTGAAGATGGATATTCAATTAAAAAACTACAGTCTGCGGATTTGCTTGTGGAGGTTTCTAAAGCTAAACATTCACAATTTCTCTCAAGTTGCACAACAATAGGCTCTTTTTCTGTTTCTGTTCAGGCCCATCAAACTCTAAATGCAAGCTGTGGTGTAATATCTGAACCAGAGCTTTTATTATCTGAAAATGTCATAGATACATGCCGTATTACTATCTGTCAGAATGAGCAAGTGCTTCCTATGAAGTACATTATTCTGACTTTCAATAGCCCTACTTTGCCAACCAAAATTAAAGCTGTCTACTTCAGCTGTTCTGTCCGACCTTATATACCTAACCCGCTCCGTTGTTTTAAATGCCAGCGCTATGGTCATACTACAACTACCTGTTGTGGTTCTGTTACCTGCGCACGTTGTACGGAAGTCGGCCACGATGGTAAGTCATATGAAAAGCCTGAACGCTGTACAAACTGTAAGGGTGACCATACAACATACTCCCACCCTTGCCCAAACTGGATTCGTGAGAAAGAAATTCTTGCTGTCAAAATCACTCAGAAACTTTCTTATCCTGAAGCTCGAAAACTTGTTGAATCCAGAACACCATCTGTAGAAGTTTCTTATTCTAGTTTACTCAAGCGACAATCAAAATCCTTAAGACATATAAGAACCCAAAACTGAATTCTTTTTATCACCAAATGATTCTTCTATTACACTAACCATCACTATAAAGAAAAAAACCTTTAGTATGTACTGTTCCGCTAGAATAAGATCCCTGCCTGCACTAGAACTTTAGCCACCATCATCAGAACCTGTGAAAATAGAATACTCTAATCATCAATCTAAACAGTCAACCAAACATGAGTCAGGTCAAACTTCTGTTTCATCTGCAAACAAATTGGAAAAACCTGTTTCCCCTACACAAAAAGCAAAACAAAAATCATGTGCACAGAAAGAGAGAAAGAAAACTCAACCCAAGCCTCTTCACAGTGGAAAACTGTGAAGGGAAAAAACAAGAAACCTTGTCTTGATGCATCACTTTTTACTACAAAGGATTCCAAACAGCTACTGCACTATGCAGAGGTAGCTGTGGAAGTCTTACAGTTCTGACTCAAATGATGATAATACTGTTTTTGAGGTATTCGAATCTACGTGATTTTAACTATGTTTCTTTTTGGTAATCTATTGTTTAAGTTAAATATATTTCTGCTAGAGTCTTTGGACATTTTACCAACTGTTAGTTTAAAGATTGTATATATTTTAATTGTGAAAACTTGTGTTTATTTCTTTTAGATGTTGTGTTATATTTTCATTGAATGATTTTAATTATGCATTTATCATCACATCACTCTTTTCATTTAATTGTGTTATTTTCATTCATCTTGTTTTTATGACAAAGTTTTAAATCAATTTTAAATTTTAATTTGATGCTCTTATTCTCATCTTTTTTTGCCGCAGCATGTTCCTAAAGGGACTTTGTGCCATAAAACCCCATTCAACCAACCAACCAACTGATTCTTTAACACTTCTCATTATACTATAATTATGTATAAAAATAGTAGTTTTTTTCCTTTTTTAATAATCTAAATAGTTATTTTAATGAATACTTTGTTGAGTCATTTATTTTAACTTTTAAAAGGCATAAAATAAAATGTCTTGCTACCTGGAGAAAAAAGGATGGTTTATTTCTGTATAAAACAATTTACATCATAACATTTAGAGAAAAATTTTCAAACGCTTTAAAAAATTTTCTTTTAAAATGTTATATTTTATTTAATTACAGTAGCGTTGTATTTTCTTAATTCACAAAGTTTTACCTGAATAATTTCCAATGAAACTATTTTTTTTAACCTTGTAATTCTCTAATTCATAATTTTAAAAAATCCATTTAGAGCAAATAGTTCTTTGTAGTAAATAACTTTAAATTTAAGATATTTTCTCAAATTTGTGTACTTTTAATTTATTTAGATAAATTAGAAAAAGAAAAAAAAAAGGATATTTTATATTTTCAATTTACTTATCTAATTCAAGAAATTAGCAAGTCTGTCTAAGTGCTTATTACCAATACATCAGATTAATTTATTAAGTTTTATTTATCTAAGTATATTTTTAAGTATGAATATGACTATATGACTATACATAACACTAGTTTACAAAAAAAAAATTTGTTTGTTCATGAAATGAAACATATATTATTTATGTAGGCTATGAACGGTAGTTTAAAAAATATTTTTTTATTTTTTGTAGCACGTCACAATTCTGAGATATGAAGGTCTTTGTTTTTTATCTACCCGCAATTGTTTAAATACGTTTATCATTTTATTTTGTAAACAATTGTGTGATTCAAAAGTCTTATTTTTATATAAAATGTCATCTAGAGTGTGTAAACTACATCCAAACCGATTTTGTTATGTTTGTGACAAAATTGTTCAGTTAAATCGTGGTTTTCCTATAACAAAAGCATTGTAAGAAGCCTATTTACATTATTTTGGATTTCCGGTATCAAATCAAGTTAAAAATTGGGTTCCTCATGTGATTTGCACTAATTGTAGATTGGTTCTCAGCTTCTGGTATTCAGGTAAAAATAGATCACTGAAATTTGGTAAACCAATGGTATGGAGAGAGTCAACTAACCACGTAACCGATTGTTACTTTTGTTTAACAAAAACTTTTGGTTTTAACTCAAAAAATAAAGATAGCAGGACCTATGCAGACGTTCCATCACTGACTAAGCCGGTGCTTCATTCGGAGGAAATACCGGAGGAGTTCCCATATCACCTGGCAGAAGTGACCAAACTTTGGTCACTTAGCCACTTTTTGGATAAATCCAAGCCTGCCTTTCATTACCTTTGCTCTGTATTTACGAACCTTTCTGTGGCTAAACTAAAGGAAGGAATATTTGTGTGTCCTCAAATCAGGAAAATATTGGACAATACAAAATTCAAGAGTCTTTTAACCAAGGTAGAAACAGCACCTGGAGCTCTTTCAAAAGTGTTGTTACAAATTTTTTAGGCAATAAAAAATGTGATAATATAAAAAGATTGTTGAAAATTCATTTCAAAATTACGAGCATATGGATATAAATATGCCACTAAAATTTTTTTTTTGCATTCCCATTTAGATTTTTCCCAGAAAATCTGGGTGGTATGAGTGATGAACATGGTGAGCAATTTCACCAAGGTTTAAAATCATTTGAGCAAAATTATCAAGGTGTTTGGGACCGAAATATGCTAGGTGACTATTGTTGGTCTGTTGTGAGAGATACAGATGAAAATATTTATAAAAAAAGAGCAAAAATTAAAATTTTTAACTGTCTATTGTTTATTTAGATGTAGTTTTTTGTAAAAAACTTCTTAATAAATATTTAAAAAAACTGACATGCTGGATTTTTTAAAATATTTTTTCCTAGATGTAGATACCCAAAGTAACGTAATCATATATATTTCATTTCATGAACAAAAGTCATGTAAACTAGTGTAATTATTAAAAAATAAAAATAAACTATTTTAAATTGTTAGAATTCTTTTATACCACTTGTCGTGACTAATTTTTTTGAATGGGTTAATAATAATATATTTTTATAACAGATTATGCCATTTTAAAGAAAAATGCACGTAGATATGATTTGGTATTTTTCGTACTTTGATTTCTAAAGCCGATGCAGATTTTTTTAACATCACAGAAAAAAATTAAATTGTGAGAATGAGTTTTGGAAATGAAGGTTTTTGAAAGGATTAATATTGATATTTTTTTTTAACCAACGATGTTGTTTTAAAGGAAAATGATCATAGATATAGTTTGGTACCAAATGATTCAGCCGATGCAGGCATCGAAAGACATGAAAAAAGAGGGCCATTTTGCCCTTTGTATATTCTCTGCTAGCAAGCTTCAAAACAGCTGCCACGTGCTATTTTGAGAAAAACAATGTATTTTTTGTTGCATTTTTGTTTTTAATATCTTGGCTTTTTAACAAAAAATGAAAAATCTGAGCCTTGGGTGCATTTGGACTTGCCTTGAACTATCCTCATCCAATTTTTTTTACTTTTACATGCCGTAAATTTCCCTAACCATGGCGCAGACACATGGACAAACATCTTTCTTTTATTAGTATAGATACAATTGCTTTTTTTTTCCCAAAGTAACGTAATTAAGTAATAAGGTAATATTTTAGGTAACTTTTATTGAAATAAATAAGCATAGTTTTATATTATATTGCACTCTAATAAAAAATTTACTGGCATTGCATTTAAGCATCGTATAATTGATTTGATATTTCAGTACATTATTGATTTATCTGTTGCAGGAACCTTTATTTGTTGCTAGAGTTATTTATGACTTATTGTTCTTCTTTGTTGTGATTATTATTGTCCTAAATCTCATCTTTGGTGTCATCATTGATACTTTTGCTGATCTGAGAAGTGAGAAGCAACAAAAAGAGGAAATATTGAAGAATACTTGTTTTATTTGTGGTATGTAGAATTAAAATATTAATTATGAATTAAATTATTACTGTTAACATTATTTTTATTGTTTCTATTAATTTGTATATTATGTTTGCTCTGAATTCTTTTACATTTATTTTCTCTATAACTAATTTTACTGTCAAAAAACTTGTTTCCTTTTCTTTTTTTTTTTCATGATTTTATCCGAATTCCTAATTTTGCTACCTCTGCTGTATATCAACAATCCATTCTAACAAAATAATATTGCAAAACGCAATAAAACTACAAACTTCTTAAATTCACTATAAGAGGCTTGCCAACTTTATGGTGAATTTAAAAAGTTTCATAATTCTGTTATTTATTATGCTGCTCTGTTAAACTGTTTATGAAATTATTTTGTACATTATTTTCCCTAAATATATTTTCTTTGATACACTATCAATTTAAATATGTAAATTATACTTTTACATTGATTGATATACCTATGCTGCTTTGGTGTACTTCAAAATGTTAAAAAACTATCTCCAAAAGCCAGATACTTCTATAAAGATTTTTATGCATATCCAACTTTAGTTCATGGCAAATGCTACACTTCTAAAAGCTTAGCATTAACTCAATGATGCCACATCCCATTCCTAATGAAAATTTAATTATTACTTATGTTTTTTAGCCCTAAAAAATTCTGAAAAAAAAAAGTTATATCAATTTCATTTTTTTTTTTTTTAGGTTGATGAATTGGTGGTCTTTTATTTTAATCTAGCTTTATTATTTAAATGTTTTTCTGACAATTTTGCTGTATTTCCATAAATCCTGTATATTAAAACTGAATATGTAAAAGTTATTTTTATTTTTAGGTTTAAACAGGGCATCATTTGATAACAAGACTGTTTCTTTTGAAGAACATATCCGATGTGAACACAATATGTGGCACTATTTGTATTTTATTGTTTTAGTTAGAGTGAAGGATCCTACTGAATTTACTGGTCCTGAGAGCTATGTTGCATCAATGATAAAGGTATTAATTCTATTATTTTTTAACTCCATTTGTTTGTCTTGTTTATTTTGTTTTTGGTTTTAATATGTTTGATAAATATTATGTAGGAATATTCTTACTGAGATATTCTTGTCATTCATCTAGTGTAGTTAATTATTAAAAATCTTTATTCATTTAATTTTGGTAAATTTTTAAAGCATCAAAATATTTTTTGGAAAATGTTGTTCTTATGTTGACATTTAGAATGATGTAACTTTATCAATTCTATGCTATTTCAGTTCTGAAATTACATGTTATGTACACCTTCTTAAGTAGCACACCTCTTAAAGGTATCGACGAAATCCTTATATACACACCTTTTAAGGTATTTTCTGTAGTTACAAGAATGTTTTAGACCAGTGATCCTTAAACTATTGTCCCTTGACCATAAGAGGAACAGAGCACTTCATCTTAAGGTTTTCAAAAATCTCGCATTCAATTTAAGATTTTTCACTTATCTAGAATTTAATAGAAATCCTGAGATTAAAATGGAAAGTAAACAAAGAAAAAGAAACAGCAATATAATTTGTCATAATGAATTATGCCATTTTCTTTTTTCAAAATTTATCCCATCAATTAGTTACTAAAATAATATTTTTCTTTGAAAATAAACTCTTCCATATTTAATTTCTTTTTTTTTTAAAACAAAATAGATTTTCTTAACTGATTTTAAAAAAGTTAATAAAGCCTAATCTTATCAAAAAACTACGATAATTAAATGTTCAGACATAAAATTAATTTTCAAAAATGTTAAGGGTATTCATTCAAAAATTGTACAAGTTCATTTTTTTTATGAAAAATTGTAATATTTAAGAATTATTTATAAATTTCAATAGTTTCATATTTTAATCTTTAAAATCACAACACATTTCACTTAGATCAGACTAAAAATTAACTTAACTAACATAAAATAACTTCATTTGTATTTAGATAACTTTAACTACTTTATTCAACTTAATTTGGAATTATTTGTACTTAAAATTAATCTTTTCACTTTTATTCATATCTTAAAGTATTATTGAGGACGTTAGCATTTGTTTCATGCCTTTTCTCTCTTTAATAACTTAATTTTTCTGCAATGTAAATCTTAAATTTACGCGGACTTTTTATTCCAATTTGCAAGGCAAAATCTCTGTTTTTGGTTTTTCAACTCTAGCCATTTTGAATGTATGTGGGAAGAAGCACTCACTAACCTTCCTCAAGAAAACACGTTTTTAAGGGTTGCCAAGGATGCTATCGCTGGTGCGATACTTCAGACAGCTGCATTGTCGCATTGGGTGGTTTATCGCTCAGACGTCCCAAGCTTTGGTCACTGTCAGAAGAAACGGCAAGCGATGGAAATGGATAGGTTTTGGTGAGGAATTTTGAAAAGTCTGATTTCCCGCACAGGTTTAAAATCAGTAATGTGTTCGATTCAGTAGAGTGAAGGTGGCTTTTCAAAAATTAGGAGTTAGACTATAAGTCTCCCGGTTTCTTTTTATTTAAACTAAGCAATATGGTTTTTTTTTTATAATAAAATAATTTAAAGTTTTTTTTAGATTTTCAAAAGTCTTTAAAATCAACGTAATGAAACCTACACCAGCCATATATTCCCCTCCTTGGGCAAATGGCCTTATAAATAATGATATTAAATGAAAGTTTGCCACTTTAAAAAACTCAAGTTGTAGTCTTTAGTTCTTTAGTGTCCTTGTGATGATAATGATCATTCCTATGATGTCTTGATTTACTACTACAAGAACAGGTATAAAACTAGTGCATAATCTTCATCAATTATCCACAATTACAGAGACAGGTATGTTGGATTTTATATTCCTTTTGAACAAAAAAGTGCACATAGCGAGTCAACATAACTGAACCTGAAAGAAATTATGACTCTTTTTATTGCTAAAGAATATCTCAATAGTGTAACGATGTTCATAAAAAAAAATTTCTAATTACCATATGCTTCTCATAGTATTCCTTTATATTTAAAGTACTTTTCAGAAATAACTTTACAACATAATTAGTCTATATATACCTTTTATTTTTTTGTATTCAGTATTCTAAAATATCAGTAATCTTAGTCTTAATTCCTGGTGGGTCTGTGAAGACACTGCAAATGTGAAAAGGGATATGGGGTAACTTAGAGTTTAAGAACTACTGTTCAGGTCATATGAAAATAAAATAAGTAATTCAATAACACTAATTTCAAAATAATTTTTTTTTGTAATCTATAAAGAACACATTTAAAAAATGTTAAAATTAGCAACTTTATTAAACAATTTGAGGCTTGATATTCTACAAAGCTGTCAATACTACTTTTGTTAACTCATTATTTTTTTGCCATCAAGTCAACAATTAATTGCTGACATCAAATCTATAAAATACAGCTGACTGTACAAAGAATCTTCACTAATGTGTGGAAGCAAATCCGAATTGTATAGGTGAATTTGACTTTTGTTTTAAAACATCATGGACTTTTATCTAGAATGTCTTTCCGCATTGCTGAAAACAATGTGAACACCATTGCACTATTATATTTTCTAATGTGTTGGACAAAATTTGGGCTGTTAAGGATCAGCAACTTTTCTAGTTTATCATTTACTGTAGGATTTGGTAGGGAAATGAAGCTGTTATGAAAATTTGAACTGTTATGAAAAGAATTAAAAAATTCTCTAGTCACCTCACTATTAAAATGGAGAACATTACAATGATTACAGAGATTGTCCATTGTACATAAATGTTTGGTGAATCATTCTCATTTACTAGTTCTTAAATTTCGGACCTCTCCACGTGGCACCATGTGTGTTTTTGGTAGTTTAAATGCAATGGCATTCTATGTTCCATTATATTTCAGAATACACAGGTCTAGCAGGTCCACCACACTTTTCCATGTTTTGGATTTTCAGCAGAATAAATGCAGTCAAAACTTTAATAGCAGTAAATTAGACTGTAGTCACAGAAAACATCAAATAGCAGAAATTATTTGTACATGAAGAACAGGTGAAAATTAAGAAGCAACATGAGTTTTATTATTTACAAACAATTCTGATTCCTGCTGTTGTCATCAGTTAAAGTAAAACACACTATTTTAATACATCACAAAAAATTTGCTCAAAAAAAGAAAAAGAAAAAAAAAACATTTTTATTTGTAACATTTTGCAATGATTGTATCAGAAATTATTATACAGTAAACTCTCATTAGCCTGGACTTCCAAGAGAGGCCATTTTGTTACCAAACTAAACGATGTAAGCATTTGAATGGTATAAAATAATCCTTTTCATTGAATAAATTGAATTCAGTTTTTGACTGAGATTAAATAAGTACTAATTTAATGCTAAAATTTTAAAGTCTTAAAACAGAACATTATGCCCATAATATATTTAAATCTTATTTTTAGTTTTACCAATCTTCAGGCATTAGTGTGTATTTTTGGACAGCAGTAGTAATTTAAGAGAAATATAATGTTAATTAATGATAATAGTACTGTAAAAAAAAAAAAAAAAATTATACTACTAGTGCTCTTCAAAAATACATACTAATGCCTAAAGATCGGTAAAATTAAAAATAAGATTTACTGCTAAAATAAGCAACTTTTGCATTAATTTAGTAATTTTAAATAACAAGAAAGTTAATGACAATTTGTTAATACAAAAGAATAAATTACTGAGAACAAACAAAATATGCAAATAAATTGCTGTACTTACATAACTTAAATTTAATTAAAGTCTCATCTCTCATTTTTCTTAGCATTACTTGAACAAATGATCTGTTTATTGTTTTCCAGTTTTGCGAAAAACTTGAAAATTTGGTCTGTCACATTTTGATTGGTAATATCGGCAACAGCCATCAGCAATTTTTGGTGGTAGCAAGTTTTCTTTCTTTTCATTACTGACAATTTCTTGATTTCTCAATAACCAAAATTACATCAAAGTTGCTTTTGTACATTATTTTTTCAAAAGTAGTTTCAAGACTGCTCAGTCAGTTTGTCAAAAAAACTGTCTGCATTATCTGATAAGAAGTACATTTTAAGTGATGTCTTTAACATTAATTGCAAATAGGAAATGATGGTGAGAATAAAATTGTTCTCATTAACCAAAGATACATCATAAACGGAGATACATTAATGAGAGTCCACTGTACTTTTTCACGTGAATAACGGGGAAAAATCATTTATCATTTCCATAATCAGAAGTTTCGTTTTCTTTGAAAAAAAATTACATTGGTCAGATGTGAAAATTCATATTTTTCCCAACCCCAAGGAGATGATTAAACCTGTTCTGTTAAGGAGACTCTTCACTCACTTTAAAACACCCACTCGCTAATCTTAAACCTATGGACAGTTATTAGGTTTTGAAAGTAAAAGTACTTTTATTTTAAAAATTTGCAACCGAAATCGAAAAAGTAAAAAATAGCCTTAGAGATCAACCTCAGCTATCCATGCAAAAAAAAAAAAAAAAATTTAAAATATTCAAATTTAAACTAGAAATTCAAAAACAACCTTCCCATAGGTTTAACATTAGCGAGCAGGTGTTTTCAAGTGAGTGAAGAGTCCCCTTAAGCCGTGAAACATGCAGATCGTTACTCGCAATTTTGAAATAACTTTTTACCTTGTAGAATAATGAATAGAGATAAATTGTGCATAAAATTAGATAAGATGGTGATTTCATTAAAAAAATTAACATTAACATAAAACTCCCTGAAAAATATAAAGCTTTCTTACTATGCTTCAAGAGATTGTGGCTCTATTTATCTGACAATCAGAGCATTATGTAGTTAAAAATTAATCATAATTCTAAACACTTTGTATCTTAGTTATAATTTTTAAAAATTAGTTGATAACTTATTTCTTAAATATTGCATATAATTGTTTTTTTTATTTTGCACATCTGAAATATCTATAATCCATGAAGATTCAGAATAGATTAATACAATAGATATCAGCATGTTAATATGTTTATTTTATTAGCTGTAGCATTTTTTAGCTTTTCATTAGCTCAAAACTATTTCATTTTTCATAATCTTAGGATCGAAATCTTGATTGGTTCCCGAGAATGCGTGCTATGTCACTTGCTGCAGATGAAGGAGAAGGTGAACAAAATGAGATGCGCACTTTGCAATTACAACTTGAAAACACACAAAGATTACTGTCTACATTATCCCTTCAACTTTCAGATGTGAAAGATCAGGTATGGGTTTTAAATTGCTTTGCTGGTAATAATTATCAAATTAGGTTTCATTTCTATGCTTTTGTAAATGTATTATGAAAGTTAAAACATTTTTTTACTGGTTTTTAAATTATTCATTTAAAATATAAAAGTAACTTTTTCCTTTTTCTTACGACAGATGACTGAGCAGCGCAAGCAAAAACAAAGACTGGGTATTCTCGGAACGCCACCCATTACAGCTCCATTCAGGCAGCCCTCAACTGCTAGTTCTGTAAATATCTAGGGACCACAAAGTAAGTTTAATTTATTACTATTTTATGATGCACATTGTGTATATTAATAGCTATCAACTGCTTTAATTTTCTTAGAATTTCTTTGATTTCTGCATTATACTTTAAAAATGCAATTTTTCATCCTCAGTTTTTTTTTTTTTTTTTTAATCAATAGAATTGCTGGTATGCACCCCGTATATTTTAATCTCCAAATTGTCACAGAAAAAAACAAATATAGTCATATAGCAGAAAATTGTCTTTTCACTTTATGTTTAGAAAAAAAAAAGCTTAGGGGGGCATCTTCATACTGAAATTGTATCAAACTCTGAAAGTTTCAATAAGAATGACAAGAAAATATATTGCTCTTCTTGCCACCGTACGAGGTATATCCATTGGTATTTGATTGGCGCAGCTTGTCCCCAATGGGACCTTATGCCATTAAATCTTATACAACCAACCATTGGTATTTGATATATCCATTTGTTTCTTTTCTTTATTTACTTTTTACAGAAATATGTTTTATTACAATATTCTTTATTTAAAGCACCATTTATTTAAACCATATATGTTTTTACTTACCTCTTTCTTTTCCAAACCTTTTTATTCCACGTCATTATTCTAACTCTTATCCGTTTAATCAGTTTCGATATGATATGCATCTCCAGCTCTGTCTGTTGCAATCTCTGCCGCATCTCTCTCTCGAATGACACAGTTCCATCATCCGTCACTGGATGGCGTTGATTGCCCTCATCTGCTGCACATCGGTTGTGCGTCCTCGCAGCGATGTTGTCTCTTCTGGCAGAGTTCAATTAGATGCATGATATATTGTGTAATAGGCATGTTTTCGTATACCTGGATTGAATAAAATGCAATCCTTTTCCTTACTCTTCAGTCTCAATTTTCATTCTACCATGTGTTGTTTCATCTTTATGTTGTAACTAACCAGAGTAACGATATTGTCTTGAGGAAACGATGTTTTGAATATGTTAGGTAGCTTTCAATACAAAAAAGTATAAAGCTACCTATTGCAGCCGTTCGGAGGAAAGCAGTTCCGGAAAATTTCGATATATTTTCACCGATCATGACCCCTAGACCCCAAAACCACCCTCCGTTCAAATGTTGATTTATATATATAGCTATATCCATATATATATATTTATATATATATCTGACCTATGTCATACGATAACGCTCGTATTTATAAATCGATTTTGATGAAACTAATTGTGTGTATTAATGTCACCAATGTCTCGACAGAGTTCGTTGGCCAGCTTGGTCCGCCATTTTGTTACAAGATGGCAGCCATTTAAAAATTTAAAACTAAAATAAATATACAAAAAAATTAAAAATTCAATCTTATTTTTTAATTACGTGTTAGGCCTTGATACAAGGATTCCAGAACATTTTTTGGTTTACCGCTATCTTAAAAAATGGCTGAGATAGAGCAGTTTGAAATTCTAGGGTGGCTGACATTTTGAAACAAAACAGCACATTAACGCGATTACTCGCAAATTATTTTCTTTCATTGTTGTAATAATTTTCCCAATCATATGCATAAAACTATATATTCATATTATTTATGTCAGTACAAATGTACTGACTGGGGTTTTTAAAGAAATAGCAGACGAAATTACAGTAGAAGCGTAATAGCTGATTTTATTAACCCCAAAAGTTAAACTATTAGATTTAAGATTCCATTTAATCAATGAGTATGTAGAAGTTCCGTAAATATTAGAATTAATGACAATTTATTTGAAACAACCAAATATATTTATTTAAACTTAATACATATAAATACAATTAACTTAAATAAATATAGATTTCACTCACTTAAAGTAAAAAGAATTATCCAAATAAACAATAGTCAGACATCATGACGTGCACAGAAATTAAGCAAAATATTTATAAACAAAAACGTCTTTAAACACATGTTCTGGAACTCAAAGTAAATAGACAATGACATTAACCGCTGAACCGCATGCATTTGCATTAATCATCTGGAACCATAAACACGTAATCTCCAGACACTTTAGTATGGAGTCGAACACTTTGATGACGATCTCATCCAGCTAGGTTAATCTTGCGTATATTATCTCTGCTCATACGAAGAAATCACCATGCCTAATATATCGACATCGTTGAAAAGGGAAAACCCCCAGTTCCAGAATGATCACACAAGTAAAACACGATATCACATTAAATTATCTTCTTTCACAACTAAAACCAAAACAACGTTTGGAAACTAAACTTAATTTAGACTTTTATCTTTTACACAACTCTAAGGAAAAACAATCAAGGTTTCATTCACATTCCTCAACGTCTCACGAAAGTAAAACCACCAACAGAAACAAATGCAAGGCAATAATGCCGGTAGACAGAACTATTTATCTTCACGACATTCTACCAAAACAGCATCCACGCATGTCCGATCGCCTCTTCCATCAGCTTCTCGAATGTCGTATGCAAATTGAGAACATCGACACGAGGAAAAGAATGAAACGCGGCTGCGTTGAATCTCACTGCCATCTAGGAGCGTTTGTAAGAACCACTCAGAAAAACAAAAGAAACGTGGCCGATGTGTCGATACGAAGATAGCTGGAAACGCCGTGAGTTAAAGATTGACATATTAAATAAGAGAGCTTTTAAAAATTGAAAATATGAAACAGGAGTTTAAAGGCAAGTTTATTAAAAGACATTTAACAAAGATACTTAAAGATATTTATCTAGTTTATTTATTAAGAAAGGTAAGTTAATTAAAAGTAATTATCTTTAGCATGTTTAAAGTATTATATTTTATGAAAAGCTATTATATTATATTTTATGAATGATACTTATGGAATGCATGAGAGGTAAAGGAATAAACATGGTGATAAGATATTAAATACACCAGGGACTGTTATATTTCCTAACACATATTTGTTAGCGCCAAAATTGGTGACATTGGTGGCAAAATTGGCGACAAAATTAGCAAAATTTGTGACATTTGGAGAAATATCGTCAAATTTGGCGACTAAAATAAGTCTTTATAAATGAAGCCAATTTGGCTATTGCTGAATATTTTGGCAAAATTCTTATTCAAATTCAGTATTAACGAATCTTTTGTAAACGTTTCTTTGCATTTTAACTTGCTGTTTTCGTGTAACATTAGCTAAAATTTTAAAACGAAGATATAGGAAAGCTACCTTTTCCTCCCGGTACAGGCCGGAAGGACTTTTTTAAAATTCAGTTGTGCTTCTTGAAACGTTCTGAAATGGCGTGCTGTTAAACAGTGATTTATGCAGAAACTGAAGTTCTCTTTCTCCTTTTACGAGTAAGCTGTCTTTCATTGATCGCTGAAGTACTTGTTCATATTTCTTAAATGGATTCCATGACTGAACAGTATTTGAGGAATGGCATTATCGTGGTTATCCTTGAAGTGTTGTACTTCTGGAAGGATTAACCGTATGTCATCTTTACAACAAATTTTTGTTTGTGATTTTCCAGAAGATATGCTTATATTTGTCTTTTAGTTTAATATAAACCATTCATCTAGTCAAGCTCTCCTGCATCGAAGTCTTGCATCATCATTATACTTCACCTCTGCACATTTTAGTCAAGCAATTAACATATTTAAAAGCTCTCCCTTTTTAGTTATCAAACATGATAACAAGTTTATTAAAATAATTGTTTTGCTTTGTGCCATCAAAATATAATACTTGCTTTACAATAGATAGCATTTTTAGTTTTTACTCTAGTACTTGTTGTGAAGCCTATGTATGGTATAAAAAGGTATATATATCGTTCTCGTAATGGCTGTCTGTTTATAATCGTAAGTAATTATTGTTAAAAGTATCCTTTCAGTTACCTTTTAATTATTTAGTTTGTGTTTAATGTTTTAATAAATATGTTTGGTTTTAAACTTTTTGTCTTTCTTTCTATCATTATATTTTATCATAGTTAATATTTAGAAGTTATTCTGGAGTTAGTCAATACAGACTTTTACTTTACGTTGACTTTGTTTTTCATATTGGTTTAGGGACGTTCAGCCATATTACGTTTCCTACTGCAAACTTTCTTATCTCTGCTAACTTAATATATTTCTTTAAAGCCTAAACTTAAACTCAAATCCATCAAAGAACACCTAACTCAATAATATGTCTTGCTTTTTCGGTAAATTTTACTATAGTATACCAATAGGGAAGTCATTTGGTCAAGTAAATTAGTAATTATGAAAGTTTAAAGTTTGGAACTCCTAATGTTAAATTCATTTGTAATCATTGCAAGACAGATTGCAATGTGGGTGTTCTTTTTTTGTTTTTTTTTACCATAACTCATGAACTGTTTGGTGGAATTATCTGTAATTTTGGATTTGCATAGTAGAAGCTTCCAGAAATCGATTTCTGTTTAAAAAATGCATATGTTTTTTAACATATGAAAAAAAATTAAAAAAATTCATTTTTTTCTTTTTTAGAATTTCATATTGCAGATACTATATTTTTGAAACAAATAAGGAAATATAACTTAATTTAAAAAACAAAACAAACAGAAATCGATTTCTAGAAGCTTCAAATATATGAATCCAAAATTACAGCTCATTCCATCAAATAGTTCTTGAGTTATGTTGAATAAACTATCTGTATCACAGTCCGTTTTAAAGAAGTACAAATAAATTTAACATTTGGATTTCCAAACTTTAAACTTTCATAATTTCTAAACTACTTGTACGAATGACTTCCTGTTTGGTATCTTAAGGTAATATTTACCAAACATGATGTCAAAATTAGGTTTCATATTGAAAATTTCAGAATTTGGTGCAATTTCAGTATGAAAATGATCCCTAAGCTTATTTTTTAACATAAAATAAAATAGACATATTTGCCAGTTGAATGGCTATTTCTGTTATTTTTCTGTGACAGTTTGAAGATTAAAATTAAAATGTATGGCATATTCGCTTTTTTGGCTGACCATATTTTCTTTTTATGAGAAAACGATGAAATTGAACTTGGTAATAAAAGCAAAAATTTTAAAAGCCCGTGTTGGCAACCTTTATTTGCATTTTAAAACCTCATCAGATTGTTATATCTTTCTTTATGCAAAAAATCTGAGTATACTCTGTGTTTAACTGATAATGTAACTTTATAAAAGTGAATAGATGAAATTTTTGACTGTTGTCACATGATGTAATCTCTTATCTCGCACTCGAAGTATTTGGAACTTCATTTGGTCGTCAAAATTTATATTTTCTTAAAGTTTTTAGAAATTCGTGTAAATTCAAATTATTAATATTTTTTTAATAATTATTTTTAAATCAATTCCCGAAAGTCTGCTCCATACAGGGATATAAAATATAAGATTGGATGAATAAGGTATCAAATAGATATCAGATGAAGAAAAAAAAAAATCTCATTTTTAGTAAAATAGAGATTTTTTTTTAAAAATGAGAAAAATTCAAAGAATGCTGTACAAATCTCAAATTGGATTGATTTTATGACTGGCTCAAAATTGGCTCAAAACTGGGAAAATCAGGAAAATACACAATTTTTTTCTATCAAATAACAAATTTCAGATTTTTTTTTTTTTTTTTTTTTTTTTTTTTTCAAAATTGTAACTGTCTATATTTTTTTAATGTAAGGTGCTGTTGAGAGCATAAAAGAATTTCCTATAAGTAGGTATTTTTTGTTTTTTGTATTTCCATTCAGGTCATGGAGATGGCATTTAAAACTGCAAAAAAAACAGAAAATATGAAAACGATTTTCAAAAAATATGTTTTAGAAAATAGTAAATATTAATACTTTTTAGGACTTCATACTTAAAAAGTAAAAACGGAATGACTATAAGAATACTCATGTGTTTGTCACAGCCGTTTTTCTGGAAAACTATGCAATGTGGAAAGTTTAAGCTTGGCAGAGGTAGATATAAAGGCTATTGACCCACATATTTATAGATTATTAGCCATTCACAAATATTTTAGGGCAAATTTATGGGAAGAGGGGGGGAGGGATAATTAAGTTACATGGTTTTTTTAAATTTATTTATTGTGTGGGGTATTATACAAAAGATCTAAGACCGAACTCAAAAATATATTTGTTTTAATTTTAGGTACTCCATTTTCAGAGATTTCATCAAAAATGTACTGCAAAAGTATGTGTGTGTGTCCCTATTTCGGAATCTACTGAAACTAAAATTACGAAAACATTAGGTGTTGTAGGAGTTTATTTAAACCTTGCAGGAAAACTGTAGCAATTATCCTAGGTCATATAGTTTTTGAGAAAATTGCAGTTTTCTGTTACACACAAACTTTACTTTGTGGCTGTCCAGCGGTGGAGTTGAGAGGTGTTCAAGGTACCTACTGATGGCGAATCATCCACGGATTTTTGGTGATAATTTTTTTCTAAAAAATTTGTTGCCTATTAGCTCGGATATTAATTTAAAACTTTTCTAGAAAAATGCGGAACGGACCAAAGCGACATTGCAACTTTGCGACCTTCTTTCAAAGCCTTCTTTTGGCAGAATGCCAAATTTTAAACTTTGTACAAGGTCTTCATTTTAGGTAAGGCAAATCATAGTGATAAATAAAGTCAAAAGTTTTCACTCCATTTGAATTCAATTATTGAAAAATCATTCATAGAATAATTCCAAGACATTAAAAGTCAGTAGTTTTGAGACAACAATCGCTTTTAACTCCATATGTAATTCATTTAAATGAAAAAACTTTTTTATTACAAATCATTTCAATAATCATGCCTGCAAGTCTCAAACTTTTATGTTTAAAAATGAGTCAGAAAATTTCGCATTGTTGAGTGTAATTTTTTTTTTTTTTGAATCACTTTAAAATATTCTACTGTTACATCAAATATGATTGACAGGTGACTTTTCATGATAGTAGTTAGTAATTAATAAACTTATTCTACCAGAACCCTTGACACTAGACCACCTACCAGAACCCTTGCACAAGATGTGCAAAAGTTACTCTTCTTATTGTTTAAAATATTATCTAGTTCTGTTATCTAATAAGTAACTCTGGAAAAGGACTTCAAACTGAAAGCAAGGTGTAAAGACTTCATTAAATTATGTGGGAATATTGAATGAAGCTTTCCATCCCAGACTATTTTCTCACGCCTGGGAAAGGTTTTTCCTACGACCAAGTCGCGACGCGGTGTCTAGGCCGGTCAAAGGAAAATTGACGTGCAGAATTTGGTTCAGTGGGAAGGTGATCGATATGATTTTTCTACAGAGACAATGAAACGAGGGAATTCCCCTAGTTCGTGACAAGACACAAATTGGCAACGAGGCGCCAAGTGAAAATTCTTATTAATGAGAGAGGTGGAACGGAGTTTATTGGGCCTTGAGAAACCGGAAAATGCCTTAAACCCCCTTCCCCCCTTCCCTCCGGAGCAGCGAAGAGCAGGCTGGAGAAGGGAGTTGGATCTGAGAGATCAACTGAGAAGGTCGGATCTTAAGACCTTCTAGAGTGGAGAATCATCTCCCGGGAGTGATATTGAAATCTTCGTGCTGGACACCAAGTCCGGGGCTGAGACTCGCTGAACACCAGCGAAGGGAGGAAATATCCGAGACAGCCAGTCTCTACTGTGAAATAATTTCAGCTTACCGTTCGAGAGAAAACCACTAAAGTGACACCCTGTCACCACTCTTAAAACTGCATTGAGTTCTGATCGCTAGCCGAGCGAGAAACCTGTGATGGCAGAGACTTTTATCACCTTGAACTGATTCTACGTGTCAATTACAAAGATGAACGGACCTACTATATATAAGTGTGTAACAATATTTTAATGTTAATTTACGACAGAAATAAAATATCATTTCTGATTTGACGATTGAGTTTTGCGTTGTCGCTACCATTTAAATATTACAACGTGAAATTAGGAATTCGTCACAAAGGATAAACAAAAGTGTTCTCTTTTCATAATAATTAACTATATATTAAGCAGAGTACACAGTGGAATCTTTAACTTATGGAAATGCTTGAATGTGGAAGACTTTAAGGAGTACAGCAGGAGTAACAACAAGATGATTTTTATTGATGAATAATATACAAATGACAATCCAACATCAGCATTACTTTTGCCAAACAAACTTAAAAATAAAAAACAAAATAAACTTTCATCAATAAACTAACAGCCACCAGCAGCCTTCGAAATGTAGCCAAGCTACGACGTCGTAAGTAGTTACATGGCAGAAAAACAAAAGTGCTGCTTTCAAGCGAGCTATGTAAGAAAAGCAAGGCAAAGCAAAAACAGACAAGGGCGAAATCCAAACATCTTGAACTGTTACATATACCAGTCTGTTCTGGAAAATTTGCATACAGTTGTTGCCATTCTATAAAGAGAAAAACGTACGCGAAACTCCATTGGCTTCACGGACTATGACGTCAAACGACGACCAATCAGAGCAGCGATCGTCAGACGCAAGCTCTGGGTCGAAAGTAACAGCAAGTAACAGCGATCCAAAAACACAGCGATAGATCGTGGATGAATCGCGTGTTTATCCGAAAAACCTCGCGAAGCAATGGAGTTCGTTTGTACTTTAACGTAGGCTTGGGGGTGGTAAAAACTAATTTATGTCATGTGAAAAAGAAATATTTAAATGAATATATTTTACACTTAAATTTTAATACATGACATAACAATCAGCCCCCTTTTTAGCATCTCCAAGTCTTTACAACAACTTCAAGAAAAAATATTCAAAAATTTAAACATGAAAAATACACATTATACTTCAAAAACAGCCAGCCTAATCATAACCAGGTCGGGGAAACCACAAAAACTCACCGGCCAGGCACTGATCAAAATGACCAAAAATTGTAGTTTCTTTTAACTCTCATCATCTCAAATTTTCTAACTCTCAAAAATATTTAAACTCTTCTAAAAAAGACAGTATCATCAATGTCATGTCAAAAAGACATGACAATGAAAAGAGTGGCCAAAAATGTAATTAAAAAATTTAAACTTCAAAAATTTGCATACAAAATTTCATTAATTGTTCTTTAACCTGAGGTTTTGTGAAAGGATCAGCTAAATTTAATTTACTTGAAATATACTTTAATTTAAACAATTTATCATAAACTAAATTTCTTAGAAATAAATATTTAATATGAATATGTTTAGTCCTTTGATTCTCAACAGGTGAATTGGAAAAAGCAATAGCTGCCTGATTATCACAAAACAATGAACATTCTTTAAGATTTAAATTTAAACTTTCATTTTCTAGAACATTTTTAATCCACATTAACTCTTTTGCAGCTTCAGTGAGAGTTACATACTCGGCTTCCATAGTTGAAAGGCTGATGCATTTTTGCTTAAAGGTTTTCCAAGAAATTGGTGACCCATCTAAAAATAAAATAAAACCTCCTATGGAAACCCGATCATCTCTATTTGCTGCAAAATCAGAGTCTGAATAGCAAGAAATTTTTAACTCTTTAATTCTAAATAGTTCCAATTTAAAGTGTTTAGTGTATTGCAAGTAACCGAATAATCTAAGTAAACTGTGCCAGTGTTTCATACCTGGGTTAGACTGGAACTGGGACAAAAGATTTACAGCATACATTATGTCTGGCCATACATTATGTCAGCAATAAAACTTAGACAACCAATTAAGTTTCTATAAGGGAATTCAGACATCTCATTAACTTCATTCTGATTTACTGGAGAGTCCATTTTTGACAAAACTAGCCCCTTAGGTATTGGGACATTACTCAAAGGAACATTATATTTTGAATACAAGCTGCAAACTTTGTCAATATAAGAATTTTGATGAATGTACAGCTTGTCTTTGACCTCTTGAAATTCAATACCTAATAGCTTTCTCGTTTTCCCTAAAACTTTCAGATTGAAAAACTTATTTAACAAACTTACACCAAGTTCCAAATCACTTTCTGTTTTACCGAAGATGACCATGTCATCTACATACAATAAAAGAACAAGTTTATTTTCATAAGTATAAACACAGTTGCACCAGTTAAGTTTAATAAAATTTAATTTTAAAAGTACATCATCTATTACAAAAAACCATTGACGACCACTTTGATGGAGGCCATATAAAGCTTTATTTAATTTACAAACTTTACCTGTTTCACTAATGAAACCCTCCGGCTGCTGCATATATATGATCTTATCCAGATCTGCATATAAATAGGCATTATTCACATCTACTTGAACATTTAACCATTTAAAAAGACATACAAAAATAGTGAAGAACAATCTTATAATTGAAAAACTTACTACTGGACTAAAAACTTCATCATAACTTAAACCTTTTATTTGATTAAACCCCTGAGCTACAAGACGTGCTTTAAATCTCACAATTTCATTATTTTCATTTTTCTTAATTGTGTAAACCCATTGGTTACCCAAAATTTGTGCATCTTTAGGTGGTTCTACAAGATCCCAAACTTTGCGGTCATACATGACCTGCATTTCCTGGTTCATTGCTTTTTCCCACTCTGATGCTTCGGGTGTTTTAACAGCTTCCTTGTAACTTCTAGGGATTTTTAATTCAATTAAATTAGCTTCATTTGAAAAATTTGAGACTTTACCAGATTGATTATTTTTAACTCCGTAAAATCAAAAAAATCATAATCATATATTATGTTATTTTCTGCACAGTACTTAAGTGTATCATTTAAAGATCTTAATTTAACTTTAGTTCCCTCAATGCCATAATAAATATCTGTCCTGGGCTCATTTTTCCTAGGGACAGCACTCCAAACCCAATTAATAGATGTACAAGGAATTAAGTCTGGGCTGTCACTTAAATTCTGAATAGTTGAACTTCTAGTTTTTACAGGGCTAAGAGTAGTTTCCATTACTTTGGCTGGGATATCACTTCTACTTTCTGACTCGATTAAGTCATCTATCATAGGAAAGATATCACCATCCTCTGGGAAGTTCAAATAGGAAAAAGAACGAAAATTATGTTTTGAACTCTTTATGACCAACCCCCCTTTTACTCTCATCAAACCTTACATTTATAGTTTCAAAAATTCTTTGCTCATCTATTATCCAAATGCGATACCCTTTAGTCATTTGTGCATAACCACACATAATGCCAAGTTTTGCTCTCATATCAAGCTTCTTTCTTTTTTGTTTGGGTATACCAACATAAGCTAAGCAACCGAATTTTTTGAGATGAGAAACAGAAGGCTTTCTCCCAGAATACAATTCAAAAGGAGTTTTACTGAAATTTTTATGGCAAACTCTGTTCCATACATACGTGAAACATAAAAGAGCTTCAGCCCAAAATTTCTGAGACAAGCGACTAGAATTTAAAAGGGTTTTTACACCGTCAAGGGCAGTTAAATTGAAGCATTCCGCGCAACCATTCATCTCGGGCGAATACGGGTTAGTTTTCTCATGGGCAATGCCTTGACTTTCTAGAAAGTTATCAAATTCATCATTACAAAATTAAAGTCTCCCATCCGTTCTAACAGAGACTACTTTCTTATCTAAAAACCTTTCAGCTCTTTTTTGATACCTAAGAAATGTCTTGAAAACATCAGATTTATTTTTAAGGGCATAAACAGTAACTTTTCTAGAGAAATCATCTATTATAGATAAAAAATACCTGCTTCCCCCATGAGATGAAACTGGCAGCGGCCCACACAAATCCATATGCAGCAGCTGGAGTGGAACTTTAGAGGGAATTTGACCAACAGGCTTGAAAGAGACCCTTTTTGATTTAGCCAATTTACAAGAAATACAATCTTCAGTCAATTTTGATAGCATAGGAAGACCATTAACACTTTCTTGTTTACTGGTGTTAATTACATATTCACTGTTAATATGGCTAAAACGTTCATGCCACAACTCATTAACATTTACTTTATCTACTTGATTTGCTGATAAATTGACTAGATTGTCATTTCCCTTACATTTAGTAACATATTTTGATGGTTTCAAAAAGTACAGGTCATTTTTTCTTAAAGCATAAAAAAGTTCATTTCCCTTCTTGTCATAAACAAAAACTTTACCATTTTTACCCACAAAATTTATCCCCAGTTTTTCAAGCTTAACCCCAGAGAGCAAATTTCTTCTTAAGTTAGGATTATACAAAACATCTTTTAAGATAATACGATTGAATTTTCCATTTTTACAACGTACTAAAAACTGAATTGTATCCTTACCCTCAACTGTACATTCTTTCTCCCCAACTGCAAGAGACATGTGCAAGTCAGATACTGGCTCAAAAGTGAAAAATAAATTTCTATTGCTATAAAAATGCGCTGTAGCGGCAGTGTCAAAAACCCAATGGGAATTTCCATAGCCCAGATCTGATGAATTTGCCTCACATAATTCAGGAGAAAGCTCAATTAAGCTACATTCAAGTTCAGAGAAGGTACAATTCAAAAGGTTTTTACATTCTACATTACTAGTTTCCAAAGGTCTTGAAAAATTTTTACTTTGAAAGTTACTTTTATTTTGGAAATTACTTTTATTTTTATTATTAGATTTAAAATTTCCAGAACCATATTTATGAAAATTACTTTTACGATTAACATCAGAATTACTTTTCTCATTACAAGCTTCATTACTAGATTTACTTAATTTAAGTTTACAATTAGAAATTAAATGACCATACATTTTACAATAAAAACAAGGACCAATTTTACTTTTGTTTTTATAAAAATCTCTAGATTTACCTGGTTTAACAGACGATTCACTAGCAAAAGCTACATTCGAAAAGTCCTTTTGAGACAACTTTAAGCGATTTTCCTCCAGCAACAGTTCAGCTTCTATTCTTTCAGGCAAGAACTCAGCATCAGTCCACCTGTAAATGGCTTGAACAGTAGCTTGAAAATCGTCTGGAAGGCTCCGAATCATCTGATAGCCCAAGTAAAGTGGCTGCAGTTGATGACCAATGTCACGAAGACGTTCAGCAACTTGCTTCACCCGACACAGGAAAAGACCTAAGTTTTCACCAGGAACATACCTTGTATTAAAGAAGACATCAAGAAGTTGAATTACTCTTGCTCTTGTGGTTGGCTCAAAATGGTCATGAAGAATTTTCCAGGCTTCTGCTCCAACAGTGGTACTTGAAATTAAAGGCTTGAATTCAGAACTCAGGGACTGGTAAACAATGGTGTAGGCTCTGTTTTTCCTTAGTTTCAAATCCTGCTTTTCTCTCCATGTCAGATCAGATTTCTTAGTATCTCCACTAGCTGTTTCCGTTTTAGCAGCCTCTTTAGTTTCCGATTTAGCAGGTGATAAACTCTTGGGTATCTCCTCTCCATCTTTTTTCTCAATGAACTCCCACGCTCCATAATGCAGCAATAGAACTTTAACTAACTTCATGCTTCCAATTTTCCCAGTTACTGCCAGTCAGCAGGGTGACGTTTTGATTATTTTCCATCAGCCCCCGTCGCTTTATCACGGCAACTCTCGAACTTGAAGCTTTCAGAAGGTCAACAGCATGCAAGAAAATTCATAAAACGAAAGTTCATCTTTAAAAAAAAAAACAGAGAGAGAGAGTCCACAGGCACAAAAATATCACCGTTTCTTCACTTCCACATTTCCTTAAAAAAACACTTAAATTCCGGTTATGAGCCTGGGCCCATAACCCTGTTCTCTTTTCACAATAATTAACTATATATTAAGCAGAGTACGCAGTGGAATCTTTAACTTATGGAAATGCTTGAATGTGGAAGACTTTAAGGAGTACAGCAGGAGTAACAACAAGATGATTTTTATTGATGAATAATATACAAATGGCAATCCAATGTCAGAATTACTTTTGGCGAACAAACTTAAAAATAAAAAACAAAATAAACTTTCATCAATAAACTAACAGCCGCCAGCAGCCTTCAAAACGTAGCCAAGCTACGACGTCGTAAGTAGTTACATGGCAGAAAAACAAAAGTGCTGCTTTCAAGCGAGCTACGTAAGAAAAGCAAGGCAAAGCAAAAACAGACAAGGGCGAAATCCAAACATCTTGAACTGCTACATATACCAGTCTGTTCTGGAAAATTTGCATACAGTTGTTGCCATTCTATAAAGAGAAAAACGTACGCGAAACTCCATTGGCTTCACAGACTATGACGTCAAACGACGACCAATCAGAGCAGCGATCGTCAGACGCGAGCTCTGGGTCGAAAGTAACAGCAAGTAACAGCGATTAACAGTGATCCAAAAACACAGCGATAGATCGTGGATGAATCGAGTGTTTATCCGAAAAACCTCGCGAAGCAGTGGAGTTCGTTTGTACTTTAACGTAGGCTTGGGGATGGTAAAAACTAATTTATGTCATGTAAAAAGGAAATATTTAAATGAATATATTTTACACTTAAATTTTAATACATGACATAACAAAAAGATATCCCACAGCTTCTTTATGTTACTAATACTGACTGTGCAAAAGCTTCAGAATCTGATAGAATATTTCTCCTTATATCTAATCAATAGCAATACTATTCTTTTCTAAACACTTCAAGAACCTTAGACTACTTTCTTGTTAAAAGCATAAAAAACTTCTTAATAACACCATAAAACAAGGAATGCATTAGGCCTTTCGAAAGAACTTTGTCTTTCTTTGTCAGGTACAAAGAAGACATGCAACCACTTTGAAGGCAGGAGTAATACTGAAAGGAAATCGGAGGGAAAGATGGACAAGTTAAGGGACCAGCCAATAGGAAAGCAGAAGGCATCAGCCAATCACAGAAGAGAATTACCTAGAATGCAGAACAGAAGGAAAATTATGAAGAATTAAAAAAAAAACAGAGTGAAAGAAAAAAAAAATTAAAATGCATAAAAAATGAAAGTAAAACAGTGATTAAAAATCCATAATATTAAACAAACATAAAAATGAATACAAAAAAAAAAAAAAAAAATCTGATTCTAACATACCCTCTGCAGCTTGGAAAAACTTGTTCAGCTCAACCATATAATTTTTTGTTGTTGTTGTATTCATTTGTATGTTTATTTATATTATGGATTTTTAATCTCTATTTTACTTTCATTTTTTTATGCTTGTTTTTTTCATTCTGTTTTTTTCCAAGTTTCTTCATAATTTTCCTTCTCTTCTGCGTTCTAGGTTATTCTCTTCTGTGTTTGGCTGATACCTTCTGCTTTCCAATTGGCTGTTCTCTTAACTTGTCTCTCTTTCCCTCTTATTTCCTTTCAGTATTGCTCCTGCCTTCAAAGTGGTTGCACATCTTTTTTGCACCTGATGAAGAAAGACAAAGTTCTTTTGAAAGACCTAGCACATTCCTTATTTTATGGTGTTATTAAAAAGTTTTTTATGCTTTTATAGAATCACACCAGTTCATTCAGTACTTTAATGTACTTTCTTGTTTCTTAAATATTAAGTTTTTTGTTTCCTTTTTTCCAATTTGTTAATAAATAAATTTTTTACTTTGAGCCCGAGTCAGTTTTGAGCTTGCAGGCTCAGGCTGAGACCATCTCATGCCTAGTCACAAATTTGTAGACCTCTACATTTGATGGATTTTTATAGCCATCACTGACAGACAGACAGACACACACATACACAGACAAATATCTTTCTTTTGTTAATATTGGTGTACATAAAGAAGCTATATTCAGGGCCGGTGCAACCATCCAGGGCTGAAATTAAGGGGGGGGGCAGAGGGGTCACGTGCCCCAGGCGCAGCAGAACAGATGGCGAAGGGGGCGCCAAATGCAAGTTTTGTTTGTTGTTTGATATAGAAATGTATATATATATATGAAATTTGTATAAAAAGTCTCGCAGCCAGAAAATCCAAAAGAAAAACAGAACCAAATGCATTAAAATAGACAAATAGATAAAAAGATTCGTTTACAATACAAGATAGCAAATGAATAAAAAACGAGCTGTTCTCTTAGGCTATTTACTTTCTCCCATTCCAAATGTATCATGTCTATGCCATCTATCATTTAAATCTCTTCCTGTGGTTTAGGAGAATCACTAACATTTTTCAAGGTCAGTCCCTACTCATGTCTGTATATGACACTGCTCAACGTCGTCTGGATACGGTACTGCACTGTCCAGCATGGATAATTGGCAAACGATTCCCTTATTTTGACTTCTCTATTAGATAAAAATATTCAATGAAGGCTGTTCTATTTTTTCCCTTTTCTCACAGCGTGGAGCTTTCTTCTTTATCCATTTTGTCATGGGCGAGGGGTGATTGCCCTGGACAATAAAAACAAATCGGGAGATGAATGCCCAAAGTAAAATTCTCAGTAAAATCTTTTTCTTTTAAGTATAGCATTTGTAGAGGTACAGTAAAAAATCTCGTACAGGGCGCCATGGCTAGTAAAGCCGGAAAGTTTTGGAAGCGTTTTGCCGCCCTTGGCGGCAACTGGAATAAGCCGGCCAGTTACTTGTGCTGAAATTACTTTTTTATCCAGATCCAATCTAGTATTATTAGAGGGGGCGAGGTTGGGCGACTGCCTGGGATACTAAAAATAAATAATATTTGAAAGGATAATTTGAAAAATACGCAAAATAAAACTCTTTGTTAAAACATTTTTGAAAAAAAATGTCATTTGTAGGGGTGCAGGGAGAAAACCATACTCAAGTTGTTATGACTAATAAAACCGCAGCCGTCCCTGCCTTTATCCTCCCAAATTATTTGCTTGTCCTTTGGCCATTTCCAGATAAATGAAAAATGTCGCCATACCATTTGTTACAATTACTTTTTTACATACAGATCCGGCTTTAAAGGGTGTGAAGTTGACTATTGCTAACGACACTAAAAACTAAGGGGATGAAACATATGCAAGATAAAATAGTAACCTCTCCTCCCCATTTTTCTTTTTTAAGAATATAGCATTTGTAGAGACGGAGAAAAGAACCTCGCACAGGGTGCCATGGCTAATAAAGTCGTCGCTGCCTTTATCTTTGCAAGAAAAAAAATTGTCGTTTTCCCATTCTTACGTGTTTTGCTGCCCCATTCTTTTGCTGTAATTATTTTTTTAGAATCAGATGTAAATTTCCGGGGTAAATACATCGTCTGCCCCTGTAATAGTCAAGCTCAATTTCTCTTTGTTTTTAATCTTATCCTACTCTAAAAATGCAAAATATCGATTATAATCAGTAACAAAGTCAAATGCATTCTAAATATGAGCTTTATGCAAACAGCATACCAAGTGTGGGGGACCCCTAAATCAGGGGCCCCAGTGTCACGATCCAGATTTAGATTCATCAGATTTGATTTAATTAGACTCTGAATCTGTGTAATTAAATCGTCATAAAAGTCTCTAACAGTAACAGGGTTCCTTTCAGCTCAGATCCAAGTTTGAGTCTCACGCCAACCCTCCACAACCGTTCACAGTTCTGATAATTGCTAATAGAAAAGAAGATAGGAAAAAACATTTAAACATAACTAAAACATTTCTGGGAATAGCAAATGGTATAAAAAATATTCTATTTAAATTACATGAAAATTATGTAGTAATAATAATTTAAAAAAAAGTGCTAAGAAAAATCCTTTGATCAAAAAATAATTTTTCCTGTTGAACTCAAAAGAGGATTTTGGGGGCTCTTTGGATGCAAGGTCCCTCGCGATTGAAACCATCACGACCCCTTAAATCCGCCCCTGAGAATATCAATAATTATACTTCCTAAGATGAAAACCTGTATAAAGCGGAATATTTTTCGGTTCCTTTCGATTCCATTTTCAAGGTTTTAATGAATCAGTATTTGACAAAGTTGATTACTTTGTTCAGTATTACAGATTATCTGATTATATACTTTAAATTTTAGAAACTTAGAAAAAATTCGCTTTGGAAATTTTCTTTTCGGAGGAGGGGGCGCCAAAATCCATGTTTGCCTCGGGTGCCAAAAAGGCTAGTTTCGGCACTGCAACCATCAGGCAAATGGGGCAGCTGCCCAGGGCCCTGTGTCAATTGGGGTTGTGTTAGGGAACCCGACTCTCCCTATACTATTCAAAATAACATTTCCTCTGTAGAAAATATTATTTTTGCTCTAGATTTGTTTTTAAATGTTCCTTCGTGAAACCAAAGTGAGTATGTACTTAATTTCTTATAGGCAAATTCCATATAATTGTTGGTGGCTGTATAGATTTGATAATCGTGACAGTTACCATGAACACAAATCAGTAAATATGTTAAATATTGTAAAGGATGGAAGATTTTTCAAAATTAAAAATAATTATGCACATTAAATGTGAAAGTACTGGTATTTTTCATACATTTTATTATATATATTATATATTATTCTATGACATATACAATTTAAAAGTAAATTTTATTAGTCCAATATGGCAGTATACATGTTGCCCACTAACTGCTTTGCCAGGGTTCTGTGTGATGTTGTGCCAGCCCTGTATATAATAATGCACATTTGGCAGTGCATACATGCTCTTATTTATTTTTGATAATACCCTCAGAAAAGATATTTTAGAACCAGTTTGCTACGCAGACACCTTTTTTCTCTTTGCAATTACTTATATTGCATCTCTACTTTTTTCTTTCTTTGTTCTAACAAACAGTTGTTTATTGTGACCCTGATTACAGATTCTTTTAGATGGTAAAATAACTTTCTCTTTCTAAAGTTGTAACATCTTTTTTCACCGATGCTGGTAAATTAAAATAAAAATAGCAAATACACTGTAAAGTGTGGAAATGTTAATTTAGCAGAGACTAATTTCATGAGCTAAAGAAAAGCAAACTATGCCAGGATTGTCACAAATACTTTACATCAAAATTCCTTGATATTTTCATGTTAATGCTAAAATTTCTCTGATAATGAATGTTTAGATGGAAATAACACCACTCCCATACATACAGTCATAATTTAGTAAAATGAATATTTAAAAAATGGCTTCATAAGATAAATTAAATAATTTAAGAATACAAATTATTTCAGTTTTGAAGCTGTGTAGTTAAAACTACATGTGTTATTGACGTGTAACAGCTGACCAAAAATAATTTGTTTAACATTTTTTTTTTTACTTGGATTTGTAAAAAGATGAGAGAGAAAGAAGTTATGTTGACGATTTTCAAAAAGGAAGATACTGTGGTCAACTTGAAATAAATATTCAAATTTTGAGAAAATCTGGCATTTTTTCTCAAATTAGAATATGGGTGAACACAAGCAGACAACAGGTCATGATAGAATTGAAATATAAACTCAAAAATTATGTATCAAAACCGGCATGTTACAAATAAATAAGAAAATTGCTATCATATTATTTTATTACAGTCAGTATTCTAAGTATATTTAATGTGAGGCAGCACCCCACCGTTCTGTTTTCTAGTTATAAGGAAACCATTAGGAAGTAATGGCTAGGTATTAGTTAGCTATGTATAATGGTTCTAGGTGTAAGTAAGCCATTAGGAAATGTTCATTTTGTCATAATAATAATAAGAGAAAATTTTGCTAAGTACAACAGAACATATCAAAATATATAAATACCAGACTGCAGTCTTTATCATTTAAGAAATAATATTGTTTATCATTTATTGTATTATTAAATTATAGTCATGTAACGTGTACCAATATATAAAATCAAGTTGTTTATAACTAATCAATTAGTTTACACCTTCAACAGTTATTACATTCAATTGTTATATTTAAAAAAAAAAAAAAACTTATTACAAAACTAATGCGCACATTTCTGAAAACTAATAAAAAATTGACTAATAATATAAAATCGCATTATCAAGAAACATTTTTGATAAATAGAAAGGTATTCCTCTCTATTTAGTGCCTAGTAGGCATAGCCGCTTTTTTTAGCTACCACTATTTTTTATAAATAATCACTGTTATTATATATCTACAACATTTGCAATACAAATCTACCTTGAAAATTGTTCGGAAATTACTGTTAGCAAGAAAAAAAAAAATCATTCTGACTCCTATAAATAGCAATGCCTCCTCAGCAGTTACATGTGAAATCTTGCGAAAAGTAAGGTAATAAAACATTTTATCCTTTAAAAAGAGTAAGAATTTTTTTTTTAAATTCTTCATTAATACCCCTTTTTACATAAAATGTGGTAAATATATAATTGAAAACAATTTTTTTTTTAATTTCAGTTTTGAAGATGTTGCAAGAAGATTAATTTATACTTTATTGCTAAATTCAAGCTTTACACATTCATATACAGTCAGTATATAAAAAAAGATACACCCCATAAAATTTAATCACTAAATTGTTGCAGAGAAAACCGTTCAATTAGGAATTATGCCTTCTTTCATCAATTTATGTTTTAAAATTAAAAACTTAGGCGGCCATCTTCATGCTGATCTGTCATTACAGACTTTTCTGTCATTATCAATTGGCAATTGATTGCACAGAGCAAATTAAAAAGAAAAAAGAATGAAAAATCATGCATCAAGCATAGATTATGAAACACTTCCCAACACATTCAGAATACTGTAACAAAATTTCACAGTTTAATAAGGTGAAAGATGATGTCTAAGTAAATAGGGGACAAGGATGACAAGTATGGAAAACATGTAACACATTTGAAAACCCAGTTATAACACTTACCATCTATAATCAGAAATGTATTCAAATTCTTTTCTGAAGCCCTTATATATACTACATAGTTTGCTAAAATTTAGTTCAGTTAGGAAACACATAACACAGTTGAAAATTCCCTTTTAACAATTTCTGTCAAAACAAGGAAATATACTCTTTTTTTTTTTTTTTTTTTTTTTTTGTGCACTCCTGTATATGATTTGTAGAATTTATATACACCAAGTAATATGTAAAAAATTAGTTAAATTTAAAAATGAATACTACAACTGAAAATACACTTCCAGCAATTATTGCTCATAGACATTACTGTAACTGAATTCTTTTGTGTGTCCCTGTAAATGAAGAATAAATATCATGGACATTATATTCTACAGTAAGCATCTTGTAGTGCACCTAAGTGATATATATCATTTTCAATAATATAACATCATTGAAAAGCATTGAAAACTTTTTTCCCCCATAGACCATAATGTAATGAAATTCTTTTGAGTGTCCATATGAACGAACTATAAATGCAACACACTTAATTTTTAAAACCAAACAGGCCACATTAAACCTCAATTACATATGCCAGTTACATAGAAATCTCAGTATAATTATGTAAGTTAGAGTGTGGGCAAACAAACTGTATTTATAAGCAGTTTTCAACTTTGTGGAAAATGTTAAAAATGCAGATTAGCTATAAGATACCATATTTTCATACTAAACTGAAATCTGTTGATGAAAAGACAGATTTTCCTTTTATGTTGAACATAAAATTAAGATAAAGTTAAATTTGTTAAAAACTATGTTGCATCAGAATATGCCTGGAATTGTATTTTAGTTTCTGATTTTGATTTGTCCATTTCTAATTGTCGATTATTGTCTGTCGAGTTTTTTAAATTTATATTTTATCTCTATTCTCATTAATATAAAACAGGTAAATATGCCACTGCCCATGCGAAAAAGGAAAGGACAATTATTATTATTATTTTATAAGCTTCATTTCCTCTCCTGTCAATTCCTTTGATAATTCTATGTTCATTTTTCTGAAAATGTCAGTAAATTAACTAACATTAAAACCTACAAATTATTTTGTTAAACCTAAAAATTCTGTATTTTTTATCTCATTGATATGATTATTTGTTTATATAATGAATATAATGATTCTTATTTCCTAGGTCGCTCAAATTCTCTTGGCAAAAAAACTTGCATGTGTCACACAAGATTTTTCGAGATTTCATCTGTGAAAAGATGGAATATCTTTCTTGAAAAGTGGCAGATTGTAGTTTTGAATTTATTTTAAAACTTTTATGTTGTAGAACTGACTCCAAATGAATTAGTAATTATTTTTACTCAAATGTTGAAGTTTCAGAGGAAGGTGCACGTTTATGTCTGCAGGCAGACCCATTGTTTTGAAAGTGGATATCTGTTTTGCCCTGACACTTACATTCTGTTCTTTTCCATTTTTTATACTACAACTAAGCTTTTCTCATTTTTTGGTAGTTTTTTTTTCTTCTTTTTTTGTACAAAGCCTGTTACTAGTCAAATAGGTATGAATGTATATCTCTGTTTTCATATACGAATATGCTTCTTTATAAAAATCTTTACTGCTATGATGTTAAAAGTTACCTACTGATTGTTATTTGATAGTGATTTTTATTATATTAGCTAAATGTTATCTAATATGTCTGTAATGACACAATTTTAACTTTCAATATTTTAAAGCACTTAAATTATTTCTGTTGCCTGTTTAAATTACTGTCAAATAGGGTTCTCATCATGCTGTCAAAACAGGGGAAAATGTTGCACAAAAATCCAGGGAAAAGCTTTGAAATTAATGCTATTTTTTGAAAATGTTTACAAATCTTAGCATTAACATAAATGATGTATTTTATTTCCCCAATTTTTATAAATTCAACAATTTTAAATTAGTGCACTTAACATGCAATATTTCAAGTTTAAAAATTCTTTTTAAAAAAAGCATGTTTCAAAATGGCATGAAATTTTTTAATGCATATTTTATTCATAACTTGTCAAAATATGATATAATTTCATACATATGTAATGTAACAGTTCAAAGTTTAAATGCCAATAGTTATTGTAAAGTTAAATGATAAATGTGAGCTCCCTTTGTTCTTTACACCATGTGATTTTTTCCCCTTTGGGGACTATATAAAGGATGTTGTCTACAAATCACCCCTCCTTCAAAATGTGTGTGAACGGTTGGGTTGGATCACATTGTCATTGCAATGCAAACTATTGCTAAGAAAACTAAAGAAGTTAGTTTGGCTTTAGTTGGTATGTGCAGAAAAAAATTTAAAATAAAATAGAGAGTGTTTGCTTAAATTGAGAATTTTAATTTTATGATAACTTTTGCCAATTAAGTTTGTTAACTGTTATCTTATATATGTGTGAAATTATATCTTATTTTGACATTATATATATATACATATATATAATATATATATAATATATATATAATATATATATATTATTTTTAATATTGGATTGAAAACTACAGGCATTGTGAAAGTCATGAACAAATCACTGAATTCACAGATCCATAAGAATTACATGTTATTGTACTAATGCTTATGCTAGTAACTGCCATTTTGTTTCTTTGGCCATGGAGAAATTATTGTACAATTAAAATGGATAATTTAATTTAAAAAATTCTGAAAAAACCTAGATCTTTATTGGTTTTATTGTAAAACACATAGTTTTAATCAGTAAATGTGATTTATTCAAAATAAAAGTTGTTATATATTTATTATTAATTATAAAATATTTTATTCCTTAAAACTTTTTACTTATATGTTTCAAATAATTGTATAGTAATTTTCTTTAAAATTTTTTAGAAAGCATAAAAAGAAGAGAGAGAGACTTCTGTTATCTACTAGTTGATAATGTATTTAGTAAAAGAAAAAAAAAAGGAGGGACTATAATATTATCAAAAACAATGATTTATTCAATCAAAATTGGACTTTTTATACTAGAATAATAATAATAATATTGTGCCACCCCCGTCCTAAAATAAAAAGAACGACTACCAAAACTCCTCCAGAAATTCTCATAAAGGAATTTCCTACATAGCTAATGTGCATATGCAGTATTTAAAAATAAATTACACTTTAAGATTTGCATTTACCTTAAACGTGTAACTAATAAATAAATAGCCTTAAATTATAAGTTAAGTTCTACATCTGATACATTCAAATTGTACCCAATGAGAGATCAATTTTTATCATTTTTATCTTATAAATGTGCACAAAAATAATTATGCATTTTGTCTTGTAAAATAAATAAATAAATAAATAAATAAATAAATAAATAAAATTTCTTAAGCATCTGGGAACCCTATAAAAATTCTCAATACATCACATAATTTCTATAATTTGCACTTTCTCTCTGTTTCAATATTTAAGATTTAAAGAGCTGTTTTGTCAGTTGACATATTTTTGAATTTTTTATATATGCCTAAATCACCAATATTACTAATGGCACTTGTTAAAGTAGTCTTTGTCATATTTAATGGTTTAAAATTTTAAGAAATTTCGGAAATTTTTAGCATTTATTTTGAAAAAAAAAAAGTGCAAAATTTTATATTGTATTTTAAAGTTTATACAGATGAGTCTGCAATATGTCTATCAAAATAAATATGACAAGTTTTTCTATATAAATGAACACATTTTTTAGGACATTTTAAATTTATATTATTAATTTTTTCTGCATTTCTGTAATTTAATATTTCTATGCATTTATAATCTATGATTTTTATTTAACTTGTGTCTCTGAAATCTGTCATTTATTGGTGTTATAATTAAATGTTATAAAAGTATATTACAATATATATAGTTTTAAAATTTAAAAGTTCCCATCATAAGTCATATTATTTTGTTTTTAAAATTTTATAATGTGTTATGTAAAATCAAAAATTTTTGCATAATACTTGTTGATTTTAAGAAATTTTATATTTTGTTTTTATCAATTGATTTATTTGTAAATTCAATGTGATCTTTTGAACTTTTAGTAATTATTTAACAGTTAAAAAATGAACTGTAACTTAAGTCAAACTTGTTAAAATTATCAGTTATTTTTTTATAGCATTTCTTTAAAATACTCATGTAATATGTTCTTTAATTAATTGATACTTAAATGAGGTTTGTTAATCCTTTTAATCAGCTACTCAGTAGCGTGAGCCAGGAGTTGGCAAGCTGAATTTCATTGATACTCACATCGAACTTAAACATAGTAAAAAATATATATTGTATTGTTATGCATGTATAAACTATACATTCTTTGTGTAGAAAAAACTGTGATGCATTAAACTTATTACATTAAGTAATACTGAAAGTGGCAAGTAAGACAAAATATTAATGGTCATTTGTCCAAGAGCTTGAAAAGAGTAAATATGGATTTGTACAACAAAAGGAGCATACAATGTTCATGTAGTGTTGTGTGTCACATACAGTATCACCTTTATGGATGGCACCTGGAGCCATATTTAGTAGAATCTCGGAGCCTTTAGCAGAATCTCAGTAATCATGCATATTTCTGTTTCTAACTTTAAAATGAAAAAATAAGCTATTTAGAATTCAGTGTAGTTATAATGAACTGCAATATCTAAAACCCCTTTTATTATTACTGTTACCCATCTTCTTGTCTAGTGGTTAGGGCACTGGCTATCTGACAATAAGGGTCAGATCTGAATCCCCTTCAGGCATTGATGTTTGTAGTAGGTCAGATTATACTTTAAATAGAAGTCCCAATCTGTTTAGCCCTCATGTTCAAAAGATGATCATAGTCAACCAACCAATCAATCTATTGTGGTTATCATTATTACTAATTATAAGAAAATATTCCTAGAATTATGCTTTGTACTTTCCTATTGCCTATTAAGTAAAATTCATATATTGAGCTCTAATTTTACTGAAGAATTGACTATGAGCATGAACAGTTCCATTTTATAGCTACAATATAATTATATTTTTAACATAACTGAATACATTAAAAATATATATTAAAAAGGATGACCATAGGTTAATATGTAAAAGGTCTTCAATAATCAATGAGGTCTAACACGTTTGAATGCATTCAGATGGCCTTTATTATGTACAAAGTGCACAAAGACATTATCTGTCCACATTAAAAAGCTCTTATCAGAAAATTGAAGCTATAAACAAAGCAATTTTTGCCTATAATAAATACTTTTTTCAGTATGTATAATTTTAAAACCTATATTGAGCAGACACATTTTGATACTATAAAAAGTTGGTTAAATACTATAAAAAATTCAAAGTTAATTCAAATTCATAACTATGTGACCGCTCCACACTATTAAAAGGTTGCCAACTCCTGGTATGGACTTCACATTCCAATTAAATGTGCCCATTTTCATTTGACATGTTTAATTGCATGCTGATTAAGATTAATCTACCAGAAAATTTTATTAAAAGAGTAGTATATCTGCTTATTTTTTCTGGAGTATGTAGACATGTTCAGTTGAAATACACTGTTTAATACCTCTGGACATCGGACCATAAAGTTTCAGCAAAATGTTTAAAGTATTATATAATCATAATGCTTTGTAGTATGACTGAGATTAGTGACTTAAGCAGAGTGATAGATAGGTAATTATTACTATAATTGTTTAGCACTTAGAATTTTGTATCATAAAATCAAAAGAAAAAAGCCAAATATAGTGTGGTTATAATTTATTTTCGCTGTATTTTCATTCATAGATTAAAATTTGCTTTAAAAACCATACAAACCCTGGTCTGTTTGTAACAATTTCAAATCTTATTTATTGCATTAATGTGCAAACATGATATGAATTAATAAAAGATCATAAAATGCTTATCTATTTTATGTGAAGTTTAAAATTTTGATAGCTTTTCCATTTAGATTCTTTACACACTTAGTTATAAATGAACTTACTTTGCAGCTAAGGGAGATAATTTAATTAATTTTTAATTATTATTTTAAATAATGCGAAGTTAAACAGAATTTATATGCAATATAATTAACTTGGTTATTTTTGTATAACTAGATATCTGTTAGACAATAATTCATTAAATAACAAAAATATTTAATGACTTTTATTTATTACATTTGCTTATTGTTATTATTATTGATGAGTTGCTGCTTAATTTGAAAGAAAAACATCTCTCAAACTGATCTAAAATATTATATTATGCCAGAAATGCTATTCTAGTGTATTTATATAGCTTTATATATATATATATATATATTTTAAAAATATATATACTAAGTTGAAAGACAGTTTGGATCCAGATTAATTAGTTTTTAAAATTTTTATGAAACAAAAAGTGAAAAATATAATAATAGTAGTAGTAGTTTGTAGTTGTAAATAAACACTTGAATTTAAGATGAAAATTCTTAAGATAAAATGCATTTCAGGTGTATATTGTATGCTGAAGTATATGTTTCATCAAGAAAAATTCAGTTGAGATTCTTAGGTTATTTAAAGGAATCGGTTCAAGAAAACTGTAATTAAAGAAAGAGGGCTGAATTTTTACTTCAATAATTTCTTGACTTAAAAGAGAAACTCATAAGAGCGATTCTGCTTTCTCAATTTTATTAAAGTTATCTGACCCCCCCCCCCCCCCCTAAAAAAAAATCCATTTGTGTATTTTTCACAATTTTTTTGGTCATATAGCAACAATAATTTTTCTTTTGGTCATTATTCACTTTTTATAAGAAAATTGTGTAGCTAAAACTGTTACTCTTTTACAAAGCAGTAAAATATTTTAACTTCTGTATCATTGTTATCTGCCTGCATCAGGGCTTGACAAATGTGGTTGCCACTGGCGACCAAGTTTTTTATGTGGTGACCAAGTTATTTAATCTGGTGCAGTTTTTTTTTCTATTTTTGTACAAAAATTGACCTAAGAGCACAAACATCATTTTTTCTCTTATTTCTCATAAGACATCTCATTATAAATTTTTTAAAGCTATGATGCTTAAAAAATGAAAGCTATAAACTTAATAATTATGTTCAAGCAAAAAATATTTTTAACTTTTGTGTTTCATTTGGCGAAAATAAGTTCACCAAATGCAAATTTTAAAATAATAAATTTAGAATTATTTCATTGACTTTGATAGGAAAATGGGGAAAAAAGTTATTTTCATGCTTCATTATTCCATGGATGCCCTCCTCATCAGATATCGATTTTGTCACACTCAACCATCAGAACATTTGAAGCATTTGGCAATCAGCATTTTCTGAACATGCCAGCTAATTCAGCCTTTAAAGTATTTCTTTTCTTTCTTTGTTTTTCAAAAATATATAATTTTGATTAGTTTTATTAGTAATCTTGCTTTATGTTATTCTTTTTAAATTATGTAATTACTATTTCTAAACTATGCTTGTTATTAATTTTTTTTTCGATTAATTCATAAAAACTTTTGGGCTGTTTGAAAGTCAATGACGGACGAGGACAAATATTTTTTACTGGCAACTAGAATTTTTAGCTGGCTACCAGATTTTATCAAATTTGTAAATCTCTTTAGCTAAATTTCCTACACAAAGCAGACTATTTTCAATTAGAAATTTATTGTAAAACTCATTTATTTTCTTTTATCTTACATGTTTCATTTACATTTGATTTTTAGAACTTATGTTTTCTTGTGTTATTTGAATTAAACTGCAATTGCTTAGTTTTCAATTGAAAAAGTTAATTAGTTAGAACATTATTGTTTTACCTGTCTATGATACAGTGGTGTAGCATGAAAGCACAAAATTTTTAGTGGAGCCAAAAATTTTTTGCATTTAAAACTCTCATAGCCACTAAGGAAGGGTGCAATGTTTCGCATTTTCCCAGATAATAACACCCTGCATCAATCCTCTAAAATAAACAAATATATTAAACCTACAGAAGATTACTTTTTTATTTCTTTACATTTTCCTGTAAGAATCTTGACATATACTATGTGTCTTTTAAAAATTTTTAAGTATACCTCATCATAGAATACCATTTTAAGTAAAGTGTCCGAAATTATTTTTTATTGCAATATTATGCATTCAAATCTATCTAGTCTAGCAATGTCTTTTTTTTTTTTAATTGAGCTTTATGTAATCTTTTGACGTATCACTCTGGTTATGTCAAGGTGATGTTTTTAGATTAAATTGAAAGAAAGCCAAGACTGCCCACTCCCCCTGGTCATATACTTTATTTAGCTCAAACTTTTAAGAATGTTGTTTTGCTACTATTCATTTTATCTATCAAATTAGCCTTACAAAACTGTGTATTAATTTATTAGTCTTCTAAAGCCTGAGGAAGATTTTGCCTCAATCTGTTTCTGTTGGATTTTTTAAATAAATAAATAAAAATAAATTAACTTTTCTCTCTAAGCACCTGTAATTTTATCAAACAAATAATTTCTGATGAAGAATAATATTTTATTTCAATTTGTGGTTTCTTGACTCGTAAGTCTTTAACTCAAATGAAGAATAATATTTTATTTCAATTTGTAGTTTCTTGACTCGTAAGTCTTTAACTCAAATGAAGAATTTTATTTAATGATTATTTGTGTATTTTTTTAATTAATAATATGTCTTGTTTAAAAAATATATATGTATCTGAGAATTTATCTTCAAGTTATCTTTGATTTACTTAGCATATCCTACCTCCTTCAATATGATATTTAGTTACTGATTAATTTATACTCCATATTCTGTTGTAAAACTTTTTTAATTACTTTACGTTTGATTATAAATGTGCTATAATTTAGATACTTTTTAAAAGTTTGCATATTTTATTATGTTGTTAAGACATTATTTTAGAACTACAATTCTCTCAGATGGAATTTTATGTGCTCAATGCTTTGCCAGAAGAAAATAAGTCCTCTGAGAGATGCTGTATGCATTAACTACTCAAAATGCCAAATTTTGAAGTATTAATTATTTTATCTACTTAGAGCTTTGTATTTATATGCATGTATATTTACATTTGTGTAATCTGTGTTCTAAAAGATTTTTAAAGTCTGGTTTTATCTTGTTGAAAAGCAAGGTAATTTTATTATTATTTATCTTCCTGATCCATAGTGTGATAGTCATGTTCATCAAAATACAAGGTGACGAAAATGTAACCAAATTTTGTAGGATGATTAAACAAGACAGGAGGCAAAAAATTACATGGAAAAAAATTAGTTCAAAAAGTCACCGCTAGGGTATATGTGGTGCTGTTTTTCTTGCGGAATCCTTCGTACATAATCTTGTTTAATCATCCTACAAAATTTGGCTCCTTTCTTGCAATTAGATCATACTACAAAACACATTGAGTACTGTGAGTTTATTTAGGGCAACCTTTTATAATATTATTATTAAGAGTTACAGTAAAAAATGTTAACTACATATCTACTGTTATTTTTCTTTATTTCCTTTTAATTAACTAAAAACTCATGCTTAAGAAATGTGCATCTTTTAAATGGATTTTTAGTTTAAAAAAACTACTAGCAGGAAACATTCGATGAGGTGTCAAGAAAACCTTTAAAGTGTGCTATCTTGGGCAGCCCTTATTTAGTAGAATAACAAAGTTTTATTTCATGTTTGTTATATAGGTTTAAAATGAAAACAATTGCCAATATTTTCCAATTTATGATTTCAGGGATAGAATTGAACTTGTTATGTCTTTCATATTATTTTAATCTATTTTGAAATCTTAAAATAAATGTAGTGTTCCTGTTAGACCATTGTTTAAAGGTACAGTACCTTATCATTTTTAAACCTGTAAAATGCAACCGGCCCTTTTTAAAAAATTTAAAATGCACACCTGGTTGTACCCAGAGATCTTTTGTAAAAATCTTCCACATACAATACCATATCTAAATCTGTGCACCAAAGAGTTTGATAAAATCATGGAACATCCTCAATTCACTTAAGTACATAGGATATTATTCAGTCAGGATGTAATTTGTTTGTTTGTTTTTTAAATTTATAAAATATTTTAAAATGAATGTTATTTATTTATCATACCTGAAAAAATTATATAGATACAGTAGAGTCCCGATTATCTGAGCCCCTCTTCCACTTTAACCGAGTTACTAAAAAAAAAATTATGGCCATTTTTTCCATCCTGATAAAAAATCAGACTTCTAAATTTTTACAACTTCTTTTTTATCTTCATCTCACATTGATAGTTACTTAATCCCAGACCCGGGGATTTCAACTCCAGTAATAATGTAATCCCTTCTTTGATAATACGAAATGAACAGGAGTGTCATCACTGAACAAATGAGTTTGTATCGAGTGATTTATCAGAATTCCATTAATTCTTCATTTTTATAAAAGCATTAGAAGTGTACATCATAAGGACTCTAAGTAGTGTCATAAAAATTAATATATTGTGTATTAAATTTGCATTTGATCTCCTATTTATGTAAATTTGGTTTATCCAAGGTGAGCTTGGTCCATATTAACTCTGACAATCTGGTCTCTACTGCATATATCTTTTTCGCCATAGTTTTTAAACACAATAATACATTTTCTTTTGAGAGAATGCTTTTTTCTACTGAATTAGTGTCCATTTTCAGCTTTAGTAGTGCCCTTTTTTAATTATTAGCATCCTATTCTCTCTAGAATGAACACTAATAAATGCTTTGTGGTCAGTTGTGTTTATATGTAGATTTCTCAAATATCTAAACAGCATTTTCTATATTTCATATTTTATTTACCAAATTTATGTCCATTGTGCCACATGAATAAAGAGGCCTACAAACTATTTAGTGACTAGTGATAGTGATGTGTCAAGTTAGTGACTTCATAAATTTGAAACATTGGTTGCTAATTAAGAGAGTCTTGTTTCATAAATTGTTTGCATTTTAAAATCTAGTTCCTTAAAAAAAAAGTAAATATATGCATTTATGTAACTGTTTTAGAATCCCCCCTTTTACTTTCTATGATGAGTTTCTTAATGACTTTACAATCCTTCTTTTGATATATATATTTTTTTTTAATTCCCCTCTCTAAAATTTCTGTTATTATAATCAACAAAAATTGTGTATATATTTGTTGTCTCATTTTTATTTATCAATCTTATTTGCTAGTTAATTTTATATCTAGTTTTCTAGTTTACGATCCCCACCTTTTGTGGTTATGAGTGTTATGTTGTATTTATGTTGTTCAGTTGATTGAATGCGAATTGACTAAGTGTTCAGATTTTCTTAACATGTGTATCAATGGTTATTAATGATAAAGATTAACAAATGTAAAATCTTCATTGTTAAAAACCTTAGAATTGTTAATTTGTTTTTCTTCATTGTGCAGATTTATCCAAAAGTATATTTTATCAAAATATCCAGATTTAATTTTAATTATAGTTATAACAATTATTTTAACAAGAATGGAGACAGAATCATTAGAATAATTTAATGCTACAGTATTAATTAGTGCTTTAGAATCTTTAAAAGAAAAAAAAAAGCTACAAATACAAATCAAAGATTCAAGTCAGTGTGTTGATAAATGTACAGTTTGTAAACCAAATGATGTATAAAATCAAAAGATTTTTTTTTTTTAATGGACTTCTATCCCTTTTGCCTTTTATTAAGTATACTCAAAAAATAATTTTTGTAGTATATGTAAATTCATGTTTTGTCAAATTCTAATTATTAAACTGTAGCATATCAAAGTTACTCATTTTATTTTAATAAGTATTTGCAGAAAAAAAAACACATGTGATGGCTGCAAAATTGTTAACATTTGTTATAAATAATATATGTTTAGATATTATGTAATTTTAATGTTATATATGGATTTACACGTCTCTTCATTTATAAAAAATGAATTCTTCATTGATTTTTAGAGAAATGTGTACTCATTATTTGTCTGCAGAGCTCTTTATTTTATTATACAGTGATCTTGGTCTTGATCATATGTCTTGTTAAAGTTAGTTTAAACTAAATGTAGAATTAGATAAAAATGTATATTTCTTTATAAATGGTAATTCTTTTTCTTTTTATCTCTCATCTTTTCCTTACATTATAAAATGTAATATATAATTTATTTGCCTTTTAATTTTCAGCATTTTTTTAATATTTTAGTTTTATTCTTCATTGGTTTTCTTTTTTTTTTTTTTTTTTTTTTTTTTTTCCTAACATTTATGTATCATGACAAATGTATCACAAATTTTATACTTATTAAAAGAATTTTCAATAGAAAAAATATATGCTTAATGAAATTTTGACTTGTTGTGGTCATAACTTCTGTTGTTAATAAAATAATAGGTACTGTTAGTGTTGTAAATATCTATAGTTTTATACAATAATTTTTCTAGCCTGACTAATCCCTTAACTGGCTTATAATTTTCATTTTATTTTAAGTTGATTTTAGACACCCTAGAAAATTTTATTTTTCTGAAAATTGTGTATAATGAAGAGTCTTATAATTAAAACAGAAAATAATTACTTTACAGTCATCGATTAAACTTTGAAATATGGCGATTAAAAATTTTGCCAGAATAGCCAAATAATTTTCTTTTCAATTAATTTGTTTCCAAATATTTTTTCTTTATTGTTAGATTTAAATAAAAACAATTTTAAGTAACTTCTATATAATGCTTTTTTCAGTTTTCAAATGCCATTTATTTATGTTTGGCCTATGAATGGAAGTATTCATACTGACCAGTAAATGGCTACTAGATAAAAAGTAACTATCGATCAGAAACTGACAATAAAAAAATAATAAATATATATCATCTACTGGCCGGTGGCTGCTAACCAAGATTTCTTCATTTCAGCTTTACTTGTAATTTGGAAAAGGTAACTGTCAATTTGTAACTTTTTAAACTTTTGATTGAAAAAATCCATTATTATAGCTTATTTTATTAATATTATTCAATCAATATAGTAAGTAGCACAAATAAAAAGGAGGAAAAAAAAGAGGGTCGGGGGTTAATAATATGGTTAGATAAGAAATTGCAGTTGTTTCATAAAGGATGTGCAAAATTTGCAAAATTATTATAAAGGATATGCAAAATTAATTACAAAATTGTTAATGCATAAAAAGTAGAATACTTAATTAAAAAAACATTCTGAGGTTATAATTGTTTTAATCTGGGAATGAATTTTAAAAACATATGGATCATAAAATAAAAGGTTTCATTATAAAAATTAAACTAAACACAAAATCAGATCATTATCAGACAATAATCATCAATAAGTTTTTATGTCCATTTTATCAGTAACAACTCTAAAATAATTGAGCTATGTAGGGTGACTTCCCTCCATATTAGATTTGATATTTTAAATATGTTGCTGAATTTGCTTATGAGCTTTTAATGAATCATCTAAGGATTATGATGAAATTTTGTTTCTACTTACAGATGTGTAGATTTTAGCCTGTCTCTGTTAGCTTAGATATTGCTATTCTGTTTTACATAATGTGAATTGTCTTTCCTAATGGGACTGCTAAATAACTAATATAATTCAGTGACTGCATTTTTTAAAAGCCATAGGGAGCAGATTTTTCTTTACCAGAAATCTTGAATGGTGTTAATCTAAAACTGTTTTTTAGTTAATTCAGGCATCAATTAGGTCACAGGTTAAGAACTCACTTAGGTATTTTGTCTGTTAATCAGTAGGTGTCACTGAAGTTTAATAAAGTAGTTTTATATCATGATGATGTAGAATTTTATTATTATGGCTGTATAGAAAGGTCTATGGAATAATTTTGTATTACACAATTTAACAAAATTTATAAGTTTATTTGATTCAATTGTGTTCCAGAGAGAATAAAAGACTTATTTAAAATATAATAAGGCCTTGTAATGAAAATATCATGGGTAGGAAAATTGTATAAAATCTGTGAACACTAATATTTGCCCCGAAATTTGCTTAATTACACACACATATATATACCCTAAAACATGAATCAATTTATTATTAACTTACTGATGGGTCATTTATAATGGATTAAAAAATTGCTTGTTAAAAAATATCCCATAAACCTATTGACAGAAAAAAATAATTTCCATCTATAAACTTTTCAACATATTTCCTTAATAATGTAACCTCTCAAAGCAAAATGTAATGATAGCATACAGAAATATTGATTTTATGATTGCCTAGTAATACATTCAAAGGCCATATCTGTAAACAAAAAATTAAAATAAAGATTAGTTCTCTAAAATTTGCATGTCTGTCTATATTATCTGACTCTGCTGTGTATGGCATATGTCCATTTCGTTCAGATATAAATGTGTACTATGGTTTAAAAATACAGAAATAAAAAATAAAATTTCCTTTCTAGTCTTTGGGAAATTTGTTTGTGAAAATGATCTTAGTTTGAAATTTAGACTTTGCTACATGATATGGGGATTTTTGATTATGTACAATAAGATGTAAAATGTTTGGATTTTAGATACGACATATATATAATATAATACATTTATCATTAATTCCAAATAAATAAGATAGCCAGTTCAGCAGTTAAAGATATATTTTTTAAAATCTGAATACTGGGATGTTGGAATATATGTATTCCTAACAAATGATTTAACTTTGAAAATGTGCCAAAAATTTGATACTGAAAGTGTATTTCATTAGACTTGTACTTTGTATTAGAATCTTTTAATGTTTGTATTAGTTTCCTATAGCTGTATTGTAACTTTCATTTGCATTTTTCAAGTTAATAAGCTGAAAGTTACACTTTGCTAGTGTTGTGATAATTAAGTCAATGTAAATTTATACAGAAAAAATTAAAATTTTGAAGAGTCAAAAAATTAATAGTTTTTGTGATATGTGAAGATATGTTTGTTCAGAATATAAATATCTTAGTTAAAATACAGTACAGAGTAAGAAATGCTTTACTATCATGTCATTCTTTTTAAAACATTTATGTTTTATTACTGATATTTTCACATTTATTTGAGCACACATGATATTTTCACATTTATTTGAGTTCATTATCCATTATAAATCATTTCAAATCTTATTAACTTTTTCAATTAAAGTTATGATAATCTGATTACAAAAAGTCATAAAATTTTGCAAAGTGCTAATATTAAAAGTATTACATAGATAAATTTCCACACTCATAAAAAGAAATGTTTAAGATAAATATTTTGAATTTTTAAAAACATGTAAAATCTAATTATATGACCAATAATTGAAAAAGTCCATGAAAAATAATAAATTTATAAAGAATTTTGTAGAAGTTTTTATATAATTGAATTTATATGTAACTAATTTATAAATAAGAATTAAAAAATAGATTAAGGAAGAGTTTCTTTAAAAAAAATAATAAAAAATACTTCTAAAGTTTGTTTCAGAATTTCAAATTGTACGTCATTGTTATAAACTAAATTTTATAAAACCACAAGTAAAATTATTCTTATATAAATGTATAGTAATCTTAATCACTCATTTTTTAAAATTCTATTTTAGTAGTAGAGTCTTAAAAATCACTTATCATAAATCCAAAGCACAATTAAATCCAAAGTGCTTAAGTTCATCATTTCTTCTTTAAGAAAACATTAGTAACATATTAATGAAAAACTTTTAACATTTCCTTTGCCTTCTAAAAATATTTCTACATTATATATTATTCAATTGGTATATGCTTTGAAATGTAAGGCATTTTATTATCTGTGACAGTGTGTTTTTTAAATAAAACTAAAAACTACACATATCCTCAGAATAATAATAAAAAAAAAAGCATGAAAGTACAATTCATGCATGTACAATGCATACAGTTCATTTCATGTTTTAGATCACACTGTGAAAAGGCCACCAATGTTACTTTTATCATTAAGTTAATTGAATGTAACATTAATTATTAACTTTTACTCTGCTAAGTCCTACCAGTTGTAAAATCTCTATTTGTGGTTTTCTAGAATCATGCATTATGCACATTAGTGTTCTTGACATAATGCCAAATTTATACATACATGCTTTTTATATGTGTATATACAATCTAAATTTTCAGTATTCAAAGTTATCTCGATTCTATGTTCTCTCAAATTTTTGAGACTTTACTGTATTTATGTGCTTTTGAGGTTTTACTATTATAAGTATTTTATTCTTTTATGATAATTACCGTGTGATTATTAATTTTATAATGAAACATATCCTTAATGATTGAAATATTTGATCTTATTGTGTATATTTATCAATACTTTCTAAAGCAGTAAATTTCTTTTTATTGTTTTTATAAAAATGTTGAATTCATATTTTTTTTTTCTTTAAAATGTGAAATGGGCTTCCTTTACAATGTTTTTGGCAATATATTTACAAATGTTATGCAACGAAATGGTGTTGTGTAATTGTAATTCATACTTTTTAAAAATATAAAAATTTTAAGGGAAATGTGTAGTTAAATTCTTCAATTTCTTTTGTTATCACCTTTCATTCTTGAAAAGCTGTTAAATATATTTTACAGATCTATCTTACACATGTATATAAACACATCTTATGTAAAAGTCATAAATAAAAAACAGTTGTTTATTGTAATGTTTACTTTCTTTTATTTATTCTTTCTTAAATTTGTACACTTAAATTCAAGTTAAAATAATATTGTTTTTGAAACTCTGTAACCTCATAAACTATGCTGTTTGTTTAATCAAAACCTTTCAAATACTATAGCTTTTATCAGTTTTCTTTAACTTTTCAGTTATCTTTTGGCTTTACATTTCTGATACACACAATATTTCAAACTGAGTTTTATTTTATCAAATCTTCAAGATAAAGGATCAGATAAGATAAAGTACAAAGTTTTTTTTTTTTTTTTTTTTGTACGAACTTGCTGAACAAAATCAAAATTAATTATAATTATTCAAAACTGGCTGTACCCAGCCGCGCGTTGCACTTTTTAAACTTTTTCTGACATCCATCATGTGATATATCATTAGAAAGCTCTTGGACCGCCCTTGGACCCAGGGCTAGAGAAACAGAAGGGCTGGTTCATCCGTGCTCCGAGAATGAAACAGGAAGTGAGGAGTGATGACGTAGTTATTAACACGCGGGCTGAGAGAAACCATCGCAGATAAACGGGATTTAAACGTATTGAGTTTGTTTTGCTTAAAAAAATATTAAAATAACATTTAAATAAAATCTTTATGTTTATCGCTATTTCGGACATTCGATTATTATGATGCTATTGACTTTCATGTTTAATATTAATGTTGATTTAAAGGAAAAATTTATTTAAATAAGGAATAATTCTATTTTTAAATAGTAATAACGCTTTTATATTTCATACATTTTAAAATTACAAATAAATTCAAATGCTTGCATTTCATACATTTTACTTATCTATTAAATCAATGATTAGCTTAAAAAAAAGGGGCATTTTTGAATTTATATAAGATTATCAAGAAATTTCAGATTAGAAAAATATGCAAATACTTTATAACGAAATTTCCAAATTTGTTGCATTTTACAAAATATACTTAAATTCGCTTTTTACTTACATTAAAAAAATTATAAATGATAATAAAATGTAAAATGAATATTAGTAAGTTAAGGCTGTTAAGGAGCTGACACATTTCTGAATTCATTTTTGCTCGGAAATGCATGAAATTGGCACGTGTTTTTATTCCGTAACCATGCGATCAAATGGCGTTTTCCATTTTTTGGTAAAGGCAGACGATCTTTCAGAAAATATTTCCGAAAGTTTACTTAGATAAGATATTACTGCGAAAGTGGGCGTTTTGAACCGAATTCCCGACGCGGCAGCGCGAGAAAGGGGGAAAACTTGTCGTTACGTGACAAAAATCGCTTACAACTCGATAAGTAATTTATTTATGAAGAAATGGAAAATGTTTTTCAATTTGAAATCCCTTCAATAGTCAGGTCTGACAGTTTTATGCTTTGAAAAATGAGTCAGAACCTTAATAAATAATAATAATAATAATAATAATAATAGTATGTTGAAAATAATAATAAGTTTTACCTTGAAATTGCATCAATTTGATTATTTTTTCCATTTATTTGATTTTTGTTCGGCTTTTCTTATGCTCACAAGCGATGCGGCTCTGTTCAGGTGCCTAATTCTTATAAATGTTCTTACTCTTGAAAATAGTAGAATAGCTTGTGATTGGATATTGGGAAAACGTGTTTGGAGCTCTGTGGTCATGTTTTTAATGATATTCCTGCCTTTCCGAAAATTATCTCCGTGAATTTCGCGAAATATTAAGTCCATCTCTCTAACAGTTTGCATCCATGATGAAGATGGAACTGTTAAACCTCCAGCCGAGAGTAAATAAATCCAATTCCCATATTCTGGAATATCAGTAAGATTTTTTGTTATAGTTCCAAGAGTCGCATCATTGTATTTTATTTTCATTTTGTACGCTATGAAGCCTGCAATAAAAGCCAGAGCCTCCTCTTCACTTTTGGAGAGAGTTATTTCAGAATTTGATTCCCATTTGAAAAACATATCATTCTCAGGCATATCATTAAAATTTGGAAAACCCTCTTCTGTTCCACTTTCGTCGAATGAAATTTCGTCGGTCCCAGCTTCCTCGTCTGAATGGAATGCATTCTGCAATACTTCACTTGTTAAATATGCATTTTCAACAGTTTGTCCGTGATTTATTTTTGTTGATAAATTTGGAAGTTTATTTGCTAAGAGAAGTCTTTTCACACGTATTATTACTTCGGAAGGTGAGGGGTGATCATTAAATCGGCCAAGACCTCTAATTTGACTGAATAAGCTTTCCAATGCGTCTTGAGTCAGTCTTGACGTTAAAATATATTTAATGCCATCAAGTTTAAGAGAATTGTATAAACCAAATAGAGAGTTTATTGATACTATTATTCCTTTTTGGAAAGGTAGCATACTTTTTTTGCCATATACACGAAGTTCGGAAATTTCTTTTTTGACGGAATTTAATAGAGTTGTCTGAGAATTTAAGTATTTTTCGTGGCCAAAAGCAGCTTTCAACGGTTTACTACTGGGAGGTTCTGGACATTTGCTATTCATAATGTCAAAAAAACTGTCTATCAGCATAAAGAATTCGGATGCTTTAATATTTCCAGTGCAGTGGCGGATTGCTTTTGACGTTGTAGCAGAAAATAATGTTTTAGTCGGTGCAACTTTTTGACGCTCATTATTTTTCACACAAAGCATTTGAGGTTTCAATTTGTGGCAAAGTTTAAGTTCACCATCGTCTTTTTCGAAAGTTTGATGAATAATAGCAGGGTCAAGGAATGTGCCATCACTTAAAACTAATCCTTTATCCAAAAAATAATTTCTCAGTAATTTCAAATAATGGGGTAAGTCAGCAAAAACCCATATTTTAGAGGACGAATCGGATGGACTATCAAAACACGAATTTGATTCAGAAATTCCTAATTCTTTCCATAATGTTTGACTTCCACCCAAATCAGAAACAATTGCTACTACTTTAACGCCTATATTCTCAATGCTTTTAATAATCGACAACAAAAGATCCTTGTTCATTTGCTTATCAAAGTCGAAATAAATGGGCTGTTTCCACTGTGAAATTAACCCTCTTATCAAAACAAATTGGACTCTTTTAAAAGGCCCCAATATTTCGTCTAATGTTGAGTTGTAACATAATTTTGAGTCAATGTGCATTTCATCGAAACTCAAAACACACAATTTATCTCTGGAATTAGAGCTTTCACAGTTCTTTTTCATCAAAAGTAAAACATCATGCAAAATGCCAGGACGACACGCAAATTTCGCACTCCATCTTTTTAATGTACTATCACTCGGAAGGGGAAATCCAATCTTATCCTTCCAAAAATCATACGACTTTGTTGACAAAGCTCTCAAAACAATAGCTTGTGATATTTCTTCTGGAGACCATTTAATCCTTTTCTTCTTTATTAAAGAATTTAATTGATTCTGAGTAAAAATACCACTTACAGTTTCTTTGATTTTTCTCAACTTTGCATTCTCTTTAGATAAAGAATCTAGCATTTTCTTTTGTTGATTCAGCTTTGTTATTAAGGTTGTTTTATAGAGTCGATTTCGTTTCAGTTTTTGCGTAAATATTCTCTCTCTTTGATTTTTACTCTTTGCTATGGCTAACGTATTTCTTGTTTTAACTAATTCTTGCTTCAATCCTTCTATTTCCTTTTGCAAATTATCGCAGTTTTTGCAGTTTCCATTGTGCGCTTCGATATCATTCGCATTATCAATATTGCAAGGCGCAATATTATCATCATTATTTTCTTCGGAAATCATTTTTATCGGGCTTAAAGATTTTAGTCTATCATGAGCATTTTGCAAAATATTTTTTTTTCTAAGTCTCTCAGATCGAGACGTGTCATCAACTACATTCTTAATGAAGGGCATGTTCTTGCTAGGAACAGACGACTCTTTTAATTTTTTCTTTTCGGGTAATCCCAATAATCTATGTTTCAAACTTTCTATGTAATCACTTAACAAAAAATGATCACTACAGATCTTTGCATTTTTTGAGTTAATTACATCTTTCCTTTTGCATCTTCGTATCCATTCTTTACATAACTCTTCATTCTTTTGTGGAAACTGGTGAAAAAATACATCTCTTCCTTTTATATTACGGTGCGTATTTCGGCATGTAGCGACTGCACAAGACGGCATATTTGAATAATGATGAATTTAAATTAGTATAGAAAATCGAAATACAAAAATCACAAGCAAAATAAAACTAATAACCAATATGCGTTCCCGACAACAGACAAAGAACAAAATGACCAATACTTCTCTTTAGGGCAGCCTGAGAGTGTGGTAGCCATGACGTCACAGCGTTTCCGGTATGGAGAGGAGTCAGTCACAAGGCGGCATAGATCATCTCAAAGGGATGACCTAGCCCTTATCTTCTCTAGCCCTGCCTTGGACCACTCTTTCATAATATGAACCAGTCTCACATTTCTAATCAGACTGTTATATTTGTAAATATATGTTTGAAAGATAATATAACATTAACACTTTTTAGTTCCTAAGATGTTTACTAAATACAAAATTTTCTATCATTATGCTAGGTAAATAAATTTGTATTTTATAATTAGATCATTAAAATATTAATCCTGTTCTGTAAAAATTTTAAATGCTTCAAAAACTTAAATATTCAGTAAAAAAATATAAGTTATTTAAAAATCATTTAAATCAATCATAAACAAATTAATAAATACATATAATCTATAAAAATATGAAAAATATCCGAGACTGATTCTACTTTCTTTCAGATTACTGATCTTAGATGGTGCTACCCCTAAATCTTAAATTGCTGCGTTTTTAAATTTTAAAACCAAAAAACATAAATTTGAGCTACAAATAATTTAATCACATTTCAGCAAATGATACCTCTTGCATCAATGTATGCCAATCAAGGGATGAAATTTTCAGAAAAAAAATATTTGTTTTAATATGATTTTTAAAAATAATTTCTCGTGTCATCTATCACTAGAAACTCGGCCATTTGTGGCCCATAACAGACGAAAGCACAAGAGTCACGTGATCAAAGATCAGTGTCAACCAAGCCCACCAATTTTTATCCAACCAATCATAAACATCGATTTGTAGCCTGAAAAATGAGCCAACCAATCACAATCCACCATCTTTGAGGGGCAAACATAAACACCCATCTGGTTGCTAAGGTGGTAGCTAGGTTGTGACGTCAGTTGAAACTGATCTATTGGGCTTCTCACAGAGTAAGGAAATTTAAACAGAGTCCCAACTTTGCCTGAAAAGAGCGACTGCAGTGGATGACTTAAAAACTAAATCATCGCTTTGGCGATTTTTATCTTCGTGATTTCCCTTTAATTGTAATCCTATTCTGCTTGGCGCTTTTTGCTGTTGTTATTTGCAAATGTACAAATTTTCGGAGTTCGCTATTTGATTTTTGAATCTTGATTAATATTCATTGTTAAAATTATTCTTTGAAGATCAAATAGGTCATTATAATTCTTCAAAATGCTATGAAGATATACGTTTATTGTTTGTAAGAACAAGACTGAAAAGTTATTTTTTAGTCCCAAGGATCGGTAAGTTGTGATTTATTTTCATGTGTTATTTTTGTTCTTTTTTAGGTCATAATGCTTTCCTATTGGGATGCAGATGAATTTCCAAATTTCATTTTTATCTGAAATGAAAATGGAACATTATGGATTAAACGTAAAATTATGAATGCTAAATTTTTGATATGGATTTCCAATAGTTTTAAAATTTTGCCGATAAATTTAATATAACTTAGAAATTTATTGCTTAAAATATTTGAAAATGTTTTTGCATCTGTTCAGGAAATATAAACATCTTTCATATTTTTTACAATTTTTAAAAGTGTTTATTTTTATTTTCCACTTTAATTTATTCGCTGCTTAGTAAACGTATTTCAAAGAGTGTATAAAATAATAAAATTCAAGGTACTCGCATTACTTTGATGAAATATCTTTTTATTTATTTATTTTTTAAATCAAAACGAATGTAAATTTAATGAGACTACGGTGGGATGAAAACCTGTTTATTTAAAAAAAAATTAAAGAATAAGCATTTCATCAGAATTTCAGAATATCATTGTATAACACCATGTTTAATTTAATGATTCTAATTTCTGGAACATTTGAAGAATTTTATATGCTTATAAATATGCATGCAATTGAAAAAATAATAATTGCAGATTATACGATGTTAAATGATATCAAAAATGAGATTTAAAAAACAAGCAGCAACAAGCAGTCGCCGTTTTTTTCCCTCCTCATTTGTCGCCAAGAAAGCGATATATAGCCGTTATTAGAAACCTCCCTTCTGTTATGGCAGTAGTTTCTGCGTCATCCGCAGCTATCGCCATTGTCTATGTGTAATCCCATGTTAAAGAAGTTACCATTGCAGTGTATGAGAGTTGATTCTCTGTTTAAATCTCCTTACTCTGTGGGGCTCCTATAATAGAGGCTGACACATCCTCGCAGATTTGGCATCCAAATTGGAGCCCAGTTGAGAAACCAAGCTAATTTTCTGCTATTTAACATCCAACCTGCTCAGAAGGCGGCGAATCTACAACTAAGGCCGGGTTACCGATTGGCGCCTTTATCACTATTCCCGTGCCGCTCACTTACAGCAAATAAATGAAGTCTATAAATCGCGGAGTACGCCGCGAAAAAAAACAATTGAAACAGAATGTGGAATTATTTCATTAAACTAATTGTGTATTGTATGTAAATATAAAAAAGTACACTACTAATATTTACCCTAAATGTTCTTGAATTTTATTAGTTTTGAAATCTTTATATTTTTTAAACACAATTACCCCCCCTCCCCCATCCTTTTTATGCATTTTTCTTTCTTTCTTTTGTATATATTGCTAAAATGATTGTTTAGCCAGAACTTAATTACACTTGTCCATTGAGAAATTTAAACTATTTATGATATTCCTTTTGTTAGATCTATACTATCATTTTCTCTTTAGCTTTTTCTATTTGTTCAACCAAAATCTGCTGACTATTACTTTAATTTTTTCAACCAATTAATTTGAAATTTTTAATAGACTAATTAATTATTTTGATAAATATGTAGAAATTATATAAATAAGTAAAATGTAGTTTTTTTTTTTGGCCATAGAAAATGATTTATTTAATAACTCGTAACTTTTAAAACCTTTTATAGATTTACAAACTTCTACATTTATTATTATTTATATCAATTAGATAAATGTGTACATAATTCAGATATAGGTGACACAGGGGGCCCATAAAAACTTTGTCTAACTGATCCATTGCCATAAGACATATCTGATTTTATGTCCCCCCCCAACCAAAATTGGTGTGCAATTTTTATGAAACTGATAATTTAAATGTGTTTTGACCTTCTAACATTTTTAATCAATATTTTGTACTATAATATAGTATAATATAAGTAGTAGTAATATAATTTGTACTATTTGTAGAATAATATAAGATTAGATTTATCTTATATAATACATACACAGGATTTAATCATCCAATATTTATTTTCAAAATACAGTAGAACCCCGATTATCAGAAAATCAACTTAACCAAAAGACCTTAAAACTCTTTTTTTTTTTCTTTTCTTTTTTTTAATATGAAAAAATTTATTTTTAAACAAGCGTCAACTTACTTATTTGGACTATAGCGTAAATGCAGGCATTTTATTGCATAGACACATACAACACTTCATTTCTTTACAAAATATGTTGTGATTTTTGTTTTTCAACTTCGCATTGCTTCAATGTTGCCCATCACGCCACCTTTTAAACAACAACAGATCTGACGCTGTTCCTGCACTTCAATATATTGAGGTGCCAATATCAACTTTTTCAACTTGTTGAGCTCTTTGTATTTATAAAAATCCGTTTGTATTTTAAAATATTACTCATCGTAAATAAAGTTTGGTGGAAATTAAAACATGTGTAAACAGGAAGGGGAAATCGAATAGAATACGGACTCTTGCAGTACCTGCAAGCACTAACGATTTACCTGACTTTGGGGAAGTAAGATGGGTGAGTAGTATCAGGGCTACACTACATACCGGGCTTGCTCATTCATTATGATGACGTCACAAAAGGTGGCTGACTAGGAGGAAAGACATACAGCGATTGGCACAAAACGATGGGCGCGTTGCTTTGGACCAATCGCTGGTCGCGGTCAGCCACCATTTGTGACGTTTTGAGAGTGAATGAGCAAGCCCGGTATCTAGTGTTGCCTTGGTAGTATCATCTGGTAGAATAAAGTTAGGAAGCCTCCCGGTTATCCGAAAATTCCTATGGAACCTCGGTTAACCGAAAATCCTTTGGTCCCATGCTTTTCGGATAACCGGGGTTTTACTGTATCATGGAATTTCATATATTTGATATTTAATTTTAAAATATCGTACATGATTTTTTATATATTTTCAGTCAAGGCAAGAGTAAAGAAATATTTTAAGTGTTTTGAAAATGTTGTTCTGTAGATGAAGAACTTTTGCTATGGCAATGACTTTTTTACACACCCCTCCCCTCCCCCCCCCCAAAAAAAAAAAAAATTATATAGTCGTTGTCAAACCAATATCTGCTATATGAATTTTTTGGAGATTTCAACATTTTGACTATGACTAGTTTACTAACCAAATTTCCGCATAAATTAACTGCTATGTGACTCTAAGCATTATACGGTGAACTGTGGTCACAAAATTAATATGCTATGTGCATCAGTCAGAATATTGTGAAATTAAAACTGATTGGTTTGACAATGACTATCTGTCTATATATATATTTTTTTTTCCTTTTATCTTTAAACTTAGAACAAATAATTATGTGCATATATTTACTTAGAAGACATATTGAAAGATAAACTGTCTAATTTATACAAGTTATTCACAGCTTCATTAGAAAGAATATTTTCTGTTTTTGGTTTGTTCAATTTAAGAGAATGCTTCACTCACACAAAAATAATTGATCTCTAACATTAATCCCATGGAAGAAATTTTTAAACATATCTCGTTTGCATTTTATTCTTTTTATTTATTTTTTCCATTGAATAGCTTAGGTCGATCTGTATAAAAGACATTTTTTACATCTTCAGTTTTATTGCAGGTTTTTTTTAATAAGGATACTTTCACCTTTGAAACCAATTTCAAAAGAAAAGTATCCTATTAAAAAAACCCTGAGACAAAATGGAAAAAGTAAAAAATTGCCTTTGATCGATCTCAGCTAGACAGTGATAAAAAATAGTTTGAAAATATTGAAATGCAACCTAAAAAATTTATTACATAGGATTAACATTAGCTAATGGGTGTTTCTCTGTGAGTGAAGTAGCCTTTTATACTGCACAACTGGTTAGGGATTGAAAAAGTAAAAGGTATAGTAAAAAAATGGTAAAGTACATTTCTAGAAAGAGAAGAACAATAACAAACAACATAAGGCAAATAAATAAGTTTTTATTTTTAAAAAATTACATTAACTCACATGTTTTTTTACTGTAGATATTACATTATCTTTTTATAAAATTATTTTTATTGAAAAATATTGATATAGCCAGCATTTAAATTTCAAAAAGATATAAATTATATTATCTTTGATGAAGAAGCTGTACTGCACATGACTGCAGGTGTTTTCTTAATTTTCAGGGTTTTTGTTATTCCTTTGCATCTAGTGATCAAGTAATAATTTATTACTTCTTCTTTGATATTGCAACATGTTGGCAGAACAACATTACTGCAATTTTCTTTGATGCTGGTAATGACTGCACTATCAATTGAAATTTCTTCCCTTGTCAAATTTTTAGTCTAATAAAGTAAAAGAACTTTGGAAAGGTGGCACCACATTTCTCAGAGATTCTTGAAAAGGAACCTAAAATGAAATATAATCTCATAAATATTTAGGTAATAAATATTAAAAAAAGATTCTATGTCAATAATGTTAAACCAAAAACGTCATTTTCTATTTTAATATTCTTCAGAAAATTATTTTTTAAATATACAAAATCAATTTTAATAAAATATACCATTCAGTATAAATTTAATTCACAAATTATAAGATTCAGGAAAAAATAATCAGTTGCAAAATTAAAAAAAAATTCTTGGGATTAACATTGCACACTCTTATTTAAACTTGTGACATAAACATATTTGTACTAATGTTCTAAAATTTTAATAACTTAAAATAACCTTTTAGCTGTTGTTTGACTAAAATTTTGGTTTAGAAATAGGAAACTCCATAATCAGAAAAGCCTTATTATGAGAGATTGGCCTTTTTAAAAGGTACTACTGGACAGTTTTAATGAGACTTGCATTGTTAAATAGATATTTTTTTAAAGATAGCTTTATTAGATTTCATTATTGAATTATAGGGGAAAGTTCTAAAATCAGGGTAATCATATTTTGAAATATTAGTTTTTTTAATGTTCGACTGGGTAAGTTTTGATGAGAGTCACATTGTTAGTTACATAAATTTGCATTTGGTTTTAGTATACATCATATTATTCTACATTGCTTAGTTATAGAACTATGGAAGAAAGTTCTATAATCAGGCAATCATGTTTTGAAAGACTGGATTGATGTCAGACAAGGGCATTCAAATACAATGCTAAACAAACGACAACAAAGTATAAGCAATAAATCTTATTTTAGCATTTGTGTAAATTGATTTTCTGTTGAAGATTAGAGACAGCCAAATTCCAAAATAGTGTTCAGTAGCACTTGGTAGTAGTATTTGGAAGAATCAATATTTAAAGCTGAAAATCCAATTTCTCAGAATAACATTAAATTAGGTTTTTAGTGCATTATTAATTAAGATTAATTGATTTTAAAAAGAAATTACCGTTATTTGATCTTCTGGAACAGACTCTGATGTTGAAACACCTTTTCCCTTCACTTGTGTGGATGAAAATACCATTGGTGCATAATGATGATCAAATACAGTTGGCACAGCATCTCGCTTCAGCTTTTTCAAACCATTAGCATATTGTCCATGATACTGTGATTCTTCAAAGTGAGCCTTTAACAAAAACATATAAATATTGTAAAAAACAACAAACTTCTATTTAGAAAATTTACATCAGGAACTTTGAATATTATTATGTAAAAAGTAACTTCCATAGAGTGAAACAAAGCCTCTATTTAACGAAGTCATGCTTTTAAGAACAGATTTTCTTGGGAATCTTATTTTTCTTTTCAACATTTATGCATTTCTAACTCTTGACCAGCCCATTCACTATACCATTTTTTAGGTAGATTTCGTAAGAAATACTACCTATTACATTCTCACCTAAGTTGGAAATTTGGAAAAATTTTTGCAGATCTACGCCGATCATGACTCCCAGAACCCAAAACCACCCCCAGTTCAAAACTTTATATATATCTATCTATCTATGTATGTCACTTTTTTCTGACCACGATAACTGGAAAAATTCTGCATAAATCTCTTCCAAACTGATACATAAAATCAAGGGTCATAAAATCTCGGTCAAGTTCGTTAATGGGCAAAATCGAACCAAGGGGGGGAGGATGGGGGGGACTTTTTGTGAAAACAGAAAAACCCTCATAATTTCTTTATTATTATACGTATCGAATCCATTTAAAGTTATTATGACTTCTAGGAAAAGGGCCGAAAATTTATGTATGACAGATTTTTGATATAATTAAAAATGGCCCCAAGGGGGGAAAAAAGGAAGGTTTTAGAAGAAAAAAAAATCATAGCTTCGTCAATTCACAAGATATCAAATCCGCGTAAATTTATTATTAATCCTCTTAGTATTATCTAAAACTTTTATATTGACAAGTTTTTTATAGGACCAACCGTTATAGCAAAAAAAAAAAAAATTAAAAACAAAAAAAATCCCTGCGGGCTCCGCCTGCAAACAAGTTATTTTTCGAAGTAGGCGGTTCCAACTCCCGCATCTTTTCGAAACTGATACATAAAATCAAGGGGCATAAAATCTCGGTCAAGTTCGTTAATGGGCAAAATCGAACCAAGGAGGGGGGGATGGGGGTCTTTTTGTGAAAACAGAAGAAAAAACCATAACTTCTTAATTATGATACGTATTGAATCAGTTTAAAGTTATTATTACTTCTAGGAACAGGGCCGAAAATTTATGTATGACAGATTTTTGATATAATTAAAAATGGCCCCAAGGGGGGAAAAAGGGGGGGTTTTAGAAGAAAAAAAATTCATAATTTCGTCAATTCCCAAGATTTCAAATTCGCTTAAATTTATTATAAATCCTCTTAATATTATCTAAAACTTTTATATTGACAAGTTTTTTATAGGACCAACCGTTATAGCAAGAAAAAATTAAAAACAAAAAAATCCCTGCCGGCTCCGCCTGCAAACAAGTTATTTTTCGAAGTAGGCGGTTCCAACTCCCGCATCTTTTCGAAACTGATACATAAAATCAAGGGGCATAAAATCTCGGTCAAGTTCGTTAATGGGCAAAATCGAACCAAGGGGGGGACTTTTTGTAAAAACAGAAAAAAACCTATAATTTCTTAATTATGATACATATCGAATCCGTTTGAAGTTATTATTACTTCTAGGAGAAGGGCCGAAAATTTATGTATGACAGATTTTTTATATAATTAAAAATTGTCTTAAGGGGGGGGGGGAAAGGGGGGTTTTAGAAGAAAAAAATTCATAACTTCGTCCATTCCCAAAATTTCAAATCCGCTTAAATTTATTATAAATCCTCTTAATATTATCTAAAACTTTTATATTGGCATGTTTTTTATAGGACCAACTCTTATAGCAAAAAAAAAAAAAAAAAAAAAAAAAAATCCTTGCTGGCTCCGCCTGCAAACAAGTTTGGTTTCGAAGTATGCGGTTCCAACTGCAGCATCATCGCAAAAAGGTCATTTCTTCCGCAATTCCCGACAAACAGGTGCCCCACGGTCTGCGTCTTCGAAATCTACCTGTGCCTGTAGGCCGAGCCGTCAGGGATTTTTTTTTTCAATTTACATACATTCCATGAAAGTCTACACTGCTTGAAGTCAAGTTCTTTATTCTCTTAAAATGTTTTTGAGATTTGACCACATAACATGATCATTTGCTTGTAAAGATGAGTTGAGGGTTTTTTTTTTTTCATGAAATTTTTTCAAAAGTTCAGAGAAAACAATAGACTATTATTCAGCATAAAGACATTTTCTTCTTTAATTGAATATGAACCACAATTCTGATGCTTTCTTGCTTCTCATTATTACCCAATTTTTAACACTTTCCAACCTAGTTGAAAAGTGTTTATGACTTCGGTTTGTCAGGCCGTCTGGCCGTCTGCCGTCTGGCCGTCTGCCGTCTGTCCGTGCTCTAACTCCCGTAAATATGCTCGGATTGCCCTGCAAATTTTATATGTTATAATCGTTATCTATAGCATGTTCCCTATTTCAACGGAAGTGTGTAGCACTTATAGTTTTTTTACAGGGACACTCAAAAGAATTCCGTTACATTGCGGTCTATGGGGAAAAATCATTTGCGGTTTATTTAAATAATGTTTCAATACTTTAAACGCATTGAAATTTATATATATCACTAAGGTGCATTAGAAGAAGCTTAATATGGAATAGGGTGTGCATAGCACTTATACTTACTTTACAGGGACAGTCAAAAGAATTCCGTTACATTACGTCTATGGAGAAAAATCGTCTGCGGTTTATTTAAATAATGTTTCACTATTTTAAACGCATTGAAATTTATATAAGGTTCATTACAAGAGACTTACTACAGAATAGTGTGTGTATAGCAGTCATCGTTCATTTACAGGGACACACAAAAGAATTCTCTACTGTATGTTAACAATAATTCCTGGAAGTGCGTTTTAAGTTACTGAATGCGATTTTAATTTTAAATCTCTTTTTGTATATTACGTGGTGTGTATAAATTCTGTAGATCCTATACAGGGAAGTACAAAAGTTCGGGAACACATTTCCGTATTATTTAACTCCAGACGGAGAATTTTAAACTGTGCTACGTGTTTCCTAACTGAACTAAAATTTAGCATCCTATGTAGTATATATACAAATCTATAGATCCTATACAGGGCTGAATAAAGTATTCGGATTACTTAGATGTTATCTTTTAGCTTATAAAAGAGTATGATTCGTAAAATTATTTTGGAAGCGTTGGAAAGTGTTACATTATCTATGCTTGACGCATGATTTTTCGTTCTTGTTTATGTTTATTTTAATAATTTAAATATTGTTTAATACATCGGGAAAGATTAATCAGCAAATAGTAGTATATTAAATGCGTGTGTTGATCTGGATGCAATAAATCATGTTGAAACAAATCACTTGAGCAAATAGCTATTTTTACTAATTCACCTCTATTGTATAAAGTTTTCTATTTAACCAAGTTTTGGTCGAGATATAGAGAGTTCATTAAATAGAGGCTCAACTGTATTTAAAACAACTGATTTTTAACATTTAACAAAAACGCGGTTATATTATTGTTTACAGCTGGATTTGTATTTTATGCATCAATGAGAAGACAAAATCTCCCCCCCCCCCCCACACACACTTCATTGCTGCTTACGTACTTGCTTATAAATAAACATTTTAGCTGTGAGAAATTTTTTATTTATGGTACCTACTATATAAATTTCAGCCTATGCAAGAAAGATAAAGAAAATAACTTAAATAAAAATTTTAATTTTGTGTTAGCACATTAGGATAGCTGCTTCATAAAAAAACAGTATTTTACAATATCAAGGGCACCCGTAGAATTGAAATCCAACGAAGGTCAAGATTTTGGAATAGATGTGTTCCACAGATCCTGTGAAGTATACAAATTTATTAAATATTTAAAAATAATTTTCTACCAGCCTTTAAAAAAAAAAGTAGAATTTTAATAGTTTTTACTTTTTATCAAGGGAACTTTTCCCATTAGATGTTTAAGAGTGCACTGTCTCATTTTCCCCTTCAACCTGAAAAACTAAGAAGTTGATGTTTAAGTAAAATGTTTTTCTTTCTCTTATTGTTTTATTATTTTAACTCACTGAAAAAAAAATAAAATTTACTGTTTTCTTGAAATAACAGCAGAAAACACATTACAGAAATTTCAAAATCCAGATAAGATAAATGACCCTACCCTGCACCTATGCCCAATAATTTTTCTGTGTTTGCCAGTCTTGAATTCAGACATTTTTCTCCGTGAGGGACATTCTAGAGTTCAGGGAGGGAAATTGTACTTTTTGTCAAATAAAAAGTATAAAATCTCAAACCTCCCAGCAGGGGGGTGGGGTGGAATGTCTTCCATAGGCCACCCCCGAAATTAAACATTGCTGTTTGGAAACAGTAAATATTTATCAATTCTAACATTTATTAGAAAGCTTATGCTCTTTAATAAAAAGCTATGTGGGTGCTGACGACTGGGTTTTTCGCTAATCGTTGCCACAGATTAATCTCGGAAAATGAAACATTTAAAGTTATCCTCTTTAGTAAAAAGCTATGTGTTGCTGACGACTGGGTTTTTCGCAAATCGTTGTTGTCATAGTAGAAGATTTCTTGGCCATATCGTAAAGCTTTTACTGAGGAAAAATTAGAAAGTCATAATTACGTTGTGGCACGTGTTGGGATAACCACCCCTAAAAATACACGTGTAACCCTAAGTTCATTTCTTCGCTGGTGTTGTTCATACTTCCTATCAAAGGACATAAAAAAGGCTGTACTTACGTTAATACAGGATGTTAGCTTACGATGTAACTTATGTACCTTCCGGAGCTGGATCTTGCTGATCTGGACGAAACACATTAAATAATACTTGGACACAGAAAAAATGGGTAGTAGATTGCTAGAAAACTGTTCTTTTTATTAAAGTGGATATTCATGATGGGGTACTGGACTGATGAGTGATGACGTTGCATTTTAAGGATACGTAGATGTCTTCAAAACATCGCGTAGGATTTTTTAAAAATTAACACAGTGTCGGCAGAGCACGTGGCTCGCCTAACCGGAATCTCAAAAATTGCGCACCTCACTGCTAGATGATTGTACTGCAACTGAAAAAAATCCGCCTCGCGGAGAAACGTACCTCGATGATCCGACCGGCGGTTCATCCAATCCGCGACGGCGAGACGTAACATCTGCGCGCGCATCATCCGAGGATAGTGAGGAAGCGACGCGCCACGATCGAACCACATGGGAGAAAACTTGCTGTGTCCCGCGTGAATGTCCGATAAAATAACGGCTGCTAAAGCGTGGGACTAAATAAATTATAAATTTAAAACTCTGGCGTTCGTAAAAATAGCACGAAAAATGAACCGGATATCGTAGAACAAAAAGTAATACATTAAAATGAAGGGAATTAAAAGTTATTACAATTAGAAATATTAATTTAACTGGGAAATAATGAAAAACTAATAAAATAATTAAAGTTAATGCTGAAAACGGGAATTAACCACGTGGATATACAAGGGAAAACTGAATGTCCAATTTCTATTGTGACATTACACCCAAAAGAACGGAAAAAAATTACGAAATGTAAATTTTGAACTGTTCCAAAAACAAAATGCTGGAATTTGAATGAGCCAAAAAGGAACAACGGCAAAATTTTGAGCATGCGAAACGTCATCAGTGGATACAAGGGGTTGACAATAAGTCGTATAAAAACACATATGGTGTTAAAACCATGAATAGATTTATCACAAGTTACAACTTTCATATGTTCATTATGAAGCACTACAAAATTTCAGAAATTAAAGTTATAACATGTGAAAAGAATTTATTACATTTTTCTGTAGTCATAATTGCAATTTACTTATATTTAACAAACCTTGTTACTGTTATGACAAAAATTCTTTAAAAAATTTACCACATGTGATGCGGAACCTCAAATATAAACTCAGGAACACATTTTAACATGTAAAAATCACAAAAATATTAACTTAAACACAAGAATTCTTCAGCATAACAACATATTGAAATTATTAGATATACCTTTATATTGACAAATAACAAAATTGGTGCCAGTGTGATGGCAAAAACACAAGTTAGCTAGCAAAAACATATTTTTATACCTATAACATAAGTGTAACTTAAATTTTATATAAAACATGGTGTTGAATTATGAGCATATATTTCTTATACTCATTAAAAGTTTTGAATTAATTTTAAAAATATTAACTAAGAGAAACTTGGACAAGATAGGAAAGTAAAAAAATCTTATCAAATGTGTAACTACACATTGAGATAAATGCTGCCTAGACGGCGGGTGCTATATTAAAACACCACACTAATTAATACTACATTGAGTAATATTAAATTAGAGTATTGTTGAAAAAGTAATTGTGATGAATATATATATAAAAACTATTGCCCATGAAATTTCAATCAGATTGATTTGAAATAATATACAGCTTCATAAATAATGAGGTGACAACGATACACATAATAAATATACACAATACAAATATGCAGCCAATCTATATATTTAAAACGCTAAGCGATTTCTTTCGACAATCCGTGAGAACAAACTACTGCATCAAATTACATCATTCTTTTTTTAAATGAAAGATATTTGGACACAGATTTGTTATCGTGCATTCGTTTGTTCGAAAATTTAATTAATTAGCCGTAATTTCCAATTAAACTTTTACTTCTGCTAATGACGTCATAATCGGATAACGCCCACAGTTGTAAGGCATAGAGTTTATTCTCTGAACTCTATGGTTGCGAGGATATTAAGAGAAATAATGAATATTAAAAGCACGCGGCTTTTAGGCCGAATTTTTTAATTTGCAATTAAATTTCCGTAAAAATATTTATCCGCGTGTTTTAAATGCGAATAAAAATTTATATTTATTGTGACGTCACGGGAATATTGTCCATTGGGTTTATTTTATCATGATGCATTATAACTTTGTTGATGCCATTTTTTCATTCCAATTAAATGCAAAAAATATTTTTATTTGTATGCATGGTGTTTAAGCATTATAGTGGATATAAAGTACGTGTGAAAAGTTTGCGCCAGTGAAATCACGTTATGCTTACCTTGAAATGCATTTTAACATTGATAAAACTAAAGAGAAAAATGTATATGATTATGATTGTGTCAACATCACGTAATTTTAACTGATTTTTCCACTCATAATTATAAAGATTAGAATTGGAGACGTCATTGATTTCTTCATTTTGTTTGCATACCTTGATTACATGTTACCAAATACTTTTTTTAATTATAGGTTAGAAGATTTTCTTTTTTAATAAAACAAATCACAAAAGTAAAGCATTTCAGGAAATTTAAAATTATTAAAAATAGAATTAGGGTAGAAAAAAAATCTTGAAATAATGATTGTATTTTTAGCTAGAATAAATAATGTAAGACTAATGTTTCATAAGAATTATTTTGGTAGGTTTATTATAAGTTCATTTAACAGTTCCTTATTAGCGCAAAATCCTATTTCTTTCACTGTGAATTTCTCTTTCGATGTAAAAAAATGGTTTTCGACTTTTGGACGCCAGCCAAAATACAGTGGCAATTTTTAGAAATGTACAAAAATTGTGACAACAAACGGCACTATCGCTTTAGCTTTCATCGTGGTTACATCACTTCTAAATACTACAAATTTCTATTTTTTACTACATTTTACAATATTTTAAAATTTTAATCCTTACATCATCAATTAGAAAAAAAATTAGCTTTTGATGGAAATTTATTTGAAAACTGCCGCTTAATTTAACGACTTTTTAAATAAATTTCAAGCATGAAGAGTTTTTCAATTCTATCTTATCAATGACCACCAGTTTGCTTTAATAATGTAAAACAGACCCTGGGAAAGTTGCCACAATTGAAAATAGAATTTCCAAACCATCATAAAAAGTGAATAATAATAATAATAATAATAATAACAGTGATAAATCATAAGATCAGATTATCCATAAGATAGAGCATTTTAGCGCTAAACAAAAATCTGTCAAAAAAAAAAAAAAAAACTATGTTTAGTTTATGAATAGCATAAAATTGATACGTTGAATTCGATGATGTATATGTCCCATCAGATATCAGAATATGCTAGGAATTGTATTTTTATATTTTATTACATTTGCCAACTGTATAAGAGGGAAAATATTCCCGACTGTGATGGAAAAGGGATAATAATCCTGATTATGTAAAGGAACCGAAGAAAAAATACAAATAAATTACACTTGAAAACATTAAAAATCTCCCTCATCGGCCGATTGATTTATTACTGTAAAAAAAATACATAAAAACTGATTAGCTTAAAATAATGGATGCGTTTTAGAAGATATGGATTTGAAACGAACAATGATTAAAGAGGACATTTTAAAACTTTTAATTTAAGCATTTTAAAATTTTTTAACGTCGAATTTCGACGCTGCTTTTGGGCAGATGCAATGCACATGCGCATAGGAGCTCATTCGGTTGCATTATCACAGGTGGGGGGGGGATGTGTGCTTTATTTACTATGTTCTTTTATTTACTGAATATGATATGACCGTAGGAATATACTATTTGTATATACTTCATGGGTCCATGACATTTTTTTCTTGCCGTGGGGAGTATGGCGGTAATGTCAAACTGATTTGCATTATACAGTTGTTTACAGATTGTTTGTTTGGAGTTTGCATCGGAAATAGTACTGTATTTGACTGGGGAAAAAACTTTTAAATAAAATATTTGAAAGACTGTTTCATACGCACCCCTTTTTAAATAATAAAGAAGCTTATTTTACTGATATTGTTATAGTATTTTTTCCGTCAAATTTTGACGGGTTCCATCTAGTAAAGAACTTAAAATACCATGAGTGAGATTTGAAAATTTTAATACAATAAATTTTGTATAGGTATTAGAACACACTGAATTACACATTGTCAAGAATAACAAACAACACCCTCGTAAAAATGAAGTAATACTCCCTGACACAGTGAAAGTGTGAAATTAAGATGAAAATTTTAGATAATAAAAAACAGAACACACAGAATTACACTATACTCTAACTTGACTGACAAACGACACCGACCACAAAATGAAGTAAGGAGCCCTGAAAGAGATGACTGTGTAAACTAACTTGAAAGTATATGGATGAAAAAAAAGAAGTTTTTGTAAAGAGTTCAGTGTATTTTACACAAATGTTAAGTATGTGTCACAAAAAGTGTTGTTGTAATAAAAAAACAAAAAAGAAACACAGTATGGTTGGACGCCAAACAACCTTTGACTGTGTGCGTGTAAAGGACCTGTAAAATGAAATTGATTGTTGCACACAACAAAACAGATGAAAACGACTGAAAGAGCTATTGAAATGAACACCAAAGGTGAGTACAACACCCAATTGTCATCTGTTACCTGGTAAAAGAAATTCCCAAAACAATCACCAAGTTTGGAAAACAAGCAAATGCTGCAATGGCTGATTGGAATGCAGGCCAAGTAGATGAGAAGGTAAGTGAAAAAAAAATTCAATAATTAAATTAGAGTTTCTCATCGACTTGCAAACATGTGTCTGATGAAAACACACTAACAGAACACACAAAAAAAAAACACAGTACATAAATATAATAGAAAAGCACTGACACAGTATGATGGTTGGTTCCTCGGCAACCAATCAACGTGTACGTGGAAATTGAATAATGCAACATAAAATATTGTTATGAATTTTGTATATATCTGTAAATATTCCATTTGTTTAAATTTATTTTATTTTATTATTGTGAAAATTGCAGTATTATTAATGTATTTCCTATTGAGCATCATGTAACTCAATGCCTCAACCTTACACCCTTATCTTTATAATGGAAGTCTATGGAAAAATCGCCAAGGAATGGGTTTATCGCCAAGTTGGCGATGGTTTTGGCGACTTATTTTTGTCGCCAAATTTGGCGATATATCGCCAAATGTCGCCAAGTTGGCGACTTTTAGTGCAACCACCCCCCCTGATACCTGTACATTGGGATCCTTTCTCGCTTAGGTTCTCTATCGAAAGTTAAAGCACTTTCTGGTAATTTCTAGCATCTGAAGGCTCTGGAAAATTCTACAGTTATCTTTAAAGCCTATATAAGGGACCTCCACCAGTTCAGTTCAGTTAGTTGTCTGTCAACTGCGATTGAATTCATACGAGAGGCTTTGCATTGAGAACTGTGTTTCTCGGATCGATTTTGTCGTTGATACGTCGTATTGAACGCATTGTTTCTGTGTGAAATTTTGCTGTGCTTTTATTGGATTTGCAGATTACTGAATATCTTGTAATTTTCAGAAGATATTTGTGATCGTATTGCACTGTTTATAGTGAATAAAGCCTTTTGATTGTTCTTATATATTGGCATCAGTCCTTTCGAACCCCGAGCTCACAACATTTGGTGTCAGGAGTGGGGTTGAATGCCGATCACCAGAGCAATGGAGGAGCAACTGAAACAATTATTGGAGAAATTAGCTGCGAATCAGGCTGAGATGTCAACCAACTTTGGCGAGATGAAATAAGAAATGAAGAAGGATATGTCAGCGATGGATGAGAAAATGACTGCGAACCAGGCTGAAATGAAGGAAATGTCGGAGGAAATGAAGAAGGAAATGTCGGAAGAAATGAAGAAGGAAATGTCAGCGATAGATGAGAAAATGACTGCAAACCAGGCTGAAATGAAGGAGATATCGGAAGAAATGAAGCAGGAAATGTCAGCGATAGATGAGAAAATGACCGCAAACCAGGCTGAAATGAAAGAGATGTCGGAAGAAATGAAGAAGGATATGTCAACCAACCTTGGTGAGTTGAAAGAATTAATAGATAATAAAATAACATCTTTAAATGAAAGAATTGACAGCGTGGAAAACAAATTTGAAGGAAGATTTCTGGAAATAGCGGAAAAAGTTCAAAAGACAGCCAATACCGTAGAAGAAAGGATAGAGAGTATAGAAAAGGAGTTGGAAAATGTGAAGAAACAAAAGATAACTGCCGAAAACTATCCCGAAGATGTCAAGTATCAAGCTATGCTTCCCCGGGCCTCTATTAAACTCTCGACGTATGACGGAAAATCCTCATGGCCAGTTTTTAAGACACAATTTGGGATCGTAGCGGACGCCAATGGATGGGATTCCCAGACAAAGGCTTGCCAGTTAGCTGCTTCTCTACGAGCTGATGCTGCCGACGTCCTACAGACTTTGCCTGCAAATGAACCGCTGGATTTTGAAACGCTCGTCAGTGCCTTAGAATTGCGCTTTGGCGAGAAATGCATGAAGGAATATAGCAGACTCCAGCTCAAATCTCGACAGCAGAAATCCACTGAATCCCTGCAAGAGCTTGCTACGGATGTCGAGAGACTTTCCCATCTTGCTTATCCTGACTGCCCGACTGAAACTAGAGAAAGTTTAGCTCTGCAACATTTTATCGATGGTGTGCGTGACCCTGAGATCCAGACAGCACTCCGGATTGCAGATCTCAATGATTTAAAAGGGGCTTTGTTTTACGCTCTGAAATTCGAGGCAGCCCAGCAAGCTACTAGGAAAGATCGACACTTTGTGCGAGTAGCCAACATGCCTGAGACGTCGGATAGAGCTGTGGAGCGCTTACAGCAGCAGGTGAATGACATAATGAGAAAGATGAACTCTTTAATGGCCAACAAACCTTATAGGAAGATCAAGTGCTGGAAATGCGGTGGAGAAGGCCATATCCAAATCAACTGCCCAAGACGACCCAGCACCGAAGGTAATATCTCTCCCGCTAACGGATAAGCAGGAAAACTGATTAATGGCCATCTTGCGGGGCGGAGGTTGCCAGATTTTGAGAAGCCCCATTTAAAGTATGTGAAATTTCTGCAAGAAGTTGCGGCGAGAACGGAGTTTTTCTAGTCGGAAGTGTGAATGATTTGCCCTGTAATATGATCATCGATACAGGAGCCAATGTGACCATCATTCGGAAAGATCTAGCTCAGCGGCTGAAAGAAAAACTCTTCTGGACCCCGCCGCGTGTTATTCTTCAAACTGTGACCGGAGATAAGATCGATATACATGGAAGAATGACACTGAAAATAAAGTTTGGGAACGCCGCTTACCACCATACAGTCTATGTTGCCGATATTTCAGACCCTTTTATACTCGGACTGGACTTTTTAAAAGAGCATGGATTTACACTGGATTTTAAGAAGAATGAGTTACGCTCTGCTCGAGAAGATGTCACTATTTTCAAACTTGGAAATGAGTCCGGGTCTATTCAACGGATCACAGCCAAGGCAGATGTTATCATCCCTCCTCGGACCGAAATGATGATACCTGGATTAACTGAGAACGAAAGTAGTTTTCAATGTGGCGTGGTTGGATATTTTGAGAAGAGCCCAAAAGGAGTGCTAATAGCATCAGCGCTGGTAGATCTGTCGAGAGATGTGATACCCGTGAGGATGGCGAATGTAAGTGAAAAGTCTAGAATTATCCAGAAGGGTGAAGTGCTTGCTACCTGTGCTCCAGTCACCTGTGTTTGCAAAGACCCGAGCTTGACGTTGTCGGAGCCGCCTACAAGTTTAACACCTGAAATTGGACGAAATGAGAATTTATCTCCTGAGCAGAGACATGCCGCAGAAAGACTGTTCCAGGAATTTACGGATGTGTTTTCACAAAACGAGAATGATATAGGTCGCACTTCTCTGACACGTCATAGAATTGATACTGCCGACCATCCACCGATTAAACAGCATCCAAGACGCTTGCCGTTTGCAAAACAAGAAGAGGTTTCTAAGCTCTTACGAGAGATGCAGGATAGTGACATCATCGAACCGTCATCAAGTCCGTGGGCCTCTCCCATCGTGTTGGTCCGAAAGAAAGATGGCTCCACAAGATTTTGTGTGGATTATCGTAAACTTAACGATATCACGAAGAAGGACAGCTATCCTCTACCAAGAATAGATGACACGCTAGATACTCTTTCAGGGCATAAATGGTTTTCCACACTGGATTTGAAGAGTGGATATTGGCAAGTAGAGATCCATCCTGATGACAAAGAGAAGACCGCATTTACTACTGGACAAGGACTTTGGCAATTCAAAGTTATGCCGTTCGGGCTCTGCAATGCTCCAGCAACGTTCGAGCGCCTCATGGAGACAGTGTTAAAAGGCCTGACTTTTGAAGCTTGTCTCATCTACCTAGACGACGTCATCATTGGTGGCCGCACGTTTGAAGAACATCTAGAAAATATTCGAAAAGTGTTAACGAAGCTAAGAGCGGCGAATTTAAAGCTGAACCCTCTGAAATGCAAGTTCTTCCAACGCGAAGTAAATTATTTAGGACACATCATCTCAGCTGAAGGTGTTCAAACAGATCTAGAAAAAGTGTTCGCAGTAAAGAACTGGAAGCGTCCGGAAAATGTCCATCAGTTGCGAAGCTTTCTGGGACTATGCACTTATTACAGAAAGTTTGTCCAGGGGTTCTCCAACATCGCAAGACCATTGCATAGGCTCACTGAAAGCAAGCAGAAGTTTCTATGGACACATGAATGCGAGAATTCCTTCCAGCGGCTGAAAGAAGCTCTCACATCCTCTCCAGTCCTTACCTATCCGCACCCCGAGAAACAGTTCATTGTTGACACGGATGCCAGTCATGAAAGTGTCGGCGCTGTACTTTCCCAAGAAATAGATGGCCAAGAACGAGTCGTAGCATACTGGAGCAAATGTTTATCGAAACCAGAGCGGAATTATTGCGTCACTCGTAAGGAGTTATTAGCTATAGTGAAAGCCATAGAACACTTCCATCACTATCTCTATGGCAGGAAATTTCTCCTTCGTACTGATCACGCATCCCTAACATGGCTGATGAATTTTAAGAACCCAGAGGGCCAAGTAGCCAGATGGATACAACGGCTCCAGGAATACGACTTTGACATCAGGCATCGCAAAGGCTCAGCGCATGGAAACGCCGATGCCCTATCAAGAAGACCGTGTCCCGAGAGCTGTCGCTATTGTTCCAGAGCGGAGAGCAAGTATAATCCTGAACATGTCATACGCCAGACGAAGACTTCACTATCAACGCCACCAGATCCCTGGAGTGATGAGAAGATTCGAGAAGATCAAATGGCAGACTCTGATATCAAACCAATCTTGGAGTTATTAGAATCTTCTAGCACGAAGCCCAGTTGGAAAGACATCTCGACTTACAGTCCTACGACGAAGCAATATTGGGCTCTTTGGAACTCCCTCCACGTCAAGAATGGTGTCCTGTTCCGAAAATTCGAATCGGAAGACGGGAAAACATCTCGGTGGCAGTTGGTACTTCCTCAATCGCGAATCCCAGAGGTCCTCGAAGAATTACATGGCAGTCCCACTGGTGGCCATTTTGGAGTCATGAAAACATTACACAGAGTCCGAGAGCGCTTCTTCTGGGGAAAAGCGAGAGCTGACGTCGAACAATGGTGCAAATCTTGCGATGCATGTGCAGCTCGGAAAGGACCAAAGAAACGTAGCCGAGGAAGACTACATCTCTACAATGTAGGAGCACCTTTTGAACGCATCGCCCTTGACATCCTAGGTCCTCTGCCAAGAAGTGCTGATGGCAACAAATACCTCCTTGTTGTCATGGACTATTTCACAAAATGGCCTGAAGTTTATGCCATCCCTGATCAAGAAGCTTCTACGGTTGCGGATGCCTTGGTACACCAGTGGTTATCAAGGTATGGAGTCCCTCTCCAAATGCATTCGGACCAGGGGAGAAATTTTATCTCTGCTGTGATTGAGGGTCTCTGTCAACTTCTCGGAATGGACAAAACTAGGACGACGCCTTTACATCCACAGTCGGATGGCATGGTTGAGAGATTTAATCGTACCATCCTCAACAATCTCTCACTGCTAGTCTCAAGAAACCAACAAGACTGGGACCAAAAACTTCCCTTGTTTCTTCTCGCCTATCGCAGCGCCGTCCATGAAACAACCGGCTATTCCCCGTCTCAGATGCTTTTCGGTCGTGATCTTCGTCTACCTTGTGATCTGATTTTTGGTCGCCCTCCAGATGCGCCTTCATCGCCAGAGGGATACGTGCAGAATCTCCAGGCACGATTTGAAGTCGTCCACAACTTGGCTCGAGAGTGGATCAATATACAGACGGAGAAGATGAAGACCAGGTACGACACGAAAGCCACGGGACATCAATTCAAAGAAGGTGACAAGGTTTGGTTTTATAATCCGACTCGGCGTAAAGGACTTTCTCCCAAACTGCAATCGCACTGGGACGGTCCTTATACAGTCCTAAACAGACTGAACGATGTCGTAATTCGGATCCGAAAGTCACCAAGTTCGAAGCCTAGAGTCGTTCATTACGACAGGCTGGCTCCATACTATGGCCATAGTACATAGTTCATTGATTGTAAATAGTGTAATGTAAATAATGTAAATTAGTATGACCATGGTCTTGTATATAAGTTAATGTAAAAATTTCTTTTGCTTAGTATTATCATTATTAATGTTATTATTATTTAAATACTTGTATGTACTGATGTCTATGCGTTAATTTAATTTTTTTTAAAATAAGTGTATATTTTGTATAATTCAGCATTATGAATGTGTTTAATGGTTATTTTGTATGTTTGCTTTAAGTGTTTTGAATAGTATAGCATTTGTTGGCAACGGGTTTGCTTTCCGATCAAAGGTTGAACTGCCCGGGACGTGCAGTCCTTGAGAGGGGGGCAATGTTATGAATTTTGTATATATCTGTAAATATTCCATTTGTTTAAATTTATTTTATTTTATTGTTGTGAAAATTGCAGTATTATTAATGTATTTCCTATTGAGCATCATGTAACTCAATGCTAAAAGCCTCAGATGGTTTGCAAGGAAAACAACCTTACACCCTCATCTTTATAATGGAAGTATATGGAAAAATCGCCAAGGAATGGGTTTATCGCCAAGTTGGCGATGGTTTTGGCGACTTATTTTTGTCGCCAAATTTGGCGATATATCGCCAAATGTCGCCAAGTTGGCGACTTTTTGTGCAACCACCCCCCCTTATACCATCTACTACCTAGTAGATCCCTATCTACTACGTCATGTGTTGCGCGCAATTTTTGGAGCTCCGACAACTAAGTTCATAATTTGGTAAATTTTTGTTCAAATCCTTAATATACAGTATAATCCTACTCTATATCTTTTCTAGTTTCTATTTTGTATAATATTATTGCTTTATTTAATCTATTTTTATGTTAAATGGACTTGTAAAATTTTTCATGGCGATTCGCCATTGATTCTGTCTTTCAGATTTATATTTTACTAACTTTTCTTATTAATTTATTAATTTTTATGAATTGAAGTATAGTTCGGGTACTTACCTCTTTGCTGTATCTAACCGCTAAGTTGTTTTTTATTTTTGACTTGTATTTCTTGAGTTATTGTAGTTTTTGTATTTCGATGGCTCCAAGGTGGGCGTTTCAGCGCTCGTTGTTGTCATCCATTTTGTGTTGGAGTTAAGATGAGTTGTATTTTGCTGCTGTTTGGTAATTTGTGGATTTAATTTTCGTGTTGCGTAAAGAGCTAGCGATCTGTGCGGTCACTCAGTTTTTGGGGTGCTTGTGTATTGGAGGAGTTCAAGTTATTGGTGTTTGATTCCTGGGTTGCTAGGCAACAGTTATTGTTTGTTTATTTTGATTTTTGTAATTCTTAGTAATTGAAGATTTGTCTTTGAGTATTTACGGCTGTTTTGTATTGTTATTGGTTGCCAAGGTGATTAGGTTGCCTTTGTGATATTTTGATTTCTGGGCAGGTTGTGTTTGGATTTTGATAAATTTTGTGATTTTATTCTGTTATACTATCATTTCCGGTGCTTCATTTTCGGTCATAGCTAAGGCATATGATTGATTATTCATAGCGTTGCTGGTTTTGTTTCTTGTGAAATTGGATTACTTCAGGTGGTTCCAACCATAGGTTGGTCCACATATATGCTGAAAGTTAGTTCCGTGTGTGAAGGCCCCTTGGCGGTTTGCTGATTTATTTGATTTTTGTTGTATATCTTTGGTCTTATGTTTTGGCTAAGGTGTTTTTGGAGTTTGGATTAGTTGTAATTCTGGTTTAGGTCTTGGTTAGGCTTATTTCAATATGGACGATCCGGATAGCTGGTTTGACGAAGTTAAGGATTCTGAATTTTTGCCGATGATACAGACTTTGAGTTCGAAGTTGTATTCATTTCTGGAGCATAAGAGAAGTAAACAGGATAAGATAAGTGGACCAACTGCATTAACGGCTAAACGTGTTTTGGATCATATTGTGATGAAAGCCATTGATGTCTTCAAAAATATTGTGCAGATGGAAACAAAGATTGAAGCGTACGGCGAATACAATAAGAGATTAGAGGATATAGCGGGAAGAATAAGTAGACAATCGGTGAGCTTTGCTGATGAACTGCAGAGGCCTATAGTAACTGAATCAAAAAGTAAAAGAGATGATCACGCGATTATTATTACAACGAATAAGGAGGACGAGGATGTGGATTTGATCAAGAGTGAATTGCCGATCAGACGTTAGTATTCCTATTCCTGGAGATGTAATTGTCACAAAGAATAAACAGGTTATATTAAAGATGGGAAATAGAAGGGATACAGAGAAAATGAGAGAAAAGGTGATTCAGGCTGAGTCAATAAAGAATAAAATTAAGATTTCGGTTCCACAGAGAAAAAGAGAGAGAGTACTTATATTGAGTGTAGATTCGGCAGTGGATGAAGAAATGGTAAAGGGCTCAGTACAGAAGCTACTGGATGATTCTGTCAGTAATGAAAATATGACTAGGGAAATCTCCAGGAAATTGAGGGATCCTGACTTAGATGGTGCGGCAAAAGAGGAAAACTTTATATGATGGAATTCGTCCTGACTTCACCATAGTTAAGAGGATAAAGACAAGAAATGAGAAATTTAACTGGTTACTTGATGTCGATGCGAATAGTAAACAATGGTTACTTGACAGAAAGAAAATATGTATAGACTTCGAGAGACACAGGGTGGTGGAATTTGTTTCCATCACTCGGTGCTTCCGTTGTCAAGAATTCGGCCACTATGCTAGTGGTTGTAAGGGAACTCAACATTGTGTCAAGTGTGCTGGTGAACATGACATAAAAGACTGTAAAGAAACACATGTTAAATGTTACAATTGCTATTTTGAATCGGCATCGGGTGCGTGTGATCACAGGGCAGATAGTCCTGATTGTCAGGTATATCAGCAGGTGAGATTAAAGGCTATTCCTAAACGGAGCTAAGGGCTCCGAAGGTAATTTGGACATCTTTTTGGGTCTTAAGTTTTTGCAAGTTAATTTGAATCATTGTCGAGCTGCCAATGATGCATTGGGGATCTATGTATTGGAGAAAGGAATTAATGTGGTTTTGGTCCAGGATCCTTATGTCTTTAATAAAGTTGCTTTGGGTGTTCCATCACACTGGCCTTCCTTTTATTCTTTTAATTATAATGCTGCTATTTATATAACTAACAAGGATTATACTTGTATACAGTGCCTTACTCTGAATAATAGTGTGTTTATCTCTTTAAATATGAGTGATAGAATTATATATATTGGTTCACAATATTCAGCCCCGTCGGGAAACTTGGAAGAAGACATGGCGGATTGGTCTGGTTTATTTCCAGATTTTGATAATATAGTAATAGGGGGAGACTTTAATGTTCCATTACGATCACTTGGTTACTCACGTGAAAATGACAGAACGGAAACTCTATTAGATTACATTATGCAGAATAATTTGTGTATTTTGAATGACTTAGAGGCACCACATTCTTTTAATCAAGGTGATTTACATGGACGTCCGGACTTAACGTTGAGTGGTTATGAAATTTGTAACTATGTCGACAGTTGGAAAGTTGATGCTGACACGTTTTCCTACAGTGATCACCGATATATAACATTTGTTTTAAACTGTGCTCCAGTAATTATGGATAAGAAAAGATATAAAACTAAAAATAAATCATTTGTTAAATTTAACAATATAATTGAAGGAATTAAGAGGAATTGGTTGAGCTCTTTGCTGAATGTAAATGACGTGACAGCACTAGATGATTGGATGGAACAATTTCAGGTTTTGATTACTGATGCAATGGACAAATGTTTTACAAAAGGTGTATTATCTTACAAACCTACTATTACATGGTACACTAAAGATCTGAAAATATACAGGAATAGAGTAAGTGCTTTGTATAAAAGAAGTACTAAAAATTTGGATAATCAGAGCTATAGAAATGTTTATATTGAAGAAAGGAATAAATATAAAAAGATGGTAAAGAATGCTAAAAAAACAGCATGGCTTGACTATTGTAAGAGAACAAATGAAAATTATGGTAATTTATATAGATTTATATCAAACAAGAAATTGAAACATACAGATTTAATTTTTACGTATTTGGAAAATTCGGCTCCTTTTTCTTCGTATGATGAAGTTGCCTCAGAATTAATGAGTGAACATTTTAATATAAATGACACTCCGAATAACATCTTTTCATACTCTTCAGATAAATCTTTTTCTGCCGATGGGGACTGTTCATCTGTGACTACGAGGGAATTAAAATTTGTGGTTGCCAGCAAGGACTTTCGAAGGCTCCGGGCTCAGATAAAATAGATGCCTTGGTGGTTAGAAACTTATGCAAGAAGTTTCCTGAAATTATAAAAGCGATCCTAAATAAGTGCTTGATCTTTGGACATTTTCCACGAATTTGGAAATCGGGAATTGTAATCTTTTCCGAAAAAGGAATAAAGACCCTAGTTCTGCTAGGGGATATCGTCCTATTACTCTGTTATCGATATTGGGTAAACTTTTAGAAAAAGTAATTAAAACAAGAGTTATGGTAAAGCTGGAAAAAGATAATTACCTTGACGTTGATCAACATGGATTCCGTGAAGGAAGGAGCACATTGTCTGCTATGTCTTATTTTAGAGGCATGGTTAGAAACGTTTTATCTAACTTCAAATATTGTGCAGTTGCGTCACTGGATATCCAGGGTGCATTTGATAGTACAGACTGGTTTATTCTGGCGGAGATCATTGATTCTACTCCAATTCCAAGCTATTTAAAATCAATCCTAAAAAATTACCTTTCTGAAAGAAAAATAGGTTTTCAATATTCAGATGGCATCAGATGGTTTCTGTTACACAAGGGTTGCCCGCAGGGATCTTGCATTGGCCCACTGTTGTGGTTGTTAATTGCGGACGCTTTAATTAAATTTTATAAGGCTGAACATGCACTCATAGTCTCCTACGCAGATGATTTCCTTATAGTAAATGGTTCTGATACAAGAAGAGAATTGGAGACAGTTATGAACAAATCTTTGAACAGGTTTGTGATTGGATGTCAAAACTTTCACTTAAATCTTAGTATTGATAAATCAATAGCAATGTTATTTGGTTCAAATCTTATGGAAAATAGACATCCGATTTTCAAATTAAACAACATCACAATTGATATTGTTGATTCATTCAGATACCTGGGCTTCAATCTTGATAGTAAATTCACATGGCTTGTTCATTTGGACACTGTGAGGTCAAATCTAAGAAACTTTGTACTTAATATAGCAAAGACAGGTTATAGAGATAAAGGTATTCGTCATGAGATTTTGAAGACTTGGTATTTGACCGTAATGGAAAAGCAAATTGCATATGGTCACGAAATTTGGTATGATGATTTGAAAAACCATGCGCTGCGTAAGCTCAGCTCCTGTCAAAGAGTGGGTTTGAGGACAATTATAAAGTCTTATAGGAATGTCTCAACGGAGGCACTGTGTGTTTTAGCGGGAGTCCCTCCAATTGGTATCAAACTGAAGTATGATGCATTGCAATATAATGTTTTAAAAGGGAAGTCTGCAATACAAATGTGGGGGAAAGAGCTTCGCGGCAAAGATTTTATGACTAACATTAAGCAGTATGAATATCCAAATTATAATATGATAAAGAATTTAGTTTTTATGAACCCATTGCGCGACAGTCCACCTTTTTCAGTTAACCCAATTATTTTTACAGACGGTTCTAAAATGGCCAACGGTACCTCTGCAGCTTTTACTGTATACCACCAAGGAAATTATATATTTGATTATAAAGTCAGTTTATCAAAATGGAACTCAATTTATCAGGCTGAATTGGAGGCAATTAAGCAGGCAATAAAGTGGTTCGTACAATTAAATTTTAAATCAGTGAAAATATTTTCAGACAGTCAATCTTCGGTCCTAGTTCTCCAGCAGATTTTTCCTGCAAATATCATAGTTAGAGATATATTTGATCTATTATATCAAAATCCAGATAAGGTGGTGAACATTGGCTGGATTAAGGCACACATCGGTATATCGGGAAATGAGAGAGCAGATGAATTAGCCAAAAGTGTGATCATTAATGGTCAGGCGGATATACACATAGAATTGCCGGTACCTGTCTCGGCCATAAAGTTGTATTGTAGGAGAGAAGTGTTAAAGACCTGGCAGTTGGAATGGCAATCTTCTACAGTTGGTCGAGACACGTACAACATAATTAAGGAGGTAAAAACAGATTATTTGTGCAGCTCACAGGTGGCACAATACTTTTTCACTGGACATGGCAGTTTTCCTCACTTTCTATATAAGATTGGAAAGAGAGAAAACGATCTTTGTGAATGCGGTAGTAGAGGAGACGTGGTACATTATATTTATGGCAGGTGTAATTTAATGATGCATCATTTCAAATTCAATTCAGGCTTGACTCTTAGACAGAATTTATTCAAAACTTTGAATAATCCCGCTAATTATAAAAAACTGGCTGACAATTACAATATTTTAAATGATCTTTATTCTTTTATCAGATATCGCTTTTAAATTGATAATTTTCTTTTACTGCTCAAGAAAACTTCACATTTATTTATTGACGTACATATATTGGAGTTAAATTGGTATGACTACTTATGAACTTTTTCAAAATAGACTGTAAACTGTTATAGACTATGAACTGTTATGAACTTTTTCAAATTAGACTATGAACTTTTATAGACTATGAACTGTTATGAACTTTTTCAATATAGTCTGTCTTATATAATGATGAGCACAGTTGCAGTAGACACCTATTATTTTCATAATATTTAGACTTGTGTAACCATACTGGTCTTAAAATTTTGTTTCATTTATTGTTTTGTTTGTAGTTAATTTTTATTTAGTTTTTAGCATAAGGAGGTTGTGTGTTACCTTGCTATTTTATTTTTTTTATGTTAGGATTAGTTTATATATTTTAGTTTAGTAGTATGAATCAACTGGATTCATTGGCGATGTCGCCATTTTTGCTTTTGAGTTTGATTATTGTTTTAATTAACGCTCGTTGATTTAGTCTGCTCCTGTGGCTGGGTGGATTTGGATGGTAGTTGGGATTTTCCGCCTGGTGGTACGCCCATCAGCCTTACGGCTGGGCTCCAGGTTGGGTGCCCCCCCTTATACCTGTACATTGGGATCCTTTCTCGCTTAGGTTCTCTATCGAAAGTTAAAGCACTTTCTGGTAATTTCTAGCATCTGAAGGCTCTGGAAAATTCTACAGTTATCTTTAAAGCCTATATAAGGGACCTCCACCAGTTCAGTTCAGTTAGTTGTCTGTCAACTGCGATTGAATTCATACTAGAGGCTTTGCATTGAGAACTGTGTTTCTCGGATCGATTTTGTCGTTGATACGTCGTATTGAACGCATTGTTTCTGTGTGAAATTTTGCTGTGCTTTTATTGGATTTGCAGATTACTGAATATCTTGTAATTTTCAGAAGATATTTGTGATCGTATTGCACTGTTTATAGTGAATAAAGCCTTTTGATTGTTCTTATATATTGGCATCAGTCCTTTCGAACCCCGAGCTCACAACAATATATACAATATATACAAAAGAAATGTTAGTGTGAATCGGGCAAACATACATGAAAATTAAAAATTGAAATTGCATAAAAAATTTGAAACATTAAATTGCTGCAAATTGCATGTGAGACTAAAGACACTCAAAAATTTAGAGAGCTGTAAGTGTATATTTTTGAATTAAATATACGTGTTAAAAAGGAATTCATCACATAAAATTTAAACTGTTGTAAAAAAAAATAAACAAATGTTTATAATGTGAAAATGAGAAGCATATTTTTCAAATTATTTACTAACTAAGCATCTATGTACCTTGTATTAAATTAAAAAAAATCTCTTATAAGCATTTGAACTTTGCAATTTATAAAATTTTCCAACACATATATATTGCCATATTTATACAATTTTCGCTACCAGCATCAATAATTCAAAAATATGAACTATAATATAAAAAAACAGTAGAGGCACTACATATTTAATTATTGTACCAAAAATTGATTTTTTTTAAAATGTAATAAACAAATAAAAAATTATTACTTGAGCAAAAGAATGGAAGATGGTGCATAATTGTAAAAAATCATGCAAACCTGAACATGTAACAGTGAAACAACTTGTTGAAATATAACACTAAAATATTTAAAGAACTTCCCTGAACATGTAAAGGTTAAATTTAGACAAAAAAAACACACACACATGAGTGGCATGGACAATTGTCATTCAATACTTAACACGCGTAACTACGCATGAATGACAAGAAAATACCTTTTACCAGATTATTCCTGGCCATGAAATAATCAGATAGAGGGATCCACAGTACTCATGATTAAATTTAGATGAACGTTCCTGAGTCTAACTTAGAAACATGAAAAAAAAAAACTATTGATAAAAAAATGAGTAAACTTAATGAGAAAAATGTGAAATTTTACTAGTGCAAACCTGGGACAGTGAATTCAACTGATCCCTGCACTATGATATTAATAACAAGAAAACATTATCTGCATATAAAAATTATGATACACACTAAATTGGTTAATTAGAAATATAGCAGAACAATGCTTCATGCACTAATAATTTTAAAGAAATTAATTTTTTTTAAATGATTTTTGTAACTGAATTTTTTATATTTCATAAAATATCATGTATATTGACACAGTGTTGATTTGTTTTATGAATTTTTGAAATAAAACACACAAAATTAGTGACCTCTTTCTGTAAAAATTAAATAATTTCAGATACTGGTGCATTTCTCTTGCATGCCATGAGTAAAAATAGTACTCATTTTGACCTAAAATTTCTATAATTTTAAAAAATATATACTGAAATATATTGAAATACTTTGGCAAGAAAATAATTATTTTTCATAAAATTATTATTGGAATGCATTCTTATTTAATTATTTTTGAAATGTTATTTCAAATAAAGCAGCTTTCTGCATCAGGCCCTGACTATCGCACGGGCACCCGGGGCCTGTGCCCTGGGCACGAAATTATAATTTAAATTAGAAGTTGTTTGAATACTTTTAGGACTTTTGTTTGCTCTCACTATTAGTTTAGTTTTATCATTTAATACCAATAACATCATTAATAGATTTCTTAGCAGAATTTTCTAGCAATTGATGTACTGTATTTGTCAAGTCATCCAATTTTATCATATTGCAAATTTATTCGAAAAGTGACACAACTGACAAAATGTGATATTTGAGATATTAATACGATAAAATGACAAAAATATATCTCAATCTATGGTTAAAAACACATTTCAATAAAGAATAGAAAAATATTTTATTTTTATTCCTGGTACCATTTTTCAGTTTTCTGGAAAACTTAATTTTTTGAGTTGACACTTTTCGAATAAGTGTGTAATATGTTTAAAAAAAACTAGCATCAGTAAATCGGTCTAAGGGGGGGCACGAAAAATTGAAAGTGCCCTGGGCACAAAAACTTGCTAGTCGGGTCCTGTTTCTGCTTGCATTGGCGCACCCACGGTGGGGGGGGGGGCTAAGGGGGCTGAAGCCCCCCCCCCCCCCCAAACCCTGAAACTTAATGATGAAGTAACTATGTAACGTTTTCTATAAAATTATAAAAAGTTTTTTTTTTGTTTTTGTTTTTTTAAGGTTTTTAGAAAATGTTTAAGACTTTTGTATCTCATTTCATCTTTATTCTCAAATCGTTTTCGAAATACGTTAAGCGTAAAGATTTATAGCGGTACTCTGATTCTCTCAGTTCTGAGTACCCATCCATCATCCATATTTTTAGAACGGTCAAGCGGATTCAAGCAACGCCCCCCTAGAGATATCTCTAGGGTGCGTTGATTCAAGTCCAAACGAAGAAGGTGGTATTTCGTCTGCGTTGTACATCTGTGTAGTGAACAATACGACCCATTCAAGGTCGATAAACGATTGGCACTATCCATTTTGCTAAACATTGAAGTGGGGTGCTGGAGAAATGGCAGCCTCACACTAAAAACCTTTTATTACTCTAGCACAAATGAGGTACAAACGAAAAGATTGTTGGTACAAACGGGTACAAACGAGGTATAAATGATTGGCCCTATCCATTTCGTAAAACATTGAAGTGGGGGGGGGGGGGGCTGGAGAAATAGCAACCCCACACTAAAACCTTTTTATTACTCTAGTACAAATGAGGTGCAAACGAAAAGATTGTCGGTATAAACGATTGGCCCTATCCATTTTGTAAAACATTGAAGTGGGGGGGCTGGAGAAATGGCAGCCCCACACAAAAACCTTTTTATTACTCTAGTACAAATGAGGTGCAAACGAAAAGATTGTTCGTACAAACGGTGTATAAATTATTGGTACTACCCATTTTCTAAAACATTGAAGTGGGAGGGCTGGAGAAGCGGCAGCCCTACACTAAATATCTTTTATTACTCTAGTACAAATGAGGTACGAACGAAAAGATTGTTGGTACAAACGATTGGCACTATCCATTTCGTAAAACATTGAGTTGGGCAGCTGCCTTTTCTCCAGCCCCCCCTACAAAAAACCTTTTATTACCCTAGTACAAATGAGGTACAAATGAAATGATTGTTGGTACAAACGGGTACAAACGGTATACACGTTTGGCACTATCCGTTTTGTAAAACATTGAGGTGGGGGGGGGGCAAACTGGCCGTTTCTTCAGCCCCCCCCCCCCCACTAAAAAACTTTTATTACTCTAGTACAAATAAGATATAAACGAGGTATGAACGATTGGTATATTTTCAAAAAAATGTGAGTGGTGGGGGAGCTGGCGAAATGCACCTCTATTTTATTAGTACTTCTGGTTATACAATTTTTTTTTAGCATCATTCGTGTTAAAACGTATAAAAAAATAGCCATAGTTTTAAATTTTATATTTGGAGAATTTATATCATCAAAGCTCAAGAAGATCATCTAAGATTAGAATAATTCATCAGCACTTCATCACTAAAATGGTAAGCATACATATTAATTTCTTTCTAAGGATAATTACACTAGTATATTCGTAAGCATAAAGTTTCAAATTTATTAATAGATAAGAAAGGGCATATCCCGCGGTCTGCCTCTCCCTCCTGTGCCGAACAAGGTACTAATTTACTGAATCATGGGCACAAAAAAAAAAAAAAAGGCTAAGACAAAATTGCAATGAATCGGTGAAGAATTCCGTTTTATACGGGTTTTTGCTTTAGCAGGTAAACTTTCAAGGTGTTTCTTTTGCTGAGACCATGGAATGTTTGTGATCAAGACAATATTACGTTATAGACAAGTTTCATTTACACAAGTTTTACGTATACAGTTTAACAGTGTAAATGAAACCTGTCTATAACGGAATATTATCTTAATCGCAAACATTCCATGGTCCCATCGAAAGAAACACCTTTACAGTTTACCAGCTAAGACGAAAACCTGTCTAAAACGGAATTTCTCACCGATTTATTGCAATTCCATCAGTATTTATTACTGTTTTTGTATCCATTGTATCCAAGCCAAAGAAGACTCCATATTATAAAATTGACTTGTTTTCCTTTTCACAATAGATGTAAATTGTCATGTTAACGGTTTTTAGCTCACAGGCTATCAAAGCCTGAGAGCTAATGACCGCCGGTTTTGTATGTACGTAACGCGATAACTCTTGATAAAGCTAACCGCTTTGCTTCAAATTTTGTTTATAGGTTCATTGTGATAAGGCGCTTCCCTGATTAGTTTTGGGGATTCATTAGTTAATTATAAGGGGGTACGGGGGATGATCCCCCTGTTAGTATATTGTCAATTTCTTTATTTTTCGAGGGTTTATTTCAAATTCTTTGAAATAAGAGTATAACATACAATTAATGTGAATAGCCTGTGAGCTCAATGCCCTCAGTTTAACTGGGCAGTTTTCTCTTTATTTATTAGCTCACAAGTGATCAAAGCCTGAGAGCTAATGTGCCCACAGGTTCTGTATGTATGTAAGTATGTATGTACGTAACGCGATAACTCTTGATAGAAATATCCGATTTGCTTCAAATTTTGAATATAGGTTCATTCTGATAAGGTGCTTTCCTGATTAGTTTTGGGAGTTCATTGGTTAAGTATAAAGGGGGAGGGAATAGGGACTAATCCCTCCCCCTTAATTTATATAAATGGATTTTTCATGTAGAATTATCCGATTTGCTGCAAATTTGGTATATCTGTTTATTCTGATATTAGATTTGGAAATTCATTGGTTAAGTATAAAGGGTGGGAATTAGGGAGATAATCCCCCCCCCCCCTTAATTTAGCTAAATGGGAATATCATGCAGAATTATTCTTTGAAATAAGAGTATAATATACGCAATCAGTGTGAATAGCCCCGTGAGGTTAATGCCATCAGTTTAACAGGGCACTTTTCTTTTCTTTTCTTTTTTTTAATTAAAAAAAAGTTTTAAAAATGAATTGAATGTTCATAATATTAATTAATTAATAGAAGAATAGTTTTCTCCCTGTAAATACACAGCGGCAAAAAACTATTGATACTGAAAAATAAATAAGTAGAAAACATTTTCTGTCATTCATATCTAAGTTCTATTTATAGTAACAGGTTAACTATTTTATTATAAAATTATATTCCTCTGTTTTCTTCACAAAATGTTTCATTCTGTTCATTTATGATAAATAATATACGTTTTCGCATATGTTCAAATTCAAGCGATATCGAATTACTGATGATAAAGCAGAGACGCACAAGAGCAGTCATCGTAATTTCATTACGTTGCTGCTCTACAACGAATACAGTACTATTACATTACATAAAATATTATATTACAGAATGTGTCAGCTTTATATCGTAAAATAATCATTTTTGTAAAATTTTTCAGTAATCGTAAAGTATAAAGGAGAAAAGGAAAATATCTGCACATATCCATAAATAATTAACAAATTTTGTATCACTGATGGATATCAGAAGTGATTATAGTAAATTTCAGCTACTGTTGCAGTGCGCAAATGCAGATGGTCACTTGATCACCGACTCGTGAGTGTCATGCAAATGCATTAGAAGTCTGCACAGGCCAGAATTTCGAGGCCAGGCCCGAACAAAATCTATCTTGCCCGTTGCGAAAGATAAAAGTTTGGCCCGGCAAGTACAAAAATCAAAGAAAACAGGCCCGACCCGGCCAGTGACAAAATCAGTTAAATCATGGCCTATCCAGTCCGCTCAATTTGTATTAAAAAAATTCCGATTTTACTCAACATAAAATTAAGATTCTTTTAAAAAATATTGCATACTTATTTTTGGAGAAATTTTACAATATATTTTAACTTATTATATGTTTACAAGACAGAAAAAACAGAGTAGCAACATTAATCATTACTCAGATTTTTCAGCCTTCAAATAAAGATTCAATCTAAGAATTAATGTAGTCTAGAATAAAAGAGAAAAAGAGGGTTAAAATACATAACTTTTAAGCTGTATAAAAAAGTAGATTTTTGAAAATATTTCTTCGATATTATACTGCAAATTATTATTAATTATAGATAATATTACAAAAAAATCTACTTTTGTCAGTCGGTTGCGGAAAATTACTTCCGAATGTCAACAAACGATCGTAGAAAAGAGTCGCGAATTGCGTCAAAAGATCGCAAAAACAAATAGCAAATTTCGTCGATCAGTTGCCAAAAAAAAAAGAAAACGTGAATTTCGACAAATGGTGGGAAAAAATTGGTCAGCGATCGGAATTTCGTCAAAAATTGTGCAAAAAAATAGCAATTTTTGTCAGTTGATTGCGGAAAAAGACTCCCGAATGTCAACAAACGATCGTAGAAAAGAGTCGCGAATTGTGTCAAAAGATCGCAAAAACAAATAGCGAGTTTCGTCGATCAATTGTCAAAAAAAATCGTGAATTTTGACAAATGGTGGAAAGAAATTCGTCAACGATCGGAATTTCGTCAAAGATTGTGCAAAAAAGTAGCAATTTTTGTCAGTTGGTTGCCGAAAAAGACTCCCGATTGTCAACAAACGATCGTAGAAAAGAGTCGCGAATTTCGCCAAAAGATGGCGAAAACAAGTAGCGAATTTTGTCGATCGGTTGAAAAAAAATGTCGCGAATTCAGACAAATGGTCGAAAAAATCAATTCCGTCAATGATTCACAGAAAATAGCAAATTTTCGAAAATTATCACAAAAAAAAAGAAAAGAAAAAGAAACAATCACGAAAAAAAAGTCGTGAAATTCAATCGGTCGCGAGATAATCAGCACATGAAAACCATCAAAAAGTTACGAAATTTGCAAATGTTGTAGGTATAACATATCCATAGGTATAAAAATTTTTTTATTAATGATTTTCTGTCAGTAACAATTTTCTGCAATCATTTTCTGCCTTCCTCTTCAGACTATGATCTAAATTCCATACAATTCAGAAATCTGCAAAACCTTTGTCCTCAGGTCCCTTGCTCCTGCATTGGGTAGGGCAACACGATCCAATCTGCAGTACGGATCGAGCCGGGTTGACGCGGTTTATTTTCGCTGCGGGTCAGGTTGACTTGGAACATTTGACTACGGTTGGGACATATATGTCCCAGTGGACTATTTTTTATTCTATTAGTACGACTTTTCAAATCTGTCATACACTTATATTAGGATATTTTCAAGAAAAATCTGTCACAAGGATTTTTTTTGGAAATTGTAGAACGATTAATGCAAAATTAGTAGTCAATCCTGGCCCGTTATCAAAAGGTTAATTGTTTCGTTTTTATTTTATTTATTTATTTATTTTTTTTTTTTTGTCTTGGGTTTAAATTTCTGGCTAAAGCGAGAATTTATCACTAAAATTCTAGCCTTGCGGGTAACGAGTTTTCTTTTAATCATGCTGTACACAGCTCAGAAGCAATTCATAGAGATTTTTCTCACATATATTTCTAAAACTAGCCAAAATACTCATTAATGGTAAATGTCTCACTTATAGAATGTTGCAATAGCAAGGCTTTAGAAAACATTTCAATGTTTAAAGTATTTATTAAATGTTTATTACTTTCTTCTATCTTTACAAGAAAAAGGTATTGGATTTATGAAAATTTACCACTTCCGCTTTTCGACGGATTTATACGTTTTAGAAGGTCCTGAACAGAATTGGACTATTTTTAGAAAATGTCTGTCTGCGACTCTGTGTGTCTCAATGACTGCATGGGATAAATTTTGTGGGCGCTGTATCTGAAGAACTAATGCACGGAATTTCATAAAACTTTACATTCAATTAGACTGATATAAATGGGTTGTGATTAGTTTTTGGTGTAAATCGCCTAACAGATGGTGCTGCTATGTTACATTTTTTATGATTTTTACGATACTACATCTCAAGAACTAATGCACAGAATTTCACCAAACTTCAGATTCGGTTAGACCTTGACAAAAATTGACGTTGATTACGATTTGGTGTAAATAGCCCAACAGGTGGCGCTGCTATGTAACATTTTGCACGATTTTCACGATCGCAGTATCTCCAGAACTAACGCACATAATTTAATAAAACTTAAGATTTAGTTAGATCTTAATATAAATTGGTGCTGATTTGTTTTTGGTATATGTGAAACCTGTATGAGATAGAAAAAAGTTTTTTTTATTGTAATCAAATCTGTGAAATCTGACGTTATTTTAGCTTTTAATCATATTTTGACTTTTTTTTTTTTTTTTTTTTGGGGGGGGGGGTGTCTAGCCTGTGATAACTGATAAATTTTCTGAAATTTCAAATTTCTTGGGGGGGGGGGGGCAACTGCCCCCCAGCCCCCCCGAAATGGCGCACCTGGTTTTAAAGTTTACCTTCATTTTGCCGGATGCGGGCCGAGCCGGGCCTGTGCAGACGTCTAAAATGCATTAGCCCCCCCCAAAGCGAAATCCTGGGTGCGCCACTGTCTGCTTGTTTAATGTTAGTACACATATAAGAATAGATGCTTATAAACTATTACACACAATACATATATATTAAATTATAATAACACCATATTAAAAAAATAAATAAAACTTATGTTGTAAAAAATTAAGAAAATGTGAATTGCTTACATCATCCAGTACATATTTGAACTTGTTGAAGAAAAGAACGTGAAATGAATGTTTTTATCATAAAGATAATGAGCTGCTATCATCAGTTTGGCTTGAATGTTCTTGAAACACACAGAGTTCTATTGGAATTGTGCAGAAATATCGTTTATCTTGACATGTGATGTCCATAATCACGATGTTTTTCGCGCCATTTTTCCGATGTCGTCACAAAAAAAAATGATCTTGCATTGAAGATTATTTGTTGATTATTCTTTAACCTTAAGAAGAAATGCTGGTCACTTGGGTGAATTATATAAAAAGATGAGCGCTGTTTTTTTATTATACGTGTTTTACTATTCACTAGAAATTATTTCACAAACAGGATGCAGGAGTCACGACAATCGCATGAAAGATTTTTATATTTCACAATTCAGCTTGAACAACGGCGGCAAGGTTTCTCGGCACCATGACATAGTAGAAAATTTCTTGGCCATATCGTAAAGCTTTTACTGAGGAAAAATTAGAAAGTCATAATTACGTTGTGGCACGTGTTGGGATAACTACCCCTAAAAATGCACGTGTAACCCTAAGTTCATTTCTTCGCTGGTGTTGTTCATACTTCTTATCAAAGGACATAAAAAAGGCTGTACTTACGTTAATACAGGATATTAGCTTACGATGAATACATGGAAGTTTATGTACCTTTCGGAGCTGGATCTTGCTGATCTGGACGAAACACATTAAATAATACTTGGACACGGAAAAAATGGGCAGTAGATTGCTAGAAAACTGTTCTTTTTATTAATGTTATGATGGGGTACTGGACTGATGACGTTGCATTTTAAGGATACGTAGATGTCTTCAAAACATCGCGTAGGATTTTTTAAAAATTAACAGTGTCGGCAGAGCACGTGGCTCGCCTAACCGGGATCTCAAAAATTGCGCACCTCACTGCTAGATGATGGTACTGCAACTGAAAAAAATCCGCCTCGCGGAGAAACGTACGTGGATGATCCGACCGGCGGTTCATCCAATCCGCGACGACGAGACGTAACATCTGCGCGCGCATCACCCGAGGACAGTGAGGAAGCGACGCGCCACGATCGAACCACATGGGAGAAAACTTGCTGTGCCCCGCGTGAATGTCCGATAAAATGGCGGCTGCTAAAGCGTGGGACTAAATAAATTATAAATTTAAAACTCTGGCGTTCGTAAAAATAGCACGAAAAATGAACCGGATATCGTAGAACAAAAAGTAATACATTAAAATGAAGGGAATTAAAAGTTATTACAATTAGAAATATTAATTTAACTGGGAAATAATGAAAAACTAATAAAATAATTAAAGTTAATGCTGAAAACGGGAATTAACCACGTGGATATACAAGGGAAAACTGAATGTTCAATTTCTATTGTGACAGTTGCCACAGATTAATCGCGGAAAATGAAACATTTGAAGTTACTGAAAAAATTAATAGCTTGAAAAGTATTTGTCGGAAAATTGTTAGACAAACTGTGTTAGAAAGGTAAAATTTTTTATTTTTCTTGATATAAATTTCAAATCTAATGATTATGCCGTTTTTCAAATATTGAATTTAAAAAATTACCAAATTTCATAATGGAGTATCATAGCGAAATCTTCACGCGTAAAAATATAATGGTAACGGCAATGTGTCCTGAAGTATACTGGCTAAAACACGAGTCACAAATTATAGTAGCCTTACTATTCTGTTAAAATATAAAAGTGAATTATGATGTCACGAGTGCATGATTTTTATTTAATTTTAATATAATCATTAAGCTGGGGGAGTGCTTTACATTATTTAGGTTTTCTCAGGAACTTTTAGTCAGAATTGAAAGTTTAATATATCAAAACGTCAGAAATTAAATCGGCAATAACTATAACGATGAATAGATTTTCATTTAAAAATATAAAATCATTCGACATTGATTTTAGGTATTTTTAAGGTTATTATGATGGGCCCGGTCAACGTCGGGCATGTCAGCTAGTTAAAAAGTAATCAATTAAAATTTTGCCTTTATTATTTTTTACATAACTCCCCTTTGCATGTTTAATAATCTGGGTTATTGTTGAAAGCCTTAATCAAACCACGCAGGAAGCAAAAAAATAATGTTTGGAAGTTTTATTGTTTCGCAATGAAAATCTTAAGGAATGTGCTAAGAAATGGCTTCATTTAATAAATTTATATATTCTTTATTTTCTTGCCAGACTCATAGATCTCAATCCCTCACCATTTAAATAAAAACAGTTGAAGTTACAGAAGTTGTTAAAAATCTATTATTTTCTGTTGTAAACATTTACTTATTCACTTTTTACAAAAATATTACTGTACTATTAATGAAATTTGTGGTAGTTATGAAACTAGTAAGTTTGCAGTTCATTGGTCTCAAACGTCATAATTCTGCAGTTTTGAAATTATTTTACCTTAGTATTTAAAACATTCAACCCCAAGTATAATTTCTTTCGGATTCTACTTACATGACAAACAAAATATAATCAAACTTTTATTCACTGAAATTTCATATGCACATATTTCAACTAAAACTGTTTTATATGTATTTAAAAAAAGTATTTGGAAAGGGGAAAAAAATAATTTTACTATGCTAGAATATATAAATTAAAATGGAAAGTATTTTAGTGCGCAATACTTTAAATATAAATTTGTTAGGAAGTACATAATGATACAAAATCTACCATCTGCGCATCTCCTAAGCATATTTTGCGAATCAGGTTTAAAAAAAGAAAACATTCAAAATACCCTATTAGTTTTGGGAAAAAGGAATTGATGCTTTATAGCACTAATTTTCTTTTCACCCGAAGTTAATATGATATCGTGAATGTTTTTTAATATACATAACTCCATCAAAACAAACTGTATAAAAATATTTGGCAATAAATCTAGTAAACAAGATACACTTCTTCCTTGACTGACTACAGATTCGCAACATATGTTCACAAAATGTAATTATACTTTCCAGCAATAAAGATTATCAGCTGAACCGTGCGAGGATTTCGCACTACAATCTAATATTTTTTGGCAACATCTAATAATTTTTAAATGCAGGTTTAAACTTCAAAAGAAAAATCAAGGATAAAAATATCTGCAAAAAGTATTAGTCAATCCAGATTATCATCTAATTTATTCCATCAAAGTTACAGTAAAAACTAATCGATGATGGCAAAAGACACACGTTCACAACAACAGTTTCGATCTGTTTAAAAGAATAAAACAATATGAAACGCATTTTAGTGTTTACGAACTATTTCATGTTTCCTGTTAAAAAAGGAAAATTATAATAAAATAAGTTGTTACGGCCAGCTCCATCTGTTTCACTTCGCAGTGACTCATGAATCTGAACTGAAACTTTTCTTTATTTTATTGAACTGAACTGAACTCAGAAACTTTAGAATGTTTTGGTTTTGTGTGAAATAAGACGGGAATATGTAGCAATGCCGTTCTGCTTGTAAGAAAGCGAAATATGTTTAAAAGAGTAAATATGTGAGATGATAATTGTTTTTTTAATATAAGTTCGCGCGTGTAAATATTCTGCAGTTTGTGTTGTCAAAATTGTGTCATTAAAATATGAAAATTATCTTCATTGCATTTGCTGTCATTCCAGCGGAGATCCTCACTTTATTTTAATTTAAGTTTTTTCCACATTTCTGGCGCCCCCGGGTGGGCGATTTTCGTCGGATTGTCACAAAGGCATGGAGATAAATTGAAAGAATAAATATTGAAGGTAAGAGTGAAATTTCCATTTTGAAGATTGAATAATTATTATTTGCTAGAATATAAATATATTGCGTAACTTAGATAGTAAAAATGGAAGTCTTGAAAAGAAATAAAACGACTCAACGATCAGCTTTTACTAAAGCGTATAATAAATTAGAAAGTGTATTAAATGATACAAATGCAGAACACGATGAAATCGAAATTAATTTTTATTTATTCAAGCAGAAAGCTGACGCGTTAGAGATAACTCATAAGAATTATTTAGATGGTTTGTCAGATGACACCGAATTTGAAACAGAATTTAATTCTGTTGAAGAATATAGAGAAAAGGCTCTAAGAATCCAAATAAAAGCGCGCCGTGTTTTGGATAACTTTAAGACAGAATTGAATCAAGATTTAAATCGAAATGAAAATAATTCGACTAGTAACCTGCAAATAGAAAATGATAAAGTAAAAGCTTTATGTCAACGACTCCCTGAAGTTGAATTGTATAAGTTTGGGGGAGATTTAAAAGATTGGCTTACATTTTGGAACCAATTCAAAAACATACATGAAAATGCAAGTTTAAGCAACGTGGATAAATTCCATTATTTAATTCAGTCGATGAAAATTAAATCGGAATCCAGGGAATTAATAGAATCTTTCCCAGTAACAAATGAGAACTATTCTTTGGCGATTGAGAGTTTATCGGAAAGATATGGCAGAACCGATCTGTTAATCGATTTTTATGTACGAGAATTATTGAAACTTGTATTGAATAATGCGACTAAAAAGAAAGCTGATTCTCTGAGTAGTTTATATAATAAACTTTCGACACAAATAAGGGCTTTGGGTTCCTTAGGTGTTACCACTGAAATGTGTGGAGTCATTCTGTATCCTTTAGTTGAAAGCGCATTGCCTGTTAATATTTTACGTTCATTCGAAAGACAGAGGAAAATTATAGAAAATGAGCAAAAATTATCGGGCCTCGACGCCATAATTTTATTTCTTAAAAATGAAGTACAATCAGAAGAAAAAATAAAATTGAGTAGATCGGATATTTGTAACTATGTACCTGAACGAAAAGAATTGGCATCATGCCAGAATTCAAGAGGCAGTAATTTTTCTGCTGCAGAGTTGATTTCTCATAATTATAATGATGTCTCGTGTGCATTTTGTTTAAGAGATCATGAATCGCATTTTTGCAAAAAGGCATTTTTTATGCCTATGTCTGAAAAACTTTCAATCATTAAAAGAAAAGGACTGTGCCGTGTTTGTTTAGCTAAAGGCCACATGGCTGTTTCGTGTACTAAATCAAATATTAGATGTCAGAGTTGTTCGAAAAGACATGTAAAATTTATGTGTCCTAATTTAGAATGTAATAAATCTAAAGAGGCATCAAAATCAAGTAATGATGGTGGGAAAGAAAAAAGTGTTGATACGCTTTTTACACATAAACATAATATGAATAAAAAATTATCTTCTACCAATGAAGTTATGTTACAAACACTAGTCGTAAAGATAAAGGGAAGAAATTCAAGCCGTAACGCAAGAATAATTATAGATACAGGGTCCCAAAAGTCTTATATCTTAAAATCCACTGCTGAGGAACTGGGTTTTGATTTTCAAAGAGAAGAAGAGTTTTGCCATTCATTATTTGGCGGTAGAAAAACAAAAATGTATAAGCATAATTGTTATAAAATTTATTTAAGTAGCCTTGATGGTAATTATATTTGTAATTTGGATGCTTTAGATCAAGATGTCATATGTAATGATATTTCTGCGATTAAATATGGTTATTGGATACGCGAGTTAAAAGATAAAGGAATCCACCTGAGTGATACACGAGAAACAGGGCCTATTGAGGTACTTTTAGGAGCAGACGTTGCTGGTAAGCTATTTACAGGAAAACGAGAACAACTAAAATCCGGTTTGGTGGCCATGGAAACAAAATTAGGTTGGACTTTGATAGGCAAGATCCCTCAATTTGATCGTCAGAATGATGTGAATATGACCGTAGTCAGCATGCTATCCAAAGAAGATGTACCTGTTTCAGTATTGTGGGATTTAGAAATTCTTGGTATTCGGGATTCTATTGAACAAAATAGTAAAGAAGACTCAGTAAGGGCTGTCATGATACATTTTGAAGACACAGTTCAACAAAAAGATGATGGAAGATACGAAGTCCATTTGCCCTGGAAGAAGGATCATCCTTTCCTTCCTAGTAATTATGATCTTGCTTTAAGAAGACTTGATTCTACTACTAAGAAATTAGAGAAAACTGGGTATCGAGAGAAATATCATCATGTTTTTGAAGAATGGCTTTATGAAGGAGTAATTGAAGAAATTCCTGAAAATGAGATATCCTCATCTGTTGCTCATTATCTCCCTCATCGTCCCATCATAAAAGAAACGTCTTCACTGTCTTCTATGAAAATAAGGCCGGTCTTTGATGCTTCGGCTAAGATAACTAATTGCCCCTCATTGAATGATTGTTTAGAGACTGGAATTAATTTTATTGAAACTATTCCTTTGATATTAGCCAGATTTCGTCTTTATGAAATTGGTGTTATTTCGGATATAAGAAGAGCTTTTTTGCAGATCTCTTTACACGAGAATGACAGAAATTTTTTACGATTTCTTTGGTATGATGACAATGGCTCTATAAGGATTTTCCGCCATACTCGTTGTGTTTTTGGGGTTACAAGTAGCCCGTTTCTTCTTATGGCAGTTATTCATCACCATTTGTCACAAGAATTATTGAAAGGAGAATACTCCAAAGAATTACTTGTTAAATTGCGTGACAGTTTTTACGTAGACAATTGCGTTACAAGTGTTCACAATACTTCAGAGTTAGATAATTTTGTAGAAACATCTACAGAAGTAATGAAAAGAGCAAAATTTGATCTTAGAGGTTGGGAAAGTACTACATACAATAGCGACGGTACTTTTCCTCCAGCAGATTCCAAAACATCAGTATTGGGATTAATATGGGATAAGAATTCCGATACTCTCGAAATCGATTCTGAACTTTTGAATCTTGACGAATCAGAAAAATTAACTAAGCGAAAAATTTTGTCCCTTATCAGCAGAGTCTTCGATCCTATAGGTTTTGTGTCTCCTGCGTTAATACAACCTAAACTCTTGCTTCAAGATATTTGGAAAACAAAGGAATCATGGGACGCAGAAGTAAACGAAAACATTAAAAGGAAATTTCTTAAATGGTTTAAAGATTTACATCTCTTGAAGTCTGTAAAAATTCCAAGATGGAGCGGTGTCACAGAATCATCCCATTTAAGCTTGCACACTTTTGTTGATGCAAGTCAACATGCTTATTCCGCCTGTATTTTTCTAAGAAGCGAGTCCTCTGATGGTACGGTGAATGTCAATTTACTGCAAGCCAAATCACGGTTAACACCATTAAAAAAGGTAACGATTCCAAGGTTGGAGTTAATGGCAGCTACTATCGGAGCAAGATTATTTAAATTTATAAGAGGTGCTCTTGAAGTCGAAAGCGTTGATACCTACTTTTGGACTGATTCTTCAACAGTTCTCAGTTGGATTAAACGACAAGAACAATGGTCAGTGTTCGTCTCTAATCGAGTGAAAGAAATAAGACAACTCACAGAGCCTGAAAATTGGTTTCATATTCCTGGTGAGCTGAATCCCGCTGATCTTCCATCCAGAGGATGTGGAGTTAAGCAACTTTTGAAGTCCGAATGGTGGCTTGGACCTACATGGTTAAAGAATTCAAAAGAACAATGGCCCAAATCAATTGTCAATGTTAATGAAAAGGAAGTTGAACAAGAAAAACGAAAAACAGTTGTTTCTGCTGGCAATGTAGAATTTAAGACGATTGTTTCTGAATTATCAAAAAGAATATCGAAATTTTCCAAAATAGTGAGAGTGCTAGCTTGGATTATGCGATTTCACCCCAAAGCTCGTGATTTGAGAAAACATCCACTCCTTACAGAAGAAGAAATATTGAATGCACAGAAAGTACTTTTCCGTGCTGTGCAGACAGAATGCTTTTCACATGAAAATGGTAGACAATCTCTTGTCAATTTCCAAGCTTTTAAAGATGATGATGGACTATTGCGATTGAAATCAAGACTTACTAATGAAGATGAAACATATGATTTTATTGCTCCAGTGATTCTTCCTTCGAAACACCCAGTAGTGAGAAGGCTTATTGAACAAGAGCATATTCTGAACAAGCATGTTGGAACATCTACTCTCCTGACTATTTTGCGAGAAAGATTTTGGATTTTAAAAGGTAAAAGAACCATACGAAGTATAATCAACGAATGTGTTATCTGCAAGAAGTAAAAGGTAAAACACATTGAAGTGCCATTTCCCCCTCTACCTGCAGATCGAACTAGAGTTGCAGCAGTTTTTCAAGTCTCAGGAGTTGATTTGGCTGGTCCATTACTGACAAAATCTGGAGAAAAGGTATGGATAGTCTTGTTTTCTTGTGCAGTATTCCGAGCGGTGCACCTGGAATTAATTCCATCTCTTAGTACTAATACCTTGATTCAGGCTATGCGACGATTTATAGCAAGAAGAGGTCGGATATCTGTGTTGTATTCTGATAATGGAACAAATTTTACAGGCTTAAATAGAGCATTGAAAAAACTGGACTGGGAAAAGATTCAACGAACATTTGAAGTTAATGAAATTCGTTGGAAGTTTAATCCACCCTCCGCCCCTTGGTGGGGAGGGTTTTGGGAAAGGCTCATTGGAATTCTTAAGGATCTGCTCAGAAAAAACTTAGGACGTTCGTCTTTGACTTATGAAGAATTGTTTACTCTTGTTTGCGAATGTGAATCAGTAATGAACAACAGACCTCTAACTTACGTATCAGAAGAAGCTGACTTTAGAGCTCTAACCCCAGCATCATTTCTACAAGATCTTCGTACGAGCGAAGTTCCTGATTTAGACCCAATTGAAAAGACTAATATTGTGAAAAGGTGGCAATACATTCAAAGAGTGAGAGAGAATCTAAAGAATAGATTCAAAAAGGAATACTTAGGCTTTTTACGATCTTCGATTCCTAAAAAACATGACAAGATTAAAGTTGGTGATATTGTTATAATTGGTACCAAAGAAAAAAGAATAAATTGGCCTTTAGGAAAAGTCATCCAGTTGTTTCCAGGAAAAGATGGTATAGTACGCTTAGCAAAGTTACGCACTAAGTTTGGCGAGATTCTCCGTCCTGCACAAAGACTATATCCATTGGAAGTAAATTTCGATTCAGATGACTTTTCTCAGGAAAATATCGAGTCTCCTCACCATAATGAAACTACAGATAAAGATTCTTCCGATTCTGGTGAAGTTAAAGAGAATTATCCTAGAGTATCTAGATTTGGACGAGTGGTTCGAACCCCAGAACGTTTAGACCTCATGAACCTGTCCTCGACTGTGGTTGAGTTTCAACAAGGGGAAACTCAACGGGGGGAGTATGTTACGGCCAGCTCCATCTGTTTCACTTCGCAGTGACTCATGAATCTGAACTGAAACTTTTCTTTATTTTATTGAACTGAACTGAACTCAGAAACTTTAGAATGTTTTGGTTTTGTGTGAAATAAGACGGGAATATGTAGCAATGCCGTTCTGCTTGTAAGAAAGCGAAATATGTTTAAAAGAGTAAATATGTGAGATGATAATTGTTTTTTTAATATAAGTTCGCGCGTGTAAATATTCTGCAGTTTGTGTTGTCAAAATTGTGTCATTAAAATATGAAAATTATCTTCATTGCATTTGCTGTCATTCCAGCGGAGATCCTCACTTTATTTTAATTTAAGTTTTTTCCACATAAGTGTTACGTACACAAGGGTTATGTGGATTTCTGAATTTTGCACGTGTTTAGATCATTTGGTTTGTTTAGATTTTAAGTACTTGCCGGATTTATTGACGACCAGCAATTAATCACCAGGTTTGGTTCAGTTTATCGAGAAACAAAATGCAATCACAAAAATATAACCAAAAGAAAATAAATAAATGCTTTGGTAATTTTATGTCTGCAAATCTTGCAAATAGCATTTCTTCCCCATCGCCAATAGCAGTTTTATGGTTTGAGTGTGTGTACAAATTAGAAACAATGATTTGATGTTCAAATAAAATGTTTTGTTTTCTGTTGTTATTTATTATTGAAAAAAATTGCATTTTAAATATAATGAATGGAAAGGGCATGTGTTTTAAATGGATGTATTATATTTAAATTTTCGAAATGAATGCAATACTGGCGATGGGAGCAACATTTAGCGATTTATCAACTGCGCTCGGCTAACTTTTAAGAGGCTACTTCACTCACACGAAAACACACCCTCGGTAATGTTAATCCTATGGGACAGTTATTTTATAATATCTCGTTTATATTTCAATATTTTATTATTATTTTGCATTGGATAGCTGAGGTTGATCTCTATGCAGGCCGTTTTTTACTTTTTCGATTATGTTTACAAGTTTTTTTTATTAAGATACTTTCACTTTCGGAACCGGTTTCGAAAGTGAAAGTATCCTCATTAAAATGACTGCAACCAAAATCGGAAAAATAAAAAACGGCCTGCATAGAGATCGACCTGAACTATCAATGCCAAAAAAAATCATTTAAAAATATTGAAATGCAAACGAGATATAAAAATAATTGTTCCATTAGCGAGCGGGTGTTTTCGCGTGAGTGAAGTAGCCCCTTAAAAGTACTATTTTTTACGCTATTTTATTTACCTCAACTTGATATATATATATATATATATATATGTAAATGTGGAACTTTGTAATTGATTTAAAACTATGCTAGAATCCTAAAAATTAAGTACACAGATATGTTTTCGGTGACAGTAAAAGAGTTTGATATTTTTGTAACTTAATTATAAATTAATAAATTAATTTTATGGAATTTTTATGTTATCCGGGCGCAGGTGATAAGTCACCAAAAATTCTATACGATTGTTAGAACTGTATACGATATTCAACAATGGAGATAAAAATTATGTACCAAACCACGATCTCTAAAATATGTCATCTGGTTGTGAGATTGCAACAATGAAATATTTTAAACACTACCCAGCAAACACGAGATTTTTGGCCACCTGTTGTAAACGTTGTGGCCAAAAAAGTTTGCGGCAATTTGTATCCAGCCATTAATGTATTTTAACTGAAGCGCCCGCACACCGGATGTCTATCGCCAAATCGTTAACGGGCAAATGGCGGGGAAACTTAATGCAATTTCAGTGCCCAATAGCGAATGAAAGTACGTTTGCGGCCAAGATATACAAATCTATCATTGTTTAAAAGTCAGTGGCCCAGTATAATCTTCTCGACATTTTTATTATAAGAAATAAAAAGTATCTTTACTTCACATTTTATAAGATGATTTTCGTTATTTTAAACCTGGATTTATGTGAAACGATAAAATATGCTGCATTTAAATATTTTATGCAATAAAAAATACACAAAAAGTACCCTTCTTTAATTTAAAGAGTTTTTATGGAAAAAAAAATCATAAAAACTGTTAATGTTTTTGCTTTTAAAGTATGCATTAATATCTTTAAATGAATATTTTTTGTGAGCACCTAGAATGAAAATGAATATTGCAATCTTTAGACATACATATTATATAAACATATTAAAAAAATTAATGATAAATGGGAATTTATTTCAATTTCAATTTCAATGAAAAAATATTTGTCAAAAGAAATAAATGCCACTTTACCAAAAAGCAGTTACTGTTAAACGAAAAAAAAAAAAAAAAAAAAAAAAAAAAAAATCTTTTTTTTCTTGGAGGGGGGGGGGCGGTGATTTTATATTATCTGTATATTATCTATAAATCAGTTCCAAAAAATAAGTTATTTTCATTTTTTGAAACACTCCAAAATTTAGATTTAAAAGAAAAAAAAAATCTTAACTAGCTTAAATAAGCAATAATACCAAATACCGATCCCCCCCTCCCACTCCTTTCACACGGCAAGCCGGGAGTAATGCAGGGAAAGATGAAACAAGATTTCCCTTTTCCAACACATTTTTTTTCCCAGTGGAGATTTTTGTAAATATATTTTTAAATGTTTTCCGCTTTGTAATAATCAGCATTGAAAAATTTCCACTTTTAAAATTATTTAATGTTGTATGAGAAATTTTGAAGATAAAAAAAAAAAACTTGAAAAAATAAATCTATTGAAATATAGCTTTTTTTCTGCGGTCTCGTAGGGATTTTTATGTCTTTTTGGCAGCGTCATCGCACATCGCAGCGTTGTTTACATTTCCCTTTCCTGCATCGTGGCGTCGTCTATGTCTAAGTCTCGTCATTCACTGGTTTTTGGATATTTAGATTTACTAATTAGGTAAGATTATTTTTCTATATTATTCCAAGAGTTAGTTAAAAATTAGTTTTCATCATTCTCAGGGACAGATTTAAGTTCAAGATAAAGAAAGCTGAGAAAAAGCATCAGCAATTGTGTAAAATTAACTGCATTGCTTTGCTTATTATGCGACTTAATTCTACAGAAGCGAATAAAAAAAAAAAGTTCTTTACTGATCTTACATCTGCCCTGAATATGCTATTAATAAGTTGATTGTAATTATATATATATATATATATCAGAGTAAAATGTGTCCGTAATGAACAATCTCAGAAGTTTTTGGTTTATAAAAAAATTAACCAATAAAAATTCAGCTTTTATTTTTTTCATAATTCTCCGTTGCCTGTTTTATAATTTGCTTTATTGCTGACAATTTTAAACCAGTCAGGAAGCGGAAAGTAATATTTTACAGCTCCAGTGTCTTTCAGTGAAATTATACTCATATGTTAAGATCTGGTTTTAATTAACTAATATATTATATTCTGTATTTTCTGATGATACTGGCATATTTTTATTTTGATAGTAATAGAAAACTTCGAATTTTATGTACTAATTAATGACCATTTGCAAAATTTCATTTTATTTTTAAGATTTTAATAAAGTAGGTAATTTCTTTTTAATTCATTAATGTGATTTTTAATTAGTCATGGCAATAGTGCCCAAAATGTTTTGGTTTAGCCGAAAAGCTAAGTAATCTGATTTAATTTTTAAATTCCACTTATCAGAGTCAGAGTGTAATAGGAACACAACTTGGTACTTTTCTGTTATACCAACACATGCCAAAATATACGCTAATCTGCCATTTATTTCTACCCTAACCGTGTAAAGAATTTTTTATTGCAAACTATACCAAACATTCTGATTGGACTATTTATTGAACGTGAATCTTTTATTATTATTATTTAATCGTAACCTCATAAAACATCTTAACTTGCTACTTTTCAAATAGAAAATATTTATTAAATTATAACTTGCATTTATTATTGACACTGAAATGAATTTTACCATTAAGCTGTTACTTGATGATGTAGAAGCGGCAATAAAATTGTTTTAGGACTTTAGATACATAAAAAAAAAAGTTTTTATCAAAAAAACTCATAAACATCTTCATTCAAAAAATGAAATGTTTACAGCAATCCTAAGAGACATTTACAATTTCAAGCCTGTAGTTTAAATAGAGTTTTATTTTATTACCTTATGTAATATTTATTTGTTCTTTTATTTTAAGTGCATATTTTGTATTGCAATTTTCAAACGTTTTATTTTTAAGTGCTTAAATTCGTGCCAACAATGTTATTTTTGTTTTCAAATGATTCGTTTCATGTGAATTACCTTTTGTGCCGATTATTATGCTTAGCGACAATGGTGTTGGTATAGCAGAAAAGGACCCAAACTTTTTATAAACAGTTGCTTTTAATATATTTTCATGTTGTAAATATTTTTTTAATAACAAACCAGATTAATTTTTAATGGGTTTTTTTTTTCCTAATGAAAGCACATAATTTGTTTGGGTACATTTCGGTTAGCTGGGCGCCAGTGATATATATACATGTATTATATATACACATATCTATGTATATACACATATGTCTGCATATACATATATATACATACATATATTTATATACATATATGTATGTATATACATATATAGGTATATACATTATGTATTTATATATGTTGATATATATCACTGGCGCCCGGCTAACCGAAATGTACCTTTTTTTGTTTCAAAGTATTGCATCGTCCCTTACCCCTCATGCAAAAACAAATTTGTCTTTAAGGACGTCTTCCTTTTTAAAACTTGTTTTAAGCCTTTTTTTAACCTCATCTCCCCCGAGTCTGAAATTTTCTTTCTGTGTTTGTGACAACATACTCTCAAAGCATGCAATTTCTTTCTTGGAATCCAAAATAGTTGCACACTGTTATACTATACTGTTACATTTTTTTTTTTTTTTTTTTTTTTTTTTACACCCATCCAAAATATTAAGAGGAGAGAGCCTGTCTGATATTACACTTTTAATTTTATGTTAAATAAAACATTGGGTACTTTTCGGTTAGCCAGGTGCCAATGATGTGTACAAGTACATACATGTATATATATTACTGGTGTCCAGCTAACCGAAAAGTACCAAACATTGTATCAATTATCTTCCTTAATTACTTTCCTGGAACTATAATTTATCTCCATCTTTTATATTATGTTCTGCAGTGTTTTTCTTTTTCAGTACCATAATTTCAGTAAAAAGCGCTATAGTGCATATGCGTGTAAAAATTTAAAACAGTCTAAGTGCACAGCACTTCTGCTGGTGTGGCTGATTCAGTAATTTTTTTTTTCTTTTCCTCCCCATAGCAATATTTAGATAAGATGCCATTTTATTTAATGCAAATTATGTGTGTGTGCATGTTGAAATAAGTTTTGATTTAAAAGAAGAAGAAAATGATTCACTGACATCAGTTATATACATTAATCAGTTGTACTTTTTCTTTTTAATTTTCTAGTTGAATATGATAAATGCTTAATATTGCAACCTATTACAATTTATTTTCATATTTTTCAGGAAACTGTGGTGGCGCAGTTCAGAGATGGCAGCAGAGATGACTGTGCAGCATAAACTCGTTTGGCATTCAAGCAAAGGTAAGTTGTCAATTTACTCAGTTTGTAACGCAGGGCTTTTATCTTAGGGCCCATTTTGAAAAAAGTAAAAGTTATTTGTGTGAAATTTATTCTTTTTTTTTTTTTTGTGAAAGATAACATTTTGTAATGAATATGAAATTTAGTTACTCAAATTTGAACCAAACGTTTATTGATAACTTCTTTAAGTCCTTCTGTTAAAGTTTTCCTTTCAATTTGTTTGCAAATTACACATTTTGAAACATAAAATAAAAATTAACAATGAAGAGTATGTTTTTATGGATTGTTTATAAAATAGTCAATTCAGAAAATTCCAGATTTTAAAAGTATTGCTACCCCACATGCAAAAACAAATTTGTCTTTAAAGACTTCTTCCTTTTTAAAACTCAATTTTTTTTAAGTTGCCTGTGTTATTTAAAAAAAAAAATAGGAAGAGATCCTGTTTATTAAAAGGTATATTGTGAAGGGACCTGCTTTACTAGGAAGAATTTTGGGATGGTCCCCTAAATAGGCTCCAAATTTTGTCTGTATTGATCAATTTACATTAGTAAATTTAATTTCACACATTCATAAAATAGAAGTGCACTCTTGTATTTTAGCTGCATACAGTTGGTAAACGTTAAAGCTCTTTACAAAGCTTTCCAACCTTTGCACTTTAAGTGTAAAATTTACACTTTTTAACCTTTTTTTACAGCTAGAATGTACTTATTTTTTACTCTTAAAAGTTATAGAAAAAAAAAGCTATTAAAATATTTTTCGGCAGAATCCTCGAATAAGCGAGGGTCCCCGATTTGGCGATTTTTTTTGACGCACGCCAAGGAACGACGCGCGCCAACCGAGAAATCGGCAACCTCCGAATTCTACCCAATCAGAACACGAGCTTTTCGGCAGACGACTTATTACTTACACACATCGTCAAGCAAATTCTTTCACAAAGTACACCGTGAACGTAGCATTGATTTTATTTCGTTTTAAGAATATTTACAAAGTTTTAGTAAATTTTACCGTCACATTTTTCGATTTTTACATACTTTTACCAATATTTTCCTTCAGATATTTCAATTTTTACAAACTTTTACCGATATTTTCCTTCAGATATTTCAATTTTTATAAACTTTTATCGATTTTTTCATTGATTTTTTCCATTTTTACAAATTTTTAGCTATTTTTCCTGCCGGATGTTTCCGTTTAAAAAACTATTTAGCTATTTTTCACTCCGTATTGTTTCATTTTTAGCAATTTTTCTATCCAAATTTTGAACTATTTATTCCTCCGGATATTTTTATTCTTACAAATTTTTTCCTCCGGATTTTTCCATAAAAAAAAGTTCTACCTTATTTTTTCCTCCGGATTTTTCAATTTTAACCTACTTTTTTCATTTGGATTTTTCGTTTTTACAAGTTTTTAGCTATTTTTCATCTATTTTTCATTTTTACAAATTTTTAGCTATTTTTTCCTCTACATTTTTACAAATTTTAGCTACGTTTTTATTTTATTTCTTTTGTTTTCATTTTTATAAATATTTAGCTATGTTTTTACTTTTTTTTTTCATTTTTATAAATATTTAGCTATGTTTTTACTTTTTTTTTCATTTTTATAAATTTTTAGCTATGTTTTTCCTTTGTTTTTTTTGCATTTTTTGAAATTTTTAGCTATCTTTCCTCCGGATTTTTCAGTTTTTAAAAATTTTTAGCTATTTTTTCCTCTGGATTTTTCCGCTTTAAAAAATTTTTTAGCTACTTTTTCTACCGAATTTTTCAATTTTTAAAAATTTTTAGCTACTTTTTCCTCCGAATTTTTCAATTTAAACAATTTTTAGCTACTTTTTCCTCTGGATTTTTCAATTAAAAAAAAAATTTAGCTACTTTTTCCTCCGGATTTTTCAATTAAAAAAAATTTTTAGCAATTTTTTCTCCAAATTTCTCAATTTTTTTAAAAAAAATATCTATTTTTTTCATTTGGATTTTTTATTTTTACAAATTTTTAGCTATTTTTTCTTCCGGATTTTACCATTTTTACAAATTTTTAGCCATTTTTTTCCCTCCAGATTTTTCCATATTTTTAATTTTCTTTCTTCTGTATTTTTCATTTGTATAAATTTTTAACTATTCTTTCCTCATCATATTTCCATTTTTACAAATTGTTAGCTACTTTTCCTCCAGATTTTACAATTTTCACACATTTTTAGCTATTTTTGCCACCATATTTTCCCACATTTTTAGCTATTTTTGCCACCATATTTTCCGAATTTCCAATTTTTTTGCTATGTTTTCCTCCAATTTTTCCATTTTAAACTATTTTTCCCACCGGATTTTTCCTTTTTTTTTTTATGAATTTTTAACTATTTTCCCTCCAGATTTCTCCATTTAAAAAAATTTTTAGTTATCTATTCCCTCTAGCTTTTTCAATTTACAAATTTTTAGCTATTTTTCCTGCCGGATGTTTCCGTTTAAAAAACTATTTAGCTATTTTTCACTCCGTATTGTTTCATTTTTAGCAATTTTTCTATCCAAATTTTGAACTATTTATTCCTCCGGATATTTTTATTCTTACAAATTTTTTCCTCCGGATTTTTCCATAAAAAAAAGTTCTACCCTATTTTTTCCTCCGGATTTTTCAATTTTAACCTACTTTTTTCATTTGGATTTTTCGTTTTTACAAGTTTTTAGCTATTTTTCATCTATTTTTCATTTTTACAAATTTTTAGCTATTTTTTCCTCTACATTTTTACAAATTTTAGCTACGTTTTAATTTTATTTCTTTTGTTTTCATTTTTATAAATATTTAGCTATGTTTTTACTTTTTTTTTTCATTTTTATAAATATTTAGCTATGTTTTTACTTTTTTTTTCATTTTTATAAATTTTTAGCTATGTTTTTCCTTTGTTTTTTTTGCATTTTTTGAAATTTTTAGCTATTTTTTCCTCCGGATTTTTCAGTTTTTAAAAATTTTTAGCTATTTTTTCCTCCGGATTTTTCCGTTTTTAAAAATTTTTAGCTACTTTTTCCTCTGGATTTTTCCGCTTAAAAAAATTTTTTAGCTACTTTTTCTACCGAATTTTTCAATTTTTAAAAATTTTTAGCTACTTTTTCCTCCGAATTTTTCAATTTAAACAATTTTTAGCTACTTTTTCCTCTGGATTTTTCAATTAAAAAAAAAATTTAGCTACTTTTTCCTCCGGATTTTTCAATTAAAAAAAATTTTTAGCAATTTTTTCTCCAAATTTCTCAATTTTTTTAAAAAAAAAATCTATTTTTTTTCATTTGGATTTTTTATTTTTACAAATTTTTAGCTATTTTTTCTTCCGGATTTTACCATTTTTACAAATTTTTAGCCATTTTTTTCCCTCCAGATTTTTCCATATTTTTAATTTTCTTTCTTCTGTATTTTTCATTTGTATAAATTTTTAACTATTCTTTCCTCATCATATTTCCATTTTTACAAATTGTTAGCTACTTTTCCTCCAGATTTTACAATTTTCACACATTTTTAGCTATTTTTGCCACCATATTTTCCCACATTTTTAGCTATTTTTGCCACCATATTTTCCGAATTTCCAATTTTTTTGCTATGTTTTCCTCCAATTTTTCCATTTTAAACTATTTTTCCCACCGGATTTTTCCTTTTTTTTTTTTTAATGAATTTTTAACTATTTTCCCTCCAGATTTCTCCATTTAAAAAAATTTTTAGTTATCTATTCCCTCTAGCTTTTTCAATTTACAAATTTTTAGCTATTTTTTCCTCCGGATACTTCATTTTTACAAATTTTCGGCTATTTTTTTCCTCCGGATATTTCCATTTTTACATACTTTTATCAAATTTTTTCTATTTTTACATATTTATAGCTTTTTTCTTCCATCTGTATCCATTTTTACAAATTATCTTTTTTTTTCTATGAATTTTTTTGAAATATTTATCAAGTTTAATAATTTATTACCTTTAACAATTAAAAAATTTCTAGTAAAATAAGGCTTAAACTTGAAAATTGTCACAAAACGGAATAAAATCAACGTTTACTTCATGAAAGAAATTCTCATAAAAACTCTATAAATAGTCAATTCTCTGCATCACACCACACACGTTATAATTGAGGAAAATTTCGATATTCTTCATTTTTCTAATACATGCAAGACGCGGTTGACTATGCTTCGCGTACATTAACCGAAAAAAAACATCACTGAACGCATGAAACTCGCCGTACAGCAATCTCTAGAATGCACGAAATTCATTCAAGCCGCGGTCAGTAACTTGTGTATGTACGCTTCGCATACATTAACCGAAAAAAAACATCACTGGACGCATGAAACTCGCCGTACAGCAATCTGTAGAATGCACGAAATTCATTCAAGCCACGGTCAGTAACTTGTGTATGTACGCTTGGCATACATTAACCGAAAAAAAACATCACTGGACGCATGAAACTCACTGTACAGCATTCTCTAGAATGCACGAAATTCATTCAAGCCGCGGTCAGTAACTTGTGTATGTACGCTTGCCGTACATTAACCGAAAAAAAAAACATCACTGGATGCATGAAACTCGCTGTACAGCAATCTGTAGAATGCACGAAATTCATTCCTGCCGCGGTCAGTAACTTGTGTATGTACGCTTCGCGTACATTAACTGAAAAAAAAAATCACTGGACGCATGAAACTCGCTGTACAGCAATCTGTAGAATGCACGAAATTCATTCAAGCCGCGGTCAGTAACTTGTATATGTACGTTTCGCGTACATTAACCGAAAAAAAACATCACTGGACGCATGAAACTCGCTGTACAGCAATCTGTAGAATGCACGAAATTCATTCCAGCCGCGGTCAGTAACTTGTGTATGTACGCTTCGCGTACATTAACCGAAATTTTTTTTTTTTTCCCCAACAATCCATTGACTAATTTTAAGATTTTTTACCACGATTGGCTGATAAATTTAGCGATATCTTTTAAATGGCCAAAAAATCATTTTGTAAACTTTTTCATATTAAAATTTAGTTAAATTGTAATATTTTAACAAAACTGTATTCAAAAAGTTATAAAAAAATCTTCGTCTATTACATATTGCATAGGAATTGTTCATTTTTATTAAAATTATTTTATTCAAAATTGTTATTTTACAGTTTGTTAAAACAGTTTAGCAGAGTTTCATGAAATGTAAACATCTTGTACAATGGGTCCTTCAAATTACTCAAAATTTTGATGCTTCAGCTCATGTGCTTAGAAAATGTTTGCTTTAAATGTTTTAATATTTGTTTCAAGAGTGATGATTTCAGTTTTGTGATTATTGTGACACCTCTGGAAATATAGTGCATCTAATCTGGACTTACATTTAATAAAAATTAAATTAATTTAAATTTTTGAAATGTAAAATTTAATAGAAAAAGATTGAGTATTTTTTAAAGTTTTGCAGAAATGTGTCAAATAATTTTTGTTAACAGGGTTTTTGACTTTCATGAACTTTGACAATACTTAAGATTACACAGATTTATGCTAAATAATTTTTTTTAATTTATGCTATGTATGTAGAAGAGGAAGGGAGGTGGTGATAAAATTATTTAATCTTCTGACCTCTAAATTAAGGATTTTTTTTTAATATGTTGTCATATAAATTAATTTGGATTTTGATTATATGTAATGTATAATTTTTAACAAATTAAAAATAAAGCAGATTCTTTGGAGAAAGGGACCTTCTTTAATACTTTCTTTGACCCTTTTTTCTTAAGAAACTTTAAAAAATGATATTTAAATTCAAGGTATTTTTAAAACATTCTTATGTTTTGCCCAAAATATTTTGCAAATGTAAGATTCTGGAGAGGAGCTGAAGGTTCAAATCCATGTTTTTAAATTTTCCTTTAAATCAAATATCAAGTAATAAAAATGGTGATTTTTTTTTCATTGCTAACTAAGCGTAAAACTGACAGTGTGAAATATGTTCGAGCCTGGAAGCTTGGTTACGCTTAGTTAGCAATGTAAAAATTCACATGTTTGTTATTCAATAATTTCGAGTTAATTTCACTGCTGAAAATAAATTAAAATTACTCAAATATCAAGTTTTTAGAATAAAATAACTGTGGCAATATTTGTATTGGAGTAATTAGTGTTTCCCCTAGACGTTTTCGAGAGGGCGCAGCACCCTGCCCATTTTTTTATAGTTGTAAATGCGCCCTGCCCGTTTTTATATAGCTGGAAATGTGCCCTGATTATTGTGGATTCGCAAGAATTTGCTTTCGCGAATTTCACCAAAATTTAGCGGGAAAATATCACAAAAATCATCTATCGGTCATGAGAAAATATCGCAAGATTCGTCTATTGGTCACAGTAAAATATCGCAAAATTTGTCACTTGGTCGCAAGAAAAATTACAAAATTCAAAAATCTCAAAATTTGGCAGTTTGTTGTAGGAAAAAAATTGGGAAATTTGCTTATTTGTCGCAAAACCTCCCTCCCTGCACAATTCGGCAATTGGTAGCAGGAAAATATTCTGAAATTCATCAGTCAGCTGCGGGAAAAATCACGAAACTATTCAGTCAGTCATGGGAAAAAATAGCGAAATTCTTCCAAGATCGCATGAGAAAAATTGCTAAATTTGTCAATCGATTGCGGCTAAAAATAGAGAAATTTATATATCTGTCATGGGCAGGGCATTCGGGGCACGGGCCCAGGGTCCCCGATTTTCAGGAGTCCCCAAATGCTACTAAAAATTTTTGAATTATTGGCCAAAACAGTTTTAACTGTTAAAAAAACAAAATTAAAATGGAAAAATCTGTTTGTCAGAGATTGTCTATGATGTGTCAAAGCAGGGTTGGCAAGTTTCTTCCAAAGTGGAAAAAACCGGCCTGAAGAAATAGGTTTCTTCCAAGTGGAAAAAATGGAAGAAACTGTTTTTCTTTAAGAATTTACCATATAAGTTACAACTTTGTAAAATACAATAAAAATAAATGTATTTTCTAATAGATAACCTTACATAAATTTAATTAGACTTATAAAAATTTAATTATGTATGATAAATTGATAATTACACCAGTTTTTTAGCCAAGATCACACACCTGTCTAAAGCTTTCCAATCATTGTGTACCTGAATCAAATAAATGGGACTTTTCTAACACCATGCCAAAATGTATGCTAATGTGCTATTTATTTCAACCCTGAACGTGTAAATATTTTTATTGCAAACCGTGCCAAACATTGTGATTTGCTATTTATTGAACATGACACTTTTTAATTATTATTATTACTTAATTTACTCTGTAACCTCGCAAAACATCTTAATTTGCTATTTTTCAAATAGAAAATATTTAATATTAAGTAGTAACTTATATTTATTGTTGACACTAATGTGGATTTTACCATTAGGCATTTACCAGATGATGAGGACGCTGCAATAAAATTGTTTCAGGACTTTGGATACAAAAAAAAAAAGTATGAACGTCTTCATTCAAAAAGTGAAATGCTTACTGCAATGCTAAGAGACATTTACAATGCTATGCCTGTAGTTTAAATTGAGTTAATTTTATTAATTTATCATATAATATTTATTTATTCTTTTATTTTAAGTCTATATTCGTGTCGATTTAATAAAATAGTTCGTGAAAGTCTGTAATTTTCAAATGTTATATTTTTAAATGCTCAATTTTGTGCCAGCATTTTTTTTTTTTTTTTTCCAATTGAATCCTTTCACATGAATTTCATTTTGTGCCAATTATTGCACTTGGTGACGACAATGGTGTTGGTATAATGGAAATGTACCAAATAAATTTATCCAAAATACACAAAATCAATTAAAGGTAATTCAATTCAAAAGAGGCACATTTTTTTTAATATATATAATTTAAACTTCTGTAACCAGTAGTAAATAGTATGTGGATCATTTACCTATTGTAGAATGAAACTCTTTTAAATAAAAGACAGTGCTTTGAATTTACGCCCATTTTATTAAGGAAACTAATATACAGTAATTACTGTATTGAAGGATTTCATTAAAATCTCCATTTTCCTTACTACAGTGCAACATTGTATAACAAAACAGAAGTAATTTAGCTTTAAGATGCTGCAATCAATTTCTCAACTTAGAATGGATGAATTCAAAAGATGAAAAAAATTCTTATCCCTGTAGAGTTTATTTTCAGAACATTTATCTTTTAAATCAGCATGCTAGTATACATAATTACAAATTTGTTTGTTTTAAGTTTTGCACAATAGTTTTTAAAATATTGCATTTTTATATGATAAATAAGGAATTGGTAGGTTTTTTTTTTTTTACAGAAATTATATAAACAATAAAAAAATATCCCCTACCTCTAAAGTTGTAAAAAACATAACCTGTAAATACCTGCTGAACCTGAAGTTTGTTATTAAAAAATAACTTATTTTTCCATAAATAATATTTTTAATATTAATTAATTTCCAATTTAAATTTCATATAATTAGGTTTTGAATTTAATTCTTTTATATAGTTAATATATTTTAATTTTGAGCATCTGTTTTGTTTTCTGTTGGTTTCTTCCAGTTTTTTCCATTTCTTCCAGTTTCTTCGGGAAGAAACCCAACCCTGTGTCAAAGTAACTTCATTTTTTCTTTATTGTCTTTTAACCCTTTGAGGCGTGGTGGGATATATTATATCCCACCTAATTTAAATTTTACTTTTTTAACTTTGACGGGGAAAAGTTGAAAAATTGCTTTTCCTTATTTTGAACTAAATTACGGTGAGAATTGAAATGCTATCGTTTTATGAGTGATAATATCAGATTTATAGCTTGGAGGTACACAATGTATTTTCCTACTTTACAAAGCCATTTTGAAGGAAATGTTATGTGAAAAAATAAGGTACACAATGTATTTTCCTACTTTACAAAGCCATTTTGAAGGAAATGTTATGTGAAAAAATAAAGTGAAGAAAATAAAGAACTGCTGGTTTCTAGAAATACAAATTCTAGAAACATTTACAAAGTGAGCAATTCGACTTTTATGAAATGAACAGAAAGAGCACCCATACATCATATGTAAAGAATATGAATTTATATATTTGAAGTTATTCAAAAGAATTTATAGAAAGCCTGTTTTTATTTTGTTTTAGTGATTAACACAGAGATAAAGTATTTAATATATACAGCCCCCCCCCTCCCCCCCTGCTCTTAACACATAAAAATAGAAACAATATTATTGTTAACATGGTTGCAAAAAGAAATGAGAGAATATGATATAACATAAAATTGCCACCATGAAATGCAGTTTCGCACCTAGAAAAAAAAAAGGAATTAGGTGTCATTTGACAACACTGCCCTTTCATGAGTTTTTGTTAAAAGCAAATATAGGTATACTGCAATAAAATAGTTTCATTTTGTACAAATAACTTGAACTACAAAGCTTTTTGTAAATAGTTTTTTTAAATTATAATTTCTGTTCCGATTATATTTATAAATGGCTAATTAATAAGTGGTGTTTTTAAAGTAAGGCATTTTAATTTTGTTTTGTAAAATTTATTTTTTGTTTTTCAGAAGAAGAAGAATAAAAATCTGGAAAGAAAAAAGTTCTCTGTGAAGATGACTGTAGATTTTCAGCTCTTGTTTATAAACTTAAATTAAGAAACATCAGAAATTTAATTGTAACAGGATTAAATTTTCTTGTAAAATATTTCTGATAAATTTTGAGCATCTTGTAAATACATAAATAAATGTTTTTTGGTTGGTTTGTTTTACATTTGTTGTGAAAAATAAAATTTATATGAAAAAAAAAAGCATTCAGTTCTAGTGTTTTTAAATATATATATTTATTTATGCAAGTGATGTTGTTAAAAAAGATGTACTATATATTTTCCCCTTCTTTCTCATTCTGAGAACATTCCCCCTTCTTTTTACAGGTTAAGATATAATTGAATAAAAGTGTTTTATGTAGGCTATATTTTAAAAACTGATAAACTGTTTTTGTTGGTTGATTATAAATTAGCATTGCTTGGAGATCAGGTATTAAAAATAATTTGCTGTATAAAAACTTTTGAAAATTTTAATAAAAATTTCATCATAATCTCATTAGAACTTGAGATTAAAATTTTAATGTACATAATATTGTATGAATCAGTTTGAAATTTTGTTAGTCAAAAAGTCACATACCTCCTGCTGGAAGGAAAAATATTTTAAAGATTTCTTTATTGGTAATATATTAAAAATATATATATATATATATTCAGTACTCATTACTTGCTAATTTTTAAAAAGTAAAAACAATGATATATTATTATTTATGAGTAATGTTTAGTCCATTTAAAAAAAAAAAAAAAAAAAAGATTTAGTGTATGAATGGTGAACTTGCCGTGTTCTAGAAGATCAACTGCCACTACTATTTTGAAAAAATATTAAACTTATTTAATAAGAGAAATTTTAAGATTTACATAAGAAGGAAAATAGTGACAATTGGCTTTCTGTCAATTAGTAATATTTTGTAAATATATATACATTGAAATTTTGTTCTATGATGTGTATAAAGGGGGGAAGAGTCCTTAACAGACTAAAACATTACTTTATAGGAATACTGCTACATTTTTCTGATATATGCCAAAGAGATGAAGATAGTGAAATGACATTTTTTGAACGGACCTAATTTACATATATATATAGTTACATCATTAAAAAAAATTCTTAAATTTCAATGATCAGTAATGTCAACATTTTACCAATTTTATAAAATAGAGTTCCTGCGTTTTTGTTTTATTTTCAAGCTGGATAATTGGAAGAAACATCCAGGTAAGAAATTGTATTATAAAAGCACCAGTGGACCCATGCGAAGATTTCACACTGCAGTCTAATACTTTTTAGCAATATCTAATACTCTTTAGATGCAGGTTTAAACTTGTAAAGGAAAATTAAGGACTGAAACTATCTTCAAACAACATTAGTCGAGCCAGAATATCATCTCGTTTATTCCATCACAGTTACAGTAAAAACTGATCGAGCATAGCAAAGACAAAAAAATATATATATCTATAGTTAATTAACTGCTTTAGAGATGACATCATCTGTTTCGGAAAAAAACATGGGACAAAGAAAAATAAATTGAGCATTTCAATTTTGCTTTTTAGTCATAAATATAAAATAAACCCGTGCAGCAACTATGTCCCACTTTATCTTTTTTGTAGTATTTATTTTTTATAATCATTTTAAGCATTATATAATGTGGTATTTTATTTTTGTGGCTACACTAATTTGAGGAAAGCCTTTCATTTCTTTTATGAAGACAATGCAGATTTAATTTTTAATTTACAGCAATTTTTAATCAAAAAATATGTTTTATCGAGATGTGAGTGCACTATGTCAGAAGCTGGTTCAAAATCCTTTCTTATGGCATCTCGTTCATTGTTGTGCATTTCATATTTTCTGAGAAAAGGGGATGTTGATAACAGAAATAATATATACTAGTGGGCCTGTGTGAAGATTTCACACTGCAGCCTAATATTTTTTAGCAATATCTAATATTTTTTAGATGCATGTTTAAACTTCTAAAAAAAAATAAAGCCAGAATATAATCCAATTTATTCTTTCATACTTTACAGTAAAAACCGACTGAAAATATCAAGAGCTATATATATATATAAATTGTATTTTAACTACATTAGAGAGTGACATAATGTTTTGAAAAAAAAAAAAAAAAAAAAAATTGAGCGTTTGAATTTAAATTTTGCTTTTTTATCATAAATATAAAATAAACCCATGCAGCAACCATGTCCACTTTATCTTTATTGAACATTTTTTTTATAATCATTGTTGTGGAATTTAATTTTTGTGGCAACAGTAATTTGAGGAAAAACTTTCATTTTATTTCTGAAAACAATGCCTATTTAATTTATTACTTGCAATTTTAACCAAAATACATGTTTTAAAGAAATGTGAGTGTACTATGTCAGAAGTCGCTTGAAAATCCTTTCATATGGTATCTCATTTAACATTATACATTTTTTATTTGCTTCGAAAAAGGGATGTTGAATATAATCATTAGATAACAATTTTCAATGGAAATTCTGGCTGGACAATCCACCTGGTGAATTAGCTTGAAGAAACATAAATTGAAACTACTTAAAAATTTACTCCTTTGAATAGAATGTTTAAACCTATAATTTAATTAAAAATTGAAGAAAATTTGTTTTTTTTTCGTATTCTCACCATCATTGGTAATTTAACGCTCAATATATATTTTACACCTTGTGTTACACCTTATTTTACAACTTTTTTTTTATTAATTACAATTATGGCTTTTGCAACTTTTTCAGAATAACATTAAAAAGTAAATCATAACCATATGGCCTTTTATTCCGATCTAATGAGATGAGTGGATACGGCCAATTTTTGCCTCCATTGGGACACTTTAAAAAAAAAAAAATATTATTGCTTCCAGATTGAAAGTATTCTATACAAGATCTGAAGCACTTTCGATTTTATTGTATTTTGACCTTTTTAATATGGGGTGCTTATAACACCATTGCAGTTTTTAACTGAAAAATATTATAATAAAGTGAAACATGTTTGCATAAAAGTCAGGTTGGTGTTATGAGCTCTTGTTAAGAAAAATATTCCAATAGATTATTATTTTTTTTTTTTTTTTCAAATTTTGAATAAAATATTTAGAGTTTTCAGACAAAAATTATGGACCAGTAAATTTAGATTCTAAAGTTTAAAATAACTTAAAAAAAGAAAAAAATTTGTCCCTGCCAAAGGAGTAAAAATGGAGATTTGCTCAACTTTACTTTTTTGAGGACCATAAAAAGTATAATTCTGGCCAGCTTCCATTCATGATATCTAATAGTGGCATGAATATGGCTAGCTTTGAGCTATCATTTATTAATGATGCCCATTGATGGCGACAAAGTGGCTAGCTTTCGGCATGCATTCATTAATGATTACCATTGATGGCAACAAAGTGGCTAGATTTAGGCTTGCATTCATTAATGATGGCAACGAAGTGGCTAGCTTTCGGCTTGCATACATTAATGATGCCCATTCATGGCAACAAAGTGGCTAGCTTTCGGCATGCATTCATTAATGATTACCATTGATGGCAACAAAGTGGCTAGCTTTCGGCTTGCATTCATTAATGATGGCAACGAAATGGCTAGCTTTCGGCTTGCATACATTAATGATGCCCATTCATGGCAACAAAGTGGCTAGCTTTCGGCATGCATTCATTAATGATTACCATTGATGGCAACAAAGTGGCTAGCTTTCGGCTTGCATTCATTAATGATGGCAACGAAGTGGCTAGCTTTCGGCTTGCATACATTAATGATGCCCATTCATGGCAACAAAGTGGCTAGCTTTCGGCATGCATTCATTAATGAATAGCATTGATGGTATGTGGATGGCTGGCTTAAGGCTAGTTTACATTTATGATGACCAATAAATTAACATTTATGGCCAGCTTTGGGGTAGCTTTTATTCTTAACAAACGCAGGTGGCATGGCTGTGGCGATCTTCTGGCTAGATTTTATTCACGATGATCGTTAATGGCCAAACTGTGGCTAGTTTTCATTAATAATTGCCACTTAAAGTATAACTGTGGCCAGTTTTAGGCTATCCGTCAATTATGATTAACCACTTGTGGCACAATTATGGGCATCTTAATGTAGTTATGGCCAATTCTGTTGCGGCCACATTGTGGCCGGCGTGACAGTTTTTTTAAGTTGCCGTTACGGCAAACGATTGCGGCCCCTCATCTACTAGTTTGGGCCAAGGCTAACGTAGCCATCAGTGGCCCGCAAGTTCTGTGTTAGTTGGGTAGAAAGTAGAAAATAAAATATTACATGTTACAAAATAAAATACAAGAAAATAGAATTAACAGAAAAAGTGTAATATTTTTTGAAAAAAAAGGCCGTAGCTAGCGGGCACCCCCTGAAAATTTTTTAGCCCCCCCCCCCCTGGGAAAGTTGCCAAGACCGCCAAATGAAATTCTGTTTCAAAAATCCAAAGAAAACCCTGTTCAAAAATTGAACTTAGTTTTGGGGGTTCTTTACAGTTTTGCATAAATACTAAATTGTAGTATTTGTTTAAAAACTGCAAATAAGTGCTTCAACAGGCGCGCATCCTATCTGCACATACTCAGAATTAGCAACCTTTTGCTGATGCAAACATTAACTTTTGCATTAGTTATATACTGAAATTTTTCATTTTGCACCGTTTTCCATTATTAGCATAAAGCAAAGTTATTCTAATGAGTTATAGCCAATTTAAATACAAGTGGTTTTAGCTTTTGACTGGACACAAAAATAATTTTAAAATGCAAAATACACCCTTGATTATTCTAATGTTTTTTATCATATGATAACATAACTTTAGAATGCTGAATGGCAGGAAATATTCAGGAAAAAATTAAATGTTGCAAATTTTTGAAACAGGTGAAACAGCTTTTTATTTACTTTTTGACATCATCACTTATTATTTCACTAGCATAGTTATACACTGAAAATGTTCATTCTGCAGCCAGTGATGTAGTAGTAAAAAAACCCAAAGGGCATACGCTTTAGGCAGAGGGTATACCCTAAAAAGTATATGATACAGTATTCCTTAAAATAATCCAGAAGGTATTGCATCCCTGTGTGCAGCTTTTACTTTTCTTAGCATCAAATAAAGTTATTATAAACAATTTAATAAGAAAATAGTGCCTACACTATGAATATGCACTAATTTACCTTTCTATATAATACTTTTATCATATATATCTGTGTTTGTGCATGCATGTGTCAGAGAGAGAGAAATAGTATGAGCCCCCCCCCCCCCCCCTACATTTCCTCGAGCACCCCCTATTGTTTACTTCTAGCTACAGCACTGCCTACCTCTCAGTGATCGAGTGATCCGTAGAGCAACTGACTGTGCTTGCCACTCGTTCCTTTTCTCCACCACAGAACTTCAGGAACACAGGCTTGTAGCGCCATCTGTCGTCTGCTTCGGAATTCAATTGTTCGTAAAGGAAGGACGAACCTTGCAAGGCTGCAGGCACCTCAGTACCCCCTTCCTAGTGAAAACGATATAAAATGATTTACTGTTCGACCAAACGATCTGAAAAGCGAACAGTTCTTCGAGATCTTGTGATGCGTCGTGGTTCTGCCACCGTTTGTTTTATATGCAACTGGTGAATCGTTCACCAAAAGAACTGGTTTGGTCACAGTTGTTTCAGTAGTGGAACTTAGGGAATCATTGACCAAAAAGGCTGGCTTTAGTCTATCAAGGGAAATGTTGACAGATTTGCCTTTTATGGCCACTTTGAAAACTGTCATATCGTTCAATGACTTCAAAAGGCCCATCGTATGGAGGTTGTAGGGATTGGAGAACACCATCGTGACGTACAAACACATGAGTACACGTTTTAAAGTCCTGTGAGATAGATGGTTTAGTACTATGGTGCGACGTGGTATGTTGTGGCTTAAAGTCATAGAAAACATCTCTTATTAGTTGTTGTACTAACTCCTCAGGGTTAGCAATTATTGAATTGTCGTCGAAAAAGTCCCAGGAAGTCTGAGTGCATATCCAAAAACAAGTTCTGCTGGCGAAATTTTAACGTCAGTTTTTAGTGCGGCACGAAACCCAAGTAAAATTGTTGGTAGCACCGCCATCCATTTTTCAGTTAGTCTGGCTTTTAGTGCACATTTTAGAGGTCTGTGCAAATTTTCTATAATTCCATTGCTTTGTGGATGGTACGGCGAAGATCGGTACTTTTTAGCACCTAAGAGTTTGGCTAATTGCTGAAACAGTTCGGATTCAAAGTGTCGTCCTTGTTCAGTGGTGATTTTCTCGGGACAACCAAAACGTGCAATCCACTCAGACAGGAGTGCATGAGCAATAGTTGGTGCCGTGATGTCACTCAATGTATATGTCTCTGGCCAACGCGTTGCTCTATCAATTACTGTTAAACAATACCTTTTACCATTTGATTCGGGTAAGTGTCTAATTAAATCTAAATGTATATGGGAGAACCTATCTGTTGGGAGATCAAATTTTCCTAACTCAGTTTTTGTGTGCCTAATGATTTTGGAACGTTGACAATCCAAACACTCACGAGTCCAAGTTCGACAATCTTTAGCAAGGGAGGGCCAAATAAATCTTTGTCTCAATAAATTTACACTACTTTTAGTTCCAGGATGAGAAGGGGTATGTAAATTCCAAAAAGCCTGTTCTCTAAAGTTCGGGGTTAAATATGGACGTGCTTTGCCCCTAGAAATGTCACAATAAATTTCTGTTGTTCAATTAGGGAGCGTGATTATTTTGAGTTCCAAACTGGATTGACCACTTTGTATAAGTTCCTTGAGTTCAGCATCCTCTTTTTGGTCAACACTTAATTTATTGTAATCTATAGGAGTAGGCATTTGTATCTCATTGATTCGGTATAGTGCATCTGCTGCATTGTTTTTATTTCCTTTTAAAAACATGTCAGTGGTGAATTCTGATATAAATGATAATCACCGACTCTGTCGGTTAGTATAATTATCTGTTCTTTTTTTAAAGGCATAAACAATAGGTCTGTAGCCCGTGTAGATGGTGCATTGCCGGGCCTCCAGAAAATGTCTAAAATGTTTAACTGATTCATAAATCTATAAAAGTCACGATCAAAAGTAGAATATTTTAGCTGCGTCTCATTTAGACGTTTGGAAAAAAAATGAGAGTGGTTTTAGTTCGTCTTTTGTTTTTAAACTTAATGTAGAACCAATAGAAAAATCACTAGCATCAGAGTGGAGTGTTAATTAGCCATCATGGGTAGGAAATGCAAGAGTTGCCTCAGTTAAGGCCTCTCTTGAAGCTTCAAAAGAATTTACAACATTTTCAGATGAATCAATGAGGGTTGAATCTTACTTTTTGGCTCATCGCAATAAATCTGTTAAAGGTGCGAGGATAGCTGCAGCGTTGCGGCAAAAACGTCTAAAGTAATTAAATAATCCAATATATTTGCGAAGGTCCAAAAGAGTTTTTGGTCGTAGATATTGCTTAATAATTTCAACTTTAGATTGTAAAGGTCGAATTCTAGTTGAAGAAATTTCATGCCCTAGGAATGGTACATTGGTTTGTTTGAAAACGCTTTTTGACACATTTACGTTAAGTCCGTATTTAGAAAATCTACTTAGAACAGCTCTGATATGGTCTACATGTTCAGATTCGTTTTCCGAAAAAATTAGAATATCATCTAAATAGCAATTGCGAATGGGAGATCATAGAGTACTTCGTTAATAAATCTTTCAGATGTGTTTGCTGCACATTTTAGTCCAAAGTTTAAAACGAGAAATTTGAAACTTCCAAACGGAGTTATTACTGCTGTTTTAGGAATAACTTTTTCATGCACAGGAATGTGAAAATAAGCACGGACTATATCTAATTTGAAAAAAACCCTCTTTCCATGGAGGATATTAGTAAGATCAAGGATATGTGGTATTGGGTAACGATCTGGCAGAGTTACTGAATTTAACCGCCTATAATCACCACAAACTCTCTAAGATCCGTCAGGTTTTGGTACAACATGAATAGGGGATGCCCATGGAGATTTTGAAGAGCGACATATTCCCTCATCCATAAGATATTGGAATTCTTTCTGAACTTCCTTTAGAATTTTTGGATGTAAACGACGGGGTGTGGAATAAAGCGGAGGTCCCGTAGTTTCGACATAATGCACTGTATCATGGCATGTCGGTTTCTAAAAATTTGGAACAGGGTTTAAGAGATCTGGGAATTATTCGAGTATAGCTTTAAAAGACATGCTCTCTGAAATCAGTTTAATTTGGGATTGAATAGTGTAAGTAAGTTCACCTTTAGTGGAAAACCCAGTTACAGAGTTAATTAATCGAAATTTGTGTAAATCTACAAGCAAAGCAAAATTTCTTAAAAAGTCTGCTGCAATTATGGGGCAAGAGACATTTGCAATAACAAAGGACCAACGAAAACTTCTTCGTAAGCCAATATTTAGGTCAAGTAATTTGCTACCGTATACCGGAATTTTTTAATTGTTTGCTGCGTAAAGATAATTAGAAGCGCTTTGTTTGTTTAATTGCTTTGCGACTGGGATACAAGAAATATCATTACCACTATCAATTAAAAATTTGAAACCAGAATTTTTATCAAAAACATGTAATCTACACTGTTATAACGCTGCTACGCAGAGAGAATTTTTGTTTGATGATCTAGCAGCGGACATTATATTTTTTTAGTCTCCTGAAAAGAACAAGGTTCGCGGCACTTCCGAGCGTCACTGCCAAATCTTTGATGATATTGACAAAAATCAGATTCGTCTTGTTTACTATCGGCATTTCGGAAATCTCTACTTTTGCTACGGTGTTTTTCTCTGTAGTGCGGTCGCCCGCGAGACATAGAACGTCTGTAAACATTTTTCGATAACTCGGAAACCTGAAGAGTTAATTTCTTAATCTGTGTTTGAAGCTTTAAGACTTCACTTTGTTCGCTCCGTGATGTTTCCACAGGTTTTGAAACGGCATAACCGGCAGAGGCAGATTCCGATTTAATTTCATTAATTTTATCAGCTAAAATTGATAGTTCCTGTAAATCGGCGCTTGAAACTGATAAAATTGCTTGCGTATGCGTCGGCAAACGTTCCAGCCAAATTGCTTTTAAAAAGTCTTCGGTGACAGAATTTTTCGCCAATTCTTTCATTTGCCGAAGTAAAACAGAAGCCTTTTTATCACCTAATGCAAGCTCAGATAGCAATTTATGTATTTGCTGGGACTGTGAATCAGAAAATTCCTGAATTAATCTATCTTTTAATGCTTTATACTTATCATTTTCAGGTGGATTAAGAATTAAATCTGTAACTGCACTGAGAGTGTCTGTGATTCCATTATCAGTTTTTAAAACCTTAAGTAATTGTCCAGCAATTAGTCCAACTGCCCTTAAAGTGGGTACTTACTCTAGTGATGCCTTACCAGTTGTAGGTAAAAGTGTTCTCCAGTGCAAAGTGAATCAAGTGTGTTATGAATTAAAATTTATTATTGTGAATCGTAATTTACAACCAGTGTTAAGTGCAACTGCTTGCACAGCTTTAAATCTCATGCAACGAACGGATTTCTCTATACAAGTAAGTGGAAAGTATAATGTTAACAGTGTAAATACAAATTTTTTTGCAACTGTGAATTCCCAATCTAATGTAAATATTGATTCAATAAGTGATATTCTTTCTTCTCTGTCATCTACTAGTGCTCATTTTAACTCTTCTAATAATGTAAATTCTCATTCATCTAAATTATTACAAATTGTGAAAGAATATAATGATATATTTGAAGGTGTAGGTCGTTTACCTGGTAAACACAAAATTATTTTGCATGAAAATGCAACACCTGTTATAGCTGCTTCTCGTAAAATACCATTAGCATTAGAAAGTAAACTTAAAAATGAACTCCTAAAAATGGAACAGGATGGTATAATTGAAAAGGTCACAAAACCTACTGATTGGGTAAATCCAATTGTTGTAGTACCCAATAAAGATGGCTCGATAAGAGTTTGTCTTGATCCTCGTCCCCTCAACAAATATATTGAAAGATCACGTTTTCAGATTCCCTCACAAGACAAATTGTTGTCAAAGTTCAAGGGCTCTAATATATTTTCCCTTGTTGATGCCAAAAATGCATTTTACCACATTCAATTAGATGAGGGAAGTTCTGATCTTTGCACCTTTATAACACCATTTCGTAGATTTCGTTTTTTAGTAATGCCATTTGCATTAAATTGTGCTCCTGAGGTGTACCTAATGTCTATGGTTAACATATTCGAAAATTGTCCAGATATTGATCCATACTTTGACGACATCTTGGTGTATAGTGAAAATTTAGATGGTCATTGTGATAAATTAAAGAAAGTATTTCAAATCGGTAGAGAAAGTGGACTGAAACTTAACAAAGATAAGACTCTAATTAGTGCTTCAAAATTACAATATTTAGGGCATATTATTTCACCTGATGGTCTTTCTCCTGATCCTAAAAAAGTGTCAGCTGTTACAGATTTTCCTGTCCCCACCAACAAACAAGAATTGATGAGATTTTTAGGTATGGCCACATATCTTATGAAATATATACCTAAATTTTCACAGGAAACATCCATTTTAAGAGATCTTCTTAAGAAAGATACCAATTGGCTATGGGATTCTCATCATAATGAAGCCTTCTTGCGAGTTGAAGAACTGTTACAGTCAACCACTGTTCTCCAGTTCTTTGACAAGGATAAACCCATAGTGCTTTCCGTTGATGCAAGTTCTTTTGGCATAGGTGGTGTTCTTCTCCAAAATTGCCAACCAATTGCTTATACATCTGCAACTCTTTCTGAAGCTCAGTCAAGATACTCTCCAATCGAAAAAGAGCCTGTGAATATTTTCATTATTATGTTTTTGGTCAACATATTGAAGTAGAAACTGACCATAAGCCCTTGTTAGGACTCATACACAAGCCATTTGAAAACATATCGCCAAGATTACAAAGACTGTTATTGCGACTTCAAAGATACAGTTTCAGATTAACTCATGTTCCTGAAAAATATTTAGTTGTTGCTGATGCCTTATCCAGAGCACCTTTGCCAGTACAGACTGTTTCGACATCTGAAATTGACAATACAAATGTAATGGTTTTTCTACTAGTGCAAGCCTCAAAATGCAAACTAGATGAAATCATGCTAGAAACTGAAAATGACATAGAGCTCCAAAGTATCAAGAATTACATTGAAAATGGATGGTCTAAAAATAAACATAATGTGATCCTGCATGCACAACCTTATTGGCATTGTCAGTCTGAACTTCACATGGAGAATGGTCTTATCTGTCGAGGACAAACATTTGTGATTCCAAAATCATGTCGTACCGATATCCTGCAGCGTCTTCATGTTGGACACTGGGAAATAGTGTCTTGTAAAAATCTTGCCCGTCAATCTCTCTGTTGGCCATCCATAAATTCTGATGTTGAAATCATGGCATCACACTGTGTTGTCTGTCAACAAAACCAAAGGTTGAACAGAAAGAACCTCTTTTGGACAGACAACTAGCAGAACGACCATGGCAAAAGGTTGCAATTCATTTCTTTCATCTATCTTCAGTGACATATCTCTTAGTTGTAGATTATTTTTCCAAATATATTGAGCTCCAGCATTTGCACCAAACAACAGCTCCAACAGTTATCAATGCATGGAAAACTTGTTTTGCTCGTTTTGGTATTCCCGAAGAACTTGTTACAGATAACGGACCACCATTTGATTCTAAAGAATTTAGTGAATTCTGCACAAATTGGGACATATTTTAAGGGGGACATATAATAAGGGGAATTTTGAAGTAAATAAAAATAAATTACAATGTTATAGATGTGGAAATCCATCTCATCTTGCCAATAAGTGTAAGCATAGCAATACTATTTGTAAAATTTGTAAAAAAAGAGGCCAACTTGGTAAAGTATGTAAAAGTAATTCTCAGAAACAAACAAATGTATTGCAGACGGTTGATATTTTATCCGTGAGTCATGATAAGAGTTCTACTCCTATAAAAGTGTGGGTTTTAATTGAAAATAAAGCTAAAGCTGAAATGGAGGTAGACACGGGCTCAGGAATTTCTGCGGTACCTGTAAAGCGTTTTCGGAGAAATTTTCCGAATAATAAAATTTTTCCGCCAGATGTTCAGTTGAGAACTGCAACGGGTGAGGTGTTTACATCTGTTGGGTATGTAAATGTAGATGTTTCTTATGAAAATACTTCTAAAAATCTTAAATTGTATTTGATTAAAGAAGATAATTTCCCACTTTTATTTGGCAGAGACTAGGTAGCTGCATTTAATTTGTTTCCCACTAATTTGAAATCTGTCTATGTAAATGAAATTGTACTGAAAAATTGAAAGTATTATTAAATGATTTTTCTGATCTATTTTCGGATAAAGTAGGGGAAATAAAAGGTTTGAAAGCAGAACTTTATCTAGAAAAAGGTTCTAGGCCCATATTTTGTAAGGTTAGAACAGTTACTTATGCTCTACGTAATGCAGTAAATGATGAAATTCAAAGGTTACAGGATGAGGGTATTATTGAACCTGTCACCAGTAGTAAGTGGGCAACTCCTATAATTCCAGTGGTAAAACCTAATGGTAAAATACGTTTATGCGGAGACTTTAAAGTTACAGTAAATAAATTTTTGAAGGTGGAGAAATATCCTTTACCTAGTGTAGAGGACATGTTAGCCACTTTAGGGGGTGGTTTACATTTTACAAAAATTGATTTAAATCAAGCTTATCTTCAGTTACCTGTAGACGAAAAATCAAAGGAGTTGTTAACTATAAACACTCCGAAAAGCTTATTTTAATTTTTAAAGTTACCAATGGGTCTTACGAATTCTCCAGCAATTTGGCAAAGATCTATTGAACAAATATTAAGTGGTATTGATGGTGTTACAGTGTTCATTGATGATATTGGTGTTACAGGGGAGAACGGATGAAATTCATTTGAAAAGGCTAAAACAAGTTTTAGAAAGATTACGTGAATATAATATTAGGATTAATAAAGATAAATCAATTTTTCTGGCTGACCATATTACATATTGTGGTTATAAAATTGATAAGGAAGGTATTCATAAAACGCAAGATAAAATTGAGGCCATTCTAAATGCTCCTAGACCAATTAATGTGTCACAAGTTAAAGCTTTTTTAGGATTAGTTACATATTATTCTAAATTTGTACCAAATTTATCTACAATTGCTTATCCTTTAAATCAATTGCTCAAAAAGAATGTGAAATTTATATGGTCTCCTGTTTGTGAACAAGCATTTAAAAATATAAATAATGAGATTATTTCAGAAAGAGTTCTTACACATTTCAACCCTAAATTGCCTTTAGTGTTAGCAACAGATGCTTCTCCATATGATATCTCTGCAGTTCTTTCGCATGTGATGCCAGATAACGTGGAAAGACCAATTGGTTTTGTGCCCAGAACTCTCACTAATGCAGAAAAAAAGTATAGCCAGGTGGATAAGGAAGCACTAGCTAATCTTCGGAGCAAATAATTTTTTTCAGTATTTATATGGTAATAGGTTTACTTTATTTACAGATAGTAAACCAGTCGTGTCTATATTTTCTCCAAATAAAAGTGTTCCTTTCCTTTCAGCTGCTCGGATGCAAAGATATGAATTATACTTACAAGCGTTTAAATATGATATTCGCTATAAGAAAACATCCGAACATGGAAATGTCGATGCTCTTTCACGACTTCCATTACGTAGTGAAGATTTATCCCCACAATTAAATTTAAGTAATGTAATTGATAAAGCTGATTCTTTTCAAATTAACCAAATTTCTACGTTGCCTTTAAACGTCAAATTAATTGCTGTAGCTACAAAATCTGATCCTTTATTACGTCAACTTTTTCATCATCTAATTTTTGGTTCTCCAATTCCTAAAAATTTACTTTTTGGTGGCAAGCAATAAGAATTTACTCTTCAACATAGTTGCATTTTAAAAGGATGTAGAGTAATTATCCCAGAAGTTCACCGAAAACAAATTTTACATGATTTCCACTTTGGACATTTCGGTATAGTGAAAATGAAGTCCTTAGCTCGCAGTTTTGTTTGGTGGCCAGGAATTGACCAAGATATTGAAGATCTTGCACGGAATTGCACTGCTTGTCTCAATTTAAAAAAATAATCCACCTAAGGTAGATACTCATCATTGGGAATGGCCTACAGCTCCATGGCAAAGAATTCACATAGATTATTTTGGTCCTGTGATGGGTAAAATGCTTCTACTTGTGGTTGATGCTCATAGCAAATGGCCAGAAGTTTTTATTGTTCCTAATACAACATCAGAATATACAATTACTTGTCTTTCTTCTCTTTTTGCCAGATACGGGTATCCTATATCTCTGGTATCTGATAATACAAAACAGTTTACTTCTGAAGAATTTGAGACATTCTTATAGAATCATGGGGTTAAACATAGGTTTAGTGCTCCATACCATCCAGCTACAAATGGTCAGGCAGAGAGATATGTGCAAATTCTTAAACGTGGGTTAAAAGCCTTATCTTCAGAATCTGGTACTTTACAAATGAAATTAAATAATTTTCTTTTACAGTATAGAAAGATGCCTCATGTTACAACGGGGGAAAGTCCTGCATCTCTATTTCTAAAGCGGAATATTAGAACGAAAATAGATTTGATACTTCAAATTTTGTGCATGATAAACAAAATGCGAGAAATGCCAATTCTAAAGTAAAAGAATTTCGAATTATCCAGAAAGTGGCTGTAAGAAATTATACTCCTGAAGCCAAGTGGAAAATTGGTCGTATTATTGCAAGAGAGGGCAAGTTGCATCATAGAATTCAAGTTGGTTCGAATATTTGGAAAATGCATGTTGATCAGATAACTAATGTCGGTTCGAAGATACATTTAACTAATGATTCAAATTCTGAAGAGAGTGATACAGAAAGTCACAAAAGTGATAATGCAGTTAGTTGTTAATCAACGTGATTCTCAGCTAATGCCTCCTAGTGTCTCAGATCTTCGACCAGCTGACTCTGTTGTCCCATCTAATCCAAATCCTAAACCATTTGATTCTGTTGTCCCATCTACTCCAAATCCTAAACCAGATGACTTTGTCCTCCCAAATACTCCAAGTCCTGCTCTAGTAGACTCTAAATTGATACCTTCAGTTCCAAAACCCATGGTGCCAAATACTTCTATTGATGATGCTACAGACACTTTAAATAATAACTCTTCTTCTTCCCTACAGGTACCTAGAAGATCCACCAGAAATAGAAAAGCTCCCAGTAGATTTCATTTTTAAGCAGGGGAGATTTGTGGTGTTTATTTCTAAATATAATTACTAGATGGCAGCACCACAGCGAGTTGCTACTGTCACCTACCGGTTAAAATATTGTTGTTTACTGCTGAATGTATACTTGTGTTCTGTGTTCTATGTAATTGTGCTGTGCTGTAAATTAAACGATGTTTAAATTAAATTAATGAGTCCATCTCGATTCTTAAATATGCTGCTGTTACAATTTATTAAGTTTACGTATCTAATATATAATAATGTATACATACAATAGGTATCAAGTTTAATATTAGTCACTTCAACATAATTCCCAAACAAGTTCTATGGACAGATAGAAGGGGGCCCCCCAGAATTATGCTTGCCCCGGGGCCCCAGATAGTTTAAGTCGGGTCCTGCAAAAGAAGCAAGTTACTTTTACGTTTACGGGATTTCATGAATGGTACATTTTTCTCTGCAGAAGTAGCATTAGCTTACTACAAACTACTTATTTTTTGTATCGCGCTACTCTCTACACTACGTTTTTCGAAATACTACACTACAAACTACTAGAAAAATAGCGACTACTTTAATTTCACTACTTGAAGTGTGTTACTTCGGATTACTGTTTAAGAGCATTGCATATAAATAATAAACACATTAATCATTTGAACAAGTTTTATTATTAAATAATCTACAATTTGTCTAAATACAAACATAAATTTCTTTAATACAAATTTCAGATAAAAGAGTATGAGGAAGGTGTGAAGATGCTTTGAAAATTGAACTTTTCTTCCATTCTGCATGCAAAATGAACTTTTTTTCATTCATATTTACTAAGTCTTTTCAAAATAATATTAAGAATAAAAGAATGAATTTGCCCCTAAAATTTAAACAAAAATGTTGTGAGGATTTGAAATATGACAGAGATTTTAGTAATGGGAGGAAAGAAATAGAGCAAGAAAGAAAATTAATACGTTTAAGATAGCTAAAGACATTAGATTTACACAGATACCTGTGGTTATGACTGTATTGTCAGTTAAGAATACAAAACACATAAATTGTTTTAAATTTTCGAATTTTCAATTTTAAGCAAAAAGTAAAGTACACTCAGAGAATTCAAAAAATAAGTAATTTCTGTAGTTTGGGGCTGTGCATATATAATGTTATCACTTTAGGGGAGAGAGGGGTGGGTCTGGCACTTGATAGCGTAAGATATCTCTAGGGGGAGGGGGGTTTGTCTTTTGATATCGTTATCATTTTTAATCCAACCAAAAATTTCTTCTTTTTCCTTTTTTGGTAACTTTTATTACATCAAAATAGTCTGTTTTTTTAGCTTGTATTTTCTTTGTATTTTCATAAAAATACAAAGTAATTATTAAAACCATTAAATGATTATAAAATTATTTCATTCCAAAATACGGAATACCCCCAACGTTTGATATTCCTATTCATCTGTCATATGCGCATATAATCCGCTGTTTGAGAAGCCAGCTGCAAAGTACGTTTGAAATGATATTTGTTGTGTTTAATAGAAAGAAAAGAGAAAGAATATTGTCTACCTGTTTTTTTTTTTTTTATAAGAAATTATGCTTGCGCCCACCCCGTGCAGGAGACAAGTGCAAGAAGACAATATTACAGTTGAATGAATTATGCAAAAGGTTTTTATCAAATACTTTTAAATAGTAACTATTTCTTTTAAGCATTAGATGATATAAAGTTATTTCTTTGACTTCTTCTCTTCATTTAAATCAGTAAAGTATGCGAATAATAAATGTTACGAAATATCACTGCAAATTTATAAAAAAGAAAAATAATGAAAACATTGTAAAAATAAAAAGAGTTTTCAGACATTGATAACGATATCATTGGAGGGAGGGGGGGGAGAGGGGTTGATGAATGATAACGTAGGATATCGTACGGGGAGAAGAGGGTCCAAAATTACCAAACAGTTGATATCGTTATATATGTACAGTCCCTTTCACAATATATAAATCATTAATCAAGGACTTTAAGTATGTAAACAAACAATGTCACGCATATGAGGCATTTAGAATGAAGTGGATCAAGTCCATCTTTTCGTTCAACTGAATTTGAGATGAATTCTTGCTCTGTAGAACAGTGGTTCCCAATTCCAACCAGCGACGCGTGTTCCCTTTAGTGGGACTGGGATTTCTCCCAATCTCACTAATGGCAGTAGGAACACAAGAGCAAAATAGAGCCTTCAGATTAGTTAATTCGGTTTAATATGATACAATAATATTAGTAAATAATGCAGCTTATCTCGAGAGAAAAATGCAAAGAGTTTTTAAAGAGCAAAAGATGTCATTGTGTAGACATCTAATTTGTTATGATTCAGCAGAAAAAGAAAATATTGATAACCAGAAAAAATAATGACAGAAAAATTAATAAAAAAAAATAATGATTTTTTTAATGCCATTTGGTGAACGACTTGCGTATGGAACTGAAACAATTAAAATGAAGTATAGATCGTTTGTAGCAATAACAAAACGGGGCTAGGTTTCAGATTAATGTATACAGTTTTAAAAGAATTGGAAAAATTTTTCAATGTTTATTATTATAAATTTATTAAGGAGAAAAAAATTTCTTATAAAATACCTGGTTCGGCACAAATAAAGTTGATATAATGAATTTTTAGTTAGTACAGTTGTATTTTTGTTTAACATATTTAATCAAGCAATATTGGTATCATTACTTTTGCAAAAAACAGCGAATAACTACAGATTATTGAGCAATTAATACCTTTGTTTATACTGGTGAGGTTGAGAAAGGCGGCGTTGCAAATTAGTGGAGGAACATTTGTGGTTGTGGAGGAACGATGTAAAAAGGTGGGGAATCACTTCTATAGACAATAACTTGTTCGGTGCCGTAACAAACGAAGTTCTAGTTTGTATGATGCCAAGCCGGTCTCTTACAGGTCTGCATGGGTAAATTGTATACTAACTTTCGAACAGGTCGGGCCAGCAGAATAGAGAAAACTTTTTTAACAGGACGGGCCGGGCCGATAAAAGAAATTAATCGGGCCGATCGCCCGATATAACAAATTTAAAACAGTCGGAATAAGCCGACAAAATATGAACAATTTTTAATGAGCCTGACTGAGTCGAGAATAATTTAAGAATGTGCTGCACGAACCGATGCTATTTTGGCAACATCAATACACAAATTTATCGTGTCCAGCGTACAGATCTACATCGGACAGTTACATGGTGTCTAAGCTTGGGCTTATTATTTCAGCAGACTTGGAATGGGCTCATGCTTATATTTTCTTCTTACATACTTAGGGGCCGGGCTGTATCCGGCCTAAATTGTTCCCAGAACCTGTAGGGCAGGCAATTTTATTAGTAAAAACAATATTGATAGTGAAATTTTGCTAATGAAATCTTTGGAAATGTACTTTAAAATAAATTACAGAGAAATAATTCAAATATGATATTTTAACCATCTTTTTTCTTTTACTCTAAATTACATTATTTTTTTTTTATGAATCTTTATTTGAATGGAAAATCTAAGAGTCTAACGCTCGTATTCACCATCCACTCCAACTTTCGGTTAAGCACAATAGTCGACCGCTCAAAAGGAAATGTATTCAACATTAACCTGATTGGATCTGATTGCAACCGAAGTCCAATCAGGTTAACATTGAATATCATTTAAGCGTTCGACCGAGCTATTCGTGCTAAACCGGTAGTAGGGTATAGGGTGGATCATTAATGTTGCTCTTCAGTGTTATATGGCTTGTGGACATAGTCTGAAATATACTGTAAAATTTTCGCATAAATATGCATGCATTATTCTTTGTACATTAAGGAAAATCGGAATTTTTTGTAGAAATTGAGGCCGGCTGGCCGTTGGTTCTAACCCTCCTATGACTCTGAAAGAAATGCAATGAAGTTCAATTTTGCCTCCCAGATTTACCGCCAAACATATCTGGATAATGTTCTATGGACTTTGATCACTTTGATTCTAAACACCTTATATGAGTAAAAGAAAAAAAATCAGTTTTCCTTAGAATACATTTTTAGGTACATTTTTCATAAATTATATCAAAGCTAGAGATAGAGAGTTGAAAATTTTTATATTTCTATAACTAATTTTTCTTTAAAACTATGTAAAATTATTATAGTAATTATAATATTATAGAAGATATACAGAAATGTATTAATTTTTGTTCTAGGATTTTCTGAATGTTTCAGTAATTATATTTTAACTTAATTTCTCTTTGACAAAAATTAAAAAAAAATTTTCCTCTTACTATTAAATTATATATTTTAAGGCTTCATGTAAAATTTGAAGAGGATTTCTCCAACAATTTTTTTTTAGAAAAGTGCACCTAATTGATATATAATCGAAAAGACAGAGATAAGTAAAAATTAAACCCACACACTAAATAAAATTATGTATGCAGCAAATACTTTTTGTGTTACATATAAATTAAACATATCTATTTTAAATGGGATAAAAACGTAACTTCTATATCTGCTTATAAACAAATTACAAGATTATAAATATCATGATAAATATTCTTCGTTCACATTGTCGAGGTATCATATGTGCCCTTAATGTGTACTTATATTGTTCGGCAGATTAGTAATCCCTACAAAATAGCTAGTTTTCTTGATTTTTTTTCTTTATAAATACATTTATTTTGGCTTAATTTGTGTCTTTTTGCAGAAATTACCATTTTCTTTTAAAAGTAGAAGATTTCTAGTAGTTCTACAGCTTTATTAAGTTTATAAAAGCCATTAAAGGTATCGCTATTTTAAAATTAAAATACATAACTCCAGGCGTACAGTTTCCGAATTTTTTCTCTCGTGATCGCCTATTAAATTATGTTATTCTTAGTGATTTTTTTTTAATGAATTTCAGATTATTATAGTTTTACACTGAACTGTTTTAATATAATAATACTGATTGGTGAAGAAATCATAATAATTGTAATTTTTCCAACTCGGTGAAAGAGTGTACAGGCTAGAATTTGAACCCATGACCTTGGCTTAAGCTACCAACGCTCTTTCAACTATGCTATCCTGGACAAATCAGTCGGACACATTTCACTCGGACAACCTTTTGACAATGACATCTGGTCTGTTATTTTGAAACAGTTCAACATAATAAACCACATGTGAAGGAACTCCAATAAACGTTTGATACGTAATTACATTTAATTATTTTGACACAATCACACTGATTGGTAAAAATATCATAAGAATTGTAATTTGTCAAACTTGGCTTAAACTGCCAGCTTAAGTCAAGGACCTGAGTTCGAATTCCGGTATAAAGACTAAATTCGGTGCTACTTCTACGTCCCTAAAACGTAAAAAGAGACATAAATATATATATATAATTAAAACTTTGCAAGTAGGGCTTCGAGATACATAAATTCAAGTTTAGGGATATCTTCGTGCCAAATGCGGTTCTCTAGGTTCAGCCATTCGTTCACAACACAGAAGATACAAATACACACATTCTTTGTTATTTATATGTAGTGATTTGAAAGCAAATATCATGGATGCAATGCCTAACTGTATAAAAGTTAGTGAAAGAACAGAAAATAATATTAGATGGTTTCTTAATGAAAAAACATAGCGTATCGAACGAGGAAGAAACTTCCTTATCACAAACATATTTCCTCGGATATTTTGAATTTTCATGTGTGAATGATTTGTACAAATCAACACAATACAAACAAAAATTTGTGATAAAAATATCTATAATTAATGCAATACAAAAATGTTACAGGTTACAAAATAAAACTATTTACTTTTAAGATGACCCCATTTAACCTCTTTCGTTAAGTGCTTTGCTTAAACGGGATTTTATTGTATTACGTGCTTTATCGTGTATTTTTAGATTTATTTTATGATTATCAATGGTATTGGGTTGTCCGGAAAAGTTCTGAGAATTTTATTTTTGCACATTTATGTTTCAAATGCATATGCGTATTTCTGTCATTACACATAAAAAATTTTGGGGCATAATGAGAAATTGAAACTTTTACGGAATTATTTGTCGTGACATTTTTCATGATCAGTGTAATTCGATTACATTTACAGAATGTTTCATGTGCATGATTAAAGGGTGCATTTTAGGCACTTGATGTTACTCGTTTTAAAAAGGGAAAATAATGCTCATGAAATTTTTAAAAACATTTCTATAGGGACATTGTCTTTAAATTCCAACAATTTGACGGTATTTAAAGAATTTAAAACTGGAAATTTCAATCTTTTACACAATTAGAATGATTTTATCGGACCTGCTGTAGCGCTCAAAAATGTAAAAACATTAAAAATTAAAACAAATCTCAAAATTGATCACTCAAAACTTATCAGAGTTTATTAAAATACTTGAAAATTCATGAAATAAACATAAGATAAAACTAGTTAAAACTAAGTAAGATATGATGTTCAGGTACCACATAATCTTTGCAGAAAAAAAAAAAAGATCATAGCTCGATATTAGTGTGTAGTATGTCGGTGAAACAACATAAAAGACCTATGACAATATGGAGCGAAAATGATTGTGCATTCAACTCTTATAATCACTTAAACAGTAAGATCAATATCTGTGCAAAAATAATTATGCTTTGTGTCTGGTGCGATTGTAAAATTATTATTGATTATGAACTTCTTTCATCATAATAGAAGGTGAATTCTGATACCTACTGCTCACGCGTCGAAAAATGGAACAAAATGTGCGACATATTCATTTGAATTATCCAAAAAGCAGAGAAGTGTTCCATAACAATATTGCAGAGCTACATGCAGTATTGAATACAGTTTTTTTTTTTTTTTTGGGGGGGGGAGGATTTTTGTAGATACGAGGTAAGGGGAATGTTATGGAGTACAAGAGGGATTTTTTTTTTATTTTTTTTTATTTTAGACCAAGCACAAAATCTCAAATCTCTTTGTAGAAGGAATTTTGATACTCCGGGGATGGGGGAAGTCCACCCCTCGAACCACACCCCTGGATTCATCACAATTCACATGTTTTCGGACACCCGAAAAAATTACATGATATATGCTGGGATGTTATCAAATATTAAACATCCTCGGAAACTGCCCTGTTTGACATTCCGTTGTTTCATTCCTTACAAACATCTTTAAGCAGAAAATCACATGCTGATGAAGATGCTCTTATTTGGTAGAAAAATATGAGAACACTTTGAAATATATAAATAAAGTTTTTTTTTTTCCGTTTGTTCAAAATCTCACGAAAAAACACTCATAACTTTTCGGACAACCCAATATTTATCGATAGAACATATGGCATTAATTATTAATCATTTAGGAAATGATAATAATAATAATAATAATAATAATAATATAAAGGAACAATCCAAGGCGAAATGATGAATGAAGCAAAGTATCATGAGAGATGAATTAACAAGATGAATGAGTTTTTAAAAATGTTTAAAATGAACAAAAAGATATAGCTACGATACAAATAGTGATTTCAAACTCAAATATGTTTTATGAATATGCAAAGTAAGTTAATGAAAATTATTTCTATTAAAATTATCTTCATCATCTTTTTTCGATGATCAGTCGTTAAAGCATGATAAAGAATAAACAAAAGATACTTTTTAAATAATTTTTTTTAACTAAAGCTTTTATAATTGTAGAGGGAATTTCTCAAAGCACATAGATACTTATTTTCATTTTTGGAAAATATGCGTCAGATCTATCAAATGATTAAGTTACTAAACTTTGAGTAACCCATTAATTATGCAGTATAATTTATGATTTAAAGATTAATTTCTCATCGGATTTGTACTTTTTAAAAACCGAAATAGACACACGGACTGTCTATATTAGGCTTTCTTGTAAAATGTGAAAATATCTGCATTTTTTGTTGAATAACCATGCAGGTATTTTATTCGCTTTCAATATTTGGTTTTTCTTCATTTTCTAAGCTTGATTTTGTGGTGTATTTAGCAATCGAAAAAAATTTACAAAATCGTAACTCATCCCTTTTTTTAATATAATTTCTTTTAAATAAATATATATATTTATGATTGTTGAATAAAATTAGTATAAGTAAAGTAACTTTTGTTTAAAAAAAATTCAATGTGCGATTTACAACTAAATGTATCATTTTAAAGTTTCAAAAACAATAATATAAAGCAATTATCGTGTGATAAGGTGTTAGTAAAAGTCTCGGAGGAGAAAAAAATTGATAAATTGTAAAACAGTTTGAAGAGCACTAAAGTATCACAGCTTCTTGGAATCTGTTGTTATTTCGTTGCGATAAAACAAGCACCTTGATGTGAATGAGTTGAAGGACAAATCTCATTGCTCTTGTCAGTCTTTTGGTTTCTAGTTACATATGTGAAACATTTTTTATGTCTTTCAGCAGACATTATGCATTTTTTTTTGTCCATCACAACAATCATCTGACTTGCATTTGGCAAGATCACACAAGTCAATCAGATCTCCTTTTTATAAGTGATAGACCTCTGCTGCACTCGGTTAATCATAACTACTTTAAGAGGTATCGTGTTCTCCTTTCTTTCTTTTTTTTTAAAAAGAAGTTGTATCAGACTTCAAATTTCACTTCGTTTTGGTGCAGTTTTGGCTAAATTTCAATGTGTGTTTGATTGAATCCAGTCTATATATTCAGAAACTCGCGTATAAACACCAGGATAGCCAGGAGAAGCACATTTTGTGCCAAACGACACAATTCCCATGACCGTCCATTGTCTGGAATTATTAGGTACCATCAGAGGACTACCAGAATCACCCTAAAAAGAAAATGAGTATTAAAAGAAGAGTAATGATTTTGTTATCATGCAAATACGAACTTTTATTTGAAATAACTGCAAAAAATCAAAGATATTTCAAATAAAAGCGCAAATAAAAGTTCTGACCAGCCATAAACTAGAAGTTTATGGCTGGGAATTTCAGCCGAACGCTTTATTGCAGATTGTATCATATCTGATGCATGCTAATAAATACTACATATTTTTAGACGTACGCCAGATTTAAGCAACACCATAGTTTCAGAAATGGCAAATACTATTTTATTTTAATCATAATAAACTAAGGGTTTATATAGAAATGTTATTTTTAAAATTTATGTTGAGATTTTTTCAAGAACAGTGATACATACATCAAAATTAAGGAACGACTTATCGCGTGTGAAGGCGTCACTGAGAATGTGATTAATCATTTAGGCATACGAATGGACAATATTTGAGGCTAATCAAAAAGACAGGCTTCCTCGTTGCGTTACACGTGACTCTTTCTTCAGACCGCGTGAGTCACGTGATGCTCGAATGCAGGTGCACGAAAAGAGCAGCACGTGACTCTAGCAGACTAACGCGAACGATAGTGCCACATCCTGTCTTTTTCGTTAGCCTCGGGTAGAGCTCCTATAATAGAGGCTGACGCAGCCCCGCAGATTTGGTGCTCAAATTGAAGTTCAGTCGAAAAACCAAGCTAATCAGAATCGAGTCTTAGGCAACCCCAACTCCGGCTGCGGTAGATTGATGCTAAACTGAGCACCAATAATCCGAAACAAAATGGATATGCGTCAGCTCCTATTATAGGAGTCTTAGCCTCGGGCAATATTCATGTGACGTCACAATGAGAATTAGGTTGTTTAAAAGCAGCGGCAAGCTCGTTAGTTTACATATTGCATCACTCAGTGACGAAACTAGACTAAATTTTACCGGGGTAATGTAGTAGATTGGACCCCCCCCCACCCCTCCACGAATGTATATAGCAGAAAATTTGAGTAAATATTTGTGTAATGTACTTAAAGTAAAATTAGCTTATTTGCACAAATACATTTTGAATCTGAAAGTTGTTTTCTATAATAGCATATTGTATGCGCATAACATTTAATAATTTGTTAATATCGTAATTTAAATAAGTATATAATATAAAACTACACAAAAAAACATCATAGCTATCTATTATTTAAAAAATTACTTTAGAAATTATTTTTTCTGCCAAAGTTTTTATTATGTCATTATAAGATAGTTTACAAGTTACAAATACTCAAAAGTTATAAATTTATTAAATTTATTTATCGCTGATTATTCATTTAATTAGCTTATTGTTGTGTTTAATTAGTTAGTGTCATATGAGTTTTAATGTTTCAGCTTGCTAAAACTTCTTTAGTTGGAGGCGACAGATACAGACAGTGTAAGTTTGATATATTTAAAAGGGATTTAAGCATCTTTAAGGCCATATACATGCATATATCTTAGTAGATTAATAACCGAGCTTGATTTTATTTTTGTATCTAACTCCAAGGCATGATGTTTCAAGCTTTAAGACTTCTAGAAACAGTTTATGTGGTCACAGACTCATTCTTCCGAAATACTAATAATGCGATATATTATATAAAATATAATGAAATTAACTAATATTCGTTAACTAATGAATACTTTCTCATAATATGTAGTGATTGATATCCTTTGGAATATAATTAATTCTGAAGAAATAATGATAATAATAATAATAATAATAATAATACATATATCTGTAATGATAGAAAAGTGTCACAACCCCAAATCGATTATATAAGTGATCCTAAGAAATGGTAGAATCTAATATGGAATTTATTCCATTGAACTCGGAGCAAATGCGCTATATCGTGTTCTCTTACCGCTAGTACCTATTGGAATTTTACTACCGTTGTCTTAAAAAAGTTAATTTTGTTACTTTTATATCGATAAAGCGATGTGGTGCAATTATTATACATTACTAAAATAATTTTTACAAATTTAATAGTTTAATATCTGAAATATTTAAATAATTTAAATTTTTATCTATATCCATGATATCCGAGTCCGAGCATTCTTTTAATTGTTCTTTATTGATTCGTTAAATAGTTTCAAAATTTTGTTAATTGGCTGAAATTTGCTGCAAAACATTCCTTTTTGACTTTATACATTGATGATTCTGATTAATATTACATATTATTTAATTTTAAAAATAAAGATTAGTGAAATAAGACTAAGCATAAAAGTTTTAAAAAGTTCCTAATTTTGAAATTAAAATAAAGTGTAAATGTAAAACACAATGCTTTTTTTCATGTCCATCCAGAGCCAAATTTATTGGCAGTAGTGTGATATGCGCATTTGCTTAGTACAGTAATATTTTTGAAGCAACACATAAAGGTTCAGAAAGATTGAAATAAAGAGATAACAAAATGCATTATTGCACCGGCATATAAAACGTATGGACAAGAAAATAAGAATCACAACTTCACGTTTTAGAAATGATGTTCTATGAAATAAGGGGCGATTTGTAAAAATATAAGTGAATAGAATTAGTGGCGTTGTATTTCAAACATTTGTTTGAACAACAAATTTGTAGCTCTCCTTTAACCCTAAAAAGTTTTAGAAGCTGAAAAAAGCAATTGTTTAAGTAGTACGACCAAAGCTTAAAAAAGGTGAGTAAGCTGGGAAAAACATATAATCTGGTAAACCTAATTATTGTAAGTGCAGGACTTGCCTGTGTGGTGAGCGATCACAATGTAGTTGTGGGGAAACAACTAGCTTGCACCTTGTTAGTTAAATTTACTATTTTATATCTCTTTCTATTCTGATGAAAGTAAATTTCCCCCGTTATCCGAAGTAAAAACACATATTTTGACATGCACAATTTAAAATTTCTTTTTTTTTTTTTTTTAAAATATTTATGTAATTCCTCATTTTGATGCCATCCAAACTCAGAACCCGGGATCCCCCCCCCCCTCTCCCCTCCTAATTTCGTCACTGACATCACTTGATGCAGCATCGATATACGTAAATGCCTGTGTAAAATATTTTAGATTTATTTTGTACGGATTACTACTCGATAAATACATATTATAAAATTCACATATAATTAAATTTATATAAAAAAAGCATATTATAAATAATAAAATAGCATAAAAAAAAAGAAAAATATACCCAAGAGAATAAGTGAATTAAGTTCTCTAAACAACTTTAAATTGATACAAACTTGAATGATCTCCAATTAATCTGAAAATAATACATTTAAACACTAACATAGCTAAACTTTGCGGCATACTAGCCATCTAAACATCGTACATTTTAAATTTTTACATCGTCAAATGAAAAAAAAAAAATGCACTTTCAGACGAAATTTGTTTGAAAACAGTATCTCAATTTACTGTTTTTTATGGTTTTTAAAATAGTTTTCAAGCATGATTTTAAAAAATCTATCTCTATCACGTACAGTCTGATTATGGAAGATTTGGAAGACCACGTGTACTTAGAACGATACAAATAGTTCAGCATTTGTTTCCGGCTAATATTCCATAACAAAATTAAAAAATATAATAAATTGTGTAAATGTCATTGATCACATATCTTTTCAATGCTATTTTAGAAATAAAATGAAAAATATGCATGGAATTACATTAAATTAGACAAACTCATTCATGTACAGCCTATACATGTTTCTGAAAAGGTATAAAACTCGATATAAAGGTAAAATATAAGCGTAAATTTTCTAAGTACTATGTTTTCAGAGACGCTGCTCTGTATGTAATTCCCAAACAGACGAATGTTTATAGCCTCGAATCCAATCGAAGAATATTATCCACACAAAATACAATTAAGAGTCTACGCTAGTCATACGGCAAAGCTCGCAAGCTAAAGTTAATACTAATCATGGGATGGTCCATTTCAAATTTCTCGTTTAAATTTCAATATTTTTAAATGATTTATTTTTCTTGCACAGGGCAGCTGAGGTTGATCTCTAACTGGGCCTCTTTTTATTTATACTATTTTGATTGCATATATATATATATATATATATATATATATCTTTTTTTGAGAGGTTACTTTCTATTTCGGAACCGGTTTCGAAAATGAAAGTACCTTCATAAAAATAAATAAATAAATAACCAAAATTAAAAAAAAAGTAAAAAATAGCCCGGTTAGAGATTGCCACAGTTATCCTATGAAAAAAAAAATCATTTAAACAGATTGAAATGCAAACAAGAAATTTGAAAAGAACGCTCCCATAGGATTAATATTAGCTTGGGAGTTTTGCCGTATGAATATGGATAGCTAGTAAAAATACATATTTAGTTTGTGGGGATTCGTGGAATTCTCGCCAAACTTTGAACGTACAAAGTATGAGCACGTGTTGAATCACTTTCGAGAAGAAAGCATACCTAAAAATAAAAAAATTCTATTTTCAAATTTGTTTCGCAGTTATTTTGAGTACATACGTATGAGAAAATGCAATCATGTCTCAATTATAAGAAACCGGTTTTAATAGTGTAAATAAAGTAAATTTCTGCTTATTACCGAGAAATAATTTAAGCTGACCTTTTAATTACTCGATTTCAATGAACAGCTTTACCATCTTTTGTTCCACTCATAGAATGCAGATTCGTGATTAAATAAAAGGATAAATGTTGAAATCTTTGTTGCATTCAAGCGTAGAAAAAAGTGTTTGCTTACGAGAACTTTTGAGATCTTAAGCATTACTTTCCTTTTGCTTCCTACTGGAACTAAACTATATCCGCCAGACCAAGTGGAAAGCAATTAGTGAAAGTAAACAATAGTTAGAGGACATCTTCCGTACCTGACAAGCATCTTTTCCTCCTTCATTGTAGCCAGCACAAATGAAGTTGCTGGTTATAGGTTGATAATATCTTGCATCACAGTCTCTGTTATCCCATATAGGCATAGAGACTTGTTGCATGGAACCTGTACCTCGAGAACCTAAAAAGAATAGATATACGGCAAAGAATCAGTTAAAGTGAAAATAGTAATTTTTTTACACATCTTCGATCAAGACAAAATACTTTTTATATAATGAAAAAAAAATTATGTGTCAGGTTAAAGTTACTATGCCGATTTAGACAGAAGCTGTGTTATTTTTATTTTCTGTAGAAAATACGATATTTGATATTTTATTTCTGACATACTTTTTCGGATATTTTTAGGGTCTGGATTATGTGAATAACTAAACTGTTACACTGTAAAATAAAAAAAAAAATGGGTCGATCTACTAAAAAAATGTTAGTTTTTTTCATTGATTTTTGCAATTACTAAAAAATTCTTTGTATTCTTACTCAGTTACAAGAAAATCTGTAAGAATTACTAGAAAACACCTAGCAACATTACTAGAAAACAGCTAGCAACGATTCCGGTTTTTAGTACTTTTTACTAAAAAAATCTGTGGAATACAAATATACTAAAAAAATTTTAGAAACCTCAGGATTTTTTTTTACAGTGTACTTGGCCATAGTTTTATTATAATATTATTTTACTTCCTCTGTTAATTTATGTTCCCTTTTACTTAGATGACGGAGACCATAATTCGTTACGCTAAGACCATACACACATCTTTTCCACCACTATTGTGGGTCATATTTCTCTTACGTAATAAAAAACAATTACATAAAAAAACAAATTCACGCTAAAATTATTATTATATGTACATCAGTAAATTTATGTCTAAACATGCAATGTTTCTTCCTCTGTATTTACTTTATCGGAGTAATTTGAATTAGTTTAGTTTGATTATGTTAATATTAATATATTTAATGTCCAAAATAAATTACAAACACAAAACACGTGATATCTTAAAAAAAAAAGGAATTGTTTTATTCGAATGAAATTTTGTACACAGATGCTCCGTACCACGAGATAGCCAACTGTACCATTTCATAATAAACAAAAATACAGTTTGTTTAAATATGCAAATTAGACCGATAAGAGCGAAAACATGACACCTGATATTAACCCGACTAATAAAGAGTGTGCCACTACTTGCAGCTTTTTATGCCTCACAGAGGGTCTTCATTGTGTAAATGAGCTTGTTTATCACTACTTGTGACTTGTGACAAGAAATCCAATTGTACTAAAATTGAAGATTTTAAATCCTGGAGGATCCTGAAAGAGGATGGATAAATAGATCTTTCTAAAACATTCCAAATATGTTTTGAAGGATTAGGTTCAGCAAATTCGCTAGACACTCTATTTGGCAAAATAGAGCCTTCCTCCAGAAAATCATTTACAAGTTGATCACAGTGTGTCTTCGCATTATCGTTCATCAGAGATCGGAAGTAGTATGCTACAAGTAGCAAACTATAGTAGTCGCTACTTTTTACAGTAGTTTGTAGTGCAGTACACTACATTTTGAACAGTGTAGTGAGTAGCCCGATATAAAAAAACAGTAGTTTGTAGCGAGAACAGACGCTACTTCAGGAGAGGGGGGATGAGCCATTCTGCGATCACGTGGCCGAAACTTGCTTCTTTTGTACAAAATTTGTTCTGCTCAATAAGTGCTTTAATTGTATTCACATTTAAATTATTTCCTCGGAAATCTAGGTGGGGTTATAATGAACAGGGTGAACCCTGTCATCTACATGCAAAGAAAATGGAGCAGAGTTAGCAAAAAGGTTGAAATGGTCAAATGCGATGTATCACATAACCGTCTGAAAAATCTAAATAAAAGAAAAGTTTTCATACTAAACGGCTTCGTTATTATTCTGAAAAAAAAAGATCTTGTAGTTTTGATATTCTATGAGTTATTTATATTGCTTGAAAATAAGTAAGGAAATTATTGGAAAAAAAATCACATTTCTTGAAAACAATTAAGAAAAAAAAAATCACATTTTTAAAAATTATGATTTGGACAAAAATGTTATATAATACACAAAAATGCTTTTCATTTTCAGGAAAAGCATGCTAAAATATAATAAAAGTTGATATCAAAACTAAAACAGAATTACTAAACTTTAATTTTATAAACTTATGTAATTTTAATTATAAGTGGTTTTTATTTTTACATCTTTTATATACTCATGTATTTCCTAGATAACTAAAATATGAAATCTGAAGCCTTTTGAATAATCAGATTAAAGATAGGACTTGATTAACTCGCACATCTCTGCGGATCTATATCACGGCTTCCCATTTTTTTAATTCAAATTAAATGATTAATTTTAGTAGTCAATTGTTCGAAAATTTTACGCAAAATAGCAATAAATCAGAGATTTGAAAAAACAATGTGGGCCAAACGCCCTTGACATATTTTTAAATTCAATAAAAAATGAAGCAACTGTCATACGAGAGTGCAGTTTGGGTGAAAATGCTTCTTATAATCAAAAGTTTTATTTAAAATAAAAAAATAATTCTAAAAACTGCCCATAGATGGCGCTATACCTTTAAAGCTAGGGGGAAAATAGAACACCAAAAACTCAAGAAGTTACAGATCATTTAGGTTGTACAATCTACTAACATATTTTAACGAGTGTGTCCTTTGTAGCTTAAACTACATCCAAATGGTACTCAATTTCCTTCCAAAGGTTGAAATATGGTAGTAGATTGTACAAAATGAATGGCCTTTTTTGATGGCTTACCTTGAATTTTTATAACTTTGAAAGTATAGCACCATCTATGGATAATTTTTTACCTATTTTTTAAAATTTGATTAAACAAAACATTCGATAACGAGAAGCATTTTAGTCCAAACCGGACTTTCGTACACCAATTATTTGATTAAAAAAATGAATTTAAAAATGTGTTAAGGATTTTTAGCCTACCCTGTATAATGTTTACTTCTTGTATTCATTTGCATTTAGAATAAGTGAAAGCTCTAATACCAATTTTAAGTTCTGGATGTCATTTTTGATAATAAGTTACATTTGATAACAATCTTGGGATCATACATACTGAAAATTCAGCTATGGTATAAATCAGGTTCAACATTCCGACCTTAATTCATTGTTCCGAAGAATATATTCTGTTACTGTGTTTGCAATAATAAGTTGTGTGGAATTTTAGATTAATTTTTATTTCGATCGTTCTCAAATAAAATGATATTTCCAAATTACTGGACGCGTTATCTTGCTCTGGAATTTAATAACTTTAAAGAATATCATCCCTTTCGGCCAAAGCATACTGGTAATAAAGCTGCTTTTGATCCCGTCTTCCGGGGTTTTAAAGAGAGAATTAGGATTATACAAATGCGAGAGAATAAAATCGTATCTTGAGAAAGTGTGTTTACTCAGCCATATCGTTCATTCACGTACGTTGGATAAAATGGCACGAAATTCGTTATACTTTCTTTAGAAATGTAATTTTATTTTCTAAAGGACCCTAAGTAAATACATTTCGAAAGTATTATTACTCTTTATTATTATTGACTGGAAGTTATTTGAACCACACTTACTTATTATCCAAATATTTTTTTAATGGTTGTGTAGAAATATTGTGAACAGAATATACTTTTGAAAAATCTTTATTATTATTATTATTTAGATTAAAATCAAAGTATGAAATTGTCATACTTTCTAGAGGTGAATGCTATCAGTAAGGTGAAAAATTGTTGCAACTGTTTTTTTTAATAAACGTAATTTATTTTTCATCTTTCACATACTATTTAAAAACCTCTATTTCGTGTAATTTTGTAAGTAAACTTTGGCAATAATTAAAATCGAAAATTATAATTTGCATACTTTAATTTAAGAAATTACTTTAATAATTATTTTAAGAAATTAGAAATTGATACATTATTAATCCCAAACGTAATTTATTGTTTCTTTCTTTTAAGGTTTCTGAGTTTAAATTCTTTCTTAAATGCGCAAAAATCTTTTTAAGGCAGCTAAATTAGAAAAGTAGTTTAAAAAAACTTTTAAATTACTTGTAAAGACGGATAGTGGGAGATATGAAAAGAGTAATCTATTTTTTATAAATATCATTGTGAAATTCTGTTTTTCAACTAGCTTGTTGGTAGATAGGCATGTTTGTGCAATTAAATGTCTTAATGCAAATAACTTTACATAAATAATTTAAAAAAATCATACTAGAGAAATAAACACTATTAATATAAGGTCTTTGAGAGAAGCAATGAGACTAGCAATACTAAAATAAATTTCGTATTAGGAGGTGGTTTGTCTGAGTTGAATTGCTTGTTAAGACAAACGAGCAGGGAAGACCGTGATATGCTCGGTCAAAATTAAATTTGAGTTCAAATATTATGACCCATGACCAAAATGACCCACTAATTGGATTTTCTCGAACATGTGACTTAGCCCAACAGTCTTCTCGTGCCCGAAAACCATAGGATGCAAAATTTAGTGTAAATAGTCTGAGCCGTTTTTAAGATAAAATAGCTTGACCCATAATGACCCATAACCAAAACGACCCACTAATCGAAATTTCTCGAACATGTGACCTAGCCTAATAGTCTTCTTGTTCCCTAAACCTGTAGGGTGCTAAATTTATTTCAAATCCTTTGAATCGTTTTTTAGATAAAATAGCTTGACCCATAATGACCCATGACCAAAATGACCCACTAATTGAATTTTCTCGAACATGTGACCTAGCCCAACAGTCTTCTAATGCTCGAAAACCATTGGATGCAAAATTTAGTGTAAATTGAGCCGCTTTTTAGATCTTGACCAAAAATTACCCACTAATTGAATTTTCTCGAACATGTGACCTAGCTCAACAGTCTTCTCGTGCCCGAAAACCATTGGATGCTAAATTTAGTGTAAAATGAGCCGCTTTTTAGATCTTGACCCACAATGACCCAGAAATGACCCACTAATCGAATTTTCTCGGACATGTGACCTAGCCCAATAATTTTATCGTGCTCGAAACTCGTAGGACACAAAATTTAATCAAAATCGTTAGAGCCGTTTTTTAGATAAAGTTAATTTGACCCGCGTTGACCCAAAAATGACCCACTAATCGAAAGTTTTCAAACATGTGATCCAGCCCAATAGTCTTCTCGCGCCCGAAAATGGTCGGATCCAAAATTTCGTCAAAATCGTTTGAACCATTTTTTAGATACAATTAGCTAGACCATGACCCAAAATGATCCACTAATCGAATTTTCTCGAACATATGTCCTAGCCCAATGGTTTTCTGATGCCCCAAAACGGTAGGATACGAAATTTCGTCAAAATCGTTAGAGCCGTTTTTAAGATAAAATTTGCATGCATATATATATAACCACACACAAGATTTGCTCGTATTAGAATATATGATGTACAGAGTAAAGCGTAAGCAGTACTAATGTTACAACCTGTAAATCACTTACGTGTACTATAGCGATATCAATGCGTAATTTGCAATCGAGCGTGTAAATAGCAATGCGTATAATGTTATGTGTTAAATTGAAGGGAAATGATGCGAACATGCATCGAAATATGACATAGGCATCTTACAAGTTATAGATAACAAAATCATTAATTTTAACATTTTTTTAGAGAGTGGAACTCCAATTTTATGTTTCCCGAATCGTAGATTATCCAGCTACATGTGTCATTTTTGGCTGGTCTCAGCATATCTCTGATATTAATAACGTAATAAAACACCCAACTTTGTGTCCTTACTTCCTAAGTGGTGTCTTTTTCTACTGTCAGACAGAATAATGTTAAGTCGAATTTTGCCTTGTTTGACCCTTTTCTTTGTTTTCAAAACTGAAATCGAAGAAGGAAGGTCATCACAACACCATCATGGCAGTATGTAAAATACCAAATGAGCCATTGCAAATGATTTGAGCATTCTCACACGCGATGACTTCCTTAAATGTTACGTTTATGACTGTGCGTAGTTTTCAAAGAATTTTTTTTTTGAAGGAGATAAAGGTGATTTGTGAACTGATGTGTAGTTGTTTCAAGCACAGGCTTATTACTTTTCAAACAGACCTTGTATACGTAAATAATTTTACAGAGTCCATTCCAAAAGTAATGAGAACACTTTTTTCCATGCATCTGGCGTCCTACCATAAATCGGAATATGCCATGGGTGGAGTTAACTTCGAAGAGCAACAGTCGTTAGTTCGCGTCTAGTCATTGGAACCTTCGCAGCGGTAAAATACTGACTGTGTGTGAATATCGTCATGGAAGAGTAATTAACAAGGAGTTTCTTCCACGAGGATGAACAGTAAATCCGGTTTTCTAAGTGGAAGTATGGAAATAAGTCAGGAAAAGTGTCATCACAGTCTGACGGCAGATCGCCAGCAGCTGGATCCTCAACCAGTAAGAGACGAGGACTCACACCACTTTGTTGGTGATGGAGTATCTTACCCAACAAACATAACCGTTCTTCTTCAACCGTCGTACAGTCCTAACTTGGCCCTTTGTGATCTCTTTATGTTCCCAAAAGTCACAATTGACATCATTTTCAAGTGGTAGCAAATACACAAGAAGCCGTGACATAAAGTCTGCACAGCATCCCGAAAGAAGCGTTTGATCAATGTTTTGAACAGTGAAAATAACCATAGATTCACTGTATTACTTGCCAAGGGTCCTACTTCCAGAAATATTATAGGTTATTTGAATTTCCATTTGCTCTATTTTTTTTACGAATTTCTTCTGATTACTTTTGGAAAGGTCTTTGTATCCAATATAGTTACTTCTAGAATCACTTCTAAAATGATTTTTTTAAGATTAAATTTTGCATACAGGGTGAATACAAATTAGTTAGGCCATTTCGTAACTGAATAATTTGATGAATAATAATTGTAAGTATCAATTCAATGGCAGATTACTAGTATTGTATCATAAGTTTACGGCTATATTTTTTATCTCAGTGCTGAAGTCTTAATTTGGATTCGTCGCGGATGTGTTATTCCAAGGCCATTATGACCACCAGTCCTTTCACCTCTAGATTTCAATTACGGTTCTATTAAAGATCAGGTTTACAGTTCACCGCTTTTGAAACTCATTCCTGAAATGAATCAACATTGCACTTGGTTTGATCGACGTGAACATGCTCGCAAGAATATGGCAAGAGCTGATTAACCGAAGAAACCTTTAAAGAGTAATAAAGAGAAGCCACACTAAGAATTTGTAAAAAAAAACAACCGCAACTTTATGTTTTTACTATCCTATAATTATATCTACAGTCATGTTTAGTTGTATAACTGCGCATAATAAGCTGTTTTGCAAAACTAATTAATGTCCACCCTGTATTTCATCACGTGCGAAAATTAATTGTTTGAAATAAATTACATACCATAGTTCATGGCTCCCCAACCTACAACAGTGGCCATGGTACCGACCATTGATTTACCAGACCTTTTAGTTGGCAGACAAACAGGCTGTATATAATCCGTGAATGTTACTGGTCGTGATAGTCGCACAAGACCTATATCATTGTAAAATCCATGCCTTTGAAATTGAGGATGTGGTTTTAACGACGATACCGGATACTCCTGAATTCCTTTGCCATCAGAATTGAGTAGATGATGTTCTCCTAATCGTACTACCATTTGTCGTGGACTGAACCTATGTAAATTAAATAGAAAAATTAATAAAAATGTTGACTGAAAAATTAAAATATTTATTACGAGTTAAATTATAAATACAAGCAATGATTCAAGGTGTGACTTTATTTAAGTAAATGTTAACAAATAAATATTGGTAACGGAATATCAGTTTATTTGATTTAATACACTAGGCCATAAATAAGTAAAAGTCACAAATAAAAGACTTCTTATATTTTGGTTTGATAAACTGTTTATGAAACAGTTAGGACATTAATTATTCTGATATAAGCGAGACTTACATTAAAACGAATGGTGAAAAAAACTTAAAATATAATTAATCTCAAAAAGTAAAAGTAAAAGTAAAAGTAACGATTACATAACATGTTAGTTTCACAAAAAATATTCCATCATGTATCAAATCCTATTGCTTTATATCTTTTTAGCAATACTTAATACCTTGTTACCAATTAATTACTTTTGTTACACAGAGGTTCATAATGAATGAATAGACGTAAAACAGATTTCGAATACATATCTAAATTAACTTTCTTTCTATAAACTTCATAGTAAAAGTCTATATACTAATAAACATCCTACCCCAGCTTGTAAGATATGTACTATTCCAACATGTTATCGGCATCAAATTACAGTTTTAAATATGGAAGGAATAACAGTTGTTGCATTGACAGAATGTTTAAATGAGTAACACAAATTTCATAAAAGAAAGTAAATTCGATGGTTTGAAAAAGAGAGATTTCAGAAAATGGTCAATAAAAGGAATTATTAATGATAAATTAAATTGTATTTATATTTAAATGATGACAAATTATTTAATTTGTCTCTAGAATGAAAAACTTTGCATTACATTTTATATTCCTTGACTCATATCATAGTTAGATAAGAAAGTAAGGCTATTTTAAAACTTGAACTTAAAAAAAAAAACTCAGCAACGATTTATTTAGAACTATAGGTCATACCATAACTTTTAAAATCTACCTTTTGCGTGTATTATTTTTTTACTTTAGTAAACAAAATTAAGTAAACATAATTAGGGTGCTTTTGATATAAAATTTGTAGTTTGTTAATTCATATTCAATAAATGTTGAATGACACCTTGCTTTGTTTTAGAAAGAGGTTGAACGAAGTTAGGAGGGCCGACTGGTGGTCTAGTGCTCGTATTCACCATCTACCTCAACTCTCAGTTAAGTGCAATAGTCTCGGTTTACCTCTCAAATTCTAGTCACCATTAACCTGATTGCAGCTGACGTCCAATCAGATTCATAGGTATTGAGCGTTCGAGCAAGAATTTTTCGCTTAACCGGGAGTTGAAATAGATGGTGAAATAGATGGATGACGAGTGTAAGTCGCCAGATTCCATCTCTGGTTCTCGAAATAAAGCGCGGTTTTGCACCGCATTCATAAGAGAAAGATCTTCTATAAAACTATTGTTTTTTATATAATTTATTTTATTAATCAAATGTTTTATTTCAGGAGGAAATGTTAAAATAAACTTATCTACAATTTTTGGTATATTTTTTATAACAGTGATCAAGAAGACATATATATTAAGAAAATTAGGTGATTATTTTCCGTAGAAAAAGTAGAGGAAACAGAAAGATGAAATATATCTATATAACAACTATAAAAATAATTTCAATACTTAATTAAAACAACTAATAAAAGTATATGGTGAATACGAGCGTAAGTAGCCAGATTCCACCTCTGATTCTTGAAACAAAGCGCGCTTTTGCACCACATTCCTGAGAGAAGGTTCTTCTATAAAACTATTGGTTTTCATATACTAAATTTAATTTTTTTTATGGATTTTTCAAGTAGTTTATCGCAAATTTTGACGGGTAATAAAAATATTTTTTTTCTATCTAGTAATTTATATATACTAGTTCTGTCCCAAGAAGCACAAAATGGTGCGGCCAAAGTTGGCTATTTTTTGGCAAATTGTTGTTCAACGTTGGCACACAGTAAGAAATGCCCGCCGTGCCGTCCTTTAGCCAATGAACCATTTGCCAACTAAGGCCCAAAGAACCTCAGCTCCGAAAAAAACGTAACTATCGCCATCTGATGCTAGCTTTAAAATTCAAAGCCGTTACAAGCATAGGGAGATGAGGAGAAAGCAAACATACAGGATGAAATATTGAAGCGGTACGCTTTAACGCTGACACGGTTGCGCGTGCATTCTCAATAAGACCACGTTTTCTCATAGAGTAAAGATAAATAATAGAGAGGTAATAAACCGTAAAAACGGTTTGCAATATAATATGAAGCCGGTTAATCGCTCAAATCACTGGGCCCAAACAAGCCAAGCACAAGAACAAGGGCTGACTTCATTGGACGGAGAGAGACTGCACGTGGAAGAAGGACTGGATTTATTGGACGGTGTTTTCAAAGCAAGTCGCCAGTTGTTTGGACGCCAAACGTAAACATTTCACCTCTATTTTCCCCTTTACTCTCTGACGTTTTCCACCGCGAACTCTACTTGTTTCTTTGGCAGGTCAGGTGGCAGCCATCTTCTTTTGATTTTACGTAGGTGCTGTGTGTGTTAGCAGCAGCGATAGATTTTTACAGGATCATCAGCTTTCACATTCTAAGGAACGGTAAGTGACATATTTTTATGTATTCATTTGTCATTTAAATGTTCGCATAAGTTTTCATTGATACATTAATTTCGTTGATACATTATTATTATTATCATATTACATGATCATTACGCTATTAGTGATCTGTCTTTCACAAAATTCGATCTCAGAAAATAGATAAAATATCTTTATGAATTTATTAAAAAAGTGGAAATCCGCTGTTTTCCAACCATGCTATGAAAGTACCATTGAGAGGAAAAATGCTTGTTAAAGATAATATTTTAAGATTACACGAATTTTTGTATTTGCTGAAATAGATCAAATATTTGAAATAAATAATTTCAGGGTTTTTTTGAGGGGGAGGGGGGGGGGCGCTGCGAAAATTTCCCTCGGAGACTCAGTTGATCATTTATTTACTGTTAATACAATTAATAAACATAGTCATCTTTTAAATACTCTGCGTAATTGGTGGGAATTTGCAGTATTATTTATTTAGGAAAATTACAAATCATCCGGTTTTAGAGGAATATGGGACTTTGTGGCATGACGAGACTGAAATTTGAAAAATAATTTTGGTACTTTTCGGTTAACCGGGCGCCAGTGATATATATACATATATATATATATATATATATATACAGTAAAACCTCCATAACGGACACTCCCGAATAGCGGACACCTCTATTTAACGGACACTTTTCCAAACCCCACTCCCAAAATCTAATTTTTTCTATGTTTAACCTCTAAATAGCGGACATTCCGAATAGCGGACAGAAGTTTTGGCGATAAAGGATGAAAAATGACATACAAATGTGACAGTTAGTATGGAGCGATCGAGTAAAAAACACACAGTTGCTTAGAGATCTCACGAACCACACGTAAGTCTGACTATATTTTATGCTGATTCTCTAAAGATTTAATTATTTCATTATAATTTTTGTTGTTTTGCATCATTTTATTTATTAATGTACATTAGAATATTTATATATTATTTTGAATCCATAGAAATTTTTATACATATTTTCCTTTCGGCAAACGTAAGATAATATTTACTTTATAATATTACCGATAGCACATATGATAAAAAATATCGCGAAAGTTAGATCAGTTTAAATTAAAATAAAGTTTATTCTTTTTGTTATTGTTAAAGTGTACCTAACACGTAATTTTCATCAAATCTCGTTCTTACCACTAGTGTAAAATTTCCTCCAGTGTAAAATTCCGTCCAATAGATGATTGTTTATTTATTAATTTATTTTTGTAGAGGTTGTTTAAATGATTTTTTAACATTACGAATTATCGGTATCACGTTAGATTTCTTAAAATGGTTTATTTTAACGTTGCAATTAAAAAAAAAATACGGCTTTGAAAGTAAAATTTTCTTTCCTTCTTCAAAGTGAGAGAAAGTTAAGTTTCTCCCAGAGCAAATTTCACTTACAAAAATCAAAATGAATTTAATTTAATAAAATTTAGAAAATTCATTAGAATATTGTTAACATTTCAAATTACTGCAAATAATTCTCAAGGATAATTTAGAAATATTTGTGAAAAATCATACTAAAACTGTTATTTGTTAACTAGATAAACATTAAACTCAAACGATCATAAAATTAAAGTGCTGCATAACATGTTATAATGATTTAATAATGATTTTTTAATGAATAAGCATAATATATTGCTGACAGACTTACAAAATAAATGTGTAAAAACCAGTGAAAAAATAAAAAAAAGAAATGCATATTTTAATCTAACATAACATATTTTATATATTAGCTCCTGTTAAGATCATATGAATTATTTGTGCATAATTTAAAAGATTATTCTAAAAATGAAAATACTTTTTAGAAGGTTAATTAAATGATAAAAATGTTTTGTATGAAAAAATACTAATAATCAGTTTGATACAGTTTTAAAGAAAATTATAAGTTCACTTACCTTGAACTTTTTGAAAAAATTTCAAAATACAATGATTGGTATAGTTAATTAATTAGTTTATTTTTCAATTAATATTTTTAAAATTTATATGATATGCAGCTATTTAAAAATGGCATTAGATATAAATTTTAAAATATATAATTTAATAAATAAACAATTTAATTCACTATGTCATCTATTCTGTTTTGGAATTTTTTGAAAAAGTTCAAGGTATGTGAACTTATAACTTTCTTGAAAATTGTACCTAAATGATTATTAGTATTTTTTTCAAGCAAAAACATTTTATATTTAATTAACCGTCTAAAAATTATTTTCTTTTGTAGAATAAATTTTGATTTATGCCTAAATAATCTTTATGGCTGGCTTAGTGGCTAGCTTTAGGCTAGTTTACATTTAAAATAACCATAAAACGCTCTTTTCTGGGCAGCTTTGGGCTACATTTATTTTTTGACAACCACAAGTGGCATAGCTACGGCAAGTTTGTAGCTAGCATTTATTCATTATGATCGTTAGTGGGCTAGCTGTGGCAATTTTCCATTAATAATTGCCATTTAAAGTATAATTATGGCTAGTTTTAGGCAATATATCATTTATGATTAACCGTTAGTGGCCTAATTATGGGCATTCTAATGTACTTATGGCCAATGGAGTTGCGGCCATGTGGCGGCCGGCGTGACACTTTTTTAAGTTGCCGTTACGGCAAACGATAGCGGCCCCTCATCTCTTAGTTTGGGCCAAGGCTAACGTAGCCATCAGCGACCCGCAAGTTCTATGTTCGTTGGGTATATATGTATATATATATGTATGTATGAAATGAATGTGAAAGAATATGAAAGAATTTTGAGTGTGAACGAATGTGGATTGATATGAAAGGATATTTAGTTAAACCCATTCCAAATCAGAAATTAAAATATAAAAATTCAAAGTTTAAAATCCCTAAATTGTGTGTTTAAATCTCAAAATCCCGTTTTTATTTCAATTTTGTCCCTGTAACTTAACTTTCCTTACAATACTTTTATTACGAGCAGATATCAACTTTGAGTTGTGGTTAGATTCGGCATCAGCTACTGCCCGGGATGCTTTGCAAGATCTGACCCAGACATCAATCAAAAGCTAATTAAACAAATAAATTACTGTATTTCCTAATTTGCAAAGTGCTCTCTAGCGGTAGTTTTGCAGTATTTAACACGCGGAGCACGGTTTTTGAGTGACCTTTTACTCTCATCACTTCTCCCAAAAACACGACCAATTTATCCTGAAAATGAGACGGCACCCGTCCCGATAAAGTGCCGATAACTCGCCGAGCTCCGGCCGGCAAGAACGATGTTTCCCCGACGTAAGACTCCTCTAACACTGCCCTGGGTTTAGCTTTGCTAAAGAGACCTGTAATGCCAAGGAAATAAAAGCTAGTTCCCAGGAAAAACACGTGTTTATTTCTCATGGAATCGCACGACTACAAAGACATGTCATCCAATCTATGGATTAGACGCAAAACGGTCATACGACAAACGAGGTTCCCTCAACAACTTCATATCTATTACCGGGATATGTTACAGCGAGGATCGACTTTTATTACATGTATATGTATGTTTATGTAGATATATGTGTATATATATATATGTGTGTATATATATATATATATATGTGTGTATATATATATATATGTGTGTGTATATATACATCTGTATATATCACTGGCGCCCGGCTAACCGAAAAGTATCATAATTTTAAATCTATACTAATATTATAAAGGAGTAAATCTTGTTTGTTTGTTTGTAGGGGGTAATCTCTGGAACTACCGAACCGATTTCAAAAGTGATGGTGGCAAATTGATGGTGACAACCTCTGCTCCAACATAGGCTATATTTTATGTGGGTGCCACTAACCCCAGGGGGTGCAGGAGCAAAAAACGTTCTAAAATTGCGATTTTTCAGTTATCACACTGGCTGTCAAGCCCTGACAGCTTGGCAGCCGGTTCTGTATGTATGTATGTACGTACGTAATGCGATAACTCTTCATAGAAATACCCGTTTTCCTTCAAATTTTGTTTATAGGTTCACTGTGTTAAGGCGCTTCCCTGATTAGTTTTCGGGATTGATTAGTTAATATAAAGGGGGGGGGGATCGGGGGGCTATTTCCCCCCTTAATTTATATAAATGGGTTTTTCATGCAGAATTATTCCGTTTTCCTTCAAATTTTGTTTATAGGTTCATTGGGTTAAGACGCTTCCCTGATTACTTTTCGGGATTGATTGGTTAAGTATAAAGGGGGGAACGGGGGGCTAATCCCCCCCTTAATTTATATAAATGGGTTTTTCATGCAGAATTATTCCGTTTTCCTTCAAATTTTGTTTATAGGTTCACTGTGTTAAGGCGCTTGCATGATAATTTTCGGGATTGATTGGCTGAGTATAAAGGGGGGAACGGGGGGGGGCGTAATCCCCCCCTTAATTTATATAAATTGGTTTTTCATCAGAATTATTCCGTTTTCCTTCAAATTTTGTTTATAGGTTCACTGAGTTAAGGCGCTTCCCTGATTAGTTTTCGGGATTGATTAGTTAAGTATAAAGGGGGGGGGATCGGGGGGCTAATCCCCCCTTAATTTATATAAATGGGTTTTTCATGCAGAATTATTCCGTTTTCCTTCAAATTTTGTTTATAGGTTCACTGTGTTAAGGCGCTTCCCTGATTAGTTTTCGGGATTGATTGGTTAAGTATAAAGGGGGGAACGGGGGGATAATCCCCCCTTAATTTATATAAATGGGTTTTTCATGCAGAATTATTCTATTTGCTTCAAAATTTGTTTATAGGTTCACTGTGTTAAGGCGCATCTCTGATTAGTTTTCGGGATTGATTGGTTAAGTATAAAGGGGGGGAACAAGGGGCTAATTCCCCTTTATCTATACTAATATATAAAGTAGTAAAGATTGTTTGTTTGTTTGTTTGTTTGTTTGTAGGGGGTAATCTCTGGAACCACTGAAGCGATTTTAAAAGTGTTGGTGGCAAATTAATGGTGACAATCCCTGCTCCAACATAGGCTATATTTTATGTCGGTGCCACCACACCCAGGGAGGTGCAGGAGCGAAAAACGTTCTAAAATTTCGATTTTTTGTGTACTGAAGGAGATAGAAGCATCAAATTTGGTATGGTAGTTACTTATAAGATGTAAATGCTCTCTAAGAACAAATTATAAAAACATTCGCAATTTAAAAGGGTGAGATGAGGAAGAAGCGTTCAAAAAAATTCTAAATTACAATTTCTATGGAATCTCTGAAACTACAGAACCGATTTCAAAAGTGATGGTGGCAAATGGATGGTGACAGTCCCTGCTCCAACATATGCTAAATTTTTTGTCGGTGCCACTGCCCGCAGAGGGTGCATTAGCGAAAAACGTTCCAAAATTATGATATTTTCAATAATGAAGGAGTTAGGAACTTGACATTCTCTGGAACTACCGAACCGATTTCAAAAGTGATGGTGGCAAATTGATGGTGACAACCCCTGCTCCAACATAGGCTATATTTTATGTGGGTGCCACTAACCACAGGGGGTGCAGGAGCAAAAAACGTTCTAAAATTGCGATTTTTCAGTTATCACACTGGCTGTCAAGCCCTGACAGCTTGGCAGCCGGTTCTGTATGCATGTATGTACGTACGTAATGCGATAACTCTTCATAGAAATATCCGTTTTCCTTCAAATTTTGTTTATAGGTTCACTGTGTTAAGGTGCTTCCCTGATTAGCTTTCGGGATTGATTGGTTAAGTATAAAAGGGGGAACAAGGGGCTGATCCCCCCCCCTTAATTTATATAAATGGGTTTTTCATGCAGAATTATTCCGTTTTCCTTCAAATTTTGTTTATAGTTTCACTGAGTTAAGGCGCTTCCCTGATTAGTTTTCGGGATTGATTGGTCAAGTATAAAGGGGGGGAACAAGGGTCTAATTCCCCCCCCCCCCCTTAATTTATATAAATGGGTTTTTCATGTAGAATTATTCCGTTTCCCTTCAAATTTTGTTTATAGGTTCACTGAGTTAAGGCGCTTCCCTGATTAGTTTACGGGTTTGATTAGTTAAGCATAAAGGGGGGGGATCGGGGCCCTTAATTTATATAAATGGGTTTTTCATGCAGAATTATTCCGTTTTCCTTCAAATTTTGATTATAGGTTCATTGGGTTAAGACACTTCCCTGATTACTTTTCGGGATTGATTGGTTAAGTATAAAGGGGGGGAACAAGGGGCTAATTCCCCCCCCTTAATTTATATAAATGGGTTTTTCATGCAGAATTATTCCGTTTTCCTTCAAATTTTGTTTATAGGTTCACTGTGTTAAGGCGCTTCCCTGATTAGTTTTCGGGATTGATTAGTTAATATAAGGAGGGGGGGATAGGGGGGCTAATTCCCCCCCCCCCTTAATTTATATAAATGGGTTTTTCATGCAGAATTATTCCGTTTTTCTTCAAATTTTGTTTATAGGTTCATTGGGTTAAGACGCTTCCCTGATTACTTTTCGGGATTGATTGGTTAAGTATAAAGGGGGGGTAACAAGGGGCTAATTCCCCCCCCTTAATTTATATAAATGGGTTTTTCATGCAGAATTATTCAGTTTTCCTTCAAATTTTGTTTATAGGTTCACTGTGTTAAGGCGCTTCCCTGATTAGTTTTCGGGATTGATTAGTTAATATAAAGAGGGGGGGATCGGGGGGCTAATTCCCCCCCCCCCCTTAATTTATATAAATGGGTTTTTCATGCAGAATTATTCCGTTTTCCTTCAAATTTTGTTTATAGGTTCATTGGGTTAAGACGCTTCCCTGATTACTTTTCGTGATTGATTGGTTAAGTATAAAGGGGGGAACGGGGGGCTAATCCCCCCCTTAATTTATATAAATGGGTTTTTCATACAGAATTATTCCGTTTTCCTTCAAATTTTGTTTATAGGTTCACTGTGTTAAGGCGCTTGCATGATAATTTTCGGGATTGATTGGCTGAGTATAAAGGGGGGAACGGGGGGGGGCTAATCCCCCCTTAATTTATATAAATGGGTTTTTCATGCAGAATTATTCCGTTTTCCTTCAAATTTTGTTTATAGGTTCACTGTGTTAAGGCGCTTCCCTGATTAGTTTTCGGGATTGATTGGTTAAGTATAAAGGGGGGAACGGGGGGATAATCCCCCCCCTTAATTTATATAAATGGGTTTTTCAGGCAGAATTATTCTATTTGCTTCAAAATTTGTTTATAGATACACTGGGTTAAGACGCTTCCCTGATTAGTTTTCGGGATTGATTGATTAAGTATAAAGGGGGGGAACGGGGGGCTAATACCCCCCTTAATTTATGTAAATGGGTTTTTCATGCAGAATTATCCCATTTCCTTCAAATTTTATTTATAGGTTCACTGTGTTAAGGCGCATCTCTGATTAGTTTTCGGGATTGATTGGTTAAGTATAAAGGGGGGGGACAAGGGGCTAATTCCCCCTTATCTATACTAATATATAAAGTAGTAAAGATTGTTTGTTTATTTGTAGGGGGTAATCTCTGGAACCACTGAAGCGATTTTAAAAGTGATGGTGGCAAATTAATGGTGACAATCCCTGCTCCAACATAGGCTATATTTTATGTCGGTGCCACCACCCCCAGGGGGGTGCAGAAGCGAAAAACGTTCTAAAATTTCGATTTTTTGTGTACTGAAGGATATAGAAGCATCAAATTTGGTATGGTAGTTACTTATAAGATGTAAATGCTCTCTAAGAACAAATTATAAAAACATTCGCAATTTAAAAGGGTGAGATGAGGAAGAAGCGTTCTAAAAACATTCTAAATTACAATTTCTATGGAATCTCTGAAACTACAGAACCGATTTCAAAAGTGATGGTGGCAAATGGATGGTGACAGTCCCTGCTCCAACATATGCTAAATTTTTTGTCGGTGCCACTGCCCGCAGAGGGTGCAGGAGCGAAAAACGTTCCAAAATTATGATATTTTCAATAATGAAGGAATTAGGAACTTGACATTTTGTATGGTCGTTACTTACAAGATTTAAATGCTCTATAAGAACAAAGTCTAAAAAAATTCGAAATTTAAAAGGCTGAAATAAGCAAAAAATTTTCTAAAAACATTCTAAATTACAATTTGTATGGAATCTCTGGAACTACTAAAGCGATTTCAAAAGTGATGGTGGCAAATGGATGATGACAATCCCTGCTCCAACATAGGCTATATTTTATGTCGGTGCCACTACCCCGAGGGGGGTGCAGAAGCGAAAAACGTTCTAAAATTGCGATTTTTGCGATGCTGAAGGAGCTAGAAACTTCAAGTTCGGCATGATTGTTATTTATAAGATCTAAATGCGCTCTAAGAACAATTTCTAAAGAAAAATGATCTAATGATTCTGCGATTTTTCAACTATTGAATTTCTAAAATTACCAAATTTCACAATAGAGTACCATAGCGAAACCTTCACGCGTAAAAAGATAATGATAAGGGCGACGTGTCCTGACGTGTATATTGGCTATAGCACGAGTCACAAATTATAGTATCCTTATTATTCTGTTAAAATATAAAAGTGAATTATGAAATGTCAATATTTTGTTTGATTAAAGGTTCGTTAAGAGAAATTGACCAGCGTAGCGGGCGTAGCTTGCTAGTATATTAATAAAAAAGGTGGAAATTTACTGATTTCCACCTATGTTATGAAAGTAATATTCAGAAAAAAATACTTATTAACGATAACAATTTAAAATTATACGATTTTTTTTATATTATCTGAAGTACTTTAAACATTTGTAATATATAATCAGGGATCTGATCAGGTTTTTTTTTCACTCTTTTCCTTTTTGTGAGAGGGATGTGAGAAAATTTAACAAAATAATTCATTTGATTCATTAGTTATTTACTGGTAATACAATATTTAAGATACAATCTTTAACGCAAGAACTCATTTGATTAATTATTTATTTACTGGTAACACAATTAACAAATAATCATCTTTTTTTTAAAATTAAATTTTTTGACACTTTGTGTAAGAAAAGGTTAGTCGTTGGTGGGCGGTGGGGGGGCGGAGGGTATTATTTATTTAGGAAATTTTCAAATCATCAGATTTTAGAATTATGAAGGGCTAATTTTTCTGAGATTGAATTTTGTGCAAGACAGATAACTGATTATGTAATATAAAAATGATGTATTATCGATATAATAATGTATTACTATATTATTATTATATTTTTATTACACAATACCATGTTCTTTTGACAGTCCTTTAAATCTAAACGAAAACTTATGTGAACACTTAAATGAAATATGAATACGTAAAAATCTGTCACTATCCTGTTTTAGAATGGGAAGGCTGATAACGTTATAGAATATTTATTATCTATCGCTGTTGCTAGCACCTACATTAAAAACAGGGGGGTGGGGGCATTAATAAAGCAAACATAAATAAAAATTGTCCTTGAATCGTTTCTTTACAACTCAGAAGAGAAAACTATCTGAATCTAAAGGGGGACTGTCAAAATATAAACGATAGAAAAACGCGGGCTTTTTTTTTTTGTTGTTGTTTTCGACTAGAGTGCCCGCACATGGTTCTGCGTCCATTTGTCGCGCACGATTCATCGCGGAACAACTCATCGCGCACAATTAATCGAAGCGTCAATTCGTCGCGGCGACAACTCATCACAGCGTCAATTCGTCGCGGCATCAATTCATCGTGGTGTCAATTCGTCGCAACGAAAATATATTTGAAGGCTATGTGATAAAAGTAAAAATTATTTAGTAAAATTATTTAATGATGTAAATTGCTCGTTATAATTCCTTATATTTAAAAAACAAATTATCATTAAATAATTTTACTACATTATCTTTAATTTTATCATCATAGCCTTCAAAAATATTTTCTTTGCGACGAATTGACACCACGACGAATTGACGCTGCGATGAGTTGTCGCCGCGATGAATTGCGTGCGATGAATTGTTCCGGGATGAATTGTGTGCGACGAATTGACGCGACACCGGCACATGCATAGCTGCGCTTCATCCCTGCAAAGTTTGTTTTGCAGGAATACTTCAGACGGCTTTTGAGCACTGGTCGCAGTTTGCATTAGCTCTTGTTCTTCATGCTTCTATTTCTTTGAATGGGCCAACAAAATGTGCTATTTGGGTAATACATGATATATTGTAGTTTTACCTACCTGTATCCCCTTCTATCAGATAAGCAATGTGCAGCAGTCAATATATGCATACTGTCTATTAAAGATCCACCACACCAAAATTCTTTACCTCGGGCTGTAATTACAAATAATGCAGCCTGTAACAGAAGACAGAGAAAATCAATCAGAATCTAGTTATCACTTCGCTTTTTGTCGATTCCTTTGATTTGTGTGAAATAAACGACTACCGATTTTAATTTTCTTCATGATTTTTAACATTTATGAAATCTTAAGTTTAGGAAAATCTTTTTTTTTTTTTTTGGAAAAAAATCTATCTTATAATTAAAGGAATGTCTTTATTTTAAAACCAATTAAATATTTATGAAATTTTAACATTCTCGACACAATTAATTTTTTTATAGAAATTATTACTTAATATAAATGTTAAACAAAACTAATTTAGGAAAACATAGACTTACAATTTGTAGATGTGAATTTAAAAATTGTCAGATATAGAGTACACTAAGCTAAACAAGAATATTTCTCACTTATGTTATAAAAAGAAACAAATATTGTTTTAATTATTTACTTGATTTAATTCTCAACTCCATTGAAATAAGATTTCATTCATGTCAAAAGAAAAGTATAATCTAGTGCAATTTTTTTTTCTACGGACAAAAACAATGTAAAATATGACTTTTCAATCACAAAATATTAATATTTTGTTGCAATTTACCTTAGATCTACCAAAAACTGGATTATTATTTTTATTAGTTACGTATTTTAAAATTTAGTTGATTTGTAATATTTTAAACAAAACCGTAGTTGACATTTCGCTTTTTAATAGATGTTATTACAAAATGAACATTTGTTAAGCTACGTTTGGAGGTACAACTAACGCCAAATGCAGCATAACAAATGTACAAGTTCAAATTCATTTTATTCAAGATTGCTATTTTGCAGCCTGCGCACAAGATTTTATGAAAATAGATATCCAGATTTTCATAAAAATTTTAACATCCTGTGCAATAAATAAATGTGCGTAAAATGTCTTTTTTTTTTAATCTTTCAATTAATCTTTCTTAAAATATATTCTTATATAAAATATTTCTTCAAATATAATAAAATGTATTCGACTTTTGTGAAATATTTGCATCTTGTTATTTAAAGAATTCAATTTTTTTCAGAAAGTAAGTCATTTTATGTAGACAATTAGACACTATTTGTCTAATTATTAAAAAAAACCCCATACAACTGAATTGTGCTGGTCTTATCTTGAGTTTTACTTGATACTTAAAATATGTATCTGATTATAACATAAAATTAATTAAAATGAACAATGGTTAATTTTTTAAAAATAGTTGAATTGTATAAATATTCCTTTAAGGTAAAATAAGCAAGTGAGTCAAGTAGTTTTAAAATTACAAGCTTTAAAATTTTGCTGACTTTTCACATTTAAGAAGTAACTGAGCCTTTAAAAAAGGATTTGGTTGAAAAAAAAATTGGGGCTCCTAATTATTTTCAAAAATATAAAAAAGGTCCTTTAGTCTCGTTGACTTTTAAAAGCAGGAGCCGGCAGGATGCAGAATTTTAGAAGGACCACCTTTTTTATAGTCTCATTGGAGATCTTTATAAGCATATGGCCTGGATATATTGCCCTCATCGCAATATTCCTATCACTGGCCCTGTAATCATATAACGATGCTGCATTTTCAACTTACTCTTGACGAGCGATACCAAAAAGGACATTGTTTTCAAGTCTAGAAAAAATATTCTATTTAATGCTGACGTAAGTTTAAGGCTTTTTCGTTCACCGACACGACATCAATAAATCGTATACGATTATCGTGAACCAAAATTAGTGCACGCGAAATGCATTCATATACACTAAGTGCATTTACACCAACCAATTCTGATATATGGAAATGAGCATAGTACATATGAATGCATTTTGCTTATGCCGATATCGGTTCATGACATACGTATACGAATTATTAGTGTCGTGTTGGGGACTGTAAAAGCTCCCTAACAATCATCTGTTTGATAACTTGTTTTGTTTAATAATTTATAAGCTATAAAATTATTCCAGATATGTTAACTATGGTGATTATTTACAAAGGATGAATATGGAATGACTTACCATCCAGGGCCATTGTCCAGGATAACTTTCATGACCTCCTACTACTCGAGCATTTCTACCACCAATACCACAAGTTCCTGTGATGAACAAGAAGAAAGTTCAATTTTTATTTAGATAGCTAGAAAAAGAAAATTGTCAGAAAAAAGTCTCTTCGCTTTTTTAGATGAAAATTTCTTTTTTTCCGCAATACAGTTGTTAATAGTCACCGAACATATCACTCATTGCCATTTGCGTTTATGTTGTGCTTATGAAAAATTGATTTATTTGTGTCTATCATTTTGTTAAATAATATTTCAAGACTACATTTAAAAAATGCTTTATTTAGAAAATTGAGGGTCTTAAGCGCAGGCAAGTATTGAAAACCCGCATATATAGCTTGCACAAGCTGTTTATAGGGGTATGCTATTGATTGATAATATGACTAATATAAATATATATGTATATAATCAGAAAATTATTATTTGGGGTCACTAAAATTCTGAATACAAGATCTAGGCATTGCGATCCTCGGCGAAAATCAGGCATTGGATACATGGGTAAGAGCAGGATAGATAAAAAGCATTCAACTAGCTTATTACACATATACTACATACTAAAATGTTGATGAAGTTTCGATTGCACACAGAAAATAAATAAATTACATTTACGACTAGATAACCTAAAAGAAAGTGCACTGGGTCCAAAAGTTAAGTAATAAAGCTAAAAAAAGGTGGATAACAGGAAAACAATTTATTTGAATCAGTGACTTTTTCACAAATCATGGGTATAATAAAATACACTAGTCTAAAAATGTACAAAAATAATGAAGTAATATAGGGTAATACAAAAATAGGATATTAGAGGGCTAAAATGTTCAATGGAGAAAGTTTGTCAATACGGAATTATCTCTGCTCTGCTAATAACACGCGCCCGACAGCATAGATTACCAAGAATAAGATCATCTATGACGGTTTGGGGCATTTGCGCTTACTCACAGAGAAGACACGCTCTTAGTTAAAAATGTTCCAAGGACGGTCAGAAAGTGAACGTAAACGTCTCCTTAGCAAGTTCCATACCTGTTCGATGGGATTAAAGTCGGCCGATCATGATGGCTATTCTAAGTGAAGCCGTTCTCTGTACTGTGACCGTATCTGAAAGCAAGCTGCCACAACTCAATGACTGCACATCAGCTTGCTTTCGAACTTGCAGCGTCAACAGAAAGAACAGGCTGTATTATGGCAAACTCTTTGCGGACGACTACATGCAAGTCAACGGTATGCAAAAAAAAAAAAAAAAAAAAAAAAAAAAATGTGAGTTGCGTTCCATTGATGTCCAAGTATAGAAGAAATTGCTTAAACTGTACTCAAGATTACTTACATTGAACAAAATAAAAATAGGGTATCGTTCTCTTTACTGATGAGTCCCGGTTTAGCCTACAGGAAGATTTCCAACGACTACTGATCTGGAGGACACCTGAAACTCGGTATCTGGCCACCAGCATACTCGAATTAGATGCATACAGAAGCGGGGGTTTCAGAGTTTTTCGCGGGATTGCTGTCTGCGGCTGTACTGATCTCAACATATTCCCTCGTGTTTGTTGTGCTGTATAAAGATGAAATTATTGCACAACTTGTACGCCCATTTCTTGCAGCCATGGGTCCTGATTGCATTTTCATCGACAATAATTCCCGCGTTCATAGGGATCGCATTGTCTGCTAATACTTAAAATCTGAAACACTACTTTTTATGAAATGGCTATCACGATCACCCGACTTGGATTCCATTGAACATGTATGGGACATGCTAGGGACTTTTAGAGCTAAGAGTTTCTCCGTGAGTCGAGAATACTCCAAACCATCGTATATGATCTTATTCTTGGTATAAATCGACGCTGTCGGGTGTGTGCTATCAGCAAAGTTAATCATATTCCGTATTGATAAACCTCTACCACTGAACTGCCCCCCCCCTCCAATATTCTATATTTGTGTTACTCTATATTATTTAATTAATTACTGAGAAGTTTTTTTGTACATTTTTAACTAGTATCTTTTATTATACATCATGATCTGAGAAAGAGGCACTATCTGAGAAAGTAGTTTCAAGTAAATAGTTTTCATGTTATCCACTTTTTTACTTTGTTGATTAACAGTTGGACACCAGTATAGATCGTGTCCCCAAAAGGTAATAACCAGGTAAGGAATATATAACGTTTGGGAAAGAGTTTACAGTTGTTAAAATTTTAAAGGTGGTCATCAAAAAGTCCAAAGTAACAATTTAAACAATCATTTGTATGCTTGACTATTTTAAATTAAACTCAATATTTTCAGTAAATAATTACTACACGAATAGTAGGGATACGTTAACTTAGAAGCCATGCAAAAAAATATCCATTTTAAAACTTTGTATTATGGTCCACTACTTGGCTTAGACTTCACCAGTTGGCTTAAAAAAGGTGCCAGATTCAAATACTTCTTTGATTTTCTCTATTCGTGTAGTTATAAAACCACTTTAAGCTGGATTCTGTTTTACCATCGTTGCTAAAAATGGAGGGAGGTCTCCTCATTTCCCTACATACAACAACAACAACAACCAAAACTTCATATAATGAATCTACATTATAAAGTTATGTTGGTTTCAATAATACAAAAGCTTATTAAACATAATTTTTGAATGATTTTGATGGACTGTTCATCAATGTTTTTAATTTTATTTATAATTTTATACCTTTTTATTTAATAACGTTTTTTTTACATATAATTCTGCACATTAATTTAAAAGTTGATAACGACTTTTATAGTACAGACAGTGATATGTAGTCTTATTTTTGTGTCATAGCTTTTGATAAACTATTAGATAATGTTCTTATTAAAAGTGTAAAGGCCTAAAATTCCATAGGTATAAGAAATCTGGAAATTCAGCTGGAATATCAATAAAGATACCAATTTATTGTTCCATTTCTTCCCAGAAATTAATAGCGGATTTTAAGGCGCGGCCGTGAGCCTAATTGTCATACAAGTTCTATTGATTTATGACATTATACACAGGGATGATGATTCTTTAAATATTGGGGATAGACGATTGTAGAGTTAATTTTTTAGTTTTTCTATTTTTGTGAATTTTTTTATTAAACGCGAAATTATTAACAATCATACATGTTTTGAAGAATGTTTCAGAATCTTTGAGCGAAGTGTTAAGAAATTTCTCCTCCTCTTTAATGCAGAGATGCAAGCACTGCGCCACAAATCGCCGATTATCACCACTAAATTTTAAAAGTATTTGTCAGCTTATTAAATGACAGATTTTTTTTTAATTTAATAAGGCGAAGAAAACCATTAAAATTTAATGGTAACAATTGACCATTTGTGGCGCAGCGCTTGCATCCCTGTTAATAGTAATAAATTGTTCTCTTTTTATTTAATCATTTAAATACACCCAAACTCCGTCTATTGTGACAAAATTTTCCATTTTTCATGCAGAATTTTGCAATAAGTTCGCATTCGGAATCATGTTGTAAAGATAGAGATAGAACGAGAATATTTTGTTTTTAGTCTCTTTAACATTCAAATTACAGTTTATTTATAGCTGAAGCTAAATATTTCAATCATTTTGAAGCAATGTTTTGATTTGGCGTTTTATCTTTTAAAATTAAGGATATCCTCATTCGCAAAATTCCCTTTTCTTTTCCTTGGATACGTATGTGGATATACTTTTTTATTTGTGGCAAACTTAAATGGTTATCTCCTTTTACATTATCAGAATTATTTACCGTGTATTTTGCTAAAAATACCATGGCTTTTACAGTGTTTGCGAATATTGGGATAAGATTAATTTTGTTCGGAAAAAGAGCAAACATAATCTTCCATCCATTGTATATTTAAACGCACTTTTTGGTTAAATGTAACTTTCCGATTGCAGACAATGTTACTTTAACGAGCTAACTGCTGAAAAAATAAAATTCTGTAGTGACATACATTTTTTTTATTTTAACAACACATCAAAATTGTAAAAAAATAAATCTCCGAACAGCCTGTACAATTTTATACAGGCTCCAACTGAAATGATGGTCATAATTGTAAGTAGTGATGATGCCACGTCAAGACAAATGTTTTTGTATAGGAAACCAAGATCTCAATCTAATTATTGAAATAAAAATACATGGTATCTCATACCAAGCCGAACATGGATTTTAATTCATAAGTGTAACAAAAATTAAGAAATTTTAACAAAATCTTCATAACACTTGTTTTCTGTAAAACATCATGACACCAAGGGAAATAAATGATGGAATTGCACAGTAATTTAGTCAAAGACACGGTAGAACAATCAGCTACCTACCGAATATTACGCTTCTAGCTCACAAGGAGACCGCCAAACATGATGCGCACAGATTTTGATGATTTTAAAGTATGTTGTAGGGGTCATACCCCTAACTATTCAGGTCAAAGGTTTCCTTCAAATGGGCTTTAGTTTTCGAGAAATTTTGGTTAAAGTTCAGTATGCATTTCAAATACCCATTAGTTCGCATTCTCGAACGAGGTCTCCGTGGTGCGGAGCTAGAGCTCTGGGTTTGAGAGCCGGAGATGAGGGTTCTGTCCTCTCATATGACTTTTACCTTTTTTTAATAAATGTTACATATTTGTCGCGTAATAAGTTTAATGCAGAATTATGAATTCTGAATCTTTGAACTTTTTGATATTTTCCTAATAAAATCCATTTACATCTTCGAATTTTTCGTGAAAATTTACAGTTTTTGTGCAATTTTTATTCTAATATTTCTGTTGACGAAAATCCAAACTAATTTATGTCTTGATATCTCGTCTTTTTAAAATGATTATTGTTTACATTTATGTATATTTACTTATTCATTTATCGTATTTATGAAATAATGCATTTTTTTATTTGCATTTTCTATTTAAAAAAATTTAAATGATTAAGAAAATATTAACAAAATAATATATCCTTTTAATATTTGATTTGTTTTAAATATATTGAAATATGTTAACAGCTGAAATACTAAAATATTTATCATCACCGACATCGACATTTTTAGTTTATTAAATATGGAACTAATTGTGTGATACATATCGCAAAAATATTCTAAACAAATTCCGCATTAAAAATCTTCTTTAAATATATTTTTTTACGTAAATTGTTTTAACAATAGTGGAAGAATGTATAAGTAACATATTATATATTCTTTAAATACTTAAATTGTGATAAATATATTAAAAAATGCATCACAATTGAAAAAGAAATTATTTCAAACGTGATAATTGTCTGCAAAGGAAGCTAAACGAAATGGATAAAAAGAAAATTTTATTTATTCTGATATTACCGTTAAAGTCATTGCAGACGATTTTTTTTCTGATATTTTTTATATGTATTGTAATTTACAAACGATTTTTCATTTCTAGTTGAATTTTTCTGAATGGCATCGACTTGTTAGAATGAAAAAAAAAAAATTAATTGTAATTTATTATTTTTTATTTGTGCAAATCAAAAATGATGTTGAGTTTGAACTTTACAGTTAAATGTATTTAAAATAACATAAAAAAATATATATAACTGGCTAAAACTTGGATATAAGCGTTATTGCTTTAATATTTTATTACTCCTTTCAAGATATGTTTTTGGAATTATCTAATCATAAATACCTTTAGAAGATTTGAGATAAAAAAATATTTTGTACAAATTATAAGAAAATATAAATTTTCATTTAATATTTCATAAAGTTAAAAAAAGTATTATTTTAGAACGGTTATTAAAATATAAAGGGTAAATAATAAAAAAAATAAACAAAATCTAGACATAAATTAGTTTGGAATTTCGTCAATAGAAATATTAATTTCAAAACTGCACACAAAAAAAATTGTAAATTTTTACGAAAAATTCGAAAATGTAAATGGAATTTATTAAGAAAATATCAAAAAGTTCAAAGAAGCAGAATTCATAATTCTGCATAAAACTTGTAACGCGACAAATATATAAATTTTATTAAAAAAGGTAAAAAGTCGCAAAAGAGGACAGAACCCTCATCTCCGGCTCTCAAATCCAGAGCGCTAGCTCTACACCACGGAGACCTTGCTCAAGACCGTGAACTAATGGGTATTTGAAATGTATGCTGAACTTTAACCCGAAATTTCTCGAAAACTAAAGCCCATTTGAAGGAAACCTTTTACCTGAATAGTTAGGGGTATGACAACTACAACATACTTTAAAATCATCAAAATCTGTGCGCATCATGTTTGGCGGTCTCCTTGTCAGTGTTATTTAAACGTGAGTGATACCAGTGATATTCTAGTACTTCTTGTGATTTCATCAGATTTTGTAGAAAGTAAAGTAAGTCTGTTGAAGATTCCTCTAAAATATCTTTATTACTAGTGCAAATGCCCATACTAGGACGGTGGGTAGAAATCATGCTTTTCACTTAAAATTTGAAATAATTGATAAAAAATATTCATGTAACATCATCGAGAATAAGAGAAACTGGCATGAAACGTTAAGTTGAGGGGCTGGTTAATGCATGGTCCTCTGGGATTTTAACAACAAATTTGTAATTTGATGTAAATAAGATGAGGGGAAATTGCATATGTATATTTAGTAAAAGGAAACATAGATAATATATTGAATGCAATATCAGTACAAATAGTTTTTACTGACTGACTTGTACTCTAAGAAATATAAACATGTTTACGTACTATTCATCGACACTAAAGAAACCTTACCTGAAACGTTAAGTTCAGATTCTCTGGAATTTTAACAACAGATTTTTAATCTTGTGTAAATAAGATGACAGAACAGAAAATACACTGCTCAAAACAATTAAAGGATATTTGAAGTTTTATATAAAATAAAGATATAAACGAAATTTTTTTTGCCGAAAATAGAAGAAGAGAATCACAAATGCAAATTTTTCTTGTTTTCAAACTGTGGAGTATGCAAATTTTGAGTTCGACGTCAAAAACGTCGATTCAGCGGCAGCGAATGAAATTTGACTTTCAACTGGATAAAAGAGAATGAAGACAAGGATGATCGGCATTCAGTGATTGCTTTGTTTCGATGAGTACGATGTCTCAGCGAAGTCATTTGACAGAATCAGAAGCTTGGAGAATTGTTGGTAGGTTAGAAGGGTGCCAAACTCAAGCCGAAGTAGCGCAAGCCATTGGAGTGTCACAAAGTGTCATTTCCAGGATCTGGAACCGTTTTTTGGAAAGTGGATGTGCAGGCCGAAGACCAGGGCAAGGTCGTAGACGGGCAACAACGCCCAATGAAGATCGGTATTTAGCGTTAACAGCTCGGAGACACCGAAACATGAACGCTACTCTTCTCCAACAACACCTTCGCTCGGCTACAGGCACCACGATTTCAACTCAGACTGTCCGAAACCGGCTCCATGCTGTAGGTCTGTATGCTCGCCGACCGATGGTATGCGTTAGATTAACATCAAGGCATCGTCGCGACCGCAGGGAGTGGGCAACCGAGCATGTCAACTGGAGGAGAAATGAATGGAGCAATATTCTGTTTTCTGACGAGTCCCGTTTTTCTGTGCATCCGGATAATAGGCGTATTTTCATCTGGAGGGACCGTGGCAGTAGGAATAATCCTGCGTTCGTGCACGAAAGTGTCAGATTTGGCGGTGGAGGAGTGTTGGTGTATGGTGGCATCTCCATTGACGGGCGCACTGACCTCTACATCATTCGAGATGGAGCTCTGACTGGTCGCCGATATAGGGATGAGATCCTCAGACCTATTGTAGTCCCTTACGCTGCAGCAATCGGAGATAACTTCATTTTAATGGACGATAAGTGCAGGCCACATCGTGCAAACCTGGTGGAGGATTTCCTTTTCGAGGAAGGAATCGTTCGAATGGAATGGCCAGCGTGTTCTCCAGACATGAATCCAATCGAGCACGTTTGGGACGCTCTAGGAAGACGAGTTTCTGGTCGCCAACAACCCCCACAAACTCTCCAAGAACTGGAAAGAGCTCTTCTGGAAGAGTGGGGCAGAATACCCCAACTCGTCATTAATAGCCTCATTGAGTCCATGCCTCAAAGGTGTTCAACGTTGCTGGCCGCCCGTGGAAACCATACGCCCTACTGAAAATGATTTTCTTTGAAGAAAACACCTTTTCTTATTCTTTTTTTCTCATATACACAAATTGTGTTTTTTTCCTTTTGTACACAAATGCGCAATAAAATGCATTTTTTTCTGCCAAACATGTGTAATTTATTCTCATATAACCTACTATGTCTGTCGACCATGTATCAATCAGCTAAAAAGTTTCCCAGATACAAAATCCACCTAAAACTGCAATATCCTTTAATTGTTTTGAGCAGTGTAAATTACAGATCCTTCTTAATTAGTAAGATATAGTTCTTATTTGGGTACAGATGTCGCAGACACACAGGGGTATATTTTTGGTGCCAACATGGGGATTTTATGCCTGAGCTACCCGGTGAGTTTGGTGAGATTTTGCTTTGTATGGCAACCCGGTAGAGCAGTTTGTGTGTGTTTTATATTAAATTAAACATTGTTGTTTTATAATAAATTAATCAATGTGTGATAAAATAATGTGTGTGTGTTTATAATAAAAATTGTGTGTTTTTTTATAATAAAGTTGTGTGTTTATTAAAATAAACTGTTTTCATAATAAAATAAAACTAACATGCTGTTTTCTCAAGCTAGGCCTAACAGGTACCCGAAAACCAGATTTTTCGTCTGTAACATCCGTTCCCTAATTTGCGTTTTATTATGAAGTCTTAAATTTGTTATGGTATATTAGCCGGAGACAAACGCTGAACTATTTATAACATTTTAAGTGCAAACGTGTTAATTTTCCGTAATCGTTTCAAGCTTCTTTTTTTTTTTTTTTTTTTTTACCATAACACTACTCTTTATAATTTTTTTCCTGAAATCCTCTACTTTTCTGAATTTTTTATTAAAAATTAATTCATCTTGTGTATAATTTAGTTTTAAAAAAAAAAGCAATCGTTAACATGTAATCAGGGTATACAATCAAGATGAAGTAATCAATAAAGGCTCCATTTCTAATTTTTATAATTAACAATTGAAAAATCAGTGAAAATTACATATGTTGGCAAAATCATATCAATTTAGTTTTAGTTTTATCAATATAAAATACATTTCAAGCTAAGCATAGCGTCATTTCCTTTCACACGTACAAACATTTTTGCGCAAACTTTTCTGCGCAAACTTTTCACACGTACTATGTATACGTACTTTTATGCTTAATCACCATGCATTCAAATCTATTTAATTGTAATGAAAAAAAATGGCATGAATAAAGTTATAATGCGTACAGATAAAATAAACCCAATAGACGCTATTCTCGTGACGTCATTGTAAATATGAATTTCTATTCACTTATAAAAACAAAATAACATGTGAGAAATAGTTTTGCCGAAATTAACCTGCAAATTATAATATACATAAGCCACGTATCTGAATATTTTTATTATTTCTCTTTTCTCTGCAACCATGGAAGCAATCTATTGTTTCCCATCCATTGTTTGGATGACTTCATATCGGAATCAACACACTGTGTTTTATTATATTTAGATTATTACAGTTATGAAAGAAAATAAGAGTTCAACCTGATGTGAGACATGACGTATTTTTTACTGAGTAAGTGGATAGCGATCCTGCTTTCCTATACAACAATTTTGTCTCGACATGTATTATCATCCCTTACAATTTTGGTCATTATTTCTTATACATTTTTCATAAAAAGGAACATATTGGTAAGAAAAAGTATGCTTACTGGATACATCTGAGGTGGACGGTTGTACTTCGAAAGGTTGATTGTCGAAAGGAGGTTTGTATCCCACAATGTTGTCAGCCCCGCTGTATGAAATGTAATGTATGGGTGGGGATTCAATTATAGTTGAAATAAAAGCATCCATGGCGGCTCCGTCTATCTGCTCCGAAGAAGTGTTTGTCGAGAATGTAGCAATTAATGGAGAAGCAGTAGTTGTGGTAGTGGTGGTAGAAGTAGTAGTTGAGTTGCTGTCCTCTGGAACAGTGGACGGCAAGCTGACAGTCTGAAAAAATGTATGATTAACAGTATAATTGAAATATATTTGTAATGAAATTACACATCTATATCTTTCTTTGAACTAGTACATTGAATAAAACATTTTTGCGCTCGAGGGTTAAAGAACACTTTTTCGATTGCTTTAATTATTGTTTTATGAAAGTTATGATTGATATTTATTGAAATAAAGCTTCCAATTTTCATTTCATTTAATTAAATTATTGCGAAATTCTGAGGAAAAATAATAGTACGGAATGCAGGAAATGCTATATACATTTTCCCATTAAAACCCTGCTGCTATTATTGTGTTCGAATACCAGATCGCAACATCATAGTGCAGAGAAACTAACTTTAAATGAAGAGACAAGCAATCAGTGCAACACAGTCATGTGACCGATTGACATGATAGCACCCTAGCTCTGGAATAAGTTCGCGCTGGGATGTTCATTTCAAAATAAATGCCCTTTTAATGCGAGAAAGTGCTGAGAAATTCTACTAGTTAAGATACAGTTTTTTGAGGATTTAATGTGTTCCCTTCAATATGTAAAAAGTATTTTTTCTGTAAATATTTGTCTTGTAATATAAGTATAAAAAAATAATAAAATGACTCTTTATGTCTCAGAAATATACACACGAAAATTATACTGTATAATACAGTTAACAACACGAAGTATCATTTTTATTTTTGACTTTTTGAAATTCAAAAACGGCAATCCCACGTCTAAGCTATAAAAAATAACAATTATTATATGTATATATAACATGTGTCTTAAATATTCTAATTAATTGTTTACAAATACAGAAAATAACTTTAAAAATCGAAAAATTATTATTAATTCAATGTTCTTTATTTAATTAGAAGGTTTAATTAATCACAAACTTATACTTTCCTTTTAATGCAAATTTATAAGAAATACACAATTTGAATTTTTTATTCCTTTCTAATGATATTTTGATAAACCTTTATCATATCAAACATGATGATGATGATGATCATGATAATCATCATATATATTATTTCTGTTGTCAACATCCTTTTTTCTATGCATTTACAAAACACACAACAATGAATAAGGTATCATTCGATAGGTTGTTGAACTGGATTCTGACATAGTACACTCACATTTCGTTAAAACATTTTTTTAAATTAAAAATTGCACTTAATTAAAAACTAAATCAGCATTGTTTTCATAAATGAAATGAAAGGGTTTTCTTAAATCATTGTTACCACAAAAAATAAAAAATCCGCATTATATCGTACTCAACGATGATTATAAAAATATATAAATAGTACAAAAAATTATAAAGGGGGACGCCTCTCCTCGAGTTTATTTTACATTTATGATTAAAAAGCAAAATTCAAGTTCAAATGTCTAGAAGAAAAAGGCCCCATCGATCGATCGAAGCAATGATTTTTCCCGAGTATCCTAAAATATATGCTCTGTTATATTAAATTAAATTGTATTTTCATGTATTCAATTTATTTTTCTTTCTACCGTGTTTTTCCCGAAACGGATAACGTTGTAGCGTCGTTAAATTAAAAGGCTTGCTGGCGCAACATTAATTTTAATAACACTACTTCACAGTGCACAGATAATTTACAAAATAAAAGAAGCGACACGCATTGGTTTTCAGTTCGTGGGTTTTAAAGTTTTTTGGTTGTCAGGACGCCCGTCCTTCTGGGCAAAACTTCCCTTCCACGGCACTCGGGCAGTCGGTCTCTCTCGAAGACAGAAAAATTCTCCAGGCTGCTCTGCTCGGAGCTAGCAACAAAAACTACCCTCTGTAGCCTCTCAAAAATTGAGTATATACCGTAGATGAATTCCATGTACTTAAATGACTTAATAAGCGAGGTTATGCAGCTAAGGCGGCTTTACAAGTGGTTAAGTGATGTGAAACTTCTGGTCTCAAGTACTGCGAATTTATTGTGCAATAAAAGTCTGTATATAGTCAGATAAGAAGAAGCGAGATAAAATTTATATGCACTTGGTAAGTCTAATAGTCTCTTGAGAACCTTTACACGCGTACATCTGGAACCGATTTCCAGTTTCATTTTGAAGGAGGTAACACTTAACCGTCATCTTGTACACAACTTATTCTTACAATTAGTGAGTCAGACTTAAAGCTTTACAACGTCATCCTCTAATGCAGTTAAAATAAAATTGTTATTTCCCCCCCCCCTCGCGCGTGCCTTTTTATATCTTCGATCAGTTTTTACTGTAACTTTGATGAAATAAATGAGATGATATTTTGGCCAAGGCATACTATATAAAAAAGGTATACTCATTTACTTATAATGTGTGAAGTCGATCACAAGAGGGCACTATAACCTTTCTGACCAATCGTGCAAACCCTGTACCAAAACTGAAGTCTGACTCTGACTAATCAACTATCTGGGTAGGGTAGAAATCAGCAGGTTCAATGATAATTTGGGCAAGGTTTGTGCTAAACCCAGCTACGCTTTTGTGTGCGGTTTTTGGCGAAATGAATTGGCCTTTCTATAATTATGTTGGTTACGTCATGGCTTGACTAATATTGTTTGCAGCTATTTCTATCCTTAATTTTTCTGTAGAAATTTAAACCTGCATCTAAAAAATATTAGATATTGCTAAAAATGTTATTCTTCAGTGCGAAATCCTAGCACGAGTTCAGTGGTAATAATAATAATAATAATAATAATAATAAACAATGTTTTTAATGCGTCGATGTATTATCATGAACTTTAGTTCTCAAACATTCTTTTACATCAATTCTGAGTATTAAACTTTCTGTTTCTTTTATGACCTGTAACATTGCAGTCACTGGGGATGGCGACTATTTTTTAATTCTATCCTGCACCACCTTCTCAAAACAAAAATCTGTCAGATACAACTTAATGACATGTGCAAGAGAAATATACTAAAAAGTTTACTTTTTAAAAATAGTGGTGCGAGAAGAATATTAAAGTAGTCGCCAGTGACAGTCCTGTGTAAGTGCGTTTTACATAATTAAAATACAAAACTGTTAACAATTATACAAAAGTAATTTCCTTATTTGATAAACAAACAATACAAAAGTTTTAAAATGTTTTAATTTAAGAAAATCTAAGGTTTCTAAGATATAAAGAAATTTTCTAAATTTATGAAGTTAATTTAAGAAAATAACTCCATCCATCAAGTTAAGAGTTTTAAAACTAAGAAAAATATAAATAATATTGTTTTTTAGAAAATTTAGAATTTTTTCTATTTTTATCGTGAATAATTTTCACAATTTTTTTTAACTCATTGTTACCGGAAATTTAATATGAAATATGGATTTTAAAAAATAGAAGCTCTGGCCTTTTCTAAAAATCTTCGCTATATTGGTTTTGTGAACAGGTTTTTTTAACATTCTACATCTATAAATATCTTATAATGTATGGATTTAATATGAAATTGCTTAGTTTACAAGATATATGCCGTATATACGATATAAAAATAAGCCAGTATTCCCTTTTTTTTTTAAAAAAGCGTACATATATTTTACACGAAGGACACCTGGATAGCCACTCAGAAGACCGGTAATGATACATTAAAGCGTGCAACCCAGATCATTGCGAAAATTTTCGCGATGGCCTCGGTGCAACTCGGGGAACCTATTAGATGGCAAATGATCTTTAATGTTTATTATCAGATATTTCTTTCACAATGCAAATAACTCACTTTTGATACGAACGTAAAAAAAACAAACAAAAAACAAACAAACAAACAAACAAAACAAACAATCACCGGTAGTGATGAAATTCGTTCAGCCAATTACAGGACAGTATTGCCTCTGGTCGTCTTGACTATGTGCATATGTGAAATACGCCACCCGGAGACAAGATAATCAGTGTATTATTTATTGTAAAGCAGATATTTAGAGTCAATAATTACAATAAGATTTCCCAATTCAATAATAGTTGCATTTACATAAATTACAATAGTTACAATACATAAGTTACAATAGTTACAATTACATAAGTTACAATAGTTACAATTACATAAGTTACCATAATTACAAATACACGAGTTTTTACAATTACACAAGCATACATGGGAATACAAACTATACAAATGCGTGATACAGAGACTAGAGAAGCAAAAGTACTGATTATAAGAATCATTTAAGTGAAAAGCAAAAGAAAATTACAAATGTTTACATAAAATTAGAAATGTACAGACGCGCACGCCTCTCTCCCTTCAAAAAGGACCCCATATATTTCAATCACCAAATTTTCCACGAAAAAAAAAAATAACGGAAACAGCCATTTGACTGGAAATTGTCTTTTTTAAAATTTATGTTTAAAAGAAATAAGCTATAGGGGATTGTCATCATACTGAAATATATACCAAAATCTAAAATTTTCAAAATTTTATTTAAAAAAATTACAGCTCAAAGTAAAATTACAGCTAATTCAGCCAAGCAATTTTTGAGTTACGCTTAAAAGATTATCCGCGATGCAATCTGTTTTGCAACGATTGCAAATAAATTTAACATTAGGAGACTCCCAAACTTTAAACTTCCATAAACCCTAAACTTCTTGAAAGAATGACTTCCTTTTTGTTTTCCTAAAGTAAAACTTACCAAAAAATCCAAATTTGATATCAAAATTAGGTGCTCGTATTGAAAATTTCAGAGTTTGATACAATTTCAGAAGGAAGACGAACCTCTGAACGTATTTTTTTAAAACGTAAGTTGAAAAAAAAAATTATTTCCAGTAGAATGGCTATTTCCGTATTTCTTTATTACAATTTGAAGATGAAAATGTATAAGGCGTTCTCTTTTTTTGGTTTGCTGTACATAACGTAAAAAGCTGGTATTACAAACAATACTTGCACACAGAAACTGAAAGTATGTGCAAGGAAAAATATGTTGGCACTAAGTATTCAAGGCGTGCTTTTAACCAATGCCGTTTGGTGTATAAACATAAGTATGCTCGTGACTGTTCAATGATGTGTTAAATTGTCTTTTTTTATGATAGCATTTAAAGTGAAAAAGAAATTACATCCAATATCTTAGTTTTTAATCTGATATATTTAATTATTTGTTATGTATACTCTTCTTATGTGATACTTTTAAATTTTGCTCCATATTCAAATTTAAAGAGTTAGATAATTTCTTTTTTAAATAAAATCATCAATAAAATCCTTTTTTATATTATATTAAATATTCATAAAAATATCACAAATATTAACATCCTAATATTTAAAACTATGACATTAGGATGCTGATAAGCATATCTATATTAACCTGACAACCAACTGTTTGTTACCTTTTTTGTTGTCGATTTTTCATTAGATAACGATCACTTTCTTATTTTTGCATGCGATTAAAATCTGAGTGTCAAACTATTTAATGTTGTTATTTGAAAAAATAATTAGGATCTTTCAATAAATTATTAAACGCTCTAATTACATTATTCAACTTGAATGCATGAGACGTTATCGAGGTGAAAATGAGAAAAAAAAATAAATAAAAAAAAATTAATGGTATCGCAACAAAAGTTTCAATCGAAGGATATTGAAAGCGGAAGCTTTCTTTTTTGTCTCCTGCTCATCTTGCGATTAGTAAGTGAATGGCACAAATCATTAACTTTGATCTGCTTCAGCGAATACGTTTGGATAATTCTTTTCTTTCTTTCTTTTATTTTTATTCAACGTGAAAGCGTAAAAAGTATCAATCCGTTTTTCTGGGTCATCAGTAATTCTACTTTCGCTGCTTATGACAGCTGAGAAATGAACTCTGTCATTATTAATTTGTAATAAATAAAAAGGGCTATTACTTGACAAATACATATATTTTTTTATTTCCGGTTTTTCTCCGTAATCGGGGTTATTAGGCTCATAGTCCCGTAGTCGGGGTTTTGCCTTGAACGCGGGCGAGGCATTCCACAGCGATTATTGAAGGCGGTCGAATGTACACACGGCCACGTTCGTTTTCGAAGCTTAACCTCGACTATTGAGTACACACCGAAAAACTTTAAAATAAATGTTCATTAAGTAAAAGCATAGAAGTAGGAACTCTTAGTTCCTACTTCTATGAGTAAAAGTCATCAAAGATGAGTGGGAGGAGGAGAGGAAATTAGAGCCTAGAAAATATGCGATCGGACCGAAGCAGGTTCAAGACTACACATTGCCGTCAATAACCGCACGGAATTCCCCGTCCTTATTCGAGGCGGCAGACATTCTAACCAACTACGGATGACCCACCAGAAAATTTTAAAAGAAATATTCGTTAAGTAAAAGCCATCAAGGCAGGTACAAAATATGGCAGGCAATATTGCAACAAAAATGTCAAACGAAGGATATTAAAAGCGGAAGTTTTCTTTTTTCTCCTGCTCATCTTCCGATTAGTAAATGAATAACACAAATCATCAGATTTTGCTCTGCTTCAGCGACGTTTGAATTAGTGATGGGCATAACGATTATTTTGATTATTCGAATGAATCATTCGGGCATGTGCAGAAACATATCTGTCAAACTTCAAATTTTTTTTATTCAATTACTACCAGAAAATTTGAAAAAATAAAAAGAAGTTTCTGCAGAAACTTTTTTTTTTTTCCAAATTTTCTGGTAGTAATTGAATAAAAAAAATTTGAAGTTTGACAGATATGCTTCTGCGCATGCCCGAATGATTCATTCGAATAATCAAAATAATCGTTATGCCCATCACTAGTTTGAATACGTTTGGATAATTCTTTTTCTTTCTCTTCTTTCTCTTTTTTCCATTCAGTCCATTCAAAAGTATCAGTCCTTTTTCTCGGTCATCAGTTAATTCTACTTTCACTGTTTATGACAGCTGAAAAAAAACCTCTGTAATGTTAAGGCTAAAAGAGTACTTTTAATATCATTGTAGTTGTACATTATTGCAGAAAAGAATGCTGTGTTAAAATCCTGAATAACTAACAATCTTTCCAGATGAAAACAAAAATCTATATATAAAAAAAATATCATTAAAATTTCTTGTTAATTTTATAACATTTCTTAAAGTTGGAATAAAGTAAGATTTATTAAGATTTAATAAAGTAAAACTAAATTTTTATAGCGAATAAAGAAAATTTTCAAAAAAGTACATGAATGGAAACCAAAGGTGCAATTATTTTATGTGAAAACAAAAAATAAAGTAGTAATTACAGCCTACATGTGCAATGCATGTTCCTGGCAGTAAACAAAAAATGCCAAATGTACCACAGTATTTCATAATTGAATTTTAAATAAGTTTCTGATGAATGTTATTCTGGGACTATATTGTTATTTTGAGAAGTTTTAACCAGACAGATAATAAAGTCCAAACTATCTATCAGTTTCAATATTTTTAATGAATACTTCTAACTGCCAAAGTTAAAACAGTTCAAAAGCACAGAAATATATTACAAGTAGTTTACTATATTAAATGCACGCTCAGTGTTGCCAGTGGGCTACTTTTTTTAATTCAATTTTCTTGATTGCCACCAGGTTTTTGAGAAAGTAAAATTTGTCTAATTTAATGACAGATTAAATAAAGGAAAAATAAGGCAATTTATACTATTTCAAAAAAGTGGTGCCAATCAAGCAATCTGAATTTTAAAAAAGTAGCCTACTGGCAACACTGAGCACGCTACGAAATGTTTCAGTTCATGACTTATCGTTCAAATCAATCAATAATTGTTTCTGAGGCCAGATTAAATAATATATAGTATCCCAAATTAGTCGTCAGACAACGAATTTCTTAACCTTTCCTTTATGTTTCTTAGCTTTGGAAATGTTCTCTTACACTGTACTCGAGTAACTGATAGTATGCAGATGACTATTATATTGTCACCAAAATATCACAAATATTAACATCCTAATATTTAAAACTATGACAGTAACTGTATAACAGTATTAGTCTGCGATTTAAAAATTTGTTGTTGTGAGTTGCAAATAAATTTGGGTTTTATGAGCTTGATAGTACCTTTATAGTTCATATTTAGCCTCAACTGATCATTAACTGTTCCTGAAAGTCAAATATGAATATCGGAGAAGTTTTATGTTGTTTTATGCTTTATGATGTCGAAGAAATGAGAGTAGCAGTTATGTAACATCTTCAGATTAAATATACAAGAGAACAGATAAGTAAGTAAAAGTTGTTATAATAAATAGTAAAACATTTATCTCTATCACTATTATTAGAAATACTTAGGTGGCTAATTTTAGAGCTGTGTAATTTCTTTAAAGTATTTTAATAACGCTATGTTGCACATACATAAAAAAAAGTATCCTGGTGACGGTATGTATGTCCGGAGATGTTATGTATACCCTTAGTAAAATTGAAGATTAAATTTTCAAAAATAATTCTATTCCATTATACAGTTTATCTTAGTTTTTACCTATTTTATCAAACATTAAAACATTTTTCTACATAAAAAACATGTCGACGTTATTTAAAATGAATTAATTCCTTCCGAACTGGAGAAGTCAGCCTTAAAAACAGACTGTTGATGGTGTTAAAAATCCATATCTGTTGTTAAATGTTCATAGAAATCTTAAAAAACGTTAAAAAATATTTTCGCCACCTTCTTTCTCGGGCAACCTCAGTTTACTGTTGTTTGTCTCCATCGACAACTATTTTATTAAGAAGTTTTCCCAGTCATTCCTCCTAAAATCAATAGGCAGCGCAATCTGTTATCGATTGTCGTGTACAACATGTCGTTGCATGTTTCTGAATCCACCGCAGTAATCTCAATATCTTCACGCAACAGCGCGTAATTTAGAATATTGTAACTTGCTAGCTTCTTGAAGTCCTTAAAATTAATTTTTATTGGGTATTTATTGTTTAGTTGGGCTATTGCTGTAATGTCTTTGTTTAACCTTATATCTCTTTCATGCATTTTGATTCTATTATTCTATTTTCCGTTTAGTCATACCTATATATGCACTTTCCCCTCTTTCGCTATTTTTGAAATTTATTTTATGTATCCCTGGTGTCGTTAACTGGTTGATTTTTACTTTCTTCTATCTATAATAGAAGAAAGTATTGTAATCGAATTTTTTTTCGGCTTCCGGTTTTCGACAGATTTACACATTTTAGGGGTCAGATCTTCCAAAAAACATGTTTTTACAAAATGTCTGTCTGTCCGAATGTATGTCCACTTTGTATCATCGAAAAGTATATGAAGTTATGCTTCAAAGTGAACCAAATTTCATTTATAGGTTTTTGGTGATGGCCAGCAGGTCCACTTGAATTTGGGAATATTACGACGAAAGGAGGCGCTGTGATAGCGATTTTTGTTCAATTTTCACTATTGTATCATCGAAAAGTGTATGAAGTTATGTAGATAATTGAACCAAATTTTTTGTTTATGTTTTTGATTATGGCCCAATAGAATTTGATGGTATTGCGCCGGAAGGGGGCGCTGTGATAGCCATTGTGAGGACTGAGCATGCCTGTTCTTGCTCTAGTAGCGCCCCCTTCTGGAAAAACAAAAGAGCGCGGCAGTAGAACTTGGAATGTCGGCGGCTAAGAATGTCGTCTGTCATACGAGAAACCAGAATAGGTTATGAAAATAGCCGCAAATGTTATCGGTCATGAATATTGAAAAATATGATTAATCCTTGATGTTTATTACATGTCGTGTAATGTATCTGTCCTTGTCATCTTTATGTCATCTGTACGTCGTCTTATTAAACTTGTGTTCGTCGTTAGAAAGGCCTGTTTAATTAAAACACTCCCACATTCAGAAGAGTCTTTACAGTGGTGTCAGAATTAAAAGAATGAATAACAGGCTGTATTACTTAATTAGTGATTGAAAGATTATAGTGAAATATTTAGGATAACTTATATAGAGGTAAGGTACATTTTTTTTATTTAAGCATGGCTGATCAACTGACTAAGCTTAGAAAACCTATAGGCGTAATAAAAGCATCTATTATCTCTATTGTTAAAAAGATCGAAGATGCATGGGTTTTGGAATCACCGAATTTTGACGAAATTGAAGAAAATTTAGCTCATGCCTAAATTTTCGATCATGCCTAAATTTTATCGTTAATTAATGATGAGGATGAAATCGAAAAAGACGCAAAAGCCACCATTGAATATCATGAAAAAATAACTTTATGGAAATTTAGAATAAACAAGAAATTGAAAAATAATAGCAAAAATGAAATTTTCCCCCTAACTCACGTCGATAATACGCATGCAGAAGTAGTTTCGCAATCTGTTAAACTCCCTACCTTAAAGATTGAGAAATTTTACGGCGAAATAAGTAAATTTCAAAATTTTTGGAACTCATTCAAAATAGCAGTCCATGATAATGATTCACTGTCAAATATTGAAAAAATGAGCTATTTACAAAGTTATTTAGGCAGTAGCGCGTATATTTCCATCTCTGGGTTTGCGTTATCAGATAAAAATTATTTGGAAGCTATCCAAATTCTGAAACAACAATTTGGTCGAAAAGATCTCATTGTCACGGCACACATAAATACATTATTATCTTTGAAACCCGTATTAAAAACAAATGATGTAATAGCTCTACGAAAGTTATTTGATACTATTCAATCCCAAATAAGAAGTCTCAGGTCTTTGGATATTGAATCAAATGGATTTGATAACCTGTTGACACCTTTAATTCTTAAATCCCTGCCAAATAATCTTTCATTAGAATATAATAAGCAATGTATAAAAAATTTTAGTGACTCACAATCAAGCATTGATGATTTGTTATTATTTATTCGTACCGAAATAGAGTCGAGAGAAAAACAAAATTATTTAACTGGTAATTTAGATAACCCAAGGTCAAAACAATCATATAATAATGACTCGCCTGCATTTCGTAGACAAACGTTCGCTAGTGACAGAATTAATTCTGAAGTATCTCATATTTTAGCCACCGCTGAAACGGTTTTGTATATTTTGTATATTTTGTTCGAGTAATAGTCATTCGACTGAGGAGTGCAATAAATTACCCGTTGAGCAGAAAATAGCTAAATTAAGAGCTCAAGGGCGCTGTTTTTTATGCTTAAAAAGAGGTAAACACGTCGCTAAAGATTGTACCATAAAAAATAAAAAATGCACTAATTGCGGTAGATACCATAATGTTACGATATGTAGTTATTTATTTGGCAATGCCAATAAAGTTGAGAGGGAAGATAATTCGAATGCAAATGAAAAAGCGCTCACTGCTAGAGTCAAATCGGATGAGATTTTTAATTTGAAAACACCGCGAAAAGAAACGAAATTAATTGAAACATTACCGACAGTAGATATCGAATGTGGTAATAACATATTACATGGCGTAGTAGTTAGTGGAACCCAAATTTCTATAATAAAGACTGATTGTGTACCCGAATACTTTAAAAATACTTGTGGTACTATAATATTGCAATCTGTATTCGGGCACCAATTGAAAGCTCCTTTAATAAATATTCCATTGAGTATTGCAGTTGATAAATTAAACCCCAAGATATATCCTAATATTATGATAACATGTGCCGTGGTTGATAATTTAATTCATGATTTATTACTTTCTCTTGATACATATAATGAATTAAATAATTTGAATAAATATAATGAAAATGAAAAGGCATTAAATTGTAATGTTGACGCGATAAGTGACAATAGGAAAGAAACCAACACTGTAGATCTGTCTGTTTCAATTTTAGACCATGTGTCAGTTGAAAATGCGAATGCAAACAAGAACATTGACCACACACCTGCCGACGACCCTGATACTTTTATAACTGATTCAGAAAAATCTAAATGGCAACAAAAAAACGATTCTTCGTTAAATCAATGTTGGATTGATGCCAAAAATAAATGCAACAATTATTTTGTTCTGGATAACCTTTTATATTTCATCGAGATAAATTGTTGGGCGAAACGGTACACCAATTGCTCGTACCCGAGTCACGTAGGAAATAATTGTTAGAACTCGCACATTCCAGTTCTTGGGGTGGTCATCTAAGAATAAGAAAACTGTACAGCGGTTGAAATATTCATTCTTTTGGCCGAAAATTAAAAAAGATGTTAACGAATTTTGTGAACAGTGCCTATCATGCCAGCTCCGAGCAAAACCAAATAAGTTTGATAACACACCTATAACTGCGGTTACTCGTCCTGACGAGGCAATGCAAATTGTAAACATGGACATAATCGGCCCAATTGAACCACCTAGTGGAGGATACAAGTATGTACTCTCCGTAGTAGATCAGTGTACTCGTTGGCCGGAAGCGGTCTGTTTAAGAAATATATCTGCTAAATCTACATGCAATGCCCTTTTACAGATCTTTAGTAGAAAAGGGATTCAAAAATTAATTGCGAGCGATCAGGGCCGGAATTTTACTTCTGATCTCACACAAGAATTTATGAAACGTTTAGGAACTGCTCCACGTTTCTCTGTACCTGGATGCGCACAATCTAATGGTTTAGTCGAAAGATGGAACGCTGTTCTTAAAGGAATAATATACCATACAATAAGGGAAAATTCCGGAAACTGGCACAAGCACACATGCCTTTCCTTTTGTGGGCATACAGGGAAGTACCGAACGCCACAACCAATGTTAGTCCATTCCAAATGTTATATGGTAGACGTCCGACTGGCCCCCTCTCCATATTGAAATCATCATGGACCAATGAAAAACCTTTGCCATGCGGTCAATTAGGCTCAGTTACAAATTATTTAAATGATTTGAAAATAAAATTGGAAAAGGCAGCCGAACACGCCGGAATATCCTGCATAGATAAACAGCGAGCTTACGCCTATTACCACAATAGACGAGCTAATCACAAAGAATTTAAGCCCAATGATCAAGTTATTGTTTTGATTCCTGACAGCAGTCACAAAGTATTTGCTAGGTGGACAGCACTATACTCGAAAAGAAATCTCCGTATAGTTATTTGGTACAGTTACCAGACAACAGTGTCAAACATTTGCACGCCAACAAAATCCGAGAATTAAGAGCCCAAACTACACACATAGGAGTAATATACGATGCCGATATAGATTTAGGCGAAATCGAGAATATCCTCAGAATTGACAAAGAAAATCCTACTATAATCGATAAACAATTGCAGCTAAAACATTTATCACATGAAGAGAAGAAACAACTATCCGACCTGTTACGTAAACATCCAAACCTACAGTCTGGAATTCTAAAAATTGCCAATGTAGGTGAACATTACATTAGATTGAAACCGGGCAGCTAACCAAAACGTCAGAGACCTTATCGAATTCCTGAGGCACTCAAAAATGAAGTTGACCGACAAATTGAAGAATTACTTGAGTTAGGTCTCATTGAACATTCCGAGAGCGAATATGCGCATCCAATTGTTTGTGTATCTAAAAAGGACTCGTCAGTACAACTCTACGTCGATTATAGATATTTGAATTCCCAAACCGAGATCGATTCATTCCCAATGACTAATGCAACCGATCTTATATATAAAGTAGCTCCGGCGAAATTCATTAGCCTGTTGGATTTACTTAAAGGATACTGGCAGATCCGTCTAAACAAAGAATGCAAACATCTCACGTCCCTTGTCACACACCGTGGACAGTACGCTTTTGTAGTCATGTCTTTTGGGCTACGCAGCGCCGCAGCCACTTTTCAGAGATCCATGAATCGTATTTTAATCCAACATAAAGCCTATGCAGAAACATACATCGATGATGTTGGGATTTTTTCCCATATTTGGCTGGATCACCTTAAGCACCTAGATGTAGTACTAACTACCCTCGAAGAAGCCAATTTTACAGTGAATTTTAAGAAATGTGTATGCGCACGGCCTCAGATAAAATTTCTAGGTCATGTGGTAGGATCCGGTATACATGCACCCGATCCCGACAAAGTATCAGCGATACAAATCTTAGAAGTTCCCAAGTCAAAGAAAGATGTCAGAAGCATATTAGGTCTTTTATCTTATTACCGATCCTATGTTCCTTCATTCTCAGACATAGCTCGTCCATTGATTGAACTTACCAAGAAACGTGCCCCTAATGAAGTTACTTGGTCTGAGGATTGTGACAAAGCCTTTTTTGAGTTGAAACAGGCAATCAGTAAATCACCCATCTGTTATTCCCCGAACTTTCAGAAACCATTTATTATACACGCAGATGCTTCTTCGTATGCGATAGGCGCTTGTCTATCTCAAAAAGATGAAAATGAACAAGAGCACCCCATTGCTTTTACAAGTAAAAAGCTCTCCAAATGCCAAGAGGGTTATGCTACCATAGAAAAGCTGTTATCTTCGCCCTGAAAAAGTTCGAACAGTATATTTATGGTTCGCAGGTAACTGTGGTGAGTGACCATAATCCTTTAAAATTCCTCACAGACTGTGCACCTCAAAGTGCGCGCCTTCAAAGATGGGCTCTTGCACTGCAGCGTTTTCAAGCCCAAATAACGTATCGACGTGGGAAACTCCACGCGAATGCTGACTCTCTAAGTAGGCTACATGCCTCACACTGGACTTAAAGAAAAAACTTTGAACATTCTCTTTTTTTTTCTGTGTTACAAGTTTGAACTTAAGAACTTTAACTTTATCCTAGAACTTTAAAATATTAGTATTAGTGTTATAGTGTATTCTATTTGTTTATTTTCTTTGATATTCCTTAAATGTTTGAATTTTTTTTTGTATTAATATGCTTTACTTGTTTATTTAGATATTTACTAGATATTGATTTGTCTCAAAAGACTAAATCAAATTCTCGAAAGGGGGAGGTGTGAGGACTGCGCATGCCTTTTCTTGCTCTAATAGCGCCCCCTTCTGGAAAAACAAAAGAGCGCGGAAGTAGAACTTGGAATGTCGGCGGCTAAGAACGTCATCTGTCATATGAGAAACCAGAATAGGTTATGAAAATGGCCGCAAATGTTATCGGTCATGAATATTGAAAAATATGATTAATCCTTGATGTTTATTACATGTCGTGTAATGTACCTGTCCTTGTCATCTTTATGTCATCTGTACGTCGTCTTATTAAACTCGTGTTCGTCGTTAGAAAGGCCTGTTTAATTAAAACACTCCCACATTCAGAAGAGTCTTTACAGCCATTAAAATATTTCAAATTCAAAAAGATGTACAAAAAAATTAGAAATCCTAAAAATCTTTTGCGTTAAATGTTCGGCCTTGATCAAAGGATTATAGAGCATTTTTTGTTTTGCCTCTATCTTAAAAAATGGTTGAGATATAGCAGTTTGAAATTTTAGGGTGGCTGACAATTTGAAACAATACAGCAGGATTCCTCTATAATCGGGTTTAATTTATGAGTTTTAGTGAACATGGTTTATGCAAATTTTCTTTCGTTGTTGTAACCATTGTTTCGACTTTTACATGCTTAACACTATATATTCATATTCCCCAACGTGAAATTCTATCGAAGCTTGGCGATAATTGGCGAAATATCGCCAAATTTGGTGACAAAAATAAGTTATAACGTGTTTAAACGTGCTAAAATGAACGGAACTATAGTTAATGTGAAGGAAATGCAGTTATTAGCAATAGTTACGTTCATTTTAGCACGCTTAAACACGCTGCTGCTTCCTAAAGTCTCCTAGTGACGTGATGGAATGCAGTTACTTAACTCTCTAATTTTAATATTTTACTATGAGCGCAGCTTTACAACACTTTTATTTTTACATATATTGTATAATTTGATGTATTTTATAATATATGTAAAAAAGAAAGTGTTGAACGAATGCGCTCATATAAATAATTGAGGTAAAATTGGGAGAAATTGCGTATTTTCCATCAAAAACTACGAATAATTCGAACTTTGAACTCGTGTAAATCACATAAATCCGAACAAAAGGCAAAAACTATTGTTAAAATTGTACAGGATAAACCTTCTAATATTAAAAAGTGAAATAATTAAGCCAGTTTAACAAAATCGAAATTTTGTCTTATTTTATGGGCCGAAAACACGGCTTGTGGACCCTGATCCTTTACGAACTCAATTCCGTTTTTGAGTGCAGTTTCCTCGAAGATTAAAAGGTTATTTACGAAACTTGGAATAAATATCCCTATTACCCTAGACCCCTCTATGTTCAAATTAATCAGGACATACATTGAAGAAATCAATCAGTTAACGATATCAAGGATATATAAAATGAATTCCAATAATAGCGAAGGAAAGGAATATAGGCATAATCAAACGCGTAATAAAAGATAGAATCAAAGAGCAGGAAAGCGATATAAGGTTAAATAACGCCAGTACAGTATTAGCCCGACTAAACAATAAATCCCCAATAAAAATGCATTGTAACGACGTGAAAAAGCTTTCAAATTATAGTAACCTAAATTACGCATTGCTGCGGGAAGCTATTGAGATTACTACGGGGGATTCAGAGATTTGGAATGACATGTTTCAAGCCGCAATCGATAAGAGATGGCTCTGCCTGAAATAATGCTTTTATTTATTTTTTTATTTTATGAAATTTTAAATGAAAAATTATCATTTTTTGTACAATTTTTACAAAATATGTTTCACGTCAAATCTTCCAAATGTATTTTTACCAAACGTAATTTTTAATGTTTCCCATATACATTTTTCTGTAAAGTTTACAGATTACATTTCACGTCAAATCTTCCAAATATATTTTTACTAAACGTAATTTTTTAATGTTTCCCCATATACATTTTTCTGTAAAGTTTACAGATTACATTTCGAGATATTTTTTCATTCTAACAAATAAAAACACTGTCGATGTCAGACTTAAAAATTTAGTCAACTGGAAAATACATTTTTTTAAAAATAAAATTAAATATATTTTTTATACAAAACAAACAAACAAAAAATTCATTTTTGAGGAAAAAAAATAATATATATATATATATATATATATATATATATATATATATATATATATATATGTATAAACGGTAACAATAATAGTAAGTTTTAAAAAGATGTCATGCCTAGGCATAAATTAGTTCATAAATTAGGACATTCGTCAACAGAAATATCAATTTAAAAATTTCAGAAAAAAATGTAAAATTGCAAGAAAAATTAATAAATGTAAATTTAATGTTTTAAGAAAATATCAAAAAGTTCAAGGCTGCAGAATGCATAACTGTGCTTAAAACTTGTAACGTGTCAAAAATATAATATTAATTAAAAAAGAAAAAAGTCACAAGGTAGGATCGAACCTTCCACCTCTTCAGAAGCGTACACTCTACCACGAAGTCCTCGAACCGAAGTTACGGGGTACTTGAAACACATGCTGAATTTTAATACCCAATTTCTCAAAAACTAAAGCCCATTTGAAGGAAACCTTTGGCCTAAATAGTTAGGGGTATGACCTCTACAACATACTTTAAAGTCATCAAAATCTGTTGTTCGGTCTTGGTGGTCCCCTTTGTCAGTTTGAAAATTTTCAACTCGTATGATTTCAATATCAATTAGTTTGATTGAAGTAAAAATAATACTGTATAATTAAGCATAAACTTGCACTGCTGCTTCTTCTGACCTAACAGCTGACTGTGTAAACAAACTATCTATGGCATACGGAACCAATTAGATGCAATAATCGTGCTTTCATCTAGCGTTTGTTTAGCTCGGGTAAGCTTATTGGGGAAATATATCTTCAGGTTTAGTTGGTAATGTATTGAAGATAGCGAATTGCGCTAAGAGGCAAATATGTTCATTTTTAAATGTAGTTTCTAAATATATAAGAGAAAGTTAGCAGATTTCCAATTTATGTGCGCGATAGTCTTTCACAAAATATGAGAAAAATGTTCTGCTACATTTTAATGAAATTACATTTTTTGCCAGCGATATGTTCTGGTACTTGGGTTTGAATGACCAACCGCAGATTTATCGAATTATTAGATTCAAAGATTCAATAACTTTTCTGAATCTTTACATGCATGTGAATAAAAACAATACAATAAACATAGTTTAATATATTGCAGATTAGTGTAATACACAAAAAAGGATGGAAATATACTGTTATCTAGGCACGATATATTATTATTTTTATTACTATTATTATTATTACTGTTATTATTAGATGTAGTACTAGTAATAGTATGACGATAATGTAAATACTGATGTCATAACTTTAGAAATTTCTTCATTTATATTTTTCCTCTCGGGCAGATTTTTAAATTAGCATTCACCTGATTTTCCCGAAACCAAATCATGTTCTAAAATATCAAGCCATTTATTGTTCTTATATCTGGTATTATTCGTATGGTCAATAAAGCTTTTAAAAAACAGCAGTTTTATTTAAGATTAATTAACAACTGATACAGCAAGTGCCATTGCAACAGATTATTAAAACTTTACAAAATATGACAAAAAAGTTTCGCTAAATTTTAGCATGAAACTCCAAATTTATGAGAACGATATGTTCTGTTGACATGGTTTGAGTGACCAACAGCAGATTTATCGTATTATTAGCTTCAAAGATTCAACAGCTTTACTGAATATTTATTCGCACATGAATAAAAGCATTGTTATAAAAACAATGTAATAAAATTCAATGCAATATAAAAGATAGGATGTGCACCATTACGCATGCATAATACATTATTATTGCTACTAGTAGTAGGAGTAGTATGAGTTTAGACAAAGTGTAATTACAGTCTAATAACTTTAGAAAGCCTTTCAACCAAGGTGTTTTTGTTCTCGCACATATTCTTAAATTAGCATTCACCTAATTTTCACGAAACCAAACCATGTTCTAAAATATCAAGTTAATTATTGTTTTTATATCTGATATTATTTCCTTTGGTCAATAAAGTTTTAAAACAGCATTCTTATTTAAAGACTACCAAGTATAACAATTGTTTGCTAAAATCTTACGAAATATGACAAATAAGTTCTGCTACATCTTCAGCGTGAAAGTACAATTTTTGCTATTGAAATGTTCTGGTGACACGGCTTGAATGACCAGCAGCAGATATATCAAATTATTAGCGTCAAAAATTCAACACCTTTTCTGTATTTTGCAAGCACGTGAATAAAAACAATTTCATGTAATGCAGTTAAGTGCCATGCATAAGAAAGATAGGAAATGTGATTACATATGCATGGTATATTATTATTATTAGTAGTAATAGTTATTGTAGTACTAGTAAACATTGTAGTAGCTACAATAGTAGTAGCATGGAGATAATATAAATATTGACTACATACTTTAGAAAGCGCTTCATTCAAGCTATTTTTACTCTCAGGTTGATTTTTAAATTAACATTCACCTAATTCTCACGAAACCAAATCATGTTCTACAATATCAAGTTAATTATTGTTCTTACATCTGATATTATTTGTATAGCTAGTAAAACTTTAAAACAGCGTTCTTGTTTAATGAGTACCAAGCATGACAACTGATTATCACAACCTGACAAAAAAGTACTGCTACATATTCAACGTGAAATTACAATTTTTTCCGTCATACGTTCTGGTGACATGGTCTGAACCACTAATAGCAAATTTATCGAATTATTAGCTTCAAAGATTCAACCACTTTTCTGAATATTTATCCGTACAGTACATGAATGAAAATAATTTATTAAAAACAATTTATAGTAATGCGTTTCAGAGTAATATAAAAAAAAAATAGGGGAGTGCACCATTACCCACGCATATTATTATTATTATTATTATTATTATTATTACTATTATTATTATAGACATAATGTAATTACTGGGTAATAAATTCAGGAAGCCCGTCATTCAAGGCGTTTTTTTTCCTCGCGCAGATTTTTAAATTAGCATTCACCTAATTCTCACGAAACGAAATCATGTTCTAAAATATCAAGTTAATTATTGTTTTTGCATTTGATATTGTTGGCTTGGTCAGTAAAGCTTAATGTTTGGTAGTCTTTAAATAAGACTACCAAGCATTGCAGATGATCATTACAACCTTACAAAATATGACAAATAAGTTCTGCTACATTTTCAGCGTGAAATTACAATTTTTGCCATCGATATGTTCTGGTGACACGGTTCGAGTGACCAGTATAGCAGATTTATCGAATTATTAGCTTCAAAGATTCAACAACTTTTCTTAGTTTTTACACGCACGTGCGATCTAGTGCAAGTCTCTATCATGTTTCGGTCATGGTTCATGTAGAGCAAATGTTTAAGTGGGTTGTCGACAATAATTGTATTTGTGAAAGCGGAACATGACAAAATTACAGGGTGGGAAATTTTATGGCTTGGATTTTATTTAATCTCTTTTGCACCCAAATACTTGGAATGAATTCAATATGTTATGTGAGTTAGAGAGTCTCGTTTGAAGACTTACTCATACTTATATTAAGCTGGTCAGTAAAGCGATATTAATAGTTACAAATTTTAATTACATCATTTCACTTTGTGGATATTAAGGTATCCTTCAAAAACGTTGAGGGGACAGTGAATGTTCAAAATCACAAAATTAGACTAAAAAATCGATTATATTTTTTATTTATTTATTTATTTATTTATTTATTTATTTTGGGGGGGGGGATTATGAAACTAAATGCTCAAATTCATCTGATGCAAAGAAGAATTTTTTCAATATTACGCTTCTTTGCAGAGATATAAGCTTTTATATTTCTAAACAAACTATATATTTAAACACTTCTTTATAGTACTTAAAATGCTGTTTTCTCAAAATTGAAAATTCCGCACATTTCTAAATTTTGAAACATCCCAAATAATCAGTTTCTTTTGAAATTTATATTGTATATACTCTATGCAATAATAAATAAATGTTGGCATAAAAGGATGCATTTCAGCGATATTTTAGTTTTGAAATTTAATTTATGTCCATATGGAAATATATAACTACTTTTTTAGAAAAAAAACAAAGCATAGTTATAAAAGTATTTTTTATCTTTTATACATTCAGTGAGCTTTTACAATTCAGGCCAACTTCCATTTTATACATAAAAACTATCTCTTAAATAAATATTGTCATATTTTATTCAAAAGAAATGCACATACAGCAATTTTTTATCGTATTAAAATATTTAAAATGCAAGAACTAAAAATATTTTTAGTATTATAATTTCAAATTGTATACGTAAGTATTTTAGCCTGCTCTTAACAACTCTGCCGAATTTATAGTGAATCCATTAAAAATTTAATTTTCAGAGTGCACTGTTGCCTTAAAAAAAACTTCCTTTTTTTTTATTATATTTTATATTAAATTATTATTAAATACTTTGAAAAAAATATTAAGGAAACTAAAACTGTAACACAAATAAGGTGAAAATATAAACAATTTAATACTGGTTCAAAATTTGAAAAACAAAAGACAAAAGATATATTAACAATTTCTCAATTTTATATTGAGAATAGAGGTTTATCTAGAAAACAAACTATAAAAACGATGCTTGTACTTTTTGTGTTTGAAGAGTTACGTTATGAACAGCACAGCAGATACCTAAAAAAATCATTAAAATTCTTTAGATATTTTAAGTTTAATAAATGATTAATAAATAACTTCGTAAATTAGTTGATTTAAAATCATAAACATAAAACCTTAATAAACATCTTTTCATATTCCCTTAAAATTTTTAAAATATTAATGTAAAATTTTAAAATATTTCCTGCTCAAATTATTTTTTGTGTTAGGTTATATATTTTATGTATTAGGTTATTTTTCTGTGTTAGGTATAACAAATGCTGGAAGAAAAAAAAATGATTTTGAGAAAAATACAAAAATTGTTTTTAGTTACTCTAAAATTAACTGTAAACAACAGTAAAATAAGCAGTAATACACTACCACGCATGAGCGGCAGTGTATTATTGTTTATTTTGTTTATTTTACTGTTCATTACTGTTAATTTTACGGTATAATATTGGCAGCTGGGATGACAGTATTATGCTGTAAAATCAAAAAAAAAAATTTTGCAGTGTATAAAATTCTAAATATTATGAAATTCTATTCGCGATATTATGAAATCCTAAATGACTTTGATTTGTTAGTCCATTTTTAGACATTTTACTCTAATTTATAAACACTGTCTTGGGAAGATACTTTAATATTTTATTGAAATAAAATAAGTGATGATCTTTGTTGATAATGAATTTGCGAACAACAAAAAAAAAAAAGTATTTGAATATATTTAGGAGCTAAAAAGAAAGATTACCTTCTACAGCTAATTGATAAATTCATTTAAAATGTTTTTTAAATCTCAGTCAAAAATAAACAGAAAAAAATCTAGGAAAAACAATTAATTGGTTTATATATTGTTTTACAAAAAATTTCAATTTGAATATTGATATATAAAAAATTATATACAGTACACTCCCGATAATTCGAACTTATGTTAGCGCGGAAGGACATTTTCTTTCTTCTGTTTTTCAGAATCTGATAAGTTGAACTTTTTTCTCGGTTCCAGTATGTTCAGATTAACGAGCATCAAGATCAACTGTGCAATCGACGTGAAGAAAAAATGATGCGCTAATATATTTTGATTGCCATACTGTCGCAGATAAAAACGAAAACAGGGTTCAGTCAAATGTTATTATATTTCAAATAAAGTGGAGAGTCAAAATACGTCCATTAGAATTAACTTTTAAATATACACTAAAAACACTTTTTATTTTGCTTAAAAGACGTCAACATAAACATTAAAGATGTTAAAATTTAAAATTTACATGTTTCGATTTGTTCATCAAATCGTCATCAGAATATACTCAAACCACAAATACAATGTACATAAAAAAACGAGAGATTAAATTAATTAAAAACCAGAGAGGAATACCGCCTTATCAAGATTAAGTAATAGAGAGAGCATCAACATCCTATTTTAATGAAGCTAAATTGATTTATAGTTCCAGTTTTTATTTTCAACTTTTTGTGAGGGAATCTATTGAAATTTATTTAAGAAGCTCGAAAGCATGTAATGATACGTTGTCATTTAATATTCCGAAGATTTGGGTTGAGTGGTTGAATAATAGTGGGATGCGGCCTGTAGATGGATCTAAGAGCGGTGTTAAACTTAAAAGTATAGAGGGCGTTGTTCCTTCTTTCACATAGTGACTGTTCAGACTCTCTGGCTTTTAATTAATTTAATCTCTCGTTTTTTATGTACATTGTATTTGTGGTTTGTGTATATTCTGATGACGATTTGATGAACAAATCGAAACATGTAAATTTTAAATTTTAACATCTTTAATGTTTATGTTGACGTCTTTTAAGCAAAATAAAAAGTGTTTCAGGGTTCAGTCTTCATATTAAAATGTTAACAAGCTTAGAAAATAAAAATGTTCTTTCAATGTATCCCCAATGTAAAATAATTGAACCAATGCATTCTAAGTCGGGTCCAGTCAGTCAAAAAAAGAACAAAAAAAAAGTTATCCCTGCTGTTTTCTCACCAAATAAACGCACAGTAAACAAAAATAGCCATTCGATTGAAAATTGTGTCTTAATTTAATGTATGTTAAAAAATAAGCTTAGGGGACAGTCTTTATTATTTTTTTTAATTTTCATATTTAACGCCTCTACAAATAGTTTTCGGATAACAGTTTTATATTATACATATATATATATATATATTTTTTTTTTTGCATAATTATTTTGCAATTTTGAAATAAATGTTTGAAAAAAAAATGTACTGTAACCTATAAAAAATTTAAAAGAAATTAATGCCTAGAATACACATTCGAAATTAAGGCTCATACAAGTAATAAGTATCATAAGTATGCAAGTAAGGCTCCTAAGTATACAAGTAAAAATAGTTTTTATAAAAGTGCTGTTTTATGAGCATTCAAAGTTTATCTGAAAAACCACACCTAATTTCACGATTGCAGTTCATATTATACCAAAAAATTACAATACATTAATTTGGCGTGAGCCCCGATTATAGAAAAATCACCACAATGATTTACGCTTGCTACAAAGCATTAACTAGCGAATTTATTAAAAGAGACTAGAATTTTTATTGTGTTTTTTTTTTTTTAAGATATAGCAACAGGAAAGAATAAACAAGAACGAAAAATGATGCGTCAAGCTTAGATTATGAAACACTTTCCAACAAATTCAGTATATATTATAATAAAAGTTACCTAATAAGGTAAAGGATGATGTCTAAGTAAGCAAGGTCAAGGTCAAACCGGAAGGGGAGGTCTACCTTTCGGCTTAAGCGTCTAAATAAGCAATTTGTAAAACGCGTAACACATTTGAAAACCTAATTTCAGCGATTTCCATCAGAAAACGGAAATGTACTGGAAATGTTTTGTGCAGCCCTGTATATGATTAAATAGTTTCGTATATATACTATACATAGCATGCTAAAATTTTGTTTAATTAGGAAACGCATAGAACAGTTGAAAATTTCCTTTTAGCAATTTCCGTCAGTAAACGGAAATGTACTGGAGATGTTTTGTGCAGCCTCTTATATTACATATAGAATTTATAAACATGAAATAATATTCAAAAAAATTTATTAAATTTAAAAACGCATACAACAACTGAAAACGCACTTTTCATCATTTATTGTCCATTGACAGTACTGCATAAATGCAACCGAATTCTTTTGTATGTCCCTGTAAATGAACGACAAATGCTATGCACACCGTATTATATAGTAAGCATTTTGCACTTCACCTCAGTGATACATATCAAATTCAATGTGTTTGAAATAGTGTTTTATCATTAAAATACACCGCAAACGATTTTTTGAAATAGACCGTAATGTAAAGGTTATTTTGAGCGTGTCTGTAAATGAGCGAAGAATGCTATGCACATCGTATTATATAGTAAGCATTTTGCACTTCACCTCAATGATACACATCAAATTAAATGTGTTTGAAATAGGGTTTTATCCTTAAAATACACCGCAAACGATTTTTCGAAATAGACCGTAATGTAACGGAATTATTTTGAACGTGTCTGTAAATTAACGATAAATGCTATGCACACCGTATTCTATAGTAAGCATCTTGCAGTGCACCTCATATATACACGGTATATCTGAATTGATGGTCAGAAATGTAAGGGGTGATAGAACTCGACAAGACAAACAACTTTCATAATACAAGTTGGGGTCGAACCGCAAGCGGCGAGATGCTAGAGGGCACTTTTTTGGAGTGATGGAACGGCACGTTTCTGATAATCCGTTATTTGGCAGCTGATCGTCGGCAGAGATGCAGCAATATTCGAGTGCATGATGCGAATCATGCCCAATATAAAACAATCTTTGTGCACGGGACGGCCAATGACAATGCCACTGAAGCGGGTGGTAAGACTGTACTGTACAAGGAGCGATATCCATACAGGTCAGTTCCCAATCGAGGAACATTTCAACGCTTGTAAAAGCAGCTCGTAGAGACGGGCTCGTACTTCGACTAATTAACCATACCGATCCGATACAGTATAGAATAGACCTGTACACTTACACGCATACACTCGTATATACAGGGTGTATCTGAATTGATAATCAGAAATGTAGAGGGTGATAGAACTAGATAAAACAAAAAACTTTATCGATACAAATTGGTGTCGGAAAGCAAGCGGCGAGACGCTAAAGGGTGCTTGAGTGGTCACAATGGATGAGACACTAAAGACGAATAAAGACAAAGAATCTTTATTGATCAAACGTTTACAACAAATGCTCAAATGAGCGACAACTGGCATACAGGCGTCACATCGGCGACGGAGTGAATCGCGTACTATTTGGAAGATACCTGACATTTCACGAACGTTTGTAACTTCAGCGGTAATTTGAGCGAATAGGTCTGGTGACTGGATGAGAGTCTGGTAGACGGTTCCTTTAGCTGTCCCCAGTGGAAAAAGCCCAAGCAGGACAGATCGTCAAAATGGGAAGCCAAGAGGCGGGACCACCGCGGCCAATGCAACTGGCGCTCCGTCAATGTGCTGGCGCTCCGTCGTGCAGGAACCACATAATCGCTTGGTGGATTTCTGGTACGACTCCTAGTAAACCAGGAAGCATCTGCTGAAGGAATGTGAAGTACTTCTGTCCGTCTAGAGAAGCAGGATGAAGATACGGGTCAATTAACTAATCGTGAATGCCAAAATATTCACGGAAAATCTTTGCTGATGGTATTTCGCGCGAGTAGCACATGGATTGACCGTGGCCCACACATGGCTGTTATGCTTATTAAATATGGCATCACATGTGAACAATGTCTCTTCCATAAACAGGATAGATGCTGCAAACTGTGAGTGCAGTAACCTCTATTACAGGAATAAGCGCCCAAATGTAACACGTTGCAGTAAATCCGTTTTATTTAGGCCTCGACTTCTTGAAAATAGTAGGGATGTAACCTTTCATCACGAAACACACCCAAATGGCTGACAGCTTTTGTACGAGCTATTGGGTGCATGCTTGTTCAGGTTGACCTTCTACTTCATCATGAATGGCCTCTATGATATTTATCGCTATGATGCTCCTTGTTTGACGAGCAACTCGGGTCGGTAAGTTTCGAGTCCGTCTCTACGAGTTCCCTGTGCAAGCATTGAAATGTTCTCCGATCGGGAAACGCTCTGTTTAGATATCGCTCCTGGTACATTCTTATCACTACCGTGGCATTGCCGCTGACTATCCCATACACAAAGTGCACATCAGCAGCCTTCTCTACATTCGAATATTGCTGCATCTCTGCCGACGATCAGAATCCAAATAACGGATTATCCGACACGCAACGTTTCATCCACTCTAGACAAAGTGCCCTCTAGCGTCTCTCCCCTTGCTGTCCGAATCCAACTTCTATTGTGAAAGTTGTTTGTTTTGTGGAGTTCTATTACCCCTTAGATTATTTCTGACCATCAATTCAGATACATCCTGTACATATCAATTTCAATATGCTTGAAATAGTGTATCATCATTAAAATGCACCGCAAATGATTTTTTTCCATAATTGTAATGTAACGGAATTATTTTGATTGTCCCTGTTTACGGGCGATAAATGCTACACACTTCATTTTCAGTATTGAACATGCCATAGTAAACCTCAATAACATATATCCATTTAATGGAAATCCGAGTATATTTATGCGAGTTACAGTACGGGCAGACAGACAGACGGCAGGCAGACAGACACCATTTATATGTTATTTGCATTTTTAGTGTTTATAATATATTTCATTGTTGCAGCTTCAGCCAGTTCGCACAGTTTAGCAAATGTGGTTTGGCGCATAAATTAATTCCATTGTTTTATTGCAACTCTTATGCTGTTGTAATCATGAAGAATATTTGGCGATATATTACCTGTTCCCGGCTAATGGAAAAATATCTTAAAATTAATTTATAAATTAAATTCTAAAATTATTAATTTTCATTTGAAACACACCATTGTACATAATTTTTATAATTATAACGTATCGGGAAGTGAGTTAAAAATAGATTCCAAAATTCCATTTTTACATACATTAACCAAGTTAAATTAAATAAAAGAGTGTAAAAACTAACCCGCATTGCAGTTTCTTTTGTAACTATAAAAAAAAAAAAATAACCAGTGAACCCGTGCGAGGATTTCGCACTGCAATCTAATATGTTTTATCAATATGTACTATTTTTTAAAAGCAGATTTAAACTTCTAAAGAAAAAAATAAGGATTAAAAATATCTGAAAACAACATTAGTCACGTCAGAATATCATCTCATTAATTCCATCAAAGCTACAGTAAAAACTGATCAACAGGCAGGATAAAAAAAATAATAACCGTATTTTAATTGTATTAGAAGATAACGCCATTTGCTTCGGGAAAAACACGGGACAAGGAAAAATAAATTGAATACATATAAAATGCAATTTAATTTAATATAACAAAGCATACATTTTAGACTAATATAGCTGCTTCGATCAATCGTGTCTTTTTCTTCTAAACATATGAATTTGAATTTTGCTTTTTAATCATAAATATACAAGTTGGAAATTGTACGTCAAACGTGAAAAATGAGGTGCGTTCGTACTATAACTAGTTTCAGTGAAATGAATTATATCTTGTTATTATGATGTGATTAATTTCCGTAATAAAATAAGTACATTTTAAGTTGGCAAATTTTATCATTTATTGACATTTACTGAAAATTCCAATGGGAAACTTAAGCCTACCTTTGAAAATTTCAGAACTTGAAATCCATATTTAGACTTTCTTCCATTTAATATGTATTTCTCCGGAAACATCTATCCAAAAACTGTCGGTAGATTATAGGATTGCTATAATTAAGCAAGTTTAGTATACAAATTCGGTTTTTAAATTCAGTAATACGGAAATAATATGACTCCATTTTAAATAGGACGTAATCACCATGACAACCTAGTATAATTACCTGTCATGTGATATCATTGAATTAATTACGTATGATAGGATTTAATAGAATGATACACTGCAAAAAATAATTGTTGATTTTGCAGTATAAAACTGGCACCCAGCTGCCAGTATTATACCGTAAAATTAACAGTATTAAACAGTAAAATAAGCAGTAATACGCTGCCGTGCAAGCAGTAATACGCTACCGCGCATGCGCGGTAGCGTATTACTCCTTGCACGGCAGCGTATTACTGCTTATTTTACAGGTATAATACTGGCAGCTGGGTGCCAGTTTTATATTGCAAAATCAACAATTATTTTTTGCAGTGTACATCTCGGTCGCTTGACTTTTAATCGTCGGAAGATGCTATAACAAAGAAGTACCAATTAAACAAAAATTAAAATTACTTAATAAATATTTTTATTAATATCTTTTTAAGTTTTTATTCGATTTTCATAAAATTTAAAATGACTCGACAAAATTCTGCAAAGATTATATATATTATATTTCAAATCATTTGGTTGGGTAGTTTTTGCGCTGTTACATGCGGACAGACGGACAGACAGACAGACGGACCAGACTTACAGACGGACCAGACGATGACCATAGGTGCTACGTAGTGTTTATATAATTACGAACGCACCTAAACATAAATATCTAAAAAATAATCTCTGCCCATGCAGAGACGTCCCACTTGAGAAAAACTTTGCATTTCATTTACGAGAATATGCTGATTTAATTTTTAATTAACTGTATTTTTTAATCAAATACATGTTTTAATGAAATGCGAATGTACTATGTTCAAAAACCTTTCGAAGGATACCTCACTCATTGTTGTGCGTTTTGTAAATTCATAGAAAAAGGGGTGTTGACAAGAGAAATAATATATATGATTTAAAATAAGGTGCATCTATTATTTATTTATTTATTCATTTATTTATTGCAACAACTGTTTTCTAGCAACATTCATGTACATTTTAAAGAATATCATAGAACAATTATCAACTAAACAAATTATTTATAATTTTGTTATATATATAATTATACTGCAAAATAATTTATTTTTTAGCATTTTAAAATAATTCATTTAATTATATTATAAAAATATAATTTTATATAAATCTATACTAATAAAAGAAAGTTTCGCTCTGTGTGTCTCTCTCTCTGAGTGTGTGTGTGTGTGTGTGTTGGTGATGGCTAGGAAAAGTTAGCGCACCTAGAAGTCTGTAAATTTAGATTTAGGCACTCCAAACCCTCTCCTGGTATACCTGAGCCTCAGAATTTTAAAATTTTGAAAATTAAAGTAGTTATTAATTAAAAACTGATCAAAGATCACAAAAAAAGAGTCATTATTCCGAAGCTAGCTGGCGCGTGCTCAGAAACCAATATCCGTATCTTCCGGAATAGAAGAAAGAAAACACAAGACATCCCGTTTTTTTTTTAAAGTTTTTCTAAATTCGCCATGGGCAAACGGCTAGAAATACGGAAAAACCGTCTACATATTCTGAAAGAACATACTTTTACGTCTTAAACGATCTGGTTGGTTTGAAAAAAAATTACATTTAACTCTTTCAAAAAAAATAATCAAGAACCATCGAATTCGTGTTTTTTATTTTCTTCCGTTTTCCGAGCCTTGCATCCACCGGAATACTAAAGATACGGAAAAATAAAGGTCACCAAATTAAAGAACTGACTTTGCCCTTTTCAAAGCCACCTTTGTTTTTAAAAAATACAAAAATTAACCCTTCAAAAAAGTTTATTTTCTGTATGCCGTTTTGCGATTTTTGCGATTTTGGCAATTTTTTAAAATTTACATCGGCGATTCAAAGAAAGGTACGAAGAACTAAAAATACCAGACAATATCTACATTTATTCTTTTTTCGACATCTGTATTTGTTTTCAAAAAATATGAATATTAACTCTTCAAAAAAATTCGTGCGCAGGACTTTCTTTTGCGAATTCCGATTTTCTGTGATACATAAAATCTGGCATCGGCTTTCTAAAATAACCAAACAAAAAGCAAACACACCTAAAGACATCTACGTTCTATCGGGTTTAGTCAGAAACCTTTAGTTAAAAAAAACCACGTTAACCCTTTCGAAAACGTTTTTTACCGTAAGTCAATTTCGCTTTTTTAACTATTTCTCCTATCTTTAAACATCCGAATTGGCGTTTATAAACAAGATACAAAAAACTAAAAATATCGCGCCTAATCTATATTCCTTTGTTTTTTAAAATCTGGTATCCGTTTTTAAAAATTTTAATTTTAACCCTCCGAAAAAATCCTTTCCAAAGCTCACTCACGCGATTTTCATTTTTCGGTCCAGATTTAAAAATCGGCATTGACTCGGGAAATGCAAGTACGGACAAACAGTAGACTCCAGATCATAGATACGTTCATTTTCTTCAAAATGCACCGTTGGGTTTTAAAAAATATCTACATTAACCCTTTCGAAACCGATCGTTTACGTAACCAGCTTTCCGCTATTTTGGCAATGTTTACCTGTGGTTAAATTTCAATTCTACTAGGAAATTTGGTTGAGATGCAAAGGCCTCTTCCAAAACAGACTGCGCCCCCTGGCGGTGGAAGGTGGAACTATAGGAGTATCTCTGGTTCTATGTGCCCGATTACGACGAGGTTTGGCTCATTCAACTTGATATCAATAGCCTTAAATATTTTAGTAGCACTTTCGACCGCCAGGATGCGCTTTCCGATCTTGGGAATTTACGAGCCCGATTACGACGGGGTTTGCCTCATTCGACTTGATTTCGACAGTCTTACAGATTTCAGTCATATTCGTTTAGAACAGATGATTAATATCTCGGGCGCGGGCAACGCCGGGCAAGTTATCTAGTATGTAATAATTTGTAAAAAAAAAAAAATAAAAAAAAAAATAAAAATAAAAATAAAATATATAAAAATAATAAACTTCATTTATCTTATAAACGAAAAAGTTTTTTCAACTATGAAGGAACGAATGTACCAATTTCCTTTTAGTGTTTTATAATTCTTTGTTTGTAAAACATATTTGTTAAACATAAAAACGTTTACTTGAGAATTCTTACACTGCAAAAAAAAAATTGTTGATTTTACAGTATAATACTGGCACCCTAGCTGCCAGTATTATACAGTAAAATCAACAATTTTTTTTTCAGTGTAGCATCTGAAAAACCTATATTCCGGGTTGAGAAAACTAATTAATACACTATAGAAACTACTCGAAAACGTTTCCGAAAATCAGTCGCTACAAAAGAAAATTTGTTTTTATAAACGCCTTTTTAAATCTCGAAAATATATTGGTTTCTGGGGTTTCTAAAAATAAGAAACGGGTTTTGGAATCGTTAGAAACTCGGAACAGGTTATTGTATATTTTCATTCGTTGTTACATTATGTTTTGCGATATTGGGTCAGGTACCCTTTGAGCTCACAAAAAACAAGAAAAAAAATGTCATCTAAGAATTGCAGTTACTGCATAACTAATTGACTTTTAATTACAAAATTTAAAGTACATATTAATAAAGGTTTATTTTCTCAAAGTTTTCAAAAAGGTACACTTACATATAAAGTTTTTTTAATTTATTTTAAAATATAATACACTTTTTACGAAAGAATCTTTCTTGCATGCATTGCGCGCATGATTTTTCATGTTTAAATTGCTAAAACCAGCCAATTTTTTTTAAAAATCAGTACAGATATAATGTGTTCTTAATATGACCTACAAGGAAAAAAATAAAATAAAATGTGCAGTTCCAGAGAATTTTTTTTTTAAAGAAACTCGAAATATCGAGTTTTTCTTTTATACAAAAGTAGTCGTGAATTCTAAACTTCTTATTTGAGAAACATAGTAATAGTTCATTTTGTGCATCTATGCGGATAATACATTCACTAAAAATTTCATGAAATTATAACTAACCATTTTTCAGAAATCGTGCGCGCATTGACCAAAATCGCCGTTTCGAGAAAATTGGCTTTAAAGATCAAATTATCCCTTGATCATATAAAAAGACATCAAACTATTTTATACATAACTTCTTTTCTAAGGTGATTTTTTGCATGGGGTTTATTTTGAAATGTTCTTAAAAAATCATATTTAATTGTATTTATGATATATGTATTTATATTGCATTACTATAATTGTATTTTTAATCATATTTAATTATAAGCTATTAAATTTTTTTTCGAATTTTTTACACTTTAAAAGGTACCTGACCCGTTAAGAAACATCTGCTTTTTTTTTTTTTTTTTTTTTTTTTTTTTTTTACAATATACCATGCAAAAAAAAAAAAAAAAAAAAAAAATGCTGATTTTACAGTATAATTAACAGTAATAAACAATAAATTAAGCAGTAATACGCTACCGCGCAACACTTTTTTTCGCAGTGTATAATCCGCATACTGCAGCGTATTACTGCTTATTTTACTGTTTATTACTGTTAATCTTATGGTATAATACTGGCAGTTGTGATGGCAGTATTATACTGTAAAATCAGAAAATTTTTTTGCAGTGTAATAAATGCAATGGAATCTTTAAAATGTTTCGAAAAATATATATCTTTGAAACATTTTTGCGTTATTTGCAGATAATCTTTAGAGAATTTCCTTGGTTAAACAGAATCATTTAAAAATTGACAACCTGTAAAGTAAAAAGAAATGTTAAATGCGGAAAAAAGAATGACATAAAATTTTAAGTGACATTGATATCTTTATGAGCTTTAAGAAATCTGTGGAAAAGAGGAAATATCTTCCAGTGTTGGAGGAAGTAAGTGCATCGATGATCACTCTTTTGTTTTTCCACTTAATTGGTATTAAAATGAACAAATATTATTTCCTGTTCAAAAAGTGGAAAACTTGGTTGGAACTATTTTTTTTATTTGTGTCATTTTAATATTAAAACTGTAGAATTAATTTATACCAGCGGACCTCTTTTTTGATCACTCTTTTGTTTTTCTACTTAATTGGTATTAAAATGAACAAATATTATTTCCTGTTCAAAAAATGGAAAACTTGGTTCGAACTATTTTTTTTATTTGTGTCATTTTATTATTAAAACTGTAGAATTAATTTATACCAGCGGACCTCTCTTTTGATCACTCTTTTGTTTTTCTACTTAATTGGTATTAAAATGAACAAATATTATTTCCTGTTCAAAAAGTGGAAAACTTGGTTCGAACTATTTTTTTTATTTGTGTCATTTTATTATTAAAACTGTAGAATTAATTTGTACCAGCGGACCTCTCTTTTGTTTTTCTACTTAATTGGTACATCCGAATTGGCGTTTATAAACAAGATACAAAAAACTAAAAATATCGCGCCTAATCTATATTCCTTTGTTTTTTAAAATCTGGTATCCGTTTTTAAAAATTTTAATTTTAACCCTCCGAAAAAATCCTTTCCAAAGCTCACTCACGCGATTTTCATTTTTCGGTCCAGATTTAAAAATCGGCATTGACTCGGGAAATGCAAGTACGGACAAACAGTAGACTCCAGATCATAGATACGTTCATTTTCTTCAAAATGCACCGTTGGGTTTTAAAAAATATCTACATTAACCCTTTCGAAACCGATCGTTTACGTAACCAGCTTTCCGCTATTTTGGCAATGTTTACCTGTGGTTAAATTTCAATTCTACTAGGAAATTTGTTTGAGATGCAAAGGCCTCTTCCAAAACAGACTGCGCCCCCTGGCGGTGGAAGGTGGAACTATAGGAGTATCTCTGGTTCTATGTGCCCGATTACGACGAGGTTTGGCTCATTCAACTTGATATCAATAGCCTTAAATATTTTAGTAGCACTTTCGACCGCCAGGATGCGCTTTCCGATCTTGGGAATTTACGAGCCCGATTACGACGGGGTTTGCCTCATTCGACTTGATTTCGACAGTCTTACAGATTTCAGTCATATTCGTTTAGAACAGATGATTAATATCTCGGGCGCGGGCAACGCCGGGCAAGTTATCTAGTATGTAATAATTTGTAAAAAAAAAAAAATAAAAAAAAAAATAAAAATAAAAATAAAATATATAAAAATAATAAACTTCATTTATCTTATAAACGAAAAAGTTTTTTCAACTATGAAGGAACGAATGTACCAATTTCCTTTTAGTGTTTTATAATTCTTTGTTTGTAAAACATATTTGTTAAACATAAAAACGTTTACTTGAGAATTCTTACACTGCAAAAAAAAAATTGTTGATTTTACAGTATAATACTGGCACCCTAGCTGCCAGTATTATACAGTAAAATCAACAATTTTTTTTTCAGTGTAGCATCTGAAAAACCTATATTCCGGGTTGAGAAAACTAATTAATACACTATAGAAACTACTCGAAAACGTTTCCGAAAATCAGTCGCTACAAAAGAAAATTTGTTTTTATAAACGCCTTTTTAAATCTCGAAAATATATTGGTTTCTGGGGTTTCTAAAAATAAGAAACGGGTTTTGGAATCGTTAGAAACTCGGAACAGGTTATTGTATATTTTCATTCGTTGTTACATTATGTTTTGCGATATTGGGTCAGGTACCCTTTGAGCTCACAAAAAACAAGAAAAAAAATGTCATCTAAGAATTGCAGTTACTGCATAACTAATTGACTTTTAATTACAAAATTTAAAGTACATATTAATAAAGGTTTATTTTCTCAAAGTTTTCAAAAAGGTACACTTACATATAAAGTTTTTTTAATTTATTTTAAAATATAATACACTTTTTACGAAAGAATCTTTCTTGCATGCATTGCGCGCATGATTTTTCATGTTTAAATTGCTAAAACCAGCCAATTTTTTTTAAAAATCAGTACAGATATAATGTGTTCTTAATATGACCTACAAGGAAAAAAATAAAATAAAATGTGCAGTTCCAGAGAATTTTTTTTTTAAAGAAACTCGAAATATCGAGTTTTTCTTTTATACAAAAGTAGTCGTGAATTCTAAACTTCTTATTTGAGAAACATAGTAATAGTTCATTTTGTGCATCTATGCGGATAATACATTCACTAAAAATTTCATGAAATTATAACTAACCATTTTTCAGAAATCGTGCGCGCATTGACCAAAATCGCCGTTTCGAGAAAATTGGCTTTAAAGATCAAATTATCCCTTGATCATATAAAAAGACATCAAACTATTTTATACATAACTTCTTTTCTAAGGTGATTTTTTGCATGGGGTTTATTTTGAAATGTTCTTAAAAAATCATATTTAATTGTATTTATGATATATGTATTTATATTGCATTACTATAATTGTATTTTTAATCATATTTAATTATAAGCTATTAAATTTTTTTTCGAATTTTTTACACTTTAAAAGGTACCTGACCCGTTAAGAAACATCTGCTTTTTTTTTTTTTTTTTTTTTTTTTTTTTTACAATATACCATGCAAAAAAAAAAAAAAAAAAAATGCTGATTTTACAGTATAATTAACAGTAATAAACAATAAATTAAGCAGTAATACGCTACCGCGCAACACTTTTTTTCGCAGTGTATAATCCGCATACTGCAGCGTATTACTGCTTATTTTACTGTTTATTACTGTTAACCTTATGGTATAATACTGGCAGTTGTGATGGCAGTATTATACTGTAAAATCAGAAAATTTTTTTGCAGTGTAATAAATGCAATGGAATCTTTAAAATGTTTCGAAAAATATATATCTTTGAAACATTTTTGCGTTATTTGCAGATAATCTTTAGAGAATTTCCTTGGTTAAACAGAATCATTTAAAAATTGACAACCTGTAAAGTAAAAAGAAATGTTAAATGCGGAAAAAAGAATGACATAAAATTTTAAGTGACATTGATATCTTTATGAGCTTTAAGAAATCTGTGGAAAAGAGGAAATATCTTCCAGTGTTGGAGGAAGTAAGTGCATCGATGATCACTCTTTTGTTTTTCCACTTAATTGGTATTAAAATGAACAAATATTATTTCCTGTTCAAAAAGTGGAAAACTTGGTTGGAACTATTTTTTTTATTTGTGTCATTTTAATATTAAAACTGTAGAATTAATTTATACCAGCGGACCTCTTTTTTGATCACTCTTTTGTTTTTCTACTTAATTGGTATTAAAATGAACAAATATTATTTCCTGTTCAAAAAATGGAAAACTTGGTTCGAACTATTTTTTTTATTTGTGTCATTTTATTATTAAAACTGTAGAATTAATTTATACCAGCGGACCTCTCTTTTGATCACTCTTTTGTTTTTCTACTTAATTGGTATTAAAATGAACAAATATTATTTCCTGTTCAAAAAGTGGAAAACTTGGTTCGAACTATTTTTTTTATTTGTGTCATTTTATTATTAAAACTGTAGAATTAATTTGTACCAGCGGACCTCTCTTTTGTTTTTCTACTTAATTGGTATTAAAATGAACAAATATTATTTCTTGTTCAAAAAGTAGAAAACTTGGTTCGAACTATTTTTTTTTTTATCTGTGTCATTTTATTATTAAAACTGTAGAATTAATTTATACCAGCGGACCTCTCTTTTGACCACTCTTTTGTTTTTCTACTTAATTGGTATTAAAATGAACAAATATTATTTCCTGTTCAAAAGTGGAAAACTTGGTTCGAACTATTTTTTTTATTTGTGTCATTTTAATATTAAAACTGTAGAATTAATTTGAACCAGCGGACCCCTCTTTTGTTTTTCTACTTATTTGGTATTAAAATGAACAAATATTATTTCCGGTTCAAAAAGTGGAAAACTTGGTTCGAACTATTTTTTTTATTTGTGTCATTTTATTATTAAAACTGTAGAATTAATTTATACCAGCGGGCCTCTCTTTTGATCGCTCTTTTGTTTTTTTCTACTTAATTGGTATTGAAATGAACAAATATTATTTCCTGTTCAAAAAGTGGAAAACTTGGTTCAAACAATTTTTTTTTTTTGTGTGTGTGTATCATTTTAATATTAAAACTGTAGAATTAATTTATACCAGCGACCCGTGCGAGGATTTCGCACTGTTGCCCAGTATTTTTTAGATGCAAGTTTAAAATTCTAAAGAAAAATTAAGGAAAAAAAATCTGCAAAGAACATTAGTCAAGCCAAAATATCATCTGATTTATTCCATCAAAGTTGCAGTAAAATCTGGGTAAAGATAGCAAAAGGCACGCGCGAGGAAAAAAAAATAACAATTGTTATTTTAGCTGCATTAGTGGATGACGTCATCCGGTTCAGGAAAAACACGGGACAAAGGAAAATAAATTGAAAACATATAAAATAGACTTTACTTTAATGTAACAAAGCATACATTTTAGAATATACGTAAAATACAACTACTTCGATCGATCGATGACATATTTTTCTCCTATGCATTTGAATTTGAATTTTGCTTTTTAATCATAAATATAAAATCAGCCCGTGCAACAATGTCCCACTTTACATTTTTTGTACTATTTATTTTTTATAATCATTGTTGAGCACGGTACAATGCGGTACTTCATTTTTGTGACAACATTGATTTGAGAAAAACCTTTCATTTCATGTATGAAAACAATGCTGATTTATTTTTAATTAACTACAAATTTTAAACAAAAAACATGTTTTAACGAAATGTGAGTGCACTATCTCAAAAGCCGGTTTAGAAACCTTTCGAATGATACTTCATTCATTGTTGTGTGTTTTGTAAATGCATAGAAAAAGGGATGTTGACAACAGAAATAATATATATGATACTAAAATACTTATACCACTCATTATTCATACATTCTAAATCATACTGATATATTTCTTGCTGATTCATATTATCGGTAAGATTTTTCAATATTTTTTCCAGAGAGTTTTAATATTTTCTTATTGCCGTAAACTGTTATAATGGTTACCACGCTTTCAAAATACCTGCTTCTATTTCTTGTTAAAATACTCACATGTGTTTAGCAGACTTTTAAAAAAGTAATTCATATCAGATTTTTAACCGACTTAAAAAAAGGAGGAGGTTATCAATTCGACCCGTATGTATGTATTATGTTGTTCACGCATAACTCTCGTAAATGTGCATAGATTTTGATAATTTTAATTTTGTTTGAAAGAGTAAGGGTCCAAGGTGCCCATTTCAATTTCGTCAAAATCTGATCATTAGAACAAATTATTTTATTCAAATTTCCATTATTTTGATAATTTAATTTATATTTCAAGAAGTCCATTATTTGAATTGTTGCCAATTTGTAAAATAGCGCACATAATAATATTCCCTTTCAATTAAAAAACGTATTTACACGTGACTATCAAAAACAGAACTTATTGTAATAACTTAATAATATATATTGTATATATTGTATATATTGTATATAATATATTGTATATAATATATTGTAATAATATTGTATAACTTAAGTAATTCATATTAGATTTTGTTTTGTTCATTCAATATGCGTGATAATAAGCATTTCCGCAAACACAAAATAGCACATTTACAGATTTCAATAATAAAAACAAACTATTTTTACAGAGGCTTTTTTTTTTATAGATAACTATTTTCAAAACGCAACCCTGTATCTTAAAAGTATATCAAAATTTTGGACAATTGGCCAACTTTGACGAAAATTAAATCCCGGAAAGTAACAAAAAACCCTGTTATAATGGTCCTGTTTTTATTTCTTATTAGCATACTGAATAACTCACATACTCACTTACTCAAATATGTTTGCCAGACTAAAAAAAAATTAATTCAAATTTGATTTTTTTTTCATTCTATATGCGTAATAATAAGCATTTTGGCAAACACAAATTAGAAAATTTATAGATTTCATTAATAAAAACAAACTAGTTTTACAGAAGCTATTTTTTACAAATGACTATTTTTAAAACATGACTCTGTACCTTAAAAATATATTGACATTTTGTGCAATTGGTCAACTTTTAGGAAAATTAAAGCCCATAAAGTTAAATAATAATAATAATAATAATAATAATAATAATAATAATACAAGCACCCAAACAAGCCGTTTTTGCATTCTTTCGAAATACTTTTGGAGCCGCTACCAAAACGAAATCTTCCCAACAACACCAACAACAAACAAATTAAAATTGGAGCATCCGTGCAAAAGTTCTGCTTGGTTAAAGAAGAACTACATAAAGAAGAACTGAAAATTATGCATCTGGCATAGATTATGAAACACTTTCCAACACTAACACAACATTATTAAGAAATTTCATTTTCTCATATAATTAAATGAGATACCTAAATACGAAATTTAAAAAACACATAACAGTTTACACATACATGCAATAATAAAGCTTCTTACATGTATGTATATTGTGTGCATATATGTTACATATGTTGTGGTACACTGAGAAAAATGACACTCAAATCTGCGTAAATCTATATTTTCATTTTGTTTTAAAACTTTTTGTTTCAAATATGACGACCAATGCTTTCATTTCTGAAATACCAGAAATACTCAGAATATTGAAACAAGGACATATTCAAAACTGTTCACATAGAGGTCAGTTCATACTCATTTTTGAAATATTGATATACTCACAAATAATTAGAATCAGTTCAAATTTGTTTTTGAAACATAGCAATACTAAAAAATGAGCACATAGAAATCAGTTCATACTCATTTGAATGAAATGCAATATTTCTATTTTTCAAGAGAAAAATAATTGTGGCGTTAATGGGTTAAAATGTGCCAAAAAGAAAATTTAGTCAGCTAAATTTCAATATCAAGGGAGCGCTTTTTCATTTAAGAAATATACTGATAACAATCGAATTGAAAATTTGTATAGTTCATATCTCCCTTTTCCCCACATAAATAATAAAGTTGTACAGTCTTGACCACCATCTCAAATTGACCAAATCTATCCGAAATCCCGTTAAAAATTTCCAATTTTCTCAGCAACAAATTAATGAATAAAAATATCAACATGCGTCGGAATCATTCGATGTCTTGCATTTAAAATAATTCACTCATGTAATCTGGATGACGAAGTGCATAAGGCAATGGACTTGTAACTAGTAGGACTCAGGTTCGATGCTGCCTCTGGATAAAAGCGTAAATTTAGTTTATCCTCCCACAATCGTAAATAGAACCAGAGATGGCAGCACTAGCGCTGTTTACTGTTGTTTGAAACATGGACACACTCAAATATGAGCACATGATGTTTTGTTCTTGAGTGTGTGCATGTTTTCAGAAATGAGTATATACATGTTTCAAACTTGAGTAATTTTGATTCGGAGCCATTTTGACTATGCGACATACTCAGATTTGAGTATTTTTTGCTCAGTTTTGAAAATGTCGTTTTTACAGTGTATGCACACATGATATCATTAAATTGCACAGCAAACGGTTTTTCCCCATAGATCATAAGGTAATGGAATTCTTTTGTGCATCCCGGTAAACTAACTGTAAATACTATTTATTACACACTCCTGAGTAAGTGGACCTAGTTTACTTCTGTGAGGTATATTAATCTGATTATGTTTGAAATATCCAACATCAATAAAATGCAGCACAAACGATTTTTCCCAATAGGCTATAATGTAAAAGAATTCTTTTGTGAGTCCTTGTAAACGAATTATAAACGCTACACACTTCAGTTTCAATACACAAGATTTTATAGTAAAGATTAATAACATATAAAAATATTTATGGAAATCTGAGTATATTTACAAGAGTTAGAGAACGGACAGACAGACAAAACGAATTCACAAACACTTTTTAAATATGTTGGAAAGTGTAAAAAACAAACAAACAGTATAAACGTATTATATAAACCTCCTTTGTTGTAAGTCAGTAAGTAATAATCCATAAAAGGGAGAGAAACAATAAACTTTTCATAAATCCTGAAAAATTAAATTTTAAATAAACTCTCGTTAAAAAAAATCCTAAAAGTATTATTTTGCGGTATTTTATATTAATTACAGAGTGGAACTATGCAGTTTTGTTAATTTATTTTTATTAAAAATATATATAATTCATATTCAAATAATATACTTATAATGAATTATACTATATATATATATATATATATATATATATATATATATGCATATATAATGCATATATAGCATATACTATATTGTGTTTGCCCTCTGCTGTGAAAAGCTCTACGCGAGCCCATCTTAATGTCAGTGATTTTTTTTTTAAATCTAAATTATATAGACTGCTACAAAAAAAAAAAAAAAAAAAAAGAAAAAAAAAGGGAGGTGGGACGGGGGTAATCTTAATAAAATAAGGTTGGTTGATTGAACGTTGTATCTAAAAAAAGGTGTGATATTAAAATTTCTAAGCTTATAATCAGGTACTTATTTACCATTTTCTATTAACTAAATTTTCATATATAAGTCAATTGCCCATCTATAATATATTGATGGAAGTCCTTCTCTCCTTACTGCACACATTCTACAGTTTTTCTGAAAATTAAGATTGAAAAATTTATGCATAACGGGCTTGGCGGCTATCTTAAAGATAAAATAAAACACATATAAAGGACAAAATGTTAGTTTGAGTTATAACAATCTCGATCTTCGAATTTTTACTTGTGTTCTTAGATATTCATGTAAAATATGGAAAGATAGCCGCCAAGCTCTTCAGGAATAATTTCTATATTCTTAATTTTCATAAACACATTATGATGTATGTACTAAGGAGAAAAAGATTTCTATCCCATATCATACTTATAATAAATATATACATAATAAATATATATAATAAATACATAATAATAAATATATAATAATATATAATATATAATATATAATATATAATATATAATATATAATATATAATATATAATAAATACATAATAAATATATACACATATACATATATATTATATATATATATGTATATATTGTATATATTGTATATATTGTATATATTTATTCATTAATTTGTTGCTGAGAAAATTGGAAATTTTTAGCGGGATTTCGGATAGATTTGGTCAATTTGAGATAGTGATCAAGACTGTACAACTTTATTATTTATGTGGGGAAAGGGGAGATATGAACTATACAAATTTTCAATTCGATTGTTATCAGTATATTTCTTAAATGAAAAAGCGCTCCCTTGATATTGAAATTTAGCTGACTAAATTTTCTTTTTGACACATTTTAACCCATTAACGCCACAATTATTTTTCTCTTGAAAAATAGAAATATTGTATTTCATTCAAATGAGTATGAACTGATTTCTATGTGCTCCTTTTTTAGTATCGCTATGTTTCAAAAACGAATTTGAACTGATTCTAATTATTTGTGAGTATGTCAATATTTCAAAAATGAGTATGAACTGACCTCTATGTGAACAGTTTTGAATATGTCCATGTTTCAATATTCTGAGTATTTCTGGTATTTCAGAAATGAAAGCATTGGTCGTCATATTTGAAACAAAAAGTTTTAAAACAAAATGAAAATATAGATTTACTCAGATTTGAGTGTCATTTTTCTCAGTGTACCACAACATATGTAACATATATGCACACAATACACATACATGTAAGAAGCTTTATTATTGCATGTATGTGTAAACTGTTAGGTGTTTGAAAAATTGAGTATTTTGGTATCTGATTTAATTATATGAGAAAATGAAATTTTCTAATTTTCAATTTGCCTAATAATAGTACTAATACAATTTAGGCGAACTATACTAATAAATTTCTAATAAAATTTATATACAAATGAAATATATATAATATATAAATAATATATATAATATATAAATAATATATACAAATGAAATTTTCTAATTTTCAAAAATTAAATGTTAAATAAACTCTCGTTAAAAAAAAAATCCTAAAAGTATTATTTTGCGGTATTTTATATTAATTACAGAGTGGAACTATGCAGTTTTGTTAATTTATTTTTATTAATAATATATATAATTCATATTCAAATAATATACTTATAATGAATTATTATACTATATATATATATATATATATATATATATGCATATATAATGCATATATAGTATATACTATATTGTATTTGCCCTTTGCTGTGAAAAGCTCTACGCGAGCCCATCTTAATTTCAGTGATTTTTTTTTAAATCTAAATTATATAGACTGCTACAAAAAAAAAAAGAAAAAAAAAAGGGAGGTGGGACGGGGGTAATCTTAATAAAATAAGGTTGGTTGATTGAACGTTGTATCTAAAAAAAGGTGTGATATTAAAATTTCTAAGCTTATAATCAGGTACTTATTTACTATTTTCTATTAACTAAATTTTCATATATAAGTCAAGTGCCCATCTATGATATATTGATGGAAGTCCTTCTCTCCTTACTGCACACATTCTACTGTTTTTCTGAAAATTAAGATTTAAAAATTTATGCATAACGGGCTTGGCGGCTATCTTAAAGATAAAATAAAACACATATAAAGGACAAAATGTTAGTTTGAGTTATAACAATCTCGATCTTCGAATTTTTACTTGTGTTCTTAGAAATTCATGTAAAATATGGAAAGATAGCCGCCAAGCCCATCAGGAATAATTTCTATATTCTTAATTTTCATAAACACATTATAATGTATGTACTAAGGAGAAAAAGATTTCTATCCCATATCATACATAAGCACTTGACTTAAATATGAAGATTTAGTTTATAGAAAATGTTAAATAAGGGCTAGTAAACAAAAAATTGGAAATTTGGTAACACATTATTTTTTAGACACAACTTTCACCTTTACCACATTTTAAAAAGCTTTTTTTTAAAACTTGTTTAAAGTTTTTTTTTTTTTTTAAAGATTGACTATAAAGTCTGTTAAAAAATTATAAGACCACTTTAATTTTGAAAATCATAAATAAATAAGGGTTCTAATTATAATTTAAACATGTAAAATATGATGTTACAACATAATTATTATAGTTAGTTCTCAATAAAGTTGAATATTGTCATAAAATATTAAATAAAAAAATATATAATACATAAATGAAAAGTATTATAAGACCACTTGTCCAAAAACAGAAAAGGTATGAAAACCAATATATCAGTCCTTTATTTTTTCTTATAATCTCAAAATCTCTGTCTTTCATTGAAGTGTTTAGGTTCTGTTTCAGGAATATTGTGACATACTCTTACAGTGAAAATTTCCCGTTCATTCGCTGAAGAAAATTGCTTTGGGATACTTTAAGTCGTAGAGTTTATGCTAATAATATGTATAAACTCTACGACTTAAAGTATCCCAAAGGTTTTCCATAGGTTATAAACTTGGACTTCGACTGGGCTATGGTAAAACATCAACTATTTCTATTTTAAGACATTCCTGATTTAGATGTATGGCAAGAGGCATTATGCTGCTGAAATATCAACTCAGTACCACCTAATAAAAGCCAAAATGGTATGAGATGACATGTAGCATAGCTTGATATTTACAGATAGATTTGAAGATAGAGCGAAACGCAGTAATAGTTTTCCCAATTTCAATGCAGATTGAGCATAGAGGAGACAAACGTTTCTTTTTATAGAGGAAGCAGAAATTATTTAGACATGAGAAGAACATGATGGACCACGTCAAACATTTACATAAGCCGAGTATATGAAACCCTAGACAATGAATTAAATGTACAATGTTATGTGATGTATTGTTATGTGTATATGTGTATATGTTTTATATATTTAACTATATGGACAAAATTTTAAAATCTGTTCCGTTGAGTCACCGGGCTGTCAAGATGACCGAATGTAGGATCGAAATAATAAATAATACCCATCTGTAAATTAATATCCACAACAATACAAAATAACAGACTCAAAGGTTTAATTAATAGCTTACACGATATCGCACGATTATTATGGGGCTCGTGAAAGGTGAAATTAAAACGGAAAGCGAGAGAGAAATGGTTGTTCCATAGTCTTGTACACCAATTAATGAAGGTTAGAAATCCGACATGTCAAATAAAGGATTTAAATTAGAATTCTAGGTGAATTCTTACTTGTTTACGAAGATGTTACGGTATTGATAAATATGAAATATTGTGATCGCATCATCGTATTGTTTATTTGAGTAAGGAATAAATATTATTTAAAATTAAATTGATAGTGATACAGTCATTTATAGTCGCAAGTCAAGTGAATGTTTACGCATTTGTAAGATTAAAATAAAATCCTACAGTACTGTTTCCGTATCTTATACAGGAATACACAAAAAAATTTGTAAGCATTTTTGAGTATGAACGTGAATTGCTTAAAGGTGGTTTTTAATGAGTTATGCATTTTCCAGCTGAACTGTATTTAGTATACTAAGAGATGTTTGTTGAATCTAAATAAAATAATTTACAGGGCTACGCAAAGAACTAGATACATGACCGCCTGTGGATGATAATTTCTGGAAGTGTGATTTCAGTAGCTATACAAGTGTTTCAGGCTGAATTAAATTCTAGCTTAATATGTGGCGTGTATAAAAATCTGTAGCTGATATACAGTGTGTACAAAAAAATTCAAGTATGTTTCCATCTATTCGTAGAAACTGCTGAAGATGAATTTTCAGCCTATTATGCGGTTAATTAATAAACTAAATTTTAGCATACTATGCTAATAAATCTATGTTATATAAAAATCTGTCTATAAATCTATGCTATATAAATCTATAGTTCAAATACAGGGCTGCACAAAAGAATTGGAGTACTTTTCCGGCTATGGAGGATAATTTCTGAAATCTGGTTTTCAAGTATGTTATACATTTTTCGAAAATGTTTGCTTAAGTACTTTATTTACGTTATTAAACAGCGAATCTTTGTTAAAGTATTCGGGAAGGTTGGAAAGTGTTTCATAATCTATGCTTGACGAATGATTTTTCTTCCTTTTTTTTAATTTTAGAAGTGATACAGCAATAAAGAGGAAAAATATATCAATTAAAAAAGAATTGAAGGTTTTACGGTAGACAAATAGGGTGTTATGCTTTATTATAAGAATTCCATATTACTTGTAATTTTTATAATATAACATTATGATAATTTCATAACACACACACACACACACACACATAGTGTTTTAAAAAATACTTTTTAAATTACTACACAGCAATGAAAAATATCTCATAAATTAACTATTACAGTTTTTATATTATTTTATCGCATTATTATTTATTTATATTACAACTTTAACAAAAGTTTTATTCGAACTATTTTTAAAATCCCATTACTTTTTAAATGCCGCTTTCTGGTTAAACAAGATTCTTAATTAAGAAAAACATTACATGTGCAAAAATCCCTTTAATTCACAATAAATTTAAAATGTTTAAAATTTTATAATTTAGATTTACTACTCACGCTCAAGAAATTTCCTTGTGAGACGATATAATATAACAGTCTTGAAGGACAACAGATTATTAAATAATTTACTCGTGTTTTGGTATTGATCGCATTAATAGATTTACAAAAATACCAACGCTCCAATTCCCGTAATCAAATGAAACATCAACAAGAACGTAAAAAGAGCAATTAAATTATTTATTAGTCACACACCATGTTATTTATGCGGACGTACCCTATTTACTGCATAACCTACTCAAAAAAATTCTAGACTTATTATAAAAAAGCAATTGCATCACAGAAACGGCTTTTTTATATTTACAGTCCAATATTAGATACATTTGCAATGCAAGCTCAAAAGTAATTAATTGTTAAGAAAGTACTAAATATTACATATTAAAATATGCTATGTATAATTATTAAAAATTTTTGAAATACTGAATGTTCCCTTTTTTTTAAATCTAATTTTTTTTATTTACTTTTCCTTCTCTGCGTCTAATCTTGCAATTGATATTTAATTTGCTTGTTAACATTCTACTTATTGATTTAAAACAGGCCCATATGCAAACTTTCGAAAAGACAGCGGTAAAGAGTTGATATACGTTCTCGGCGGCGAAAAATTGACATATTTTGGAATTTCTTTTTAGGAAGGGAGTAAAATTAATTGAAAAACTAATAATTCCACGTTGTTTTTTATTGCTTCAAGTATTTAGAATTTTTTTTTTGCTTTTGTTGTTAAATTTGGTCACATATTACGTCAGAAACCTGCAGCCGCGTTGACCTGTACCAAAATATCCGAGCTCGATGGGCAGCATCCTAACTTCCTGTAGAAACAAAAAAATATATTAAAATCTCAGTTTCTTCTTGTAAAATAAGATTGTAGCTAAGGGTCATCGGCTCAAAGTTTTGAATTTTTGAAAAATTAGAAAATTACGCTATTTTGAAGGGGTTTTTTTTTTATTTTTCGTCAAAATTTTTATTTTTAAACGTATTGGAAAAATTAAAAAAAATAAAATTTTCAAAATAAAAAAAGGCTCAACAAATTAATTCTGCGTAGATAAGCACAAATTTTATCAAAAATGTTAAAAATTGTTCAAGTTATCATGCTGCCCATGTTGAAAAATGTAGTTTCTAGAAAATCGCGTTTAAAGTTTTAGAAGAGAAAAATATATTGATATATTTTTTTTCATCTTACGTTTAATTTGAAATTCTTGTGCCATACTGGAGCCCTCCTGTGCCATCTGCAGCTTCAATAAGAAAGTAGAATCTTTAGTAGAATCTTTTCGGTGAGGTCGGTTTTATCTATCGTGCGCGCGCTTACATTTTTGCTTAATAACTGAGATATAATTATTTTGCTTAATAATTGAGATATAATTATTTTGTTTAATAATTGAGATATCACTTTAAATCTTTTTGCCCATATTTCTACACACTATGAAAATTTTATTTTTGTTTAAAAAAAAAAATGTTTTTTTTTTTTTTAAAGTTGAGAACACATGTAACCCTTTAAGTGTGAAGCATTTTCTTAATTTTAGATTTTTATAAAAATGAATATTTATAATTTACGATAAGTTAAAATTATACGTTAAGTTAAATTAATTATGCATTAAATTATTTGTATATTGATTTACACTTATTAGTGCATCTTAATTTACGCTACCTGCATACACAAGGAGAAGACCACAGTTACTATTTCAACCTGATAATAACTCGGAATTAGTCCAAATTATCGTGCGTCAGTACATCTAAATAAATTAAATACATGGAAGTGGCAGTTCACCTTTCTTGAAAAATTTGCTTACAAGAGTAATTTATTAAAAGTGATTTTGTGCTAATTCATATCCTGAAAATCAGTAAAACAAAAGTAAAATTAAACTTCGACTAAAAAACCAAAGCCATTGTACCAATAATATATATTTACTAAATGCACAAAAATAAATGAAAAATTACCTTTACAGTTTTTTTTTCTGTCAAGTTTCGCCAAGCTCAAAATATTTTAGTTGATGAAAATTGTATTGAAGAATCAAAAAAGAAAAAAATAAACCGAAAGAGAGGGATCTCACTCCCCCCCCCCCTTGTGCACGGCTTTGATTGAAAATATATTCTTCAGTCACGTGTTATCAAGAAATCTTCCTAACTTTCATCTGTATGTTTGTGTACTCTGCTATTTGTGCTTTAATTTCGATCAAAATCTTGAAACCATGATGAGATTTTAATAGTATGTTAATTAGTAGATTTATATTTTTTATGGGCTGCATGCCTTTTCTTTTTCTTTTTTGTTATTGCTTAAAATAGCATAATTTTCAGAAATATGCTGAAAACAAAATTAGAAAACAATGATTTTTTTATAAGCCCATATATGCCCGTATTTTCGACACATGACTATGTTTTGAGTAAGTTACCCACCCCCCCTCCCCATATTTTAGTAAATACATTGCTTTTTAATCTTTAAGATATATCTTGTAATAAACCTCTTCGAAACATTTATGAAAAAAATATACCATCACTACAAAAAAATAGTTGAATATTATATAAACAAAGAAAAATAGATCAAGCAAATATGCTAAAAGAAGGCATGGAGTTAGCATATAATATATTCTATTCTAATGTTTTAAAGTTTTCTACTTGTATGTATGTTTAATAATTGAAAAATATGCACCACTAACGTCTGAAGAGGTAGAAAGATCATTTTCCATTTATATATACATAAAAAAAATCGACAACAAATAGACAGAATTTGTAATTACAGAACATTGTGTTTGTAGATTATTTGTACCGAAAGACTCGAGACACACTGAAGTTATCGTTTAAATACCTTAAACCCTTTAAAAACTTCAGCGAATCTAGTAAAATTTAAAAATGTGCTTGCTCATAATCTGGGGTGATTTTATTAAGTGATGCATAAACACAGTATGGTTTTATTTAATCAAATTTAATTGCATAGTAAAATATATTTTTAGTACGTTAATAATGTTATTTATTTTAAATATAAACTTTAAACATAAAAAGTATTTTTACATTTTATATGTTATACTTTATATGATAATTTAAAAAATAATTCATTTACTTTCCCTCAAACAAAATATACTTTTGTGGTAGTGATAATTTTCTGCGTGAAATGAAAATAAATTTTTGTACAATTTTGCAAATGTCCAAATGTGTCCATTTAGTGTATGTTAAATTAGTATGAGGATAAATCCAACGGTAGGAAAAGTAATTTGAGCAAACAAATGGTATGTTTCACTGAAATCTTCTTTCTATTTATAGTTTATAATAGGCTGTCTTAAAAGATTACCTTAAACCCTTTAAATTACTTGCTATACACTTGCTGGTGTAATTTATTGATGTGTTGGTTCCAATATAAAATAGTTACGCAGCTGGTGGCTACATTCAGTGCCGGCATTCACCGATGTCAGCTTTAAGGAAATAGCAGCTGGTGCAATACACCCTGGCTAACACTTATAAAGGCTTCCCAACAAGGTGACAGAGGCAGGGGCATTGAGAACCTAAGAGTTGCAACTCATAGCAGCTGGTGAAATACACACTGACCCACACTGATAAAGGCTTCCCAACGCGGGGACCGAGACAGGGACATTCAAAGCCTAATACTCTGTTCACATAGGACATTTAAAATAACTTAGACCGCCATTTTTCGGTGGTACCCTCCCGGAATTGAATACTTGTCCACACTGCATAACTCATCTAAGATAACTCACTGAACATCACCGTGTCCGAGATCTGAACAAACATAGAATGTGCGCATGCGCATATGTTAAAGGCAACCTCAACAACCAATCGGCCTCCAGAACGAATCAGAGTAAGTGGCACTGGCTGTATCTAGCAATAGAAAGTTCGAACTCACGCAGTGAGCTCGGCGGTCTAAGATATCTTAACTATCCGATCTGAACGTAGTATAAGGGTGGCACTTCATCGAGGTTTCGGAAGATGTAGAGCTTTAGCTCTTTCCCCGGAATGTACCACCACACGCAGGGACTCATTAGAGAATTCCAACCTGCGACAGAACAGTAACGCCAGAGAGATAAGGGCATCCAGAACCAAGATCCCCAGCACATCCCTTATAGCGTGAGCATTTTGGTTGCCCGAAAAAAGTCTATTACCACAGCAAAACTCCGCCAAATGGGCAGGTCCCAGCGCAAATTAAGCTGGAAGACGATCCTCCATTTTTTAACAAATGAAATTATGGTTACATAATGAACGTGCTGCTAAATACTAAATCAAGGATTTTAATAATAGGGATAAACTTCCTCTGAATGATAGACCTTCCTTTCTAATCAAGTGCACCCAAAAATTTAGATACTTTTAGTTTACAATAATTTCAAATTTAGATAATAACGAGATAATAAAATAAAATCAGTTCATGTCAAATTTTTGAAGCAAGCTGAAATTGTAAGCTGAGAAATATTCGCAAAATCATTAACCCCTTAACAGTTTATTTTCCACAATAAACTAAGAATAGGGACAAAACACCATCTTTTCCATACTAAAATATTTAACTGATATCATCGAAAAATGTTTGTCAATTAATAATACAAATATTACAGTTAAAAATTAGCGGTATCCAAAAGCTTTTAGTAACGAAGCGCATACAAACTCTTTTTGCCCGAGCACCGTTCGCGCAAAACTGTTAAATGATTAAAGGTCACGCATGCTTAAAACAACAGAATAAATCGTCGCACTGAAAACGTTTAAACGTACAACTTAGAATAAGCCTGAAAAATGTACAAATTATAGGAAAAACGTACAATCTGGCAACCTTACTAAATATGTTTCGTTAATAATATTTCTAAAACTTGATACGTTGGATTTCATAAATTCTTATCTTGGGAGGAATGCATGTCTGGTCTACTTCCCTCCCTCACACACACACACACTCTCTCTCCATTAAATAAATAAATAGAAAATACAAGTCGGTGAATCAAATAAAGGAATTTATCAATCTGCAAAAGATTATTTTTTTAGCAAACTATTCACATTTTTTATAATTTTTCATATTTGGATGTTGGAAACGGATCCCGATCTTAAAACACACTAAAGATCCCTTCGGTGAAAATGACGTCACGTTTAAAAGAAAATGTGCACTTTCATTCGTGAAACTGAAATATTTTAGTATGATTGTATTAAAATTACATAATTTTCAGTGAGGTTTAAGTAATGAACCAATACTCGCATTAATTTCTTAATAATAAATATCTCTAAAGATTATTAAACTATTAATAATTCCAGATAAAATTATTTGTTCAGATTTTTAAAAATAAATGAATGTATAAAAATTTAATTAAAAAATAATTCATGATGATAAAATATGATCAAGTATTAAGTACGTTAGAAATCTCTTTAATCCAGAAGTGTTAAATGCACTGTATTGATAAAAACCCTAAAACAAACGGAAAAGAAAACAATGCAATAAGAAGTAAGGAATCTTAAACTACGAAACACGTTATGATATATATGCATGTTAAAGATTAGACGGGTGCGGAAGCGATTTTTATACCAGTTTTCGGGTTCCGACTCAAATTGAAAATTTATTTATTCACAAATTCAAAAAACTTGCTATTTGAGAAACAAGAGAGCAGTCTAAGTTTCTTAAAGTGTTTTATAACCACTTAAAAATCAGTTTGAAAGGGAATTGTCATTGATGGATGTAAAGAGAAATATTATCATATTTTGAAGCCTATGGACGGTCAGTGTTAGTAACATAAAGAAGCCGTGTGATATCTCTTGTCTGTCCATTCTTTTTGCTTGAAGTCTTTTTCCAGAATTAGTGGGGGAAAAAACGGAACTCATATCTTTCTGTTATAGTTGTACATTGATATTTTAAAAACAATAAGAATTGTCAGTTTTGCAGATTTCTGTCAGTAGTTGGATATAAATAACAAGTTTGCTATTTTAAACAGATTTTCAAAGACATGAAAATCATGAAACGTTGTCATGATATAGTATTTAGGATTAATACTTATTTCTATGTGAGACGATATTTTTAAATTAGAAAATTAAACTTGAAACAATTTTTAAATGTTATTAACAATTTTCTAGCGCGTACTTTCGGTATAGGATACCGATAATACAAAATATTTCCCTCTGATAACACAAAATATTTCGGACTCGGGCGGGCTGGGTTTTCAAATCGTCTTGCTCGTGCTCCGAAAAAAGAGCCCGAACTCTAATACATATATGAATACTTTCGATACTGATATGGATAGATAATCAATACACATTACAGCGTAAGAACTAAAAAAGAAATCCTTTATCCTTCATTATAAGGCTTTATATAAAAATATAATGTGAATAAAGATTACACAAATAAAAAAGAATATACATACATACATACATACATACATACATATATATATATAGATAGATAGATAGATTTTTCATTTTGATATATAAATATTTTGCTGACTGATATAGATATTTAACCAAAGATAACATTACAGGCATAAAAACTAAAAGAGAAATATGTTCTCCGCCACGATAAAGCTTTTTCTTAAAAGAAAAAAAAAGCAGGTGTCGAAAAAAATTGTGTAGAGATGTTTCATTTTGTCAAATTATATACTTTTTGTTACTAATTTGACTCTAGAACAAAAAACAATACTACAGGCGTAAGAAATTAAGGGAAAAAAAACTTTTCTTTGCTATTAAAAATAGAAAGAAAAGAATTTAACAAATTGGAAAATTTAAATATTATTATATTTTTCATAATTAACTGTGTAGTATTTTTCAAGAAAGCTAAATCATACATATAGCCTATTTCAAAAGCTTACACCACGAAATGATGAGTGAATAAAAGTTTAAAAACCTCGTTTCGTTTTCTTATTAATTTAATTAATAAATGTCAAAAATAACTTTTGGTTTTTAAAATCCATATTATACTTGTAGGAAAAAAACGTATGAATTTATATAATTTAAATTATTTACATGTCTAAAAATAATAGATATACATATGTAAAATTTTATGTTGTTAAAACAATGCTTTTTATAACAACAAATGAAAATAATTATATTTTGCGAAAATACCTTTATAAAAAATAGAAGGAATGTACTGAAGGCTATTCCAAAAGTTTGCACCTCGAAATGACGAGTGAATAAAAGTTTAAAAATCCTCGTATCAAAAATAACTTTCAGTTTTTAAAACCCATATTATACTTGTTGAAAAAGAGTGTATGAATGTATATAATTTAAATTATTTACATGTCTAAACATAATAGATATATATCTGTAAAATTTTATATTGTAAAAACAATGCTTTTTATAACAACAAATAATAATTATTATATTTTGCGAAAATACCTTTATAAAAAATAGATGGAATGTACTGAAGGCTATTCCAAAAGCTTCCACCACGAAATGATGAGTGAATAAAAGTTTAAAAATCCTCGTTTCGTTCTCTAATTAATTTAATTAATAAATATCAAAAATAACTTTTATTTTTTAAAACCCATATTATACTTGTTGGAAAAAAGTGTATGAATTTATATAATTTAAATTATTTATATGTCTAAAAACATAATAAATATACATATGTAAAATTTTATATTGTAAAAACAATGCTTTTTATAACAACAAATAAAAATAATTATATTTTGTAAAAATACCTTTATAAAAAATAGATGGAATGTAGTGAAGTCTATTCCAAAAGCTTGCACCGCGAAATGATAAGTGAAGAAAAGTTAAAAAATCCCTCGCTTCGTTCCCGATAACCTATTGGACGCCATCTAGTGGTGATAGCTTTCCAGATCTCGGACAATATTGAGTTATAAGGAAGAAATGAAAATGAAAATCCGATTTCGCCTTTCTAGCGGAAAGAAAAAAAAAAGAATAAAAACATAAGTGAAATAATCAGTATTTCGTGAAAAGCGGAAGCAGCCATTTGAACACTTGCAGAAAATCATTGCTGACATGCTTGAATGATTGTAGCAGGTTTTGGTGATCTATCTGACCAAAACACTTACAGTGTTAATATGAGCATGAAAAAATATTTTAGAAATCCAAGATCAACTTCAAAAACATTGCTAAGGTCAATATTTAAAATAATTGTGTCCCACTGTCCCTGTTTTCGCATTAACTTCTGTGAAAATCATGAACATTTTCAATTGTCCTCGCTGCATACGAATCATTCCGAACAGATGTTTAGGTCTGCACAATCGTAATATATTTCTAGTCCAGTTACTCTTGATGTCGTGAGTTGGTAGTTATTGTTTAGATTGTGTGTTTATTTTCTCCGGTAAATGGGCTGGAATACTAAATTTTTAAAAACAGTTCTGCATATTAAGCTCGCTTGATATGAAATATTACACAAAGGTTCTTACAGATAATAAGTATATTTAATTCTAAGAGGTTTATACAGGGTGATTAAAATATTGAAGAAAAAAAGTCGAATTTAGATATTTTTCTCCAGGTAGGATTTCTGCAGCTTCGGGGGGGGGGGGGGGGGTTAGGAAGTTCCAGGAAGAGGAGGGAGAATTCGGCATATTTAGCTAGCTTTATATGAAATATTACACAAGAATTCTTACACATAATAATTATATTTAATTCTAAATGGGTTTATACAAGGTGATTCTAAAATATTGGACACAAAATGCTGAAATTAGATAATTTTCTCCGGGTAGGATTTCTGTAGCTCCGGGCGGGCATTTTGAAGTTCCATGGAGAGGAGAGACAATTTGCATTTCTAGACCATTAATAAGCAGAAAATGTGAAAATTTCAGAAGACCATTTTGACATTCTGGAAGGAGGGAATTCCCTCTTCCCCAGGACTACCCTTGAATTTATCAATGGGCAAAAATTAAGAGAAAAACTAAGCGTACGGCAAAAGAACGAAAATGATATAGGAGAATAGAGTCGTAATTTACTTATTTAGTCAAAAAATACAGGGCGTTTCATTTCAAGCCAAACCTAAATATCCATACATATTTAATATTAAAAAAGATGTTTTAACAAGTTTTTTAAAGACTTAACTTGCTTATGAGAAATATGATGACATTACGATTACATTACATTACATTTGTGGAAAAAATAATTTATGTGTTTTTGAATTTATGTGGCACTGCGTCGCTATGAATTACTACTTTCACTTTCACTCCCAGAACATTCTGCGCTTATTTTGAGAAAGGAAGGTTGTTTTAGAATGTTTTAATATGATTTGAATGATGTGACTTTTTTGTCACAAATATTGAAAAAGAAAGTGGAGTATTGAGTCTCCCAGTATTATGATTGTAATGTTGTAAATAAATATATAATATATATAAAGGATGTAAATAGTGTGAACGTAATAGTTTCTTATTAAACGTTTTCTTAGAAAATATTCCAAACCAAGATTGTTGACTTTCGAAGTGCTCTCTTCTTTTCTATTAAGACGAATCTCGATGAGATTCTCGATTTAATTTTTACATAATTAAGTTCTGGAAGGGACGGGACACTTTGCTCAAGGAAGGGCACTTTGTTGCTTGGGTATCTTTTCCAACGCAATCTTGAATCAGACACTCCATATTGCGGGATGTAGCTCATAATATGTACCGTGCTATCGACGAAATTACAGTATATTTCAAGCTCTTATTGATATGTCAACACATTTCATACAAAAGGATGGGAAATGTATTAAAATATCGTTGCAAAATCTTCATTATTGTAAACGTTCTGAATGAAAATGTGGTTTTCTCTAAGAATGAGACACACTGCATTTTCAATTAAATAAGTGAATTGCGACCCTATTTATATTGGGTATGAAACGACATTGATACCATACACTTTCATGCGCAGACTTTTACCATAAAACATTATAGGAAAGCAACAATTCTGTTTACCGGTTAAAACGCTGGTTCTACACATAAACGACAGACAAATCACTCTCTCGAACTTCAGATTCAATGCAACAACAGAATTTGTGGGAAGAAATGTTGATTTTCTACTCAGATCTTGCAATAAACAACTCTTATTTATATAGGGACAGAAGAATTGTGGAAAAAAAGACTGGAGTGTTATCAGTATGTTTGGGGATGAACATTTGGACATTGTCAGGGGCTGCTGTGACGACATCAGAATGAACATTCAACGACGTTGATAGCGATTATAATCATTCTTCTGTAATATGTGTAGCTAAACAATAAAGAGCAATATTTTCGTTCGGACAAATCCACACTTCATAAGATATATCGATATATCATATATGACATAAGTGAAATGAAATGAGTTCTAGGTAGTACTGTGTGCTCGCAACTGTTCACTCATGTTTACATATGATGTGATTTAACTTCGGGCATATTTAGTATAGGCAAGAATCAGCATTCTAAAAAGTTATTAGCTGTGAACAAACATATAGAACTTTGTAAATGTGTTTCTGCTCCCACATCAAACAAAATACATTGTAGAGGGACTAGGGGATAAGGTAATGGCACTCTTGATTGGGGGCAAACGTACTGTAACATTTACCTTTTTGCGCTATTAACTCTCCTGAAAACAAACTTTGTTTCTGCCACGTCATTCGTCAGTCCAGAGAGACTTTCTCCTAACAAACTGTAGACAAAATACTATAGCTTTACAATGTAAAACCAAAGATACTTGTCACACATAAAAGTCTTCTTCATATTCTCCATTGTAATTGCACAGCTGCTAGCTTAAAATGAAGGCGCAGTTTCAGGAGATATGGATCACCATGTATGTCTGTTTGTGGACTGCGAAACAGAAATTCTGAAAATCATTTAAATTTATTTGTTTGGGAAGTAGAATGTGGCCGTTAACAATAATAATTTTGTTAAGTTTTGGTAATCTAATGGATAAAAAAATTGTTTTTTTATAATTTAGATGTGACAAATATATGCAGTGCACTTAAAAACATAAGAGTAGACGCCAACAATACTTTTTTAGGACAAAAACTGTAAGTGTTAGGTATTTGACGGCCATTTTAGGTGCCATCATGAAAATTAAACTTTTTCGGTGGTCAAAATTTAGTAAACGTTTAGCATGTTTTTCAGCGCACCTGATACTACAAAAAACAGTTTAGAAACATTTTGTAGCAATTTTTTGAGGGTCCAACCATATTTACATTTGCCTATCATAAAACAAATTTGAAAAGGATTAAACTTAGTGTTTGATCGACATTTTTGAGGGGCTCTTCAAAGAGAATAGAGATGAATATAAAAAAAAACAGCAGTTTGAACGGGTCCGACTTGCAAAAGTCGACTTGCAGGCCGGGAAAAATAATTCCTCGTCACTTCCCTTCCTTCCCCCTCCCAGTAGTGCACAAAAATGACGGAATGTAGGGTCGTGTGCTTCCAAGCATATGTACTTTGGAATGGGGATGCATTTCCAAACAGTATAACAATTAAAAACTAAAATTTGTAAACAGAAAAAGAGAGTAACATTTTTGTCTATTATTATTAACTGTATCATCTCATGATTACATAAGAAAATATTTTTTTTCGAATAAAAAATGTTGAGAGGTATATTAAAATATCTGCCTTAAGTATTGCACGTATATTTCACTGCCACCCTCGTGCATGAGAAAACGTGTAACTTGTCTTCTAAGATCATTAAATACAATTTATATTTTCTTTCTTATTATTTAATACATCGAACTAAAATGGAATTTAAGATTTTGATGATGGCAATTTTAATGTGAGCTAGATATCAACGGAGTATGCATTAAATGAAGGTGTTTTCGAAATGCGTTTTAGTTTGTATTTATGTTTAACATCTTCAGTCCTAAGATTACACAAATGTGAATCTCTATTCTTTTCGTCATAAAAACTAAACTCTGATTTTTTTACATTTTTACTTCACTTCTATATAGATGAATGATTTTTGCTTTGGAACAAAACCAATAAATGGCAGCACTGATGCATACTTCCTTATAAAATAAATGTTATTTTCATCTGAGTTTGCAAAATGCCTTAAAGAGAGTTTGGCGAAGAAAGTAAGAAATTTTCATAATTATTTAACTTAAACCATTTTCAATAAAAAAATGTTGAGGATTTGTAGATCATTCACTTGTTTAAAGTCCTTAAATTTGTTATTGCGTGAATTTAGGTTCATGATAGTTAAATTGATTTTTTAGGGGACTAGTAATTTTAGATCCATATTTACGAACCTAATTTATCAGTCCCCTAGAGTATCAATTTCAAAAAAGGGGCCCTTTCTGTCATCTACGGTGTCATTTTTTATATGCAAAAGTAGAGAACGTGTATTTGTAGTGTTATTTTAACTTCAGCTCTAAATAGGTTATATACAGAAAATAAAACATTCAAAATTATTAATTGTAAGACAGAAAGCACAGAAATATGTGGTTATCTGTGGGTGGAATCTATGGGTGGAATTTGGTATCCTTAAGTTAAATAAAATCAATAATTTGTTCCGTGAAAAAAAACCATTCTTTATATTTCAAATAGAATTTAAAACATGCATTCTAAAAATATAATAAATTATAACACCTTGTAATAATATATTTCTTTTAAATGCTAAAAGGTGTAAACTAAAAACATAATATACAGTAAAATAACTTTTATTGGATTGTTAACATGTTTCGGCTCACTTCGATCCATTATCAAAAACAAATGAGAATATTCTATGATTGCAGGGTCTTTATTTGAAATGCTATCATTTAATTTTCATGTACTTTTTAAAATTACCCACGTTATTTTTTATTTTTACTTGGTTGTATATTTCCATATTTGTAACCATGGAGTAACTCGAGACATAATTTCGGTAAGTTAAATGATGCTACATTGTTGCATATTGTATATTTACGTGTTACTGTCTTTATGGTTTCTCTTATTATAGATGGATAGTATAGAAAATAAAATAATTTTTCCCTCCAGTTCATACTATCCATCCATAATAAGAAAAAACATAGAGATAGTAGCATGCAAAAATACAATATGTAACGATGCAGCATCATTTAACTCATCAAAATTATGGCTCGAGTTACTCCATGGTTACAAATATGGAAATAAACAACCAAGTAAAAATAAAAAATAACGCGCGTAATTTAAAAAGTACATGAAAATTAAATGATAGCATTTCAAATAATAATTTCAAAGACCGTGCAATTATAGAATATTCTCATTTGTTTTTGATAATGGCTCGGAGTGAGCCGAAACATGTCAACAATTTAACAAAACTTATTTTTCTGTAAATTATGTTTTTAGTTTGTACCTTTTAGCATTTAAAAGAATTATATGCATTCTAATTTTAATTTTATTTAGTTCTGGTAATTTCGAGGATTTTCCTTCTAACTCGGTTGTTTGCCCATTTACTCTGTGGAAAATCAGTTCTTGAGTTTGAGCAGTAAAATAATGAATTTCAGAACACAGCTGAAGCGGTTGCAAAGACATTCCAAGAGGGGACGGGGACAGAAAATCACTCTGGAATTAATGTTGAACGGCAAAAATATCCTGGTGTAAACATTGCTGATATATTAAATAGATAATACAATAAGATCGTTGCAGGGAAATAAATTTCACAAAAATTACAGAAAGGTTATTTAATTAAAAGTTTTAAGAAAAGAGACAAAAAACTCTGCAAGGACTGCAAATGGAATTGCGTTACGAGTTCAGACATTCGAGTTCAAAAATATTCGTAAATATATTTTGAAATAGATTAGAAGATAATATAAGGGTTGTAAGGGAATATAAGAATAATATAATTACAAGAATGTAATATAAGAATATAAGAAAATTGAAGAGCAAAGTAGTTTTTCAGAAGGTAGATTTTGCATCGATCACATTTTCGTGCCGAGACAAATTCGGGAGAAACAGATAAACAAGAGAAGAAATACATAATTTATATTTGTGGATCTTGAAAAAGCTTACGACAATATCCTGGGAAATTAACATTGAAAACTATTTAAAATAGCGAATATAAATGAAAAGATGACCAATATAATAAAAACTGTCTATTACATGTAACATGTATAAAGTTAAAGTAGGAAATGAAATTTCAAAAGCTTTCAGTATAACAACTGATTATTACAAAGATGCTGATGTTTACTTTATTGCATACTTTATTTAAGATATATATTGATGTCTGCCTTAGAGAATGGACAAGGAAAGGCTGCAAAATGGACCTTAAGTTGAATGAATTGCATACGGTGCATATTTGCATCATTGCATACGGTGCATCATTGCATACGGCGAAAATGATGTATCATACATGTTTCACATACTAAAGAAATCTATGATAAATGGGAGATTAAAAATCAATATTAATAAAACTGAGCCCTTAACAAAAAATTCGATTGATGATCTAAATATAAAACAGAGGAGAAATGTAAACACCTTGGTACTATCTTCAACAAGATGAATCGTGCCAAAGTGTTAGGAAGAAGAAAATTTGAAAAGCAGAAAAGCAAGCGTTATGCTGATTTCTATTCTGTGGAGCAATACTATTCTTCCTAAAGCAAAATGACAAATCTACAGTGCAATTCTGTAAAGTATTATCCTGTATGGTTCTGAGAGATGAACTTTAGATACCATCTATTAAATAAAAACTCATTTTCACTGAAATGGACTATTGGCGACGAGGGGTAAGAAAAAATCAGAAATAAAAGAATTTGGGATATCATCTGGATAAAACAGAATGTCACAAAAACTGTCAAACATGAGAGATTAAAACGGTATTGGTATGGACGGACAAATACGAAGAATGAGCGGCGAACGCCCACCAAAATTATTTATAAATTAGAGTCCTACAATTCGACGATTGCGACGTAGGCCGAGAAAGACTTACAATAGATGAAACTTTAAATTGCTAAAAATCAGATGACGACATTATCCTGCACACGAAAGAGTGGAGAAGGATCCCTGAATGCGGTTTTGGTCGAAGAAATCCACTATTTAGTGGAAACTCCTATAAAAGAAGAAAAAAAATATATCACAAGTTAAATAGCAATCAGCAATTGCTTAACTTTTTAAAGTTTCGATGCTTTACTTTAAAAATCTATTATGCATGTCTTCAAAATCGCTTTTAAACAATACATCTCCAATAAAGCGCATCTAGCTTTTTAAAGTAAATTCTGAAGGCAAGGGCGGAGGGTGGGGGAGAAGAAAATCGTGCGGCATACACGATTAAACGGTATTTTGGTGATTTTCACATTTGGATGCCCTTTGAAAATACTCCTTCCCAAGGGATTCCCGTATGATTAATTCATTCTATTGGACACAGTTTTTGAGATATGTGATACATGGCAATTGCTAAGAAAGATAATTACTTTTCGTCATAACTAATGACAGACATCTTTTGTTTAAAGAAATATGAACACGTACTTAATAGAGTTCCTGGAGCATTTTTATTATGAACAAGTAATATAAAAAAAAATTTAAGTCAATTCCTACTTTTTAATCATAAATATATAAAATAAACCCGTGCAGCATTAATGTCCCACGTTATCTTTATTGAACATTATTTTATAATCATCGTTGTGGTATTTTATTTCTGTGGCATCACTAATTTGAGATAAATCTTTGATTTCACTTATGAAAACAATGGGAGGAATTTTTTTCTCCCATTTAAAACTAAAATTAATTAATTAAATTTACACTAGATTAATTTTTACAAAATTAATCAAATTGGTAAAGAAATCATACGAGTTGTAATTTACCAACTGGACGAAAAATGTCCAGGCCAGGATTCGAACCTGGGACCTCTTGGCTGAAGCCGCCACGCTTTACAAACTAAGCTATCCCGGTCGAATCTAGAGGGCATAATTCATCCAGTAAACCTTATTGATAATAGCATCTGGTCTGATATTTTAATCAGCTCAACAGAATAGATCGCTGGTAATGGAACTCCAGTAAACGCTGGATACGTGTTTACACTAGATTAATTTTAACACAAATGATTTCTTTACCAATTTGAATAATTGTGTAAAAATTAATCTAGTGTAAACACGTATCCAGCGTTTACTGGAGTTCCATTACCAGCGATCTATTCTGTTGAGCTGATTAAAATATCAGACCAGATGCTATGATAATTAAGGTTTACTGGATGAATTATGCCCTCCAGATTCGACCGGGATAGCTCAGTTGGTAGAGCGTGGCGGCTTCAGCCATGAGATCCCAGGTTCTAATCCTGACCCGGACATTTTTCGTCCAGTTGGTAAATTACAACTCGTATAATTAAATTTAATTAATGAATTAATATTTGAAAAAACTGTATTAACATAAAGTGTCATCCACTACAAGTTAAAAAAAATTATTTGAACTTGAGTGGATGAATAGAAAATATTTTATTAACGATTGAAAATTTGAACAAGATATATATAGAGAGAGTGTGAGCTAATAGTAGGAATTTAACAAGAACGAAAAATCATGCGTTAAGCATAGATTATGTAACACTTTCCAACGCTTCCAAAATAATTTTACAAATCATTACCGTTTAATAAGCTGAAAGACAACATCTAAGTAAACATTTTGGAAAACGCATAACATATTTAAAAACGTAATTTCAGGAATTTCCAACATACATTTCCAACATATACAATATTCGGAAAAAAATCCGAATACTTTTATTCAGCTCTGTACATGATCTATAGATTTCTATATATACTACATAGGATGCTAAATTTAAGTTTAGTTAGGAAACGCGTAGCACAGTTTAAAATTATCCTTCTGGAGTTTCTATCAATAAACGGAAATGTGTTCGCGAACTTTTGTGCTGCCTTGTATATGAAATACAGAATTTATACACACAAAGTAATAGAAAAAAAAGTTAAATTTAAAATCGCGTTCAGTAACTTAAAACGCACTTCCAGGAATTATTGTTAACAGACAGTAGAGAATTCTTTTGTGTGTCCCTGTAAATGAATGATGACTGCTATACACACAATATTCTGTAGTAAGCCTCTTGTAATGCACCTTAGTGATATATATAAATTTCAATGCGTTTAAAATAGTGAAACATTATTTAATTAAACCGCAGACTATTTTTCTTCATAGATGTAGTGTAACGGAATTCTTTTGACTGTCCCTGTAAAGCAACTATAAGTGCTATGCACACCCTATTCCATATTAAGCTTCTTGTAATACACCTTAGTGATATATATCAATTACAATGTGTTTGCAATTGTGTAACATCATTAAAATAAACCGCAAATGATTTTTCCCCATAGACCGTCATGTAACGGAATTCTTTTGAGTGTCCCTGTAACAAAACTATAAGTGCTACATACTTCAGTTGAAATAGGGAACGTGCTATGGATAACGACAATAACATATAAAAATTGTAGGGCAATCCGAGCATATTTACGGGAGTTAGAGCATGGACAGACGCCAGACGGCAGACGGCAGACGGCCATACGGCCAGACAAACCGAAGTCATAAACACTTTTCAACTTGGTTGGAAAGTGTTAAAAATGATGCAGATATTGCCACAAAGCAAAGCAAGTTAAACAAAAAAATACTTCTTAGAACAATGTTTAACAGTTAAAAAATGCTTTTTCTACTTGAAGTAAAGACAAGAAACACATAAGTATAGGCTATTATCTTCTCTGGCACTGATGAAGACTTTTGAAAACACATCTTTTTTGCATGCTGCTAACTATACAATTTATGAGAGCTTGTGGAATTATGTCCCATTCAGCTTTCAGGACAATTTTGAATTTCTGTACGGTTCGAGAAGGGTTCTCTATTTGAGTTATATGTATGCGAGCCCACCTCAGATGTACTGTATGGGATTTTGATACGTAAAATATGCAAGCCATGTCATGCGCTGAACATTTTTCTCTGTTCGTAAGTCAAACATATCAGCTGTCGAATGTGAGTAGACATTTCCATTCACGGACAGAAAGACCCGGGAAAATTTCGGTGTACTATCTCTATGAAGTTTCCATAATTTTGCCAAATGTATGAAACGCAGATGTACTATTGCACCTGATATCCGTCCACATTATTACTCTTCGATCACAACGCAAAGTTTATTGGACATTTTGGTGATGGAAATGAGTCTCCTTTTTTCTTCAAACTAACTGATGTTCAGAACAATGTTGATCATTAAGCGAGATTAGTTAGAGAGCCTGATACTGGATCACTGTTGCTGATCTCAATGAATATGCCCCTTAAGCTAATGTAATAGTTCAGACGATGATGTGTTCGTGCCGGAATGCATGTAACAGATTTCCATGCATAAAAGACAACATTATTTAATTGCCAAGAAATGGTTATCACATATATGCCAGTGCCGGTAGCGTTGGCAGTGTCTGCGACTAGACAATAATAGCATTTCTGTTCTCATTCGCCACAAGGTAGACGTTTTCGATCTTGAAATGCGGTGATCCTCTCATGGGCACTAGATTATTTTCTTTTAGTACTAATTCCTACAGACACTTTTTTAAATGCGGGGTAGCTCTCTTCGCCAAGCTTATTGCTGTGGCAACTTGATGGGCAGTCTGGCCTGCCTCAAGGCTGCAACTATTCGACCACAATCATACAGACTCAAATAATGTCTAAATAATTATTCTGCAATCAATATTTGCCGTCAAAAATGTAAATCATTAACGCTATCTTCAAAAATCAAGAACGTAATTTTTCTCTGAAACAATACTGCTTGTACTTACGAATAAAGAAACAATGGAGGGTGGGGGTGGTACGCCACCTTTCATTCAGATAAGGAGTATTTTGTCTTACTGCACCTTATAGACTTATTTGGCCTATGCAGATACGAAACTACTAAACTACTGGGGAGAGGACGTAAGGGAGCGTCTATCCCCCCCCCCCCAATGTCAGCAATTTCGATCATAGACGGCAAATTCTAGGTAGTAATTCTACGTATCTCAATCGATACAACTCTCAAACAAACGATTTTTTTTTTAATTTCCAGCGTTTTTCCTAAACTATACACTAAAAATTATCAATCCTTAAGAATTTTTTTCGAAAATCCGAAATTTGTCTCTCCGTTCTCGGACTCTACAGGACCACTGAAAGCAAATTGAGGAAGGACCTGAAGAGACACTGAAGATGATCACAATTTCGGTGAATGCATTCGTATTAATTTATTGAAATGTGCTGGACTTTTGAATCATTTAGTCGATTGTTTGATCAATTGCAAGTCAACCAATTATTGAAAAATTGACCCAATCTGACGTCGTTCCTTACAGAGATTATAGATACAGTTCTCAGGACAAAAGAAAATTGTTCGTCTGCGCTAAATATTTATGGTAAGATTGTGAAAAAAAATAGAGCAGAAGCATAGAGAGAGATGCTAGCGTAACGGAAAGTGGGGGCGATTCCGTCTTTGAACATGACTCAGGATAAAGGTCTAAAATACAATCAGACAACCAGAGACGTTATTTGACCAGTTTAAGTCCGTATCAGTCAAAACTTGGTGCATATATCTCATAAACGGTTCCATCCGGCAGCGAATAGACAGCGACGTTTCAACAGCGCTTGGTACAAAGGGTATCGTTTTTGGAATATAGCACAGAACTCAACACTGCTTTTTGTATTGTTTGTTGCCTATTTCATGAAGGTCTTGGGAGAGAAAAAACACAAAATACTTAGGTTGAGAGTGGTGTAAACAAATGGCACAAAATGAAGAGCGTAGAAAAATAAAAGAACGGAAAGCTCGCGTAACATTTTTTCTGCCAACTCCCACCGAAATGCCCTTTCAGATTGTTGTCAGTTCATGATGACGCTTAATCACGTCGATGTATTTACATGACACGAGCAAGCGCAAACCGATTATTCTAGAAGAGCAAGATCTTGCATTCAACATTGAAGTTGTAACAATCTTAATGAACTTTACGCGAATGCTGGGTAAACAAGGTCTGGCATTTAGGGGAAGTGACAGAGACAAAAATGGAAACTTTCGGCAAATTGTGAAATTAATTTCCAGACATAACTCAGTACTGAGGAACTGGCTTGAGGACACACGTTTTAGGCCATATTACACAACTTACCTTTCTGTTTCATGCCAAAACGAGATGATTGAAGTTTTAGTGGCAGCAGCACGCAAAAAGATAGTAATATTCAAGAAGCACAATTTCATGAAATTATGACAGATTAGACATCAGATGTTTCGTACTAGGATCGATTGGCTGTTGGGGTGAGATGTGTCGACAAAGATGGAAAAACTCACGAGATCCTTTTGGAAGTTCTAGAAGAAGTTGAAAAAACTGGTGTCGGCCTTGTAAGCAAGCTATCGCACATCCTTACGAAGAATGAGCTCGATATATAGAACAAGTACGATAGTCATACGATTTTGCAAGCAGCATGTCTGGAGAATTCAATGGCATCCAGTTGAAGTTTTCAGAAATCGTGGGTCGAATTGTGTAGTATATTCCTTTTCAAGGTCACAGACTCAACACTTTCGTTCAGCATAGCTGCAGCGCCGGCGATATGTAGCCGATGTTTTCTCCGTGCTGGAAGAACTTTGTGTTTTTCATGGCAAGTACTAAACGAAACATGCCATTAGTGGACAAGCTCAAAAAATGGAAAATGCTCTTCTACTGCGGAATCTTTCTAAGACGAGATGGGCTGCTCAAGCGGATCATTGAAAGTGGTTTGGATCTCATATGAATATATCCTATAAATTTTGACAGAAATAGTTGATTCCTCTACTCTTGTTAGCAAAACAAATACCAAGGCTCGAGGTTTAAGAAAAAAATGCTGTCGTTCGACTTCATTGCTTCACTTATATTTCTGAAGAACGTTCTGTACAAGTACAAGTTAGTTGCTGAAAAGCTGTAATCGAATAATCTTAACATAATTGACGCTACGAAAATACTGAAGGCATGCATCAAATCCCTGTAAATAATCAACAATGATGATGAAAACATGAATAGAAGAATAGAGAGCGCAATTCTCTTTTCAACTTAGTAAAATTTAGATCCGTTAAATGAATTTGATGTGCAGCATCGACTAAGATTGACCCCACAGAAGTTAGAAAATAATCCAGGCAATCTCTTTACTCTCGAACTTCTAAGTTCTACCGCATGGAGTATAAGAAGGTGTTAGATACAGTGACGATGGCTGATAGCCTCAATTCTTGCATCAGCATAAACACGAAAGTGAATTAAAAAGTGAATCCTCCCAAAACAAGAGAGGAATTAACACTAGATCTGGTTCAAAATGCAGCAGATTTCTTTTCTAAAACCCAGGTAATTGCTGACATGGTAGCATTAAATGTAGAGCTGGAAGTTTTGTCAGCTTTCTGCGCAGAGGATGAAAAAATGGATGATACTTCCCAGAAATCACAATCTTTGACAAACATTCTACCGCTTGTGAACCGTGTCAGTCGTCTGGCTCTAACTTCTCCAGTAACAATTGCTTCGAATGAAAGAGCATTTAGTAAATTAAAATTTGTAAAAAACTATCTAAGAACAATAATGACCTATTCACGTATGAATACACTCATGACGCTTACGTGTAATGAAGGACATTTTTGAATGTCTAGATTTAGGTTCTGTCGTGAGTAGATGGGCTCGTCTAAAAAACGGCGGGTTAAAATGCATGTTGTGCAATGAATGAACAAAGATATAATTAAAATAAGTTATGATTTAATCATTTTTAAAGCGCAAAATTTGATCCCGTTCGGTTAATAAAGTTGAATTTTATATCGAACATAGATACAGAAACGTACGTACACAGACACAGAAACGTACTTTTGGATATATAATTTTTTTAAAGTTAGTCGGCAAAATCGTCTTATACGCTCACCGAATGAATTCTGCTTAGATACGCCCCTGGGTCTATGAGTGCATTTCTGTCCAAAACGCATATAAATAATTTGTTTTTTTGTTAGTATTTGTCAATTAGTGTAATATCTACATTTTGAGATAAGTTATCTTGTGGATCATAATACAATATTTAATATCTTGTATTTATTGTATAAGATTCTTTTGAATTTATCGTATAAAATTCTCTTGCAAATATTGTGTTATATTTTTATTTTTATCTGTAAAAAGTGGTTAGTTTATATATATATATATATTTTAAGTTGAAACCTGGCCTTAAAATTCTTACAAATTTCTGAAGTCGCAACTATATATTTTATATAGTTTCTATCACTATTTCCAAACTATTATATTCATGGTATATTCCTTAAATATGTGCAAATATTATACTTAGAACAAATATTATATTTTAAAAATATTGGTGGCGAATATATAAAAAATACAATATGCTGCGATCCCTGCAATTAATATTTAAAACTTACAATAAGCCATAGAAAATTCATTTTTCTCATGCACTATGAATCCTCAAAAGATATGAGACACCATTTAATGAAGACAGAACCTAGTAAAACTGAACAACTCTTTTCCATCTCTGCATATTGCAGATTTAGAAATCTATTTTTAAAAAGAAATAAAACGTTTTCCTTTCAAATTTCGCAGATGATGTTCAGAAATTCTCCCTATACAGTTAAATGAGTCTGAACTGATGCAGAACTAATCACTTATCTCAGATGCTTTGTTTATGCGGTTGGCTTTATTTCTATAACTTTCTTAATATCAGTATTCAATAACGATTTTCAAAGATTTTTTGTTCATCTTTTCTGTTTCCTGCCGTCACACATCATTAAGAATAGTTTACATAAGCTTTTCCAGCACTCAGGTTCCTGCATTCACGCGATCAGTGTCAAAGATAAACAATTTGCATGTAGGATATTTTTTTATGCATTTAATTTTTTTAAAAAGATCATTATCAAAATGGGAAGCGAAATGTGTTTTAGTTTATGTTGCTTACACAGATATTTAAAAATCTTAATAATAAGAAAATTGTTAAAGATTGTTTCGTGTATAGTTTTATAAAAATACAGTCAATCCTTGACATTCAAACTTTCGACTTCGAACAATTTGCTATTTCGAACATTTTTAGTACTGTATTTAAAATATTGATTTTCATTTGTATTTAACGCAGAACCCCCCCCCCCCTTTCAAATGAAGACTTGATTAAACTAGAAGAGATGAATGAAATACAACATGAAGGAGAAGAATCTGATAACGAACCAGGGCTATACAACGAACTCTCTGTTAACATTTTGACAATCAAGAATATGAATGATGCCTGCATAGATCTTGACAAATTTTTGACCATTATGAAAAATGTTATTCCAACGGAGACAGTACATCACATCTACGAAGGACAGTTAAAAAAGACACAGCCTGTTACAGAACTGTTTATAGAGAAAAGAAAAGAAGAGTACAATTCAACCTTTTCTTGATAATTTTATAAAGAAAACACAAGGTATTGAACAATAAAGAATTATTCATTTTTATACTAATTTATTATATGCATTTACTTTTAAATTTGACCGTAATCTCTGATTTTCAATATACGAGGTGGCCGTAATTCAAGTATTGTTATTTATGGCTCAATTATAAAGAATGTATTAGGTCAAATGCAACACCATTTCGTATGCATATTATCTAGATCACGGGGAACCGATTTATATAAAAAAATAATTTACACTTTTGACACCAGGGGCAAAAATGGCGTTGCAGGCTGATTTTGGAATTTTACAATATTTTTTTATTAAAAATGTCCATTAAGTGTTAGTCAGTTGCGTAAAACTTTCCTTTTTTAGTATTTATGCGTTAATTATGGCTACCCTGTAAATCTCTATGCTGTTCTTAAAAAATATATAACAGAGTTTTTTACTTTTTTTATGAAAGTACTCTTCATCCACATGTATAGCAAGAGTCAATTGATTACACACACACATATATATAAGAAGAAGAATTTCTTTTAAAAACTATTTTTTGTAATTTTCAACAACAACATCAACAAAGAACAAAATTACAGCTGGAAGTAATCAATTGATACGTGATTAGCACTGATAGAAGTCTTCAACAAGTATAAAAGAATTTTTTTCCTTATATCGGGTGCATTATACATTTTAAAAAATCATTAAAAAAATAATTTGCTGTATCAGAGCGCAGTTTGTACCATAAGACTTGTCAAATAGTTGTATTTTGTGGCAAAAGAAAGTAAATAAATGAACTATTTCTTTTCTTTTGCCATACACAATCCGACTCTTTCACAAGAATTGAACTATTTTCACTTGTAATAGTGTCGTATTTCTTCTAGAAAAAGAAAGAAATATAGTTTATTGAACTTTTTTTTATTTTGCCACAAAAAAGGCACTCTTTCACAAATCTTCAATATATATATATTTTTTCTTTTGGTATAAGAAATGTGACTCTTTGGCATGTGAAAATAGTTCAAGACTTGTAAAAAAAGCGGATTGTTTCTGGTAAAAGAAAAAAAAAGATTAGTTCAATCAATTTTGTTTTTCTTTTGTCACAAAAAAATTCAACTCTTTGACAAGTCTCATGGTGCAAACTTCACTCTGATATGACAATTTCTTAAACTTTTGTGACTTTTTATATGTGAAAAAACTTATGATAAGTAAAAAATTAAGGTTTAAAAAAATTCCAAACCTGGGCTCGTACCTGGTTTCCTCACTTATAGATAGCCCAGTGGGACTAAAAGACTACTTTTTAACTTTGGAAAAAAAGGGCTTCAAAAAAATTTTTTTGTACGTGGATTTCTTTTAGGAAAAGGTTGCCCTGAATGGAATAATAAACTGTATTCTGTTTATTTTCGGTTTTTAAAGCTTAATGTAATAAGAAGATAATTTTTTGAAAATATATTTATATATTCAACATACGTAAGCTCTGAAAAATAATATTCTCACTCATTACATGGTTCATTGTTTAAGAAAACATACAAAACTCTTTACTCACTTTACGGTCGTGGAATAATGATAAATGATATGCACTATTGGTTCTGCAAGTGCTATTCTTAATGAGCAAATGTAACTACAAGAAATTTAGTTATAAAGGTTGTAAACATTGTTTTCGTTGATATAAAATTGAGCTAATTGATTTTAGTTGAATTTAATCCGATATGAAACTCTGGGAATAATTCATTACCAGTATGCTGTGACTATCCCAAAACTTTCTTCTATATTATTCTAATATATAATTTAAATATTACTGTTACACACCAACAATTACGAAGTGGAAGGCATTTCTTTGGATTTCATTCGAAGTTAAAGCGATCAGTGAATAGAAAACGGAGCAGTTTAACAGCGCTTCATGCTGGGTATTCAAATACAAAAATGGACCAACATACTAGGTTGAGCAAAAAGTTCTGGGAAATTTGTAAAAGTTGCGTTGATAGTCCACGACTTTCTGCCCTCGTTCTTCCAGATTCCAGATCTGCTGGAAGTACCATGACGGCTCCTTGGAATCGAAAAACTCTTGACATGCTTCTTCAACTTCATTAACAGATTCAAATCGACGGCCCTTGAAAAAGTGTTGCATTGATCAAAAGAGGCCATAGTCGGATGGAGCTACGTCTGGACTGTAGGCGGGGTGTAGAAGAATTTCGAAGCCGTCCAACTGTGCAAACTTGTCCTTGGTCCTCTGGGGACTAAAAATTTCACAGAACTTTTTGCTCAACCTAATATACATACATTTAATTAATAACTTCAAATATAATGTTTCTTGCGTTTCTACCCAATAGAAACTGAGAGACCGCTATAATGTTCATCTTTAAAATATAGAATAGTAGCGTCCCCTGTTGCGTAAAAAAGTTAAAATTAAATCAACACAATTTTTAAGAAATATCTTACATACTAAATTTGGTGAAATTCCGTCCCATAGATGCTGATATGTAGTTATCCCGGAAATCGTGAAAAGCACAGCATAACAGCGCTCCCTGTTGAATGAACAAAGTCAAAACTGAAACAGCATAATTTTTAATAAATGTCGTACATAATAAGTTTGGTACAATCTCATTCCAATAGAATCCGAAATATACTCCAACAGCAAGAGATATCGGCTAAATTTCGGCCTTTTATAAAAATCGTCGGTAAATGAGCAGTAGTCGTATGGAGAGATTCAAACAATATCACCTCGACAAAAACTTAGCAACTTCTCTAGTTAATGTCAAACATAAACGTCGGCAGTAAATTAGAATAATGTTGGGAATTAATTAATTGGCATATTTTCGCAAGTATGAGATCGGCCGCTAATCCCGAATAGACTAAAAGAGTGTTTGTTTTGTATTCTCGCTAACACTCCATTTCCTGCAGTGATGAGACCGGAAGTGTGTCACATGACTGAAACCCACCAACAAGCTGGAAGATGTTATCTCACAAACCAGCCATACTCAACCTTTTTTTCTCGCGGGCCACAAACATATGTTTGGAACGTTTTGCGAGCCGCAACACAATTATATTTTAACGTAAAAAAAGGGGAAATTTAAATAGTAAGATTAAAAAAAAGTAGTATATAACGAACCTATATAATAAAGTTAATATAATCAATAGGATTAAACGTTTGTCGAAAAAGAAATATTACCAAAACTTTTAATATCACTATTTCAAAACAATAAACTTTGGGGGTAGATTTCAATTGCAAATGATGTACAATAGTGGTATAAAACATTTTGCTGCCAATTTTTTCCACGGTAAACGTTTAACCCTAATAAGCATTATTAGTTAAACGTAATAATATAACAATGTAGCATTCCCAAGTTCTAAAAAAATAATAATATAAAAAAAAATAAGGTGATTTGCTTTAATAAATTAATCGTTTTGTCAATGTGTAGAAATGTACAGTGCAAATGTAATAAATTTGGAATAGTATTGGTTTAGTGTTGAAGATTGAGAAATGTATGTACCACTATAGCACAAATAGAGCTACGTGTAAAAAGAACTTTTGACTAAGGAAACGGTATTTAAGATCATTTTAAATTAGTGATTTTAAATAACAGGACAGTTTTGTCTTCCCATGAAAATATATAAAAGAACAGTGAAAGTCTTAAAATCTTTTATACACATCTCAATTAATGTAATAAATAGAGGTTTATGATTATGTATCTCGGGCCGCACATAAAAGGTCTCCGGGCCGCAGGTTGAGTATGGCTGTCACAAACCCTCTCAAAATGCTTCTTCGTGTTCTAAGGACATATCAGTTTTAAACGGACAGTTGAATGGAGTAGAGGGAGAAAAAATACTTTCGAAGAAAGATTCTTTTGGTGAGATTAAAAATTGTTTAATCGCAAATCAGTAAACATTAATGTCTTAAAATTTTACAAACAGCACGATATAAGCTCGGTTCCCGTAAGATCACCGAAAGTGAAACAGCATCGACCGTGGTCACTGCTTGGGAGGGTGTCAACATCTCTCGACTGCGGCTGCTGTGGGACCGTGTACGTTAATGGGAGCTGGTGCACGTAAAATCTGTTCGTGGCTCCAATGTCCTCCAAGTTTAGAATAAGCGTTACCTCTGGGGGTGCCAATCCAGGTGCAGGTCTCTCATCTGGAATTGGTTCAAAATTAAGAGACCAGCTACTGGACGGGGCTTGTGAGTGCTTAAGCCATTTGGTAGGCCTCTCCTTCCAGCTGACTCTTGACGATTATGTCTTGACTCGATACGATTGTATCTTGACTTAAAAGAGAAATATATAAGATGAAATATATATTTATATAAATATGCTTTTATATATTTATAGATGTATTCTAAGGTACTGAAAATATTTAAATTCTTTTGAGACAGTATATGAAAGGGACCTCGAATGAACCCGATGCCTTGAGCCTTGATCTCGTGTGATCAGCCCAACGCAGAAAGCTGTGCTCGAGGAATCAAAATAATTAATATTTTGAAGCCTGTTCATCTCAAACACAGAAATGATTTGCTGAAAAAAAGGTGTGCAACTCAACTAATCATTTACACACAATGAAAATAAGATAATAATAAAAAAAATGGAGAAAAAAGAAAGAGAAAAATAGAAAGCAAATGAGCTAAATTTGGAGAGCAAAGATGATCACGCCGTGAAGGGTTTAAACTTATTATACCAATAACCTAGAAAATGTTTCGACACCAGTCACATTCATATGATAAATGGCAAATAAACCAAGTTAAATAAACACTTCTTAGACACTTTAAATACAAGATATTTTATGTTTATTTATTTTTTCACAGAAATTTACAAAAATATTCAGTTTGAAAAAATCCTAAGTATCTTCCAAAAGCGCAGTTGCAACGGATATTTAACGGCAAAGGAGACTCGTGTTTCTATAACGACATTTTTTTTTCACATTTCAGTTACAGTTGAAAGTGCTATATTTTTTTTTTTACATTTAACACTTGTGAAGCAATGATTTTTATCAAAACTTCTAAAAGGCATTTTTTTCTCAACAATCTGACCTACTATTGGAGCTCGGATTTAAAAATCCCGCAGCATCTGAATGCGCAAGAAGAGGTCGTGCTAGTTATTTACACTTTCATTTCTATTGTTTTAAGGTAATTTGACTGACCCACATATTTCTAATCAACCTTTTATACCGCAATGAAGTGCTTTCGTATTTCGATTCGTTGCTATAAAAAAGAATTACTCACGGCCAAGGCGTATCGAAATCGTTGTTATTGTTTAAAAATATCACTCTAAAAGCTCTTTAAATAACTTTTTCCGAGATCAGTTGTTAACACTATGGCGACCAGGAATGAGAATTCTCATTTTTATTTAACCAAACATCATTGACTAAGTGTGTGGTTTTTATCTTTCATAAAATACATTTATATAATTATGACCCTAGATATTTAGATTGTAAAAAATCTTATATAAAATCCGTACACTGTAATATATTTATTGACACATAAGCTTGAAAGACCTATCTAGGAGACTATTTACAAAAGACTTTCAGAAAAGGACTAATGTTTTAAAGTCCAGATTTCATACAAAATAGCCGGTCATCAAAGTATTAATTACAATTCTAAAATGATGTGTTAGTAACGTATGAAAATTGAAATGAACTCTCATTTCTTTGTTTTATTTTTTTCTTTACAGTGATGTCTTAATTTTACTTCAAAATATTTCTGTTTTTTTTTTGTTTTTTTTTTAATAATTTAGAATTTATTTTCAAATTGCTTTAAATGTAATTTTTGCAAAAGTTAAAGTCATGGGAAGTGTTCTATTCACACTTTTCCTAAATCAGAATAATTATAGTACCTAAGCTCAGTAAATACTGATTTACATTTTCTATTATTTGCAATTCCAGTTTTGTCGGAGAGAGTGTGGTAAAACCCGGTAGGCGGGTCAAACCAGGTGCTATGTTTTCTTGCTGAGGAATGTTACCCAGTGGACAGCACCAGTCTTAACTACATCTCTTAGCGTCCCCTTTTAGTACGCCGTCAGCATTTGAAATTTATAAATCTGTGTCCGTGCAGTGGGAACCGGTGCAGCGGTCCGACATGAGTTTCAAATTAAAAAATATAAATAAATCTATTTTGAAAAAAAAACTTTGTTTAACGAATTTTAAATTTTAAATAAACTTTGATATCAATTTTAATCATTACTGAGCACAAAACCTTTTTGTATAGTTTAAAATATAATCTAATTTGCTTGCAAGAAAAAAGCAAATGTACGCAATTTGAAAACTCAACTTGATGCTTTCGGAAAAACATGAAGTCTATCTAGTAAGAATAACCATGGCCTAACTCGATATTTCTCCTTCCCCTTGAGGGGAGGGAGAAAGATCGAGTTTGGTCGTGGAATAACTAATAACAGCTCACACGATCATTGAAAGCAATGTTACAAAAAATACTAGCATTGGTAAAACTATACCGAAAAAACCAACCGGCAAATGTATATATTCAGGTTTAATCCATGAAAACACGGAAAGCATACGAATTGTAGAAAATAGCATAATGTTAAAGTATACACATCATCAGGCTTTACCTGAAAGAACGATGTAGTCCTGTTCAATCACACATATACATACAAATCATGATTACAATACTTTTCTTATACTATGAAAGTTATAGATACATAGATTTACACAGAGTAAAACGTACACAGTGTGTACAGATGTGTACAGATGTATAAACACAACGATATAAACATAATGATGCAAGTGGAGGTTTAAATTGGACGATCTTAGAAACCAATTTAATATCCCTTTCTGAGAATCAACTTATAGCCAAATTTTGATTTCAATAAGTCAGCGGTTTATTTTATAGTCGGATATTTTTTTTCGTAGTGCCATCCTGATGCCCGCAATCACTTGAAAATCAATGATAATCCCATAAACTGATCTTTCAAATAAAAAAATGTGTTTGGTTAAACTTTTATATTTTCGGTTATTTTTTATAATTTTAAATCAAAAATTCGACATAATTAAAACAACCTTTATATTTTTCACAAGCATTAAATTTCCTCATCAAAAAGAATATCTGGTGCGTCTATTATAACACTAATATGTACAGATGTAAAATGTATATAGAGACGACAAACGTGAAAGAATAATTTTGGCACGGCATTGATTAAGGTTCTAAATTAAAATACAGTGAGATTAGACAAAATACACGAATTTAAATGAGTTGATCTTGTCTAAATTCGATTGATTGGAGATTGGAGAATTTTAATTGCGGCTTATTAAAGCCCAATCTATTTCCATATACGCTCAAAAATTTATGAAACATAGATAACATTTGGAAAATATCCTAATCCTAATAATATTATAAATCTGATTGTGCGCAAATGTTAGGCTGAAGCCAGCGTCAAAATGGAGCCTTTAATGATCCTGTATTTTTGCATACAGATTGATTATAACCCTCATTTGAACATAGGCTGGCTTTTGTTTATTTTATTCAAATATCTTTCTTAATAATTCAAAATTTCGTTTTTTCATAGAGAGTAAATGGACATTTTTTTCGTATAATATTTTAACATGGTTAAATTCACTTTACCGTTGCTAATACTTTATCGTTGCCAAAACTAATTCAAATTCCGGAATAATAATTTTTAGTCAACAATTTAGTTTCAATTGAAATTTTTTCACGTGAAAAATAAAAATGAAATAAAAAAATTAAAGAATTAAGAAGATTAAATAATATTATTAGAAATAAAACGTACTTTTTTTTTAGTTGTTGATAATAATACAAGGTTTCCATATGAGTAACCATAGGAAACAGGCGAATATGACGCCATACATCAAAAATAAAGCGGATATCTTTGATTGGTGAAATAAAATGATTTTTTTTTTTTTTTTGTATGGTAATAATTCTTGGCGTTTTACCGTCTGCGCAGGGCTAATATAATTATACCGTATTTTTTATTCTTATTTATTAACGATCTTAAATTAAAAATCGTTGCTCATTTTGCGTACAGAATTGAATGGGCTTTCCGAATATATGATTTATTTTGAGAAATAATTATATTTTCATAGTTAAAATTCTATTCTACTAGGATATTTGTATTCTGAAACAGCCAATTGCACTGCAAATACTTGCTATACAATACCTGACTAACTTACTATACAATATTTCTCTTCAATGGATCAGAGATTATACGATATGTAAAGAGTCAACTTCATGTTCGATCGCAGTCAAATAAACTAGAGAGTCAACACAGGAACATTTATTTTTAAAAGTTTTAATATTTTTTAAATAATTGTCATTTTTGCATAGGGGAAAAAAAAAAAGCTAAGGAATTTGCTATTTCTTTTGAAAATATCTCCCTTCGTATGGGTCCCATCACGACGGGGTATAGCTCATTCGACCCGACACCGATAGAGCTTAGTAGAGATTATCGACTTTAGTTCCGCATTTGACCACTAGGGGGCGCTTTCCGAACTCTGTTTCTATGGGCCGGATCACGACGGGGTATGGCTTATTCGACTCGACATCGATAGCTTTAACGGTTTCAATGCCCGAGGTTCGTATAGAACAGATTGCGCCCCCTGGCGGTTGAAGGTGCAATTAAAGGATTTTTCAGCCAACTCGGGTTCTATGGGTCACATCACGACGCGGTTTGGCTCAATCGACTCGACATCGATAGAGGATACTAGAGATTATCGACTTTAGTTCCGCATTTCACCACTAGGGGGCGCTTTCCGAACTCTGTTTCTATGGGCCGGATCACGACGGGGTATGGCTTATTCGACTCGACATCGATAGCTTTAACGGTTTCACTGCCCGAGGTTCGTATAGAACAGATTGCGCCACCTGGTGGTGGAAGGTGTAATTAAAGCATTTTTCAGCCAACTCGGGTTCTATGGGTCACATCACGACGCGGTTTGGCTCAATCGACTCGACATCGATAGAGGATACTAGACCTTATCGGTTTTAGTTCGCTTTTCACCACCAGGGGGCGTTTTCTTATCTATGTTTCTATGGCCCGGATAACGACGGGGTATGGCTCACCGATGTAAATTAGGGGCCCGCTGGCGGGCGAAGCCAGCTAGTGTCAATAATATGCTCCGCAAAATTATCCATATCGAAAATGATGTCATGGATTGCGAGAAATATTTATTTTCATTCTTAAAACTAAATAACTCGATTACCTAAAAAAAAAATGACGAATGTTAATAGTTCCATTTTTGTTGATAAAAACTAAAGATTTAATATTATTTCGTTAAAGCGACATAATTTCCCCTATGCCAGTACTGAAATTAATTGCCTGGAAAAGAAAATTAACAAGAATTATGTCATTAAAAAGGGATTTCTCTGCGGGAAAAAGATGCGTCATATTTGAAATAAAACGGGAATTTTCCAATGTGTTTTAAAATGAGTGTGAATCAATTCCTTACATTAATAATACAAGGATCAGTAAGTATAGAAAGCAGATGAGTTTCACGCCATATTTATAACGAAAAATTTAAATGTTTTTTTATCTATACTGATTATTAAGCATGAATATTCGTTATATACAGATGAGAATTTTCTGCTAAAAATCGCATCATAATTTTAAGAAAAGGAAAATGAACACGAATCTATGTTTGTATTTCGCAACTACTCCTCACTGTAAAAAATTGCTGCAGTAAAATTACTGCAGCAGAGATTCCAGGCAATGTCCATAAGAAAACCGGTTTTGTGACTAGATAAACGAGCTTTGTTATTAGATAAACGGTTTTTGTCCGTAAAAACATGAAATTTACTGAAATGGACCGTTTACCTTGAAAAGGGGGCATTTCCCGTAAAATTACGGCAGCAATTCACGGAGAATGCCCGTGAATTTACAATTTTCATTTCCAGTACCAGAGTATCGAACGCAACGGATTTACTTTATACCGTTTATCATTGATCCGAGGATGTTACACAAACTGTCAGAATTTAAAAAATTAAATTAGATGCCAAGATTTTTTTTCTTTTTTGTTAATTTTAACGAAGTTTCTCTAAAAACGGAAAGTAAATTACTCCATATTTGTGTATAAAAAAAGGAAAAATAAAATAGATCAGTATATTTTTTACACCATTTTCTCATTAAAACTGAAAAACAGAATTGTTTTTCACTTTGAATAGATGGTGAAAACAAAATCTTGATTTCAGTAAATTATCCGAAAAATAAAAACATATTTTCACATATTCAAACTTTATGAATCAATTTATTCTAGAGAATGAAAATTGCCTGTCAACATACTGTCATTTAGAAAATAAGATTTGTTTCAGCTATACATTAAACCAAGGAGGCAGAACTGAATTTAAAGAAAAAGCATGTACTATTTCCAATTAATGTTTTTTTGAAGGATGGCTGTTAAAACGTTTCACAAAGGCGTTAAAAGTAAAATTGTTTATCAGGTAAAATTGACATTTGTTTTTACCCAATTCGTCTATTTCCACGATTTTATTTGGCCCTCCTTTTTGCATTGGTTGCAATTTCATTTTCGCGATTATTTGGCACAAAATTTCACTTTTTAAAGACTGAGTTATGTCAAGGTCCCTATAACAAAACATACAATATTGTCGCCTATGAAATGTGATAAATAGTTAGTTAATTTTAACGTTTTTAATTATCGGGAGTGAAATATTTTCTTAATTAATGTATTTATTCTTCTTTTAATGTTGCGTGAACGAAGTCACGGGTAACAGCTAGTAATATAATAAATCTGATTGTGTGCAAATGTTAGGCTGAAGCCAGCGTCAAAATGAAGCATTTAATTATCCTGTATCTTTGCATATAAGTTGATTATAACCCTCATATGAACATAGGCTGGGTTTTGTTTATTTTATTTCAATATTTTTCTTAATAATTCAAAAATTCATTATTTTCATAGAGAATAAATGGACATTTTTTCGTATATTTTAAAATGGTTGGTTGGTTTGGTTGGTTTGGTTGGTTTGGTTGGTTTGGCCCAAAGGGCCCGGTTTTGCAGCTTTTTTTAAAATGGTTAAATTTATTTTACCGTTGCTAATACTTTATCGTTGCCAATATGAAATAAAACCCCTGAGTAATTACTTTTAATCAACAATTTATTTTCACGTGAAAAATATCCATGTGAAAAATGAAAAAGAAATGAATTATTTAAGAATTAAACAGAATATGAAATGATGTCATATTAGAAATAAAACGTGCGTTTTCAAATATTTGATAATAATACAAAGTGCATAAATACGAGTAAGTATGGAAAGCGAGCGAATATGATGTCATATATAGAAAAATAAGACAGATTTGTTTTGATGTTAAAATAAAATGATCTTGGGACGGGTTATCAAATTATTTGTGATTAATTTCTCTTATTTTTTTCTTTTTCCTTTTCACATGAAAGGAATTATTTTAAATGTACGTAATATATGTATTTTAAATGTATGTGTTGTAAATTAAAGTTCTGTGTTTTAAATGAAATGAGTGAAAGATTTATATTTTTAATGAATTCAATACAAATGATGGGATAGGTTGGCGATTTATCGTCTACACACGGCTAACATAAAGTTCCCATATTTTTAATTTAAATTTTAAAAAGTAAAAAAAAAATTAAAAAAAATATTGGATGGCAAATTTCAATGATATGCATCTCAAAATTATCCGTACCGAAAATCAGAAAATCTTAATAAAAATAACTATAATTTTTAAAAGAAAGTTGCTTTTCTCATAAAAGCTAAAGATTTAATATGATTATGTCGAAGTAACAGCATTTTTCCTCTATCATTTTCCCACAAACGAAACACATTTGTAAATCGTCGTTTCGAACCGGAATTTAATATTACATTTCTTTTAGTTTTAAAATAGGAAAAACTTTGTTGTCGTTTTTAAATATAGCTTTTTTTTAAAGCTGTTTCATAATAGATTTTTGTAAAGTCTTGTAGGATAAGGAAAATTGCATAGATTTTAAAGTAATGTTTAAGTAAAATTACAATATTTTTTTTAACTTAAAAAACAACAATGTTATCGAAAAGAAAATCGATTTTACCAACAAATTCGCGTAATGCAAAAGCAAAGAAGAAATCAAAAAAGTAATGAATCTTTTCTTCCAGCCGAATTGTGTAAACTTGAACAAGCCGATCGTGCCAATTCATAACATTATAAACGTAAAAGCGCGTTCTATATAGTAGAATTTTTTTTTTACATATAGGTAGAAAATTTCCGAGAATAGGATGGTTAGGTGTCTAAAATTAAGTCCATAGTCAATTTGCCTTTTTTTTTTCTTTTATCAAGTGAAATTTCGCGCAAAATTAAATACATTGTTGTAACCAGATTTGTTTTTTGCGTGGTAAAAACTTAATGGTATTTTCGATGATCATTTCCCCGCTCACCTTTGATGTCAACTATGACTGTAAAACATATTAAAAATATTAGCCGATAATTTTCTAATTTTCTTATTGCTTCATGATGTAAATAGACATCCTGTTTCATACTTTAAACTTGAATCGGTCATGCCATTGTCGTTCAATTTTTATTCCTAATCCTAACCCTAATCGTATCCTATCCTAATCCTGATAATAACTTTAAAGAATATTCTTTGACACGAATATGTAAATTAAATCAATATCCATAAATGGAATGAATGGAAAATAGAATAAATAGAAATGGCAAAATAAAATAACAAGAAAGTACATTTATTCGACACCTAACCCTAGAGAAAGCGTAAAAAATTTCAAGCGCATGAAATAAATAAAAATAATCTTATATATACTAACAAAAATATGTAAATTTAGATCATCAGATTTGTGTCGTCGGTATTTATTTGCTTATAGTGTTCTTGACGCGATAGAGAAAATATCGAGGTTAAATTGGGCAGAATTTAAAGTACTTTCCAGCAACCTTTATTTACATTTTAGAATCGCATCAGATTGTTATATCCTTGTGAAATAGCTATCAATGTATAAAATCCACAAGCAGTTTGTTCACTATTTACACCACTTAGCGTGAAGCACTTAATTTAATATATACATAAACAAGATAATGTAGTAAGAAATATATAACATATGGCTATGCAAATAAACAATATAATAATGCCCATTTAGCAATGCACACATATACAAATTGTACACCAAATACCATCTAAAATGCACTGTTGTATAGAAGAATTCTGCCAGTGTTGTTTTTCGTTTTACGAAGAGGAATTCCTCCATTTTCACGATTTTACTTGGTCCTCTTTTTAGCACTTTCCAACCTAGTTGAAAAGTGCTTATGACTTCGGTTTGTCTGGCCGTATGGCCGGATGGCCGTCTGGCCGTATGGCCGTCTGGCCGTCTGGCCGCTGTCCGTGCTCTAACTCCCGTAAATATGCTCGGATTGCTCTGCAATTTTTATATGTTATTGTCGTTATCTATGGCACGTTCCCTATTTCAACTGAAGTGTGTAGCACTTATAGTTTTCTTACAGGGACACTCAAAAGAATTCCGTTACATTGCGGTCTATGGGGAAAAATCATTTGCGGTTTATTTTAAAAATGTTTCACTATTGTAAACGCATTGAAATTTATATAGATCACTAAGATGCATTAGAAGAAGCTTAATATGGAATAGTAGGTGTATAGCACTTAGAGTTACTTTACAGGGACAGTCAAAATAATTCCGTTACATTACGTCTATGGAGAAAAATCGTCTGCGGCTTATTTAAATAATGTTCCACTATTTTAAACGCATTGAAGTTTATATATATTACTAAGGTGCATTACAAGAGGCTTACTACAGAATAGTGTGTGTATAGCAGTCATCGTTCATTTACAGGGACACACAAAAGAATTCTCTACTGTCTGTTAACAATAATTCCTCGAAGTGCGTTTTAAGTTACTGAAAGCGATTTTAATTTTAACTCGCTTTTTGTCTATTACGTGGTGTGTATAAATTCTGTAGATCCTATATACAGGGAAGCACAAAAGTTCGCGAACACATTTCCGTATTATTTAACTCCAGACGGAGAATTTTAAACTGTGCTACGCGTTTCCTAACTGAACTAAAATTTATTATCCTATGTAGTATATATACAGATCTATAGATCCTATACAGGGCTGAATAAAAGTATTCGGATTACTTAGATGTTGTCTTTTAGCTTATTAAACGGTATGATTTGTAAAATTATTTTGGAAGCGTTGGAAAGTGTTACATAACGCGATTTTAATCTTAACTAGCTTTTTGTCTATTACGTGGTGTGTATAAATTCTGTAGATCCTATACAGGGCAGCACAAAAGTTCGCGAACACATTTCCGTTTATTGACAGAAACTCCAGAAGGAGAATTTAAACGGTGCTACGCGTTTCCTAACTAAACTAAAATTTAGCATCCTATGTATATATACAAATCATATACAGGGCTACATAAAAGTATTCGGATATTTTTCCGAATATTGTATATATTGAAAATTCCTGAAATTACGTTTTTAAATATGTTATGCGTTTTCCAAATTGTTTACTTAGATGTCATCTTTCAGCTTATTAAACGGTAATGATTTGTAAAATTATTTTAGAAGCGTTGGAAAGTGCTACATAATCTATGCTTGACGCATGATTTTTCGTTCTTGTTTTTATTAGCAAAGAAATACCGTATGGTCTCCTATAAAATGTGATAAAGCTTTGATTAATTATGTATGTTGTTAATTATCAAGTGAAATGTTTTGCTAAATTAATGCATTTATTCTTTGTTTAATGTTACGTGAACGAAGTCACGGGTAACAGCTAGTAGAAAATAAGACTTTATTAGACATTTTAATTAAAAATCAGATAAATTATAGCCACTTACAAGTTAATTTAAGAGTTTTTAAAGAAGCTGGCATTTGCATTTTGGTAATTTTTCTGTCTAGCTATGTTTGCTAGTTATTTCCGCAAATTAATAATCTATACTAATATTATAAAGGAGTAAAGATTGTTTTTTTGTTTGTTTGTTTGTTTGTTTGTTTGTAGGGGGTAATCTCTGGAACTACCGAACCAATTTCAAAAGTGATGGTAGTAAATTGATGTTGACAACCTCTGATCCAACATAGGCTATATTTTATGGCGGTACCACTAACCCCAGGGGGTGTAGGAGCGAAAAACGTTCTAAAATTGTGATTTTTTGTATATTGAAGGAGCTAGAAATTTGCAATTTGGCATTGTAGTTACTTATAAGATGTAAATGCTCTCTAAAGAACAAAAAAAAAAATGAAATTTAAAAGGGTGAAATGGGGAAAAGCGTTCTAAAAACATTCTAAATTACAATTTCTGTGGAATCTCTGGAACTATACAACCGATTTCAAAAGTGATGGTGGCAAATTTATGATGACAACCCCTGCTCCAACATAGGCTATATTTTATGTCAGTGCTACTAATCCTAGGGGGGTTCAGGAGCGAAAAATGTTCTAAAATTGCGATTTTTTTTTATACTGAAGGAGCTAGAAATTTGAAATTTAGCATTGTAGTTACTTATAAGATGTAAATGCTCTCTAAGAACAAAATAAAAAAAATCGAAATTTAAAAGGGGGAAATGAGCGAAAAGCGTTCTAAAAACATTCTAAATTACAATTTCTATGGAATCTCTGGAACTACAGAACCGATTTCGAAAGTGATGGAGGCAAATTGATGGTGAAAATCCCTGCTCCAACATAGGATATATTTTATGTCGGTGCCACTAATCCCAGGGGGGGTGCAGGAGCGAAAAACGTTCTAAAATTGCAATTTTTTTTTATACTGAAGGAGCTAGAAATTTGAAATTTTGCATTGTAGTTACTTATAAGATGTAAATGCTCTCTAAGAACAAATAAAAAAAATTCGAAATTTAAAAGGGTGAAATAAGCGAAAAGCGTTCTAAAAACATTCTAAATTACAATTTCTATGGAATCTCTGGAACTACAGAACCGATTTCAAAAGTGATGGAGGCAAATTGATGGTGATAGACCTTGCTCCAACATAGGCTATATTTTATGTTGGTGCTACTACCACAGGGGGGTGCAAGAGCGAAAAACGTTCTAAAATTTCGATTTTTGTTTTATACTGAAGGAACTAGAAACTTGAAATGTGGCATGGTTGTTATTTATAAGATGTAAATGCTTTCTAAGAACAAATTCTAAAAAAATTCGAAATTTTAAAGGGTGACATACTGTTCAACCACGCTTCTAAGAACCCCGGTTGGCAGAATGCCAAACCGATTCCATTCACACTGTAGGGAGAATAGCCCCGGCAAAAGAAGCTGAAATCACCACTCTTTATCTTAGGCAGCGTACTTACGGCTTACGGACTTCCCCATTTTCGACATGGACTAGCCATTTTCGCCCATGCGCAGTTCGCTCCAGGTTTCTATCAAGCGTGGTGCATCAGTAGGCTATATTTTATATCGGTGCCACTAACCCCAATGGGGTGCAGAAGCGAAAAATATTCGAAAATTGCGACTTTTTTATACTGAAGGAGCTAGAAATTTGAAATTTGGCATTGTAGTTACTTATAAGATGTAAATGCTCTCTAAGAATGATTTTAAAAAAAGATCGAAATTTAAAAGGGTGAAATGGGCGATAAGCGTTTTAAAATCATTCTAAATTACAATTTCTATGGAATCTCTGGAACCTCAGAACCGATTTCAAAAGTGATGGTGGCAAATTGGTGGTGACAATCCCTGCTCCAACAGCCTCTTTAATAAAAAGCTATGCGTTGCTGACGACTGGGTTTTTCGCTAATTGTAGCCACAGATTAATCTCGGAAAATGAAACATTTGAAGTTACTGAAAAAAAATAATAGATCGAAAAGTATTTGTCAGAAAATTGTTAGACAAAACTGCTTTTGAAATTTAAAAAATTGTATTTTTCTTGATATAAATTTCAAATCTAATGGTTATGCCGCTTTTCAAATATTGAATTTCAAAAATTACCATAGCGAAACCTTCATGCGTAAAAAGATAATGATAAGGGCGACGTGTCCTGACGTGTATATTGGCACGAGTCACAAATTATAATAGCCTTATTATTCTGTTAAAATATAAGAGTGAATTATGAAATGTCAATATTTTGTTTGATTAAAAGTTCGTTAAAAGAAATTGACCAGCGTAGCGGGCATGGCATAATAATAATAATAATAATAATAATAATAATAATAAATCAAACAGAAAGAACTAATTAAGTAACTCTATTTCAATTTGCAATCTATTAAAATTAATTATTAAGTATGAATTTGATATTAATCCTTTTTCATCTTAGATACAACAGAAATCGCATTTAATTGCATGAATTATTTATTAATTTCTAAAGTGTATTTAGTTCTTCAGTTATTTACAGTGTAATTCCTACATATATGTTTATGCTACCCATATTTTTTAAATCTTTATAAACGATTTTCACGTAATTTTAATTCATTATTTTTCAATCCACTATTTTTTTTAATAGCACGTCATGGTTATATAAGACATTTTTTTAAAATAATTGTCACGCAGATGTAAAAGTTTCGCTAGCCCTGCAATATGTGTTCGAAAAGTAAAAATAAAAATTTGCTCTATTAGATCCTATTTAGGAACTTAAGCAGTGGCATAGCCAGGGTGGGAGGTCCCGAATTCCTGGATACTGCTAATTTCGTAATGGTATTTTCGAATTGTTTAATTGCTGAAAATTCTGCGATTAGATAAAGCGAAGAATATTTCTTTAAAATAGTGGTATTCAGAGTTGAGGTCTGCACAGGCTCAAGTCAATTTTCACTCACGAGACTCGGGTTTGGGCACAACTAATTTTCTACAGGCTCGGGTCGGGCCGGACTTCTTAAGTCAGTAAAATGAGACCGGCATAATCTCAAAATAAAATTTATGCATAAGTAAGTGTGCTTATTGAATAATTTTAACTGTAGAATAATCATGTTTTGTGGAAATGCAATCGGACCGGTCCGGGCTCAGTCCAAGATTTTACTTTTACACCGGGCCGAACTGTTTGCTTTTATACCGAGCCGAGCCGGCCTCAGTCCAAACTTTTAACTGTTATACCGGGCCAAAAATTTTTTTACGAATCGGGCCGTGCCGGCCAGGTCCAGGCCTGAAAATTTCGGCCCATGCAGACCTCTAATTCAGAGCTTCAATAACCCCACCCTGGTTACGCCACTGCTGAACTGAAGGGTTAAAAGAAAGCATTATTGATTATAAAGGAGGTATCTAAAATCCGCAAAGTTCTAAACTCTCCAAAACCTCTGCTCCCAAGTTGTGAGGATTTGGAAGAGAGTACAGTATTGCATTCTACCTACGCGTGATGATGCTTTTTGTATTTTAAATTAGAGAAGGCATCGCAATTCTCACAGTATTCAAATTGTTAAATTGTTGAAAGCCAATTTGACACTTAACTATAGCTTAAATTGTATCATCTTTGCTTTATAACATAAATTTGCGTGAAGTTCATTACTATAGCATATCATTTCACGCTTAATCACGCTTATAAGATGAGTAGTTTCAGTACTAATTAGTTGTATTCGAAACACACCAATTAAAAATGTAATTCATAAACTTTCTTACACGGTTTATTAACTGACGGAAGTTGAAGAGAGTTCCTAAAACGTGACTGTAGTCAACCCGATTGAGATCTGGCAGAAAGTTTGGTAAGATTTTACATAAAATTATCTTAAAAATTCTTTTCAACATAATTTTAACAATCTATAGTGTCATTCGGAGAAGAAATATAGTTCCTTACTTCATCAGTGTATTCTAAAGTTTTTTTCTTTGGTTTGGAAGGTTCCTCTTCTTCATGATCACTGTCGGATTCTACTCCTGGTCCGTTCTTTGCTTCCAAAAGATCAACTACGATTTCAATTATTAATGCTTTGGGTGAAGTTTGTAAATTACTGTCTATATTCGTATGAGCATCTTCATCAATCGTACGAGCTGCCCCCTGTTTGCGCAATTCCTGAAATAGTCCAGTAAAAGGAATATCCTCCCGTCTGCCGTATCATCTAAACGACGAACTCTACTAAAAGTGACATAAGGTTCTCTAAATGACAAGTCTTTTAGACCAATGCCCACAGAGATTTTTGACAAAGTTAAACCATGGAAATTGGATATCGTATCAGTGTATGCAACTGTTAAAGGCAATTAAGTGCTTGAGCATGAAACATATTTTTTCTTCCAAGAGTTAGCAATAGATGTGTTTGTGAATATTCTTTCAGCTAGAAATGTCGCACGTTAATAATTAAATTTAACTATTATAGCCGGTGGCAAGCCACAAAAAAACCACTCTATTGTATTAAACCATTTTTCTAAACTATGCCAACTGACATGTAATAGATAAATATCAATGCTTAAGTACGGTGATTTTTTTAAATTTTAACTAGTTGTTACAGTGAATATAAAACGCAATTCATGCATCAGTCCCTAATGAGTGTTCAAATACAAAATTGAACCAACATATGCACTTTTAATTAATAACTTTAAATATAAAAAATTATATGTATGTGATATAAGTGTGTATGTGGCAAGGTGTATGTGCATGTGATATAAGTGTGTGTATGGGACAAGGTATAACGGAGTAAGACGTTTTATTAACTTTCTTCCCAAAGATGATAAGATATATAGCCATCATGCAAATTGTGAAAAACACGGGATAGAAGCGCCACCTGCTGAACGAAATACACCCAAACCTAAACAGTACCAGTTTATGTCAAGGCTTAAAAGAATATGAAGCGTGGTGAAATTTGGTGCATTAATTCTTGAGGCAGAACACCCACGATATTTGTGATGCATGCATACATAGAGGCGAAAGATAGACAGATTTCCAAAATTTTCAGGCCATCCCAAACCGTGTAAACGCATCATAAAACTGGAGTCGAAAATTTTAACGTATCCAATATTTTCTTCTTATGTATATAGCAGAAAATAAAAACTAATTTTCGTGTTTTTTAAAATCTTAAACGCAAATTCATTAAAATTAATAATTTTCTAAACATGTATAGTATCACGCTGTTGTTAATTTAATAAGTTTGAATACTCAGTTTAATGCATAATTCAAAATTTTCGTATGAACGTTTTATTTGAATTGATATGAATAAAATAAATATTAAAACAGTCTACACTGTAAAAAATATATATATGTAGACACATTATCTTATATAGAAGAAACGTTTATAAAAAATCAGTGTAAGCTTGTAGTTTTTCACGATTTTTGAAATCTTTCCTTTATCTTCCGAAATCTGTAGAAGAAGAACCAATCAAAAATATAAAAAAACAATAGGTTTCTGAAATTAATGTAAATGTTTCATTCCGAAATGTATTAACATCAAAGGGGCAGTTTTATTTCAGAAGCATTTCCATAAACTTTGAAACGTACTGAATTCTGAGGTTTCAGATTGGTTCTTCTTCAAATAGCTTCCGAAGACAAGGGAAACATTTCTAGAATCATGAATACTTTTGAAGTTATATTAGATTTTCGTAATTTTTTCTGGTATAACAGGAAACTTTTAAGCAATTCTCTTACAGGGAAAAATAACATACGTAAAGTAAAGCACGGAGTAAAATATAACATATCGAAATGTAAAATCGCGAATTTAAGAAAAAGAATGAAAATGAAACAAGAATCTGTTTAAATAAACCCATTTGAGGGGGTCGGGGCAAGAAAGTGCCAAGCCACACTTTTGGTGAAATAAATCTAACACTGTAATCTGTTGCTTAATATTGTAAATTATAATATCCAACATATAACTTGTTTCTAATGTCACTTGATGGCATCATATGTGACAGGTTTCGTTTATGCCCCAGATGTTTATGCTTCCAATGAAGATAGCTAATTTACAAAAAGCATAATAGTAATATTATGTAATACCGTAATAATACCGTATAATTAAAGTAATACCGTATTGTTACTCAGAATATCTCAAATGTTACTAAGACATTGGAGAAAAAACTTTAGGTTAAATATCTTGATTTAAGTATTTGATCAAATTTTCAAATTGAAATATCTCAGAAGTTCAAAAATGTGGCTTGGCACTCTCTTGCCCCGACCCTCTCATTTAAACACTGAACTTTTTTTACAGTTTCACAAATTGTAACTTTTATATTGAGGTAATGAATGTATACTAAATTTTCTTATTACTTTTTCTTTAACTACCAATTCCATAAAATCACTGAAGTTTGTCGTATGAAGTTCAAAAACAAAAGTATGTGATTCAAGCGTTAATATATTTAAAGAATAAGGGCTTAATATAAAGAAAATCTCTGTCACAAACATCACTCCTAAAAAAAAAAAACAGCCTCTATTATTATCATTAACTCGCTTTCGATAGAATATTTCCTTTTTACTTTCGGAACTGTCATTTTCACTTAAAGCTTTCTCAAATAATCGTGACTTAACCACCGATTTAACTGAAGTGAAAAAAAAAAAGTACAAGTATCGTGAACGCCTTGTTCACTCCTTAATCCAAGAATTCGTAGAGCATGAAAATCTTACCGTGGCATTGCCGCAGACATTTACCTACATATTTTCTTTTTTTGTGCCATTTATTCAGATTAGGAAAAAAAAAACCTTACACTGTCACGTGATGTTGTTGAGAGTCAGTCAGTATTCACGATATTTGTATTGTAGTTTAGTTTGACAATGACAACATGGTGGAAAAAAATCATGATTTTTTTAAATTATCTTTTTAATATATGTATTTAAATAATGAGGTTTATAGGGGAGAGGAGACAAGAATGGAACAATTTTCACAAAAATATTTCCTACTCAACCTGTTTTTCTGCGTTTTGGATGCAACAATACAATTGTACTATAAAAATGTTCAGTGTAATCTGAAATTAAAAGTAGTATGTTGTGACAATCACAAAACTTTCTTCTATATAAATGAAATCGTTTGCAACAGAAATTAAATGACAGCTGTTGAATCTTGGGATATAGCTATCGCGGAAATTGTGAAAAACAGAGTATACTAGCGACACCTGTTGGGCAGTATACATACAAACTTAATAGGGATTTATTAATGTTAAGGTCTAATAGAATAGGAAGTTTTGTGAAATTCCGCGCATGATTTAATGAGATATAGCTATCTCAGAAATCGGGAAAAATGTAGCATAGCAGCTGCAACTGTTTGGCGATTTACACCAAAGTCGAATTAGCATCTATTTATGTCACGGTGTAACAGAATATGAACTATAGCGAAATGCCGAGCATTAGTTCTTGAGATATAACTTTAGCGCAAATCGTGACAAATGCAGCACACTGTTAAAAATATCTCTGTAAAATTACGGGTAGAGGCCAGCAGCAGAGATTCCAGTCATACACCGTAAAAAAAAATCCATGCAGCCCGTAATTTTACGGGGCAAAGTAACACATTAGCACTTTACTTACTATGCCGTAACACGAAGCACGTTACATAATCATCACAAAATCGCTTTTCTGCGGGTTAAAAAATATGTTACGGTCGCGCTTAAGTGATATTATTTTTCGAAACACGACTAAAATGAAGGGTTACACCCTAGCGGAGGAAAATGTATGGGGTCGTACTATATTTTTGCTGACGGTTGGGCTAGAACTGTAAGAATATATGGATTGCCTTTAATTTTCTAAGTATCTAAGGGATAAGGCCGCTTATTTAGTGGATCAGACCGTTTTTCATCAAATAAGGCTGTTGCCCGTGAAAATTGAAGGGCAAACGTTCATAAATTTACAGTTTTGTCTGAGAGTGCATAGCAGTGCCACTTGTTGGACTATTTACACCAAAAGTTAATCAGCATCTATTTATATCAAGGTCTAACAGAATATGAAGTTTTATGAAATTACGTGAATTAGTTCTTGAGATATAGCTATCGTGGAAATCGTGAAAAGTGCAGCATAGCAGCTCCACCTGTAGGGTGACTTACACAAAAATCTAATCAGCACCAATTTATGTCAATTTCTAACTGAATCTGACGTTTGATTAAATTTCATGTATTAGTTCTTGTGATAGAGAGCCTACAAAACGTGTCTCACATATAGACAGACACACAGACAGATTCACACACTTCCAGACGGACAGACATTTTCCAAAAGCAGTCAAATTGTGTTGAGGTTCTTCTAAAACATTTAAATCCGTCGAAAATCGGAGGTTGAACTTTTTCACGAATCTCATGCTTTTTTGTAAAGATAGAGGAAAGTAAAAACATAAGATAGGTCAAAATGTTTCAAATTTTTAAGATTAGTATTCTTTTTTCATGCTTAACCATAGTATGAAGCGTTCTCATTCGTCAGGATGTTATTATGGTTATTAGGGTTAGATTTAAGGTTGCTTTACGAGATTCATGAAAGATTGTTAAACTATATATTTTTTATCACTGACGTACGAAATCTTCATAAATTAATTTTGTTTCCTGTATTTTCTAGATAAAATTGAACTACACATTTTCGAGAGAACTACATCAAAACATCGAGAGAACTACATGTTTTGTTCTCATTAGACGCATAAATTGCCTAATTCATGCGGCATATTATGTATTATATTCCCAGTATTGGCGGATTTTGGAACAAACATTTTTTGCTCTAAAAATAACTCCAATCACCTCCTTAAGATATGTTGTTCAGTGAAATCTCAATTTCCCCTCACATGTTAAACCTACAGAGGGTGTTCGCCCATTTTTTAGATAATTTTCATGGTACTTACAGAACTATTTTACATGAAATATTTGTGTTTTAAATGTTCAATTTAGTAACCCTTATTCTGAACTACCTTTCTACACCGTAATTTCCAAGACAATAATGCCTTTTGTAGTTTTGGAAGAGGTATTATGGCCCATTTCTCTTGAATAGCTTTTCAAAGTTCATAAAGGGTTGTAGGTCAACGTTTGGATAACGCGCTTTTTAAAAGTCTAAAAGCGCAAAAATCCATGGCTGATACATCAGGAAATTTAGCGGGTATATCCGTGAAGGGTATAGCCCTGATATCAGTTTCTCGTTCCATTTTTTTCCAGGAAATTAACGGTGGACGGTATGTGGATCTTTGATTTATCTTGATGCAGTTCAACAGGATTGGTGACACTGGGAGAAAAGAGGAGGTATTGCATGTTTGAAGATTGAGAGTAAAATATATTTCTGATGGTATGTGGAGTTGATCTTAATATTTCTCTCCACTCTCTTTATTTTTAATTTGCCGTTATATGCAAAGCTATCAACAATGATAAATCCTTTGCTGAAAAACTTCACTAAACCATGTTTTAGGATTTTGTTCTCCTCTTTGATGATAATAAATGGATCTCTTTTTATTGCAATCATTTAAATAGACCCAAGCTTCATCTATTGTAACAGCATTTTTTTCATTTTTCTCCAGATAAATACTTCTCATAAAGAATTCTGCATCTTGTTCTATGTTCGACGATAGGTCATGGAGAAAGACAATGAACATTGTGCTTTTTGGACTTTTTAAAATTCAAATCTGTGTTAATGATGCTGTTTACAGTTAATTCTGCGCATTTTAACGATTTAGCAACAGTCCTTTGATTTGGAGGATTTTCTTTTACCATAAAAAATCTCATCTTTGCAATATTTGAAGAATTCCTTTTTGTTCTTGGGTACATATTTGGAACAATTTTTCCACTTAAAGCCAGCCATTCACATTTATTTTCTGTCTTATTGACAATATTCCTACTGTGGCCTTAGATATAGAAAACAAGTGGGTAAGTGTGATCGAAGATCGCTCAAAGGGTTTCGTTTAATATTCCTTTCAAAACACTTTACCCTTTCTTTAATAAATTCAAATAAATTTCATTTAGCAACAAAAACAAAAAAAAAGTAATGTTTTTTTATAAAGTAAAAATTTACCGGTCTATTTTTTCGTTTTTTCGAATATCTAAACCAGCCGGATAGCCGGCGAAGCCCGCTATTATATTCTGTCATAATAATATCCGTCATACGGACTAAATGCAATATTAAAAACAAATAATTTCAATATTAAACAAATTGTACACCTTCAAAATGTTAAAATATGCGAATATTTCCATAATCGGATTTTTATCACGATTCAATATGTTTCTCAAACTCATATATTTACTATTCTCTATTACTCATATTGATACTGGCTTTGTATTATTCTCAAACATTTGAAAAATTCGTTAAACTTCCAATAGGACGTCAGATTTTCTTTTAAATTCTTTAATGACGTGATATTAATCTGCTTTTTGTACATACACATACTCATACTCCTTATATTATTGAGAAATCTTAGACATTTTCCGTTTTATTACCACTATGACGTCAATCAATTTTATTTCATATTAATCTTTTTTTCAATTGTTGAAACTTTTTATTTCATTTTCATTTTTCACGTGGAAATCGTCTGATAGAAAATTAATTATTGTAGAAAGAATTTCATTGTGGATTTTAAATTTTTGGCAACTGCTATAAAGAAAAATGTTTAAATTTAATAGGAAAAGGCTGTTAGAATTTTGGTTTTTTATCTCTATTTATTAAAATAATACGAATTTTTCAAATTTTAATATTTTGAGCTCTTTACAGCTGGTATTCACCTATATACACAAAGTTTCAACTCTGTAAGTTATATAGTTTTTGAGAATGGCTCTGCGACGGACAGACAACGGAGCGGGAGTAATAGGGTTTCGTGAGATGAACGAAACCTTAAAAACCATGTCTTTCACGGCATCTTTTAATAACCGAATCTCTTCGGAAAATGCAGAAATATCTCTTTCTATTCATCGGCATTTCAAAAGCGCCATTTCGTATGTAAACAAAAATTTCTGTTGCCAGACGATAATTTATACTTTCAAAAACATATTAGCTGCGAAAAATAATTTCTCTATGCAGACGATTTATATTTTACGCCAAAACAAACTCGTCCGAAAAATGCGCAAACAACCGCTATATGAGCTTATAATGCATTCGTATTTTTAAAATATTTCTTCAGAAGATAAATATTTGCAACTTTTTTTTCTGTGTTCTAATGTACTGTTCTTAAAAGATGTCTTTTTTTTTGTGTGTGTGTGTGTGAAGTGTTAAAATTTTACTCAATTTCGCTAAGATTTTAACATGTGAAATTATAAATTAAATACATATATATTAAAAACATTTTGACAAAAGAAAAAGAGAGAGAGAGAGAGAGAGAGAGAAATCTTTTAAGAACAGTACATAGAAAAAAGAAGTTAAAATTATTAAATTCCTGAGGAGATATTTTTAAAAATACTAATGCATTAGACGCCCATAGGTTTAAGATTAGAGAGGAGAATTTGAGATCTCACTGACCAGCAATCTTAAGATATTCCCTAAATCTCATGACTTTCTGACTCTCTTTGCAATAAGCTCTCTTGCAAATGTGTAGTTTAATTTGGGATACCGTGTACATGGTCAACGAACCATTATTTTACGGGATTTTTTAACGGTATAATCTGGCAAGCATGTCTCTGTTTTTTTTACATTCAACCAGAAGAAAATATTGCTACAATCTCATTCTCAAATAATAAAATTGAATGTGATAATGCTTTAGAGAAAATAGAATCTCCCATTTAGGAGGCCGTGACCTGAATAGTTTTTGCATGCCTTTGACTTGCTAAAGACCAGAAAGTGTAGAAGAGCTTCCGCCCCGCCAGTGTCAAGACATATAGAGGAAGAAGGAAATCGTCTACGCAAAAAACACTTAACTCACCAGGGAACTAACTCTTTCAAGTTAGATCGCCCGATTTGCTTGAAAAAATTACCGAAGTTAGTTTACATTGTAGAAAAATGCATAGTTAAAAATTTAGCCGTTGAATCCCGTGAAAGATGTTATTAACCGGTTCACTAATACTGGACACCACTCTTCGAGTAAGCGTGTTCTACGCAAGTATTTTTTAAGTAAAAAACAAAACCGACTTTTGTTCACATTTTTTTTATTCAATTTCTACTATTAGTTCACACTCTTCCTATATATATTTATATATCTTGTTCAAATTTTCAATCGTTAATAAAATACTTTTTATTCATCCACTCAAGTTCAAATACATTTGTTTTAAAACTTGGAGTGTGTAAAACATGATGTTAATACAGTTTTTTCAAATATTAACTCATTAATTAAATTTAGTTTTATATTTCATTTCTGTTCAAAAGTATAGACTCACTTCATATTTATAGTCTCCTTCGCCTGTGCGCCGCCTGATCTTCGCCCGTGAACAGCCCCATTATCTTTTCACGCGTAAAGGTTTCGCTATGGTACTTCATTGTGAAGTTTGGTAATTTTTGAAATTCAATATTTGAAAAACGGCATAATCATTATATTTGAAATTTATATCAAGAAAAATACAATTTTTTACCTTTCTAACGCAGTTTGTCTAACAATTTTGTGAGAAATACTTTTCGAGCTATTCATTTTTGGTATTTTAGCTATTTATTTTTTATTTAATTTTTAATACATTTCAAAAATTTATCTAATATAAGATATTTAGCAGGATATAAATTTAGGAATAAATACCGTCAGTGGCGAAGCGTGTAGATCGCTGAAAAAAAAAAATTATTTTTTACCTAAGTAGGAATTGACTTATTATTATTATTATTTTATATTGCTTGTTTAACTCAACTTTGTTTTTGTATGTAAAGATGGAATTTTGCAATCGGTTTTTAACTCATTTCCTGATATGCCAGAATTATGAACATAATGTTCAAAGGTGTGTTTTCGATGACGAAACGACATTTTAATATTTTTACAACTTAATTATTAATTAATACTTTAATTTCAGGCATTTTTCAACTAGCCCGTCACAGGTGATAAATCGCCAAATATTCTCTGTAACTCGTACGGGATAGTGGAAACAACAATTGATTCCATTATGCGCCAATAAACGCTCGCCAAAATAGGCCAAAGCGCTGTGAAACTACAACAATGAAACATTTTAAAGACTTAAAAGTAGATGAAATATTTTAAAGATGTTCATTTATTTATGTATTTAGTGTTTTGTGTTTGTTGAATTTCCAAAAAAGTACTGACCCAATTTTGATGAAATTAAAATGGGACCAATTCGAGAGTATCCTTCTCTTTCAATTAAAAAAAAATATCCCACGAATCAGTGCGTACTTTCGGAGTAATCGGTGAACATACATATGTGTATATTTATTTATTTAAAAAGCAAACAACAACAAAAAACACGTTGAATTGAGAACTTTCTCTTTTTCTTCCATTAAAAATGGGACTACTTTAATTATAGTTGCTATTTCCTGGATATCAATATAGGGCTATATTCAATTGTCTGATAAGATGGAATGAGAGGTGAATCCAAATCTGCATACATAGAAAGCGTCCAAAGATGTATGGTAGAGGTGTTCACCAGATCAAAAGCGAGGTCACGTCAATGAAGGTCGTACGCCACGTAGCGGAAGGGGTTGAACTACTGGAGGTTAAACCGTTAAACACACAGTTTGTGATCGAATAATCAACAGATTTATATCAATTTCTGTTTGTTTCTAATATAAATATGGAAATATTAGTTATATTGTAGTGAAAGTTTGTGGTAAATGTTGAAATAAATATGCATAATAAAATTTCAGTATCAATCTATCAAAATACGTCGGTTTCTTCAACCCATCAAAGTTACAGCAATTTATAAAATAATTTTCACCCCGTTTATGAAAGTAATGCTGAAATATTTTTATATCATCTGCACTTAAATTATTTTACACTATAGTTGTTGAAAGTAGATTGTAATTTTTTTAGTGATTGGCGATGTAACTGTTTGTTGTCATGAGAATGAAATGTCGTTTGCTTTGATGCGTGGAATAAAGTTTTAGTTTTGAAATGACGTTGTTTAATTGGAGTCAGATAAATTAAAATAAAATTAATAAATAAGTTAAGTACGACTGAATGAAATAATTTTAGGGAGGTATTTCCGACACCGTTTGATTATTTGTTACAAGCTTCTATCATGTAACTTTAGTTCTTGTGTGTAAGGATGGAATTTTGTAATCGAATTTCCACTCAATTTCTGAGGTGCTAAAATTATAAAAAATAGGTACACATGTGTTTTTCCGGTAACAATACATTTTAATATGTTTAGATGGCAAGATATTTTTCAATATAGGAGCATTGGTGAGATAGAAAATTATATACGTATAAATCTATCATCTGCGCATTCTCCTGAGTATATATTGTGAATCTTTACTCACTCACGGAAGATGTATCTTATTTACCAGAAATAATACAAAATATTTTTGATACAGTTTATTTTCATAAACATATTTATATTTAAAAAACATCCCCTATATATTTTTAGTTTCGGGAGAAAAGGCAATAGTGCTTACATAATGCTTATATATTATCACCTTTACTACTGAAACTAAAATGATATTGTGAATGTTTTGAAATGTACATATTTTATCGAAACAAACTGTATCAAAAATATTGGCAATAAATCTGGTAATCAAGATAAATCTTCCATGAATGAGTAAAGATTCACGATATATGTTCAGGAGAATGCGCAGATGGTAGATTTTAACATACCTAATGACGTCCTAGATTTTATCATACCTAATGACGAAAAATCCTAAAAGCGCGCGCATTGGAATTATCAACCTCGTCCACACGGTAGCGCAGTTATGTCAATTTCGCATCCCTATTCTAGTATTAAGTTGGAGCGCTTACTATGTATGCAGTTTTGGGTGAATCTAAATCGGCTTGGTCAAGCAAAAAAGTTTTTTTAAAGAATTAAGGAGCATAAAAATGATTTACGCGTAGGGATATAAAATACAGCTGTTACTGAGCTTAAAGAGTCAATTTTAAATATTAATTATAATCTCTCTATTCTTAAAAAAAAAAAAAAGAAAAAAAAAAGAAAGATACCACCATTGTCGTCGTAAAGGAATTTTTTGTGGCCGGAGGTTTTTTTTCGGCTTAAATAAATAAATAAATAAAAACTATTGTACATAAAAATATGAAAATTGTTAGTTTTATAGACAGATAGTTCGATAAACAAGCTTAAGCAGACAGTTTTTGAATTTTAATCGCTATTTAATGTTGAAGTAGGTCAAAAGGGTTTCGCTAAAAAATTTTTATAGGATCAAAAACTATGCACAGCAATTTAGCCATCTTTCGCCGGCACATACTTCACGAACTTAGGTTTGCAATGTGAAATCTTTTTTTAAAATTTGACTGGTTTTTGAGGTTTTTTTTTTTTCAAATCTTTATTTAAAATTTCATTATTTTAATAGAGATTTATTACATATTTCGAAAAGGTCATTTTTTTACCTATTGATGTCAAATTTTAAAAACAGCGCAAATAATATTTCCTTTCAATTAAAAAATGTATTGACACGTAAATATTAAAAGAGAAAGAAAACTTTGGTAAAAGTTTTGTCATATTTAAAGACTTTTTTTTTTATATATATAATTTTATGTCGGTATAAAATTTCGAGAGACAGCGACATTATTTACTTAGCCATTTTATACAAGCTGATTTCCAAATGTTTAATTGATCTTATTTAATCAATCACGGAAAAGCCGTTAGCTACCGCGACAGCAGTTGATTTGGCCTTAAGAACTAAAAAATCCCTCAATCAAAGGTAAATTAATGGCAAATCGATTACATAAGGTCGCCACTGGTCATTTAATTATAATTAAATCTTCCGTAACATTTTAACGCTAGAACTACTTAGTTTCTTGTACACCTAGAACTACCGGGGTGGGTCATAGCTGACCCATGGACTTCACTGATGTTATTCTTGTTTTGTATGGGAGATATAGACACACAATAAGGTTTGATGTTTAATGCAATGATTTTTAATTAATTTTAATAAAATTTAGCTTCTCGAATATTACATAATATGAAGTATAATAATCCGATACCATCAAAGAAAATTTAAATTTCTAATTTTAGAATAGATACTTTGAGATTTTGACAACTCGTATAAAATGTAAAATAAGACTCACACACAGACAGACAAATTTCTTTCCTTATTATTATAGATTTATTTCTGAAGTTTTAATTTAGTTAAGTTATGGATAATTACACGGAAAGAAACAATTGGTGAATTATTTACTATTTAATGGTTTATTATTGTTATGTGCAAAGGGACTAATCTTCCGTAACTGGGTCGCACGCAGATTTAAAAATATTCTTGCTTGAAAATTATTTTTAAAATCAGTACATTGAGATACAGTTTTCAAACAAATTTTCATTTGAGAGTATAATTTATTTTCTACGTGTAAAAATTGAAATTGTGCGATGTTTAGAAGTTAAAAAAATTGCAGTAAAAGCAAAATTTAATGGTCACAATATTGCCTCTGTCAGTATGACGTTAACGTTACTCACGGAGATGTTTTTGCGTTATAATATAAATTTATAATATTTTCATTTATGTTTCTTGAAATTATTAATTTTTTAAAGCTGGTATGTTCTATTAAGTTAGTATTAAGTATCACAAACATGCTTATTTGATTTTTATGCTTAATCATATTTTTTATGTATAAAATGTGAACTATGAAATTATTTGGAAAAGTATTAATTATAACATAAACATCTTAACAGAAATCAATTTCTAGAGTCTTTTAATATGCGTATATGAAATCTCACCTCATTTCTATTAGTTTTTGAGTTATTTTTAAAAACCACCAGCTACCATAAAAAACACAATTACAATTTAGGCGAGATGTAGTCATTATAAATTATAATCACTAATAAATTACAGTCATTAAAAATAATACCTTTATTTTTTATTTTATTTTTTAGAACCTAAAAATTAAATAATCCTAATGTTTCTAATCCAACATCGATCCTTACCAACTCATCCGTTTAAATCACCATACTCAACCTTTTTTTCTCGCGGGCCGCAAACGCATGTTTGCTACGTTAAGTAGGCCAGAACACAATAAAGTTATATATTAATGTAAAAAAGGGTAATTAAAATAGTGAAAAGAAAAAGTAATATAATATAGCAATATGACAAAATGATATAATCAATATTAGCTGTATAATAAATATAAAACATAACGATATAATAATGCAGAATTTCCAAGTCCTAAAGATAAAAAAAAAAAAGAAAGACAGAAAGATTTTCTGTAATAAACCAGATTGTTTCTCGATTCAAAAACCTTTTATGTTTTAAAATATAAAAATGTATAATGAAAATTTAATTAATTAAAAATATGTTAAAGTTGAAGTTTTAAAAATATATACACCACTATATTCACATAGGACTGTCGTTTTGGACTTCCTCCGATTTTTTGGGCTCAAGGACTTGGTCTATTGGCTAGATCATTTAGGATTAGAAACAACAACAACATAGGACTAACGTGTAAAAAGAACCGTTGACTAAGAAAATTACATTTAGGATGTTTTAACTTATTTTAATAATAATAATAATAATAATAATAATAATAACATAAATTAATTACAAATAACAAGGCAGATTTTCTCATCCCATGAAAAAATATAAAACAAAGGTGAAGGTCTTAAATACATTATTGCGCCTCTAATATTTTAATAAAAATTGATTAATGATTGTATATCTCGGGCCGCACCAGGTGCGGTACAACAATCGGGCACCGCGATCCAGGGCCCCGCGTCAATTAGGGTCTTGTTAGGGGCCCCGATCCTCTCTGTACGATTCAAACTAACTTTGCTATGTCTAAAATAATAATATTATTGCTCTAGATTTGTTTTTAAATGTTTATTCGTGAGAAAAAAGTGATTATTAACTTTTTTTATTTCTGATAGCTAAAGTTGATATAATTGTCAGTGAATGTATGATTTAGGATCTTATGATACTTTCAGCACTTGATGATCCTGGTATTTTTCATACAGTTTATTATCTATATTACATGTTATTCTATGATATATACAATTAAAAAATAAATGTTATTAGTCCAATATTGCATTTAAAGGCGTTACGTTCTGCTAAGTGCTTTGCAAGGGCCCCGCGTGACATTGCGCCGGCCCTGGGCTGCACTTCAGAAGTCGGCGAGAGACATACGGCCCACAGATTGATTATGGCCTAGTGACCTGGTTTAAATAATATTTTCCTATAATTTGGTTTGAGCTCATAGTGGATTATGGAATAAGTTTTCTTAAGAAAGTGCTGTTCTTAAGTTTAAAAAGGAATATTTCTTTACACTAGAACGCCCGGAAATTTTACTAAGTATTATAAAGATATTTTACAACAGAATTTTTATTTAAAAGTATTTAACTTATTTATTTAACTTATTTTTGCGTGGTTTATATTTCACTTTTTTATGAACAAATTTCTGATTCGAATCAAAATATATTTATTTGGTAGGGGAACTTGGGGAAAAATTAAATAGAGGGGCAAAGTGAAATGGTTAAATATTTGGTCCGTATGCAGTGCCACATATGAGCCGATATTTTAATTATGTTATTTTACATCTACTTTCTTACTGTCAGACAACAATCACCTCAAGAGATCAATATATATGATGTTAGTGACCATTTTTCAAATTGGATTAATATATTGTAATATTATTAGGTTAGTAAATAATGTTTTTAAAATATATAATGATAAAATTATCATTATTAATATTGTAAATATAAATTAGATTCGTCTGCTGTCTAGTGAAGTATTTGTTTATTTAATATTACGCCTACTTTTGGTTTTAATTTTTTATAAACATTTGTTATGCACATGCGGGGCAAAGTGAAAAATACTTTTAATGAGGGGACAAACTGAAATATTTTATTTCACTTTGCCCCTACAACATATTTATAATTTTAAAAGTGTCAAATCATCTTGTTTACATATTCAAGTGTATAATGATGACTGCTACAACCTGTAAGTCAAAGGTAGCTAAGAGCTTATTTGAAGCATCTTCAGGTTCTAATAAAAAGAAAAAGAAATATATTGAAAAAAAATTAATATTCAGATTCATCCACTTCATCAGTAGAATCTGATATTTGTGATGATAACAGTGAGACAGAAGATGAATTTGAGGCCCTGGAAGATGGCTTCACTGAATACAAGGGTAAAGTTACGCTTGTTACAGAAAAAGTGAGTTTAGTGAAATAAATAATGGGGATTTTCTCTTGATTGAGTTGCACTCAGGTAAATGTCCAGGTACTAAGAAGCAGTTTGTTCGTAAAGTGATTTCGTTTCCCTCGCAAGATGGACCACTGTTTCTTTCAGTTAAGTCCATGCTGCCATACAGATTAAAAAAATGATGTTTATGTGTGGCCTATCACTGATGATACAAGTTGTGTATACTATACAAAAATACTGGGAAAATTGTGTAAAGTGAAAGAACTCAGACATGGACAAATTCGTTTCTTATGTGGATTAGCATAATTATCACCGAACCGCAAAAAATCCCTTAAAGAAGTGGACTTGTTTATATTTCACTTTGCCCTGTTGAAAATATCACTTTTCCCCATGTATGGGGCAAAGTGATAATTTTCTACTATTGTATTACATCTTTAATACACCACAGAAATAAAAGAATAAAAATTTGAAAAAAATTCATTTTATAAGGCAAGGGTATTATAAATTATGTAGTGTAAAATTTCAATGAAATTTTCTATTTCTTTATTTTGAAAATTGCAATTATTTTTATGTATTTCACTATCCCCATGTTCCCCTACCAGTCAAAATGGCCGTTACGGTCGTTCTAGTGTTAATACTATTCATTTGATATAAAGAGACATAGCATTTCGTTTACATAGTTTTTTTTTCTGCACTCAGTTTTTTTCTTTTGCTGTTCCACATGAAATCTTAACTTCTTTTCAACAGAAATATGAAGTTGAAAACATTCGTAACAACAAAAAATTCGGGAAAAAAATAATCTGGTAAAAGTTCTCCACGAAGAATAAAATTTAAGGTAATAAAAAACTAAATGTTAATTTAAAATATATGCTTTTTTTTACAATGATAGTTTCAAATAAATTCTCTAATTTATTCCCATATCACAATTAGGGTGAAGAATTTAAAACGTTTTAACATACACTATATCTCTCATTAATTACCCTTCTAGCTCTAAAAATTAAATATTTGCATTCCAACGACATTTCTGATCTAATCATCCGTTTAAATGAGCTTTTGTGTGATTTCAAAGCTTTAAAAGAATAAGCTTAAAAAGAAAAAAGAAATCTGTCCCTTTTTTTTAGATTATACAGAGACTTGTTATTAAGATTTGCTTGACATGATAAGAGGCATAATATGTCACATAATTAGTTCAGTTATTTTAATTACTGGAGAAAAATAATAGCAGTTTTCCAAACTTACGTTATTTTTGTAAAGTTAGAAATATATCTCTAAACAATTATATCTTTCATTAATAAACATCCTAACTCTAAAAATTAAAGAATTTTATTCCAACATCATTTCGGATCGGATCATCTGTTTAAATGAGCTTTGGTGTGATTTCAATTTATTGAGATTAAAGCTTCAAAAAATAAGCTTAAAACAAGAACGAAAAATCATGCGTCAAGTAAGCGATTATGTAACACTTTCCAACACTACCAAAATACTTTTATAAATCTTTACCGTTTAATAAGGTGAAATAAACAAAGTCAAAGTCAAACCGGGCAGAGAGGCACCTTAGGCTTAAGAGATGAAATAAACAATTTGGGAAACGCATAACACATTTAAAAACCCAATTTCAGGAATTATCAACAATATTCGGAAAAATATCCGAATTATTTTGTGTGGCCCTGTATATGATCTATAGATTTATATGTATAATACATAGAATGCTAAATTTCACTACAGTTAGGAAACGCATAGCAGAGTTTAAAATTCCATTTCTGGAATTTCCGTCAATAAACGGAAATGTACAAGGGATCTTTTGTGCTGTATCATATATGATTTATTTTATTTATTCACCGTATTCTCTGTTATTCTCTGCATATAATTTGTTTTATTATTTTTATTTATACACACCAAGTAATAGACACAAAATCAGTTAAGTTTAAAAACACTTTGCTCAACTGAAAACGCACTTCCAGCAATTATTGTTAACGGACAGTACCTTAACTGAATTCTTTTGTGTATCTCTGTAAATGAACAATGAATGCTATACACAGCCTCTTGTAATGCACTTTAGTAATATATATCAATTTCAATATGTTTGAAATAGTGTAACATAATTAAAATACACCTCAAATTATTTCCCCCCATAGACCGTAATGTAACGGAATTCTTTTGAGTGTCCCTGTAAAGGAACTATAAGTACTACACTTCATTTTCAATATCGAATATGTCATAGTAAAGTTCAATAACATATATCAATTGCATGACATTCCGAGTATATTTACGAGAGTTAGAACTCGGACAGACAGACAGACGGCAAACAGACCGAATTCATAAACACTTTTCAACTATGTTGGAAAGTGTTTAAAAGGTTGAACTTTCTTTAAAGTATAGAGAAACTTATTCTTAAGCTTCACTTGACATCATAAGAGGCATAACATGTCAACTAATTAGTTCAGTTTTTTGGTTTCTGGAAAAATGAAATGGCAGTTTTTCGAAAGTTTCTTTATTCTTATAAGGTTAGAAATTTTTTCCCTTTCTTTTATCTATAATAGAAGAAAATCATTGTAATTGAAATTTCTTTTCTATTTTCGGTTTTCGATGAATTTACATGTTTTAGGGGTCAGAGATCCCAAAGACATGTTTTTACACGATATCTGTCTATCCGTGTGTCCATCCTCATTGCCTAGTGTATGCTGCCGTAGGCAGCGGGGACACAGGCCACAGGCTCATTCGGAAAGAGGTTTGTTTGGAACGCACTTGACGCTGCTGAAAGCAGTAGGCCCTCGGAAACTGAGTTCACTTTATTACACTGTATTTTGATATGTTTCAAACATATATTTAGCCCTATTTACAAAATAAGTTTAATATTGATTCTAATAATCGTAAATACTGATCATATATATATATATATATGTAAAAACAATACAATATTATAAATTAATGATTTTCGTATTTTTTCCTCTTTGTACATGCTATAAGACCTTTCTTTGTGCCGAATTTCAAGGTTCTCGGAAAATTGGAAGTACCATATGTGTTTTGAGAGTAAAACATATAGGAAACTTTCGGTTAACCTAGAACCTTAAAATTTGGCACAAAGAAAGGTCTTATAACACATGTAAGGGGGGGGGGGGAATCTGAAAATCCTTAAATTATAAATCTATGTAAATTCATTACATGATAAACTCATGAATGTCTATAATCGGTGCTAAAGCCAAATTAACGCATTGTAACGGAATGTTTTGTAATGGTAATATAACATAACGGTGCGGAAGACCTTCCTTCGTGCCAATTTTCAAGGCTCTAGATTACCCGAAGGTACCCAATAGGTTTTGAGAGCAAAACCTACAGGGTACTTCCTGTTGACCTATAGAACCTTGAAATTTCGAATGACAGCACATGTAAAGGAAAAAACCGGAAAATCAATAATGTATAATTCTATGTCGATTTATTATGACATAATCGGACATTCCAAAACGAGACTGTAAGGGTACCGTTTTTACCCTTTTGAAGTACGGAACCATAAAAAGAAGAAGAAAGCGTGGCTGAACCTGCCACAATTACAACACAATACCTGTATGAGTGGGCAGCACACACCCAGGATGATGAGGTTCTGCATGCACACTGATCGTCGCAATCTGTTTAAATCCAACATCAGTTGAGGACATCGAGCAATTGGGCCGCACACACCTCGTTGTCTTTCCGGGGTTACACATGGTCTTGCTTGGAATAGAACTAGAAAAATAAAAATGAAAATAATTAAAAACAAAATATTTCACATAGATATATTTGCTTTTGTGACAATCGATGATACTCAGAAGCAATCAGTTTGCTTCATTGTGCTGTGGACGCTGATGCATTGGCATACACAGTTCGCCCCAAAATATCCCGTACTGGTTAAATTACCGAAGAAATAGCTGGCGCTGTATGTGTCCAGGTGATGTCGAAAGCACGGCTACACTTCATCTTGTAAAGCAGTGCAATTTTACGTTGCTATTTGTTGTGTAATGCTAAGTGCATCCAGTTTGTTGTAACAGTGTAACGTGATCATGTCTGTGCTCGCGAAGGTCGAACAGAGAACGAACAAAACATTGAAGGTACTAACTGCTACTGGACGTTGCTATTTGGAAGTGTTGAAGCGTTTCATGGTCTGAGTGCGCAGATATAGTCCGCGGTACCGACAGCAAGACAGTTGGGCGTTCTTGCACGACAACGCACCAGCACACACTTCGATCCACTCCAGCACACACTTCGGAGTTTCTGGCTTCTAAAGAGGTCGTCGTGCTCAACCTTCCTCCTTACTCCCCAGATTTATCCCCCTGTGACTATTTCCTGTTTCCCAAGTTGAAATTGCACCTAAAGGAGACTACCTCAAACGACTGCGACCAACTAGGGGAGATGGGGGATGAATGGGACATTTTCACAAAAATATTTATTTTAAATATTTTATTTAAGTTATTATTAATATATTATGTATCGCATTTCATACCTTAGGTGTTTGCCAACATCTTATGCACAATATTTATTCAAGATTATTATTATACATAAATATATTATGAAATTTAAAAAAGTTCCTCTCTGTCCCATTCATCCCCACAGCAGGGACGGATGGGACACAAATATTTTCCTCTCTGTATTCAATGATACCAAATTAAAATTTATAATTATAAACTTATATGTAATTATATTTGTAATATATGATCTTGTATGGCTGTTATATATCAGTGTTAGTAATCTAAGAAGTGAAAACACACTTAATTATGCATTAAAAAACTGTAATTTATATTATATATTTTAACTGAAATTTTAATGAATTATAAAGTTAAACATGCACGGATGTGCAAATATCAGTAACACAATAAATGTGATCTGCCTAAAATGTTCTAAATGTGGTCTGTCAGTCGTTTAAGCTGGTATAAAATCAGTTTCAGTGAATGTTTTGCTGTTAAAAAGGAAAATGACAGTTTTCCTAAAATCACTGGTTATGTTTATGTTGCTAGTACTAAAAGCTGACAAAAATGCCTCCTTGGAAAAAGCTGTGAGGTTATAAATTGTAATATGCTCTCTAATATTATTTGTCAGCCAATCATCTTGGACTGATCTGAGCTCGTCGGAAAATGCCCTTAAACAGAAACATCCAATGGCCCAAGACGACGGTGGCTACAATGATAAGGAAATGTTAAAAGAATAATTAACATAAATTATTAATTTATCAACTTATATAATATTATTTAGTTAATAAAAAAATTTTCAGTATCCTCTAGGGATGAATGAAGCAGTCCCATTCATCCCCTTTTGAAATGTCCCAATCATCCCCATGATGCATATATTCAATTTTCAGCCATTTTGTCTCAAAACTTATTTTGTCACAATGGTTAATATTCATTCATTTTAATTACCAATATTGAGCCTTGAAATAAATAACTATAACATATCATAATTGTTTATAATGCACAAAATATGTAAACGCAACTTCAAATATAAAAAAAGTTACTTTTAAGCAAAGTTCTCAGCAAATGCAACTTTGAAGGAAATTCAAAACAACTATGTGGTCTTGCTTTTGGTTCTGAAGCACACTATGATAGTGTCATCTATGAGGGTAGGAAGCAACTAAAAAAATGTTTATTGCCTGAAATATTGAGAATGTCCCATCCATCCCTTGTCCCATTCATCCCTCAGTTCCCCTATTTGACGCACATTGCTAAGGCGGACTTCCATAACTGTTTCCATGACTATTACAGTCGTTGTAAAAAGTGTGTTGAGTCCAGCGGAGATTATTTCTAGTAAACATAGGTCAAATTTTTCATTTTTGTTCTTTTTTTTTTTTTTTTTTTTTTTTGTTTATAGGATGAGTCCGGAAAATTTTGAGACACACTTCAGTTATTCAGTAAATGACAAAATTTATTAAAATAGTTCGGTAAAAATTAAAAATGGCAGTTTTTACACGCATTTTCCGTATGTTTACCACCTTGCTCTAAAAAATCTTAGATTATTACTAGTAAAATCTGAAATTCATCACCTCGCTATTGTATATGCTAGATTACTGGCAAAATAAAGAATTTACCAACCTCCTTGCTTTGACAGTAATAGGATGATCCTTTTTATAGTTGACCCGTAACTAATACCTAAACGGTAGTTTTAGAGGCAGTTTTAGAGGTCCTGTTCAAAAATGTTTCAAATGTTGTATGAAAATCCATTTACATTAAAAAAATATATTTAAACTGCTTCGTAAATTAAAAATTTTATACGACCCTTGGCTTCTATAAGTTATATTTAAAAGAAACTTTATCCAGGTTTTAACAAGTGAATGAGTAAAAATTACATTTTTGTGCGATAAAAAATTACTGAGTTATGATACTTTGTATTATAGAAATTTTCAGCGTTTTCTCGCTTAAAAAAAAGCTTTTTTTTTTCTTTAAATTAATATGAGGAAGAACGTTTGAAACATTTTTGCAATCCATAAAACAAATGGTTTAGGAATTAGTAGTTATTGGTCAACGGTAAGAAGTTACACCTTGTATACATAGACTTTAACTTTTAATGCATTGCTTTTTAAAAACAGAAACACATATATTTAATTATTCATATTTAAATTTAGAAGAATGTAACTAACTGTGCTGAGCAAATCACTAAGAAATAAATTTTAATATGAAACATCTGGCGCAGTATCTACTCGTACCACGGCTTAAAATTAAATTTGCATTCATTTTAGGAATACTGGGGGGATTCAATAAAAAAAAAATGAAGTAAGACTAAAAGCCTGTAAACCATAAATTTAAATTTGTAGTTTTTCGTCGTATTAACGAAAGTATTAACTAATTTGAAATAATTCAAATCACTAAGATAAGATAATAATAAACTAAGATAAGATCATAATAAGATAAGATAACATAATAATCTAAAGATAACATAATAATAAGATAAGATAAGATAATAATAACTAAGATAAGATAAACACTAAGATAAGAAATAAATTTTAATATGAAACATCTGACACAGTATCTACTCGTACCACGGCTTAAAATTAAATTTTCACTCATTTTGGGAATACTGAAGACATTCAATAAAAAATGAAGTAAGATCAAAAGCATGTAAACAAGGCATGTCAAACACGTGGTGATATTTTAGTAATCCACATTCATAATTTGTCAATTTAAAATGAAAATGATAACCTTGTTTAACAGTTCAAAATTGACAGTTAAAACTTTATGATGGCAAGCTGTCAAATTTCTGTATAAGAAGTTAGATCTATTTATCTTCACTATTTATATTTCCAAAATATATTCTAGATTGACGATGATTAAGCATGTGCATACGAATACAAGTAAGGCACCACAAGGTTTTAAGCACATATCCGGCTTTTATAAATCTATCCGGCTGCATATAATACTTTATAACAATGTTGCTTATGTTAAGAGTATTTTCAAATTTTTGTTTCTGATCTGGACATTATTTCGTTCATTTCGTAATGAAGGATTTCGATTCGTGGGAATTGCAATAAAGACAATTATTAGTTTTATAAAGCAAATGTATTTTCATCAATAATCTTGAAGAAAGCACGTTGTTTCTCCTTTAAGAAGTATCAGTTTAAATTCTGAGTATTTGTTTTTCGAATGTTTGTCCAGATTTTCACGAGTTTTCTTTGAATTTTTTCTAGAACACCTCTTAATGTTACATTCTTGCCAAACTCCAAAGTATCTACGTATCAAATATAAATTTTCAGTTTTCCTTTTAATACAATAGTATTGTAAATCATCTTTTAAAAAAAATATGCGCTGTTCTTCTTCAATTAATCATATTTATTCATACTGGTAGAGAGCTTTAAAATTTTTAAAAATAAATTCTGGGATGTATGTGAGTAAGTCAATAAAATGTGCGAAAAAATGGGTAAAAAATTAAAGAATAGAAAGAAAGATCACTCAGGATTCATTAACAATGTCGCAATTACTAACATAAGTAATCAAAATAATTAAAGAACTTAAATCCAAAATCCATATGTTCGACTAAAGCAAAAGTGGAGAAACTGGATGACATAATCCGGAGGTTCTGTGTCAAGCACGCAAAAGTGATAATTTGTGCCACTTTCAAAGCAACGCGTTTAAAAATTATTTAATTTTTAAAACATTTGACTGTTCTGAATTAGCGGCAAAATTTTATTAATTTTACAATACATTTCTTATTTAATGAATACAGCATCTGAAAAATCAAAAAGAGTATAGTAAAATAAAGTTTTAGTTTCGACATAAAATCCATAAACATTATAAGTAAAATACTGTAAAAATTTTATGAATCTTCAAAGTTTCAGACTCAAGAACTTGAGCTCTGATACACTCCGGTTAGTTATCATTTTATCTGCAATATCTTGAATTTAAAATTGAGTTGTATCTGTCTATATATAAATCAGTGTTGCCAGTATAATGTAGTAGAGCGAGATTTTTTTTTAAAAATTCAGAATGCTACCATTTTATTAAGAGAAATATTCCCCTTATTTAATGATGAAATAAATAAGACAAAAATTACTATTTAAAAATAGTGGTAGCATTCTGAGTAAAAAAGAAAGGTTCGCCTAACTGGCAACATTGATATACATATGTTTCCGATCGTTATCATCTCTAAGACAATGGTTGGTAGTGTGTTCGTGCAAAGTGTATTTTCAGCATGCCTGTTCGAATAACTGAATTAAACACAGGTAACATGCCAAAGGCTTGGCGGGCCACAGATAAGTTGTCGGTGGGCCAGTTGTGGCCCGCGGGCCACGTGTTTGACATGCCTGGTTTACATGCTTTTAACCTTATTTCATTTTTAGGGTTTCGTTCATCTCACGAAACCCTATTACTCCCGCTCCGTTGTCTGTCCGTCACAGAGCCATTCTTAAAAACTATGAAACTTACAGAGTTGAAACTTTGTGTACAAATCTGAATACCAGGTATAAAGAGCTCAAAATATTAAAATTTGAAAAATTCGTATTATTTTAATAAATAGAGATAAAAAACCAAAATTCTAACAGTCTTTTCCTATTAAATTTAAACATTTTTCGTTATAGCCGAAGCCAAAAATTAAAAATCCACGATGAAATTCTTTCTACAATAATTAATTTTCTATCAGACGATTTCCACGCGAAAAATGAAATAAAAAGTTTCACCAATTGAAAAAAAGATTAATATGAAATAAAATTGATTGACGTCATAATGGTAATAAAACGGAAAGATTTCTCAATAATACAAGGAGTATGAGTATGTGTATGTGCACAAAGCAGATTAATATCACGTCATTAGAGAATTACAAAGAAAATCTGAAGTTTAACGGATTTTTCAAATGTTTTAGAATAATACAAAGCGAGTATCAATATGATTAATAGAGAATAGTAAATATATTATATAAATGTTGGACGATTATACACCATGAAACATTAAAACATCACAAATTTATTGAATGGTGTATACAAACGTTTTGTATACACCATTCAGTAAATTTGTGATGTTTTATACTCACGTCTTTAATGTAGTAAGTATATGAGTTTGAGGAACGTATTGAATCATGATAAAAACCCGATCACGGAAATATTCGCATATTTTAACATTTTGAAGGTGTACAACATGTTAATTTTGAAATTATTATTTTTTTAATATCGCATTTAGTCCACATGTCAGATATTATTATGACAGAATATAATAGCGGGCTTCGCCCGCTATCGGGCTGGTTTAGATATTCGAAAAGACGAGAAAAATAGACCGGTAAATTTTTACGTTATAAAAAACATGACTTTTTTTTTTTGGTTGCTAAATGAAATTTATTTAGATTTATTAAAGAAAGGATAAAGTGTTTTGAAAGGATTATTAAACGAAACCCTTAGAGCGATCTTTGATCACACTTACCACACTTGTTTATTGAATGTCTTCAGTATTCCCAAAATGAGTGACCCAAATTTCTCTAGTTATTTATCAATCGACCGACTTTTTAAAAGTAGAATGTGCAGATAGGCATATTATAGCCATGTTCGATAGCGCACTTTTGTACGACTTCTTTGCGTAGCTGCCAACCTTTTGTTAGTTTTCAAGTCAAATAAATATAATTTGAACCTGAAAATGTATTTAATAAATGAAATCAAGTAAGTAGCGCATAGGTACAAGACACAATTTATTAAATGAATTTTCTGATTAAAAAAAATATATATTTTTTAAATTTTTACTTGAAAAAAAATCCGGAAGATTGACAGCTATGCCTTTGCTAGATAAAGATTAACAGACCAGCGTGTACAATCAATTTTTAAAATAAATACAATTTAGAAAAATTTATTAAATTTAGTAGATTTTGTTGATTAAAAGTAATGTCAAGTATTTTTTTTAATGTGTCCCGCAGCTTTGTATATAATGCTTAATTTGCCCGCGGCAGTAAACAAGTTTGACATGCCTGATGTAAACCCTCAGTTTAAATTTGCAGTTTTTCGTCGTATTAACGAAGATATTAACTTATTTGAAATAGTTCAAATCACTAAGATTATAATAAAACAAGATAAGATAATAATAAGATGAGATATGATAATAATAACTAAGATAAGAAAATTACTAAAATAATAGTTCCAATCATTAAGAAATAAATTTTAATATGAAACATCTGACACAGTATCTACTATCTACTCGTATCCCGGCTTAAAATTAAATTTTCACTCATTTTGGGAATATTGAAGAGATTGAATAAAAAATGAAATAAGATTAAAAGCATGTAAAACATCAATTTAAATTTATAATTTTTCATCGATCTGTAAACTTAATTTGTCGCAGTTATAGAAAAATGAATCACCAGTCTACAGTTTAATAAGCAAGAAAGTGGTACGATTAAAATAATGTTAATCTTCTTCCGATTCCAGAATCAAACAATTACTCTACATACTAAACTATTTTGGCATTTTCTGAATACGAAACTATACCAAATACAGTAAAACCTTCTAAGATGGAATCGAAAAGGACCGTATAAAAATTCTGTTTTAGATATACAGTGGAACTTCCCTTTAACGAAGTTTTCTACTTAACGAAATTTTCAGCAGAACTTTGACTTTGAACACCATTAGCATGTAAATTAATGTCCACATTACGAAAAACATATTCTATATAACGAAGTTTATTCCACTTTTGTACGTGTACAGAATTCAAACTAAGCGATTGCTGTTCGAAAGATATGCAAATTTATTTCAGCGGATTCGATTGTATGAAAATGAACACATTTAAACAATTTCCATTCAGCTTGGTGCTAAATAAAACAATTTTTTTTTCGCACTAAGAAAAACACTTGTTATCACTATTCTCCCACTCCGAGGCTCCAGCGCTGACAGTTGGGGGAAGTCAAAATCCCCTTTTTACCTTCAATGATATAGAAGATGAGGTGTCGCAAAGGCGTCAGATGCATTGAAACAAAAACTATCTATTAGAATAAGACAGGTGCCATTCTGACCTGCCATTGCTGATAGACAATTGCTTTGTACATCCAAAAGAACGTGCTTCAAAATACAAATCCAAGAACATCAAAGTTATTTTTGCTCCTGCCAATACAGCTAAACTTCAATCATTAGTCTAAGGAATAATAAAAAATCTTGAAGTACATTATCGAAAAAGACAGAAAAAAGCCGATGTAGTGAAAACATTAGTTTGAGATTCTGTGTATCAGATGAAAGCTTGGGCCAAATCTTGGGAATGTGACGTGGTTTCATCGACCGTACACAGCTGTTTTGTAAAAGACGGCTTCATAATTAAAACTGAATTAAATGCTTCTGAATCCAATAACTGTTTGTCATATCTCAAGAAAAAATTTCATGAATTTAAGTAAATTTCTATTTAACGAATTTTCTTCATAACGAAGTTTTTAAGTGTAACGATGAGACTTCGTTAAATGGAAGTTCCACTGTATTTTGGTTTTATTAGGTGTTGTATTCTTTTCGCCGAGCCGGGACTTAAAAAATGTTTTCGCAGGATTCTGTTATAGACTATTTTCGTTTCAGAGGTTTTATTCTATTTAACGATAAAGAAATTCTGTTTAATTTCATTAAAAAAAAAGTTATAAAAAATGAAACTTTTGAATTAGAAGTTTTATATAATGATCAATGTCAAATCATAATTAAACATATGTGTTGTAAATGTTGTTTTAAATTAATATGAGGACGTTTATAAACTGTCTCGGATTTTTACCACTTTGAACTGTTAAATTTGAACTGTTAGATTTACCGATAAAATGTAAGCTATATCATCCAACTCGGAAACATGTTTATCAATTGTGACTAGGATTTTTTGTGAAATGAAAGATTTAACAGTTTCCGGGCACATAGCACCCAAAGACGTATTTTAAAATTCGGTACTAAACTTTTTTTTTGCCTTTAGTGCTGCCATTTAGCAAAACAAAACAGAGTTAAATTATCTAAAGTAAAAACAGTTTAAAAATCTGTATTTAAAATAAATAAATAAATAAAGGCGAAGGAGTGCTAGTTTTGTTTAAAAGTTAATCAATTTAAACTTAAAGCAAAGTTATATGATCATCAAAATGTAAACTATTATATATTTGAAGGAGTATTATTTAAAATGAAACAAATAACCATCTTGAAGTTTGGTGCTGCCATCTAGTGAAATCTGTATAAACGAAATTCATATTTTTGCGATTTTATGAGTACGAGCTATCAAAAATCATAAATGATGCACAGACAGATCCGATTTTAGAAATTAAATTGGAGCTCTTTGTCACAGGTTTATTTGAGATATTATTGTGAAGTCTATCCAAGTAACTCAAATATTTTTCAAATAATATAATAAATAATCCAAAATTATTTTGCTCAAAACGCCATATTAACCTTGAAGGGCGATATGACATTTTTTATACCACTTATTTTTAATCAAGATTTGTACCAGAATTTTTGAAAAAAATATTACTTTTATAACTTTGGTTAAAAAAATAAAACTATAAAATTTAATTTTTTAATTTTCAAATAAACTTTTTCGAAAATTCTGGTGTGAATTCAACATTACATAAACACAATTACTTGCTACTGAAAAGAACTTTTAAAGTAAAGAGAAATAAAGCTAGAAGAATAAAAAATTAGATGTAAATCACTGAAAGTGTTATATTTATTTAAACCTGTGGTACTAAAAACAGAACATTTTTTTTTAAACATCTTCTTCAAACTAAATAATATTTCTTTCCCCTTTTAGATGGCTACTTTTAACCTCTAAAAATAAATAAATCGTGAAAAAAATAAATGAGGAAATCTCAAAAGTTGCGATAGAAATTTAAATCTTTTGTACTAAAATCAAAATATTTTTTAAATATCTTCTTCTTGAAAATAAATAAATTGATTAATTAAACTTAATTCTAAACTTCTTAAACTTCCAAAGTTTATTAACTGTATACCAAATTAATTATAGCTTATTCCTCATATTTCTATAACCGGCATTATTTGCCTGTTTAGACTGCTACTTTTTTTTTTTTTAAATCTTAAAAAAAGATTTTTTAAAAGTCGATCTGTAAAAATCATAATTTAGTTTCAAAATAGTTCTTTATAAGCCTACCTTGTCTCTTGACGATTGAAGATCCTAAAATTTTTCCTTTGTCTTCGACTGCCAATGAGATCATGCATATGCATGATAATATAAAGAAAGTAAATATTCCCATCGAGATCTGTGAGAGAAATAAAATCTATTAAATACTATTTAAAGAATAAATTACACCATAAAAATTTACATTTATACTTTTAAAAAGAAAAATGAAGTAATAAACGTTTTTTTCCAACTGTACAAAACAAAACAAAACAAAAAAAACAACAAAAAAAAATCGTATTTACTTAGTATTTTTCGTATTTCGTATTTTTGAAAGGAATTTCAGGAAAGGAAAAAAATCACGTCATTTGACCGTAAAGAATATCAGATTAAATTGATAGAATGCTATTTAGGAGGTATTCCTATAATGAACATCATATGATCTGAAAATTTAAACTAAAGTTCTATTGATGTGTATCGATAAATATCTTTTAAAAAAATAATCTTTGTTATATTATGTAACAAAGTTTCAATCTATAAGAGAAATATTTAAATAATTCGAAATATTCTATATTAGAATCTGTACTAAATTTGATAATATAAAATTAATTTTACAGTTTTTAATTAAGATATCCTTCTCAATTGCTGACCCAAATTCCCAGCTCATATGTTTCCTTCTTTTTTTTTTCCAGATATATATATATATATATATATATATATATATATATATATATATATATATATATATATATATATATATATATATATATATTTGTTCTATGGAGAAAGAAATTGACAGACATTGAGACAATAAGAAAGTCGGGCGAAGTAGCGTTTTCCTTTTCATATGGTAATGCATTGTTGGAAACAAAATTTTTTTAAAGAATTTCAAGAATGAAAAGAAATCACGTGATTTGATCATAAAGAATATCAGATTAAATTGATAGAATGCTATTTAGGAGGTATTCCTATAATGAACATCATATGATCTGAAAATTTAAACTAAAGTTCTATTGATGTCTATTAGAGATGAGACGGGCTCAGCCCGAGCCCGAAAGCTCGAGCCCGATCCCGAAAGCTCGAGCCCGATCCCGGGCCCGACACGGGCTCGGGCTCGATTTTTATACCAATCTTCGGGCCCGGGCGGGCTCGGGCTCATTCTTTCCGAAACTGACAATTTTATTTATTCTTATATAGAAAAAAATAAAAATAACTTTCTTTTTCTCCGAAAATATTACATAATCTTTTTCAAACCATTTTAATGCTATTTTGATCAAAATGAATAGAAAAAATGTTTCTAGTATACGAGAATGCTACCTTAAAAAAAAAAAAAAAAAAAAAAAAAAATTGTTGATAGTTGCAGGTTTATGTGTGGCATTGACGCGACGACGCGACGCAAAGACTGGGTTATAGCACCAGTGGGAAGAGGCGCGAATAATTTGTTGCTGGAGTTTCTTTTGTGACGGGATGTTTTTTAATTGGAACGTTTATTTTATTTTATTTTTTCAGAGATCTAACGCGAAATGAATATCTTCTTTTATTTTTAGTCAACCAGCATTAGCTTAAGGTTTGCAAATTTTTAGTCTAATACTGTGTTCGAGTCATAATCGCTCTTCTTATGAAAATAACGTTAATGAATCTATTTTTCATAGTGAACTCTGTTTGTGCTATAGCTCCGCTCTGCATATTTCCGAAGTCACTTCCATTCGTAAATAGATATAATTGTCATGTATTGTTTTTCCGATAGAAAACAATCGAACAGTGTTTCCACTTTTCCTATAAAGGCATAGGATCTTTCAGATAACGGTGTCAAATTTTTAATTTAAGCTGATTTTCAGGAACACGAAATATTGTTTTAATTAAGAGATCAATTATAATTTACGATGTACACCTTTTATGAGAAGTAGAAAAACGTTGTTCGATTCTTTTGCATAGAAATAGTAATTTCGTTAAATCCCATGCCTTTATTCATAAATCTCACTTCGTTAATGTATCCATCATATTTGCTTGTTGGGAGAGAAAAATATGAGAATCCTTTTAAGGAAGTATATTTTTATTTGCTAGAAAACTTCTCTTTTGATAAGATTAAATGTAAATTTCCAAAAAAATAATTATGTGCTGGTGAGTAACAGTTATTTTCATGTATAAAGTTTTTTTTTTTAAATGGGATATTACTTTTGAAACAATTTTTAAATATTTTGCAATTTTTTTCGGTATCGGGCTCGGGCGGGCTCGGATTCCAAAATCGTCGGGCTCGGGCGGGCCCGGGATCCAAAAAGAGATCCCAAACTCATCTCTAATGTATATCGATAAATGTCTTTTTAAAAAAAATCTTTGTTATATTATGTAACTAAGTTTTAATCTATAAGAGAGATATTTAAATAATTCGAAATATTCTATATTAGAATCTGTACTAAATTTGATAATATAAAATTAATTTTACAGTTTTTAATTGAGATATCCTTATCTTAATTGTTGACCCAAATTCCCATCTCATAATTTTCCTTCTTTTTTTTCCAGATATTTTCTTTTTTTTTTTTTTTTTTTCTTTTATGAAGAAAGAAATTGGCAGACATTGAGACAAAAGAAAGTCGGGCAAAGTAGCGTTTTCCTTTTCATGTGGTAATGCATTGTTAGAAACAAAATTGTCTTTAGAATTAATCTATTGTGCTTAAAATGATGTATACGAAAAACATTGTCTGGAAACGGATCTAGATTACTGGCGAAATGTGTTATACTATGGTAATTACATCTGTTTGTGGATCGATGGTTCCTTTGATATTTTTTCTCCATTTCTGACACTAAATGAAGAGTTTTTTATATTTATTATGATTTACAGTCACTTTTCCCATTTTTAAAACATTATCTTTACTCTGTTATTGCAAAGTTGTTATAAAAGATATTTAAAACTGATGTCGATATTATTATTACAAAAAATTTACCTAAATTTATATCGCTGCAGAAGAAAAATAAAAGAGTTTGACTTATCAGAAATGATAGTATTAACTGAAGATTAAAATATATACAACAAAATACAATTTTTTCTCCATATAATGAAATAACACAACAATTTCGAAAGCAATTACTTCTTTGTTCTCTTCATCAGATGATTAGTAGAAGAGGTGATTAGCAGTAGATTCTGTCCACTGCAAGAATTTGCAGAATCCGATTTCCCCTAGATGGATAACATATTCTATGCCACTGATCATCTGTTGAAGAGATCAGATAATTAATTAGTATATAGTTCGTAAACTAAAACCATTAACAACGTTCTAATGCACAAATATTGAAAAAAATGGGGAGGGGGGGGGGGGCACAAAAAATTACATACGGCCGTTTCGAGGATTCTTGGACCCCCTTCCTCGGTGCGAAAAAAAAAAAAAAGAATAAAATGGGCTCAAAGAACTCGTCGGTTATAGCCCCGAGTACTGGCTTGATTGAAGATGCCAAAGCCTTATTTTTCTTGATTTGGCATTTTTCAATCAAGCCAGTACTCAGGACTATAACCGAGGTGTTCTTTGAACCCATTTTAATTCTTTTTTTTCCTTCGCACTGAGGAAGGGGATCCAAGAATCTTCGAAACGGCCGTGTGTAATTTTTTGCGCCATTTTTTTTTCATATTTGTGCATTATAACGTTGTTAATGGCTTTAGTTTATGAATTAAAATTCGCACAAAATGTTTGATTTATGCTTAGTATATAGTTGTGTTCTTTACTCATTATATGGAGAACAAGGATTTAGTTCTATAGAGTTTATGTATGCTGTATGTTATATGTATGTTTGTTGAAAAAATTGATATGGATAGCCGCAGCTCAATAACTATTAAATTTATTTTCCGAAATGAGATATAATTTGATTTTCTTTAATAATTTAAAAAGCATAGGTTATTAAAAAATTCGAAATTTTCGGACTGGTGCCTGGATAAAACCTAAATGTGATATGTCGTTATATAATAATGAAACTATTGAAGCGGTTTCCACAAATGAGGTATCGCTTAATTTGATTTAACAACGCGAACACCACATGCAATACAAATTCACAATATTGAAAATGGGAGTCATTGAATGTCGTGTGTAATTTTTTGCGCCATTTTTTTTTCATATTTGTGCATTATAACGTTGTTAATGGCTTTAGTTTATGAATTAAACTTCGCACATAGTGTTTGATTTATGCTTAGTATATAGTTGTGTTCTTTACTCATTATAGTATTTAGTACGCTCCACCACAACTCCTTTCTGCATTTAAAAATTTTGTCTCTGTACTATTAATTGGGAATCTGAGACTAGTGTGCTACAAGAATAAGAAAAGGGTATGTTTACAAACAAATAATCCCGTCAACTAATCCGCCAATTCCGGCCCGGCAGCGTGGTTGGTGCGAAGGCGACCGCCACGGTGTGGGCCCGTGGTTCGAATCCCGGTAAGGCATGGATATCATTGTGTGTGTGTTTGTGTGTCTTCAGTGCTGTCTACTTCCTTGTGTCTATCCCGTCCTCAAGAAGAAGATTAATGTAATTTGTCAAAGTCCTGTATATATTTCTGTGAAAAAAAATATGGATCATTCGAGGCAACAGCCTTGTAGCTTATAGGTCTCAAAGCAATCTTCGTCAAAAACAGAAATAAAACTTTAATTAAATGATCACGTGTTAAGAGCATTAAATGGAGAAACTAACGTCATAAAAGTACTTCTGCGTGAATATTAAAAATATAAATAAAACTTGGAAATAATAATTAAATTATTATGCATACAAAGCATTAAATGAAAAAACGTACGCCATATTTAAAATGCTCAAATAACAATGTTTCCAAACAGTATCAATTAAAAAACATATTTACACGAGAGATTCATTTATTTCGACAAAATCTTTTACCTATTGTTACAAATTTTAAAACAGCGTAAATAATAATATTTCCTTTCAATTAAAAACTATATTTTTACGTTTAATAATAGGAGGAAAACTTTGGTGAAAATTTCGTCATATTGGAAACGATACGTTTAAAACGTCTTACTGAAAAAAAAAATCTTATGCCATCGTTACAAAATTCCCTGATGCAGAAACATTGTTTACTTTGCCAATTTACACAAGTTGATTTTCAAATGTTTAATTGATCTTATTTAATCAATCATCAAAACAGTTGTTAGCTGTTTCGACAGCAGTTGATTCGGCTTTAAAATCCCTCAGTCAAAGGGAAATGAATAGAAACCCGATTACAGAAGCCACTTGTCATTTAATTGTAATTCAATCTTCCGTAATCGTTTTAGAGCCGATCAAATTAGCGTGTTTTTAGAGTTTGCGGTGTCAGAACGGGAGTTGGCGAGCGTAGCTGGTGGGGGGCAAAGCACCCTAGTTCAATAAAAAAAAAAAAAAAAAAAAAAAAAAAAAAAAAAAAAAAAAAAGATGTTTTCCACATATATTCTGTGCACCAGGCCCGAGTTGGATCCCCTAGTTTTATTAAAACAAATTTTCCATCGTCTATACATCTTTAAAATGTTCCATGCGTTTTAATTTTTGTTCAAATTTCTCAATATCGCTAAGGGGCAGTCTTGATACAAGAAATCTGTGTATTCGTTTGTAGTTTATTAAGGTTCTCAACGTAGCAATAAAGTTTGTTATTAAGGAATATTTTTAATAAAATTTTCCGTTTTGGGTCATTTCTCTGTCTTTTTAACACTTTCCAACATAGTTGAAAAGTATTTAAAAATTTGGTTTGTCTGTCTGTCTGTCGTCCGCCGTCTGTCTGCTCTCTAACTCACGTAAATGCATCTCGCTTGTGTAGCATTTAAAGTTCGCTTTCAGGGACACTCAAAACAATTCTGTTACATTACGTTCTATGGGAGAAAAATCGTTTGCGGTGTATTTTAATGATGTTAGACTGTTTCAAACATATTGAAATTGATATATATGCATTGAGGTGGTGCATTACAAGATACTTACTATAGAATATGGTGTTCATAGCATTCATCGATTATTTACAGACACACACAAAAGAATTCAGGGTACTTCTCTATTATCCCGTCGACCACTTTTCATAACCAAAAACTATCGCCAAACTGTAACGCCAAATAAACGGGAGAACGTTGCCATTGGAATATCAAAATAAATAAATAAATAAAATATAAGAATTTAAGGACGCAATTGCTATTTTAATTAATGAAATAACTATTAAATCAGTAAAATATAACGAAAACTACACGCAAATGTCGAATTAAAAACCATCTGAGACATAATAAACACGCATAATGCTTCTGACATCAAGTAAATGGGACTGCATTTTGGGCGTTTAATTTTACAGTTTGGCGATAGTTTTTTGTTATGAAAAGTTGTCGACGGGATAATAGAGAAGTACCGAATTCAGTTACAGTACTATTTATAATGGCTCAAAGTGCGTTTTCAGCTGTGGTACGCGTTTTTAAATGTAATTATTTTTTTGTATAATACTTGGTGTGTATAAATTGTTGAGCTTATATACAGGGCCGCAGTAAAGATCTCAAGAACATTTCCATATATTAACGGAAATTGCTGAAGGGGCATTTTCAACAACTGTATTATGCGTTTTCTAATTGAACTAAATTTTAGCATACTATGTAGTATATATACACGTCTATAGAGGTCTGTATATACAAATGTATACAGGGTGATTATAATTAAAGTCCCACTTTCAAAATGCTGTACAAAAAGGAACCACTGGTCAGAATAACTTCAAATTTGAACTGAATATACTGGAAGAAGGGGAAAACGGTATAGCATAAAAAAGAAAAAGTTTCCAAGTGTATCAATAGATTGAGCTGTAAAAGCGGCATACTATGCAAATTAAAAGACACTCATGCGCAATTAAAAACCGAATCATTATGTGCTTTTTATGCGGTTTTTGGCACAAGGAAAGTTAAAAACCGATTTTTCGCATCCAATGGAGTACGACTTTGCCGTGGTGGATGAGCTTTCCACTAACAGTACTACAACTGTTGACTGATTTGGAAGTCATTTTTCTGTCAAACAACCGAAACACTCATGCACATTGAACAGTATGGTTGGTTTACTGTTCAGCTCATGCCAAAGCCGTCGTATTTCGATTAAAAATGTCACTTGTAGCCGAGTCCAGTTTCGTTATGCCGCTTACAGCGCCATCTATTGATACACTTTGGAACTTTTTCTTTCTTATGCCATACCGTTTCCCCCTTCATGCAGTATATTCAGTTTAAACCTGCAGTCATTCTGGCAAGTGGTTCCTTTTTTAAAGGATTTTGAAAGTGGGACTTCAATTATAATCACTCTGTATATACAAATATATATATAAAATATCATATATAGGGCTGCACAAATTAATTCGGATATTTTTCCGACTATTGATGGTAATTGCTGTAATTGGGTGTTCAAATGTGTTATGCCTTTTCCAAATTATTTACTTAAACATGGGCGGAGCTAGTTGAGCTTAAGCCGAAAGGTAGACCTCCCCACTTGGTTTGACTTTGACCTTGTTTACTTAAACATTATCTTTCATCTTTATAAAGTTGAAAGTTTTTTTACAGTATTCCAGATATGGTGGAACGTGTTTCGGAATCTATGCTTGACGGATGATTTTTCGTTCTTTTTTTCAATAACTGTTTGCCAGATTAAAGAATGGATACACATATGTTTCGTAATGTTTTTCTCTTTGCAATATTGAGAATTTTGAATAAAAATTAAAAGAAGTATGAAAATACACTTTCTATCAAATATAATGGTAATTAAAAATAGGACAATTGCACCATAATATATAATTAAAACAATGTAAATTTACGATTTTAATGTGTGTACCATTTAGCAAATGTTGTATTTGATTTTAATGCATTATTTTAAATATAATGGTAATATATATATTTCTTTATATTGACAATACATTTTAATACAAAAACAAAAATCCATATTTTTGCTCTTTTTAATGTCCACCATTCCCTTAAATTTCGTATATCTACAAATTTATTCATTTCTTTCACTTTCTCATACGTAAAATAAACATTTGTATTTTACACACCTGGAACTCTAACTATTTGAGCTCACTCACACGTGCAACATTGAGTTAATAGGTCAAATATGGCATTCTATACAGGAATTCTACATTTTTCTGCTCGTAAATTCAAACGAAAAAAAAAAATATGGTTGGCGTGATACAAAAGAATTCGGAGTATCGTTCCAAGGGCCCATCGTGTAACTGTAACACAGTCACGTATTATTATGTCATCATGAAAACTATATTGAGAGAATTCACGCAATAACAATTGTAAACCTTTTTCAGTACATTTTTTGGTATAGAAATTGGATTTATTGATATTTTTATGAATATTCAGAAACGGTAAATGATATTCAAGGTTATCTTTTCAATGATATTGATATTGAATTTATCTAAAAACTTGCATAAGAGAGAAAATAATGAAACTCAAATTTAAAACAAGAACGAAAAATCATGCGTCAAGCATAGATTATGTAACACTTTCCAACACTTACAAAATACTTTTACAAATCTTTACCGTTTAATAAGGTGAAAGATGATGTCTCATTAAAGAATTTGGAAAAAACATAACACATTTAAAAATCCAATTTCAGGAATTATTAACAATATTCGGAAAAATACTCGAATTCGTTTGTGCAACCCTGTATATGATCTATAGATTTGTACATGTACTACATAGAATTCTAAATTTTATTTCGCTTAGGAAACGCGTAACACAGTTTAAAATTCCCCTTCTCGAATTTCCGTCAATAAACGGAAATGTTCTCCGAGAACTTTTGTACTGCCCTGTATAGGATTTATAAAATTTATACACACGAAGTAATGAAGTTCAATTTAAAAACGCGTTCAGCAACTGAAAACGCAGTTCCAGCAATTATTGTTAACAGACAATACCGAATTATTTTGTATGTCCCTGTAAATGAACGATGAATGCTATACACATAATATTGTATAGTTAGCCTCTTGTAATGCACCTTAATGATATATGACAATTTCAATATATTTGAAATAGTGAAACATTATTAAAATCAACCCCAAACGATTTTTCTCCAAAGACCGTCGTAATGTAACGGAATTCTTTGGAGTGTCCCTGTACAGCAGGCATGTCAAACACGTGGCCCGCGGGCCACAACTGGCTCGCCGACAACTTATGTGTGGCCCGTGAAGCCTTTGACAATTTATCTGCGTTTAATTTATTTGTTAGATTAGAACACCCATGCTGAAAATACACTTTGCACGAGCAGACTTGCACCAACCGTGGCAAACATCAGAAAGATATGTATATCAATGTTATATTCAGAATGCTACCACTAGGTTTGAATGCTAATATTTGGCTTATTCTTTCCGTCATTAAATAAGGGGAATATTTCTCTTCACAATGTGGTAGCATTCTGAATTTTAAAATCCTGCTTATCTGGCAACAGTGGTGTTATAACTCCATTTTAAATTTTAGAACCAAAATATTTGGGAATACAAAGACAATCAACCGGAACGTAGCAAAGCGCTGGATACTGCGTCTGAAAATTTAAAGATTCATAATATTTTTACAATGTTTTACGAATAATTTTTATTCGTTTTATGTCGAAACCCATTCTTAATTTTACTACTCTCTTTGATTGTACACTACTTTACAAAATAATATACTGTATTTGTTAAACATGGAGACATGATTGTAAAATTAATAAAAGTTGACGCTAATTAAGAACAGTTAGAATTTTTTAAAATCAAATTATAAAAATAAATAGTTTTAATTGAGTCGCTATGAAAGTGACACAAATTATCACTTTTGTGCTTGGCACAAAACCCCCAAATATGTCATCCAGTTTCCTCACTTGGGATTTAGGCGAACATATGGATTTTGGATTTAAGCTCTTTAATTATTTTAATTACTTAGGTTAGTAATTGTTCCATTGTTAATGAATCCTACGTGATCTTTCCTTTCCTTTCTTTAATTTATTTTTCTTTATATACATACATTTTATTGACTACTCTCATATACATCCTAGGATTTATAAAAATATATATTAAAGCTGTTTTCTATTATGAATAAATATGATTAACTGATGATGAATATCCCAGATTTTGTTAAAAGTGTTTTACAATACAATTATATTGAAAGGAAAATTTAAATTTTATGTTTGTATTTATAATATTTAGACACTGTTGGTGTTTGGAAATAAGGTAACATTAAGAGGTGCTACAGCACAAAGTGTAAATAAAACTCACAAAAATCGGACTAAACATCGGAAAGATAAACTGTCAGAATTGAAACTAATACTTCTTAAAAGATAATCAATTAAAGTTCTTTCACCAAGTCTATTGAAGAAAATACACTTTGCTTTAAAAAACTAATTATTTCTTTTATTACATTAAATATCCCACGAGTCGAAATCATTCACAACGAAATTGAAGAAATTATGTCTAGAGTAGTTAAAGAAACTTGAAAATACTATAAGCATAAGTACTATTGCTAGAAATATTTATATGTGGCCAAATAGATTTATAAATGCCTGATATGTGCTAATACACTTATAGTGCTTATATTTGTATGAACAGGCTTAATCATTGTCAGTCTACGAAGTATCTTGGCAATATGGGTAGTGAAGATAAACAGATCTATACAGATATTTGACGGCTTTCTATTACAAAGTTTTCAATCTTAAACAAAGTTACCGTTTTCATTTAAAATGAACAAATTATGAATGTAGATTATTAAAATCCCAGTAATAGACAAAGTGCTTGGAGTTTTCATTTGAAATTATAAAACACCTGAATGAACTTCAAGGCTACCAAGGCTCCTTACTGCTATCTTGTTATTTATTAGTATTATCATTTTCAAGTAAAATTTATTACTTTGACAAAAAAATTCAAAAATAAAATGTATTTCATTTTAAATGTTGGCAGGCATTATTACAAAAATCATCGGAGTGGAAATTCTTAGAATATACTAAAAATATATAAAATAAATGAATTCAAAAGAAGATTTTAGAATATACTAAAAAGTATATAAAATAAATGAATTCAAAAGAAGATTTTAGAATATACTAAAAATATATATAATAAATGAATTCAAAAGAAGATTTTTTTAATTTCAAAAAATATCAAAATCAGTTTAATCTTTTTACTTCACCTCTAATGATTGATGTTGAAATTCTTTTGTAGAATTTATTACTGCAGTTAATCAAAATTTAGTGCGATTCCAAACTAGAGGAAAAAAGTATGGGGGTTAGTTTCCATATTGCTTAATTGTTTATCAGTCGACCGATTTTTGAAAGGATAGTGTGTAATTAGATATAGTTTAGCTCTGTTCGGTAGTGCACTTTTATAAGACATCTTTGCGTAGCTGAGGAACCTTATGTTATTTTTCAAGTCAAATAAACGTAATTTGTACCAGAAAAATAAAATGTAATGTTTGATTTTAATAAATGTAATTAAATAAGTGGTGATGGATACAAGATGCACTTTATTAAATAAATTTTCTGATTTAAAATATGTTTAAATTTGTTTTTTACTTGAGGAAAACACAGAATATTGACAGTTAGCTTTTGCTAGACCAAGATTAGCAGACCAGTATGTGCAATTAATATTTAAAATAAATACAATTTCAAAAGTACAATTAAATTTTGTAGATTTGGTTGATAAAAAGTAATTTTCAGTAGTTTTTCGAAAAATAACATAAAATACTATAACAATGACATACTATAACAATGATTTTGGAACCTTGCATGAATATTTCTTTAACATGGTTGTGATTTGCATGTGCAAATTGTATTAAGTGCATTGGTAATAATATTATCTACTTTTTTTTATGTGGCCCGCGGCTTTGTGTGTAATGCTTAGTTTGGCCCGCAGCGGTAAGCGAGTTTGACATGCCTGCTGTACAGGAACCACAAGTGCTATGTACACCAAACTCTGTCGTAATCCTCTTGTAGTGCACCTCAGTGATATATATGAATTTCAATATGTTTGAATTTGGGTAACATCATTAAAGTAAACATCAAATGATTTTTCACCATAGACCATGTAATGTAATTCTTTTGAGTGTTCCTGTAAAAAAAACTGTAAGTGCTACACACGTCATTTTCAATACCGAATATACCATAGTAAACCTCAATAACATATATCAATTACATGACAATCCGAGTATATTTACGTGAGTTAGAGCATGGACAGACAAACCGAATTCATAAACTCTTTTCAATTTTGTTGGAAAGTGTTAAAAAGGCCTCATTGGAAGATTGTATTTATGCGCCAGACTCGTTAAGAATACTTTTCAATTTTTAAATTACCTGCATACTGAATAACCCATACTTAATACCAAGTGTCCCAGAGAGTACGCAGAGTACGATTTCTGCAGATTCCGACAGAGATCTTCCAGGCGAGCATTTTGGTTTTGGTTTCCAACATGAAGGGGGGGGGGGAGAGGGGATTGTCATCTGATTATAGCATTATGGTCTAATAACGTAATAACGTAAAATTACTTTTGACACCAGAATTTTCATGAAATTTTTAGACATATTAAATACAGAGACCTACACAAAAAAAATTGCTAATTTGGTGTAAAAATGAGTAAATATACAATTAACAATCATGTTTTTATGGCACTGACGTGTCATGAATAGTAATCAACAGAAGAAATCTTTAAGGCATTTAAGAAAAAATACGCAAACGCTACAAAATCAACGGAACGACAATTGCAAAAACGTACGAGAAATTCAAGGCGACTATAAATGTGCTGGACGACACGGAAATGATATTTTCCACATCGTCCAACAAAAGAAACAGAAATTACTGTAACAAAAAAGATTGGAAACAACTGAAAATACAGGAAAAATGAGAGATGCGAGGTAACTCCATCAACTTCAATAAGACAAACGACGAGGAAATGAAGCATGAGTAATCGAATTTTAAAAGTTGAAAAATCTTTTTTTTTTCTTGAAAGATCCAAGTCAATTAGCCAATAAAAAAGAGATGGTGTTAAAAGATTTGAATTTGCGAATACAATGATTAGAATGGTTGAAATTGGAAAAATTGATTTTAAACGAATTTGGCTCAGTGATGAGGCGCATTTTCATCTTCATGGATGTGTTAACAAACCGAATTGGAGGCGAATTTTAAAAGTTGATGTAGCTCTTTTTTCGTGGAAGATCCAAATCAAATCTGTCAATAATCAAAAGTGATGGTGTTAAATGATTTGAGTTTACGAACACAATGATCAGTATATTTGAAAGTTGCAAAATCAATTTTAAACGAATTTTGTTCAGTGATGAGGTTCATCTTCAAGGATATGTTAACAAACATAATTGAAGGTTCTGGGGACGTAAAAATCCTCGTCGTGAAATTATACGGTCATTTCACTCATGTTGACTTATGGTTTGGTGTGCAATATCCGTCAAAGGTGGCCAACTTTTTAAAACGGAAAATGTCACAAGTCAAGCGTATATGGACAGGGATGACCACCCCGGAAATCTGAACATATGCTTTTGAATTGTAGTACAATCCCTTGTTGAAGAATTGTATATGGACATATGGAATAACTCTGCTATCTCATATTTATATGGCATGGATAAGATCAACGATTACTGATTTATGCAGGATGATGCTAGACCTTCTCGAACACATCAAGCTTTCGATTTATTAGCAGACCATTTTGATAATGGAATAATTAGGAGATTTCGAAATTAAAACAGAAAATGGAATTGGTTGGTCACCTTACTTTCCGGATCTGCATGTGCGCGACTTCTGTTTATGGAAACATTTGAAATATAAGGTCTATCACACACAACCCTCAGTATTGGACGGCTCAAAAATAGCGATAAACACGACGTAATAACAAATGAACTAGATATATCGGTGAAAAAAAAAATCAGAACTTTGGATCTATACTCCGTCATGACATTTTTTCGCGCGTAAATCGTTCTGAAAATATCTTATATTGAACATGTTTATTAAATACAACTTTTCATTTAAATTATCTGACTTTTTTGACATTTTCAACAGACTGTCGTTCGAATGTAACTAAACCATGACATTATATTCAAAGCCCCCCCCTTTTTTTGTTGCTATAGGTTCATTAGCTTTCCAGTTTCTTCTCGTGACTAGTGTAGGCTCTTAAGTGATGTGTTTTGTTTGTCTGTTAGAAAAATAGGTAATGGGTATCTTTTCCATATTTTTGGGATTTAGAAAGGATAAAGTAGCTTTCATTCTCTAACACAAACGCGTTTTCCCTTAAATTTCTTACCATCCAACTGCAAGTCGATTTAATGGATTTTAATTGTGCTTCTGCATACGATGATGTTTTTCACTTTTTTATAGTGCTTAAAGCTAATACCAATCAGTATATATTTTTATCAAATTTTTTTTATATATCTTGTTGTTAATAATTAAACTTATACTCGTAGTTTCAGTCTGGATTACATTATCTTTGTTGTGAGAAAGTTTGCTTAATTTTTTTTTTCTTTTTAGTCACAAGACAATACTTGCTGTTTGCCTACTATCAGGTTTCCTTTCAATTATGCATGTTTAATCAGTGCATAAACAGGTCTTTTTTTTATTCACCACCTTCATCAACAACTTTATGCATCCCATACTGCGATTTTCCCATTTTTAGGTGCGTTCATAATTATATAAATACATAGCACCTATTGTCGTCGTCTGGTCCGTCCGTCCGCATATAACAACGCAAAAACTACCCAACCAAATGGCTTGAAATTTAAGATATATTATCTTTGCAGAATTTTGTCGAGTCATTTCAAATTTTATGAAAACCTAATCAAAACTTTAGGAGATATTAATAAAGATATTTATTAAGAAATGTGAATTTTTTTTAAAAAAATTGGTTCTTCCTTGTTATAGGAGCTTCCGAGGTTTAATGGTCAAGCGACCGAGATACTTATTTTATAACAGAAATTAATCTGCAGACGATATAATTCATTTAACAGAATTAAAAATCATCCAGATCTGAATGTTTATATAACTAGCTATAGTTCGAACGCACCTCATTTGTCACGTTTGACGTAAAATATCCAACTTGTTTATTCTTTTCATAAACTTGCACAATGCGACTACGCAACGTCTTTTTTTGTCTCTTTTTGGCGCCATTTTTATTTGCTTACATAACTATTTCCAGATATTTTTGGTTTATACATGAGGAGAAGTTCATCGAATATAAGATCTTTCCACAACGGTTTACTAAACTGTGAGCAAATGTTTAGATGAAACACGTTAGTCAACTTTCTTCCTCTGAATATTTAATTTCTATTTTGGAATTTAAAGATTATTTTGATTCTGAACAAGACTATTGGTACCAATCTAAAAATGTCACCCGAAATTGGGTCTTCTTTTGTTTTAAAAACTACTGAATTAAAACAGAGGGTGAGGGGTGGGCAAGGGACATTTTTGAAGTGTGGGGACTATTATTTTTGAGCGGACATGTGACATTTGGAACGCGAAAATGATCTTTCTCCATTTTTAGGTTAGATGTATTCGTATATTAAACCTATCAAGCGTTTAGGCAAATAATGTTCGTCAGAAAAGATGTCATTTCCATCCTTGTCAACTGTTTAAATTGTATATAGGTGAGAGCAGTTTAATAACAAAGAGACAAACAAACAATTTTTTTCAACCCCATGAAGGGAGTTATGTTATTGTTGAGATCAAAACGATCGATTTTTACTCTATTTTAACAAAGTTCTAATTATTTATTACATTGTCATCTGGTTTTCGCGATGCTTTTTGCAGTGGCATCGACTTATATTGCCCATGGGGCTTGAATCCACCCAATAACTTGCTCTCCCAGCTCACCAATTTCAAGTACTCTAGTTCATCATTTCGGAAGCAAATATTTGTTCTGTTGACGTTCACAAAATCCCTTTTTTTAAAAAATCAACAAGGATAGCAGTGACAGACATACAGAAACAATAAGTCCCATCAGCGTACTTGCAATTAAATTTCTTCCGAAAGAAAAACTTCCTGTATGTTTTACCAGTGAGTATAGGTCAGTGATCATCTATTTATATTTCTATTCTTTGGCATCCATAAAAAATGTCATAACTAAAATCTTCAGTATTAATGAATTTAATTTTTATCTTATAACTAAAATGTTCACAATAATATACTGTATATAAATTATTTATTGACATGTTTTCAGAAATTTAATACAACTTTAATAATAATATGTAATTTTATTTAATGTGTATCGGCATTTTTTAAAAATTCCGCCATATTGGAATTTCACATTAACGAATTTTTCAGAATAACGAACTTCAATGGTGGTCTCTACAAATTCGTTGTAACGAGATTTTACTGTATATAGAAATCTATAGATCATTTTCAGGGATACACAAAATAAGTTGGATATTTTTCCAACTATATTGCTGAAATTAGGGGTTCAAATGCCTGTGCATTTTCGAAATTCTTTACTTAGAAATCATCTTTCACCTCATTAAAATGTGAAGCTTTGCTGCAATATTCTGAATGTGTTGGAAAGTGTTTCATAATCTATTTTTGACGCATTATTTCTTTTTGTTCTTATTTAGAACAGTCTTAAGAAAGAATAAGTACCAAATTTAGCTTTTGGAAATCATTAATGTTATCCGTTAGTCAAGTTTCATTTGTCTGAATATTTCATTTCTGTCCTTGACCGAAACAATTCTTACAGATAATTTTAATTCTAAACAAGGTTACCGATACCAATCTCAACTTCCACCCTAAATTCGGTCTGTTTTGTTACAAAAAATAAATACAGCATTAAAGCAGAGGAAAACAAATGTCCAAAGAACATTCTTAAAAGAAGGGGGCTATTATTTTCGAGTGGACACAGGACATTTAGACCGTGAAGATGACCTTTCTCGTTAAGCGTAATGGAGAAAAGCATCTTTAGAATTAAAGTGAGCACAAACACATTTATTTCAAAGGGAGTGGATATATTTTTTTTCTTCTTGGTTTAGTAAATAAAACAAGGTCAAGGATAGAGGTTGTTTTTGTGAATGAGATGAATAAGGTGTTGTAATAAGTATGACAGTTATGAGAACTGAAATAATATTGGCTGCCAGGTAAACAAAATTTTATAACAGTTAATACAAAGGAAAAGATGCATAAAACTGGGTTAACACCTTCTCAAGAAAGAAAAAGAATTAAACTATTTTTTTAAAGAAAATAGACGAGAGGTTTTTTAAAAATCTACTTATTGTGTGCATTTTAACGACACACATATTTTATTTTAAAACTTGTACTTTTATTTCAAAAGCTTTTCAAAAAACTTAAAATAAATAAGGCTAAAGAGATATTAAATAGTGTGCTTAAAAATGTCTATAAATTGACAGAATTTCTTGAGATCTTTTTATTTAATCGAATAAGGTCATATTTATTTGTTAGTATTTTTTGTTTATTTATTTTTCTTTGTAAGAAATCAGATTACAACAAAACAAAAAAGGAAAGTATTGATACATTAAAATATGGATTTATTTATTTTTCTATTTTACGAAGTATTAAATCCTCCGACTACTGAAAAAAAGGAAGAACTACCAGTCAGGTCTGTTGGACCTATACGTAAACATGTAGAATTACCAAAAAAATCTTGGTTGACTAGTCACCCGATCCGAAACCGAAATTCTTCCACCTGAACCCTAAATACTTCCATCTAAACCCGTATTTCAATACAATCTGATACCCCCTTTCAGAGAAAATTGATCCAAAACTTAATGCAAAAAAGACTGTAATCATATCTCAAATATCAATTTTGTCCTTTATGTTGAAAAATAAACATGTAAGGAATTCTTCATACTCAAATATATAGTTTTTCATCTAAATAGATTGAGTTGTATAGACCCGAACCTGAAAATTCCGTTTAAAGTCAACCCTAAAACTCAACCCAAACACGACGAAACAATGTCTTTTCACCCAAAATCGACAAAATTTATTTCGAATGAAACCTGATATACTTAACAAGCCCGACTCGAAGCAAAAAAGGTCCGAGATTTAATACAATCATGAAAAAATAATCTACAATTATATCTCTAATGCCAATTCTATCTTTTATTTAGAAAAATAAACATGTAAGGAGACTCGTTTATATTTAAATATATAGTTTTTCATATGAAATAATAGTCTACTAGGTTTTCCTTTGTAAAATTGAGTTAACCCAAACCCGGCTTATATGTATCAAAACTCAACACGAAACAAATTTGAACCCGAAATAATTAGTCAACCCGAAGAGTTTTTTAAGAGTTGCACGGTTTTTAATATTTTTTACTTGCGAATTACACAAGCAGACGGGTCAATTTCATTTCGAGAACTGCATTCAGTCATGATTTTCAATTTCATCTGCATTATTACTTTGCATGCCTCTTTCTATTGGTATTTATATATTTTCACAAACAGAATGCAATAATAAGTAAAAAAATCGTGTGTCGCGCATAGATTATAAAAGACTTTCCAACACCACTTGAATATTGTTACGAAATTTCATCTGCTCATACGGTGAAAGGAAATATCTAAATAAATAATTTAGAAGTTGAAAGCCCATTTTTAGCAATTACGCCCACAAACGGTAATGTATAGAAATCTTTTGTGCAGCTCTGTAAATAAGGTATAGAATTTTATACAAATCACACAGTATAATAAAATCTTATCCAGTTGGAAAACGCATAACACAACTGCAAGCGCACATTTGAAAATCACTCTCCATTGACGGTAATGTATTCATTTTTTTATGCAACTCTGTTTACTCTTATACCCCATACTGTCCTTTACCTGTCAGAGGCGCGGTTAAATTTTTTGCACGAGCAAGCGCGTGACGTATTGTTGGCGCACAGTTGTTACATTATCACACATGCACGATATTTCACAACAGCAATAAGAGACATGCTAGAAGAGCAGTAATATATATCAACTAGCCGCCTCTTGAGACCAGTTTGGTCTTCCTTAAATGTATGCTAAGCATTGCAACGTGTTACTTTTATTCATAATTTAATTTACTTGTTTGATCCTTCGCCGAATCGGAAGATTCTGATAAAGAAATAAAGAACTCTTTGCGATCATGGCAGCATTTCGTATATTTTTTTGTTGTTATATGTATTTAATCTATCTTCATAAATACCTCTTAACTCACTTAGACATTTATTTTTCATATCTGTTTGCTTATCAGTTAAAATACGGTCGCTAATGCGCAGATTTTTAAACCCGTTAAGTAATCTTCCGTAATTCGGTCCACTGCCAAATGGCGTATTTTACATAATACGATTTGGTGCAATGGAGTATTTTTTGCGAAAAACTTTTAATGATATCCACATTTATACTAAACCATACTGTTGCTAATATTTTTTTTTGTTTCACGCTAACCTTGGCTGTAGACTCGATTACGGAAGATTAGAAAATCTATCATTATTATCATCTAATCGTCTTGGATAATGCGTCATAATTGGACTGCATACTAACTAACGTATTTTAGTATGATTTGGTGAAACACAGAACTTTCGGAAGCCACTTATGATAGTCACATTTCCTTTAAACCATATTTTCTATCAGCATCGCCCACTTTTGACCCTTGGTGTGCAATCTGATTAAAATTCACCGACTTTCTTCTAGATGCTGATCTCAGTGATGGAGATAAAACTACCATGAAAAAATATCTTAGCTAAAAGCCGTTAATCTGATGTTATATGTTTAATAAATGTATACTATTTTTTGTGTTATTTTAGTTTGCTTCTATATTATTTACCATTCTTTTGCATTTATCTTATGCATTTAATGCATAATAAATTACTGTTTTTTGAAAACAATTGGCCATTGACAATGGTAAATATGATTGGCGATTAGCAATCACTTTCGGTGATCTAATTTCTGGGCACGGGTAGGTACCGAATTAGCTAACGATTCGTTTTGAAATTTGATTCATTAAATTTTATTACATGAGTTGGTTTGTTTACACTTAACTTCGACAAGAAAAGATCGTGAACGAAGTTTATTCGTACAGCACTTCACCTAAAACTGCTAAACTTTGATTTTCCTACAGGTGTGAATTATTTTTTTCATACCAGTAGCGTTTCAAACTTCATCGAGGGAGAACTTGTTTGCGAATGATTACCTTCATGGTTTAATATTTTTGTCATTCACGATGAACGAATTTTTCGTGTTTTTTTATTTTGATGGAATGAGATATTAGGTTGTCAACCTGATTTCAACTGATTTTTTCTCCATATGTGTATATATTTGAATGTAACTCATCTCACAAAAATTCCTTTTTTTCAACATTTTTTTTTCTAAAAATGTAACTTTTATGCAGTTTTATTCGAAAAAATAATTTTGAGTAAAAATGGCCGCCTTGTATATCTAAATGATATACAAAGTTATGACAGTCACATGACTTATTGCACTATTATAGTATGAGTGTAGATAGTAAAAATAGAATTTTAGTTTGAATGCCATTTGTCAAAGCAGAATTTCGAAAAATCATGATTTTTAGTGAAATTTATGACAGCACGCTCACTGGAATGTTAAATTTAATTCAGCTAAAAAACATAGTTGAAATACATTATTAAATATTCCCGCCCATAGATGGTCATGTATTTAAATTCTTTTGAGCAGCCCTGTATATGATCTATAGAATTTATACACACAACACACAGCATATTGTATTAAAGTTTAGTTAAGTATGAAAGCGCATAATAAAATTCTAAACTCGCTTACAGCAATTATCGGTCATAGATGTTAATACATCTAATTTTTGGTTCGACGTCAAAACATCGCCTTGAAAAAAACCCCAGGTGAAAAATAAAACAGACTTGAAATAATAAAACAGATAAGAAATAAAAATAGAAAATTCTTCAACTCATTTTGTTGAAATGGTGACAAAAACGCTGTGCTTGTGTATAAACATCATCGGATTGATTCTTTTAGTACCATGACGATGTACGTAACTCCGCCCTTTTGGCAGTAAAATAGACAATCTTTTCAGAATTGATATGTATAGATACAATACATTCACGATTATCTACGAACGTTTAACACTAGAACTACCGGAAATTTTACTCAAGTTTTTTAAAACTATTTCACACCAGAAATTTTATTTAGAGCTATTTAGCGTATTTCTGTGAGTTTTATATTTAATTTATTTTAAAAAGAAATTTCTGGTTCAAATCGGAATATACTCATTTGGTAATCGTCAAAATGACGGTTCATGGTAGTTCTAGTGTTAATGAAACGACAAACTTAGTTAACCGTCACCCCTCACATGTTTTATAATAAAGGTGTTTGTGGCCAAAAATTCCAAAACTCCGAACAAAAATGTATTTTTTTAATTTAGAATCTATTATACAAATATTTAAGCTTGATAAAAATGCTAATAAATGATTAGAATACTGATAAATTATTATATAAAATTATTAAATTATTATTTTAATACATTGTAAATTTTATTAAATAATACAGAATTTTGTCGTAATCTATATATTTGAAACGCTAAGCGTTTACTTTCGACAGTCCGTGAGAACAAACTTTTACATCAAATTACATCATTCTTTTTTTAAATGAAAGATATTTGGACACAGATTTGTTATCGTACATTCGTTTGTTCGAAAATTTAATTGATTAGCCGTAATTCTAAATTAAACTTACACTTCTGCGTATGACGTCATAAAGTCGGTAATCGGATAACGCCCACTGTTTGGAGACACAGAGTAACGAGAAACTCTGTGGTTGCGTTGACAAAAGAGAAATAATAAATATTAAAGACACGTGGCTGAATTTTTTTAATTTGCAAGTTAAATTTCGGTAAAAATATTTATCCGCGTGTTTTATAGGCGAAAAAAAATTGATATTTATTGTGACGTCACGGGAATATTGTCCTTTGGGTTTATTTTTTCATTATGCATCATAACTTTGTTGATTCCACGTTTTCATTACAATTAAATACAAAATATTTTTTATTTGTATATATGGTGTTTAAGCATAAAAGTAACGCATACAAAGTACGTGTGAAAAGTTTGTGCCGGTGAAAATGACGTTATGCTTAGCTTGAAAGGCATTTTAACATTCATAAAACTAAAAAGAAAAAAATATATGATTGTGTCAACATGACGTAATTTTAACTGATTTTTCAACTTTTAATTTTAAAGATTAGAACTGGAGCTTTTATTGGGTGCTTCATCTTGATTGCATAGCTTGATTACATGCTACCAATTACTTTTTTTTAATTATAGTTTAGAACATTTCACTTTTTAATAAAAGAAATTCACAAAAGTAAAGGATTTCAGGAAAATTAAAATTATTAAAAATAGTGTTATGGTTAAAAAAAATAACTCGAAATAATGATTGTTTTTTGATAGAATAAACAATGTAAGGCTAATATTTTATAGGAATTATTTCGGTACGTTTGTTATAAGTTAATTTAACAGTTTCTTATTAGGGGCAAAGTCCTATTTCTTTCACTGTAAATTTCTCTTTTGATGTCAAAAAATGGTAGTCTACTTTTGGACGCCAGCCAAAACACAGTGGCATTTTTTAGAAACGGTTATGAAACGTATAACGGTTGTGACAACAAACGGCGGTATCGCTTTAACTTTCAACGCGCTTACATCACTTCTAAATACTACAAATTTCATTTTTTACTACATTATACAATTTCAATTCTTACATCATCAATTAGAAAAAAAATTAGCTTTCGATTGATATTTATTTGGAAACTGCCACTTAATTAAACGACTTTTTAAATAATTTTCAAGCATGAAATATTTTTCAATTCTATCTCAACAATGACCAACAGTTTGCTTTAATAATGTAAAATAGCTCCTGGGAAAGTTGCCACAAATGAAAATAGATTTCCCTAACCATCATGAAAAGTGAAAAAAAAACAAAAAAAACCTGATAAATCATAAGATTAGATTATCCATAAGATAAAGCAGTTTGGCGCTAAACTAAAATCTGTCAAAAAAAGACTATTTTCAGTTTATGATTAACATAAAATTGATATGTTGAATTCGTTGATGTATATGTTTCATCAGAGTATGCAAGGAACTGTATTTTATTATTTTTTCAAAAGCTCCATTGAATATTCAACTGTATAAGAGGGAAAAGATTCCTGACTGTGATGGAAAAGGAATAATTATCCTGATTATGTAAAGGAACCGGAGGAACCATACAAATAAATTACGCTTGAAAACATTAAAAATCTCCCTCATCTTCAGATTGATTTATTATTGTAAAAGAAAATAAAATAAAAAAATCGATCACACTTACCCACTTGTTTTATATTACATACATAATTATAAGCATATAAAATACTTCGGAGGTTTCAGAAATTAGAAGCGTTAAATTAAACACGGTTTGTGCAATGAAATTCTTATTTGTGTAACTTTTTAGATAACAAAAATAAACTTTATTAAAACAAATTCTTCATTTATGTCAATAGAATACAAAAATAATTTATTTTGATAATAAAATATTGCTGAAAAATAGTGCGAGTTACTTGAATTTTATTATTTTGATATTCTTTGAAATATAGTTGTTAAGCAAGTAATAAATTAAAGAGCAAAGTAAAAAGAAATGAATTTTAAAATTTGTAAAAAATATGAAAATAAAATGTTTTATATTTCCCGAAGAGATACAAAAAATGTTTCCAATAATTTAAACAATTAATTTCTAAATTCTAATGGATGTATCATCAAATTTTCAAAGCTATTGCATATATTTAAAACCTCTATATGGAACATTTAGCATTCATAATTTTACGTTTCAAACATGCGATTTTCATTTCAGTTAAAAATGAAATTTGAAAATCGTCTGCATTCCCATAGGAAAGAATTACGACCTAAAAAGAAGATCTATATTTTTCGAACGAATAAGCCAAATGTAACTAAAAACTATACAGCTAATTCCGGGTACCTCACCAACATACCCACCAAAAATCAACCTAATCGGATCATTTTTGCGGCAGTTATCGCGGAACAGACAGACAAACAGACCGAAAACAAAAACTTTTCGGGTCTCAACAGTGAGCCTCAACTGACGTTTCGGCAACTAGTAATACAGATCAGGAGCCTCAACGTCAGCTCAAGTCACTGTTTTTTAATATCACTTTTCATATTATTTAGCATCTTACAATCCGCAATTTAATTTTTTTCTATTGCATACATATTTACAGGCATATAATTCTTCGGAGGTTTCAGAAATTAGAAACGTTAAATTAAACACGGTTTGTGCAATGATATTCTGAAATTCTTATGAACTTCTTATTCTTGTAACTTTTTAGATTAAAAAAAAAAAACTTCTATTAAAATAAATTCTTCATTTATGTCAATAGAATACAAAAATTTATTTTGCTAATAAATTATTGGAACAAAATTGTGCGTGTTGCTTTTATTATATCTTCTTTGAAATATCGTTGCTAGGCAACTGATAAATTAAAGAGCAAAGTAAAAAGAAATGCATTTTAAAATTTGTAAAAAAACATGAAAATAAAAGTTTTATATTTCCGGAACAGATGCAAAAAAATTTCCAATCATTTAAACAATTAATATCTCAATTCTAATAAATGTATCGTCAATTTTTCAAAATTATTGGATATATTTAAAACCTCCATATCGAAAATCAACATCCATAATTTTACGTTGAAATCCATTATTCAAATATGCGATTTCCATTTCAGTTAAAAATTAAATTTGAAAATCGTCTGCAGTCCCATAGGAAAGCATTATAATTTAAAAAGAAATGTTCTATATTTTTCGAACGAATGAACCAAATTTAACCAAAAACTATACAGCTAATTCCGGGTATCTCACCAACATACCCACCAAAAATCAACCTAATCGGATCATTTTTACGGCAGTTATCGCGGAACAGACAGACAGACAAACAGACAGACAGACAGACAGAAACCAAAAACTTTTCGGGTCTCAACAGTAAGCCTTCACTGACGTTTCGGCAATTAATATGTTATCATGCACCTCAATAACAATATTAGTTTCATTTTCTTAGAAATAGTGAAGCACCGCCAAAAAGTATATCAAATTACATGATAGACAAAATTGTATGTTTCGCTATATTTACGCTTTTCAACTCATCACTGTAAAAAAAGACAAGGGTTTTTTAATCTAGAAAAATAGACTATAATCATGAACAGAAATATACAATAACCTCTTCCGAGTTAACCACGATTCCGAATAGTGTTATTTATCTTTATAAACCTCAGAAACCAAAATACACTGGCCTCTAAAAGTTAAGGTACAACATGTTTTTCGAAGCTCACCAGACAAAAAATGGCAGTCAGATTAAACTTCATAGTTTATATGAATGACAATAATAAGCTTTATAAAAACTTACGCAAAAATTACAGCTACCACTTTTATTTTATAGAAAAGAATAGGCATTTGTGAATGAGAGAAAAATATGTAATTACGAAGCTTTCGTAATTTCGCGTGTAAGTTTTTTTGTATTCGAACTATTGTTGTCAGTTTTGTTCACAACAGCCAGTAGAGTCTAGAAGAAGTCGTTTGATCGATTCATTAAGGTGGCGAGCGGTAGGAGGGATGGAAATGGGGTTGTCACAGGCCGATACTGCTAGACGGCTCAATGTGTCTCGCAGTGTAGTCCAACGACTCTGGGATCAGTATGAATCCGAAGATCTGTGTCCAGAAGACATGTTCCAGGCCGCCCACGTGTTACAACACCTGCAGAAGACCGGTTTCTAGCTCTTTCGGCCCGAAGGAGAAGACGCACTACTGTGCCGCAACTCATTGCAGACCACTTTGCGCTTCAGGGAGAAGAATCTCCGCTACTACGGTGCAAAGACGTCTTCAGAATGCAGGTCTCTATGCAAGGTGACCAGTTTTATGTGTCCCCCTCAACAGACGACAGAGAAGGGCCCGCTTTTGTTGGGCAAGAGAACATGTTTCCTGGACCAGACAACAGTGGGCTTCTGTACTCTTCACAGACGAGTCCAAATTCACACTGGAGAGCTATTCAGGACGTCTTCTGATCTGGAGAGAATAATGCACTCGATACCATCAATCAAACACTGTCGAAACACACAGGTACAGAAACGGTGGAATCATGGTTTGGACAGGGATCTCACTCAGAGGCCACACTGACCTGCATATGTGTTCCATGGAGGAACTGTAACTGGTGCGAGATATCGGGATGAGATCCTTAATTCATATGTGCACCCATATGCCGGTGCTATTGGCAATGGTTCCATTCTAATGGATGATAATGCGAGACCACACCGAGCTGTGGTTGTTGAGGATTATCTTAAGGATCACGGTTTGGAGAGAATGGAATTACCAGCTCACTCTCCAGACTTGAATCCGATAGAACATCTTTGGGACTATCTTGGAAGACAGGTTGCGGCTTAAAGTCCTCCTCCAAGGTCATTAAATGAGATGGAACAAGGCTTACTCCAAGTCTGGTCAGCGTTACCTATTTCGGTGTCCGACAATTTATTTGAGAACATAGAAAGTCTATGCCGCCAATGCATTCAAGTCCGGGGTGGACATATTCCGTATTAGAAACAGTTTTTTAATGTTTCTGTCACATTTTACTGCATAATACTGCGATGCACTGATTTCTTCAAGAATGGAATTTTCCACCATGGGTGCTTTTTTGTTGTAATTTCATTTATACGTTTAACTTAAGTAAATTTCTATGTCGCATTTAATAAATAACAGTTTAGTGAACATTTCCTCCAAATTTGTTGTTTCTATATTCATTCATTTGCAAATTAGACGCAAAAAACCGGTTGTACCTTAACTTTTGGAGGCCAGTGTAGTTTCGAGATTTAAAGAAGCATTTATAAAAACAATGTTTCTTTTCCGAATCATGAGTATCTCGGAATAGGTTATTGCGTATTTTCGTTCATGGTTATATTATGCTTTCGTTGATTAAGAAACATTTGCCTTTTTTTACACTTTAGAAAAAATTTAATCGAACTTTTTCCGTGTCTTTTTACTTTCTTCTATCTATAATAGAAGAAAGTATTGTAATCGAAATTTTTTTCGACTTCCGGTTTTCGACGGATTTACTCGTTTTAAGGGTCAGAGATTCCGAAAAACATGTTATTACAAAATGTCTGTCTGTCCGTCTGTCCGTCTGTCCGTCTGTGTGTCTTCATTGTATCATCGAAAAGTGTATGAAGTTATGCTTCAAATTGAACCTAATTTTTTTTCTATGTTTTTGGCTATGGCAAGCAGGTTCTATTAGAATTTGGGGATATTTCGACGAAAGGGGGTGCTGTGATCGATATTTTTGTTCTATTTTCACTATTGTACCATCTAAAAGTGTATGAAGTTATGCTTCAAATTGAACCAATTTTTTTTCTATGTTTTTGGCTATGGCAAGCAGATTCTATCAGAATTTGGGGATATTTTGACGAAAGGCGGCGCTGTGATCGATATTTTTGTTCCATTTTCACTATTGTATCATCGAAAAGTGTATGAAGTTATGCAGATAATTGAACCAATTTTTTTTTCTGTTTTTGACCATAGCCTGCAGGTCCAGGTTGAATTCGGGGATATTTCGACGAAAGGGGGCGCTGCCATCGCGATTTTTGTTCGATTTTCACTATTGTATCATCGAAAAGTGTATGATGTTATGCAGATAATTAAACCAAAAATTTTTAATATGTTTTTGGCTGTAGCCAGCAGGTCCTACTAGAATGTGGGGATATTCCGCCGGAAGGGGGCGCTGTGATAGCCATTTAAAGATTTCAAATTCAAAAAGATGTATAAAAAAATTAGAAATCCTAAAAGTTTTTTCCGTTAAATGTTCGGCCTTGATCCGGAGCAGTTTTTGTTTTGTCTCTATATTAAAAAATGGCGGAGATATAGCGGTTTGAAATTTTAGGGTGGTTGACATCTTCAAACAAGACAGCAGAATTCATCCATAAAGGGGTTTAATTTATGAGTTTTAGTTAACAGGGTTTCAGCAAATTTTCTTTCATTGTTGTAACCATTGTTGCTATTCTTAAATGCTTAACACTATATATTTATATTCGCCAACGTCAAATTCTCGCCAAGCTTGGCGGCAATTGACGAAATATCGACAAATTTGGCGACAAAAATGTTGCCACAAATGAAGCCAACTTGACTGTAGAAGACTAATTTGGCGATATTTTCATTCAAATTCAATGTTGACGAGAACTGGGGATGAATCTTCTTTAATTGGGTTCCACGCATTTTAGCTTCGTGTTTTCCAGTAAAATTAGCTAAAATCGTAAAACCAAGGAATAGGGAGGCTATCTGTTCCGGTCGGTACAGGCCAAAAGAACTTTTCGTAGTTCAGTATATATCAGTTCATTGCATCCCGGTAACCCGATGATTCGCTAGCAGCTGACGTACAACAGAATGACGAAAAATATTAATTTTATTGGCGATGTGAGAACGAAATTAGAAGTATTAACATGATTGAGATAGAAGAAAGTTTTGGGATTGGCACATCCGACTAGTTAAATTTGCGATAAACGCTACGCACAACATTTTCGATAAGAAACGTGTTATTGTTAAAATAAATGAACAACGTGAAATAGCACAAATAAAAATATATAAATTGGCAAACAGCTGTTTCGGAGCACCTAAAGATCAATCATCAGTGCCAATTCAAAAGATTAAAACCCGATTTAAAGTTTAAGCCATGTAAATATGCTTGCGTCTTTCGCACACGCCAAGATTGAATGGCGGCGACCTTTTCAAAAACAACAGCGGAACTTTTAAATCGGGTTTTAATCTTTTGAATTGGCACTGATAATGGAGCTTTAGGGGCACCGAAACAGCTATTTGCCAATTTATATTTTTTTATTTGCGCTATTTCACATTGTTCATTTATTTTAATACTAGCAAGCTTCGCCCGCTACGCTGGTCGGTTTCTTCAAACGAATTTTGAATCAAACTAAATATACCGGTGAATTGCATTCATCCAACAATGTACGCTTTTGGTCAGACAGCTATTGGAAAATATGAAAAGAGATCACATATCAAATTATTCCCTTGGACTACTAAGTATTTGTCTGGCTTTAATTATGATCATCATATTGATTATTTCATGAATAAGGCTGTTGATCTCGGATCTCAGTTACCCTGCACCTCGTGCCGTGCCTTGAAGTGGCAGGATGAGACTCCCTAGATATGTTGCAGTGGCGGTAGAAAGAAGATATAGTAATGGATGAATTTTTAGAAATTATAACTTGTAATGTTAGAAATATTGATGAGATGGCGCTAAAGGCATCATCAAATTATAGAAAATGTGCAATATCAAAACCGTACAGAACCTCGAAACTTTACTTCAGCAAGCATATTTTATTTAAAAATCACAATTACATAAATAACCGTCAGAATAATGGGTACTTTTATATTGCTGGGCGCCATAAAAAACTCACCAAATCTTGTTTCAATTGGCATCATTTGAATTGGAACATTTTGCGTGACATTTTATCTGTATTGATGTTTGTGATTATGTATTTTATTATGATTATATTTTAGTTATTTTAAATAAGTTTTTTAAGATATTATATCGCAATGTTAAAATAATGGCTAGTTGTTATTAGCTAACGTTAAAAGATTAGCAAAAAAAAAAAAAAAAAAAAAAAGGATTTGCGAGATTAAAAAAATTTTGGCGATCACTGGCACCCAGCTAACATAAAAATACCGAATAATATTCAATTCCAAATGCCCGAAGCAAACAAAAAAGTTAAAACAAAGAGCCCGAAAACTGGCATTATTGAGATTTCATTAATCAAAATATCAGGTGATTTTTTCTTATCCAGTATCTTAGAAATCGCCAAGTATTGTTTGATCTTTAACAATGACGAATGTATTTTAGAAAATATCGCTTGGCGATCAATACAATAAATTTTAAGGTTTTGTCGCCAAAGGCAACGCCATATTCGAAAATGTGCAATATCTCACGAATTGTTGGAGTTAGAATATTTTTATTTGGTACCATTAGATTCAGCATGCAAAAATACATTGAAATATGTTATCATTTGACAAATAAATAAAAAACCCGATTTTTAAGAAATTTTGTTATTGTTTGTTCCCATTTTAACCCCTTTAGGGATGGAAGAAGTATTTTCCCCGCAATTTTCGTGTTTGTAGCTTCAGTAGTTTGCACTGTGCGTTGATGATCTCCCAAGTCAGGACTTTCTTTTACATAATATAGAATTTTATATACAAATAAAATTAACCGTTATTATTACCTAGCTTGCTTTGCTCGCTACGCTGGTCGGTTTCTCCAAAAAAAAACTTGAATCAAACGAAATATATCGGTGAATTTGATTGTGTGTTTTAAAAAAACATGAACTTTCACCTTCATGTCCTTCCGCATTGCTGTAAAACGATACGAAAGCCATTACGCTGTTACATTTTCTAGTGTGTTACACGAAATTTCGGCTGTTAAAGACCAACTCGTTTATTTAATCATTTACATACAGTACGATTTTCTAAAGAACGATATAACGATGTGCAATATACTAAAACTATCCCTGGAAAATTAACAATGCAAGTTCCATAGAAATCCATTCAGCAGAATCTTTAAAAAAGTCTAATATTTCATAATTGGGTTCAACTGATTATAGAAATGCCCCCACCCCTCTAATTCGTTAACTAAGCAACATAGAACGATATGTTATGCACTAAAACTTCCCCTCAAAATTTAGCTAACTGTGCAATTTCAACAAAATCCATTCAGCAGAATTCAAGGTATAAGCGGCAGGGTCGAAATTCTCTTTGCATTATACATATACAGTAGACAGATAAATGTATCTTTCATAATCATCTTCACCTGTTGATAGAACTCTCAGAGATTTTGTAGAAAGTATATGCTGGTATACGCCGTCAGCCTTCTGGAATTTTTAAGACGAAATTCTGCACACCGTCCGTAGCTATAATATATACTCTCTAGTATATATCCTCCGTCTATAGAGTATATGCACTGTTTTTTTACGACTACACCACTGACAACTTTCTCCCATAGCTCCATAACTAAACAATGTAGAACATCAATTCCTGAAATATTATCACACTGCCAAACTCCCATCAAAATCCGTTCAATAGAACTTTAAAAAGGTAATCTTTCATAATCGGGTTCACCTAATTTTATCTATAACTTCCTTCCTTGGCACTATAAATAAGCAATGCAGAACAATGTACTTTATTTTAAAACCTTTCTAAAACAAACCGAACCTAACTAACAGTGAAATCATATAAAAATATGTTCGGTAGAACCTGACCGATCGGAATGGTTTTAACCGATCGGAATGGAATAAGAATATATAAATATATTTTATAAATATTATAGACCAGAGGGCCCGTGCGAAGATTTCGCACTGAAATCTAATATTTTTTAGGTACTTCTCTATTATCCCGTCGACTACTTTTCAAAACAAAAAACTATCGCCAAACTGTAAGATTAAACGCCAAAAATGCAGTCCCATTTACTTGATGTCAGACTCATTATGCGTGTTTGTTACGTCATCTAGTGGTTTTACATTCAACATTTGCGTGTATTTTTCATTATGTTTTACTGATTTAGTAGTTATTTTATTAATTCAAATAACAATTGTGTCCTTAAATACTTATATTTTATTTATTTATTTATTTATTGATATTCCAATGGCAACGTTCTCCCGTTTATTTGGCAATAATTTTTTGTTATGAAAAGTGGTCGACGGGATAATGGAAAAGTATCATTTTTTATCAATATGTAATATTTATTAGATGCAGGTTTAAACTTCTAAAGAAAAAGCAAGGATAAAAATATCTGCAAACAACATTTAGTTGTTAGTCAAGCCAGAATATAATCTCATTTATTCCATCAAAGTTAGACTAAAAACTGATCCAAGATTGCTAAAGGCACGCGCGCGAAAAAAAAAAAAATTAACAATCGTATTTTGACTGTATTAGAGGATGACGCCATCCGCTTCGGGAAAACCATGGGACTTAGAAATATAAATCTAAACATTTCAATTTCAATTTCGCTTTTTAATCATAAGTATAAAATAAACCCGTGCGGTGTTTTTTATAATAATTGCTATGAGCATCATATAATGTGGTATTTTATTTTTTTGGCAACAATAATTTCAGGAAAATCTTTCATTTCTTTTATGAAAGCAATGCCGATTTAATTTTTATTTTTCAGCAAATTTTAATCAAAAACATGTTTTAACAAATTATTAAATGGGCTATGTCAGAAGCCGGTTCTAAAACCTTTCATATGGTATCTCATTCGTTGTTCTGCGTTTCATATTTTCTTGTAAAAAGGGATGTTGACAGGAGAAATAATATATAAGGATGATTATGATATGATTTTTGTAATCGGATTCGTTGTCAAGCTTTCGCTTCAGAAAACACAACGCAGACGAAAACTTTTCTCCAGAGAAGTACCAACCATCCCCACAAAATTGCCTAACTAACAGTGTAAATCCCACCAAAGTCCGTACAGCAGAACTCAAATTATAAACGGTCGGAATGAAATACGAATTTGCATTTTAAATACATAGTAGATATATCTTTCATAATTACATTCACCTTTCCCAAGCACTTTTCCATTAGCTCTATCACTAAGCAATATAGAATGCTATGTTATAGGGTCATTAACCATACCTGAAAAATCACTTCCATTAAAATTTGTTCAGTAGAATTTTTTTTAAGTAATCTTTAATAATCGGGTTCACATAATTTTAGAGCTTTCCTCTTTAGCTCTATAACAAATCAATGTAGAATAGCTATACGCTAAAACCTTTCAAAAAACATTACCTGATTAAAATGTGAATATGCGGTTTATACTCATAGTAGATTCTGATATGATTTTCTGTAACAGGATTCATCATGAAGATTTCGCTTCAAATATAAACGATGCTTTCAACATTGTGGCTAATACGCCAATTGGCGAGGTATCCGATTGCGGAAAATTACCCCAAATCGTATGAATAACTACCCAAATAAAAAGAGAAACATGGCTGAAGACTGAAAACAAATAAAGAAGTAATACATAATACTATAATACATAATAAAGAAGTAATACATAAGACCTTCGACACTTTATTTGGTACTTCTCCATTATCCCGTCGACCACTTTCCATAAAGAAAACTATCGCCAAACTATAAGATTTAACGCCAAAAATGCAGTCCCATTCACTTGACGTCAGAAGTATTAAACGTGTTTATTATGTCATGAAGCGGTTTTTAATTCGACATTTTTACCTGTATTTTTCATTTTGTTTTTCTGTTATTTTAGTTATTTCTTTAATTAAAATAAACATTGCGTCCTTAAACGGCTGTGCCATGATATTAAAAGTGAAAATGCATTGTAAAAATGTTGCGTTTTCATAGTTAAGTGCAATAGATCAATTTCAACTGACGTCACAAACATTTATTCACCAGCAGAGAAGGATAATTAAGAAAAATAATGTAAATAAATAAATATCCAAGATTTGTTTTTCTATTTTCATTAATATATTGTAATTTTTTTGTGTTAAAAATTACTGGACACTTTGGTGAGTGGGGCTTTTCCGAATTTATTTTAATTTATTTATTTATTTTGATGTTCCAATGGCAACAATCTTCTATTTGTTTATTTGGAGTTCGTGTTTCGCGATGATTTTATTTTTTTTTTTTGAAAAGTGGTCGACGATATAATTGAGATGTACCCTTTATTTTAGCAATCACATTTTATTTTAAATCCTGAATATAATAATAATACACAATTACATAAATATTCGTAAGAATAATATTCAATTCCCAATTGAGCAGTTAATGTTTCTATCTGCAAAAATAAACAAAAAGATTTAATTTGAATTTCTTCCATTGCTATAGTAACGGACGTATTTTTAGAAATTATCACTTGTATTGTTAGAATTGTTAGATTTTGACGTCAAAGACTTCGCCAAATTAGAAAAATGTGCAATATCTCACGAACTATTTGACTTATGAGTATTTAATTGATACCATTCGATTCAGCATACAAAAATACAGTAAGATATGTTATCATTTGTCATAAAGATATGTTATTTGTCATTTATATGTTATTTGTCATTTATATGTTATTTATTTATTTATATGTTATTTATATGTTTTTATTTATATGTTTTATTTATATGTTATATGTTTATATGTTATATGTTTATATGTTATATTTTTATTTATATGTTATATGTTTTTTTATTTATATGTTTTATTTATATGTTTTATTTATATGTTTTATTTATATGTTTTATTTATATTTTTTTATTTATATGTTTTTATTTATATGTTTTTATTTATATGTTTTTATTTATATGTTTTTTTATATGTTATTTATTTATTTATTTATTTATTTATTTCATTTATTTGTCATTTATATGTTATTTGTCATTAAGATATGTTATCATTTGTCATATGTTATCATTTGTCACGTAACTTTAATACCCGATTTTTAAGGAATTTTTTAAAAGTTTGTTCCCCTTTTTACCCCTCTTAGGGGTGGAGTTTTTGAAAATCCCGTCTTAGTGCGCCTCTACATACTGAGAAGTATTTTTCCTGCAAGTTTGTTCTTTGTAGGTTCAGTAGTTTTGGCTGTGCGTTGATCATCTAGCCAGAAAGGACTTTCTTTTATATATATAGATAACTGCACAAATAGTGTGTCTATACCAACGTTATATATCAATTTCGTAACGTTTAAAGTAGTGTAACATCATTAAATTCAAACAATTATTTCCCATACACCATAATGTATACGAATTCTTTTGAATGTCTTTTTAAACGAACAATAAATGCTACACACTCCATTTTTTTTATAGATAATATGTCATAGTAAACTTCAATAACATATATCAATTACGTAAAAACCAGGCATATTTACAAATAGTTAGAGCGCGGCAGACCGATAGATATACCGAAGTCATAAACGCTTTTCATCTATTTTGAAACTGCTAAAATAGATTCAACATGGGATATGTATATAATAATATATACCCATGTGTAATCATATCATCATATGATATCATATCATATAAGTTACAAAGCAAGAAGATCTAAAAGTGTATGTACAGGGTAATTTTAAAAACTACCCGATGGATTTTATTGTGGTTTACACCATCGGATAGAGAAAATTCCCTCGGTCTTTATGATGTATAATATACCGATATAACCATTTAGATTTTTGATAAGATTTGGTATTTTATCCTTATTTTGGACGAAAAAGTTGCCATTGGTATACGTTTTTCATCTTGGCGACGGTTTATGCTATCGTTTGGTTAACGGTCTGTGGAAAACGGATGTATCAGAGATTTAAAAAAAAAAAAATGAAGAAAAAATTGTAATTTAACAAATTACAACAACCATTGGAAAAATTTTCCAAAAGCTTAAAAAATAAATAAATAAAAATATTCATCGGAACCATCTACAAATAAACGCATTTTCCAATACTGAAGAGATCCTGGAGTTCTCTATCCTCGCAGAAACATTCATTTGAACCATCGCATAGTGTGGTATTTTGCTGAAAAACCTGGCCAAAATTATTTCAAAACTTTTAGGCATTCTATTGCGGATAAAATATTTTAAGAAAACGTAAAATATTTTATTACGTTGAAAACAAACCACTTTTCGTAGAATTTACGCATATATGTGTAACAAAGTAATGTCCTACTGACCAGCATTCTTTTGATCATAGTCTTCCACATCATCCTCTTCAGAATCACTTGAAACACTAGATTCTGGCAATTAATGGTTCTGCAGAAAAATCTTTACTTTTCGTGGAGTTTTTTTTCGCATACTACAACTTAAATAAGGATGGGAACTCAAAAGTAGCCGATTGAGCACATCTTAATTGCATTCTATGCGCAAGACTTTTCTTGAAAGGTTTTGCCTATATGAACGGAAATGTTTGTTGCGGGCTTCAGCCGCTACCTCTTATAACTGCTCGATCGGGAGCAATGCATGACCTTTAATGGTAGCTCCATTACTCAAAATTTTGTATAATGTGTGTGACATTTGAGGCCAACCGTAATGATTTATATAATGGTTAGAGGTATCATTCGTAAATTCTTTAAAAAAAATTGTATCTATTTTATAATTACTAGATAATAATTCTAGAATAGTTTTTAAGATTCGGATTTTTTTATGTCAGTTCCTGTAATTTTAGCTGATGTTTCTGTATCCGAGAAAAACCTTCTTGAAGTGGTTCTGTCATTGATGTTTACGAAATCGGCTTTCTCAATGCCTACAAGTAATTCCATCTCCATTTTAAACTTCTCATGTATTGATTTTTTTTCTTTGATTGACAATCTATTTCTCCTTATCACTTCTTACTTGCCATTTTTTATTGGAAACTTAAAAGCAAGATGTATAATTGACTCGAAAAATTTGATCCTACCATGGAGTATTGAGAGACTGGATTTCAAAGAATCATTGTCAATATTTTAAACTATTTTTAACTTAATAAAATTTAGCATCGACCATAGTCAGCATTAATCTGTACTGAACGTGTAGTATGCCATAAGCTGTGAGTATCTCTGTGTTTATTAAATTTCGTGCCTGCTCTTCAATGTATTTTACTTCCTCTTGGAGTATGTCTTTATTTTCATAAATGAATCTTATTCGTATAGGACGACAAAAACGTGGATATGAAGGTACAGGGCTCTGCAACCATACTGTTTGAAATTTATTTATGTTACTTATTAATCTCAAAGGAACTAAAGAGCTTTGGAAAATGTTTGAATCACTGTCAAAGGAGTTTTCAAACTTTTGTTTGAACATATGCTGTTGCCAGCCGTCACAACCCCATTTGCAGAAGAGTTCTAAATTTTTCAATTCTACTTCACTCGCAGATGTGAAAACATGTTCTATGTGCTATTTACACAGTCTTTGTGTAGTGTGAAGTTTTACATCCGCCATGTTTTCAGTACTTGCAATATCTCTTGGGTAACATTGCTCTTTAGCTCTCTGAAGAAGGGAATAGCAACGGTATATATATTTATTAGGAGTTCGGATGATATTATATTGTTTGTATGTGAGATCTGCTGCAACAAACATGGTCAAAAGCCTCAGTCAATGATACCTTCAATGTACTTAGGTTTGTTGTCTCAGCCAAAGTTAAAATTTTTCGATATTTTGTTGCCCTAGTTAGGATGGCTGTAAAGTCTTTAATGATTTTTGCGACATCTGCATGTCCAGCAGTTCTTTCGCTCATTTTAGCTGCATATGTCAATTGTTCGTGGCTTATTTGAGATCTTAATTGTTCGATTTTATGCCTCTTACTTCTGCCACTACAATATTTAAATTATTTTGCTGGACGACAGGGCTTCTCTATTGTCCAGGTAGGTAAATAAAGCGTTCCTTTCAGCCATTCCTCATTGTTTTCTTGAAAACGTTGTTCAGTGAGTCGAGAAGAAGCCCATTTCTGTTTATAATGATGTTTGAAAGATTTTAATTTGTAACGGGGCAAGTGTATTTAATTTTCTGGACATTTCGTAATTTGGACAAGTTTCTTTTCTAGAAACTCAAATTTCTTACTTATTTTTCTGTTGTCACACTGCTTTATTACATCACACATATATTTTCTTGATATTTTTTATTATTGTTTCCATATTGAATAAAAAAAAATACTATATCTATATCTAGTACATTTCTTCTTAACACATTGACGGACAGTAGGAACAAGTGAAGTTTGAAAATTGACACTATATGTTTTTGTAATTTTTAGAATATTAGAAGTATAGTTTTACTCTTTCTGCTTAAATAAACTTCATTTTGATTAATTCAGCACCTTTAATTAGGTTGCACTACTCTCTTCACAACCACGTCAGGGTGGCTAGTGGTCAAGGAAAAATACAGTCATAAAAAGTGATAAACACCAGTATATTCTTATAGAAAAATTTATCTTAATTATTCGATCAAATAATTAATTTGAATTCCTCGGAACTTTCAACGAATTTCCCACGAATGACGAGCCTGCCAACGAAGTCTTACGTGAATTGTTTCACAATATAGATAACTACATCAGACGAACCCTACGAACGCCTGACTATCATTCTGACAGTTGCTTAAAGGAAGAGGTAACTAAAGTTTGTCAATTTGCTACGACTATGTTGAGTGAGCCAGATGTTTTTCTGCCTATGACCACAGGCTATTGTAAATTTCTAAATTTTGACAACCGTGACGAGTTGTCGACTAAACTCAATAAGCTTAAGAGTATTACTCCAAAAGCTTCTCTCCCTTTTTCTTCTCCAAAAAAAACATTCCGCAAAAGGAAAATATCCGAAACGGAAAATTCCATTCCGCTTAAAAATAAATACTCCGAATTACCCTCGGAAGCGAATATTGATAGCTCACAAAATTTTGAAACCCAAATTGATAGCCAAAATTCCGAAATAAAAGGTGACGATACTGAGTCTCCTAAGGAAATCGTCTATCCACTATACATCGAATTTTCTGACAATGATTGGCATATAATCACTCAGGAACTAAAAAATCTTGACGCTGACAACGCTCCTAAAGTGAGTTTGAACAATGATCTTCTAAAAGTCCAACCTAAATCTGAAAACCAGTTTAGAGAAATCCAGCGCAACATATCATCAAAGACCTGAAAAACCACGGCTTCCAAGCTACTCGTGCCGCTATGATGAAAAGCAGAAAAACGGGCTTAGCAATGCCCCTCTATATGGTCAACGTTCTCCCCCGCAAAGACTTCGAATTGATTTTTCAAATCAAGGAATTATGTGACATTAGCGTCACTATTGAACAATTTCGCAACTCCAACAACATTAAACAGTGTTACCGTTGCCAACGTTACGGTCACGCATCCGAAACGTGTAATTTCACCCCTAAATGCGTTAAATGTTCTGACCTGCATCTCTCTACTGAGTGCCCTCACCAGGGCAAAATTACTCGTAAATGCGCTAACTGCAACGGTATGCACCTTGCCTCGTACCCACCAGGGGCTGCCCAAAAAATCCCCAAAACATAAAAAATAAAGCTAAAATTCTTACTTATAGAAATAAAACTCCCAATGAAAACTACGACTTTGCTGAAATTCTTAAAAGTTTCAATTATACCGCTACGGCTAAAGATAGCAATTCCCAAAATATCATTGATGACGCTATACAGGAACCTTCCGGCTCCACTAACCCTGAGGGTATTTCTCAAATTTCCCCTCTCCCTAACCTGAACCCCCTAAACGAAATATTCCAAACCTTCAACGACTTGAAAGAAGTTTTCAAGCTATCCAAACTTCTCAAAAGTATCCAAAAAATCGCCCAAAATGTCAAAAAATGCAAAAACCCATTTGAAAAGATGTTTGTTATCATCAACGAGCTAGAAATATTCGCTAACGAGGTTAATCTCTCCGACTAGTCGGTGCCCTCTGGGCTGTTATACTCGAAAATTCAAACTTTTTTCTATCTTTTTTGAAAAAAAAAAAAAAAATTAGATAATTTTTAAATATATTATATTTTGTGTGGTCACTGAAAAGTGTCTTTTTTTTTGTTGTTGTTGTTTTGCCTCCTTTTCCAGACTGGCATTTTGTGCTGTTTTTCGAACTTGTCCGAACCCTATTTTATTCAACTTTTTTATCAGTAGTAAACCTACTGTTGCTATACCTTTCACTCTAAATTTTGACTTTTTTCTTAATCATCTTTCCTATTTTTTCTCTTAATATTTTTTCTCTTAATATTTTTTATCCCCATTTTTTGCTCTTGTAGTTATTAAACATTTCCCATTGGCTCACTTTACAAGACAGTCTATTCTCATTCGTCTGGGCGTTAAGTTGATCGCAACTAGGAAGCCCATAAATATCACAACCTGTTCGGCAACCTGTTCAATTTGAATTTTTCTATAAGAATATACTGGTAATTATCATTTTTTTACTGTATTTTCCCCTGACCACTAGCCACCCTGCACGTGCATGCTGAAGCTGCAACTTGTATAACAGGTGGAAAACGAACTTCAACCTAAAAAATTGTTACCAACACATGACACTGGGCTTCTACTTGTACGCCGGTAAATGCACATTTGTGCTGCTATAGCCGTAGTGTCTAAAAACGACCGTTTCGCTTTGGGCGGCTATTGCCGTCATGCCACATAGTGAACTTCGCTTTGACGGCTATAGCCGCAAGTGTCCGTTAACGTGTTAATAATATAAAACTCTCTTACCTAGTTGGTGAGTAAAAAACACCGTTCCTTAAGTTTGATCTAAAATACATTTTTCGAAATGACAACTCCATTTTAGACAAAGCACAACAAAATTTACTTAATACGAACACTTGGTACAAAATGAAAATGTAACATTATTTACAGATAATTATTCAGTGAACGTTATCATTATACGATCAAAAAACTTCTTACTTAAAAAGAACACATCGAACAACTTAAACAATAAACAAAAGTTTTTTTCACTTCAATTTGCAGATTTGAGGTCTGCGCACTTAAGAGTCTTCAGTAGGGAGTAAGAAACTACTGCATATATTAGATGTAAACAGTTTAATAAACTAAAAAAACTTGTTTTTAAAAAATTTTTAAAAATTTTCTTCATAATTTAAATATATTAAAATTTTTCTTCATTTTCTGTTATAAAATAAAATGAGGGTAAAATGGGGTAGATTTTATTTCATATATTTTAATTAGCCAATATATACATTATGAAAACACAAGAGTTTTTATTGAACTCAGTTTAACTCCTTATTAGAATTACCTTTTTATCTAAAATATTTAACCTAAAAAAACTATGGTTTCAAATGTGAATATCAAAATGAAAATGCATTATATTTTCAAAACTATTTATGTAAAAGGAAATATACACCTTCGTCTTTAAAAACCGTAAAATGTTTCTGAAATTTGACTAATAGCATTTTAGAATGTCTATAAAAAGATACATGGACCAAACGCATAAAAAAAGACCTGTACAAGACATGAATTCCAAGTGGAATATCAAACTATTGGAGAGGCTATAGAACGAAATGAATTCGTTATCATATGCACAGGATAGTGCACTTATACCAACCAAAAAAGGAACAGCTAAATATGAGATTTGAAATTTTAAATTGTGGCCAGCTGTTTCAGGGAAATACCACACTGTGCATCACCGTAGTTATTGAAACGCATTTTCCATTATTATACCTTATCCTTAATATATAGCTTAATATTTTGTCGGGTCCTTCCTACAATAACTTTAACTCTTGTTTAGATTGATGTCTGAGCTAAAGGTATTTTGAAGAAATTAAAGTTGAAGGCCACGTTTTTTGCTTTATAAGATGATTTCTCATCCGACGTCCATTTTTGAATTTGGCTTTTTTTCATATCTGATAGTTTGCATCTATCCTTTTTGTAACTTTAACATTTTTGTAACGATTTTATGCATTTCTATTGCCTATTGAAAGAAAAATTCTTCTAAAGTTACAGAATTTCGTTGAAAACGCTTAAAAAATAAAGTGACGACGCCAAAAGGTCCATTCTCGACCGAAAACAACAATCATTTTCCCAATGGTTAAAAAAAAAATCAAACAGCTTGAAAAAAAAAAAACGGTTACTGGTTTTATTTAAACTATAAATAAAAATGTTTTAATGAGAAATAATATCATAAAACGAAGATATTTGATTTAAATATGCAAGGAATGTATGTACGGCTTAAAAAAAAGTATTCTATATCAAAGGCGGTCATTGAAATAATATTTGGCAATTTATCATTTTTGTTGCCTGTATTTGGCACCTGGGATAAGAAAAAACTGTACTCTTAGGGCCTCTTGCTTTATGATATATATGAAAGTCGTGACAATCGCAGCAGATGATTCTTTTTTTTTTTTTTTTTTTTTTTTTTTTTTAAATATTTCTTATATGTATCGTAAATTTTGTCTCTCATTTACAGACTTTTTTGCATTTCCCAGTTAAATTTTTATGTATGACGTTAACAGTGCAACAGTGCTTTTTACTTGATAGAACAATAATAATAATAAAAAAATCAAATGTAATCTGTAATTTTTTATTTGTGTAATTTAAAAATGATGCTGAGTTTGAACTTTACAGATAAATGTATTTAGAGGTATTTTTAAAACATCATGTCACCTGTGCGAGGCCGGAGCGGGTTGCTAGTGTAAAACTAGTCGTTGGGGGCCACTGTAATACTTACCCATCATGGATATGCATAATGTAAAATATGAAAATAATACATGTGTAAACTACTTATAAAATACATAGCAATTCGAATAAAATCGTGGCTTGATGACGTCATAAACTTTAAATGCTCTATTACTGAACTGCGTAAAAGAAACATCCCTGTAACTAGAAAAATTATAATCATATTAACTAACAGTTCACTGCGTCGGATTAGGCGTCTCATTTCCAGTTAAAATATATCTTTGAATTGAAATTTGAATGAAATACAGGGTCATGAAAAATCGAAGTGTGCGGAAAATAGGATTACAAATATTAATTAAACTAATTATTCGATCGACTTCATTATTTATGCAAAATTTATGTTTTTTTATTGTCTTTTATATTCACTCATTAAAATAAACAATTTCGAAAAATTTTATATACCTTTTATCAGAACGATTATTTCGAGAGTCCGAAAAAAATAGTTCCGGATAATCGAAGTTAATAAAATAATAATAAGAAAAATATGAAGCAAAATTAATCTTGAGTTTAAAATATCGAAATAGTCGCACATTCCAAAATTTTCAAAATTAATTTTCACATACAGTGATGATGATGTCAATTCATCGTGTGTAATCATCAGATACAATTATTTTTATATATATTTAAAAACTGTATAGTTTTGCTTATTTGGTTTTTTGCACATCGTATTTCTTTATTTGTATTTAACGTCCCCTTCCAACCTTCTAACATATCCCAAGAAAATGCGAAAAATTGCGAATTTTTGTGAAAATTTATTGGCATACGCTTTACTCTAGTACAAAATTGTATAACTAAAGAAATTTTAATCCTTAGGATGAATACGATGCCGTAATGAATTAAAAAATAATTTTAAACAACAATATATTGTAGGTTCAACAATAGTTTAATGACATTTTTAAAATGTCTGAAGTTTTTCTTTAAACGGTTTTTGAATGCTTTAAAATAAAATTATTGCTTAAAATATTGTAAATAAAATATTGCTTAACGGAATAGATTTTTTTAAAAATTGTACACGAATATTAGTTTTAATTAAAGCTGCTGTTCACTTTTCATGATGTGGATAACTTTAATTTAAATATCTGTGGTGAAAGTGTTATTTTTATGGGACATTGTTTCTACAATGTTTAGAATCCAAGTAAATCAAACAAGTAAATCTTTGTTATGTAGATAAATCCTGAATAGAATGTTCTGCTACAACAGATAACCGGCAATGTAGTAATGCTTACATTATTATATGCAATTATACTACATCATACAAAATGTATCAAAATTACTTTAATTTTTATTTCTATGATTTTTTTAATTATTATTATTGTTACTGGCCGAAACGGACTGCTCAGATTAGGAAATCAAGTCTGTAAAGCATAGATGTCTCTTCCGTTCCCATTTATTAAGATATTAAAAAAATTACAAAATTAATCCGAAGCTGAGCCCGCCGCACATACGGGTATTTGAACGTTCTACGCGGCCAAAAGTCAAATTATTAAAGTACTAAGGCCGTTAAAAAGAATGACCACCTGAGTTAGAGGACAGTTTCGAGAACAATTTCCAACTCCTCCCACCTTTCCCCCGCGCATGCGTTCCGTTCAACTTTAGTCGGAATGCGATCGTTCAACTTGTTGTTTGTGTCTCTTCTCGACGTTCGTGTAAAAACATTAACTTTACAGTGAAATATTTATTATTTTACGTTTATTTTGAAAGTGTTTGTGATGGATCCTGATACAACAGGTAATAATGCACAACTTTCATGTATTTTTTTGTTGTTTTATCATTTCGAAGTTTAGTTGTTGTACTTTGAAGGTAACCTCATATTAGAGTAAGATTATTTCTGAAATATTTTATTTAATCGAGTGTTTGTTGTACTATCCAGTCAGATCCTGTTACAATTTCTAACTGAATCGAAAGTTTGAAGCCTTGAGTAGTGAAAAATCAAAAAAACTGCCGCGGAAAAGCGCGGATGTGTATGTTTTGGTGGTTTGAACTTATTTTACCAAATATGAAAAAAAAATTGACTATCGTAAATAGCATTCTAAAAGAAAATATTTTTATTGTAGGTTCCCAAGGTGCCTCGGGAGTAAGGATTGTGACCCGTAAATATTTGTTTGATCGAATGCAAGGCTTTGATTTTCCCAATTTAGAAGATAAATTAAATTTCTTAAAAGGTCAACTAATATCGGGTGAAGGTTACACAGAAGATCAAATCGAGAGCTTAAAACGCAATTTCGCACGCTTTAAATCGCAAATTAAGCAGAGATGGTTAAAAGCCCATAAGAAAGAAGACGTATTTCTCGAAAACAATCATTCTTGGCTAGAAGGAACGTTTGAGATACCTGTGTCCTGTGATACCACAGCCTCGGCCTGGACGACCATCTAAATTATTTATAGAATCAAGTGAGAGAACTAAGAGGAGGAAAACAGAAACCGCTTAAAAGTCATACTGGAGACAATTTCAAGCGGACACATAATTGATATCGGAAAAATACGAGAAATATGCATTAGATACTGCTCGCTTATATGTAGATTTGTACCAGTGGCATCCAATGACTCCAACAATGCACAAAATATTAATCCATGGTGCAGTTATCATTAAAAACGCATTGTTGCCCATTGGGCAGCTTTTAGAAGAGGCCGCAGAAGCGAGCAATAAGCATTTCAGGTTTTACCGCCAAGACTTTGCGCGAAAATTCTCGAGGGAAAATTGCAACCGAGATATTTTGAATAGGCTACTTTTAACATCAGACCCTGTTATAAGTAGCATGAGAAATGTAAAAGGAAGAAGGATGAACTCCTTTTTGCCAGAGACAATTTCTCTTCTTTTGCCTGCGAAGCCCAATGTTCATGGTGAGTCTACAGATAGTGACGAAGATGAACAATATATATATTTTTTAAGTTTGTGTTTTATTTTAATATATCCTCTTTATAAATTTAATAAATGTATTTTTTTGTTCAATTGTATTCTTTAGAATAGATATATAACATAAAATAATTTTGGCCGCGTAGATAACGCAAATACCCGTATGTGCGCCGGTAAGCGCGACAGAGGACGGGGTCGTGAATAATATATAAACATTGCGAAGAGGACGATAAAAACAATGAAGAAAACACAACGGCAAATGACGTCTCGACAGTTTCTAGCACTAGAAGATGGTGCACTATACACACTTATCAAAAGACGGGGACACTGGCTGGAAGTACACATTCTATAAAACTTAAAATACTCTACCATGGCGACACAATGATGAATATGAGTAAAACTCAGAGGACATTTATAATAAATATAAATAATGGTGTCGATCAATGGTTGAAAGGTTTCTCAAACTCATGCAGTTGGATATTCGAACTACAATAAAGTTCAAATCAAATATTAACTGCATGACTTCTAATGGAAGTGAACGATCACATCGTTCACCCTCAACAAAACTGACACAACTCCAGAAAATTATTTTTGCGTATTATTGCACTAATAGGTCTGACATAGGTGCTACAGGAAAAAATATCATAAGTGTAGTTATCCGGAAGACCGCTAGATTACGCTATGTGGCATTTTGCCACCATAGAAGGTGACAAAGGGTTGGGGGGATAAATTTACTCAATCTTCCCTATCTATTTTACTTCTTGATTCTGAAGAGCTTTACTCTTTTATATGTATTTTTCAGCTGCATTCAGATCTAAGTGATGTGGTTTTATGTTACAATAGATATATATTAAGAAAAAAAAAAAAAAAAAAAAAAAAAAAACTAGACGTGGTAGGGTGGGCTGAGCCCCCCCCCCCCCCCCCACACCAACTTCTTGAGCCCCTTCTTCGTCTTCATAATCTTCCAATACTAAGATTATCTGTATTACATTTAATTTAAGAATTTTAAAACTTTGTAGTAAAAAATTTGATGACAAGAGGGATTTGCACTCTATTTATACATAAGTAAAGTCGAGGGAAAAGACAAACTGTGAATTAGCACCACTAAAAAATTTCAAAGCCCTTCCTCTGACTTTGTTGACTAGTTACCTTCCCTGGTAAAAATAAATGCTAATCTTCTGTTGTCTCTCCTGTGAAATATATTATTTTTGAGTTGTGACTTTATTTTTGTGGATGAGCGACAAGTCATATTGTAAAGAGGCTCTTTTCTTTCTCTCTCTCTCTTTTTAAATTTATCGTGGATTCTCTCAATCTCGAGTTAAGGCTGCTGATCAGTCAGATCGCAAATTTCTTTCTTAAAACCTATGGGTTTGGAATGTAGCCGTATTTTTCAAATTTCTCCTCTGAAAATTAAAATTTTTACCTTCTTTTCTTTGTATGTTCTCCTGGAAGGATATTTTTTTATTTTTTATTTGGCAGAATGTTTCTAAAATATATATACTTAATTTTATATTTAAAGTGTTAAAATCCAAGTGAAGTAGAGGAGTTGTAGATAAGATTTTAACACTTGAAAAAAAATAACTATGTGTTTTAGAAATATTTTGTAAAAAAAAAAAAAGAAAGAAAGAAAGAAAGAAACATCCTTCAAGAAGAGCATACAGTAAAAAATCCCTGACGGCTCGGCCTACAGGCACAGGTAGATTTCGAAGACGCAGACCGTGGGGCGCCTGTTTGTCGGGAATTGCGGAAGAAATGACCTTTTTACGATGATGCGGCAGTTGGAACCGCCTACTTCGAAACCTAACTTGTTTGCAGGCGGAATCGGCAGGGATTTTTTTGTTTTTAATTTTTTTTTTGCTATAACGGTTGGTCCTATAAAAAACTTGTAAATATAAAAGTTTTAAATAATATTAAGAGGATTAATAATAAATTTAAGCGGACTTGAAATCTTGAGAATTGGCGAAGTTATGAATTTTTTTCTTCTAACCCCCCCCCCCCCCCCTTAAGGCAATTTTTAATTATATCAAAAATCTGTCATACATAAATTTTCGGCCCTTCTCCTAGAAGTAATAATAACTTCAAACGGATTCGATACGTATCATAAGTAAGAAATTATGGGTTTTTTTCTGTTTTCACAAAAAGCCCCCCCATCCCCCCCCCTTGGTTCGATTTTGTCCATTAACGAACTTGACCGAGATTTTATGCCCCTTCATTTGATGTATCAGTTTCGAAAAGATGCGGGAGTTGGAACCGCCTACTTCGAAAAATAACTTGTTTACAGGCGGAGCCGGCAGGGATTTTTTTTGTTTTTAATTTTTTTTGCTATAACGGTTGGTCCTATAAAAAACTTGTCAATATAAAAGTTTTAAATAATATTAAGAGGATTAATAATAAATTTACACGAATTTGATATCTTGTGAATTGACGAAGCTATGATTTTTTTTCTCTTAAAACCCCCCTTTTTCCCCCCCTTGGGGCCATTTTTAATTATATCAAAAATCTGTCATACATACATTTTCGACCCTTCTCCTAGAAGTAATAATAACTTTAAACGGATTCGACACGTATCATAATTAAGAAATTATGGGTTTTTTTCTGTTTTCACAAAAAGTCACCCCACCCTCCCCCCCCCTTGGTTCGATTTTGCCCATTAACGTACTTGACCGAGATTTTATGCCCCTTGATTTTATGTATCAGTTTGTAAAAGATTAATGCAGAATTTTTCCAGTTATCGTGGTCAGAAAAAAGTGACATAGATAGATAGATAGATAGATAGATAGATAGATAGATAGATAGATAAAGTTTTGAACTGGGGGTGGTTTTGGGTTCTGGGAGTCATGATCGGCGTAGATCTGCAAAAATTTTTCAAAATTTCCAACTTAGGTGAGAATGTAATAGGTAGTATTTCTTACGAAATCTACCTAATAATAACTTCAAACGGATTCGATACGTATCATAAGTAAGAAATTATGGGTTTTTTTCTGTTTTCACAAAAAGCCCCCCCCCATCCCCCCCCTTGGTTCGATTTTGTCCATTAACGAACTTGACCGAGATTTTATGCCCCTTGATTTTATGTATCAGTTTCGAAAAGATGCGGTAATTGGAACCGCCTGCTTCGAAAAATAACTTGTTTGCAGGCGGAGCCGGCAGGGATTTTTTTGTTTTTAATTTTTTTTTTGCTATAACGGTTGGTCCTATAAAAAACTTGTCAGTATAAAAGTTTTAGATAATATTAAGAGGATTAATAATAAATTCACGCGAATTTGATATCTTGTGAATTGACGAAGCTATGATTTTTTTTCTCTTAAAACCCCCCTTTTTTCCCCTCCTGGGGGTCATTTTTAATTATATCAAAAATCTGTCATACATACATTTTCGACCCTTCTCCTAGAAGTAATAATAACTTTAAACGGATTCGATACGTATCATAATTAAGAAATTATGTTTTTTTTTCTGTTTTCACAAAAAGCCCCCCCCCACCCTCTCCCCCTTGGTTCGATTTTGCCCATTAACGAACTTGACCGAGATTTTATGCCCCTTGATTTTATGTATCAGTTTGTAAAAGATTAATGCAGAATTTTTCCAGTTATCGTGGTCAGAAAAAAGTGACATAGATAGATAGATAGATAGATAGATAGATAGATAGATAGATAGATAAAGTTTTGAACTGGGGGTGGTTTTGGGTTCTGGGAGTCATGATCGGCGTAGATCTGCAAAAATTTTTCAAAATTTCCAACTTAGGTGAGAATGTAATAGGTAGTATTTCTTACGAAATCTACCTAAAAAGAATGTAAACATTTTAATTTCCCGAGGAGAAATTTTAAAAATACTGATGCATACCTAACCCATAGGTTTAACATTAGGGGGAGGGGGATTTATGGTCTGACTGATAACAAGACTTAAGCGCGTAAGACGGACAGGCTGGCCGCCAAATGCGGCTAGCTTTATAATAAAAATAATTAACCAATCACAAGCGGGTGGAACATCGCTAAATCTCATTATGTTATTTTCCAATTATCTCATATATTTAATATAAAAGTCAAGCGAATTTTTTTCTTTTGTTCGAAACCTTTTCTAATATGTGAAAATTGCCCGAGTAAACGCACTATTTGGGAGAGAAATCATCATTCATAAAAGAATTTTAAACAGTTAAAATACAAAAGGAAATCGAAAACAAATGACGTTTCTTTCAATCTATGTACTTTTGTTCCACCTACCATTACTTCCCGATACTTCCAAAAACGCTTCCTATTTTTTAGCATTTATTACACCATGGAATCAATATAAAAGACCGCTACTGTATTTGCATTTTGATCAGCGTCACAATAAACAAGAATAAAACGCCCAAAGCCATACTTCCGAATCCAATACCTCACTCCTTAGTCATACAATTTCGTCAAATTAGAGTCGCAAATAGGGCGTGGACAGGCATTTTTTAGCTGTTTAACGAGAAAAATGGTGGACACAATGTCAATTGAAACTATTGTAGAGCTATCACCTGTTTGAATTCCAATAGAGAATCGTTTCAACATGTAAAATATAAATGGAATCAACAAAAGCGAAGTTAAAGAATAAAGGGGCTGTGCATAATATAACGTTATCACTTTAGGCAGGAACGCGAGTCTGACACTTGATATCATAAGATATCTCTAAGGAGAGAAGGGGTTTGTCTTTTGATATCGTTATCATTTTTTATCCAACCAAACTTTTCTTTCTTTTTCTTTTCTTAGCTTATTATCATACCTGCCAACTTTTGAAAATGGGAAAGTGTAAAATGACCAGGGTTGTAGTGGGTAGCTGCCCAAGTACCCGCCCAGCTACCCACCCGGGCTGGGTTTTTTTAATAAAAAACCCGGTTTTTTTCAACCAGAAGGGTTGTATTGGGTAGCTGCCCGAGTACCCACCCGGGCTGTTTTTTTTTTTATTTTTTTTTTACAACCCTGAAAATGACGCGTGAAGAGTATTTCGCACAATTTTTTTAACATAAAACCTATTTTTAAGCAACACATACACGGCCTTTTAAAAAAAAAAATTAATTACATAATAGATGAATAGTATTAAATAATGCAGTGCTGACCATTATAGAGATAGTTTGATGAGAAAAGTATGAAAAACATTACAACACTCATTATGAAACTGATTTTAAAGACATATACACAGATTTTCTTATCTAATTTTTGCTTTAAGTCTGAGCAAATTTATTTAAAACACGACTTCTTACATGCAATACAAATTTTAAAAATCTTCCTTATGATTTTTGACAGTGAAACCTGAACTCATTCTTTGACAATACTAAATATTTAATCTCACATTCCTCATTTACCGTTACTATAAGCAACTAGAAAGTAATTCATAAATTAAGGGATGAAAAATGAAACTTGGAAGAAACTTTGCAAAAAAGTGTAAAAATATGTGCTTTAAGTGTAAAAGTGAAAAAAATGCTCCAAAAGTGTAAATTTGACACCTAAAGTGTAAAAGTTGGCAAGTATGTTATTATTTATATCGAAGTAACTCTGTTAGCTTTTTCTATTTTAGTATTTACCTATTTTTTATGAAAATGCAAAGTTTCCCATGGCATGACTATAAAATCATTGCATTCCAAAATAGGGACTGGGCTGTAGCTGGAAGTAAACAATAGGGGATGCTCAAGAAAATGTAGGGGGGGGGGGGTCATACTATTTCTCTCTCTCTGACACATGCACGCACAAACACAGATATATGTGATCAAAGTATTATATAGAAAGGTAAATTAGTGAATATTCATATTGTAGGGACTATATGTTTCTTATTAAACTGTTTATAAGAAACTTTATTTGATGCTAAGAAAAGTAAAGGCTGCAGACAGGGATGTAATGAAGGATATACGGTGGATACGCCGTATACCTTCTGGATTATTTTAAGAAATACCGTGTACCCTCTTCTAAAAAACATTATAGCATATACTCTGCCTACAGCGTATGCCCTTTAGTTTTTGTACGACTATATCACTGGCTGCAGAATGAAAATTTTCAGTGAATAATTATACTAGTGAAATAATAAATGATGATGTCCATAAGTAAATAAAAAGCTGACAGTTCACCTGTTTCAAAAGAGTTGCAACCTTTAATTTTTTTCTGAATATTCCCTGCCTTTCAGGATTCTAAACTTATGTTTTTATATGATAAAAAACATTAGAAAAATCAAGGATGTATTTTGCATTTTAAAATTATTTTTGTGTCTAGTCAAATGCTAAAACCACCTGTGTTTAAATTGGCTATTAGCTTTTTTCATTAGTATAATTTATAAATCAAGGATCTTATATATAATATATTAAACTAGGATGACTCGAATACGAAGCATAATGTTTATCGTAAGCATCATATTTACTATTAAACTCATTAGAATAACTTTGTTTTATGCTAAGAATGAAAAACGCTGCAAAATGGAAAATTTCAGTATATAACTAATGCTAAAGTCAATGTTTGCATCAGCAAAAGGTTGCTAATTCTGAGTATGTGAAAATAGGATGCGCGCATATTGAAGCACTTATTTGCAGTTTTTAAACAAATACTACTACAATTTAGTATTTATGCAAAACCGTAAAAAGCCCCCGAAACTAAGTTCAATTTTTGAACAGAGTTTCATTTGGATTTTTGAAACATAATTTCATTTGGTGGCCTTGACAACTTTCCCAGGGGGGAGGGGTGGGCTCAAAAGTTTTCAGGGGGTGCTGAGCCACCATCTAGCTACGGCCCTGAATAGGGAATACACCAATGTTCAGCATTCCTGTTCTTCTGACATATGTGTATTTAATACGCTGTTGGAGAAACCAGGTGCGAAGTACGTTTAAAATTATACTTATTATGTTTACTATTATGAAAAGGAAAGATTGTTGTCCACCTCTTTTGCTGATAAGACATTCTGCTTTCACCTTCCCCATGCAGGAAGCAAGTGCTAGAAGACAATTATTAATATTACTGTTGAACGCCTTATGTAAAAATAACCTATTATTAAATACATTAAAAAAGTAATTGTCTCTTTTAGATGTTATTTTTTATAAAGTTATTTAATTTAGAATAGTAATAATTTATTGACTTCTTCCCTAAAATATTGAATTTTTAGACATTGATAACGATATCATTAAGTGGGGAGAGGAATAATAACGTATGATATCGTAAGGGGGAGGAGGGGTCTTAAATTACCAAAACATTGATAACGTTATATATGTACAGCACTAAAAGGCTTTTTAACGCAAATATTTTTTGCATTGAAGCAACTCTTAAAATTTTGTTCAGTTTTATAATGTATGTAGCTGGGTAAGTAAAAAAAAAATAACATGGTATTTCTTTAATTAGAGAGAGCCTTAAAAAAATTCCATATGCAAAAATTAAAAATCACATTTGAATACTATGAATTCACATACATTTATATTTGCTATTCATTCAAATCGAAGCCAATTAAGTTCATATAAATAATAATAATATATTATTTTCTAAAATAAAAATAATAAAATGGGTTTTTTATAGGGCATTATGCAATCTTTATAAAGACAAAATAGGATTAATATTATTAAAATTTTACTGAAAGAGATAGAGGACATTTAAATATCGTACTAAAATTTGTTTCAATCTATTGTAAATGTATATAAACACACACAAAACAATTTTATGTGAAGTCCGCCGGAATTCCCACCAGTGACTTTTCATTTGCAAACCACTGTGCTACCGATTGTATCACTGCGGCATTACTCTCTTATCTTCATTATCATCTTTATCTTAGCGAGGTGGATGCCGGCTCCGTACAGTTAATTAGAATTAAAATTGTTAAAATGTTGAACAAAAACCTGGAGAGTTAGATAATATACTTACAAAATTTCAATTTGTGGTGATGGCTTGTTTGCATTGGGCATGTGTATTGAACATTAAAAAACAATTTTTGTACACATTTTTTGCACAAATAAAACAAACAGTTAACAGTATGTGTAATTTTTTTTTAGTTTATGTGCGTCGTTCGGTGAATTTGCTTGAAAATATAGTTGGAATAGGATCATTTCATCTCTAACCGAGGGGAAATTTCAAATGTTTCTTTAAAAAAAATAATAATAATAATTGTTGCAGCTAAACGATATTTGAAAAAAAAAAAATCGCACACTTTCTCTCTCTATATATATATTTTATTTTATTTTATTTTATTTATTTATTGTTCTCCAAGTCTAATCTCTCTGGATGATTATTTGATTACTTTATTTATTTATTTATTTTTATTTAATTTTTTTTATTTAATTTTTTTTTTTTTTTTTGCTTTGAAGGCATTTATTTTATGCATTTATGTGAAAAATTAAACATGTTACTCAAATGTAATTTAAAATGTTTATATAAAAAAATTATGCGGGCAAAGGATAATTGAAAATCGCCAGTTTAATTTACAGAAATTCATTTTTGGAATTACCTCACCCTCATTACTGGAGTGCATTGCAAAAAATAATTGTTGATTTTACAGTATAACACTAGCATCACATCTGCCAGCATTATACCGTAAAATTAACAGTAATAAGCAGTAAAATAAGCAGTAATACACTGCCGTGCATGCGCGGTAGTGTATTACTGCTTATTTTACTGTTAGTAGTTAAGTTGTAAAGGAAAAGCTGTAATCTATTTAATTAGATTAAGGAACTTTTTAATGGAGATTTAAAATTAAAAAAATTTGTTTCATTAAAAAAATAAAATATTCATAATTTTTTTAAATGCTTAGGTATTCTTTGAAACAAACTATGTATGAAGAATGAAAAACAGTTTTCTGTATTGTTTTTTTCTCAACATATATTAATAGCTATAAATATACGGGTTGTTTCAGCAAAGATTAATTTTTGTTAGAATTTTAAATTTGTTAAAATCTTTATTCTATACAAAAAACAATTTAATTAAAATTAATCGAAAAATTTTACATGCAAAATGTTATTACTGGTGAACCTTTATCATTCATGTACTTTGTTAAAATTAATAAAATAGAAGAAAATATAATTGAATAAAAAGAGGTAAATAAACCTCAATGTTTTGGATCTGTATTAACTATTTAGGGTCCTACCAAAATTTAAGCTTTTATGCGATAGCTACAATTTAAGGATACACGGATTTTTTTCCTACAATTGTTTTCATTGGTACAAAATTTCACAACTGATGTATACTGCGAAATACAACTTACAGTATCCTAGTTCGATAAATACTTGAAAATAGTACAGTACCGAAACAATTAAATCAATACAAGTCAATATAAATGCAAAAATCAATTAAATGAATAAAAGTCAATATAAATGCAAAAATCAATTAAATCAATAAAATTACATAAAAAAAACTTAATAAAAAAATGAACATAATAAAATAAAGTTTAAAAATAGTATTTATTATAACAATGTTTTATACTTTGTTTGCACTTCTTCTGGTGCATTTAACATGTCAGATATATGGTAAAATTATTCGCCGATCAGTCATTTAAACATTCACATCATATACATTTTTAAAACACAAAATTATTGGGGTGCATTGTAATGTATCCTTTGAGTGTATCATTTCCAATATAACTTCGTTATTAAATAAAAGATTTAAAAAAGGATGTGTGTAGATAAGTATTGATTTTTGCCTGCCTTCCCACCCCCTCACTCCCAAAGTTTTTTTTTTTTGTCCTTCTTCTAAGATGCTTTGATTGTTTTAATATAATTTACTATTTATAATTATTACCTTTTTTAAATTTAATTTTGCTTAAAGATTGTTCAATTGTGTGGTATAAGATCTTAAAGATGAGTTTATTTAGCATATTTTAGTGTATTTCAATTATATAATTCGATTTTTTTTTCAATTAAAAATGCTCATAATATCATCTTTAAAAAAAAAAAATATGTGTTAATATATGAACAATAAAGTAAAACAGGTTTAAAAACTATGATTATGTTCTGATTCTTTTTTGCTATTGATTTGCTTCATATCAAAATCAAATTGTTATAATTAAAATACATTAAAATTTGCTAAATGAACCTACATTTCTGATCTTGTATAACACAAGTAAATAATCTTCATAGAAAAATTAATCAGAGAGGCAGTAAATATAAATCTTAAATTATATTAAAAGAAATTAAAACATCAGAGAAAAAAGTAAATTTTTTACCCTATCGAAGGAGGGGGAGGGGGGCAAAAATAAATTCATATCTCCTTACCTCCTTATGCATTTATATATTTATATGTAGTATATATATATATAAATAAATAAATTTATTTATTTATTTATATGTTAAAAAATTGAGTGTAGCTCCTACCTTTGAATAGCAGAAGTCACTTAATCACTTGAACTTATGTTATTGCTACATGAATTATCCATCACCAACTATTAATATTCCCACTCAGTCATTCATTTTCAACTTCTCGCGGGTCTGACTTCTCAAATGTGCTTCACTAGTAGTTATCTTCCAACTTCGGATTCTCCCGCTAGACTGCATCTTCATCCCCATTAACCCAACAGCATTCTCGGTGATATATGTCATGGTTGGTCCACTGATCTATATAGTAGCTTTTTGTCAGGAGAAAACGCAGGATGTGCGAATTGCTGACCAGGTCAATGGTCATTCATTTATAGTAAAACATGATTTATAGAGGATTCGGTTTTCTCTGCTTTTGCATCGCTGAAAACGTTTACTTTTATGAGATAACAGGCCTTGGGCTTGGCAGTGTCAAAAGGGACAAATTATTTGATTATTCAAATGTGTTAGTAATATGTTGAAAAGAGATTTATCATCACTTTTACTGCCCAGAAATGTGAAATTTTGTTGAAAGATTATCATATGAAAAGTTCCGATTAGCTATGTTTGGGAATCATTTTTGTACTATGAGGATATGTTGTATTACAGTTACCATTTGTGCTATTAAAAATTATTATATCATTGTTTTAAAAAAATGTACCAATGTTTTCTGTTATTGAAAAAATAGTTACGAAACAGCAGAGTAACGTTGTTGTTACCCAGAGCACAGGAAATATTTCACCTATCTTCAGAAACCTTCAGGAGAAGATCCATTTACAAATTTAACTAGTCGAATGTGTCAATCCCAAAACTTTCTTCAATCTCATACATGTTTATACATCAATATTCGCTATCATAGCGCCAATAAATTTTTCGTTATTCTGTTGTACGTCAGCTGCTTGTGAAGCGCCGGGTTGCCTTCGTTTCACGAGCAGCCAAAATTTACAACAAAATTACGAAAAATCGAGAAAATCGCACCAAAATCACTATCACAGCAGCCTCTTTCGTCGGAAAATCCCCAAATTCAATTACGATTGCAGGCAATAATCAAAAACCTATAAATGAAATTTGGTTCAATTCTATGCATAACTTCATACACTTTTCGATGGTACAATAATGAAAATGGCACAAAAATTTCTATTACAGCTCCCCCTTGTGGAGAAATATCTCCAAATTCAAGAAGGACCCGCTGGCCATAGTCCCAAACGTATAAAAAATTGGTTCAAATCTATGTATAACTTCATACACTTTTCGATGATACAATGAGGACAGACAGACATTTTGTAAAAACATGTTTTTCGGGATCTCTGACCATTTAAACGTGTAAATCCGTCGAAAACTGGAAGTCGAAAAAAATTTTGATTACAATACTTTCTTCTATTATAGACAGAAGAAAGTAAAAATCTGTTAGTTTATTTCAGAAACTTTTCAAAATCCCGATAAACTATCGTTTTATAATGTCAAAATATGATTTATAGAGGTTTTAGTTTTTTCTTCTTCAGCCTCGCTGTAAATATTTACTTTTGCGAGAACATGCCTGGGTTTGGCATTATCAAAAGTGAAAAATTATTTGAGTAATCAAATGTGTTAGTAATATAATGAAAAAGTTCGTTTTATCACCCCTTTTACTGTCTACAAATGAGAAAATATGTTGAAATTTTATTACATCAAGCTATAACTAGATTTAATTAAAATCTATAACTAGAACTTTAACTGTAAAAATTTCTCTACGTCATGAAGGTTGAGGGATTTTGTTTTCTCTCGTTAGAACAAGCTTTTAACACTAAAAATGTTTCACAACAATGTAAAGCAGAAATTCTCTTAAATCTGTTAGGAATAAAGCCTCTAACATAAAACTTATTTACATAATAAGTATTAGGCCAGTAAAATTAGTTAAAAAAAGAGCCGTGCTAACCAAAAATTCACGGAAAGCTGGAAAATGTTTTAATCACTTTGTTTTACATCCAAATGAAGGAATTTGACGTTTGTCTCATTTTTCCTGGTGAGCTTTAGACGTAGCACCACAAAAACCTAAAAATTTTCGGACTTTTTTCAGTATTTCGTAAATAACTCAAAAACCGTTCACTCTACAGAAAATATCCTTATTTACAAATTGTAGAGCATACAATTCTGCGTCGATTGAGTATTATAGATTAAATATTCCACCAATAATAAGCAAGATATGATAAATCAAAAAGTACATTTTTCTAAAATTTTCTAAAGAAAACACATAAAATCGGTTTTTTGACTCTGAACAACTCAAAAAGTGCTCATATAACCAAACCAAAAGTACTCACACATATATTTGCATTTATGATTACAATTTTGAAACCTTAGAGACCAAGTATAAAATAGTAGAACTATTATTATTATAAATATTTAAATGTACACTATATTCATTTTGAGCTATGAAGGTTTTGGAGCATGTATGTTATGTTAGCAAGCATATAGAGCAGTGGTTCCGGATGGGGGGGGGGGGCACATGCCCAACAGGGGCAATTTCACTTTTTAGGGGGCAATTTGAGAAATCAGCGAAATTCAGTTGTCCGTCCGCTGAATTCTAAAACAATTTGAAAAACTCTTTTTAAAATTAATCAAATATAAAACACAAATTTAAGAAATAATTTGCAAAATAAATTTTCTGGTTTAAAACATTTTTTGTTTGAATTGTTTTAAATTGACACTTAGGAAAACACAAAAGTCAAAGCGCTACCGCCAGACACATGACCAGAAATTCGATCAACCAATTAAAACGCATCTTTTTAGAGATCTTTACTTTAAAATCCTAGAGCGAATATCTGAATCTGGCTGATAGTCAGTGACAAAAAAATTTATTAATTTTTGGAAAGAATTTCAAAAAGAGCACTTCCTTGCAAATGAAGGCAATAAACTCCGTTTAATAAAAGTGCTCATTGAAAATCTGGAGCAAGACAATTTTACTGTGGAGCAAGCTGCCGAGGATGCAGATACTACCATCATGATGGAAGCCATCCAACTTGATCAGCAGTCAGAACGTGTCATCATAGTTGGGGAAGATATTAATCTGCTTGTGCTTTTGACTGCATTTGTTCCACACTCATCCAAATATACTTGAAAAGCTGGGTAAGGACAGTCAGACAATGTTTTGTATTCACCATTAAGTTTCAAGTACTCGCCGATTGTGAAGAATAACATCCTATTCTTGCATGCTTTTAGTGGCTGTGATTCTACATCGGCCTTCTTCAGGCAGGGCAAACTGAAATTTGTCAAGCTTATGGAAAAAATGCTCACTTACAGGATGTTCCAACAGTCTTTAATAACCAATATGCTACCCTCAGGAAGTAAGTGCTGTGGGGCAGAAATTTATTGCCACCTTATACATTCCCCAGTACGACGAAGCCACAACACTGTACAAATTGCGTTACAACATATTTGCAAAATACCTTATGAAGACCCAATTTAACCTCGCTTCTTTGCCGCCAACTGAAGATGCAACCAAACAACACTCATTCAGAGCTTTTCTTCAGATCAATATTTGGAATGGAAGGCTGATGAATCTCACTGATTGAGGTTGAAAGTTATTCAGGCATGGTATACTTCCAGTTACCACGAACGTTGTAGCTGACGCACCAAAGCTCCTAAACACTCTGTCATGAAAATGTGCACAGGGGTGCAAAGGTGGTTTATGTTCTTGTAGAAAGAACGGGTTTAAATGGCTCAACTATATGTTACCACTGTAAATGTGTGTCGTGCACAAATACCGCGGAGGAAGAAGACCCACAAACCGGATACGACGAAAAAGTAGATATGGACGAGGAGGCCTTCCATCTAGAGAGGGATGCACAACCTGTGACCCGCGGGCCACCAACATTACCACTATTTTTACACAGAAAAAGTTACCTTAGGTTAATGACGGAAACCTTGCTATTAAATATATCAAAGCTTACCTTTCGAAGATAGTGGTGGCAAACGATTTTCATACAAAAAGTTTGTGCAGCACTAATCTAGAGGAAGAGGAAAAAGAATGGACAACTCAAGGTCCAGCAAAAAAAACGCTCTAAGCTCAATTTTCCTGTATTTCCCCTCAAGTAACTTGAGTTGATTTTATTAGCGTTGCTTTTATACTAATTTTTTTAAATAAATAATTTTTCTTGATTTTCTAACTTTTTGTAAAATACATAATTTTAAGTGACCATACAATTATTTTATTTTTCAATTACCTATCCGTTATATTCATCATTTCATTGGATTTTCAAAATATAATCATTTATGCACCTCAAAAAGTAATTTGCTTACAGACGACAGAATTAAAATTAATTTGGGGAAATCGGTTGCATTTCAAATGTAATCATCTGTTGAAAAGGTTGGTGAAAATCCCATATTGATGTAATTAAATTTTGAAGTTGTTAATTAAACAGTACCATTCGTCGATTTATGCAATTATACTGTTTTGTAAGCGAAGTGATTCATTTAACCGACAATTGGTACTAAAAATACCAATTTTATGAGTTTTTAAAGAAAATTTTGGAAAAATGTACTTTTTTGATTTATTATATCTCACTTTCTATTGGTGAAAATTTTCGTCTGTAATACTCAATCGACGTAGAATTTTATGCTCTACAATTTGTGCATAAGGGTATTTTTTGTAGAGTGAACGGTTTTTAAGTTATTTGCGAAATACTGAAAAAAGTCCGAAAATTTTGAGGTTTTTGTGGTGCTACATCTAAAGCTCACCAGGAAAAATGAGACAAACTTCAAATCCCTTCATTTGGATATAAAACAAAGTGATTAAAACAATTTCCAGCTTTCCGCGAATTTTTGGTTAGCAAAATCCTATTTTTACTGGCCTATATATCGTGAATTATGAAATAAAATGAATTATTCTTAAGAGAATTTTTAGTAACCCTGTTTTCCTGTTTATAGAATGCTTTAATAAAGTTTTCAAACAACCACATGTAGAGTTTGCTTCATACCGAATGCACAGCTTGCGATTATTATTTAAAATTAAGATATGTATCCAATTTCGAGACTTTTAAACAACGTTGAGTATCGGATAAATTACACCAAACACTAGACAAAGGAACAGATTCCCACGTAAGTGTGAGATAAGGAGATAAATGGTTTTCGCCAAATAAATTAGGCAAAGAAATTGATTTATATTTCACGTCAGATAGAAAAATTCTTACAAAGAATTTTAATGTAATCGTAAATATACTAACTCAAAGAGTGTAGCTAAAATGTTTTTGTCTGATGTTAAAACATTAAATTGTGTTTTATATCATGAGAACCACGGTCTTCCAAACTACCCGTCTTATTTAAAATTATCTGCACACTAAAGAGTGGAAGTTGTGAAATTTATGTTTAATTGTTTAAATTTAGATACGGCTTTAAACTGTCCCTCAAAGGTTACATGCTCATGGATAAAGCGACGTCATAAAAGTCTCCACTTTCCGAAAGAAAATAATGGGACATACGCGAAAGAATCTTAAATCAGTGTCGCAAAAAATTCAGATGCTAGACCAATAGATGAATAATCGATCTTGAAAGTTAATGCGTTCAGAAAACATTTATTAGTAATTATTCGAATTTAAAAAAACAGTTTTACTTTCTACAGTAATATGGTGTTTAATTGATGAAACAGGCCATAAATATCGAGTGAAGTGTTTGTTGGATGTAATTAGCGAATCTAAATTTGTATTGCACCGTTTCATAGAACTTTTGCAGATAAAAAAAAACAATACAAACATTTTGGTATCAGGATTAAATGATGCCACCTTGATAATTAAAGCCTTAAAATTAATACATTAAAAAGCAATAAAGCTGAGAGTTTTGTAAAAAAAAAAATTGGATTTCTTTGTTGTTTAAAAAGTAACTCCATTTTTGACGCTCTCGCGGTCAGTTCAAATTTTAATGCCGCATTTTCCTAATGTAAAATTACCAGATGATAGATTAATCTCTAGGTCTGAAATATTTCCTGTTATCATATATTCTAATACGAGCAAATCTTGTGTGTGGTTATATATATATATGCAAATTTTATCTTAAAAACGGCTCTAACGATTTGACGAAATTTTGTATCCTACCGTTTTGGGGCACCAGAAAACCATTGGGCTAGGTCACATGTTCGAGAAAATTCGATTAGTGGGTCATTTTGGGTCATCAAAGATCAGGGTCAAGCTAATTGTGTCTAAAAACGGTTCAAACGATTTTGACGAAATTTTGTATTTTACCATTTTCGGGCACTAGAAGACTATTGGGCTGGGTCACATGTTCGAGAACTTTCGATTAGTGGATCTTTTTGGGGTCAAGGCGGGTCAAATTAATTTTATCTAAAAAACGGCTCTAACGATTTTGATTAAATTTTGTATCCTACGAGTTTCGGGCACGAGAAAATCCTTGGGCTAGATCCGGTGCCATCGTGAAAACAACTTTCATCTTTCTACGGGCCTGATTTGAGCTTTCAAACACGTGACCTGACGTCACAGATAGGATCTGATTCTTCTCGTCTAGTTGAATTTTCGCCATATGTTTTGCTTTGTAATTTCAGATAAATTTTATATAAAAATGGTTTCTAAAATGAGAAAATTTTAAAAGTATATTATCTGAATTATTTGGATAAAGAATTTAAGTAAGTACCCTTTTTTTTTAAATCTCATTATTTAAAACGCAAAATATATATCTATACCGTTTTTCAATTCCAGAATTCGAATGCTGTTAAAGTTATATTGTACTTAATACTTTAATAAAGATAATCGCTTACACTTTCTGTTGTGTTGAAATAAATCTGGTTTCGCTGGGATGACTGTGCATATTCTACTATTATAATACTATTAATACTATTACTACTATTTTAAACATTTAATATCACTTTATTAAAACAATCGCAATGGCGAATATGCACATAAAAATAAACACAGAATGTCAACAGACGATAACTAACCATTATTTTTTTCCGACTTCATTATGCTTTTATGAAGTCGGATAGATCTGGTTTCGCTGGGATGACTGTGCATATTCTACTATTATAATACTATTAATACTATTACTACTATTTTAAACATTTAATATCACTTTATTAAAACAATCGCAATGGCGAATATGCACATAAAAATAAACACAGAATGTCAACAGACGATAACTAACCATTATTTTTTTCCGACTTCATTATGCTTTTATTTTCACCTAGAGTAATAAATATAGTTTAGAATCATCAAATAGATAAAACAGTATACGAAAGCCTTTTTTGTCCTGATTTTACTAAGAATTTCTCTTTTAAATATAAATTACGTAAATTGAGAACATTTAAAACATTAATTAATAATATTGAGTTCTTATGCATATCTTTTTTTAAAAAATCAAACGCTTTTCGTAAAGGATTTGTAAAACTACTCGTGCTTTCAATTATTAAAATATAATTTTAATTTAAATAAATATTTATATGTATCTGAGGTCGATGCAGGATTTTTTTCCCCTTGTTGGTTATTAAGTAAAAAGTAAAAGTTTTTAAAATAGCTTATTATATTTTTGTTTATGTGTTGATGATTGTTTATGTGTTATTATCCAGGTTTTAAACTAAGCCTAAAAGCAGTATAGTTTTTTATACAATTAGTTTAAGATAACATAAAGTAGTGTGGAAGAATGGAACTTGTCTCATTCCTCCTATTTAATAAGATGGGTGAAAATTGCTGCTTAAATGAAAATTAATATGAAAATAGAGCACACTATAGTATGTTTGTTTTTTAATGGAATTTCCTCCTTTAATAGTAAACCATTCACTAACGATGATTTTTTTTAATTAATCAGAAATATGAAAATATTTTCCTAAAATTTCCAGAGCTCGAAAAGCTTATTATATAACTCACTACTGAAAAGACTGAAATTTTAGGTCTGGATTTCACAATTAAATTCAAATGTGGAAATAAACTTTCATATCTATTTAGACTGTGTTTGTCAGGAATTGCTAACATATTGCTAAATACAAAAGTAAAAAATGACAATAGAAAAATCACTCGTAACAAAAAAAAAAAAAAATTATCTACATTAACCAGTATGTAAGTTTCATTAATAAGTTTGATATTTCCACTTACTTAATAGTGTATATTTAAGTGAGATTATTTTTTCTGATAGAATATTAGATGTCATAATTGTTGTAAATTATTTGAAAGTACATATTCTGCTTGATGTTCTTGAATAGAATACTTTTCTTTTTATAAATATTGAATATTAATTTATTGAAATAACAACTTGAAAATCTGTATATTTACTAGATGGATGAGGATTTTTCTGTTTAAATGAATTTTCCCTTTTAAGTAAATATTAAATTTATAATCGAAGTAAAAATGTGTGAGGAATTTGGAAATGGTGACATTTTCTCTTATCCTTTAAAAGAAATATTCATAAAAATATAAAATGCACATTATAATTAGCAATTAAAATACCATGTTTTGTCAGATAAGAGTGTTTGAAAGATAGTGATTTCTTAGTTGTAATACCTAGTAACAGAATATGTATTTTAAATTATTCATACAATATAAAATCTAAATTGAATTTTTGTTTCAATTGTTTAGAAAAATTTCAAATTTTTATTTATGAATCTGTTTATGTAATAACAATCCTTTTATTAACAATCATAAAACTAAGTCTTGCTGAACCTTTATTGTTCATTTATTGTATGTATAATTCAAACGCATCTAAAATAAGCCAGAAATTACCCAAGAAAATATTACAAAACTGGATTTTATAGCACTGTTTTTGATGCACACATACGTGTTTTCAACCTTACTTGTCTGCTACTCAGATCTCTTCTGTGACGTCATCCACGACTTGAATCAGGCCCGTTGAAAGAGGAAAGTTGTTTTCACGATAGCCCCGGCTAGATCACATGTCCGAGAAAATTTGATTAGTGGATCATTTCTGGGTCATTGTGGGTCAAGCTAATTTATCTAAAAAGCGGCTCAGACTATTTACACTAAATTTTGCATCCTTTGGTTTTTGGACATGAGAAGACTGTTGGGCTAGGTCACATGTTCGAGAAAATTCAATTAGTGGGTCATTTTAGTCATGGGTCATTATTGGTCAAGCTATTTTATCTTAAAAACGGTTCAGATGATTTGAAATAAATTTAGCATCCTACAGGTTTAGGGAACGAGGAGACTATTAAGCTAGGTTACATGTTCGAGAAATTTCGATTAGTGAGTCATTTTGGTCATGGGTCATTTTGATCATGGGTCATTATGGGTCAAGCTATTTTATCTTAAAAACGGCTCAGACTATTTACACTAAATTTTGCATCCTATGGTTTTCGGGCACGAGAAGACTGTTGGGCTAAGTCACATGTTCGAGAAATTTAATTAGTGGGTCATTTTGGTAATGGGTCATGATATTTGAACTCAAATTTAATTTTGACCGAGCTTTACTCGGTCTTCCCTGCTCGTTTGATGTTAAATGTTAAAAGTTGGTTAGTTTAATTTGAATTGAATTGTGTTAGCTTTATTGTTAATTGAATTGTATTATGCAAATATTGTATATATATATATATATATATATATATATATATATATATATATATATATATATATATATATATATATATATATGTATGTATTTTTATGAAAATATTCTAATTGTATGAATATTATTCATCGGGGGGCTGGATGTTTGACTTTTGATGAATATCTTTCCTAGAGATGGCGCTAGGGGTTCAATTGTTTTACTTTTCTGAAATCTTTCTGTTTTGTAAATGATTGGCTTCGAATTAGTTGGAATGTAAATTTGTTTGATAAAGGCGGCCTTGAGCTGCGAGTAAAATTAATTGAAAATGCTGTACTAATATGTAAATATAACGGGATTAAATAGTTAGAATTTAACAGTGAAGAATTTATTAAAGTGAAAATTTACATGAACAAATAAAATTCATTCGATAAAATGTGATATAAAAGGACAAAGTTTACTGCGTATTAATTCTCGGAATGCCAGCCGTAGCAAACCAATTTAAAATTTTAAAGTAACCACAGTTACTTATGGTACTCTTAGCCCCCTTTTTTGGCCACGAGAACACTCTGCCTCAATTGCCTAAAAATGAAGGAAACAAATTTCCTTTGGCAGCACCTGTATTGAGAGCAGTCCTGCATATTAACGATATTTTTTATGGAGCTGAATCTTTTAAGTTCCGCATTAGAAAATCAGTTAACAGATATTTTAAAGAGTGGAGACATGATATTGCACAAATGATGTAGTAATGTCCCGGAACTTTGTCGAACAAATGACAAGATATACCTCTTTAGTGATTCAGAAGAATCTAAAGCGTTAGGTGTTTTACGGAAGTCGAAAAATATTGTCTAAGTTTCAATATTATAATTGATAATGAAGTGAATGTTACTAAAAGATAAGCGTTGTCAGTTATATCGATAATATTTGATTCTTTGGGATTAGTAGCTTTAGTTATAGTTAAAGCAAAAAGAATCATGCAGTAATCGTGGTTATTACATTTAAATTGGGATGATTTTCTGCCGGAGAAAAAGGCAAAACTTGAGATTATGTGTTTATTTAATCAAGAGAAGAACAGATGTATTTAATAAAGGTATATTTAATCAATATATGTCAATACAAAGTTTAAACGGAAAATAAAGTCAGATTTTTGTATTATTATTTTCCTTCTTTTTGATGTATATCTGTGTGACTACATAGCAGTATTAAATTATCATTTCTATTTTGCCTATTTAAGTTCCTTTAAATGTCATTTAAAAAACACCTTAATCAAACAGGTAAAAAAGACATCAATGAAATATGTTTGATTGTTTATCATTATTACATGACCATTTACAATGCTTCTTATTAGAACATGAAGTTGCAAAATTACATGATTTCAATGAGTTAGGAAATAAAAAATTACAGATAAAAAAATAATTTAAAAAAATGAATAATTTTTCCAAGAAAAATATAGGCGACTGCAATCTAACTTAACTTGCTTTTAATTGATAAAAAAAAATAGAAGAAATTCAAGTATATTTATTAATTTTTTTATTTAATGTATATAGTTAATAAGGTTATAATAAGGTTAAAATTTTAATAGGTTGCATTTATTTTAATGGATGCTCTCACATAATTAAATTGAAAATGCAAAATTTTTGTTATTGATTAGTTAAAAAAAAAAAATCTGTAAGGATGTAACTTTAATTTTATAGTTTTGAAACACAGTTTCAGTAAAACATAATTTAAAGTACTAAAAAAAAATATTTATTTCATTTATTTCTTTGAATGTAGCAGTATTATACGCTTTGAACAAATGTATGCATGTCTTTATTTTAAAACAATTTGAGTGTGTTCAATACTTTTCCTTTCGTTGGTAAAAGTTTTATGTGATAAAAGGAGAAATATTATGGATAAAAAAAATGCCTTTTAAACTCTAATAACAATTGATTACCATAAGATATATAAATGTTTGTGCACTTACACTGAAAAAAGAATACTTGCAGTTGCAGCAGACTTCAGTGAGTCGAAATGTTTTAAATTTCAACAGTAAATTAAGGATAATCAAACTAGAAGTTAAAAGAAAAAAATTTCGAAACGCATAGTGTTCGGTCGTATTTATGTTTTTGGCAACGCGTTTATCGTCTGCGTTCTATTTTCTGTCGAATGATGGATGTGTTCTGAGAAGTAGCCATGAGTAGTGAATTTTGTTACATTGTGAATAAAGAATAAATATGTTATAATAGTGCATCAAATGAAGTTTTTATTACGTAAGTGTGTTCCTAATTTTTAACAATCACATCGAAATATTTTTGAATATTTCGACATCCCCCCCGACACAGTTCCGACTTGTTCGAAACCATATTTTATTATGAAAAAAAAAAGCATTTGTATTACAGTAGCCGCAGTTATATAGCGCAAGCCGGAAGACATTAACATAAAAAAAAAAAAAAAAAAAAAAAAAAAAAGCGACATATCCGAATTTGCGAAACAACCGAGGAAGATATAAAATTTTTAGATTACCTATCTAAATGTTAGTTTATACCTATGTTAATGTTCAAATTTTCTAATAAAACCCACAATAGAGACACTTGTGTAATTAAAATGTAAAAGTAGTTAGAAAACGCCCTTAAGATACATTTTTATTTCGAGAGACACGTAAAAAGAGCGATGTATTCGAATGAGCTTTGTAACGAGGAGCGAAGTACTTCAGTGACAATGACAAATTTCGGTTCGACTAACTTTTGAGGCATCAAATACTCTATCCACACTGAGTAGCTAACTAATTCATTTAACTAATTCAATGGCTACGAAGGCACCTAGCAATAGCTAGCAGAGCAGAAGGAAGTTTAATAAACTTCCAGCTTCCATGAAGTGGAGGACAGCACGAGGCCGTCTATAACTTATCCGTCAGAGTTTTGACAGTTCAGGATTAGGAATAGAATGAATTTTGTCAAAAAAGTTTATTGCGTTATTTAGTTTTTCGAATAGGATTTATTTAAACTGTATCTTTAACTCTATTATGAATGGTTGGATTCTTGCAATACCAGGGGGCTTTCCTGATACCTCTTAGAATTTTATTCTGGACAACCTAAATTGTTTGGATGTTGGAATTTGCTGCTGAACTCCCGATTCGAGCACAGTAGAAAAGTAGAAATAGATATCTTCATTTTGATAGAAATAATCTGATTGAAGATTCTCTTTCATCAGAGCTATAGTGGCGCCATCTCACAACAAAACAGTCACAAAATCGTAATTTAAAAATGTGTATTTGGTTTATTGAAATAAATTTGTTATTTGTTATTATAATTTGTTATTTCAAAAATATTCAAGGTTAAATATTAGTTCGTATATAAAATAATTTTATAATACAGACAAGTTTTTAATTGTAGGCTAATACATTAATTATTAGTCGTAAATGTGTCATTGTTAATTATAAAATAAAAAATATATATATGTATCACTGGCATTTATTAGAGAGAAACAATGAAAAATTTTTTACAGTTGTATAGAGAAAAAAAATTAAATATTAAAAAAGACATAATATTTCTTTTTTAAAAATGTCATTATTGATGACTGATTATAAAAATAATAAATGAAAAATAATAAATGATAAGACTAAGATTGTACAATGGCGACTACTTAAAAAAAAAAAAATCCTATTTATTATTTTTTTTATAAAAAAAAAAAATAATCTAACTCGAAGATTAGTCGAAATCTACCAAGAAGTTTATTGGCTTGAAATAGTGGTAGGGATTATAATAAAAAAAAATCGCCAGTGGCAGGCATATTTTCTTTAAATGCCAATGTTGGTTACATTCGATATTTCCGTTGGTGAGTACATTTCCGTTTATTGAAGGAAATTCCAGAAGTAGAATTATGAAAAGCCATTTTTAACACTTTCCAACATAGTTGAAAAGTGTTTATGAAATCAGATTTTCTGTCTGTCTGTCGGCCGTATGTCTGTCTGTCAGTGCTCTAACTCGCGTAAATATATTCGGATGGTCATGCAATTGATACAGGGTGTTCTAGAAAGGACTCCCCAACTTTGAAATGACATAACTTCGAAACAGTGAGAGATAGAAATGTGAAACAAATTGAATGTTAGACAGATAGGTCTGGAATTTTTTATACATCAATTTAAAAAAATAGTTCCAATATTGGACACGAGAGGGCGCTGCAATCACAAAGCTGTGTCTTTGAAATAGTTCCTGAAAGTGAGCTGTTTGAACTGAGATAAAAATCACATTACAATGGTTTCGATATGGTTACCTTTTTCAGCAACAACATGACGCAACCTAAAGGTAAAGTTTGAAATCACTTGTTGCAATACTTCTATTGAAATGGATGCACCTGCCTCACAGATGAATTGTTCAAGCTGTTCCAACGTTTGGGGATTCTTAGAATAAACAGCGTCCTTCAAGTAACCCCACAAAAAGAAGTCGAATGGATTCAGATCCGGGGAATATGGTGGCCAATCCATACCGATACCTGTCACTTTGAGATAATTTAAAGCAATGACTCTCTCACTGAAGTATTCCTCGAGGAACTCAAACACTGCAGTAGTACGGTGCGGTCGGGCCCCATCCTGCATAAACCATGAAATCTCTGGTGCATCCTCTAGAGCTTGAAATGTTCCAATAAACTGCTGTAAAATTTCAATATATTGAGATGCGTTAATCGTTTCCCTCCTGAAAAAGGGCCCAATGATTCCTTTACTGGACAGTCCTGCCCAAACTGTAATTTTTGCTGAGTGCAGTGATTTTGAAAGACACACAAACGGGTTTTCAGTGCCCCATATTCGCCAGTTTTGTTTGATCACATATCCCTCTAAATGAAAATGGGCCTCATCGGTGAACCATACATGACCGACATCAATTTTATTTTCATCAATCATCTGCAGTAACTCATTTGCAAAAACTTATCTTTGTTGTAGAGCTGTATTTGTGATCTCTTGATCGCACTGTATTTTATACGAAAAAGCTTCAGGCCTTTTCGCATTATACTGTGCGTAGTGCTGTTTGACAATCCTGCTTCAGCAGCGACTCGCCTTATGGATTTTCGACGACAACGTCTAACAATTTCTTCGACTGCTTGCACATTTTCAGGTGTCATGACTGATCGACTGCATCCCACATTTCCGCCTAAATCATCGGCCACACTGCCCGTCCGTTCAAACGTGTTGAATAAATTGCGAATTGTTTTCAAGTCTGGACCTTTTTTAACATTAATTTTTTTTTTTAAACTTCGCTTTGTCATCGTCGGACTTCGATTTAATCGATGGTATTCGAGTACAATAAAAATTCGTTGTTCCAAGGAATACGGCATGATATTCTTGAATTCCGAATTATTCTCTAATTCTATACAACTTTTTTACACGTGTCAGCAATGAAACAGACACACGAATGAAATTTCTGTGCTTCTGAGTACCATTTAAAGTTCCATGTTCTTGTGCTGCCACCTATTATCCAATATTGAAACTATTTTTTTTCAAATTCGTGTATAACAAATTCCAGACCTATCTGTTTAACATTCAACTTGTTTCACATTTCTATCTCTCACTGTTTCGAAGTTATATCATTTCAAAGTCGGGGAGTCCTTTCTAGAACACCCTGTATATGTTATTGAGATTTACTATGGCATGTTCGGTATTGAAAATAAAGTGTGTAGCACTTATAGTTTTTTTTAACAGGGACACTCAAAAGAATTCCGTTACATTACGGTATATGAGGAAAAAATATTTGTGGTTTATTTTAATGGTGTAAATGGTGGTTTATTTTAAGTGTGTGTATAGCATTTATCGTTCATTTACAGGGCCACACAAAAGAATTCGCTACTGTCTGTTAAAATTAATTGCTCGAAGTGCGTTTTCAGTTACTGAACGCTTTTTTAAATTTAACTCATTTTTTATTTATTACTTGGTGTGTATAAATTCCATAGACCATATACAGAGCAGCACAAAAGTTCTCGAGTACATTTCCGTTTACTGACGGAAATTCCAGAAGTAGAATTTTAAAATGTGTTATGCCTTTCCTAACTGAACAAACATTTAGCATTCTATGTAGTATACATGCAAATTTATAGATCATATACAGGGCTGCACAAAAGAATTCAGATATTTTTCCAAATATTGTTGGCAATTCCTGAAATTCGGGTTTTAAATATGTTATGCTTTTTCCAAATTGCTTACTTAGATATTATCTTTTACCTTATTAAATGGTAAAGATTTCAAAAATTATTTTGGAAGTATTGGGAAGTGTTACATAACCTATGCTTGACGCATGGTTTTTCTTTCTTGTTTATTTCTAAACAGGGCTAATCAAATATCACGACGTATAAAAATTATAGATTATCATTAAATTATAAATTATCGCGAAATTTTCGACTAACCTACTGAGACAATCTTAATTACATTTTGAAAAATATAATTGAATTAATCATTAGTCTAATATAGGTTAATATAACTGCATTTTTAACATGATAATTCTATTAGTTAAGTAGTACTAAACTATGTAGTTTTGGAAAATTAACTCTTGCGAATTGTAAGCACTGATACTCTAGGAACTTTTATTTCAGACAAATTTTTTTTTATTATATCAGGAGGCCTCCGCCCCTGTGATTCCTAAGTTGTTCCATTAAATTGGTATTTAAAATTAAACATTATTTAACTGTATACTGCAACTGGAAGGATATTACTTAGCAATATGTATCAGAAAGCAAAAACATGACCGTGAGTAATGCTGACATCATTTTGAGGGCAATACCTGAACAATAAATTTCGCTTTTTCTGCAATTTAATTTTAACTTCTAAAATATCGATCAATTTCAATTTTTAGACCGTCAAATGGGACAAAAAAAATATTTCAAATGTAATTTCTTTGAAAACTATCTCAATTTACTTTTTTATAGTTTTTAAAATAATTTTCAAGCAAGAAAGTAACATCATGTGTCATCTTCGAGTATTTAATTTAATTCACGAAAGCTCTCATGGTACTGAAAGTCATTCTGCATGGAATTATCACGTGAACTAGTAAAAGCATAGCCTCCGAATTTTTCCGGATTTTAATAAAATGTGGTTCGGAATTAATTGCCTTATTATTTCCCTTCAGTCAGCACACCATGAATTGGAAATATCGGCACGACGACTGCAAATTCCTTGGAGGAAACCTCTGGCCTTTACAGTGTGATTTACAAAAAGATACGGTGAACCAGTGGAAACATCACATATAATAATTTAAGTCGACTAGGATGGACTGATATTCTCGAATATTCGACAGAATGACAACGTATAACATTCACTTGTTATAGTGAATTGTATAAACATCGATTTAGTATAAATGGAAATTTCCATTTATACTAAATCGATGTTTGTCCTCTCTCTTAAGAGAGAGGACAAACAGCAGGTTGTAAGTTTGATTTTTATGATTATTACTCTCATTGATATTTTTATTTTGTTGATTTGTTTTTGTTCTTTTTTGTGCTAAGAGAGATTATAATAATAAATAATGCGGATGTGCAGCCAAATAAAATGTAAAAAGAAGACATACGGCAGTTTTAAAAGTTTTTGTTCTTCTTCTTATTATTCTTATTGATATTTTTATTTTGTTTATTTTATGTTGTTCGGATATTTTGATAAGAGTTTTTATTTTATTGTTAGTTATTATTTAGATTCTATTGTTGTTATTTAAATGTTATTAAGATCGGGACTTTGTAAAGAAAATAGAATATCTTCTTATGAAATTAAAATGATTGCATTTGACACTGATTCGGGAATGGGGATTCAGCAGTAGCTGAAGTATTTCGACCACATTTGTATAAGAGAAAATAAGAATGAGGAGTGGAAATTTAACCATATGTCTCCATATCTTAAGGGGGAAGCTCTTAAAGTGTATGTTAATGATTGTTTAAATTGTGATGATTATGAACAAGTTGTAAATATTTTAATAGAGAGGTTTATTGACTTAAAGTGCCCAAAATTTTCTGATTTTACTACACTCAAACTGGATAAATTGGGTGACTTAGAAAATTATTTTAGAAAAATGGTGGAGATAGGTAGGCAGTTAAACTTAAGTGAACTAGGGACTCGTTCTAGGGACTAGGATCGTTAAACTTAAGGGATTGACTGATGGGTTACGACCAGAATATCAAAATTCCATCAATGTAAGTCATCCTGAAAATACCACTGACTGGTATAGAATTGTGAAGCTATTTGTTGAAGTTTCTCCACCACCAAATACCCGACAACCAATCAATCAACCATATCGTCAGCCAAATTTTTCTGCTCCCCGTTTCCCAATGCAATCTTTTCTGCAAAATTATCAGCCTTTCCGACCACTTAGGCAAGAATATGCTCCTCGGAATTGGCTACCGGCATGCACGACAATTTAATCAGAGATCTCCTAATTATAGGAATCCTGTACAAATCAATCATTTTCAGAACCTTTATCCAAGCAGACCGTGCAGAATTTGCACCAGTAAGGGGGTCAGAAATGCTTACCATTGGGAAAGAGGGTGTGTTTTTAGAAGTAATACTACTCCCTCTGATAATCCTAATGCTTCTTCTTTTGCTTGTAATCCCGGTAATGAGTGACAATTAATAGTGTATGGGTACACCCCTAGTTATAATTTACCCTGTATTGTAAATAGTGGCTCCGCAATTGCCATTTTACCATTAAAGTTTGTAGTAAAACTTAATGCTAAAATTGAGAAAATACCTACTACTATTATTGGTCAAGCAAAAGGGTTTATGGAAATTAATCAGAAGTGTAGAGTGCTCATAAGGGTTGGGGAAATTAGTAAATGGGTGGATTTTCTAGTTTGTAATATAGATCTAAATTATGCCATATTGGTGTTAAAAGAGTGTTCAAAATTTGATTTAACAATTAATTGTAAACATTGTATTGTCAAACAGGGAAAAGAATTGTAAATAGAGGTGTAGCCATACAAAATGAGAAAGCTCTCCATTTTCATATTATTGATGTTAATAAAGTACAACAAGTGAATAATGAAGGTATAAAAATTGAAAATGAGAGTAGTAATTTTGAAAATAAGTATGACCATTATAATAAGTTTAATTTTTATCAAGTGAATAACAATTTTGAAAACAATGAAGAGCATAATGATTTGGATCTTTATCATGATGAACAGTTAAATTTTGAGAACTGTAGTAATAATATAATTATGCAGTCAAATGAGGAAAATAATGACTACGAAGTGCAACCAGATTATAGAAGACTCATGGCTCCTCAAAATTCTCGCGAAGTTAATAATTCTAATTGTAAACTAATGGGGGAGATAAATTTGATTCAAAATGGGGATTTAAGGGAATTAGTTCAAGATTACATGGATATTTTTGCTAAACATAAATATGATGTGGGTAGAATTAATATTGAACCGCAACGCGTTTATCTTAAATATGACTTACCAATATATTTGAGGCCTTATAGAACTTCACCAGGTGAGGAAAAAGAAATTCAAAATCAAATTCAAGGATTGTTAGAAGCAGGATTAATTAAAGAGAGCAATAGTCCTTATTCGGCCCTCGTAACTTTGGCTATGAAAAGAGAGGAAAGCAAAACGACTAGGTTATGTATTGATCACCGAAAATTAAATGCAATAGTGAAACATGATGCCGAGCCATTACCTCGTATTGATGGGATCGTGGATAAATTGAGTGGTGCTCAGTATTTTTCAACTTTGGACTTAGCCTCTGGCTACTGGCACATACCCATACATCCCGCAGATACTGAAAAATTAGCTTTTGCTACTAGCTCTGGGTTATTCGAATGGCTAGTCCTCCCATTAGGTATAAAAACAGGACCCCCCCATTTTCAATAGAACTATTAGAAGAATCCTAAATAAATACAAAATAGATTTTGCTTGCCACTATTTCGATGATATTATAATTTTCTCCTCCTCTGTAAAAGAACATCTTGACCATTTAAATCAAATATTCAAAATTTGTCAATTAGAAAACATTGAACTCAAATTATCCAAATGTAAATTGACTCAGAGTAAGATTAACTTTTTAGGATATGAAATTTATGATGGAATTCTAACTCCTGCAAATGCAAATATTGAAACGATAAAGAAATTAAAACCCCCCAAAAATATTAAACAATTGCAAAGTTTCTTAGGATCAATAAATGTTTCTCATAAATTTATAGATAAATATGCTCAGATTTGACAACCTCTTAATAAATTACTTAGAAAAAATACAATATGGAATTGGACTCTAGAATGTCAGGATTCTTTTAATAAATTGAAAAATGCTTTAATCCAAAAACCTATTCTTAAATTTTATTATGCTAAAATACCGCTTCATATGTTTGTTGACGCCTCACAGATGGCAGTAGGTGCAGTACTTAAACAACGAGATAAAGAAGGGGTTCTGCATCCAATTGCTTACCATTCAAGGAATTTGAAGAGTTATGAGCTGAATTATTTCATTACAAAGTTAGCAATTATTGACACTTTAGATAAATTTTATCATTATTTCCATTGAGTCAGATTTACCATCCATACTGACTATGCATCTATAGTTTGGTTAAAAAATGTTAAGAATCCTAGAGGAAGATTATTCAGATAGTCCTTAAAATTAAGTATGTTTGAGTATGAAATCTAGTATGAAAGAGGGTCTAGAAATGTCGAAGCCGACATGTTGTCCAGAAACCCTGTAACTTTTTTCAACCAGCATATTAATTTATTGTTAGATAGAGATGAAATAATAGAGATGCAGAATAAGGAAAATGTAAATGATAGGAAATATCGATCAGAGAATGGAATAATTATACTTAAAAACATGGATTTTGAAAAGTGGAAGTACCAATGGCTTTAAGAAAAAAAATTATTACATATTGCAAATGAGAATTATGGACATTTGGGTATACAAAAAATGTTAAATTTAATTTCTCCAAACTATTATTGGCCTAATATGACAATAGATATAACCCAGTATGTAAAACATTGTGACACTTGTCAAAAAAATAAAAAACCCCAAACAAAAAGATTTGGCTTATTACAAGCTCTGCCAGCTACAGATCAACCTTTTGAGTGTCTCTCTATTGATACTGTGGAGGGATTTAATTATTATAACTCAATAAAGAAATTTTTACACATAATAATAGACCATGCCACGAGATATGTCTGGGCTTTTCCATCTAAAAATTTTACATCAGCCACGTATATTAATTGCTTAAAACAAATTTTCAATAGGCAGGTTCCCCCAAACAATACTCAGTGATCGGCACAAGGCATTCCGGTCACCACAATTCAAAAAATTTCTCAAGACACATAACATTAAACAAAGATTTACCTCTTCACATCAACCACAAACGAATGGGAAGGTTGAAAGGGTTAACCAGACAATAGTCACTAGATTAAAATGTAAAGTAAATTCAGTCTCATCTAAAATTCTATGGACTCGGTTATTAGATCAAGTCATTCAAGAACACAACAATACTCCCCACTCCATAACTAAATTTCCACCAGCATATCTATTATATGACAAATTACCTTATAACTCTTCTTTAAATCAAAATTATTATCCACCTGTTCAAACAGCACTAAAAATTGCAAAAACGCGTACTAAAGAATTTCATTAAAAAAATAAAAGGTTATATGATAGGAAATTTGTTGAGTGTCCTTTAAAAGTAAATGATTATGTTAATTTATGAAGAATTTAAATATCCCAATACTAGGAAGTTGGAACCCACTTTTTCAGGTCCATACAAAATCATAAACAAACTTTCAGAAGTTACTTATGAAAAAGACAGATTTAATTATGAAACTAAAGCCAATTCAGTAATTGTACATGTTTCTAAATTAAGACCATATTATTTTCCAGATGACTTCAAATTATTCCATGAAAATGCACAAAAACCAACATAAACAACTTCACATACAGGTTCACAACATCAAACATTAGTAAAAACAATATATTAAATTATTTCCAAAAGTTTTTATTTACTATAACTAAAATTAAAAACCTTTCTAAAAATAAATGTAAATTCTTTTTACCAGGTATATTCTTGGGTCGACACAGGGATACTACTTGTGTAATTCAACTTAACTTTAAAATGTAGACAATAACTTCTCAACATTACTAGGTGTCTTGTAGCCTGATCAACTAGTTTTGGTACTTATTTATTGAGTCTATTAAATTTAAATTAAATATTCTATATAATTACAGTTTTTAGTAAATATTATTTATATTATTTAATGTATTCGCATTAGCTATATTTATTTTGTTTAATACAGTGAAAGTCTTGAATTATTCTTGAATGCTGATATTCTATATTATTCTAAAAGGTGATATTGTGATATTATAGTAAAGTGTTTTGAAGAGATTAATTGAAAAATAAGGATTGCAATAGTGTAAATATAATAGCTTTATATTCCATTTCTCTGTTATCTATCTAACAACTATTATTATTATTATTATTATTATTATTTGCTTATTTACTTAAAAAAGTGTAAAAAGAAGCATATGATTCTACACTTGAAATTTTTGGTAATTAGCTATACCCGATTATGTCATAAATTTAGTAGTTAAAAGAGGAGTATCAGAAAGGGATATTATTGTTCACAATTATTGGTTGAGTGATTCCTATCTAAATATTTGGGCATCTAAATTATTTAGTATTGGAAATGTAACATATTGTTAATTTTTTTTATACACCATTCGGCTAGCAAAAAATTATTTCCTTATTTTTTCCAAGTAAGGAAACAAACAGATTTTGCTATGTAGTTTTTTTCTCCTCAACCAAGAATTTTATATGGAATGTAATATTTATTGTGATATATTGTTAGAATAGCTATTGAATTTTGTTGAAATTATTTATTTATTGAAAGAAATTTATTAATGTTATTATTTATTAAGAGAATAAATTAGAAATATGTTGAGAAATGTTATTATTAAGATAAAGAGATCTCTTTTGTCTTCTCTATTTACAAAAATGTTGACAAACTGAGAATTGATTGATTGAACAGTGAACTCTATTTACAAAAGTGTTGATGAATTTTGATATATCAAAATATGATTTGGAGAATACTACTATTTTGGTACCATTAAGTGTAGTATGAAAATAAATTGTGTATATACAAAAAATTTACTGACTGTGTCAATAAGGGTAGTTACGACAAGTATTCCACTCATGGAATAAAATACCTCTGATCTCCAGTGTGACCACGAAAAGAGTGGCATCATAGATTAGAGTGGGTACCTCTGGCCGATGTATGTGATATTTTTAATATCACATACATCGGAAATATCAAATACGGAATATGTGATGTTTTCACTGGTTCACCGTATTTTTCGTAAATCACACTATAAAGGCCAGAGGTTTCCTCCTAGGAATTTACAGTCGTCGCTCCTATATTTCCAATTCATGATGTACTGACTGAAGGAAAATAATAAGGCAATTGATTCCGAACCACAAATTATTAAAGTCCGGAAAAATTCGGAAACTGTGCTTCTACTAGTTCACGTGATAATTCCATGCAGAATGATTTTCAGTACCAAGAGAGCTTTCGTGAATTAAATTAAATACTCGAAGAAGACACACGATGTTACTAGGCAGCGTCGTTGTAGATTCTATCGGCGGCTACGGGAATTTTATTCCATGGTCGCGAGCCACACGCCGGACCTCAGCTTACATCATGCTCCCAGGAAAATCTGCCCTCAAGGCGGGAAAACCAGTGTATAACCCTTCTCCAACACTCACGAATACAGAGCCGTCAAAACAGTCTTTCGACCAATCAGCACTACGGAACTCAATTTCTGTGCGTTATGATTTGAAGGAGATTAAGCTTCAGACTGAAAAAGCACGGGAATGGTATTCTAGGATTGTTCCGGAAAAAAACCTGATTCTTTCGAACAAATAAGAAAGGAAAAAAAATATGTAGGTCTTACTGGGTGTGGGCAGAATGCCAAGATAAAATTTTACATTGAAACTGAGATTAGCTTTTATATTTTGAGAAAGAATACTTTTTTACCAGAAAACATAGGGTAATAAAAAGAAAAATATATAGGTTGTTTTTTCGAGATAATTAAAATATTTAGCTGGGAAAGTGATATTTTTAAAGAATTAAATTTTAGGATGCGTTATTTTAATGGAATAAAAAGTGTGTAATTTTAACAGAACAGCATCTAGCGCCATTTTTTTAAGAGAATGAATTTAGAATAAAGAATTTTTAACTAAGCGGGGTTTTAACAATCTAAATACTAGAACGAGAAAATAATTTAGAATAATGGAAAAAAATAGAATTATAGATTTGATGAGGCCAACGGCGACAAAAATAAAATTTGTTTCATGAATTTCTTTTAAAATATATCTCTATCGCGTGCAGCCCGATTACGAAAAATTAACCGGTCTGCACTTAAAACAATATAAATAGTTCTGAATTTATTTTCAGCTTATTTTCCATAACGAAATTAAAACTTCATCAATAATTAAATAAAATAAAACACAACTTTAACAGACATCTAATCGAAATACGAGCTTAAACCACTGAAATTATAAGAATAAAAAAGTCAGCTTTTAAGTAGCGAAACTTTTATCGATTTCTTCGGCTATTAACTCCTGAGTTCCCGCTTATAACGGAATTATCGCTTTTAACACATTTGATCGCCACTGATTCTGACAAAGTCACAAAGTGTCTTTTTTGGCAGACATTTTCAAAGCAGTTTTCAGTGTTGATCGAGTTGGTTCACAATTCCAGACCGTACCAATGTTTGTTAATTTTATACATTTTTAATTCGAAAATATCAAATTTTAGTTATTTTTACACGTTGAACGCCAGACTGAAATCACTAAACATGCCTGTGTGTGGGGGGGGGGGAAGGGGGGCATGGGGTTCTTTTTTAAGACTCTTCTCAAATCCAAAGAAGCTATTTTTAGACACATTTTTTTTAATTAATTTTTGTTCGGAAACACGCATGAAATTGGCAGGTGTTCTTATTCAGAAACTATGTAGTCGAAACCCGTTTTCCATTTTTTGTTAAATACAAAAAATCTTTCAGAAAAGACTGAAAAAGTTGGCGTTTTAAACCGTATTCCCGACACGACAGCCAGAGAGGCACGAAAAACGTGTCGTCACGTGAGCAGAATAGCTTATAACTCTACAAGTAATCTATATATATATATATATATATATATAAAATGGAAAACTCATTTAAATTCCAAATCGCTTCAATAGTTAGGCTTACCAGTTTTATGTCTTTGCGTTTAAGAATGAGTCTGAAATTGTGTCAGAAAGTTTCGTGTTGTCGAGCAGGTCATTTGAGAACCACCTTAAAAACCGTAAATAAATTACCAAAAAAAAAAAATATTGGACACTTCACACCACAATCTAGTCACATATATGACTGCATAAGTTGGTTAAATTACTATGCAATGTATATAGGTTTTTAATCCTATAAACCTTGTGCAACAGAACTATTTTGACCGATTTCAACATTAAATAGCACTTAAAATAATTCTTCGATTTAAAAACTGGTTGCTTCACCGTGTTTATCATATATTTATCAAGAAAACTTCTAGTTTTCATGCTTTTATATGCAATAATTTTTGTAGAATAAACGGAAAAAGTGAAACGATCACAATAAATTCAATTACGGCAGTAGTAGTGCTAGTTTTTTTTTTTTTTTTTTTTTTTTTTTTTTTTTTTTTGTAGAATAGGGAATTTCATATAGAATTACAAGATCTTCATTAATTTTACGCGTGCAAAGTTATAGGTTCTTGGAAAATTTTACATGCATGTAAATTTACAGAATCTCCAATATATTTGAAGTTTTTCTGTACTACAGAATATTTTTTCTGTTTTAAAAATCTCAGTTTTCAATTTCCTGTACATTTTTATAAGACATGATCTTTCAGCGGGCGCGCTTTAATTTTTTTTGTACGTGTCTGCGCGTGTGATATTTTTTACGCAAAGTAGTTGCGCTACTACAAATACCAAATATTTCATAAAAAATAATGAAGGATATGTTATAAGAGCAATTATACATATTAGTATTAAAATTTCAATTTAAATTTCGGCGCCATTTGCGAGAACAAAATGTAAGAAAAATCGCATTTGTCGAAAATTTTACGACAACATGCTTGCTGGAAGGTTAAGTTAACAGCTTAAACTTTAAGGTTATTAAGTTACAGGTTAAGTTTCGTTCTTTGAGAGAGTCCTAAATAAAGGTCTAAATAATTAGTCCTAAATAAAGGTGTGTGTTTTAATTTTCTTGCGTTTATATATTTTTTAATTTTTTGCTAACATTGTTATATAATCAAATTTCAACAATTATTTGTTAGAATTTGTGATGTATATACGTCCTGTACCACAATCAGAAAACGCCCTTTAGCACTTCACCGCTTGAGGTTCGACCAGGGTTTGAAAAATGCGGTCGCCAGGTTGCAACTGGCCTCAGAAAGCAATGCTTATTACCTAAAAAGTCTTGAGTTATTTTACAAATGTAATTAGTTTTGATATTTCTCATATTGAGATTTATTTTATAAGCACGTAAAGATTTTTATTACTCGACTCGCCTTATCTACAAGTATATAAATAAACTTATTATTTACAATCAATATGTTTATGACAATAACTTGCGTGAAGTTACTATCAAGAGGAGAAAATCTGTTACTCATCTTAGTCACAATGTTAAATTAAAATTATTATAAGACGTCTCATTATACATGTTCCAAAGTTACAGAATATTAAGAAATAAACTTAGAAATTATATTTAAACAAAAAATATTTTCAACTTTTATGTTTAATTTGGCAAAAATAAGTTCATCAAATGAAAATTTTAAAATAATAAAATCAGAATTATTTGACTGACTTCGACAGGAAAATAGGCAAAAAATTGTTTTCCTGCTTCACTAGTTCATCAGTGCCTTCCTCATCAGATATAGATTTTGTAGTACTCAACTATCCGGACATTTGAAGTATCTGGCAATCAGTATTTACCGAACATCCTGATTAATTCAGCTTTTACAGTAGTTTTTTTTTCTTTTTCAGATATATCAGATATAATTTTGATAAGTTTCTTTAGAAAACTTAGTGTATATTATCTTTCTAAATTGTGTACTGTTCTAAACTATGCAAATAATAATTCTAAACTATGCTTGTTATTACTTTTTCTCAGTTAATTCATAATAATAAAAAAAAAACTTTTGTGCTTTTTGAGAATCCATAACATGGAATTGGGAAGGGTGATATTTTTACTGGCTACCAGATTTTATCAAATTTGTAAAGCCCTGGTTACGACTGTACATTGAATGGTGATTTGTGCATATCCTAGATGTGCTCCATAATCCTCTAAAGTTTGTACCATATGTTTTTTTAAAAACTCTGTATATGTATTTACTAGCTAATGACATAGCTACACATTTCTTGCATTTTGTATACGCATATTCAAGATGTCCCAAATTAAACTACATATTTCCGAGAGTGCTACTGCAAAAACTATTCAATGGAAAGTCGGGAAATCTGAAGAGGGTCATAAGAAGATAGTGGGAATTCTTCTACAAAAAAAAAAAGTTCTCAAAGTGTACCGTAATCCCATAGAATCTCTTTCGTGTGATAGCGTAGCAAACCATGTGAGTAACATTCCGTTGGATAAACTGCAATACATCATTGACCATGCTATGTTACGATATCAGATGGTAGCAGGCGATAATGCATATTATATCAAATATGTTTTTGTTGTCCTTTGACGGATAAATTATGTCGTTCAAGTTATATATTCTGTATAAAGGTATACACCAGGGTGGTAACCTAGTTGGCAAAATCAGAGGGGACTTTGACATTTTTTGATGGTACTAATACACATTCCATCTTTTATTTCTGCACTTTAATATAAAATAAATATAACCAAAAAACGTGACGTGCTAGCGACTTTTCAAGGTCAAATAAAATTTCAACATCACTTTCCATCAAGTCCATCCTTTCTTTTAGGAGATTATTGTTGAAATGTGTTATATAAAAGAATCTTGAAACTATCAATATGAATCACAAGGAATTTGCCAATCAATTAGGGTATTTTAATTCCGACTAAGTGAAAAATTACCAGGAATCGAACAAAGGATCTCTGGCTTAGCTTGACAACACTCTACCAACTCACAAATTAGGGTATAGAATTTGGATCACACCAGTTAGTATTCTGAAAAAAAAAGTGTGAAAGAAGACCTATTACGTGTTCTCCGAAAAAAAGTGCGGACTCAATCAATTAATTTTCAAAATCTCTCAAGCTTATGCTGCTTCAAATAGTAATATTATAAAATTTTTATTTATTTATTATTTCACTTTAGCAGCAAATTTATTCCAACCTTTTATTAAGATCAGAAATAACAACAAATATTAGATTATTTCCCTTTTGCATGTCTTAAAAAGGATTGCATATATGGCTGTGAGAATACCTACTTTTATTTTTTCATAAAATTCTTGATAGTCCATTGATTACAGCTAGTAAAAATTATAAAGGTAAGCTCTGAAAATTTGGTTATTGAAATGTATAATTAACTGTTCTGATTTGAGCTCATATACCAGTGGCCAAGATTAGGAAAACCTTTTGGAAAAATACTTTTTTTTTCATTCGATGGATAACTCTATAATTTCTTTTAGCCATACCATAAAAGTATGTCTAGAAAGATAATTTAATCAAGGATATCATGCAATACAATTTGTTCAATTATTAATATTTTATCAAAAACTATTATTAAATAATTAATATATTAATATTAACTAATATTTTATAGCTAAATCATCAGAAAAAGGACTGTAAAAAAAATTTTTTTTGGTTGATATGAAGTTTTTTTTTTAATTTAAATGTAGCCAATGTACACGAATGCTTGGAGTGACAGGCATATTTCATTTTGTTTGACAATGGGACCATCAAGCATAGGGTAAGATCTCAACTACTGATGTCATATTGATACTGATAGGGGGACTTTTATCAGTTCATTTTATGATTGCTATCAAGTTGAAGTTTTATGTGCGCTTTCAATTATTGAGCTAGTAAAGGATAACAAAATTAAAAAAACATCGTAAAGAGTTGACTGGTTATTCAGAAGCGGTGTAAAATAATTCTGTTAGCTGTAGTACACGCTAGAGTTAAGAGGAAATTGGAAAATAATTGAAAGAAAATTAACATAAGATGTCTAAGTCGTACTAAACAAGACTGATAAAGACATTAAAATATGCATGAGAAACACTGATGGTACACTGCAAAAAAAAAAAAAAATAATAATAATAATAATAATAATAATTTTACGGTATAATACTGGTAGATAGGGTGCCAGTAAAATCAAGATTTTTTTTTTTGCAGTGTAGAAGAGTAAGGAGCCTGAGTTTAGGTGACAGGAAAAACTATCTCGATGCATACAACAGGAAATTGCGCACCGCAATGTGAAGTTGGAGCAAGTACAGTTCTCAGTAGACTGCAGTATTTTGGTATAACTGCTAAAATTCCACGAAAAAACATTTTTTGCCGAAACGTCAGTTGAGGCTCACTAGAGAGACCCGAAAAATTTTGGTTTCCGTCTGCAGTCTGTCCCACGATAACTGCCGCAAAAATCATCCGATAAGGTTGATTTTTTGGTGGGTATGTTGGTTAGGTACCCGGAATTAACTGTATAGTTTTTGGTTAAATTTGGTTCATTAGTTCAAAAAATATTGAACATTTTCTTTTAAGTCATAATGCTTTTCAATGGGAAGTCAGACGATTTTTTAATTTTAACATTCGCCGAAGAGAAAATCATGCATTGGGATAACTGAAAATTGTAAATTATGGATGCTAAATTTACGAAATGGAGATCTTAATTTAATCCGATTGCTTTCAAAATATGCCAATATATTTATTAGAATTTCGAAATTAATTCTATAAATTATTGGAAAGTTTTAGGCACGTATTTGAAAGTTATGAAACATTTTAATTTCTAATTTTTTACAAAAAAAAAAATTCAATGCATTTCTTTTTTTCTCTCTCTTCCATTAAATGGTTGCCAAGCAACTATATTTCAAAGAACAGCAACAAAAGAAAATTCAAGTTAATCGCATTATTTTGACGCGAAATTTTATTAACAAAATAGCTAATTCAATTTTTTATTATACTTTTCTAATGATATAGATGAGGATTTATTTTAACTTCTAAAGAAAGATGACCAAATCGGTTTTCCAAACGAAAATTGTAAAACCGTTGAATGTTTAAATTAAATATAAGTCTCATAAGAGGAATTTACATTTGTATAAGTACATTTAATACACGAAATTTTATTCAATTTCAGCAACATATGATGATGTTTAGCGATTGTAAAATAAGTATTTTTTTAAGGATAGGATAAAATCTCCTGTAAAAAGAGATAGTTAATCTAATGAAATTACAATAGTAAATGCATTCAGACATATAAATAATGAAATAGCACACTTACTGGAAATTGAGGACATAAAAGTAAAACGACAACGGGGGTTAAGGGGGGGAAGAACCCCCTGAAGGAATGTATTCTTATTCTGAAAAAATACAGTAATAAGTAGTTTATCCTATCATTGCATTAAATTGTGTTTAATCTGATACTTCTAAAATTTCCGGAAGTTTCAATAAAACTTATATTCTTATATATGTCTAAATAACTTTAAAAAATGAATTTTGGGATACCAAATATTATGCAGATTATATTAAAAATGAGATTAATGAACAATGATTTGTAGAGATGACGTTGAGGCCTCTCATCTGCAGACTTACTAGTTATTAATAAAAAAAGGTTGGAAATATTAAAATATGGGCTAAAATGCATGTTAAACAGACAGAGAAATAGCGTAACCGTGTTGTTGACAGTGAAGAATGAGATAGAAATTGCTATGATTGATAGTGATTGCATAAATTATGTAAAATAAAGAAATCAAAAAAGATTTGCATTTTGATTGTCTTACGAAAAACCCAGTTCGTGTTATGATCTTGTTTTGAATGAGAACAAAAGGTGAGGGCATAATGTGTGTAATTTATGCGAATATAAATGCAAATAAAGAAATATATAGATATATAATCATTAAATAACATCACAGAAATATCATACAACAATTGGGGTAAATATATATTAAATATGAAAAATGAACACGTAACCTGTTAGAATAATCCTGTTTGATATCCTGATGAATATGTATACAAAATAAATAAATAGAATTTAAAAGAAAGATAATATAATACATAGATTGGAGGGCAAAATTAAAAGAAAATTAAAAACCTAATTCAAATCTGTTATGAAATGTATCCATAAATTAACACATAAAGAAAAAGTGAGATGAAATAATTTGAAATTCTTGTGGAACCATGGCAGAATTATCAAGCCCAAAATACTATAAATTCCACAAAAAATGCATGATTTCATCTTTTGTACAAATTATTAAGTGAAAATTTTACTATCTTTTACAAGATAATGAAGTATATTTACATCAACAATATTCAGCTCTATTTCATATTGCTGCACTGTTGTATGCAAAAGGGGATTTCATAATAATCGCATCCCACAACAGGAATGGTCCAGACCTTTAATTATTTTAAACTTGCATGACGACAACTAAAGAAATTTGTTTGTCGGACATAACTCTGCAATTAAGCCTAATTAACAGAAGAAATACCCGAATCTTGGTTTCATATTATAAATGTCACAGAACTAAACAAATTTGTTTCACTCCATATGCTGCTATTAATGCTAAAGTTAAAACGCTCAAATAAGAAATAACTGACTTAATGAAATTTTTGTATAGCCAATTTTCTCCATATGTTTCACTTTTCTTCTTTACAACTGCTATTAAAATAAAAAATATCTCTTTCATAATTATTGCATCATAATTGGGATTAAATTATCTTTCCATTGACATACAATTTTATGGCTGTGCTTCAAAATTAAGTGCCGTTATGAACTATCAAACTTTAGAAATAGAGTTTTTCCAAAAGGTTTCATTAATTTTGGCCACTACTCTGGAGTTTAACATCAATTAATTACAATTCAAATAAATCTCCTATGGAAATGTTTAATATAACATAGAACATATGATTCTACTATAGAAAAAATATTCTCTAATGTGTTTATTAATATTGTTACAATGAATATAGTGCCTATATATATATATATATATATATATATATAAAGGACAAGCATTGATATAAGCATTTTCCAACTATGCTGTAAATGTTCATAAGATTCAAAAATAAATGTGAATACTGCAGTAAAAAGTAAGTACGAATTATATCACATATATATAAGATAATAATGTAATAATTTAAACAAAGGTACATTTTCGTATCCTGTTCTATGTATATTTTTAAGTGTTTTGTTGTTTTAAAATATATCAAGAATAATTAACATATTGTTACACAACATGTTTGTGTTTTTAAATACTTTTTAGTAAGCAACACGAAAGTAAAAAAGTTTTATTAACTTTAATAGATACAAAATATATACATAAAATATGTGAATTTCTGGACATAATATATAAATTAATGAAAAATTCTGAATTGACAGACATGGTGCCACAATAATCTTTTGTTGTTTAATTTATTTGAAATTTACAATAAGTTGATTAACAGAAAAAAAATATTTGTAAAAAATATTTTGTATGTACTTTGTAACATATGAGGAATTATTATTTTTCTTTAAACTTAGATATGCCATTAATATTGAAAAACGCAAAGCATTGCATTAACACTTTCATTATATTATTAACCCTTCTTTGCATGAGTTTTTCTTTTACAATTGTGTTTTTTATACATATATTAAATATTAGACACCAGAAATTTTAAGATAGATTTTTAACTTTGCTAAGCAACATAGTTCACGGTAAATTTACTGGATTAATACTTCTGTATAAATATAGTGGTGGCGAAGAAGTTGATTTATTTATTAAAAGTTAAATAAAAAGTGATGGAAATTTACATCACTATGCAATTAAGGGTTAAAAACCATTCGCTGAGATAAGTTCATTCACATTCATCCGCTCAACAACAACAAAAAAAAAAAAAAAAGAAAGAAACAAAGAAAGAAAGAGAGAAAAGAAAAGAAAAAGAAAAGAAAAAACCAGTTTTTACAATGAATTTCTGTTTAAACATAAGCAATTCTAAATCTCAAGAATTCTCATTGCTTACTCTTTATGCCCTAAAATTTGAATCGCACTGTAAAAAATTTGCAGCAAATTGTCCAGTCATTCGACCGTTTTTATAGAAAACAGTTACATAACCGTAAATTAACTCCATTCTGACCACATTACTGCGCATATTATGATCAGAATAGAGTTCAATTACGCTTACGTAACCGTTTTCAATAAAAACGGTCGAATAACTGGACAGTTTACTGCAAATTTTTAACAATGCAAGAAATGTCTTCACCTCAATAATTATCTCCCTTAATGTCTGAACATATATCTGAAAATTTGTATAATATTTATATGAAATTAAGATAAGTTTTTTTCAATAAAACTGATTTAATAAATCAGTAGTTATAGCTCTTTTTTATAAAATATTTACAAGAATAATTAGATTAATTAACAAACAATACTGTTATGGAAATCTCTCATTTCTTATTAAAAAAAAATGTAAATGAATACATTGTGATCCTATCTGTAAATGGACAGGTTTTTATAGAAGAATATTTTTTGTATAACATTTTTTCATAAAAGAAAAGCTACACGTATGCAAATGGTTGAGCAATTAACCACTTTGAACTATAGCAAACTTCGATTGTTTCACTGTGTTGTCTAAATATGATCGAGCAAAGCATTTTGTATGAAAAGTATACTTTTATTTATAGTTAGATTAAATAAATTTTATGTTAAATTTTCTATAATGGCACTTAAAAGAACCACCAGGTTATAAAAGTTGAAGCCAATAATAGAACCAATTTTGTAATGAATTTCTGTCTTATCTGAAGTCTTATAAGCAATTCTAAATATTACGACACTATCATTGATTAAGACAAAACAAAAAGACCATTTTTTAATGAATTTCTGCTAAAAAGATATCTCATAAAAAATTCTAAATAACAAGACATTCACATTGATTAAGCCAAAAGAAAAAATAAAATAAAAGGACCAGTTTTTTACTGAATTTCTGCTAAAAAGATGTCTTATAAACAATTCTAAATATCGAGACATTCGCATTGATTAAGCCAAAAAAAAGGGGGACATTTTTTAATGAATTTCTGCTAAAAAGATCTCTTAAAAACAATTCTAAATATTAAGGCATTCTCACTGATTAAACCAAAAATATAAAAAAAGAAAGAAGAAAAAGAAAAAAGAAAGGAAAAGAAAAGGAAAACCAGTTTCTCAATGAACTTCTGCTGAAAAGATGTCATAAATAATCCTAACTCTCGCTCTTTGAAATAATGATTTTTGGCTTTAAAATCTTCAGGCATACTCAATTGTTTATTTATTTTCATCTTCTGTTTCATAGATAATTTATGGTTAATTCCAGCATTGTTTGTTTCTTATATTAATGTAAAAACACCCCTATCCTGTTCCATACATAACAATTTTCTTATGAAGTTTCCTTTTTGGAAAAGCTAATGCTTAACACACATTCTTATAATCTCTTACAATTTTAACTTCATGAAGAACCATTTTTATTATGATTTACATTCTTCATTTCTCATTTCTTAAAAACAAATAATTTTACATCTCAATATTTCAGACACATATATATCTTTCTTTCTCCTATATCTATATGATAACATTAAATTCAGATATTCTGAACAAAATCGAATAGTAGAAACAATATCATATAAAAGTATTAATATATTTTATGGAAATTACTGAAAGAGAATACACGATCACATGATGAATTGTAAAAAGTATCTTTAAAATAATTAACATAGAATTTGTAGTTTCTAAAAATATAATTAATAAATATGATTAATTATTAAAAAAAAGGTTATCTTAAAGAAATCCAGACTAAAAATAACAATAAACAATCTAACGACATGGTTTGGTTTATAAAATACATGCGAAATATGTAGCGTTCAAACCCAAGTGGATCAAGTCCACGAAACATTATCTAGAGATACTAGAGGAAGAGAATTCAACCCGGGTTTCCCGGGGTACAGTATATACCAAGTGTCCTGAAATGGACTGACTGATTTTAAAATTTAATATCTTGCAAACGGTGACAGATATTTAAAAAAAAAATCTTGTAGTAGAATTATGTAAGATGTCAGGAGTTTTTTTTTTTTTTTTTTTTTTTTTTTTTTAACTGTGGTTTCTGATTTTAGTAGATTTTGTCTGAATTATGAGCCATAGATGGCTTTGCGAGCCGATCTCAATCGAGGCAGAAGCAGAAATCACTCAGCGTTGATGCGAAGGAAAAAGGTTAAATATATGGAGTGGGTCTCATTCACCAATACAATCTTGTTCTTAGGGCCCGATTCTGAACCCACTCAGTATATTTAACTCAGTGTTATATTTAACTCAGTATTAGTGAAAATTTAACTCAGTATATTATACTTCCTTCGCATCACTACTGATTGATTTCAGTTTTGGCCTGGATTGAGCGCCTATTGCTTTTAGCGCCATCTATCGCTACTATATGAAACTAAAATCGGGAATCGCAGTAAAAAAACTCCTGACATCATACATTACTCTCCTGAAAGAATTTTTTTAATATTTGTCACCGTTTGCAAGTTAGTGAATTTTAAAATCAGTCAGTGCAATTTAGGACAGCCGGTAGATGAAAACCATTTCTTTTTTTTTTTTTTTTTTTTAAACTCTAATAGACCTTTTACATTTAATGTACTTTTTTAATTATTCACTAACACCAAAAAGCATTTTTATATAAAAAATATCAATTCAAATAAAATTTTAAAATTTATTAAAAGCAATACTTTTGTATTAACCACATGCCAGGAGTTAATAGTCAAACAAATTGTTATAGATTTAGCTACCTACAGCAGCCTTTTGGATTCTGATAATTTCAGTGGTTTAAGCGCGTAGTTCAACTACATGCGAGTTAAATTTGTGTTTTATAATATTTTATTTATATATTGATGAAGTATTAATTTCGTTAAGGAAGTTTCGTTAAGTTGCTAATGTTTGTTAAGGAATATTAGCCGGAAACAAATACTGAACTATTTATATCGTTTCGTATCGACTTGATCCACTTTGCTTCTGAACGCGTATATCGCTTCATTGGCCTTTAATGCAGATGAAAGAGCTATGTGGAAACTTGGCCCTGCTATAACAGTTGAGAATCTCAATGGAATAATGATGCAGGATTGTGTTCTAAGGAAGCACATGACAAATGGTTTATGATAAATGAATGAATGCTATTTCTTTCTTAGTTGTTGACACTGATAATTTGATTAATCCATCCGATGTATGATGATACTTTGACATAAACACCTGGTACGTCTTCCTTGCCACATCCGAAACCCCACGACACCAGACCTGTTAATTCATAATATCCTTCATTTAGGCAGGTTAGTGGCCCACCTCCATCTCCCTGTGGGGAAAAAAATTATTATTTGAGAACAATATAATAAATTATAACACCTTGTAATAATATATTTCTTTTAACCCATTAACGCCCAGTGGCATATTTTTAGATCACTAGACTTAGGCATACCTACCAACTTTCAACTAAACTTCCGTACAATGCGAGTTAATTTGATCCTGGTTAAAGACGTTTCTAATAAGAAAATATTTCTGAAAAAATAATATATATTTAGTTTTATGTTCTTATTGGGAACCTACTTGAATGCATTTCTTTAAAAAAAATTCTGGTTTGAAATTTGTTTAACCTCGGTTAAATTAACCTATATTGTACGGAAGTTTAGTGCGATGTTGGCAAGTATGCTTAGGGGGCAAGAAAGCGTCTTTCACACCTGTAAATATGAAGATAAATATATATACTCTCGTTCACGAGACAAATCCGTTGATAAAATAATATAAAAAATACCCTTCATTTAAAAGTGGTGGGAAATCTAAAATTTTAATTTTAACGAAGAAAATAATTTGGGCATTAATATGGGTTAAATGCTAAAAGATGTAAAATAACTTTTATTAGGTTGTTTGACAAGTTTCGGATCACTCCGAGCCATTCTCAAAAACAAATGTGAATATTCCATAATTGCACAGTCTTTATGCCATCATTTAATTTTCATGTACTTTTTTAAAAATTACGCACGTAATCTTTCATTTTTACTTCGTTGTTTATTTTCATATCTGTGCACTGTTAAAAAATTGCAGCAAACTGTCCGATCATTCGAACGTTTTTATAGAAAACGGTTACATAACTGTAATGTAATATTATTCGGACCATAATATTATCCATATTATGGTCAGAATAGAGTAAAATTACGGTTACGCAACCGTTTTTTCAAAAAAACGGTCGAATGATTGGACCGTTAACTGCAAATTTTTAACAGTGTATGGGGAGTGGCGAGATTAGACGATCGCTAAGGACGCCAAAATCTAAGGAGCGGAAAATACGCAAAATACTGGATTAAAACTTAATAGTTTCTTTAAAAGATATTATTCGTATGGGTGCGTAAATTTTTTTTCTCTCTGTACGTTCGTGGCTAATTAAATCCACCTTTGGCTTTGGTTTTTGTGAAGCCTAGTCTGTGAAATAAATTGAAGTATTTCATATAATTACTTCTATTTTTTTAGAGTGAATATATGCATTTGAATATGATTATTTTTTAGAAAATTTCATTTATGGCAGTTATTAATGAGATAAATGTATACTGTATTATGATATTTAGGATAGCGCTTGTGTGTACATAAAGTTGTAAACTGCATAGCAATACAATGTGCTCTATTTAAATTGCATGAGATTTTCGGATTGTTTGCGGGCAAAATATATGTAATTTTACTGTGCATTTAGAAAATATTTAGAATATTAACTTTATTAAATACTAAATTTCAAGAAAGGAACAATGTTTACATTGTAGGTTAAAAGTTATTTCAATGAAAAGGCACGTTTTCAATCAAAAACGTTTCGGATTGGAGACAAAGATTTGGCTTCTAATTTCGGAAACATTGGATTGGAAAATGACGTCATTTTGATGAATTTATACAGAAATATTTCAGTTTTATGAATTAAAATAAATTTTTATTTGATTTTCTGCTTTCTTTTCGCTAGATGTCACAAGCACGATTTTTACTTTTTTCCCTCTTATAAATAATATTTATTTGTTTTCCTTCTAATTTTTAAGGCTACACAAACAACAATAACGTATGTCTCTTAATAGCAATCAAAATAACACATTCGAAGGAAACACAGACGATAAACGACTAGTGAAAATGTAAACCTGCGTCGGCGTCGGTATTTAAGAAGAATAAGCAAAATAAGTGATAACTGATACTTAATATATATATATATATATATATATGAAACAGATGGAAGAAACATTTTTATAACACTACAAAAGAAAAAAACAATCTGCCACACACACACACACAAAATATATATATACAGAGTGATTTTTTTAAAGTTGTGAAAGTAAAACCCTCTAACAAAAGAACCATTGATCCAAATGACCTGAAAATTCACCAGTATGCTCCCAAAGCAATGGGAATTTTTTAGGCGTAGTTAAAAAGAACTAAAAATCGCACCGACAGATGGCGCTGTAAGTTAACATCAACTGGTTTCCTTCCTCTACCGGGTTTTAGGCTCAGTGAAGCAGTCTGTTCACATTTCAAACCCATCTTCCGTAAATATTCTATCGTCATTGGACCTTTTCTTAAATTCTTAAGTGTCCAATATATCCTAAAAGCAGTTGCTGCGCTGTCATTATTCTGATAATACAGTTTCACTAACAACGCAATGGCACAGTCATTTCGAGGATATCCGTGGAATAATGAACACGAGGTGTACGTGCTTCACGCTTTTATCGTCACTGTATGTGTGTCGTGCACAATCTCGTCTCCCGACTTTACTGCATACACAGCGCCATCTGTCGGCGGGATTTTAAGTTTTTTTTTCTAACCACGTCTAAAAAATTTCCCATTGCTTTGGGAGCACACTAGTAAAATTTCAGGTCATTTGGATCAGTGGCTCTTTTGTTATAGGGTTTTACTTTCACAACTTTAAAAAAAATCACCCTGTATATATAATAACTTTTCTAAAACGACAAAAGTATCAAATTATAAAATTACGTCTTATTATCTTTTATGCCGAATAGCGTCTTCTTTTGTTCAATATATTTGTAAAGTGAGGTTTCGAAAGCCTACTACTATTTATAATTCCTTTTCTAAATCAAATACAAAAATTCTCGATTCTTAAAAAAAAGAAAAAGAAAAAGAAAAAAAGAAAATCTAAGTAACTCGGCTTCTTGTATGCAAAAGGACGACCGTAGTAATTCAAATTAACCTAAGTAACTCAATTTTTTTTTCTTTGAAAAATTACCTAAAATAAATTTTTGAAATTTCAATTTTCCAAATTCAAATTACAGATAAAATTTCAAGCTGGAATTAACCCATTTCAACCTCTTTGCTGAAAGTCGTTTGCCACCACAAATTTTGAAAGGTAATCTTAGCTTTGTTTAATCACAAAGTTACTGTCATTAAATAAGGCAAATTTTCTAATTCTAAAATAGTGGTAGGTTAAGCATGCGCATTTATTTTGACCTTTGCTTCAACGCAACACCAGCGGGTAATGGATTAATGCAATTTGATCAACTGTTTTTGCAAGGCATGTACTCGTGTATATCTAATGATAATACATAAAAGAAAATTTAAAAAAATATATATTTTTACAAAATAATAATAATAATAACAACGATAATAATAATTATAATTATTATAATAATTATTATTATTGTTGTTATTTACTCTCAGGTGACATCCAACACAAATACATTCAAAACCTCATTATTATTTAAGACCTGCTGACCCATATGGGGAGGATTCCGATAGGTTTTGATAGAGTCCGTGTTATTATTCACTTTGGAAATCTATCCTTGGCTCGCCCTGTATATTTGATAAAATATTTTATAGATATTTATAAAACATAAGCTTAACAGAGAAATATTTTAGAAATATTACTTTACACCGTACTAAGTACCTTTCTAAAGTATTTTCAAAAGAAAATCAAAACAAATGCTCCAGACAGAGATTTAAAATTGAGTTAGCTGTTCATCCTTACCTGACAGGCATCGTTTTCTGGTTCACCGCCTGCACAGAAGCTGCCCGCGGGCAGTATGAACCGTTTCTCCGTCACCTTGTTGATCTGCTCCGTACACAAATTCTCTTCTACTATCGGCAGTTCAGCCTCTCGAATTTTCAGAGCAATTGGGCCAGCTAGGATAGAAAGAGAAAAGGTTTACTTTTACTCTTATTAATTTTACTGAATATGAAGGTTTGAAACATTGAATTTATATGAACCTAAGCGCTATGTTTCATTTGCTGTCATTGTGTCTGCGTCAACGCGCATATATAGACCGAATACCTTTTCTAAATACTGTATATATATATAAAATTAAAATTGGAAGTCAAAGAAATTAACAGTAAAAAATTTCTATATTTAAATTATTTGATAAATATTATTTATGTTAATTTTAATTATTTCTGTGGGCTTAAAGTGAATATGAAAAAATTCGGTGTCAAAATTCCAGATGGAGCTTACTGAATTGTTTAAATACGATACTGTGCCATAAATACTGTCATCACACTTAGTAAAATATGCTTGACAAAATCGACACAAGAAAAACACACAAACACACATATACACACCACATATATATATAGTTCAAATGAAATCACATGTGTGAGAATCAAGGGAAAAGATATTTAAAAATTAAACATAATAAAATGAAAATGAAAATATGTAAAACGACGAATATAGTATGCATTCGTCAGAGGAGTTTCATGTGAATAATTCATAATAAGATATGATATTTCGTCGAATATTGTCCGCATTAAGCCTAAAAATGACAATATTAAGCTCCTTATAACATATCTAAAAAAATGATCCTACTGTAACAGATAAAATCTAAATAACACGCAACTCACCAGTAAAATAAAATATGGAAAGGATTATTTAAGATTTTAAAATGTTATCAATGTGGTAGTCCATAGCTCATCACTAGGAAATGTAGAATCATCAGCAAAACAGAAAATAGTAATAGTAGAAAAAGGAAGTGGCTGGTACTGCCAGCTAGCGTTAAATAAAAAAGTTACTACTGGAGATGCCACCTGTCTTTAAAAAGATGAGCATTTAGCTTAAGATAAATTACAGACAATGTGGTAATTAAAGTAAATCAAGACATAAATAGATATGAAAATTAAAGAGGAATACTATGATAGTAAACAAGAATTAAAATAAGAAAGTATGTAGTTAATAGTATTTAAAAATATGGAAAGATAAATATAGGTAATAACATAAAGATTGAATAGATAAAGAATATAATGTTAATTAAATATATATATATAAATAGTAAAAAATAATAAAGGGATGAATATGTAAATGATAAATTAATATAAAAAAAGCAGTAATAATTTAAGAAGGTGAAAATATATAGCTATGTATGAGGAGTCATTATGTAAATGATAATATGATTGTGTGTGAATGATAGAATAATAAATGATTATATTAAATGCATGAAACCCTATATATATATATATATATATATATATATATATATATATATATATATACCCAACAGCGCTACGGAAAATATCGAGTCAGTCGGGTGAACTTTGCAAATAAAGCCTACACTGTAAAAGAAGACAGGTGTATCTTAATCATGGAAAATGTAATATAAGCACGAACGAAAATGTATAATAACTTCCTACAAGTTACTTACGATTCCTAAAAGCTTTCTTTTTCTTTAGAAACCTCAGAAAACAATATATTTTCGAGATTTAGAGAAGTATTTATAAAACCAAAGTTTCTTTTGCTGCCACTGATTTTTGGAAATGTTTCAGAGTAGTTTTTTTTAAGTACGAGTATTATTCAACTTTCTCAACTCAGAATATATGTTTTTAGTATGCCATGAATTTTCAAGTAAACATTTTCGTATTCAAAAAATATGTTTTACTGACAAATATGATACATTAACTACATTAACATTAAAATGAATATTATTTTGTTACTCTTGCAAGTATAAATTCAGTTACACAGCTGAAAATGTTTAATTGGAAATAATAGCATCCTAAAGACCAATAATATTCTGGTTTCAGAAAATACACTGTTTCAGATTAATACACTGTAAAAACTAGTCGGAAGCGTTTCCGAAAATCGTTGGTAGCAAAAGAAACTTTACTTTTATAAATGATTCTTTAAATCTCGAAAATAGATTGGTTCTGAGGTCTCTAATGATAAAGAACGTGGCTAACTCGTAAGAGGTCATTGTATATTTTCGTTCATGTTTATATTATATTTTCGCTGGTTTAGAAACATTTGTCTTTTTTTAATATAGAAAGAAATTACACACACACACACACATATATATATATATATATATATATATACTCTACTGAAGTAAAATTAATAAGCGAACCATTTATTTCTTATAAATACAGTTTTTAGACAATTGAAATAAAAATAAATTTAATGTATGGAATGACAGAAAAACAATGAAAAAGCACATATGAAAGGAGAGAAAACGTGAATTACATGTTGCAGAAAGATTTACATACTGTGCTATAAAACGCTGTTTTAAAGAAAACGATAAAACTCTTAAAAAAGCTGTAACATTTAACAAATAAATAAGTTTAAAAATATGAAAGGGAATCTAAGAAATAAATAAATTATTGAAAACAAATATAAGAATGCTTAACAAGCATTTAAGGCCAATTTTTAGGCAGTCGGAGTGAAAATAAAGGTTAATGGATGGATTTATAGATAAATAGAGAAAAAGAAAGATATACTGAACTTTATTTGGTGGAGAGATTTGCATTCGGATTACAAAATCGCCGTTTTAAGAAAATGAAAATCTAATTTCCCGTCCATTAATCCGAATTATTAAAGTTTAAAGTTTAAAATAAAGGAGAAAAAGAAAATGAACTGTGATATTTAACACATTGACGGACAGTAGGAACAAGTGAAGTTCGAAAATTGACACTATATGTTTCTGTAATTTTTAGAATATTAGAAGTATAGATTTACTCTTTCTGCTTAAATAAACTTAATTTTGATTAATTCAGCACCTTTAATTAGGTTGCACTACTCCCTTCACAACCACGTCATGGTGGCTAGTGGTCAGGGAAAAATACAGTCAAAAAAAGTGAAACACCAGTATATTCTTATAGAAAAATTTATGTTGATTATTCGATCAAATAATCAATATGAATTTTTCTATAAGAATATACTGGTAATTATCATTTTTTTTACTGTATTTTTCCCTGACCACTAGCCACCCTGCACGTGCATACTGAAGCTGCAACTCGTATAACAGGTGGAAAACGAACTTCAACCTAAAAAATTGTTTCCAAAACATGACACTGGGCTTCTACTTGTACGCCGGTAAATGCACATTTGTGCTGCAATAGCCGTAGTGTCTAAAAACGACCGTTTCGTTTTGGGCGGCTATAGCCGTCATGCCACATTGTGAACTACGCTTTGGCGGCTATAGCCGCAAGTGTCCGTCAACGTGTTAATAAATAAGTAAGCTTAAAACTTAGGTTCAAGATGTAGGGAAAATAGTTTTTTCTTATAAGAATGTTTAATAAGCACCTGGACTTCGCAAAACTTAGAATATATACAGTCCTAAAAACTAAATAATTAAATACTTTCCTAAATAATTCTGCCGCCACGTCGTATAATGATACTCGTGCCAAGAGATTGGAAATAACATCTATCATTAAATGGTAGGCTTGAATTAAGCTCCAGGGGGCGTCTACGTATTAAAATGTGAAATAAATTTTAAATTTTTAACACCAACACTCAATTTTGTCAAAATAGTTTTAGTATGTATAACTATGCCCAGATACCAATGTTCAAATTATTTAGATTGAACGTTTTGGAATTAGAACTATTCAAAATGTTTACTCTCAAAAACAGAGGTTTTTAATAGGTGTGCCACAAATATTTTCAGTCGAGTTTTTTAAAGATTTAACGAATTATTAATTTTAATGGAACATTTTGAATTGTGTTGTTTCTTTTGTGTTGATTTTACAGTATAATACTAGCGAGGCAGCGTATTACTGCGTATTTTACTGTTTATTACTGTTAATTTTACGGTATAACACTGTCAGCTGGGGTGCTAGTATTACACTGTAAAATCAACACTTTTTTTTCAGTGTAATTTTTGTGTAATGAAGCTGTATTTCTTGCAACTTTATTTCGTGTTTAAATACTTTTAATCCTTTGTGACTCAACAACTCCGATTTGAAAAAAAAATATTTACTCAGATGTTAGAATACATCGTTTTAAGCATGTGAAAAATAATAAAAAATATTTTAGAACATAATATATATATATATTGCATAAAAGATACTTTTTTCACGTCTGCAATAAACAGAAAATTACATACTTCTCATAAATATTGTCAATTTTATAATACAAAATCGTAAAGTATACGAACTTACCCTTGCAAAAAAAATATTTTTGGACGTCTACACACTCTAAAAACGATTATAGCTTTATTCGTTTATGAGTGTCACGCAGTCTTTAGTTTGTACCATGTGCATACATTTAAATATAACTAGCATTTATTTTTATGCCGTGTACAAAATATATTGCATAAAAATTCTTCTGCACTTGCAATAAAAGCAGTTTTTAATTTTAGGAGGAACATTTTATTCTATGCGTACAAATAAGTTTAAAAGCGTTTTAAGTTCGCATGTCAAAATCGCGCATATAAATGATTCAAAGCGTTTGTTGTAGAATTCATTTGCAGAAAAAAGTAAAATGTTACAAGTAAATGTTCAAAACAAATTCAGCTCGTGCAACATTGTCAAATTATCTTTTTTCCCCCTCCATTTATATACACGCTATTAACATGCGTGTTTAAAACGCTTTAAAACTTATTTGTTCACCTGATAGGTAATATTATGAAAACTCGATGAAAGTACCGGATTTCAAATAAGAGCTAATCCCTAAAATCGGATCTTTATAAAATTAATATCAAATCTAAAGATAATTGTAGAAACATCGTGGCAAACTTGTAAGTAGGCTAATTCAAGAGTGCAGAACATTTTTATTGTGTCAAATTTGGAGGTTACTATTGAAAAAGTTAAGGTTTACGTTTATTTTAACATAGGAATTAACCCTTAATAACTTTTTAACACATAAAAATAAAAGTAGAAATTATTTCCCATCGACTGGTACCTATATAAATTATACCTGTATCTACTATTCTTTATGCCGAAATTATTAGGGGACGTTTATTTTTTCCCCCAGGACCTTACATAACACCTGATTTTAATTGTTCAATAGACGCAACCGCTTATAATTCTCATACATTCATTAATGATGCTGGTAAATGGATATTCACGCGTAGATTTATATTTTACTTATTAGCATGTGTTCTCTAATAAAATGAACAGGATGAACTTGCTACTTTCTCTTTCTTCTTGAAAAATTTAAAACTGTGATCTCATTATAATATCAGAACAACGAATGAAAGGAAGTGTAATATTATACTTCGAAAAATATTGAAATATTATTCTCTAAATATACTCAAGTCATAGTTTTATATTTTCAAGAAGAGAATAATAAATTCATCTAGCTCATCTTACCAGCTAACAAATAATAATAAATAATATCAATGACTAACATCGGAATGAGTTCTAAGCACTCTTATGTAACAAATTTCCGTTTAAGAATTATGTAAAAAACAGCAGAATTCTGTTATTGAAGTAATATGTATTCACCTTTTCATGTAAAAACCTGATTTGAATCACAGTTTTCTGAGCATCGATACGGTTATACAAGGTCAGGTCAAAAGAATAGTTTGGCTCTTTTCTTGGGAATAGTAAATTAACACCTTTTTGCAATAGGATAATGAAAGTATTAACATTTAAAAAAAAATAAGAATTATATCAAATAAATCTTACTGACCTAATTTATTTACTGGACAGAGTTGCTAAGATTAATAAATGCTTTTTTAATGTACTTCCATACTTACACATACGCATCCTCACTTACGTTCTTCACATGCATGCATCCTGCATTTACATACATGTTATAACATACATGCATGTTACAACATGCATCTCATAATCCATATAACAGGTTTAGAAACATACAATCAACATCTTACACTAAAAACAACAGCATTTATTTTTTTATTTAATCAAAATAATAGCAATCACTTTGTCGCTAAAGAGAAATCATGCAATACAGGAATCTCCCATAATCCTGATTCAGTTAAAATATGTATTACAAATATATATTAAATTGCGGAATCTTCCAGAATCGAAGCGTATTGTGATTTTTGTTAACAATGGTTTTTCAGTAACTGAAAATAACAGTTACTCTGTCACTAACAATGTCGCATTCCAAAATTTATAAAAACTATAAAATTGTCCAATTTTTTGCTCTTCATCTGAGGGATAATTTATACTTATTTTAAGAATTAGCTTGCTTTACTGAAAATGCAATTTAAATTTCACTAAAACTAAACCATGGATGCGTTTTGTGGCTATCATCACATTTTCAAATTTCAACAATGTCATTGATTAACTTTATTTAATAGTTATTTATCGTAAAATGCTTGTAAATTACGTTGAAAAAAGATTATTTTTATTGGAGAATTGATTTTTTTTATGTAGTAGAACTCCATTTCTCCAAGATTTCATAATTTAGTCATTAAATTAAAAAAAGCAACAATATTTGGGAATTTCTCGTTGGCCCCTTAGCAACCAGATTTGATAGTCCCCTTTTCAGTGTTAATCGCATGGTCATGGAATGAATTCGTATTTTTCAAATGTCTCATCAAGAAATTAAAACTTTTAACTTTCTTTTTCTATATACTCTTTAAAAAGAATTACTGTTTCTTTTGACTGAATATTTCTAAATATATGATATTTTATGTGTTAAAATCTTAGCAAAGCTGACAAGCTGTAAGTAAGATTTTAACATTTCGAGTAACACTAACTATACATTTAAAAATATATTTTGTCAGGCAAACCAGTTAAGAGACATCTTTTATAAAAGTTATACAAGAAAAAAATATTAATTTTCATATCAGAAATTTAAAAATTACGAGTGCATTCCATGAACATGAGATTAGCATTGTAGTATAGTCCTGCATCGCGTCGGGTTTAGGGTTATCCGATTAATTAAAGGTAAAATTGTACACTATTTTTCAATTATTTTGTTAAAAAAGTATTAACTTTCTTTACTTTAGGGCTTCGGGGTGGCTAAAAATATTTTGTCGCCTGCGGATTGGGGTTTTGGGTTTACATAAGATGTAATATTCGGGTTCGGGTCATATATAATTTGACCAGTGCCAGGCCTTACATTATTTACATATGAAATGTTTACTTACTTTCACTCACATAACCGTAACCAACAACAGTACATCTCTTTCCTGGCTCACTTTCTGCCCCTCTAGCTGGGAGACAAACCAAGCAAACACTTTCTTGAAGTTGGACAGGGTTCTCCAGACGCAACAGGGCGATGTCGTTGTCGAGTGTCTGTCCGTTGTGGTTGTGATGAATATAGGATGTCGAAACTTTCTGCGTTTGAGCTCCAGGACTTCCTGTTTGGCTGGCTAAGTCAAAGTCTCCAACACGGACATAAATAGCGTCTCCATTACGCACGAGACTGTAAGAAAAGATTTTAGAATATATTATGTACGCAATATTATTATTTTAACTGAACTATTCAATGACAAATTTGTTAATTTGAAAATCATAAAATCTATAAAAAAATCTATAAATTAAAAATAAATGCTTCGAGCATTTACACAAGGAGTCGTCAACCATGCGACCACGGACTCAGTTGCGTCCACCAATCATTTTTCTGATGCCTATGAAATTTCTGTAATTCTATACGTATAATTACATATTTTGCACTGATAGATAGTAGATTTTGTTTTTATTCAAAAGAAAGAATATGTTATTTAAATGTTTATTTTCATGCGGTGATCTCCCCATACAACTACAATTGTCCTCCGGGTATCCTATAGTCCTCCTACAGATCCTGTAGTTGTCATATCCTATGAAAATTTTCCACTAGATATCCGGAGGATGCAGAAAATGGATTATCCAATTACATTCTCCTTAGAAAAGCCTGTGGATTTTCTTTTAAAAGGCACACGCGCATAACACTTTTTTCTTAAATTTTTTCTGCCTTTCTTCATCCCATAATTGTCCAAGAAACGACATAAAAAGTCATTCGCAGAACGTCTAGAGGTGGGATATTTTCATAATCAGAGACTACCCTGTGATGGTCAGCATCAGGACAATTTTAACCTTCCAGAGGATATCGGTTATCCTAAATATGATATCCAATGTATGTTTTGAATATGTCAATGTCCTTTTAACAAAACATTTCAAAAGACTTACTCTCAAGAAAAAGACAATTTTTTTTTACATTGTTTCATTTGTATTTTTTGGTATACTTCGAGAACGGAAAGTTCGCTTGTGACCTTGAAAAGTTTGAGACGCTACACAGAAAGAAAGCAGCTAAAATGACATAAATAATGATGTAAACATTTTATATTAGGAAAAATTTCTAATTCTAATTCTAAAACATCTGGTTCTGGTTTTCCCCATACTCAAAGAATAAATTAAAGTTGCGTAACTCAAAAGCTAACTTGTCGTGGTCGAAGTATAATTGTAACGAAGCTTGTTACTTGAAATGATTTAGAAATTACATCTATATATATATATATATATATATATATATATATATATATATATATATATATATATATATATAGATAGATAAATATATAGATAGATAGATGTCGTTTTGTGTAAGTCTATGAAATATGCCACTAACACGGTCATATATATAAATATGTGAGTTAAGAAGTGCACGGAAATATTTGGAAAACTCAAATGCGCCCATATAATAGTTTAAAAGCTATGATCTCATGATATACATTGAGAAAAATAATGGCTGAACAAAAATCTTCTGAATAAATTGGTACCACCCATTAGTTTACTGTCGAACCGTTCAATAATCATATATATTTTTAGTAATGTGGCGATAAAGCTAAAGACAATTATATACAGTACATTATAAAGTTGTACTTATAATCTCTTTCGAACACCTTTTGAAATAGAGTTAGGAATTTTCATGTACACATTTTTTATATTCATTTTTGGTTAATCTCCTAATCCTCCCATCATCTTTTTTTAAAAATCCAATATTGATCGGGACTCATTATCGGGACTCATATATCGGGACTCATTAAATTGCATTTCAGTTTTTTCAATCTGTACAACAACCTATCGAATTCAGACAAACTCATCTAATCTAAATTTATGCATTTTGTGCAATTTCCCTATATTTCGATTTCGAATCGAATCTATGCCATGCCGCAAATAATGGCACGCATGCAATAGGTTCGCCTTCATGACTTAGGATATTTCTATCAGCGCCTCACGCTTTTATGATTTTTGTTTTGATTTCCAGATTTTTTTTTTTATTTAAAAAAGATGTTATTTCTATATATAAGTGCTCTAATAAGAACGTTTTCTTTAAAACATATTTACTGTTTTGGTAAATATATGTACAGAAAATCAAACAATGTAGAAATAATAATCTAAAAATTGATACTTGTAAATTTTTTTATTTATATTTTAATTTTTTGAGATACAGCAATTCAGGAATTTTTTTTAATGATTAAATTCATAGTATGATATCCAAAAAGAAAATAACGAATCCCTCTTAAACAACTGAAAATTATTTTAACCAGATTACCAATCATTTAATTTCAGTACATAGTTATTTTCTCTTATGTACACATCACAAATAAATGCAAACTTACGCTGTTATACAATGGGCTGCAGTAAGAACCCAGCGACTTCCAATCAAAGCTCCGCCGCAAAGATATTGATTCTTTGCATTAATTAAAGCTACCTAAAAAATTCAACATATTAGAGTAGGAAATAAAATATTGATAAGTTAGTATAGTTCTTTGTAAATATCACAGGCATAAAAAAAATAAAGAGTAATTTTCAATTATTCATGTTATAAAAAAAAAATAATATCACAATTCATGTCATTTAATACAGTTTTAAAAAGGAATTGGAAAGTTTTAATTGAAATAAATAAATTTAAATTTTAAGTTAAATTTTAAGTAAAATAATGGATTCTTTTTATGTGCACTGTAAAAAAGACAAATGTTTTTTAATCTAGAAAAATACAATATATTCACGAAAGGAAATAAGCAATAACCTCTCCCGAGTTACCCATGATTCTGCAGAGCACTTTTTATCATTAGTAGCCTCCGAAACCAATATATATTCGAGATTTAAATAAACATTTATAACAACAAAGTTTCTTTTGCTGGCACTGATTTTTGGAAACATTTATGAGTAGTTTTTATAGTGTTTTAATCAGTTTTCTCAAACCGGAACATCGGTTTTTAGTATGATATCAATTCTCAATTAAACATTTCAGCTGCGTAATTGAATTCATACATTCAAGAATAACAAAATAATATTAATTTCAATGTTAACTAGATGAAACGCGTCAAAACTGGACGGAAAAAAATTACTATAACAATATCAGTAAAACAAGCTTTTTTATTACATAAGAAGGGGTGCGTACGAAACAGTCTTTCAAATATTTTATTTTAAAAGTTTTTTCCCCCACTGAAATGCAGTACTATTTCCGATGCAAACTCCAAACAAACAATCCATAAACAACTGTGTAATGCAAATCAGTTTGACATTACCGCCATATTCCCCGCGGTCAGAGAGAAAATTTCATGGACCTATGAAGTATCATACAAATAGTATATTCCCACTTTCATCTCATATTCAGTAAATAAAAGAACATTGTAAATAAAGCACATATCCCTCCCCCCTGTGATAATACAACAGAATGAGCTCCTATGCTCATGTGCATTGCATCTGCCTAAAGGCATCGTCGAAATTCTACGTTAAAAAATGTTTTAAAATGTTTAAATTAAAAGTTTTAAAATGTTTAAATTAAAAATTTTTAAATGTCCTCTTTAATCATTGTTCGTTTAAAATCCATATCTTCTAAAACGCATCCATTGTTTTAAGCTAATCAATTTGTATGTAAAGATGAAGAATTTTTTCTACAATAATAAATCAATCTGCAGATGAGGGAGATTTTTAATGTTTCAAGTGTAATTTATTTGTATGGTTTCTTCGGTCCCTTTACATAATCAGAATGATTATTACTTTTCCATCAAAGTCGGGGATATTTTCCTTTTTATACAGTAAAATAGCCAATGGATCTTTAAAAAAATAGTAAAATGCAGTTCCTAGCATATTCTGATGCAACATATACATCAACGAATTGAACATATCAATTTTATGTTAATCATAAACTGAATTTTTTTATTCATTTATTTATTTCTTTATTGACAGATTTTAGTTTAGTGCCAAAATGCTCTATCTTATGGATAATCTGATCTTATGATTTATCAGGTTTTTTATTATTTTTTTTTTCACTTTTCATGATGGTTAGGGATCTATTTTCAATTGTGGCAACTTTCCCAGAGGCTATTTTACATTATTAAAGCAAACTGATAGTCATTGTTGAGATAGAATTGAAAAATATTTCATGCTTAAAAAGTATTTAAAAAGTCTAAATTAAGCGGCAGACTTCAAATAAATTTCAATCGAAAGCTAATTTTTTTCTATTTGGTGATGAAAGAAATAAAATTGTAAAATGTAGTAAAATTTCTTAAAAAATTGAAATTTGTAGTATTTAGAAATGATGTAAGCGCGATGAAAGCTAAAGCGGTAGCGCCGTTTGTTGTCACAACCGTTATACATTTCTAAAAATTGCCACTTTGTTTTGGCTGGCGTCCAAAAGTAGACTACCATTTTTTGACATCGAAAGAGAAATTCACAGTGAAAGAAATAGGACTTTGCCGCTAATAAGGAACCATTAAATGAACTACCTAAATGAATGAACAAACCTACAAAAAAAATCCTATAAAATATTAGCCTTACATTGTTTATTCTAACTAAAATACAATCATTATTTCAAGTTTTTTTTTTAAAATTAATTATAACATTATTTTTAATAATTTTAATTTTCCTGAAATCTTTTACTTTTGTGAATTTTTTTCTTAAAAAATATCCTCTAACATATAATTTAAAAAAGTAATTGGTAGCATGTAATCAAGGTATGCAATCAAGATGAAGCAACCAATAAAGGCTCCCCAACTAACACAGGACTTGCGGGCCACTGATGGCTACGTTAGCCTTGGCCCAAACTAGTAGATGAGGGGCCGCAATCGTTTGCCGTAACGGCAACTTAAAAAAACTGTCACGCCGGCCACAATGTGGCCGCAACAGAATTGGCCATAACTACATTAAGATGCCCATAATTGTGCCAAAAGTGGTTAATCATAATTGACGGATAGCCTAAAACTGGCCACAGTTATACTTTAAGTGGCAATTATTAATGAAAACTAGCCACAGTTTGGCCATTAACGATCATCGTGAATAAAATCTAGCCAGAAGATCGCCACAGCCATGCCACCTGCGTTTGTTACGAATAAAAGCTACCCCAAAGCTGGCCATAAATGTTAATTTATTGGTCATCATAAATGTAAACTAGCCTTAAGCCAGCCATCCACATACCATCAATGCTATTCATTAATGAATGCATGCCGAAAGCTAGCCACTTTGTTGCCATGAATGGGCATCATTAATGTATGCAAGCCGAAAGCTAGCCACTTCGTTGCCATCATTAATGAATGCAAGCCGAAAGCTAGCCACTTTGTTGCCATCAATAGTAATCATTAATGAATGCATGCCGAAAGTTAGCCACTTTGTTGCCATGAATGGGCATCATTAATGTATGCAAGCCGAAAGCTAGCCACTTTGTTGCCATGAATGGGCATCATTAATGTATGCAAGCCGAAAGCTAGCCACTTCGTTGCCATCATTAATGAATGCAAGCCGAAATCTAGCCACTTTGTTGCCATCAATGGTAATCATTAATGAATGCATGCCGAAAGCTAGCCACTTTGTCGCCATCAATGGACATCAATAATGAATGATAGCCCAAAGCTAGCCATATTCATGCCACTATTAGATATCATGAATGGAAGCTGGCCAGAATTATACTTTTTATGGTCCTCAAAAAAGTAAAGTTGAGCAAGAAAGGCTCATTTTTACTCCTTTGGCAGGGACAATTTTTTTTCTTTTTTTAAGTTATTTTAAACTTTAGAATCTAAATTTACTGGTCCATAATTTTTGTCTGAAAACTCTAAATATTTTATTCAAAATTTGAAAAAAAAAAATCTATTGGAATATTTTTCTTAACAAGAGCTCATAACACCAACCTGACTTTTATGCATACATGTTTCACTTTATTATAATATTTTTCAGTTAAAAACTGCAATGGTGTTAAAGCACCCCATATTAAAAAGGTCAAAATACAATAAAATCGAAAGTGTTTCAGATCTTGTATAGAATACTTTCAATCTGGAAGCAATAATAATAATTAAAAAAAAAAAAAAAGTGTCCCAATGGAGGCAAAAATTGGCCGTATCCACTCATCTCATTAGATCGGAATAAAAGGCCATATGGTTATGATTTATTTTTTAATGTTATTCTGAAAAAGTTGCAAAAGCCATAATTGTAATTAATAAAAAAAAAGTTGATAACACAAGGTGTAAAATATATATTGAGCGTTAAATTACCAATGATGGTGAGAATACGAAAAAAAAAACTAATTTTCTTCAATTTTTAATTAAATTATAGGTTTAAACATTCTATTCAAAGGAGTAAATTTTTAAGTAGTTTCAATTTATGTTTCTTCAAGCTAATTCACCAGGTGGATTGTCCAGCCAGAATTTCCATTGAAAATTGTTATCTAATGATTATATTCAACATCCCTTTTTCGAAGCAAATAAAAAATGCATAATGTTAAATGAGATACCATATGAAAGGATTTTCGAGCGACTTCTGACATAGTACACTCACATTTCTTTAAAACATGTATTTTGGTTAAAATTGCAAGTAATAAATTAAATAGGCATTGTTTTCAGAAATGAAATGAAAGTTTTTCCTCAAATTACTGTTGCCACAAAAATTAAATTCCACAACAATGATTATAAAAAAAATGTTCAATAAAGATAAAGTGGACATGGTTGCTGCATGGGTTTATTTTATATTTATGATAAAAAAGCAAAATTTAAATTCAAACGCTCAATTTTTTTTTTTCAAAACATTATGTCACCCTCTAATGTAGTTAAAATACAATATATATCGCTCTTGATATTTTCAGTCAGTTTTTACTGTAAAATGTGAAAGAATAAATTGGATTATATTCTGGCTTTATTTTTTTTTAGAAGTTTAAACATGCATCTAAAAAATATTAGGCTGCAGTGTGAAATCTTCACACAGGCCCACTAGTATATATTATTTCTGTTATCAACATCCCCTTTTCTCAGAAAATATGAAATGCAAAACAATGAACGAGATGCCATAAGAAAGGATTTTGAACCAGCTTCTGACATACTGCACTCACATCTCGGTAAAACATATTTTTTGATTAAAAATTACTGTAAATTAAAAATTAAATCTGCATTGTTTTCATAAAAGAAATGAAAGGCTTTCCTCAAATTAGTGTGGCCACAAAAATAAAATACCACATTATATAATGCTTAAAATGATTATAAAAAATAAATACTACAAAAAAGATAAAGTGGGACATAGTTGCTGCACGGGTTTATTTTATATTTATGACTAAAAAGCAAAATTGAAATGCTCAATTTATTTTTCTTTGTCCCATGTTTTTTCCGAAACTGATGTCATCCTCTAAAGCAGTTAATTAACTATAGATATATATATATATTTTTGTCTTCGCTATGCTCGATCAGTTTTTACTGTAACTGTGATGGAATAAACGAGATGATATTCTGGCTCGACTAATGTTGTTTGAAGATAGTTTCAGTCCTTAATTTTCCTTTACAAGTTTAAACCTGCATCTAAAGAGTATTAGATATTGCTAAAAAGTATTAGACTGCAGTGTGAAATCTTCACATGGGTCCACTGGTGCTTTTATAATACAATTTCTTACCTGGATGTTTCTTCCAATTATCCAGCTTGAAAATAAAACAAAAACGCAGGAACTCTATTTTATAAAATTGGTAAAATGTTGACATTACTGATCATTGAAATTTAAGAATTTTTTTTCAAAACGTCATTTTCAACGGCGCAAACTTTTCACACGTACTTTGTATACGTTACTTTTATGCTTAAACACCATGTATACAAATAAAAATATATTTTGTATTTAATTGTAATGAAATAAATGGCAAAAACAAAGCTATAATGCATAATGATTAAAAAAACCAAATAGACAATATTCCCGTGACGTCACAATAAATATGAATTTTTACTTGCTTATAAAACACGCGGATAAATATTTTTTACCGAAATTTCACTTGCAAATTAAAAAATTCGGCCTAAAAGCCACGTGCTTTTAATATTTATTATTTCTCTTTTATCATCGCGACCACAGAGTTTATCGTTACTCTGTGCCTCGCAACAGTGGGCGTTATCCGATTGCGGACTTTATGACGTCATACGCAGAAGTAAAAGTTTAATTTAAAATTACGGCTAATTAATTAGATTTTCGAACAAACGAATGCACGATAACAAATCTGTATCCAAATATCTTTCATTTAAAAAAAGAATGATGTGATTTGATGCAGTTGTTTGTTCTCACGAATTGTCGAAAGAAAACGCTTCGCGTTTTAAATATATAGATTTTAATGCTGTTAATTTATCACATTTGTCTGTAAAACATTTTTTCTGAACATGGAAATGCTTACTTGAGAATGGATAGCATCCAAAAAACATATATTCTGGGTTGAGAAAAAACTGTAATATATTTTTTAATATTTTACTATGAGCCAGCTTTGCAACACTTTTATCCTAATCCTAATCCTATCCTAATCCTAATAATATTATAAATCTGATTGTGTGCAAATGTTAGGCTGAAGCCAGCGTCAAAATGGAGCATTTAATGATCCTGTATTTTTGCATATAGGTGGATTATAACCCTCTTATGAACATAGGCTGGTTTTTGTTAATTCTATTCAAATATTTTTCTTAATAATTCCAAATTTCGTTATTTTCATAGAGAATAAATGGACATTTTTTCGTATAACATTTTAAAATGGTTAAATTTACTTTACCGTTGCTAATACTTTATCGTTGCCAAAACTAATTCAAAACCCGGAATAATAATTTTTACTCAACAATTTAGTTTCAATTGAAAAATTCTCACGGGAAAAATGAAAAGGAAATAAAAAAATTACAGAATTAAAAAGAAGATTAAATAATATTATTAGAAATAAAACGTACTTTTTTTAGTTTTTGATAATAATACAAGGTTTCAATATGCGTAACCATAGGAAACAGGCGAATATGACGTCATGCATCGCAAATAAAGCGGATAGGCTTTGATTGGTGAAATAAAATGATCTTGGGTTTTTTTCTTCACTTTTTTTTTCTTTTGTATGGTAACAATACTTGGTGTTTTACCGTCTGCGCACGGTTAATATAACTATACCGTATTTTTTATTTAAATTTTAAAAAAGTAAAAAGAAATTTCAAAAGGAAAGGGTTAGCAAATGTCAAAAATACGCTCCGCAAAATTATCTATGTCGAAAATGATGCCATGGATAGCGAGAAATAGCTATTTTCATTCTTAAAACTAAAAGAAATAACTCGATTACCTAAAAAAATGACGAATGTTAATAGTTCCATTTTTGTTGATAAAACATGTGACCAAATTTTTTTTCAATTCTACACAAGGAGGAGAAATGTATGATGTCGCATCATATATTATTCAATTTTTGCAATTTTAGTAATTATTCCCCTCTCAATTAATTCCCTTTTCCAAATTTGTTCCCCTTTTCATTATTTTAACGCTCACTGTTCTACAAAAATACTTTTTCATTTTCCTTTCCCACCCTTTTGTTAAATTCAGTGCAACAAATTTAATTCCGTTTATTCTAATATCCTTTTAATTCAGTTACACTAAAATATTTCTATACTGTGCTGATAAAGTAAATGAAAACCTTTACATCTACACTTTCAAATAGCCAGCAAAAATATGCCCATCTGCTATCTCCTTATTTGGTCACACAGTTCTGTTGCTAACTGATTTCTTCATACACACCCTTTTTAATTACAATGATTTCCAAGCGCATCTGAATCACTCCGGTCCAAATATATCTAACGTACTTATCATAGTCATAACAATCTCTAAGGTTCGCGGGTTCAAGAATGCGAAAAACTCTCTCGAGCCCCATTTTGCGGTTTTTGAATTCCCACACATGTTGGCTACCGCCGAAAAATTTGTTTGGACAATTGATGCCAAAAATGGCTCTGTTCTCTAAATTTTTAATTGTCTTTATGCTCTGTTTGGAGAAATAATCGCCATATTTTAACCTTTTGGCGAAATGTAATTTTCATTCGACTTCATGTCATGATACAAGAAACAATCACTTCTCTCGTTAATCATCTTGCTTTCAACATGTAACTTTTTTTCACGAATTGTGTTGCGGGCCCGGGTGCCCTGCGCTGCCGTGGGCAGCCAACGTTTTCCTGTACATGTGCATTATCTATAGAACCTGGTATATTATTAAAACACCTTCATATACTCATGTCTGCCTGTTCTTCCAAATGTGCCTATCCTTATTTCTTCTGAATTTCTAGATTTCTTAGAAGGTAATGATGATTTTAGTCATCGAAACACTCATCGTATCAAATCCACTTTACCACGACCAAGAACTTCATAGTACAAATATTATTTCGTTAAAGTAACATAATTTCCCCTATGCCAGTACTGAAATTAATTGCCTGGAAAAGAAAATAAACAAGAATTATGTCATTAAAAAGGGATTTCTCTGGAGAAAAAGAGACGTCATATTTGAAATAAAACGGGAATTTTCCAATATGTTTTAAAATGAGTGTGAATCAATTCCTTACATTAATAATACAAGGATCACTAAGTAAAAAAAGTAGACGAATTTCACGCCATACTTATAACGATTTTTTTTTTATCAATACTGATTATTAAGCCTGAGTATCCGTTATATACAGATGAGAGTATTCTGCTAAAAATCACATCATAATTTTAAGAAAAGGAAAATGAACACGAATCTATTATATTAAAATCTGACCGTGTGTTTGTATTTCGCAACTACTCCTAGACTATCGAACGTCACGCGATTTACTTAATACCGGTTATCATTGATCCGAGGATGTCACACAAACTCTCAGAATTAAAAAAATTAAATTAAATGCCAAGATTTTTTTTTTCTTTTTTTTTGTAAATTTTAACGAAGTTTCTCTAAAAACGAAAAGTAAATTGCTAAATATTTGTGTATAAAAAAGGAGAAATAAAACAGATCAGTATATTTTTTACACCATTTTCTCATTAAAATTGAAAAACAGAATTTATTTTCACTTTGAATAGATGGTGAAAACAAAATCTTAATTTCAGTAAAAAATCCGAAAAATAAAAACATATTTTCACGTATTCAAACTTCATGAATCAATTTATTCTGGAGAACAAAAATTGCCTGTCAACATACTGTCATTTAGAAAACAAGATTTGTTTCAGCTGTACATTAAACCAAGGAGGCAGAATTGAATTTAAAGAAAAAGCGTATACTATTTCCAATTAATGATTTTTTGAAGGATGGCTGTTAAATCGTTTCACAAAGGCGTTAAAAGTAAAATTGTCTACCAGGTAAAATAGACATTTGTTTTTACCCAATTCGTCTATTTCCACGATTTTATTTGGCCCTCCTTTTTGCATTGGTTGCAATTTCATTTTCGCGATTATTTGGCACAAAATTTCACTTTTTTGAGACTGAGTTATGTCAAGGTCCCTATAACAAAAAATACCGTATTGTCTCCTATGAAATGTGATAAATAGTTAGTTAATTATTAACGATTTTAATTATCGAGAGTGAAATATTTTGCTTAATTAATGTATTTCTTCTTCTTTTAATCTTGCGTGAACGAAGTCACGGGTAACAGCTAGTTTTTACATATATTGTACATTTTGATGCATTTTATAATGTATGTAAAAAAGAAAGTGTTGTACGATTGCGCTCATATAAATAATTGAGGTAAAATTAGGAGAAATTGTGTATTTTTCATCAAAAACTACGAATACTACGAACTTTGAGCTTGTGTAAGTCATATAAATCCGAACAAAATTCAAAAACTATTGTTGAAATCGTACAGGATAAACCTTCTACGATTAAAAAGTGAAATAATTAAGTCAGTATAACAAAATTGAATTTTAGTCTTATTTCATGAGCCAAAAACACAGCTTATGGACCCTGATCCTTTTGAAAAATCATCAGAAAATATTGGTTAAGAAACGCGTTATACTATTTTAATTGTTCCTTATGTTATTGTCAAAGGATTCAGCTACTAATGCTACAAAGCCACGGTCAATACAAACCCATAAATACACAGGCACGATATGTTAAAGATGAAAAACAGAATCAAAGGTGTCAGATTTCACAAAGCTGAAAGATTACTCTCGACAAAGTATTATTATTATTATTATTATTATTATTATTATTATTATTGCTATTACTATCACTGCTGTTGGTGGATATTACTCTTTTTTTTGTGTGTGTGTAACGTTTACTTTAAATGTTAAATAAAGGAGCTGTTTTCTACAACATTTCTGTTATGCGTTGTTTAAATACTTTTCTAAAAAGAGGTTTTCGTGATTCTAACGTTCTTATAAATATTCATGTTATTTGAAATTAATTTGTACACGTATAACAGATTCGGGATTTTATATTTGAGACTTAAAATTACAAATGAGAAGAGAATTAGTGTGATTTTTTTTTCTCACTCACTTGCCAACACCATTCTCCGGGAGATGATGTTTTGCCTCCCATCACGCGTCCAGTTTTTCTTCTTTGATTTCCTTTGATTCCGCAGACATAAAGTCCTGGTCGGCGTGTCGTATCAATCGTTGCTAAAAATAAACAGATAATACATCAAAATAAACTAGTATAATATGACCAGCGCAAAACTTTCTTCTAATTTGAATTGCATGAAACAGCGCTATTTAAATTAGAGGATGAAACCCCCAGTTATTGACACCTTACCAGTAACTGACACTTGAGCAAAAATCTAACTCAAATAAGCATTTTGTTGTAAAATTCTGAAAAGTAATGTCATCTAATGGTAAATAAGACACTTATTTTTATTTTGGAGTCAATTTATTCACCGTTAGAGGTCCAAGAACATATTCAATGAGGAAGAAACTTCTGAAAATACAAAAAGTGCCATTTTCAAGCAACCATCTTATTTCTAAAATTAAGGAAGTGTTTTTCTAATCTTTTCTAATCTATTTGTTATGCAACCATCCTAAACTGTTTTTTCTTAATTAATCTAATTTCTGTACTTGCAGAAATTAGATTAAAGATGCGTATGATATATTAGGGCCATGATTTAGTGTTTATAGTTATTTAATTTAGCTTAATGGGGGGTGTCAGTTTTTGGTTCCTAGAATTTAATTTCACCAATCTCTGACAAAGGTGTTAGTTATTGGTTATATTAAAAAATTTTGAAATATATTATTTGAACTCTTTAAATATGCATAATAAGAAATTAAACTTATCTTATAGTAAACACCATTAAAATTTAAGTTTTTTTACCGATGTCTGACACCAGATGTCAGTTACTGGTTCATAAATGTCAGTTAAAGGATATCTGCATTACTAATAATGCAATACTAAATATTACTCCTATATACTCTTATTTATAGACTCTGCATTACTAATAATGCAGAACAGCTTACTATATCCCACTTTTTATAATAAATATTAATGTATTTTGTTTTTATAATAAAGAATAAAGTTATTTTAAAGCATTTTAATCTTCTAAAATAAAGTGTTAGTCACTGGTTCACTTTGTGTCAGTTATTGGTGTTTCAAAACAGGGATTGTGTCAGTTAGTGGAGTTTTTGACCATATTTATGAATTAAATTATTTTTTAATAATAAAATGTGTAATTTTTCAAAATTCTGCCAACAATAATTTTTTAATATATCTCTACTATCCTTTAAAAGGCAAAGGTAAGTAAAAAATAATTTAAATTTTTGTAATAGTGATTTGAACAAGAAAGAATCCTTAAAGTATCAGTTACTGGGGGTTTAATCCTATATTAGAAAAAAAGGTCAAAGCAATAATTAGACATATATGTATATTAACGACTTCAAATATAAAATTTAGTGCATTTCTACTCAATAGAAACTATCATGTTCATCACAGAAAGCTTAACGTAACAGAGCCACCTATTAAGTGATCAAAATTAAACTTAACTCAGCATTTTTCTCTTTTATAATATGCATCTTACACTGCAAAAAATAATTGTTGACTTTACAGTATAAAACTGGCACCCCAGCTGCCAGTATTATACCGCATGCGCGGTAGCGTATTACTGCTTGCGCGGCAGCGTATTACTGCTTATTTTACTGTTTAATACTGTTAATTTTACGGTATAATACTGGCAGCTGGGGGTGCCAGTTTTTTCGTGTTTTACGATATTACAGACATTTTCGTGTTTTACGATAAATCTAATATCACAGAGACTGGGAAATATTTTTCAATTTTCTGCACAGGCATATAAAGTAGTGATTAGCAATTATAAAATTATCACTTAGTGACCTATGACTGTTAATTTATTATTCACTCATCAATACCAGTAAGATCTTAAAGATGTATCAAATTACGCAAGTATTAAGTTTCTGGCTAGTTAGCTTTCAAATTCTCCTCTCCGCTGTTAAACTTATGAGCACAGAAGACATTCATTTTTTTTTTTTTTTAATTTCTCATCAGAAAATTAATATTTTTAACTTCCTTTTTCTGTATAACCCGTCTTCAAGGGTGTCTCTTATTAGTTTGCTAGTCATTTTTTTTTTCTAAAATATATACTTAGTTTTGTTTGAAATGTTAAAATCTTACTCATAGCACGTCAGCTTCGGTCAGATTTTAACACATAAAATATAAAATTAAGCATATATTTAAGAATACTTTGCCAAACAAACCAATAACAGACATCCTTTAAGAAGAGTTATACAGAAAAAAGGAAGTTAAAAATATAGATTTCCTGGTGAGAAACTTGAAAAATACGAATGCATTCCACGACACATGTTTAACATTGGAAAAGGGAATTTCAGATCTGACTGAACACGGACCTTAAGCAATAAAAACTTGTATTTTAGACACAGGCTTCTAAATAGAATTAACATGCAGGTAAACGATTGTTTTTACAGGTAATTGATCTCAGATATACTAAAATGATAATACAAATTATGCTAAAGTAAAGTGGTTTAAATAGAACTTGTGCGAATTTTTAGTCTCATTTTCTGAATTATTGCGTGCCTTCGACGATATACCAAAAAAAAAAGGACAAATATTTCTTAATCTTAAAAAATATAAGGTAACAAAGTGAAAAATATACAATAACCTCCCTCGTTCGAGTTTCCCATGATTCCGAAAGGCGTTCTTCATCGTTAGAAAGCCCAGGAATCAATATATTTTCAAGATTTAAAGAAGTATTTCGAAAAACAAAGTTTTTTTTGCTGTTACTGATTTTTGGACATGTTTCCGAGTAGTTTTTATGCTGTATTAACCATTTTTCTCAAACCGGAATCTAAGATTTTAAGATGCAATTATTAAACATTTTCAGCTGCGTAACTGAATTTATACATGTAAGAATAACAAAATATTAAGTTTAATGTTAATGTTAATGCTGTCAATTTATCATGTTTGTCTGTAAAACATGTTTGTTTTACATGAAACTGTTTACTTCAGAATTGATAGGGTAACTGGAAAGAGGTTATTGTATATTTTACTTTGTGGTTATATTATATTTTCTTATATATTTTGTCTTTTTTTTACAATGTAGACTTCAACTGTGGATTGAGCATTTTACTTGATTACACTCTGATTACATTCTACAGAAATGGCGTCAAATACAATGTAGCATACCCTATAGCACAATATGCATACAATATAGCAGTAGACACCGAGTATATACAATATATATAATCGAAAACAAGCTGAAGAAAATAATGGAATCCATTTATACTTCATGAGTTTAAAGTGTAAGTAATTTCTACTTTATTAAAAACTTGAAATATAGTTAAATAAGAAAAAAAAATCCTGCGTCAAGCATAGATTATGAAACACTTTCTAATACTTCCAGAATACTTCAACAAAACTTCGCTGCTTAATAAGGTAAATAAGATACCTAACTAAACATTTTAGAAAATGCATAAGATATTCGAATGCCAGATTTCAGCAATTACCGTCCATAGCCCGAAAAATACTCTAATTCTTTTGTGCAGCCCTGTATTTGATCTATAGGTTTACATATATTCTGCGTAATATGATAAATTTAGTTTAGTAATAAAACGAATAATAGGTTGAAAATTCCCCTTCACAATTTCTAGCAATATGCAGAAGCATATTTGAATTCTTTTGTACAGTCCTGTATATTACGTATCCTGTATATTTTTATACATGCCACATAGTAAATAAAATTTAATTCAGACTCAAACACGCTTAAAACTTCTAAAATCACATATCCAGAAATTATCATTCTTAGGCGGCCATGTATCCAGTTCTTTGGCTTTGTATATGATTTTACTTATATTCTACAAATATATTTCTTAATATACTAAATATAATTCAGGTCGAAAATTCATAACTCAATGAAAAACCACATATAGGCAATTCACGCTTATACTCAGTAATGCTTACGAATTCTTTTATGTAGCCATGTCCTTGATCTGTAGCATTTATACACACCACGCAGTATGCAAAAATTTAATTAAATTAAAAAATGCATTCCATACACTGCAAAAAAAGTGTTGATTTTACAGTATAATACTAGTACCCCAGCTGCCAGTATTATACAGTAAAATTAACAGTATTAAACAGTAAAAATAAGCAGTAATACGCTACCGCACATGCGTGATAGCGTATTACTGCTGTACTGCTTATACTGCTATTTTACCGTATTATAGCGTATACTGCTTATTTTACTGTTTATTACTGTTAATTTCACGGTATAATACTGGCAGCTGGGATGCCAGTATTATACAACAAAATCAACACTTTTTTTTTTTTTGCAGTATAACTGAAAACGTACTTCCAGCAATTATCGCTAATAGGCAGTATTCTAAGAAAGTACGAGTTCTATAGTTACTGCACCTCGATCTAATTACAAAAGACCATTTTCCAGATTTTGCTAAATCTTTTGTAATTTGATCGAGGTGCAGCAACTATAGAACTCGTTCTTTCTTAGAAGCATGGTATACTAAAATTACAGATTTACTTCTTAACGAAGCAAGTTCAATCCCGAATGAATACTCAGTGTTAATATAACTGTAACTTTGGCCTCGACATTTTGATGCAGTATATTTTCTATGTGTTGATGTTTTAGTTATGTGAGTTTAATATATGTGATGTGCTTATTGAGACTTACGTTAAAAATTTTTTGCTGATGAGGGATTTTTATGTAAATCCGAAACGTCCAATTTAAATATGTTTTTAATGTTTTATGTAATTGTAATGTAATGTCTGTAATTTTAATGATTTTAATATAGATATAAATATGTTCAGACGTAATATTTTTGTTTACATCAAATAAATATATAGTGTTAAGCATATAAGAGTTGGAACAATGGTTACAACAATAAAAGAAAATTTGCCGAAACCATGTTGACTAAAATTCATAAATTAAACCCGTTTATGGATGATTTCTGCTGTCTTGTTTGAAAATGTCAGCCATCCTAAAATTTCAAACTGGCCATATAGCTCTCAGCCATTTTTTAAGATAGAGGCAAAACAAAAAATACTGAATATTATAGACAGAAGAAAGTAAACAATTAATAAAACCGACTTCATGATATTGTTTCTTACCCAGGGATGCAAGCGCTGCGCCACAAACAGCTAATTGTTACCACTAAATTTTAATGGTTTTCTTCGGCTTATTAATTTTTAAAAATTCTGTCACTTAATAAGGTGACAAATACTTTTAAAATTTAGTAGTGACAAACGGCCATTTGTGGCGCAGCGCTTGCATCCCTGTTCTTACCTTATTACACGGATATTTACACATTACACTCCATTTGGCATATTTTAGGGAGATTGGTTTGACCATCTTTTAGGTAGCTTTCAATACAAAAAAGTATAAAGCTACCTATTGCAGCCGTTCGGAGGAAAGCAGTTCCGGAAAATTTAGATATATTTTCACCGACCCCAGACCCCAAAACCACCCTCCGTTCAAATGTTGATTTATATATATATATATATATATATATATCCATATATATATATATATATATATATATATATATATATATATATATCTGGCCTATGTCATACGATAACGCTCGTATTTATAAATCAATTTTGATTAAACTAATTGTGTGTATTAAGCTCACCAATGTCTCGACCGAGTTAGTTGGCCAGCTTGGTCCGCCATTTTGTTTCAAGATGGCGGCCATTTAAAAATTTAAAACTAAAATAAATATACAAAAAAGTTAAAAATTTAAATTTATTTTTTAATTAAGTGTTAGGCCTTGATACGAGGATTCCAGAGCATTTTTTGGTTTACCTCTATCTTAAAAAATGGCTGAGATAGAGCAGTTTGAAATTCTAGGGTGGCTGACATTTTGAAACAAGACAGCACATTACAAAAATTTTCATTGTTGTAATAATTTTCCCAATCATACGCATAAAACTATATATTCATATCCGTTAGCGCCAAATTCTCGCCAAACTTGGCGACATTTGGCGAAATATCGCCAAATTTGGCGACCAAAATAAGTCTTCATAAATGAAGCCAATTTGGCTATTGCTCAATAATTTGGCGAATTTCTTATTCAGATTCAGTATTAACGAATCCTTTGTAAACGTTTTCTTTGCATTTTAACTTGCTGTTTTCGTGTAACATTAGCTAAAATTTTAAAACTAAGATATAGGAAAGCTACCTTTTCCTCCCGGTACAGGCCGGAAGGACTTTTATTGTTATACACATTCACTTTAAATTCCAATGTTACGGATATTGCTCATTTTGACGCACATTAAACGATCTTATATTAAATTTTTTCACATGTCCCTGTAAAAAAACTATATGCGATACGACTACTATTTCACTTTGCATGATACGATGATTATTTGTACAGGGGACAAGTAGTATGCGTCACAATTTGAAAATTCAATAATTCATTAAATAATAATTCATTAGATAACGTGCATGTTTGTCTACAAATCGGTTCCTCACTAGTCAACTCCTCTTGTCGTAGGCAAAACATTTCCCGCTCAATGCGCTGTGTCCTATGAGAAAGTGAAATTTTTACATTTAATTATGGATCCTATTTATTCTAAGACAAATTTTGTTTTTTCAGATTATGCACAGAACTTAGATTCTGTTGCTAATCGATTGTTTAACAAAAAAATTTTACCAGCCAGCCAGTTGAAAATACTTATGACAAAATGTATGCGACTGGAAAAGTAGATAATTACTATTACTACAATGCATTTTCATATATTTTTCACCATAAAATTAAGAATATGAAAGTTTAGTATAGGGTAAAACACCATGTTTATATCGTCGTAAATTGAAAAGTTGCAAAATATGGCTAACTACCTACAAAACATTGTGACATCACGGCAACGTCACCGTGAAGTCACATTGTGACTTTGTGACCGTCGATGTGACGTCACGTGACGTGAATATGACGCCACAGTGACTTTAATGAGAGGCCTTTATGGCCCTTTTTAAGCCTTTCTGTGACCTCACACTATGGCCACTTTGTGAAGTCACAGTGGGACTAATTTGTGAAAAAAGTGACATTTTTGACGATCGGGTCGGGGGACCACATTTTACCCGAACCCAAGCCGACCCCATTGCGTTGACTCTTTTTTTGGCAGGTTTCGGATCCTGCATTGGTCGGACGCCCAGATTTTATCAGAACCCGGCCCGATCTTCTCTGCAAGCTGGTGTCTTTTTCTTTCTTTTCTTTTTGGCTCTAGTTAGAATTCGGATTAGAATCTTGCATCAAGTCGGATGGAACCCGACCCGGGTCCAGTTTAATAAAATCTGTGATTACTAAATTCGATATAAAATTACAATAAAAATCCTACCTGTAGCAAGAAAAAAACAACACCAACTCAATAACTTTGGGTTCAGGAAAAATTTACTATCGTCTGCAATTTTTCAAAGATTGTCTAAAAATCTACTCGCCAGCGGCAGTTAAAATGATATATTTCCCAACTCCTGAGTATAGATTAATAGTTTTACATAAACAATTAAGAATTTATGTATATCATTTGAACATGTTGTATTATGACAAGGAAATCTATGAAAATAAAGCTTGTGTTTTGTCAGAATTCTGTATTGTTAGCTGAAAAAAATTTTATACTAAATAAACACTGCTTAGGTTTTTAAAAATATTTTTACTATTCTAATAATTTAGGAAAAACAAAAAATCGACTTATTATATGAAACATTTGATGAAATACTAGGGCGATATTTAAAAAAAAACATTTTACTGTTTTTTTTTTCTTGGAAAAGAGAATTAGATAATTTAATCTAAAAAAAAAAGGTGTCATGTTTTTAAAAAAACCTTACCATGAGAAAAGCATTTAATCGGGGGTCGGTGGAGATTTTTTTTTCTTGAGGGGGGGGGGGGGCTCATTTTGTGCAAAGTAAAATTTATTTTTGGGAAATTTGTTATATTTTTGTGATAAATAACATTTTGTAACAAAAGATGAAATCCAGTTACTCAAAATCGAACCAAACATTTATTAATAACTAACTGACCCACTCGGCGTTGCCCAGTCCTGTGATAATAAATTTAAAAAAACCCCTCAATTTTTCGATATCGAGTCGAATGACCCAAACCCTGTTGAAATCGAGCCCATAGAACCCATGAAAAGAATGAGTCCCCAGGCGGTGGAATATTCCCACTGTAAATTTAACGAACTTTTATACTAACGCTATATTTAATTTACGAATGCCCCCCCCCCCCTCAGCCTATCTCTAAACTTAACCCCTTATCTTTAACAGTAACGCGATTTTTAATTTACGGCTGTAGTAAATAAACGTAAGTTGATGCCGAAAAAGAAGATTAATATTTAAAAGAAAGGTGGTAGTTGGGGGTCTAAGGAAATGTTTAGTAGTTTATAAAGTAGCTGGAGTACCCTAGAACTATGTTAATAAAAACTGCAAGAGAATCAGATCATTTGTAAAGAAGCTACACCAAGGGCCCCAAGAAAGAGATTAATATTCAAAATTGGTGGCAGCTAATGTTCGAGAACATTTTTTGTCGTGCAGATAGTAGCTGGGAGTTCTAAGAAGTTGTTAGAAAAAAAAGCTAGTGAATAGGTTGATTTTTAAGGGAGTTATAATAGGAGGTCCAAAAGGGGTCAACTGATAGTTCTGAGCAGCACCCTAAGAGGAAAACCCCTTAAAAGGTCCTAGTACTTACCGATTTAAATCTTTAATTAGTCGAAATTAAGCATAGGTACAAATTAATCATTAGAATAAAATTTTAAAGAAATGCTTAAAAAGGGGACCTAGGGCCCAATAAAAATATAAGGGTGGTTTCCCTGGTAGAGAAGTCCAAGACTCAACTTTAAAGTTATGCATTGGGATGGTGACACAATTAGGAAAGGGGGGGGGGTAGAAAATGCATGTCGCACAAAAAGTTCAAGGCGGACAGGGTCCCAGAGGGGCAGGATCCTAACTGGAATGTAGAAATGGGGAAATAACCAAATAGAGAAAAGGCCCCCTAAATGAAGAAGATCGGATTAAAAAGGGGCAAGTTATTAACAATTTAGGGAACAAAAACTTCAAGGGGCCCGGTACCGGGACCCAGAAGGCCAGGGATTAATATGGAACTTAACTGGAATGTAGTGATGGAGAAATAACTAAATGGAGAAAGAAGCCCCAAAAACGAAGAAAATCGGATATAAAGGGGGCAATTTATTAAAAATTTAGGGTACAAAAACGTAAAGAGGCCAGGAGCTCCAGGTCCTGTCCGAGAAAATTTTCTGTCATTCATGTAGTAGCTGGAAGTCCAAAGAAGTTGTTAGAAGAAAAAGCTAGTGAATCGGACGATTTTTAAGGGAGCTATAGTAGGGGGCCCAGAAAGGGCCGCTGATAGTTTTGAGCAGGGCCCTATGATGAACGGTCCTAATTGGAATGTAGAAATGGGGGATAACTAAATAGAGAAAAGGCCCCAAAAACGAAGATCGGATTAAAAGGGGTAAGGTATTAACAATTTAAGGAACAAAAACTTCAAGGGGCTCAGGGTGCCCCGATCTTCTCCGAAATTTTCTTTGTCATTTATGTAGTAGCTGGAAGTTCTAAGTTGTTAGAAAAAAAAAGCTAGTGAATCGGACAATTTTTAGGGGAACTATATAGTAGGGGGCCCAAAAGGGGCCGGCTGATAGTTTTGAGCAGGGCCCTAAGATGAAGGGTCCTAATTGTAAAGTAGAAATGGGGGAATAACTAAATGGAGAAAAGGCCCCAAAAAACTAAGAAAATCGGAATAAAAAGTGGCAAGTTCAAAGCCTTCCTTAGTTTACTAGAATTGTAATTTGAAAAATCACATTCAAATCCATTCAGTGGCTTTAGAAAAAATCGAGCAAAACATATATAAGTTGTATACATATACATAATGTCCAAAACCAGAAAAGTTTTCCTCTGAAGTGTTGCTTAAAAATATCAAAATGAAATTTCCTATTTTATACGAAATATTTTTAACAAAGTAATATTTTTCTTTAATAGCCAATGGTGATTAATACCTTAGACCAGTGGTTCCCAAGCATTTTTTTCTCGATCCACCGAATATGTAGATATATTATAGAGCCTTTGCATAATCTATCCTAAAGGTGAATTTTAGCAATAAACATACACACAAAAACATTAATAGGTTCAACAGTCTAATGTGAAAGTTGAGTAATCAAAAAGTTTTTGTAAGAAAATACTTTACTTGATGAATGTATTAGGAAAAATGCAGTTTAAAAGTCAATGTGATTTATGGCAATTTTTTTTCCCCAACGACCGAGTTGGTGTCGCGATTGAAACTTTTTTAAATTTTAGCCTTAAGCCGATCTCCATACAAAGGTTTAACACAAAGTTATTTATCTATATCTTTTCATGATATTTTATTTTAAAGTTGTAGTATAATGTTTTATTATATTATTGCAACAGATAAAATTAATAATACATTTTTGGAGATTTGACTGATTGTCCGAGGCCTACCAGTAAGTGGCCACTCATAGTTTGGAAACCGCTGTTTTAGACCCTTTCGTCATTTTCAAAAAAGTTGTATGTACATATAAATATTTTATTAGGCAAAAATTAATAAAAAACGTAAGAAATAAAGAAAAAATATCATTAATTTAAAACAAATAAAATCTCTTACTTTGAAGATCCGTGGAATCAGTTTCGTGCTTTACGAATGTTAGTGGAGTTCCTGATTTTAAATGTTCTTCATATTTTTCAATGTAGTCCACTGATGTACAGCACATAATTCCAGATCCTTCGCAAGCAAATCCATCATAAATAGCGTTGTTTCCGAAACAGGTGAATCTCAGAAAAGATCCTATGCAAGATCCGGGGCATGCAGGCCTCATTTTCTTAGCTTGTTCCGCACTGACAGTATAAAAGTTTGTATTAGAAGGTTTTGCAATCGTGTCTTCCATAGATTGCGGTGGTTTGGGTTTCTCAGTTGGAATTGTTGGTTTTATATTAGATACTGAAGTAAGTAGTTTCATTCCTGTAGTTGTAGGATATGTTGTAGGTTTCAAAGGCATGTGAGTTAATACAGGTTTAAACGAATCGTGCACAGGAATAAACGTTGGGCGAGAAGATCCAGGTTTAAAATCTAAATCTTGGACCACTTCTATATCATCCTGAGGTTCTTTCACGTGTATTACCAAAATTGTTGATGTATTTTTTATTGGTGGTTTAAATGAAGGTCGCGGTGGCGGTGGTTGAAACTTTTCTAAGGAAGGCGGCTTTTTTGGCATATTAATTGTTATAGGTCTTAAACTATCTGGAGCAAATCCAATTGCAGTTTCAACAAAACGATTATGAACATTCTGTTGTTTTTTAACATCATCAGATGTATTTGGTAAAACTTCTACAGAGCCTTGTGGCAATATCAAACGGACTGCTTCATTTTCGTTATCTTTTGGAGGATACGATGCTTGGGGGACGTGTTGAGAATGTTGAGGCAAAGGATGTGAAGCATTAGGTCTTCTGCTAAAAAAGGTTTCATCAATAGTAGGAGGTTCTGGTTGATTTGAAGGCGCAAGTACAGATTGTCTGACAGGTGGATGCTCATGCGATGAATTTTGTTTCTGAATAACCGGAATAAAGTTCTGTGTTTGGTATGGATTACCGCCGTAATTATTATTTGGATGATAAGGAACTTTAATTATAGAATGACCATCATGCGGGCGTGGAAGTGGTTTTGGTTGTGGTGAAGCAGGTATTGGAGGAGCAGGGTATACTGATGGATTATTGCCTGGATACATTTGATTTCCACTTCCTGGATGCACTTGATTTACATTTCCTGGATACATTTGATTCCCACTTCCTGGATTAGGAACATGAGACATAATTATGGGATTTGTAATAACAGGACCTTGAGGTCGATGGGGATAAGTATGAGTAATTTGATGGTGATGCAATGGTGGGACGTTCTGGTGTAAAGGAATAGAAGGATATCCTGGCTGTGGTGCAACTGGTCGTACTAATGGAATTTGTGGGTTTTGTATGTGAAGATGGTCCTTTACTTCAGGCTGATAACAACAAATGAAATCAATATCACATTCAGTTTGGAAGATAATTTCTGATGGTCGATTACACATACCACTTAAAAATGTTGGAATGCATGTTCCAGGACATGGACTAATGGGTAAAGATGTTGTAGTTGTTGGTTCAGTAGGTGGCTCATCATTATTAACACAACATCGTCCATCATTGACGCAATAGTAATTATCATTTACGGCATCGCATAGTAAACTAAAAAGAGGAGCAACACATGAACCCGGGCATGGTGGTCCTGGTAATGTTGTTGCTAAATTTGATTCGCCCGAAAACTGATTTTGATGAGGGTTGAAATTAACGATTTTTTCTGTTGTGACAACTGTAGCAGGAGTGGTACTTGTAGTTGTTGTTGTTACTGTAGTTGTAGGAAGAGGAGGAGGACGAGGAGGTTCTTCAGCATCATCGTGATTTGATACGCAACATGTTGATCCTCTTTCACAAATTCCATCAGGATATGTACCACTACAGTATCGAACAAAAATATTCTCCACACAAATTCCAGGACACGGCCTTGGCTCCCTGCTTGGAGCAGATGAAGATGCACTTTGAGAATCAAATGTTTGAGGAGTTGGTTTAGACTGTGCGGGTGTATGAACAGCAGGTGAAATCTGATGTTGTGGTTTCGTAGTTGAAGCAGCATTAGGAACTGTTGTCAGGACATACACATCGTATTCTCCTGCTTCAGTAGAAGATTCTTCAGGAAGAGGCGCAGAGGTTTCTACCACTGTTCCAAAGGTAAAATCACTGCTAACGCAGCATCGTAAATAACCTGCACCACAGTTAAATTGTTCAATTACTTTACTACATAAAATTGACGTAAGTGCATGCACACATTCACCTGGGCAAGGCACGTGATTTGGGTCGCCAACAGTTTCATTTTTTATAACATCTGTTGCTCCGAGCAGACCTAAAATTAATTGAAAAATATTACATAAATATACTAAAATATTTTTAAAAAAATCATGAAAAGTATTTTTTCAATTGATCAAATTTCATTAAATGTATTTAACACAAAGAAAATGAAATTCAATAAAACGAAATGAAATAATGCAGAATAATTTTGTTTCTTATACTACTTCTACTAAAAAAAGTAACTTTTACATAAATTAATCAAAATTCTCAGGTTAATTGGACGTAGATTTTTTTGAAAATTTCTTTGAGATAAACTTATTAACAGGCTACTCTGTTTCTGTGCGTTGACATTATTAAGCATAAATTTATATTTATGCTACTACATAGTTTAGTTTTCTAAAATTCTTTTAGACTTATTAGTTTTCGTCTGAGAAGGTAAGACATGTTGTCCAACCAGCTGAAAGAGATGAATCACATGATTTAGAAAGGGGGGAAATGTGGTTCCAATGTATAAAAATAGCAGAAGAAATGGAAATTTTCATCCAAATGTCAAGCAAATGTCCAATTTTTAATTCTTCAAAACTCAATTATTCAATCTTTTTAAAACAAGCACGGTTTTACCTTAGAATCAGATATAATTAGCGGATTTTATAATATTTAACTTCTTGTTTTATTTAAAAAACAAAACAACTGTCTCATCTGACAAAAAAAGTATGGAAACACTACGAAAACACTTTTTAAGTATATAGAATACATTTATTTAATGAAACAAGTGCACATTCGAATGGATGCTTCAATCAAAAATTTAAATTCCTGTTTTTTTTTATGTCCAATAAGAGCATTTTTCTTCTATATAATATGAAATTTTAATGTATCAGTGAAAAGAAAAACTTTATTGAAAAGAAAGGGGAACGGATTTAAGTTAGTCCTGCGCTAAAAGTTTGAAATACACCACAGTTTATAAGAAATTACTCTATATATTTTTTCTTTACTAATTGCTATAATTGATAATAATAAATTTAAAAATTATATTTTATACATTACACCACATACATTTCATACATTACACCATTTCCCAACTTCTTGCTTTCGAAATTGTTTCGTGTTACATTAAAACACAATTGACCCGCTATCTGACACGCCTGTGTTAATACTTTCACTAAGCTCAAGGTTTCAGTGCAAGACAAGCCTTATTTAAATCAATACAATTCTACGGATATAATGTGGTTTTAATACATTGAATAATGATTAATACTCTCAAGGATTACATTTATATTACTGGTCCCGATGCGATACGTATTTCAGTTTACATTTAACCGATATACGTATAATATGTCGGTGGCAAAAACGTATACCTTAAATTATACGTTTAAGCGTATCCGGATTCGTATAAGAGCATATCGAATAAATTCATATTTAATACTTAGAAATTTTTCCAGAGATAAGAGGCGTGAGAGCATATCGGTTAAACGTGTAATTCAAGTGTCCGTATAATTCAAGTATATGTGTATTCAAGTATGCTAATTTACTTTTAATACCAGTGGACCTCATCAGTCTTACGTCACTGAACAGAGAACAAGTTGAAAATCGGTGGCGTTACCATAACAATCTGCATAATATGTTTCATACATAGAATTCTGTTATTTTTACCTATAAACGATTGTTGTAAGTACATAACGAAAGTATACAGTTTTTGAGCAAAGAAGGAGAATATACACGTTTCAGATTTATTGTCAATCTTTATTAAGTATGTTTGCTCTTTTTTAATTTTTAAAAAATTCTTTATTTGTGTGTGCTCATACTCAAGATTGCGTCCGGACACAAATCTTATTCTTTTCATGGTGCTAATATTTTCTGCTCTGTGTTAATTTGTAACGCAAGTTCATTTTTTTTAACCATGACACTCATGGTATTTTTTATACAAAGTGTATGAGCAATACAAGATTTTATATTTAAGATTTTTTGTTAATCTTGACAAATTTCCATTTGCGTGTGAAGCACATGTACATTTTGAATTCTTATAGCCTGTCAAATAATCATCACTGCAAGTTTTAGAACGCAATCACACATGCTTAAAATGACTTGCCTTCTCTTTTCTTTTTTGCTGTAAAATTTATTTTCAAAATATTTTTAATATAGAAAATAAATTCTAAAATACAATTAAATTATGATTAGGAAACTTCCCAAAAGTTTGATTGATCAATGCCGGTATAAAATATAAAGTCAAAATAAGTCTGTGTTCTGCGACAGTATGCAAAAATACTGTTTCGTGGGAAATTTCCACGCCAGAAATCAATGTGCTTGTGTTACAGACATGCGAAAGGCTACCCGCTACCCATAGTAAAACATTTCATAATTAAAAGTTTAGTTTTAAGGGTAAGAACAACCAAAATTTAAACTCAGAAAAAAATGTACCGATTTTTTTTTTCAAGTACCCACTACCTGCACAAGAACCGCAAGGCAAGTAAACTCGGAGCCATCGTGGTTCTTTCAGCAAGGAAAGGATCACGATGGCACCTATAAACCACGAGATGCACACTAGCGCGGGTGTTTCTCAATGTCTATGATTCGCATACCAGCAGGAAAAAAGCATAATTTTTTTACACAATGAACTGGGGTAAGTTCCGCATATACGCTGTACCGTATATACTGTTTCGCATAATACGCATAACCGCCTTGGTCGTATCATACGTATCCAAAAGCTGCACCCCGTATAGTACATATTATACGTATACTCATTTAAACGTTTAATAGAGAGCACTAATTTGTATATATATATAATGAAGTTTTTTACATAATGTTGGTATAATCATCTTTTTTTAGCATCTAAAATAAAATACAGAGAAAACGACATTACAATTTTGCCTTTTTGCTGGAAAGTCAGAGGGTAAGCTGTATATCGTTATATACTATAAACTAGTCGTTGGGAGCCACCGTAATACCACCATCATGGATATGCATAATGTAAAATATTAAAATAAAAAATGTGTAAACTACTTATAAAATGCATTGCAATTCAAATAAAATCGAGGCTTGATGACGTCACAAACTTTAAAGGCTCGATTACTGAATTGCTTGAAAGAAACATCCTTATAACTCCAAAAATAATAATCCTTTTAACTAGCGGTTTATTGCATCTGATTAAGCGTCAAATTTCCAATTAAAATATATATTTGAAGTGAAATCTGGATGAAATACAGGGTCATGAAAAATCGAAGAGTGTGAAAAATAGGATTCCAAATATCTCGGCAACTAATTATCCGATCGACTTCATGCTGTATGCAAAATTTGTTTTTTTTTATTGTCTTTTATATTCATTTCTTAAAATAACCAATTTCGAAAATTTTTATATACCTTTTATCAGAACGAATATTTCGAGAGTCCGAAAAAAATAGTTCCGGTTAATCGAGGTTATTGAAATGAAATAGGCTTCTTCCCATTATTACATACTAAGTACATACCAAATTGCAAGTCTCTATCTCAATTTTTTCGGGAGATAGAGCGTCTACAGACACACAGACACACAGACACACACACAGACGCACAGACGGACGGCAAATTTTTTTTCTAAAAATATGTTTTTCGGAATCTCCAGTGTCTGAAACGTGTAAATCCGTCAAAAAAAAAATTTCGATTTTCAAAACGATTACAAGACTTACCCTATACTACGTATGATGGGTAAGTAAAATGAGAAATTCATATATTTTCCTACTTTAAAAAATTCATTAAATGGGATTACTTCAGAATTTTTATTGAATTTATATTTATTATTTCCTAATTTGAGAGCCAAAACATTTTCTTTGTTAAAAAAAAAAAGTATGGTTGTGTATAATACATCAGAGATGAGTTCGAGCTCTTTTCGCTGAGTCCGAGCCCGACGATTGCAATCAGAGCCCCCACCCCCAACCCTCCAAGCCTCAGACTTCTTATCATTGCGCGAACCGAAAGTACACAGTAAAAAAATTGTTAATAACATTTAAAAAATTATTCTAGATTAATTTTCTCATTTAAAAATCTTTTCTTACATACAAAAGAGTATTAATGTTAAATTATCCATCATGACGACGTTACGTGATTTTCATGCCCCTGAAACTTTGTTTAAAATATTAAATTTGTTATTTATCCCCAACCACTGGTAGAAATCCGCAAAAGTCACAATTCTTGTTCTTTTAAAACATCTTTGTACAAGTAAATGGCAGAAAGACATGAGTTCTGTTTTCCAGTAATTCTGGAAAAGGACTTCAAACAGGTTAAACAAGGGATATCCCACGGTTTCCTTACGTTACTAACACTGACCGTGCACAGATTTCAGAATCAGATAGTGTACATTTCTCTTTATACCCTATCAATAATAATTCAATTCCCTTTCAAACTGATTTTTAAAGGAATTTAAAACACTTTAATAAACTAAGACTACATACGTTTTCCTCAAATAGTTTTTTTTCTTTTTTTTTCAATTTGTGAACAGCTCGAATTTCACTTTGAGCCTGAGCCCGCTGGAGACCAAAGACTGGTATAAAAGTCGAGACCGTTCTATAGTGTACTTATCTATAGTATCTCATCTATAGTGTACTTATCACCAGGGAAGTATTCGGAATATGTGCAGCATGTGCAACCTCCACCAGTAAAAAAATAACAGTAATTTAGGGGGTCGGGGCAAGAAAGTGCCAAGCCACATTTTGGTAAAATAAATCTAACACTGTAATCTGTTGCTTAATATTGTAAATTATCATATACAACATATAATTTGTTTCTAATGTCACGTGGTGGCAGTATATATGACAGGTTTCGTTTTTGCCCCAGATGTTTATGCCCCCAATGAAGATAGCTAATTTACAAAAACATGTAATAGTATCATTAAAGTAACTAGGGCATCCAACACGGGCTTCCCGGGATAGAGAATAAATGTGAAAATCATTTTTTTTTTTTTTTTTTACTGAAAACTCTAATAGATTTTTTTACATGTAATAATTTTTCTTAGATTGTCCCAACGTCAAAGAGCAGTTTTATCTGAAATATGTCAATTATATATTCAAATAAAATGTTGAAATTTATTTAAAGCGGTAATTTCGCATTGGCCTCTTGCCAGAAGTTAATACCCGAAGATATCGCTAAAAATTTTGTTATCTACAGCAGTTTTTTTTTTATTCTGATAATTTCAGCGGTTTTAAGCGGTTATTTCAATTACATGTCTGTTAAATTTGTGTTTTATTGATACTATTGTATTCATTGCTTAGTGAAGTTTTGTTATTGAATATTAGTTGGAAACAAATGCTGAACTTTTGATAATGTTTAAAGTACAAACGGATTAATATTTTGTAATCGTCTGCAAACGATAGAGATAGATTTAAAAAACAATAATGCTTGAAATTTAATTTAAATGTTATAAAAAATGTGTAAATTGCGATGCTGTTTTCAAACAAATTGCATTTGAAAGTAGACTTTTTCCCCTATATAACGGTGTAAAAATTGAAAATGCGCGATGTTTAGAAATGATAAAATTGCAGTAGCAAAAATCGCGAAACGAAATTTCATCGTAAACTGTTGCCATTCGCAAAATGACGTCAGCGTTACGCACGGACACGTTTATCCTTTATAATATAGATGCCATATTGTTACTCAGAATCTCTCAAATATTACTAAGACATTGGCGAAAAAACTTTAGGTTATATATCTTGATTTGAGTATTTGATCAAATTTTCAAATTGAAATATCTCAGAAGTTCAAAAATGCGGCTTGGCACTCTCTTGTCCCGACCCCCTTAATTTTAGCCTCATTTATCTACGATTAAATAAGGCTAAAATTACTGTTATTTTTTTTACTGTACGTATGCACATAATCAGAATACTTATATAGGTGCTCATCATATACAGGTGCTAGATATAATTTTTGTTGTCTTTATTTTTTCTTAACTTTTATTTAGTTAATAACCTTGTGAAAATTTTACTACGCCGATTTAGTAGTAATTTTTGTATCATGGATAAAATGTAATAAATGAAAAACGAAAGAAAAGTGTCCATTTATTTTTATTTTCAACCTAATTTTTGCTGCTTATTTATTACACTTTTCACATCCTACTTATGTCTGTATCTAAAGTAATATTTATACTTTATATTTATTTTGTCATTCCACTACTGTTTTATAAAATTTGAATACATTTAAATCAACAGAAATCAGAACATCATTAGTGGAAAGTTGATGGTGTTTCATTTTAACAGTACAAAATTCGTGTATTAAACAGGAGTTCGAAAAGTAACTTTACATTTTAAAACGAAAAATCATGCGTCAAGCATAGATTATGTAACACTTTCCAATACTTTAAAATACTTTTAGAAATCTTTACCGTTTAATAAGATGAAAGATGACGTCTAAGTAAACAATTTGGAAAACACATAAAACATTTAAAAACCAAATTTTAAGAATTAACAACAACAGTCAGAAAAGTATCCGAACTCTTTTGTGCAGCCATGTATATGATCTATAGATTTGTATATATACTACACAGAACGCTAAATTTTTGTTCAGTTAGGAAACGCGTATCAGAGTTTAAAATTACCCTTCTGGAATTTCCGTCAATAAACGGAAATGTATTCGAGATATTTTGTGCTGCCCTGTATATGATCTAGTGAATTTATACACACCAAGTAATAGGAAAAAATTAGTTAAATTTAAAAACGCGTTCCGCAACTGAAAACGCACTTTCATCAATTATTGTTAACAAACAGTATTTTGCAAAATGTATACATTTTAACGTCTGAATGTGAAAAATATTAAAAACACCAATTAAAATAATTTAAGACAGACATGAGTACACATAAAATAAAAATTTATAAAAAATATATACTTAAAAACAGTTAAAAATACAAAATAGTAGACGTTTCGCCAAGCGACACGCAAGGCATCATCAGTACAAAAACAATCTATTGCATAACAAACCACAGAACAAGGAAAAGGAAAGGTTTGAAATCAAGGAAAGTTGAAGTTATTTTAAAAACAGATAATATTCATTAGGGACAGAACGAGCTTCATTCAACGTCTGCGATCGCAATTGAGTGAACCAACTCTCAAGGAGTAATCGACCATGGTAGCTGTTACAACCTGATTTCAAAATACTGGCGTTCACAATTAGCGGGATGTGATTCGTTTGAAGTGAATGCTGGACAATTTTTGAATTCAAATTACTATTTTTTAAAGCACTAGTATGTTCTTTTAGGCGAATTTCCAATGATCTACCTGTTTCACCAATGTAGACACTATTGCAATGTTTACAGGGAATAATATAAACAACACCGGGTAATTTAGACTTATCATATTGAAATTTATGCTTAGTGAAAAAGGAACTCACTTTATTAATTGGTTTAAAAGAAACCCCAATATTGAATGATTTTAGAATGCCAGAAATTTTTTCAGAAATGTTCTTATAATAAGGGATACAGATAAAAGAGTTTGGTTTACTACGTTGAAAAGGGGGGGGGAGTAGAATTCACAAAATTTAAAGTATTTTTAAAGATTTTTTTAACAAGACCTATAGGATAGCTATTATTAACCAAATCGCGATAAATTTTACCCTTCTCAATTTCAAAATCATTACTGGAACTGCAATATCTAATGAAGGCTAAAGTCTTAATAACGGCTATTTTATGGCTGAAAGGGCAAATTGAATTGAAATTAGTATATTGACCAGTAGATGTAGGTTTTCTGTAAACAGTAGTGGTGATAGATTGAGAGGTATCAGCAATGTGTCTGCGGACTAGAATGTCGAGAAATGGTAATTCAGCATTATTTTCAATTTCAACAGTAAACTTAATAGGGTCACCAATAGAGTTAGAAATCGTGAGAATATTATTTAAAGCAGCTTCTTTCACTATCAAAAAAATGTCATCAACATAACGTCTCCAAAAAAGAATACGTGAACCAAGTTCAGAATTAATCTTATTTTCAATATTCTGCATTACAAGTTCAGCAATTACAACAGAGAGGGGGGACCCCATAGCGGTACCAGAAATTTGACTATAAAAACAATTATTAAATATAAAACAGTTTGAGGTCAAACAAAAACTAACTAATTCAACAATCTCATCGACATTAAAATCAGTAGGTTGTGTCGGAGTGGGCCAGATATCTTTAATTACTTTACAAACCAGATCGAAAGGGATTGAAGTAAACAGCGAAACAACATCAAGGGAAGCCATGATATAACCGGTAGGGAAAACAAAACTCTGTAAATCATCGAGAAATTTGTAAGGTGAATTAAGACTATAACTGGAGTTAAGCGTAAGAGGTTTAAGAAGCGCGGATAAGTAACTAGAAAGATTATATAAAGGGGATTTAGAAAAATCAATAATGGGGCGGAGTGGGATAGATGGTTTATGAATCTTTGGTAACCCATAAAAGCGAGGGACAAGACAGGTGTAACATTTCAATTTCGAAGCAGAGTTAGGGGGGATTTTCTTAAGTTTTTCAAATTTGGAAATGATAATGTTCATCTTACGTTGAATGGAAGGAGTTTTATCTTTCTTAAGTACCGAATATGTATTTACATCATCAAGTAGTTCATGAGCCTTTGAATCATAAGCATCCCTATCCATCACAACTGTAGTTCTACCTTTATCAGCTCTCGTAATTACAATCGAATTGTCCGATCTCAGTCTCTTGATAATACGCAAAGAATCATCAGCACCAGCAGGAGTGGAGTAATTAGACTTTAAGATCGATGCAGAAATAGCACGTCTAATATCATGCCTTACCGATGGGCAAGAACCCATAATAGCGGATTCAGCAGAAGCAAGTAAATCGGGAGTATCTAATTTCGTAGAACCCAGAGAGTAGTTCAAGCATTTATTAAGCAAAGCAGATTCCGACACTGATAAACTTTTAGACGAAATATTCAAGACCCAGTTATCGATGAGATTGTTGAATTAGTTAGTTTTTGTTTGACCTCAAACTGTTTTATATTTAATAATTGTTTTTATAGTCAAATTTCTGGTACCGCTATGGGGTCCCCCCTCTCTGTTGTAATTGCTGAACTTGTAATGCAGAATATTGAAAATAAGATTAATTCTGAACTTGGTTCACGTATTCTTTTTTGGAGACGTTATGTTGATGACATTTTTTTGATAGTGAAAGAAGCTGCTTTAAATAATATTCTCACGATTTCTAACTCTATTGGTGACCCTATTAAGTTTACTGTTGAAATTGAAAATAATGCTGAATTACCATTTCTCGACATTCTAGTCCGCAGACACATTGCTGATACCTCTCAATCTATCACCACTACTGTTTACAGAAAACCTACATCTACTGGTCAATATACTAATTTCAATTCAATTTGCCCTTTCAGCCATAAAATAGCCGTTATTAAGACTTTAGCCTTCATTAGATATTGCAGTTCCAGTAATGATTTTGAAATTGAGAAGTGTAAAATTTATCGCGATTTGGTTAATAATAGCTATCCTATAGGTCTTGTTAAAAAAATCTTTAAAAATACTTTAAATTTTGTGAATTTTACTCCCCCCCCCCTTTTCAACGTAGTAAACCAAACTCTTTTATCTGTATCCCTTATTATAAGAACATTTCTGAAAAAATTTCTGGCATTCTAAAATCATTCAATATTGTGGTTTCTTTTAAACCAATTAATAAAGTGAGTTCCTTTTTCACTAAGCATAAATTTCAATATGATAAGTCTAAATTACCCGGTGTTGTTTATATTATTCCCTGTAAAGATTGCAATAGTGTCTACATTGGTGAAACAGGTAGATCATTGGAAATTCGCCTAAAAGAACATACTAGTGCTTTAAAAAATAGTAATTTGAATTCAAAAATTGTCCAGCATTCACTTCAAACGAATCACATCCCGCTAATTGCGAACGCCAGTATTTTGAAATCAGGTTGTAACAGCTACCATGGTCGATTACTCCTTGAGAGTTGGTTCACTCAATTGCGATCGCAGACGTTGAATGAAGCTCGTTCTCTCCCTAATGAATATTATCTGTTTTTAAAATAACTTCAACTTTCCTTGATTTCAAACCTTTCCTTTTCCTTGTTCTGTGGTTTGTTATGCAATAGATTGTTTTTGTACTGATGATGCCTTGCGTGTCGCTTGGCGAAACGTCTACTATTTTGTATTTTTAACTGTTTTTAAGTATATATTTTTATAAATTTTTATTTTATGTGTACTCATGTTTGTCTTAAATTATTTTAATTGGTGTTTTTAAAACAGTATTTTAACAGAATGCTTTTGTGTGTCCTTGTAAATGATCGATGTATGTTCGGCTGCACACAATATTCTATAGTAAGCCTCTTGTAATGTACCTGAGTGATATATATATATCAATTTCAATATGTTTGAAAAGGCGAAACTTTATTAAAATAAACACCAAACGATTTTTCTCCATAGACCGTAATGTAACGGAATTCTTTTGAGTGTCCCTGTAAAGGAACTGTAAGTGCTATGCACACAATATTCTATAATCAGGCCCCTGTAGTGCACCTCAATGATATATATCGATTTCAATATGTGTGAAATAGTATGACATCATTAAAATGCATCGCAAATGATTTTTCAACCCTAGACCGTAATGTAACAGAATTCTTTTGAGTGTCCCTGTATTCATTTTCAATACCGAACATGCCATAGTAAATCTCAATAAGATATATGAATTGCATGACAATCCGAGTATATTTATGCGAGTTAAAGCAGTGACAGACAGACAAAACAGACAAACGAATTCATAAACACTTTTTAACTATGTTGGAAAGTGTTAAAAAATCCTTAAAAAGAAATAAAGCAGGATATGTGATACTTACGATAATAACAAAAAATTACCTCTCTCTTTCTCTCTCTCTCTCTCTCTCTCTTTTTTTTATTATTTTTTTTTAGAATGTTTTTAATATTTTAATGTCTGGACGACTATTCGCACTCAACACAGTGGATTATCGAGATTTCGAATTAGATTACTGCGAAGCCGTGGGAAACTGGTCACTAGTTTGACTCTTCATTTCGTATATGTTACGAATTCGAAATTGTTGAACAACGTTCCACACATATTCTCCAAAACGTTGTATCTAGAAATCTAGATGACTGTGGTATTGGACTCCATTGACCTAGCGCTATCATAAACTTAATTAAAATAGTAATAATAATAATCATCTATATTATAAAATAAAAACATGTTCGTGAGTAACGCAAACGTCATATTCACAGTGGCAACACCTGGCCAATAAATTTCGCTTTTAATGCAATTTTTCTAACTTCTAAACGTCGCACAATTTCAATTTTTACACCGTCGAATAGGGGAAAAAATGTTCTTTCAAAAGCAATTTGTTTGAAACTGTATCTCAATTGACTGTTTTTTTTTTTTTTAAATGATTTTTAATATAATTTTCAAGCATGATTTTTTAAAAAATCTATATCTATCGCGTGCAGCCCGATTACGATGCAGATGTGTTAGATTATTCCGCCTGCTCTTAAAACAATATAACTAGTCCAGCATTTGTTTCCGGCTAATACTCCATAACGAAATTAACTTTTCGTCAATCAATAAACAAAATGATAAAATAATATACATAAAGCACAAATTTAACAGATATGTAATCTAACTACGCTCTTAAACCATTGAAATTACCAGAATCAAAAAGGCTGCTGTAAGTATCGAATTGGAGATTTCATCGACAATTAAATTTCGACATGCGGCTAATACGAAAGCGTCGCTTTTAATACATTCCTAAAACTTTATTTGAATGCATTATTGTTATTTTTCATATAAAACTGCTTTTTGGTGGTGTTACTGAGCAATTAAAAAAAAAATATATTAAGTGTACGAAATTTAATTTTAATTTTAAAAAATGATTTTCACCTATGCACTGTAACCCAAGAAGCCCCTAGGCTGTATCCCCTAGTACTACTAGTAATAATAATAATAATAATAATAATAATAATAATAATAATACTTTCTTTACTGAATGCAAAATCCGCAAATGCATAATCTTTATTTCTTCTTAAAAAATGATTTTCAACTATGCACTGTAACCCAGGAAGCCTCGGTTGGATCCCCTAGTACTACTACTAGTAGTAGTAATAATAATAATAATAATAATAATAATAATGCGTTCTTTACTGAATGCAAAATCCGCAAATGCATAATCTTTATTTCTTCTTAAAAAATGATTTTCAACTATGCACTGTAACCCAGGAAGCCTCGGTTGGATCCCCTAGTACTACTACTAGTAGTAGTAATAATAATAATAATAATAATAATAATAATAATAATAATGCGTTCTTTACTGAATGCAAAATCCGCAAATGCATAATCTTTATTTCTTCTTAAAAAATGATTTTCAACTATGCACTGTAACCCAGGAAGCCTCGGTTGGATCCCCTAGTACTACTACTAGTAATAATAATAATAATAATAATAATAATAATAATAATAATAATAATGCGTTCTTTACTGAATGCAAAATCCGCAAATGCATAATCTTTATTTCTTCTTAAAAAATGATTTTCAACTATGCACTGTAACCCAGGAAGCCTCGGTTGGATCCCCTAGTACTACTACTAGTAGTAATAATAATAATAATAATAATAATAATAATAATAATAATAATAATGCGTTCTTTACTGAATGCAAAATCCGCAAATGCATAATCTTTATTTCTTCTTAAAAAATGATTTTCAACTATGCACTGTAACTCAGGAAGCCTCGGTTGGATCCCCTAGTACTACTACTAGTAATAATAATAATAATAATAATAATAATAATAATAATAATAATAATGCGTTCTTTACTGAATGCAAAATCCGCAAATGCATAATCTTTATTTCTTCTTAAAAAATGATTTTCAACTATGCACTGTAACCCAGGAAGCCTCGGTTGGATCCCCTAGTACTACTACTAGTAGTAATAATAATAATAATAATAATAATAATAATAATAATAATAATAATAATAATGCGTTCTTTACTGAATGCAAAATCCGCAAATGCATAATCTTTATTTCTTCTTAAAAAATGATTTTCAACTATGCACTGTAACTCAGGAAGCCTCGGTTGGATCCCCTAGTACTACTACTAGTAGTAATAATAATAATAATAATAATAATAATAATAATAATAATAATGCGTTCTTTACTGAATGCAAAATCCGCAAATGCATAATCTTTATTTCTTCTTAAAAAATGATTTTCAACTATGCACTGTAACCCAGGAAGCCTCGGTTGGATCCCCTAGCACTACTACTACTAGTAATAATAATAATAATAATAATAATAATAATAATAATAATAATGCGTTCTTTACTGAATGCAAAATCCGCAAATGCATAATCTTTATTTCTTCTTAAAAAATGATTTTCAACTATGCACTGTAACGCAGGAAGCCTCGGTTGGATCCCCTACTACTACTACTACTACTAGTAATAATAATAATAATAATAATAATAATAATAATAATAATAATATAATGCGTTCTTTACTGAATGCAAAATCCGCAAATGCATAATCTTTATTTCTTCTTCTTATTATTTTTTTAAATATAAAAATACTTTTGGGTACCCTGTACATTTATTGTGTTACCTAATATTATATTCCATAAGCTGAATAAAGTCTAAAAAAAGAAAGAAAAAAATCAAATAAAAGCATAAACTCCAGTGGCATTTTAATAAAATATTAACTTTTTGTCATGTTAATGAGACTGGAATGCCTTTTATTCCTATTTTTCTGTAAAAGCGTCATCTCAAAGAAAATCTTTATGATCTATTCCATATAAGTGTGACTGTTAGACTCTACGGGCTGCTTAGCATGTATGAGATTCAGAACATGACAGACAAAATCCGCTTGCATCTGAAAAACCAAAAAGTTTGTGACTATGAAAAAAAAAAGACACTAATGCCTCGTGGCTTACAAAGGTTTCGGCACAGAAGCATTTTCAGATTCACTGAAGTGAGAGAAAGCTGTTCCTTTTTTTAATATTTATTCATAAGTTGTGTTTAATTGTCCAACCAAGCAATGACAATTATTTATAGCGTGAATCACGAATTTAAACGGCACAAACTAAAAGAAAAATGAGCTAGAGGCATAGTTTTGTCCCTTTTTCTTACTAAAAAGAAAACTTTAACATTAACTTTTCCTTTTTTCCCTCCAGAAAACGTTTGAGAAAATTGTTACCTATTTATCCTATTGATTGATATTAAGTTTTGTAGTGTTTATAAAGCTTTTAAAGAACAACTTAATTTAATGAAGAAAGGGAGCTTTTTCACAGGATATCGTCATTAACATTAAAATTTATCTAAATTATGTATTACTTAAAAATTTATCTTACTTTAGAATAAAATCTAATAGAAATGTATCATTTTTAACACTTTCCAACCTAGTTGAAAAGTGTTTATGACTTCGGTTTGTCTGACCGTCTGCCGTCTATCCGTGCTCTAACTCGCGTAAATATACTCGGATTGCCCTGAAATTTTTGTATGTTATTGTCGTTTACTATAGCATGTTCCCTATTTCAACTGAAGTGTGTAGCACTTCTAGTTTTTGTACAGGGACAGTCAAAAGTATTCCGTTATATTACAGTCAATGGGAAATAATCGTTTCAAGTGCATTTTGATGATGCTACGCCATTTGAAACATGATGAATTTGATATATAATTATGAAGCGCATTAAAACATGCTTTTTGTAGAATACGGGGTGCAAAGCATTTATTATTCATTTACAGGGTCAAACCAAAAGATTCTGTTACACATTGTTCTACGGGGGAAAATCGTTTGCAGTGGAATTTAATAATGATGTTTCACTATTTCAATCATACTGAAAATTATATTCATTACTGAAAAGTATGATGTGCACTCTGTTTATCGTTCGTTTACAGCAACACTCAAAAGTTATCGATTACAGTATACGGGCGATAATTACAGTCTATGTGTGATCGTTTTCAATTTTGGTTTGCGTTTTTAAGGTTAACTATTTTTTTTTTCATATTACGTGGTGTGTATAAATTCGCTTGATCATATACAGGGCTGCATAAGGAATTCATAAGTATTACAGACTATGATAAGTGGTAATTGTAATTATTTTTAAAAACAAAAAGGTGGAGGTACCTGTTGTTAAAAGAACTTTTGTAGCTGAATCGTTTAAGTCAAAATTGTAAAATTTACTGAACTACAGGAAGATTAAAAAAGCTAATTTTTTTTCAAATCAAAAATCACTAAAAGCTAAAAATTGCTTATTAAGAGATTACTAACAATTGTTTGAGTACAAACATATTTCAACCGGAAAACACATTTTCTAATTATATGAATTTTTCAAAACACTCCTTTGAAAGATCAGGATGTCAAAAGTTTAAAATCCTGTTAAAACAAGTGTTTTAGATGTGATGATTCCTCAATAACATAAAAGCGACAAAACTAAGTCTTTCAATGCTCCAGTTGTTCAGATAAACTAGGCATTCAATTAACCAATGCTGGAGGGAATAGAAATCTTCTCATAAAATTCACATGCCCAAGAACTAATTTGAATTAAAATAAGGCTTTTACTTAAAAAATAATTGTTCCATCTTTGTGTGTGTGTTTTTAAGAAAAAAAATTGCACTTTTTAATTTTTAGTATATTCCGGCAGTTTAATAAACAGCATTTTTTAGAATAATTTGCTGAATATTTACTGGCGAAACCTTATTTCATGTTCATGCAACAATATTGTTCTTAAGAAAACTCAGGGAATAACAAATATCATTCATTTTCAAAATATTTCTCATGCATTATGTATATTTCGGAAAGAATAATAAAAAAAGAAATGACTCATTTTAAAAAAATCATAGTAACAATCATCCCTTCAATTCACTAATACTGTGTGAAATGAATTTCACATCAACCTATTTATTTGCGCCAAAACATTTTTTATTAAAATGTAGTTCTTAATTCGGTAATTGATCACATTTTTTTTTCAATTTGTTTATGGATATTTTTTATGCCTTTATGTGTTGCAATGTATTTTATCCATGGTAGCCTTAAATGTTAATTTAAATTAATCGAAAATATCTTTAATTGAGTATCATTTTAACATTGAAACCCAGTGCTGTAGTGGTCAGCACGTTTGACTGCCATGCTGGAGGTTCAGAGTTCGATTCCGAGATGAGCAAGGTTCACTCAACCTATCATTCCTTCGGGGTCTATAAAATGAGTATCAATCTTACTTGGGAACTAAATACCGAGGGTTCCGCGTTAGGCTGGCCACCTGACCAGGACATATGCTGTATAGCACCTCATGGTCATGAAAACAGGGCTGGACACTAGGTGAATATCCGTAATGGATCTAAATGCCAGCAGGTTTAGTCTTTTTCATTATCTTATTAAATTTTGTCAGGCAATTATTTCCTATTTTATTAATTACCTTTTTCTCATCCCTTTACATGAATGTCGTATTTGTATAAAATTTTATAGTTGTTTTCCATTATAAAATTATATGATGCCTTTTCCCAAGAACAAAAAAAAATCATAGTTTAAAAATTCTTCTTGTATTTTTTGAGAAAAATTCAATAAATAAATGTTTATCTTAAATTGTAATTGGAATGTTCTCAAGGTTATTATGAATGTCGTACAATGCATTTGTATAAAATTTTATTGTTGTTTTCCATTATAAAATTATATGATACTTTTTCCCAAGAACAAAAAAATCATAGTTTTAAAACTCTTGTATTTTTTGAGAAAAATTCAACAAATAAATGTTTATCTTAAATTGTAATTGGAATGTTTTTCTCAAGTTTATTATGAATGTCATACAATGCATTTGTATAAAATTTTATAGTTGTTTTCCAATATAAAATTATATGATACTTTTTCCCAAGAACAAAAAAAATCATTGTTTTAAACTCTTCTTGCATTTTTTGAAAAAAATTCAATAAATAAATGTTTATCCTAAATTGTAATTGGAATGTTCTTAAGTTTATTAAGAGTACTTTTATTCTATTTAATTAAAAAATTAATCTTAATTTTTATTCCTTAAATATGAAATTCATCAACGTCAAGAGTACGAAGAGTTTTTGTGTCTTTACAGATTCGCCTTTCTTTTTTAGCTACGTGTTATTTTGGTGATATGAGAGTTTATTTTATTTTAAACTTAAAGTACTATTAAATTCCTTTCTACTAGAAAGTATCAATTTAGTAATGTTATATTCTATTGACTTTGATTTTAATTTACTTCCCCTTTATGTTGATGGCGAATTTTCTTTTTATTTTTTTATGTAATTATTTTATTCCGAATTTGTTTTTCTTCTTCTAAGTTGACCTAACTGTTCTACGGAACACTCTTTTTAATATATTTTAATGAGTAATTTTAATTATTGCGGATAACGCTTAATATGAAGACAGTAATAACAGCAAACGAAGGATGTTTCTCATTGTTTTTTCCGAATTTCACAACCTCTCGGAGATACACATCTTAATGTACTGACACTTTTCATCACCTTATTTATGATGATGTTTTAGTGCTAAAATCGGTACAGCATTATGTCATTACAGTTAAGGCTTTCAAATATCCCATTTTGTAACATTTTGTAATTGCCTATAAACTTTAGCTATTTGTAGTAATTAAGATCTTGTAACAACTTAAGAAAACTTAAAGAATTTTGATTATGATTCCTTATTAAAATATTTCTTTAACATAATAAGACTTTCGAAAGTCGATTACCTTCAGAAATTTAAGATAGATTAAAATAATGTAATATGTAATTATTTTATTCCGAATTTGTTTTTCTTCTTCTAAGTTGACATAATTGTACTACGGAACACTCTTTTTAATATCTTTCCTTTTAACGAGTAATTTTAATTATTGCGTGTAACGCTTAATATGAAGACGGTAATAACAGCAAATGAAGGCTGTTTCTCATTGTTTTTGCCGAATTTCACAATGTCTCGGAGATACACATATTAATGTACTGCCACTTTTGATCACCTTGTTTATGATGATGTTTTAGTGCTAAAATCGGCACAGCATTATGTCATTACAGCTAAGGGCTTTCAAATATTCCATTTTGTAACATTTTGTAACATTTTGTCTATAAACTTTAGCTAGTTGTAGTAATTAAGATCTTGCAACAACTTAAGAAAACTTAAAGAATTTTGATTCTGATTCATTATTAAATTATTTATTTAGCATAATAAGACTTTCGAAAGTCGATTACCTTCAGAAATTTAAGATACATTAAAATAATGTAATATGTAATTATTTTTTTCCGAATTTGTTTTTCTTCTTCAAAGTTGACCTAATTGTACTACAGAATACTCATTTTAATATCTTTCCTTTTAACGAGTAATTTTAATTATTGCGGGTAACGCTTAATATGAAGACAGTAATAACAGCAAATGAAGGCTGTTTCTCATTGTTTTTTCCGAATTTCACAATGTCTCGGAGATACACATCTTAATGTACTGCCACTTTTGATCACCTTATTTATGATGATGTTTTAGTGCTAAAATCGGCACAGCGTTATGTCATTACAGTTAAGGCATTCAAATATTCCATTTTGTAACATTTTGTATTTGTCGATAAACTTTAGCTATTTGTAGTAATTAAGATATTGCAACAACTTAAGAAAACTTAAAGCATTTTGATTCTGATTCATTATTAAAATATTTCTTTAACATAATAAGACGTTCGAAAGTCGGTTACCTTCAGAAATTTAAGATAGATTAAAATAATGTATTTAAAATAGATTTCGGGGATTTAAGATAAGGCTTTATGCTTGAATATATGTAAGAAATAAGAAACAGTTATAGTAAACTATAAGAAAGGATGAAACAGTATCAATATTGAATGATTTTTTAATCAAAAAGATATAACATTAAATAAAAGTATGTGTTAAAATTTAAAATAATATTTTTAGCATATTTGGTAAATCCATATACAACAAAATATTTAATAAATTATATTAGTATGACATAAAGCGTGTGTAATATGTTTTAAAAAGTGATTGTCTATAAGTTTACAAAATATTTGTACTGATTGCATATAAATAACTACTAAACAATAAAAAATATATCAGAAAATTTTAAATAATAAAATAGAGATTTGTTAGTAGTAACAACAAAATAAAATGCCAGTTTTTACATTAATCAAGTTATGCAAGAAAAGGTTTAAAAAAGTTGAGAATTAAGTTAAAAAAGGGAAGAAAAAACATCATTTATTTAAAATAAAAAAATTTATTAATAAAAAAGGAAGGCAAAAACATTGTTTACTTAAAATAAAAATGTAAATTAAAATAATGTTAGTTATTATAAAAATTAAATTAAAAGCGAAATTAATACCTGAAAGTTTGCTTAGAATGTATTTTAATCAAAAGAATGTGAAATAATGTTGTGAAATAAAAATAAATTGGTATTTATAGTATTTAAATGGGAAAATTAAGAAAGAATTTTGTATAAAATGTCACAGATAAAAAATAATTAAATTATATGAAATAAAATACAAAATTAGCTTTTATATGAAATCTGTATTTATAAAAGAAAATGTTTGTCTGTTGGCGACAACTAGGGAAATTTATCGCACATAGAGATCTGCAAATTTGGCGCCGGATAGACGAAGACTTGTTCCAATGCACCTCAGACTCATATTTTCAATTTTTATACAGTCTTTTTTCCGAAACTTTAGTGTTTTTTCACGTTCCGCGGCGATTTTTTTGACATTCGTTAAAATAATCCAGTTTCTGTCTTTTATAAATAGTAAATTTTTTCCTCTATTTAATAAGGTTTATTTGGAATTTGTACAGTATTTGTTTTTTATTTTTTCGCGATTTATAAAAAAAAGTCTATCTTTAGCCGAAAATGAGCACTTTGTTTTTTATTAACTAATTTCTACTTGCAATTTTAGCAATCCTATCTTATATTTTATATCCCTGTATGTAGAAAACCTTCATGGATCGTTTATTTTTTTTTTCAAAAAAACATTTTTTTTGCCAATTTTTTAAAGAAAATAATATTGATGGATTGTTTTGGAACAAAATGACAATTTCAAAAAAAAAAAAAAAATTATTACACTGGGGAATTAGAAACATCTCAAATCTATTGTTTCTGTAGCGACGAAACAAGATTTCTTTGTCGCGACGAAGGATGGGATCTCTATTAATTTTTTTCTGAATTCGGCTATTGTTGTACATACAACTCAATTTCACGTATGAATGAAGGGCCCACATTACTGTGATTGCCCTTTTTCGATCGCGGGGTACTATGGCGAACGAAGTCGGGCCCCACCACTATGTTCGTTTTTAAAAGAAAAGTCCGTTAAAAAAAAGAAAAAACTCGTTTTTTAAAGCAAACGGTTTAATTAAAATAGTTAGCTAAAAGTTGAGTTGTTCGGTTGCTGTCATCTTATGAACTGTAATAACTTAAAAAAGAAATTCATAATTTGTACGTAGATAAACATTTGTATCTGACTATTACATTTAAAGATGTATTAAAAATATAAGGATGCTGAATATGTTTGGCCTAGACTATATTTTATTTGTTTGTTTCCTACTAATGTTAAACAGCTTTTTTATTTATCTATTTATTTTTTATTTAGGTGGGGGGGGGGGGTAAATCATTTTAATCCTTCTTTTTAAAATAAGCTTTTCAATTTGTGATGTTGAAGCATTTTTCTAAATGCTAATTATAAATAAAATTTGCTTTAATTTTTTAATGCTTAATAAAGCTAAGACGCAGATTCCTGCTGCTCACCCAACTTAAGATATCACGTTTAGTTCGGGATTGTTGGGAATGCTACTTGGTCCTAGACGTAGTTTATTTAAGTGGTAATTATTCTATTCTATTCTATTCTATTCTATTTATTTATTTATTTATTATGTTTTGTTGAAAAATTCTTTTGGGATATCTTAAGTAAAAGATAAAATTTTAAAATATTAAGGAGTATCTTTGTATGTTTTATTTTTTATTTTTTTAGTGAAATCAAGCGTTAAAACTTATTGTGATATTTATAGAAATTTAATCAAACACGCTGTAAAAATTAATTGAATCCAACTCTGGGAAATATTTCTTCTTAGGATCCTCACTTATAGGGGCGGGGTGGGAAGAAAATTCATTATCAGTGAAAGATCAGAACTTTTCACGTTTTACGGAAATGGGGCAAAATAATAACTCAGGATGCTTCGGATAAATCAGATCAAGAAAATGTCGCCGAGATACATTAATAAATAGATCAGACCCTCTTTTGCAAACTGATCACGTTCGCATAGGAGACATCGTAAAGTCATCTTTCATTATACAGTTGTAAGTATGCTTTCTACGTAAGATCGGTGTACCCTCTGACCGAAAAGAGACGGTTAGAACTTGTTCTTCTTCCGGCCCACCGCAATTATAGGTACGGCTGAGACCGTGAGGTCATTGTCACTCATGTGAGTGCTAGACTTCAATCAAGCAAAACGGGAAAAGAAAATTAACTGCAGATTGATTATGAAACACTTTCCAGTGAGGCGTAACGTTTTCAATATTATTGGGAGGGCTCAATTGAAATAAGACCTTTTTACTCACAAACATATGTGTGTGTGTAACATAATCGAAGATCTATATAATAATACTTTTTTAGAACTTTCTTCGATTAAAATTAAACCGAATAGTATATATTAAAAAATTACGATTGAATGTATTACATAAACATACATAAAACAATGTAAAAATTCGAGTAATCGAACGTGCACTACAATGTTTTACAAAAAAAAAAAAAAAAAAAAAAAAAAAAAACTTTTTTGAAAGAATGCTATGTTATTTTTCTCAAATAAAAAAAAAGAAAAAGAAAGAAAGAAAGAAAGAAATTTACAAATTTTGAGAAAAACAATCTATTTGACAAAAATAAATTATTTGCTGAAAAAAGTGCCTTAATTTTTTTTATAAAATTAGTAGACAAAAAATCTAAGAACTTTATATAAGTTCTTTTTTAATATAATTTTTTTCTAATTTATATTTAAAAAAATTTTTAATTAAAAGATATATAAATATTTTTAAAAAAATAGAAGAAGAATCTTCGAAATTATTGGAAGAGCCCAAGCCCCACGAGCCCATATAACTCATCGCACAAGAAGCTCTTTTTTTTAAACCCCACTCTTGTATGAGCATTTAATGTTGATTTTGAAAATCACGCCTAATTTCGATGCAATTCATAATTTTTCAATAATAATAATAATAATAATAATAATAATAATAATAATAATAATAATAAATCCGTCACAATACATTAATTTGATGTGGACACCGAACTCGATTATGGGAAATTAGCCGCCTTTTTACGCTTGATAAAAGAATGAGCTAGCGAATTTATTAAAAACATCTATAATTTTTTCACTGTTTCTTTTTTTTTTAAGATATGGCAACTGAAGAAAAAAAAAAAGCATTACTTAAACTATCGTTTTAGGACCTCCAAATTCATTTCACAACGTATAATCATAATTTAATTAATATGAAACTATTAATTGATTACAGCGTATTTTTTAATATATATATACTAGCAAAACCCGCGGCTTTGCTCGCGTAATTCTTGAAAAATGCCAAGTGGTATTCGTTGGTCTATTTTCAAGAGAGGACATTTTACTGCCACAGACAATTCAGAAATTACTAATTAAACCACACTAATGTGGAAAAATAAAATCGAAAATTTAGAAGGTTTTTCGCTTTTTCACACCTCTTCCCCCCCCCCCCTGTGGTAGTGTCACCGATATAAAATATAGCAGGGGTAGTGGCAGCCTATGTTACAGCAAGGACTGTTACCATCACTTTTGAAAATGGTTCTGTAGTTCCAGAGATTCCATAGAAATTGCAATTTAGAATGTTTTTAAACCGCTTTTCGCTCATCTCACCCTTTTAAATTTCGATTTTTTTTTAGAATTTGTTCTTAGAGAGCATTTACATTATATAAATAGCTACCATGCTAAATTTCAAATTTCTAGCTCCTTCAGTATAAAAAAAATCGAAATTTTAGAACGTTTTTCGCTCTTGCACCTCCCTGTGGTACTGGCACCGACATAAAATATAGCCTATGTTACAGCAAGGACTGTCACCATCAATTTGCTACCATAACATTTGAAAAGGGTTCGGTAGTTCCAGAGATTCCATAGAAATTGTAATTTAGAATGTTTTTAGAACGCTTTTCGCTCATCTCACAGTTTTAAATTTCGATTTTGTTTTAGAATTTGTTCTTAGAGAGCTTTTACATCTTATAAGTAACTACCATGCCAAATTTCATGTTTCTAACACCTTCAGTACAGAAAAAATCGAAATTTTAGAACGTTTTTCGCTCCTGCACAACCTTGGGGTAGTGGCACCGACATGAAATAGCCTATGTAACAGCAGGAACTGTCACCATCAATTTGCCACCATCACTTTTGAAAACAGTTCTGTAGTTCCAGAGATTCCATAGAAATTGTAATTTAAAATGTTTTTAGAACACTTTTCGCTCCTGTCACCCTTTTAAATTTCGAATTTTTCTTAGAATTTGTTCTTAGAGAGCATTTACATCTTATAAGTAACTACCATGCCAAATTTCAAGTTTCTACTTCCTTCAGTATAAAAAAAATCGAAATTTTAGAACGATTTTCGCTCTTGCAACCACTTGTGGTAGTGGCACCGACATAAAATATAGCCTATGTTACACCAGGAACTGTTACCATTAATTTGCCACCATCACTTTTGAAAATGGTTCTGTACTTCCAGAGATTCTATAGAAATTGTAATTTAGAATGTTTTTAGAACGCTTTTCGCTCTTCTCACCCTTTTAAATTTCGCATTTTTTTTAATTTGTTCTTAGAGAGCATTTACATCTTATAAGTAACTACCATGCCAAATTTCATGTTTCTAGCTCCTTCAGTATAAAAAAAATCGAAATTTTAGAACGTTTTTCGCTCCTGCACCCCCTGGGGGTAGTGGCACCGACATAAAATATAGCCTATGTTGGAGCAGGAATTGTCACCATCAATTTGCCACCATCACTTTTGAAATCGCTTCAGTAGTTCCAGAGATTACCCCCTACAAACAAACAAACAAACAAACAAAAAAAAACAATCTTTACTACTTTATAATATTAGTATATATATATATATATATATATAACATTCTTTATTTTTTATTTATATTTCCTAATTTTTTGTGTTTAAAATATTTTGCTGTTGCAGTTTCACAACTAACTGGTCTATTTCGGTACATAATTAACTTCATTCTGTTGCAACTCGTAAACAGTTGTAACAATAAATATTATCTGAAGATTTATCACCTGTGGAGGACTAACGGGAAAAGAAATGTCTTAAAATTTATTTATTAATTTATAGTTAAGTTTTAAAAATATTAAAATGTTGTTTGCAATCGGAAACACACCCTTAAACATAATTTATATATTTCTAGCATATCAGGAAGTGAGTGAAAAATCGATTGCAATAAACCATGCTTACATACATGAGCCAAGTTAAGTAAAAGAGTGTAAAAAGTCATTAAATCTCGTCAGGAGTGCGGGCCCGTTGCAAGCTTTTTAAAATGGAACTACAGAAATCAATATAATTTTTTAAGGCTTTTACTTACCCATCATACGTAGTGTAGGGTAAGTCTTGTAATCGTTTTGAAAACCGAAAAATTTTTTTGACTGATTTACACGTTTCAGACACTAAAGATTCCGAAAAAACATATTTTTAGAAAAAAAAAATCGCCGTCCGTCTGTCTGTGTGTCTGAGTGTGTGTCTGTAAATGCTCAATCTCCCGAACAAATTGAGATAGATACTTGAAATTTGGTATGTACTTAGTATGTAATAATGGAAAGAAGCTTATTGAATTTCAGTAACATCGATTATACGGAACTATTTTTTTTCGGACTCTCGAAATATTCGTTGTGATAAAAGATGTATAAAAATTTTTGAAATTGTTTATTTTAAGGAATGAATATAAAAGACAATAAAAAAACATAAATTTTGCATAAAGAATGAAGTCGATTGGATAATTAGTTGCCGAGATAGTTGTAATTATATTTACCACACTCTTCGATTTTTCATGACCCTGTATTTCAGTCAAATTTCAATTCAAAGATATATTTGAATTGGAAATGAGACGCTTAATCCGACGCAGTAAACCGTTAGTTAGTAGGATTATCAATATTGGAGTTATAAGGATGTTTCTTTTACACAATTTAGTAATAGCACATTTAAAGTTTATGACGTCATCAAGCCATGATTTTATTCGAATTGCAATGCATTTTATAAGTAGTTTCCACATGTTTTATTTTCATATTTTATATTATGCATATCCATGATGGGTAAGTATTACGGTGGTCCCCAACGACTAGTTATTTATTTGATAATTCCAGATTTTTAAAAATTTCGTTTAAGAAGTTTTAGCATTTAATCCTCTAACCGCCGAGCAAAAGTGCGAAATTGTTATGTTTTCTCTGTGTTTTTTTTTTTTTTTTTTTTTTTATGCTAAAAATACATGATATTTCAAACCTGAAATAAAAAACTTGATCACGAATATGAATATAATCTTTCAGACATTCATTAGTTAATGTTTTAAAACTGGATTATATTTGTAGAATTATATTTGTAGAATTATATTAATTTAAATAATATGCTAATATTGCAGTGAAACTTGCAGCATAGTGAACGGATATATCAGTTCACAGCGGTGTGAAGGTTACAGATAATTTTATCTGTTTTTTTTCTTCTATTTGTTAACTGGGACGTTTAATGTCCGAAGCGCACACATTCTGTTATACATTAAATATGTACAACTCTTTCCGAAGAATTTAGAGTCTATCAATTGATAAATATACCAAATCAAATGTATTAAAAAAGATAAATCAAAATCTAACTCAAAAAGTTAAAAATTGGTTTTGTTTCATCTTGTAACACACTTCTTTGTGTGTACATTTTTATGAAATTATAAATATACTAGGGGGCCTACCCCCTGCGAGCTACGCTCGCCAACCCCCGCTCAGACTTCGAGGCCTCTAAAAACATGACAGCGTGCTTTATTTTAAAAATATTGGTAAATCTGTAATTGGATTGCCATGCTTTTAACGTTTTAATTGGGCATTTTTTGATTATCATGGCCTCATACACAGCTGTTGCGACAACTGATGACAGTTTTCGGGATTGATAAGCAAAATCAATTACAACTTGAAAACCAGCTTGTATAAAATGGTTAGGTTTAAATTGTGGCTACCTCTCGGACTTTTATAACAACGATCTGTATTCTATTCTTCCTTTGCGTTTAAGGATGAGAAAAAATCCATCTGCTTGTGAATAACATTAAGAACCACGGTATTGAAAAGTACTATGTTATAGACATTTTTAGTAACAGGTTTTAATTTTCTCTCTATTTTAGTGCACCATCATGCATATTTTCATGTTATTTTAAATATGTAAATTATTTATTTTAATTAATATGTATATACGAATTTTCTAATAATTATTTATCATACAAAAGTATTTAAATATTTTGTGCATGCATGCCCGCATTTATTCGCCATTAATTGATGACATATTTAAACAAATTTGCTATCCGCGATAATTTTACACCTTGTTATGTCACTTGAATATTGCCCATAAGAAAATCGGGTACTTTTCCAGTATAGGATTCTTTGCTTTTAGGTTTGGCGTAATTCGAGCTTCAAAAAGGGATAGATTCGTTAATATACGTACATTTGCTACCAAAAGTTATGAAAACAAACTTTTGCTGCTTTTCTATTATAGATGTTTTGACGCTTTTTTAAAAAGCTTGGCGGAAAAAATGAAGCAGGATATTTTATTCTCCTCCCGTTCAGTTGGGCAATTAATATATTTTATATATTCGTTCTAAATATCCGAATTAGTGATTTTATAAATTCGTTTAATTAAATTTTACAAAAAAAAAAAAATGATATCAATAAATAATAATTACTATTAATTCCCCCCCCCCTTTCTTTTGCGTTTACATAAATGACGTCATTTGGACGAATTTATTCAAAATATTTTCAGTTTATAAATTAAATTAAATTCTGACAGACGATTGAATCCTGACGATAGAAATGTGATTTTTTTTTTTAATTTTCCCGAAAAACATAATTTAATTACAATCTTGTCTTCATTATCGATTGAAATAAAATATAAATTCAATTTCAATTTGAAAATGACGAAAAAAAAAATCAATAATCCCTATCGGGATCCTTTTCAATTTTTTCCCCTTTTTTGTCACAAAAAAAGTGAGTAATTAGTTGCCATCATTACAGAAATGTCATTAAAATTAGAAAAAAAATAATATCTCGAAAACTAATTCCAATTTCAAAATTCTATTACCAGTTTTGACATCCGCGGATTTTTATGAACAATTGGTATTAATTTCACCATCAAGCGTTTAATATTTTATTAAAAATAGCCCTAGAACATAATCAGTCGTTTAATCAGTCGTTTCATAAAATCGTTTCATAAATTCGTTTCATAAAATCGTTTCACAAATTCGTTTCATTAGGATTTTATATATATAGGGTAGATAAAATATATAAAAGCAATCTGTTTTCTGCTGTATAGTGCACATAAATACTTAATCGGTTAACGCTCAGCGTTCTCATCTGAGGACAGATATAAAATCCTATTTCCAGCACAGTTTATTTTCTTTAGAATCAACTAATTCTGGTTGGTATTATAATTTTAAAACTAAAGGGTAGATTTGTTATGTTTCTCACTTAACTTACTCAGGAAGGATCATTTATATATTAAAATATATGACAAGTAATAATGTAGTTCTACTTTTGTTAATTTGGGCGTTAACCTCTTAATAAAAAGAAAGATTTCAGAATTCACTCTCTTCTTCACCAGAGCTTAGCTCCGATGCTTCTTTTGTTTTGACGAATATTTAAATATACTGGGGTCCAGAAATTAAGGGGCAGTGACCAATTTCAGACGTTTCGTCGAATATCTTACTGAAACTTGTGAGGTAATGCCCGGAATGCCCTTGAACTTTGAGGATGTAAACAACATGTTTGACTTCATGTTTTTCAGTGAAGATTTTGTCACAAGGACAATTAGAGGGGGGGGGGCAATAATAATTTTAATAATAACATAATATTTTTGATCACCCAAGTAACAGAAAATGCTAAAAATGATCTGTCACTGCAACAAATGACTATATAGGTCCTGTTCAACATTTGACATTTGTGTGCATTTGTGTAAGCATAGCACTTATATTCGTGAAGATGTTAACTTTTCTGTGAAAATTTCAAAAGTTTATATATATATATATATATATATATATATATATATAGCATGCAGAGTTTTCAGCCGAATTTAACACCGTTTTCCCAAAACTTGACAAAAAATCGTAGTAATAGTATACTGTGATTAAAATATTAATATATTGAATATTTGATGCGATATAGGTATTTTTATGAAATAAATTTTAACTGCGCATGCGCAAACTACAGCAAAGATTTTTGCCATGATTTGATAGTCAATACTATAAAGCAACTCATATAAGAAAAACCAGTGAAATATCGTGAAAACTTTAAAAGTTACAGCAATAATTGAAAAATTGGTGAGAACATCTCTTAGGATTATATGGGATTTCCTCCTTGATTTAACACTGCAAACAAAATTGGTCACTGCCCCTTAATTTCTGGACACCAGTGTATTAGTTGGAACCCACCAGAGTTCATAACTACTGCGCATTGGAGCTCACTGGAATATAATTCAGTAGAAAACAGGCGGCTTTCTGTTTGATCAAGAAATATTGGTACATATGAGGAATTTATCAATGAAATTAAAGTTCTTAATCCGAAAGTTTGGCCTATTGAGATCACATATGCAGGTGATAAAGTCATGGAACTATGCAAAAGGTTTCATATAAATGAAAGAACAGTTTTAATGTACTTTAAAATTTTTAAGGGATCTTCTGGAAAAGAAATGAAAAGTTAATTAAAAAAATTGTTTTCAATAATTAATTGCATCCCTGTGTGGCACGTTCCAAATGTGGACGAGGATTTTCAACTATGAATTTAATTTGTACTTCACATCATGCTACCCTCATCCAAACCTTATCAAATTTAATGTTTACTATTAGACTAGTTTGTTCTTTTATTAACAAATTTCAATCAGAAATATATGTTCCTTCATGAGTAGCAAATAATTTATGTAGGGTAGCCCGGAGTAATTTTCGGGCAGAGGAACCTGGGATAATTAACAGACAGAAGTAATACTCGCACAGTAATCGGAATCTAGCCAAAACAGTTTTATTTTTAGTTAAATCAACTATTTTTCTATTTCAATTAGTATTTTCTTAGTAAGTGGCAGCTTTACTCTGTCAAAATTGGTTTTCTAAATGCTATTAAAAAAATTCCTATTTAACTCTTTGCTTTACTAATTTCAAATTTTAATTTCTCAGGTGTCGCAACACTAGTGCAAGTGCTACTTCATGTTTGGATTCTAGGGTATGTTATCTTTTTTTTCAAATAAAGAAGTAATATTGTTTAGATGTCTATCTGGGAAAATTCAGTTTTAAAAAAGTGCAGTTTTTCAGAAACACCGGGATAATTATCAGACAGCCTTCGGGGTAATTTCCATATGCTAATATGTGTTACAAAATATGTTTTGAGTGGTCCTACATGGTAAATTAATAGTGTTCGACTGACTTATGGAGGGTTCCATATTAAAATATAACTTCCAAAGGCAATCTGTAAATTAAAATGCAAATACTGGGTGGAGATAGCTTTATGCTAAATCATGATGAGACCGCAGGGCCAGTTAAGAAAGATTTGCCTCGTAATGTCCGACAAATAGGTTTATGAAGAAAGTGCAAGATGCCATTTCAGAATCAAATATATATGCAGTATATTATTACCAAACATTCTATCTGGAAAAGGTACAAAAGTTCTTCCACAAAGATGATGATGAGAAAAACCTGTTGGAAGTTGATATGAAATTTTAAAACTGGCTTGAAGATGATCGATATTGGTGGCCAAAGAAAGATCAAGTGAAGCTTTTGACAAGCAATCCTTTTTGTTTTTTGGACTTATTGAGACGCTGTGTGCTGATCCTTTCTAGGTTAAAGCTATTGAAGATGTCAAAGAATTGTACAATAATGTGAAAAAAAATTACAAAGATATCTTTACTGTCAAAGAAAACTAAAATGGTCAATGGCCTGTCAAAATTAGTGCTGTGTAAAAATTTTCTTGCATCAGTGTGAAAAAGAATATTAGGCTACTGTTATGATTTAAAAATTTAACTCTTAATTTTTTCAGTATTTTTACATTTAACCTTAATTTATTCATCAATTTAATTAAACTCATTAAATTCATTTAAATGAATTAGGCTAGGTTTCATCTTTGCATTTTAAATCAAACATTCTTTCTATATTGTTTACTTTTGGTGAGAATATAAATTAATTTCAGAATCTTTCCATTACATATGTTTTAGGATATTTATTCATTCAATTTAATTTACATTTTATTCACTTTGCAATATTAATTAAACTTCATTTCAAATGATCTAAAATAAAAATATTTATAACTTACTTTTTCTAACTTTTAAATAATATACAGTCTAAAATAAATTATTCCAAAATATAGTGTATTTCCTTTTTAATAATATTGATTAAAAAATTGGTTAATTGTTAATTTTATTCTTTTCAGAAAGTTCAAATTCATTTATTTTAATTCAGGCAAATTCTTTCAGAATAACGAACTTTTCTATATTTCATTTCAAAATTTCTAAGTCCAATAATCATTTTTCAAAATTTCTTAATTTAAATATTTTACTTTCAAAAACATATCTGGTGGAAAGAAATTTTAATTTTATTTAGATTGCTAAAATTTCATTTGTTTTCATCCATTAGTTTGGCAATTATAGATTTTTAATTACTTTCGTTTTTTCTGTTTTGAATCTCGTCGAGATTCGCGTTCAGACGCCATTGATGGGTATTTAGATGCTTCAAGTAAACAAGAACCTTTCTTCCCGCGGATTTTGAACAAGGTCGTTTTGACAGCACTCCAAGGTCGCGATCGAATGTTCTAATTGCTATTTAATGCTGTTGCTAGGGTTGGAAGTGTCAGGGAAACGTCTGACTGTAACTTTGACTATGGTCTGTTGGGGCTTGTTCAGTGACTTTCGGACGGTTCGGATTTTTTGATTGGTTGTTCCGTAACCGCAGTCGAGTTTTACCTGAGTGGGAAAATGTGAAGACTCTTTCAGTTCCTGAAAAACTTGGTATGATGTAGCGTGGGCTAGATGTTGCTCTTCGGAGCTTAAGCCATTTTGGCTTGCGGTGAATACAATGAATGTCATACATCAAGATATATTTCTTCCTTAAATTAATTCTTCATTTTTATTAAGTTCATTCATCTGTAAATGTTATAGCCATCATTGATAATGATCAGGAAAAAGGTGCTCCTACTAATCTTTTACAAGTTAGCTTTTGGTTTCAAGATATATACAACATATTTTTTAACTTACTTCCAGCGTCATGGTGAATTCAAGTGCTCTTGTGCTGTTTACAAATATATATATGAGAAGTCAAGATAATTAGATAATACGCATTTTTTCTGCACATCTTCAGAGTGATTATAGCCTCCGAATGGATGCTTTCTACTTCATTTTGATCTTGATATCTTCGGCAACTAAGGATATCTACATCCGATTGATGCTTCTTTACAAAGCTGCTGAATGAATTTTGTCATCATTGTATTCCATATACTGGCGGCTGAAAATTCTTCATACAGTGTAATTTAATCTTTAACTTCCACAGCTCTACTATTTACCCTCAATTAACTTTAGAACTAATGTGTCGAATTCATCTTTATGACTAAGGAACTATGAAAGAAATTTAATTAATCTTAAATTGAACACTGAACTTAAACAAAGATAATTTAAATTCAACTTTATAATATTTCATCATTATCATATATGAATTAATAATAAGATTAACTATCTCAGATATAATAATATACCACCCATGAGATAAAATGTATTTATGTAGAAAAAAATAACGATGTGATTAATGTGGATATCTAATCTTAAAATTTTTAAAGAAGTAAATATATATTCATTGTATAAAGTGTAAAAAGAAAAATTTCAAGTGGAATTTGTGTTTTATTTATTGAGTGCACTTGTGAATAAATGACAGTTGTACTTTGATCTTGGTGAGTTATCTTTTCTTTTATTTATATTTATGTGTTTCAGCTCTGTTTGAAGTAATAGAAAAAGTTCTATTTCCTAATTTATATAAGTATATTTTAACTTAAGAATTAACTTTATGAATTTAACGTAATTTTAAACTTAACTTTTTGGCATCGCATTATGTGCTGCTACTTACGATCATGCCTATAATGGTGTTTGGGGAAAGTGTTGAATATATGTTTTGTCTAAATTTTTAGGTTTTCTGAATCACTCCGGTGCGAGTCGCTGGTGATTCACCCTTTATTAATTTTTCCTTTTATATTCATCACGATCCTCAGATACCGTTATAGCTACTAAAATATTTTTCGAAAACAAAATTGGTGTCGGATTTATGTTCTTATTTAATGCTGATTTTATTTCAGCCTTCAGAACTGTTTAACAAGTCAGAAATTATTTACTGATTTACGTGAAACAGGTGTACTACTGTAGCTAACCTATTTGTGTAAAAAAGTACCATAAAGCATACTTTTATTCACGAAAATATAAATTGATTTCGGGTGTACAGTTACAATTGCATTTTTATGTCTTTTTGATGTATTCAGAATGATTTAAAAAAAACTCATTTTTGGTCATAATATTTTACAATGGTGTACCTTAATTACCGTAGTTATTTGGTGTTCAAATCAACCCCTTAAATAGCCCCAAAAATAGCTGTCTGGAAATTACCCCAAACCACGAGGTAGTTTTCAAACAGGTTTTTATTCAATTTTATTTTTGTTATTAATGCTAATTATAACAAATGAAAATACTACAGAATAATCACCAGGCATGTAATAATTTTACCAAGAGAAAGTAAAAAAAAAAAAAAAAAAAAAAAAAAAAAAGTTATCGATTTCTGAATAATTGCAAAAGTTTTGTTTTTGTCTGAAAATTACCCCAGGCACTACACATATAATACTATTACCATTCAGGCAAGTTTTGTTTTTTCATTAAATTTTATTTCATATATATAACTTTTACTTCAGTGCATATTTATATATTAAATTTTATTATATAAACGTATACATTTAAAGTAAATTATTATTTTCTGGAGAAAATTTACATTATTTTTTGAAAATAATGCAAATATGCGTGTGGAGTGGAGTGGAGGCTATGCTACGCTGGGTAGTACTGCAGAATATTAGGGCTTCGCTATTTTTTTTTTAATTAAGTCCTGATTGTGATGTGGATTAACATATATTTTCTTAAATTAATCTGTTTCTCTAAAGTTTTAAAACTAACTTTTAATTATATATTTAATCCTAACTTATTTCCGTTCCCGTCGTAATTTTCCTCCATAAAACAAAATAAAAATAAATATATCTTTATCACTAAAACGATTCTCACAAAGAGAGAATTCATTTATATTATTTTTCACCCTCATTAAATAAAATAAATAAATAAATAAAAAGGTAGGCGAGATAAAAATCGACTTTGTATTCCGTAAAAAAAAAAAAAAAAAAAAAAAAAAAAGGGCGGGCGAAGGATAAAGATTGACTTTGTATTCGGTCTGCATTTTTATTCTCATTTCGTCCAACGGTTGTTATAAGTATCTCTTTTTGATTTTTGAGTTAAATCATAAACATTTCCAGTGCGTGGGATCTGATTTCTCCTGTGTGATTCTCAAAACTTTCAACGTACATTTGACGTTCAAATTCTTGCTGTCTTATTTTTAGGACTGCTATTCTTGTTGCCCTGTCAGGAAATTCAAAATTCTCCTAATTCGTGAAAGAGTAACTGATAATTTCAGCTCGGATAAGACTACGTAATTCATATGCTCTTTCGCCAATTTTGTGATGTTAGTTGAGTATTACGAAATCACCATGCGGCGGTATTGACTCACTCTCTCGCACGGTCCCGCATGTTGTATAGTATAGCACATGCATACAGAGTAGCTAAAAATGCTCTCAGGCTCTTAAAATTATAAAATCTTATTTTCTAAATATGGAGAAGAAAAATTATCTAACTTCCTTATTTATTCATGACTATTTTGTCTAATGAAATTGAAAAACATTAAACTAATCAAATAGATTTTGAAAAAGAAAAACCTTTGATAACTTTTCATCAATAAAGTCAAGGAAAATTAAGCTATAATTATTATGATGTAATAGAAATTAGGATTTTATCTTTTCACTTAACCCATTTCCAAATTAAATTATTTTTTTGCAATTTAGGGGAATATTCTAATCGAGTAATTAAACAATGTATTTATTTCTACATTTTCTTTATATTTTTTAACAGTTAATAATATTATTTAAGGGGATTCAGTACCTCTCAATTTGACAAAAAATGGCAAATATGCCGAATTTCAGATTTCCCCCCTAAAATGAACCTTAACATCTCTAGAACATTGTGTCCGAATTTCTCGACGATCTGATGAATAGTAAAAGAGAGATGAATAATTTTACGTATCTTCTTAATATCTCTTCTTTGTAAATGAAATGTTTAAATTAATTTTTCTCAGTTCGTATTTTTTCCTGTTATCTATGTAATCAAAATCTTAAGGCTTCCACAATAATTGAGCCAATTGCCTGATTTTTCTTTTTTTTTTATGTATCTTTAGATTATATGAAAGATAACTAGGTACCGATTTTTTTTACATCTTTGAAATTATTTCTGTTTCTAAAAAAATCTGAGCTTAAATATATAAGATTTTCATATGTTTATTCCATATACATCCTTCTGATCTAATCATTGCATCAAAAATCTTATACTTAAGTTTGTAGAACAAAGTATCCTGAGTATAAAATGAAAAAAAAAATCTAGTTTGGTATACCAAAATTGGAAAAGAATAAATAATTTTGAAATTGTTAATTTAAATTTATATATATATATATATATATATATATATATAATCTTATTAAATTATTATAATTAAATTTTTATTTTGACTCGAAATAAATTTTTTTAGGTGAGTTCGTAATTATATAAATACGTAGCACCTGTAGTCGTCGTCTGGTCTGTCTGTTCGCATATAACAGCGCAAAAACTACCCAACCGAACGGTTTGAAATTTAATATTTATAATCGTTGCAGAATTTTATCAAGTCATTTCAAATTTTATGAAAATCGAATCAAAACTTAAAAAGATATTAATAAAAATATTTATTAAGTAATTTGAAATTTTTTTTAATCGGTACTTCCTTGTTATAGCAGCTTCCGAGGATTAATCGTCAAAAGCTACTGAGATGTATCGCCAAGTTATCTAACATGTATGACGTTATAGTCATACTAGGGGGCCAACCCCCGCTCAGACTTCGAAGCCTCTAAAAGCATGACAGCGTACTTTGTTTTAAAAATATTGGTAAATCTGTAATTGGGTTGCCATGCTTTTAACGTTTTAATGGGGCATTTTTTGATTACCATGGCCTCATACACAGCTGTTGCGACAACTGAAGACTGTTTTCGGGATTGATAAGTAAAATCAATTACGACTTGAAAACCAGCTTGTATAAAATGGTTAGGTTTAAATTGTGGCTACCTCTCGGACTTATATAACAACGATCTGTATTATATTCTTCCTTTGAGTTTAAGGATGAGAAAAATTCCATCTGCTTTTGAATAAGATTAAGAACCACGGTATTGAAAAGTACTATGTTATAGATATTTTCATAACAGGTTTTAATTTTCTCTCTATTTTAGTGCACCATCATGCATATTTTCATGTTATTTTAATTATGTAAATTATTTATTTTAATTAATATGTATATACGAATTTTCTAATAATTATTTATCATACAAAATTAATTAAATATTTTGTGCATGCATGCCTGCATGCCTGCATTTATTCGGCATCAATTGATGACATATTTAAACAAATTTGCTATCCGCGATAATTTTACACCTTGTTATGTCACTTGAATATTGTCCATAAGAAAATCGGGTACTTTTCCAGTATAGGATCCTTTTGCCGTAATTCGAGCTTTGAAAAGGGATAGATTCGTTAATATACATAGATTTGTTGCCAAAAGTTATGAAAACAAACCCAATGAGCTTTTGGTGCTTTTCTATTATAAGGGTCTTGACAACCATGGTCTTGACTTTTTTAAAAAGCTTGGCGCAATTCGGGCATCAGAAAGTGAGATTTGGTGCCAAATGACATAAACAGTCATGGAAACAAATTCCACGATTTTTTTGTTTATATGCGTATTTTAATTATACGTATATTATTATTGTTTTTTCTATACAAATTACTTCTGATTATATATAAAATAGGATAAAGGACATTTTACGCTAAACAAATTGTATAAATATTTTTTTGCTCCTTTCTTTTGCGTTTACATAAATGACGTCATTTGGACGAATTTATTCAAAATATTTTCAGTTTATAAATTAAATTAAATGCTGACAGACGATTGAATCCTGACGATAAAAATGTGATTTTTTTTTTTTTTTTTTTTTTTCCCTGAAAAACATAATTTAATCACAATCTTGTCTTCATTATCGATTGAAATAAAAGATAAATTCAATTTCAATTTGAAAATGACGAATAAAGATAAATCAATAATCCCTATCGGGATCCTTTTCATTTTTTTTTCCCTTTTTTGTCACAAAAAACTGAGTAATTAGTTGCCATCATTACAGAAATGTCATTAAAATTAGAAAAAATTAATATCTTGAAAACTAATTCCAATTTCAAAATTCTATTACCAGTTTTGACATCCGCGGATTTTTATGGACAATTGGTATTAATTTCACCATCAAGCGTTTAATATTTTATTAAAAATAGCCCTGAAACATAATCAGTCGTTTAATCAGTCGTTTCATAAAATCGTTTCATAAATTCGTTTCATAAAATCGTTTCACAAATTTGTTTCATTAGGATTTTATATATATAGGGTAGATATGACATTTTATCACCTCTATGACCAAGTTATAGTCACATTCTTCATTCTATTAAATCCTATCATACGTAATTAATTCAATGATATCCCTTGATAGGTAATGATTCTAGGTTGCCATAGTGATTACGTCCTATTTAAGATATAGTCCTATTATATCCGTATTACTGAATTTAAAAACCGAATTTGTATACTAAAATTGCTTAATTGTAACAATCATATAATCTACCGAAAGTTTTTTGGATAGATGTTTTCCGGAGAAATCGATATTAAATGGAAAAAGAGTCTAAATATGGATTTTAAGTTCTGAAATTTTCAAAGCTAGGCTTAAGTTTCCCATTGAAATTTTCAGTGAATGTCAACAAAAGATAAAATGTTGCCAACTTAAAATGTACTTATTTTATTACGGAAATTAATCATATCATAACAGACGATATAATTTATTTCACTGAAACTAGCTATAGTACGAATGCACCTCATTTGACACGTTTGACGTACAATTTCCAACCGTTTTATTTATAAAAGAGGGGTACTCAAATTATCCATTTGTCTCATGTAATAATATACTTAGGCATGATCCCGCTTTATAGTAATATATTGCACAAATGTAAGCACAACTTACCGGCTAAGAAGCTTCCTACATCCTGAGATCGACCTTGCCCTAAGAGAACTGCAAACATCAAAACAAATGTCCGTCTCTCCAGGTTATACTTCTTCCGAAAGGACATAACGACCACACATGAAATAATAAAGATGCAATGAAAAAAAAAAGAGGTAGTAATAAACAAATACTGATGCTAGCGGCGAGCCACGTCAGAGCATAGTTAGTGTCTTGGTCTTTGAAAGCAGTTTTTACGTCTGGTTGAAAGTTTTCATTGACAAAGCGTTACCATCTCCGTTTCTCCTGTTCGTTGAACTGAGGAGAGAAATCTTCGGTTGTGGTGGAATGGTGATGCACAAACCGGCTTTCCTACGATGATGATGGGCAGGGATTCACCCAAGTGCTCCAGAGGGTGCTGTACAGTTACTTTCGTTTTGTTTTGTTGACTGCCGAGAGTGTGCTGCTCTCTGGTAGGTCAGGTGAAAAGGTGTATACTCTTTGATATTTGTTTTCGGAATCAATTGAGGGAGGAAAAAATAATGGGGTTTTTTCAGAGCAAATATATAGTGCATTCTAATTTTCTGAGGCCTACTTTTGTTTAAATTTCCGTAAAATAGAACTCGAAAATTCAAAAGTGAGAATAAAGGTATGTTAATTATTCCCGTTCTCGTTATGTATGAAGATATTTTTGGCAAATATTACAGCCTTACTTGCTACGCTTTAGGATAGCAAGTTTGTTTATTTATTTATTTATTTATTTATTGGCGCATTAATCAGAAAAGTAAAAATTTGTAGTCGTTAAAGCTTGACAACTTATACCGCTGAAATATTATTCATTCAGGTTAAACAAGGATCGCAAGCTAAATATCTTTTGAACTTTTTTCTTTTCATTTTATATAGAAAAAAAAAATCTTCATCTGCATAGATTGGACAGCTTTTCATATTTTCTTTCTATGGGGAAAAAAATGGCTTAAAAATATTTTTTTGTCCTGGATTTTTGACAAAAATGTGATTTTTATGCAGTAAAACATCTTTAAATTTATTTTTTTCACTTTTTTTTTTTTTTTTTTTTTTGTAATATAAATATTTGTTACCATGGTATTAGACAGTTCTTCCTGTTAGCTTTCTAAGGGGCAAAAATGGTTATAAAATAATTTCAGTGAGTAAAATTCTTTTATGAAAAATATGCTTTTTCATACAATAAAATATTTTAAATTTATGTGCAACTTTTTTTTTTTTTCAACACATTTTATTGAGATTTATCGCTGTGGTATGAAGGAGTTCTTGATGTTTTCTTTCTAAGAACGAAAATTCTACTGTAAAATATGTTTTGTGTCTTGATTTTTAGCAATAATTTGCTTCTTCAAAAAGTAAAAATCTTCTTTCTTTTTTTTTTTGTAAATTTTATAGAGATTTATCTTCATGGTATTAGATAGTTCTTCATGTTTCCTTTCTGATAGAAAAAAAATCAAACGGTCTTTTTTGGAGGTGGGGTGGGGCATTAACGTTTAGAAAAAAAAATATCATATAGTAAAATATCATTAAATATATTTGGAGCGATATTTTATAAATTTTATAGAGATTTAACAGCATGGTATTACACAGTTTCTTATGTTTGCTTTTATCAGAAAACAAAACAAAACAAAAATAGTTCTATATATATATTTTTTAATAGCTTGAGTTTTAGTAAAAAGTCTTATTGAGTTTTTCATATTTCTATGTAAGGCTATATGCGTATCTCTTATCTTTATTATCTTAACGAGGTTTTTTTCCATGACACAATGATATGTTCATTTTTCCTAAACAAAAATTGTTAAGACATGTTTATTTTACTATGACAAGTTTATCATATAAAAATGCGTTTTTCAGATTTTAGATTTTATAATGCCCTTTTTATTTAATTATTAATATGTATTTTATGTACAGCTCAAAATTACAATTAAACTAAAACATCCTGACTAATTTTTTTTTTCAAACATATCATCCATTGAGGGGATTTCCTTACAACTTCAATTTGCAAAAAATAACGAAAATATGAATAACGAAACATATCATCCATTGAGGGGATTTCCTTACAACTTCAATTTGCAAAAAATAACGAAAATATGAATTTTCAACTTTTTGCTCAAAATGAATTTAAACATCCGGAGTAAATTCTTAGGAAGTGCCGCGAAGATTACGATAATTAAAAATATACAAAAAAAGGCATTTTACTGCATCCATTTCCCTTTAAATGATTCAGAGTTGCAATATTTCAGTTCATTTTTCTCATATTGTGAGTTTTGTATATATATCATTACTATTAATGTTCAAATGCGTCTGTCTGTGTCTAGTTAAGCATGTGCCTGCAAAAAATGGCTAAGTTGCTGTGCATAGTTTTTATCCTACAAAAGTTATTTAATTGAACTATCGTGATCGATTTCAATATTAAATAGCTCTCAAAATAATTCTTCAATTTAAAAACTATCTACTTCAGCGTTTTTATCATACATTTTTCTATAAATCTACCAATTTTCATGTTTTTATATGCAATATTTTTTTTTACTGTGAGCCGAGAAAGTAAAAGGTCACAATAAATTCAATTACGGCAGCAGCAACAGCATTATTTATTTATTTTTTTGGAATAGAGAGATTTTTACATATGTCATGACATTTTATTTATTTTTCTGAACATAATTACTTTTTTGAAAATCTGGTCCTTAACGTTACAGAACACACTCGTAAGAAACTATGCAAAATGTTTAAAAATTCAAAATTGTAGGGAAGTATGATTGTAAAATTTTCTTAATTTATTTCATTAAATTTATCAAATTTGATCCCAAGAATTGCAGTTTTTCTTGACTAAATAATTTTCTTCATAAAACCATTTAATAATATTTTTAAAATATATTGTAAATACTCAAATATTAAGTCGTGTAAAAAAGGGTGTTGGTTTTTAACTATCAAATTCAAACATACATAACTTTTTTCACCATTAAGTTTATTAATCAAAATACAAACCCTCGCAATCTTTACACTTTTGCCAAGAAGACTATTTATTCAAGTAGCATAAAAATCTGGAGTCCTGGAGTTGTTTAAAAGCGTTTTGAACAATGCTTTAATTGTTGAGGATTTTTCTTATAAGAAGTTGTCTAGAAGTTTACAAAAATGACAATCATTTTGTGAGAAATCTAGTAAATATGCAGGTTTAAAAAGATTCTCATAACCCAGCTTGTTCAATTTTTGTAAGGTCATTCGTGAAACGTGAAAACAGCATTGTCGTGAAGATGAAAAGAGCCTTTTCTGTTGACTAATTCTGGTCTCAGATGTCTGAGTTTTTGGTACATTTCTTCTATTTGATTATAATACTGCTGTGTAGTAATAGTTTCTCCCGGATTCAAGAAGCTGTACTGGATCACTTTGAGTTTTTACCACGCAACAGCCACCAACAGTCTTTTATGCAGTTTTGGTTTCGGAAAGGGTTTATGGACTCTATCTCGTTTTAACCACTGAGCTGAACGACTCTGGTTATAGTACAGGATTCATTTTTCATCTAATATCACAATACGATCGAGAAATGGGTTATTTTTGTTGCGAAAAAGAAGCTCCGATTAAAATAGCGATTTTGTTGATTTTGACTCAGTTCGTGTGGATCCCATTTGTCGAGCTTTTTTGTCTACCTAATTTCTTTTAGGCGTCTTCTTTTAAGCCTCTTTAGAACACACTCTAAGTTCAGCATCAATCTCTCGGATTGTGGTACCTGGATCAGCTTCAATTGCTGCTTTCAACTCCTCATTGTCAATGACAGAATGTTATCTACGATCCACTTCATCTTCAGAACTCTCATCTCAATTTCGAAATTTCTGGAACCATTATTTAACTGAACATTCATTAGTCGTTCCTGGGTCAAACACATGGTTGATATTCCAAGCCGTGCCCGCTGCTTTTCGCCCCAGGCTAAATTTGTACATTGTGCAAACACATTGTGCGAAATTACTTCTTTACACAGTGTTTATAACGTCCTTAAATATCCTTCGACAATGACGAAAAACAAAACTATAAAACTAAATAAGTCACCAGTGATCTACCCTTTAAAAAACAACATACAACAACTTAATATTCCGTTAAAAATGTGTTAAAAGATTTCTGGTTGAAGGTTAAATTTAAAACAGGTGGATTGAACTTTGTACTGATATATTAAAATAAATAATCAAAGTAAAATAGCACAAATAAAATGGCAAACAGCTGTTTCGCAACCTCTAAAGCTCATAATAATCTATATATATAAAAGTCGTTCTTGGTATGCTTGTTCCGTATACAAATCTACAGTTTTTATCCAATTTGAACGAAACTTGATGTACATACGTTTTAGAACACGATGATGGAGCTTTAGGGACTCCTAAACAGCTGTTTGCCATTTTATATATTTTATTTGTGCTATTTTACGTTGATCATTTATTTTGAAAGTTAAATGTCAGAAACCGACATTTTTTTACGCAACCTAATAAAAAAATAATATCCTTGAAATAAAAAAAAAAAAGAAAAAAAAAGAAGTAGTCTTTATATTTTCATATTTTATTTTTCTTTGGAACTTTTACTAGCGAATAACGTTTAAAAAATGTGTTCCAATTTGTGACATTTATTTGGTCTGACATCGTTAGATCCTTTTCCTCAATGAGTCGGATATTTCCCTTGATTACGGTAATAGATTGAACCTCAAACATGAAAGAGGTTTAGAAAAGTTTTGTGTCAGAATATATCTGTAAGTAAATTAGGCCGTTTACTGTTACATGCGCTTACAGAAATAAAGTTTGAAGATTATTATCTAATGTTCTAAACCAGGGCCAGTTAGGCTAAGGCATACTAGGCATAATCTAGTGGAGCGACGCTGCGGTCCTAACAAAGTACTTTCTTCTTTAAAGCAATTGATAAAAAAATATTTACCCCGCTCAACAACGTGAAACTTTCTGACACATTCGCTTTAGAAAATTCTCACTTTTAAATGTAAAAGCATGAAATTAATAGCCATGGAGTCTATTGCAGTAGTTTCAAATAGAATAGCAGTTCAATTTTTGATAATTGTGTTACATTTTGAGTTATAAGCTATTGCTCTTTCATCGAGACCTTTGTTAGGCTGTCTTGTCCGATATTTTTCTTCAGAACGCAAACTTTGGCAGCATTTTTTGCAATTATATGTAATGCGGTGTCTAAACTTGATATTTTCAGAATAACTGTTTTGGGTGATCCAATGTTCAGATAGATACACTAGTAAATTTTACAACAAGAAGTGTATGCGGGCTAAAAAGTTTTTCAAAATTTGTGTAGGTTCAAAGTTTATGAAATTTGTTCCAAAATAATTTTAACCCAATTTACACTGTATAAAAATCAGTAGTTCAAATATTTATACTATATTTCTAATTATAATTGTTCCAGGATAATACAAGATGCCAGATGAAACGTCCTAATTTTAAACACTTATACTGAAGATAATAAACAACTAAGACAATTTTGTTAGGTGGTATATGGTAGCTTAGATGTGGAAATTTACATTATGTAAAAAGAATGATTTTTATTTCAGGTGCTAAAAATCTTGAAAATTGAAAAATGACGACGAATTCTGAAGAAGCACAAACCGTGTGGTGCTATGTAGAATTGCGGTTCAGTGGCAAAATTGAGCCCCCACCACACTGACATTTGGGAGTCTGGAACACACTAACTGCCGCATTCCCAAGAAGATGGATTGGGAGAAGTGGTCCAAATCTCTGGCCATCCGCCTTAGACATCCTCCGTGCCACTCGTGGGGCACATATGGAAATGGTCTGGTTGCACAAACAAAACTTCATAACTATGTGTATCCATTGTTGTTTCAATCTTCTTAATGCAACGATTACATGTTGTATTACAGACTGTTTAAATTAGGGCGTTTCGTCTCGGACATTTCGTATTTCTCTGAAACTGCTGGCATGAAAGCCACATCGTAACTTCCCTGCTCAACACCTTTTTTGCTTTAGCGTAAAGTTCGCGAAATGCAATGTGTAAACATTGTTTTCTCAAGAATGGGACTACGTACAGACATAAAATTCATATCATATTAATGGACATGGTTAATTATATGTTACATTTAATTTTTGTTTAATTTAATGAATTATAAATATACTTTTAGTATTTCATTTTTGTGTTCCCCAGAGGAACGCAATGTTAAATAAAAATAAATAAAAATAATTATTTCAGCCATGGCTCCTCATAGCCTGCAGATAATCTCATAAGAAGAATGGTTTGGAAAGTTTTGAGAACTGAAATTTTACGATAAAGACAAAAAAATTTTTTACGATTAAGCCAATTGCTCATAAACCAATATTTGGAATTCTTTCGCGTGTCCCTGAAAATGCACTCATTTCATTTTCAATAGGGCTTTCAAAAGAGAATATGACATAGTAAACCTCAATAATACACATCCGTTTGGTGTATTACGATAAAGCCAAAATTCCTCAGGAGATGAGGAAATGCCTCGAGTTTGAAAGCCCCACTACTATTAATAGCAGCATGGTTTTCAAGGGATTGGCTACCAAGCAGCTATGGGGACAGCTCCTCTTGAAGCAGGGGCTGTGTGTTCTTTCGTATGTCCCTGAAAATGAACTATAAATACAACTCATTCCATTTTCAAAAGCGCTTTCAAAAGGGAACACGACATAGTAAACCACAATGATACACATGAAAATGAAAACAGCCATTCAATTGGGAATTCTCATCTTTAAATGCATCTTTTAATTAAACATTAAGCTTAAGAAGCCGTCTTCTTATTTAAATTACAACAAAATTCGAAATTTTAAAAACGAATACTTAATTTTGACATCGTGTTTAAATACTTCGATTATCAAACAGAAATTTTGGAATTATGTAGATGCAAAGTTTTGAACTCCTAATATTAAATTGACTTTTATCAGTTGCAAAACAATCTGCAATATACGGCTAGTTTTTCAAGCATAACTAAAAATCTACTTGGCGGAATGAGTTGAAATTTCGAATTTGCAAATTTAAAGCTTATAAAAATCGATTTCTGTTAATTTTTTATTATGTTATAATGTATATATTTTTTTTCTCGAATATTAATTTCATTATATATACACTATGAGAAACATATATAGAAATTGTATACCACTTAAAATGCACTCAAACAATCTCTGGCTGTAGACAGTAATGTGATCGGTTTCCTTTGGTGTTTCTGTAAATGAACGATAAATGCTACGTACAACATTTTCTGTAGAAGACATGCTATTATGCATATCAACAATAAATGTTGTCGTAATGTTTGAAGTAGTGTAACATCATTGAAATGTACTTTAAGCAACTATTTGCTCATAGACCAATATTTGGAATTCTTTCGCGTGTCCTTGAAAGTGAATTCATTTCACTTTCAATAGGGCTTTCAAAAGGGAATATGACATAGTAAACGTCAATAATACACATCCGTTTGGTGTAATCCGAATTTATTTAAGAAAGTTACAGCGTGGACAGATAAAGAGACAAATGGTCTTAAGCCCTTATATCTTTTTAACACTTCTCAATAAAGTTTATACGTGTCGTTATTCGGGAATAGTTTACAATTAAACCAAGTCAAAGTGTCACCACTGGATTTGAAACTACTACTTTTTTTAAAAAGTATCCATATCTAGATGCATAAAATAAATTATTTTTAAATGAAGCTTTTTTCATCTTTTCTTTTTTGTTTGCGAAACGCACCATGTGACTTCACCTTTTTTAACCATTTGTTTGGCAGAAATAAAAACAACTTTTTGTAGGGAAAAAAAAAAACCTATCCTATAATATATTTAATGTTTTTTTTTCTTTTCTTTTCTTTTCCTTTATGGCTCAGGCAGATGAAAGGACCGGATTTTGAACGGTCAGGTCAACCTAATCTAGCTTAAGTGAACTGCTAGCCTCCTACACCCGTTACTTCAGAGAATGTTTTGGCTCCGTTGTGTTGTGTTATGTTTATGTCAAGGTCAATGTCAAGGCGTTGAACCATATTATGCAAATTAAATGTTAATACTCTTTTATGAAAGTACAATGACCAAATATTTTATTTATACAAAGCAAATGTATCAAATTTGTTTAAAAAATACTTTATCACTTTCTATGGAGTTACTAACAACTTTATTTATACAATGCATATGCAGAACAGAGTTGCCAGTCGTTATGATTTTTTGACTAACTTTAAGTGACCTGCGTGAAATAGCTCAATTTATGATTTTTCATAGCGTTCAGGCTCGTAATTTATTTTGAAGCCTGAAACCCAAAAATTAAGAATTTAATTTATTGAAACCATCTGTTAGTATAAATTGCAAAAGATCATGGAATCAATATTTTAAGACATTTCCAGAAAAATGTACTAGAATTATATAAGTTAATTTCTCTTAAGCATTCTCACTTCCAATTTCTATTTTAAATTGGTATTCTCTAAAATAAAATGGTTAAAAGGAACCACTTTCAGTTTATTTTCTGTCTGGGCGGACCTCCAAGATTTAAGACTCAAATTACTCATATTCTTCAGAATATCGAATAGTGAATATATAAATAATTAATATAAACTAATATGAATATGAAAACTAATTATACTATATTTTGAAACGGATTTTTTTTTCAATTTACTTACGAGATAGATCTTATGTTTTAGATAAGTAAAAATATTTACACTGAACTTAATGACTTCGCGTTTGCCCAGAAGACCCTCTACGGAACTCTTGAGGTCCGTAGACCACAGTTTAAGAACCGCTCGTCTAATGCAAATGCAAAGAACAGATCTTAACTTTCGGTGATAAATTTAGAACATTTCATTTCACCAACTAGTATTCACCAGTACATTAAGGCAGGCCTGTCCAACCGTTTAATAAGTAAGAGCGCACTACAGCCTTTGGCAAACAACGAAGGTCGCCATTAGATATCGAAAAATGTCGAATTTCAGAATATTGCTTCACGTGCCGCGTTTGAGATATTATTCAAAACATCAACAATATTATCTCATTATAGTAGGGGTGATGTTAGAGGTCTGCACGGGCCGGAATTTTCAGGTCCGTCCCAGTCCGGTGTAAAAGCTTAAAAGTTCGGCCCAGCCCGTTTGTGATTTTGCAATTTACGACCCGGTCCGGTCCGTTGAAAAATCAGTGAAAACAGGCCCGTGCCGGCCCCTGGAAAAATCAATCAAATCAGGCGCGGCCCAACTCGACCCGATTCAATTTCTACAAAAATTTCGATGTTTCTCAACAGACAATAAAGATTATTTTAATAAATACTGTATACATATTTATGGGAAATTTTTACTGTATATTTTACACTGATGTCCAGAAATTAACGGGCAGTGCCAGACACTTTCGATTTCAGACGTTTTGTTGAATATCAACTGAAATTCGTGACGAAATGCCTGAAATGCCTTTGGACTTTGAGGATGTAAAGAGCATGTATGACTTCATGTTTTCAGTGAAGATTTAGTCCAGAGAACAATTAGTGGGGTAATAATAAATTTAATAATAAAATAATATTTGCGTTTCCCCAAGAAACAGAAAATGCTCAAAATGATCCGTCACTATAGCAAATGACTATGTAGGTCTTGTTCAACGTTTTTGTGCATTTGATGTTAACGTTTCTATGAAAAATTATTTTTTTTTATAGCATGCAGAGGTTTCAACCGAATTTAACACCGCTTTCCAAAAACTTGACAAAGAACAGTAGAAATAGTATGATGAATTAAAAGATGAATCTATTGAATATTTGATGACATATGGGTATTTGTATGAAATAAATTTTAACTGCGCATGCGCGAACTATAACCACATGATTTGGTAGTCAATTCTATAGAGCAACTTACAGTGGTGGCCAAAAGTTTGGACATTTTTTGAAAGTTTCATGTTTTTCAACTTTGTGTGCTTGTAGAATTTATTAATTTTCACTTAAATACAAACGTTTATATATCAAATTGAAGGTACTTTAATGTAGAATTTAATAATAAAAACAGTATTACAATATCTGTATAAAGTTATGCTCATTTTAGTAGAACAAACAAACACAAATCATTTTGAATAAGGACGTGTTTTGTAATAAAAGCGTACTAGCCAATCACAAACACTGTTCTGAGGCAAATGTCTTGCTGCTGCTTTCATAGTAGAAGCACGTCTTTTTGCGCCTGACGAAGAAAGACTCAGATGATCTTTCGAAAGGCCTAGCGCATTTTAAAGTTTTTGATGGTGTTTTAAGAAGATATTTTAGTTCTTATCCTACTAAGTATTGATTGTGTAAGTATCACTTAAAAAAAATGCAAATCTGAGATAGATCTTACTATTAGTTGCATAACTTTTTTTGTAATACAGATATTGTAATACTATTTTTATTATTAAATTCTACATTAAATTACCTTCAATTTGATATATAAACGCTTGTATTTAAGTGAAAATTAGTATATTCTACAAGCACACAAAGTTGAAAAACATGAAACTTTCAAAAAATGTCCACACTTTTGGTCACCACTGTATATAGAACTTCCATTCAAATATCTGAAAAATTCAGAAAGATGCAGGCAATACAGTGAGCTAATTGATAAACTGGGGAGGAAATCCCACAGGATTATATGAGATTTCCTCCTCCAATTAATCAATTAGCTCACTGTATTGCCTGTGTCTTTTTGAGTTTTCACAATATTTGACTGGTCTTTTTATATGAGTTGCTAAGTATTGACTACCAAATCATGACAAAAAAAAAAAAAAAATCTTTGCTGTAGTTCGCGCATGCGAAGTTAAAATTTATTTCATACAAATACCCATATCTCATCAAATATTCAATATAATAATATTTTAAATGCAGTATACTATTTCTACTATTCTTTGTCAAGTTTTCGGAAAGAGGCGTTAAATTCGGTTGAAAACTCTGTATGCTATAAGCAAAAAACTTTTGAATTTTTCACGGAAACGTTAACATCTTCACGAATGTATGTGCTATGTTTACACCAAATGCCTATAAATGTTGAACAGGACCTACATAGCCATTTGCTACAGTGACAGACTATTTTGAGCATTTCTGTTGTTTGGGTGATTGCAAATATTATTTTACTACTTGTTACCCGTGACTTCGTTCACGTAACATAGAAAGAAGAATAAATACATTAATTAAGCAAGATATTTCCCTCCCGATAATTAAAAACGTAAATAGTTAACTAACCCATTATCACATTTCATAGAAGACAATACGGCATTTCTTTGTTATAGGGGCCTTGACATAACTCAATTTTTAAAAAGTTAAATTTTGTGTCAAATAATCTCGGAAATGAAATTGCAACCAATGGAAAAAGGAGGGCCAAATAAAATCGGGGAAATCGACGAATTGGGTAAAAGTCAAATGTCAATTTTACCTGATAAACCATTTACTTTTAATGACTTTGTGAAACGTTTTAACAGCCATCCTTCAAAAATAATTAATTGGAAATAGTATATGCTTTTTCTTTAAATTCAATTCTTGTGAAAAATCGCGTTGCGTTCGATAATCTAAGAGGAGCAGTTGCGAAATACAGACAGATGATCAGAATTAATATAATAGATTCGTGTTCATTTATCTTTTCCTAATAATCATGATTTGAATTTCGGCAGAAAACTCTCATCTGTATGTAACTGACATTTCCATGCTTAATAATCAGTATAGTTAAACAAATATTTCAATATTTCGTTTTAAATATGGTGTGAAACTCATCTACTTTCTATACTGACTGATCCTTGTATTATTAATGTATCAAATTGATTCAAGCTCCTTTAAAAACGTATTTGAAAATTCCCGTTTCATTTCAAATATGACGTCCCTTTGTTCCCAGAATTTCCCCTCATTTTAATGAAATAATTCTTGTTAATTTTCTTTTCCTGGCAATCATAACGTGGATTTTGGCAGAAAACTCACATCTGTATCTAAATTCAAGCATATTAAATAGCAGCGATAAAAAATATTTCAGTTTTTCATTTTAAATATGACGTCATTATCCATCTACTTTCATTACATACTGATTTCTATGCTCCTTGTATTAATACGAATATTTGAAAATGCATGTTTTATTTCCAATATGACGTCATATTTGTCCAAGCCAAGGAGGATCCTTGTCATAGTCCTATGGTCCAGAAATATTTTTTTAATAATATAATTATTGTTCATTTTTTCTTCTAATTATAGCGTAATTCTTGCTAAAAAAAACCTCTTCTCAACGTAACCTACATTCATACTTCATACAAACACTCCATATTTTCGTTTAAAATATTACGGCAATTCATCTTCTTTGCAATTCTTTTTAATTTTCATTTTTCACGTGGAAATCGTTAAATTTAAAATTAATTTTTGGGGAAAATATTATTCCAGTCTTTGTATTTATTGGCAACGATAATGCCTCAGAGTAAGCATATATGCTTACTCTGAGGATAATGCTTAGCAAAGTAAAATGGTTAATCTGGAGGCACGGGAGTGCCTCCCCCAAGTCGAGAAAGCTCGGTCGTAAGCATACTTTTCTGGAAGCAACTCAGGGCACTTTTGACACCCCCCCCCCCCCATATCTCCGCGCTGGAGTATCCCAAAAATTTAAAACTTCGTTTTTCTAGAGTATTTGGCACACAGGACCAAAATTTAAAATTACAACTTTCTGTTTTTTCTAGTTCAGACGATATATGAAGTCAAACAATCGATTTTTTGTCACTCACTCACTCACTCGTTCACGCGTTATCAAAAAGATTAGGTAGATCCCGTAGCCCTAGAAACTTGACATTTGGAAAAAAGGTTGTGTTTAGGATACAAAGAAAGGAAAAATTATAAAATCCGGAAAATTCGAAACAAAAACATTCGAAAATTCAACAAATTCCATCAAGATTGAAAATTGAAAATAATACGATCTTGTAGTCTTAGAAACTTAAGATTTGGTGTGAAGGTAGTGTTTAGCATCCAAAAAAAGAAAACATCAAAAACACCAAAAAAATCGAAAGCAAAATTAAAAAAATCGAAAAAATTAAAAAAAAAACGAAAATTTGAAGACAATCCGATTTTGTTGCGCTAGAAAATTTAAATTTGGAATAAAGGTAGTATTTAGGATACAGAAAAAGGAAAAATTAAAGAAATACAGAAAATTCGAAAAAAAATTAAGAAATTCGAAAAATTCGAAAAAAATTGAAAAAATGAAAATAACTTGATCTTTTAGCCTTAGAAACTTAAAATTCGGCGTGAAGGTAGTGTTTGGAATTCAGAATAAGAAAAAATTAAAAACACAATAAAAATCGAAAATAAAATTTAAAAATCGAAAAAAATCGAAAAACATCGAAAATTTGAAAATAATTCGATTTTATAGCGCTAGAAACTTGAAATTTGGAATAAAGGTAGTATTTAGGATTAAAAAAAAGAAAGAATTAAAAAAATCCAGAAAATTCGAAAAAAAAAATTCAAAAAGTCGAAAAAGTCGAAAAAAGTTGAAAAAATGAAAATAATTTGATCTTTTAACCTTAGAAACTTGAAATTCGGCGTAAAGGTAGTGTTTGGAATTCAGAATAAGAAAAAAATTAAAAACACAATAAAAACCGAAAATAAAATTAAAAAATCGAAAAAATCGAAAAACATCGAAAATTTGAAAATAATTCAATTTTGTAGAACTAGAAACTTGAAATTTGGAATATAAGTAGTACTTAGGATAAAAAAAAAATAATAATAAAAAAAAAATTCGAAAATTTGAAAAAAAAAAAAAAAATTGATTTGTTGGAATTTTCCTAGAGAGCACAGCCCTAAGCATCCTTTTCTGGAAGCAACTCAGGGCACTTTTGACCCCCCCCCCCATATCTCTGCGCTGGAGTTTCTCAAAAACCTGAAACTTCGTTTACATAGAGTAAGTGGCAAATAAGACCAAAATTTAAAATTTCACATTTCTGTCTTTTCTAGTGCAAACGATATATGAAGTCAAACAATCGATTTTTTGTCACTCACTCACTCACTCGTTCACGCGTTATCAAAAAGATTAGGTAGATCCCGTAGGCCTAGAAACTTGCAATTTGGAATAAAGGTAGTGTTTAGGATACAGAGAAAGAAAAAAATATACAGTCCAGAAAATTCGAAAAAAAAAAATCATTCGAAAATTCAACAAATCCAACAAAATTGAAAATTGAAAATACTACGATCTTGTAGTCTTAGAAACTTAAAATTTCGTGTAAAAATGGTAGTGTTTAGAATTCAGAAAACAAAAACAAAAACCAAAAAAAAAAACATGTAAAACACAATAAAAATCGAAAATAAAATAAAAAAATCGAAAAAAATCAAAAATAATCCGATTTTGTAGCGCTAGAAACTTTGAATTCGGAATAAAGGTAGTATTTAGGATACAAAATAAGGAAAAATTTAAAAATCCGGAATATTCGAAAACAAAATTCGAAAATTCGAAAAAGTCTGAAAATTTGAAAATAATTTGATCTTTTAACGTCTTAGAAACTTAAAATTTGGCGTAATAACAGTATTTAGGATTCGGAATAAGGTAAAATGAAAAACACAGTAAAATTCGAAAATAAAATCGGAAAAATAAGGAAAATTTGAAAATAATTCAATTTAGGATGCTATTTAAGGAAAAATTTAAAAATACGGAAAATTCGAAAATTAAAAAAGAGAAATTGAAAATAATTTGATCTCGTAGTCTTAGAAACAGAAAATTTGGGTAAAGGGATTCTGAAAAAAAAAAAAAATAAATAAAATAAAAACACAACAAAAAACAAAAATAAAATCAAAAAATCAAAAAAAAAAAAAAAACGAAAATTTGAAAATAATTCGATTTTTTAGAGCTAAAAACTTGAAATTTGGAATAAAAGTAGTATTTAGAATACAAAAAAAAAAAAAAAAAAAAAACGAAAGAAAAAATTAAAAAATCTGGAAAATTTGAATATTTGAAAAAAAATAGATCTTGTAGCTTTAGAAACTAAAAATTCCGCATAAAGGTAGTGTTATACAGAAAAAGAAAAAAATAAAACACAATAAATTCGAAAATAAAATTTAAAAAATCGAAAAAAATCGAAAATTTGAAAATAATTCGATTTTGTAGCGCTAGAAACTTTAAATATGGCATAAAGGTAGTATTTAGAATAAGAACAAAATAAAAAATCTCGAAAATTCGAAAAATTGAAAAAAAATTGATCTTGTAGCTTTAGAAACTGAAAATTCAGCGTAAAGGTACTATAGTCATTTTTGATACAGAAAAAAAATTAAAACACAATAAATTCGAAAAAAAAAAAAAATCGAAAAAGATCGAAAATTTGAAAATAATTTGATTTTGTAGCGCTAGAAACTTGAAAATGGTAATAAAAGTAGTATTTAGGATACAAAATAAGAAAAAAGGAAAAAATACGGAAAATTAGAAAAAAAAATTTCAAAATAAATCAAAAATTGAAAATAATTCGATCTTAGAGACTTAAAATGCAGCGTAAAGTTAATATTTACGATTCAAAAAAGAAACTTTTAAAAATTTGTAAAATTTGAAAATAAAATCGAAAAATCGAAATATCTGTAAACAATCGAAAATTCGAAAACAATTCGATTTTGTAGTTCTAGAAACATGAGTTTTAAGATAATTGTCCTATTAGCTAGTACACCGCCACTAATTGTTTTATGGGTTTTTTTCCCGGATTATGCTTTTTTTTCTTTTTGTTTACGAATTTCGGTATAGAAAAGTTCCGCTATAGACCGGCTACGTTATGGGCGGTTTCTTTATAGCCATGTTTGTTTTCTTTCACAGGTTATACTCTATTTAATTTGCATATAAAATATGGATTGTTAAATGATGTTAGCACCAAAAAATTTTTCACAGCTCCCCCTCTCCTCCCGACATTACTGGCTGGTTATGGCTTGATAGTCCTTTCTAAATAAAATCATGGTGACTCTTAAGATTATCTTGATTTATTTTTCAATTGAACCTAAATGATCCTAAGAAGACGGATCAAAGAATTACTATATTGGCATGACAATCAGGTAACTTAGAATTAAAATCGAAAAATCAATAAATTTATAAAAAGTCGAAGGTTTGGAAATAATTTGATTTTGTAGTCCTACCAGCTTGACATTTGGCAGAAAGGTAGGGTTTAAGATACAAAGTAAGGAAAAAATTAAAAATCCGGAAAAAAAGACAAAAAAAGAAAAAAAAAACTTCGAAAAATCGAATATAGTTTGATTTATTGAAAATTTCCGGAAATTTTAATTTTAGCTTTCTTTTTATCCTAAACAATACTTTTGTGCTAAATATCAAGTATCTAGGCTGCGAGTAATATCTCAGATGGATAACACCTTTCCTGGAAGCAATTGAGAGTACTTTTGACTCCCTCCTCCCATAAAGTAGTGCTTGCCTAGTTACCTGAAATTTCTTTAAGGTAACTTTTTCGAAAATCAGTGGATGATCTCCAAAAAGAGCCCAAAATCAAGAAAAGGAGGATTATTTACAAAAAGAAGTGAAATCTCATAAAAAAGTCACCTGTAAAAAATGCAGCCAAGTCTCGTAACTCATTTACCGTAAAAAGTACTAAGATTGTATAAAGCCAAGTTTAACTATCTTATTAACTCTGAAATTTTCATTCACAAATCACTCCTAGTCTCTACATCTTTAGTTAATTATTATTTTGTGACTTGGCAATTATATAGCACGAGAATGTGATGTATATAGTTAGTCTTAATCAATTAATACTATAACATATTAAGGTGTAATAACTTCCCTGTGCGTATATAATTTGCCTTAATTAAATTATCCACCATCCCATAACATAGTAAGGTGTAATAACTTCCCTGTGCTGCGTAATTGCCAAGTCACAAAATAATAATTAACTAAAGATGTAGAGACTAGGAGTGATTTGTGAATTAAAATTTCAGAGTTAATAAGATAGTTAAACTTGGCTTTATACAATCTCAGTACTTTTTACGGTAAATGAGTTACGAGACTTGGCTGCATTTTTTACAGGTGACTTTTTGATGAGATTAAATTTTACAGAAAAAACATTCATTGATTCTCTATGAAAATAAAGAATTTTTGAATTATTAAGAAAAATATTTGAAAATAATAAATAACACCTACTCTATATTCATTTCTGGGGTATAATTCATCTATATGCAAAGATACAGGGCCATTAAATCCTCCGTTTTGACATTTACTTCAGTCAAACATTCGCACACACAATCGCATTTATAATATTATTAGGATTAGGATTAGTATAGGATTATTAAAATTATTATTCCCGCCCTAATTGTCCTCGCGAAAAAATCTTCCTGAAAATTATGAAGTCAAACATGTTCTTTACATTCTTGAAGTTCAAGGACAATTCGTAAAGAATTTCAGTACATATTCGACAAAACGTCTAAAATCGAAAAAATTGGTTACTGCCCCTTTATTTTTGGATATCAGTGTAGATTACTATATATTCACAAGCCATAGAATAATGTATAGCAACATTAATGATCACTTAGACTCTTAGTAGACTATTACATTCAAATAAGGACATTAAAGAAATTAATGTAGTTTAGAATAAAAGAAAAAAGGTGATTATACATCATAACTTTTGTCGCTGTATAATAAAACAAAAAGGTAGATTTTTTTAAATGTTTTACTATAATTTATTAAAGTATATTTCCAAAAATTCCGTTAACAGAAGTTCACTATCGCCATTACTATTTTTAGGAAACACATCCCTTGCTCTACACGTACTGGGAACAATTAATTCCAGTTCCAACCGACCCGAGTATGAAAAATAAAGTATAAGCCTGATCCCGGCCTGCCCGAGTCTGCTGAAAAAATTAATCACGGGATACGGGAACACGATGTAACTGTCCCATGCCGATTTCTGCGCTGGATATGTTATATTTCTAAATGGCACTGCAAAGGATGTGAATTTCTTTTCACTTTGCTAAACAGCGTACAACCAACAGAGAGAAAAAAAATGTCCAGACGGGGATCGAACCCAGATACCTTGATATAGCGCACCAAGTGCTTTACCAATTAAGCCATCCGGACGACATCCAGTCTGGCATTTTTCACTTATATACGTTGGCAAGGCTGCAACTCACAGCGAAAGATGGAATGTTAACATGAGCACACTATTCAGTGGCGTACATGAGACGAACAAGTTCCCAGCATCAGACAATATATCTAAATTTCCAATTAAATTTTCAGCAGGACTGAAACTACGCTATAAATCTTTAAATGGCACTGCAAAGGATGTGAATTTCTTTTCATTTTGCTAAACAGCGTACAACCAACAGAGTGAAAAATGTGTCCAGAAAGGGATCTGTTGTGGATTTTTGGGGTTCTTTCTAAAACACAACTTACTTAAACTTAAAAAGCTCATTTATTACTCAATCTTCACTTGACAATTAAATATTTAGAAAAAAATAAGTATACCCTGATTAGCTCCACTGAAATCTGTTGCCCTGGAAAAGGTAGCAAATTATATTAAACTAATCAAAATATCAAAACTTAAGAATCCGAATAGGTTAATACAACAATGATAATTTTGAACTCATCATTTTAAGACAATATTAAATGTAGTAAGGGGCAACAGATTTCTAAATCAAGTAGCATACTGGATTGCATAAAGAACACCCAACTCCACTCCAACCCGATCAAGCTCAAATCTCCATACACATTAAATTAACAAAAGTGTAATCATCATATAATTTGGAAAAATGCAGACAACCTGAAATTCCTCCCATATGAGGACCAAAAGGGGAAAGAGTTAAATCCGTTAATAGAATAGGGATATGATGATGTACTAAAATTTTAGAACAACCATAGAGATTCTGAACAAGATCCGATCGGTTAACCAAGAATCGTATAGTGGTGTATAATGACTGGATATTTTTTTTTTTTTTTTTTTTTTTTTTTTTTTTTTTTTTTTTTTACTTTTTAAAATAAAACAATTTTGGTGTATATTTTAGAAAAACAATGTTTCTGAAAGAGGAGAGTTAAAGCTTAATTTAACATTTTATGAAATTAAATTTAATATTACTGTTTCACTTATTAATCTATCCATCCTTAAATCAAGATCAAAAATACGATTGTATAACATTGAGTGCACTTCAATTTATGTTCATTAAAACAGTCAGTTATGAATTTAAACTTAAGAAATTTTAAAGTCCTAATTTAATAAAGTTGAATTTTCTCTCCCTTTTTTTTTTTTTTTTAATTAATCACAGAAAGGTTAGGCCATTCTTATAGGTCTACTGTGAATATAAAAAATTAATTATTTAGAGATTTATACAAAGAAAAACATACCATCTTTGATAATAAACAAAAAAAAAAACACAATTTATTTGAACATTTAAAATAATGAAGCAACTAAGTTATCAAAAATAATCTTAATAAAACAATATAACAGCTGATCTTTTACGTTGAAACCACTCACTGGTTACTTTTAAATTACACATCATATTTTTAAAATTACCATCATATTACCATTTAATGGCCGTTCAAACATACAAACATTATATATTAACCTACAGACTATTTCTGTTCATAATGTTTATTCTTATTGAAATTATCCAAAGATATTCATTTCACTTTTAAACTCTGGTATAGCAAACATTTTTTTTTTTTTTTTTTAAAGAGGTACAAATAAATAAAAAGAAAAACTATGCAAATAGTACTTACAACAGGTAGAGAGTTCTACAATTTTAGTCAATGGGCACTTAGGAGCATTTCCTCCTTTTTCAAAATCTGATGAAACACTTAAGCTGGAGTATTCAGGCTGGGGAAAAATTCAGACGTGGTTTCAAGCTAACATTCATCAATCCTCTCATCTCACTGCATCACTTGCCATCAACTACTAGGTCCATCATCTAGTCCGGAGGGGAAAATCGTTCTACGGTCCAGAACTTCACCGTCGGAGTCAGTAATTTCACCTTCCTGAAGCATGTGTTTTATTCGAAGATAGCCATCACCGTAACTCAGAACACTACGACTTCTAACGACCGGTTTAGTACAATATCTATGATCACTTCTGATGGTTAAGAAGTCATAATCTTGGAGCGTCACTACGCCAAAAAAAAATAGGCTACACATATCTTCTTCTTAATTTCTCGTTAACAGTTATAGATCCGCAATTCGAAAATGCCCTTATAGCCTCTTTTCATCATAACATCATGATTTAGGATGGTTAATGTAGGGCCATCAATGCCCCACTCTCAAAAAAAAAAATCTTCCAGAAACCTGTCCGCCTTCAACAACTTCGCGATCCAGCCCACAGGCCAATCTTCGAGCCCCGTAATAAGTCGAATTTTTTTTACGAGTCAAACGACAGGTCTCTTGGCCAAGCAACAAGTGTCGTAAACATTCATTCTCCCGCGCTGCTTGAAAAACGGGACCGATCCACTCTGCCAGGGGTACGGGAATGGAAACAAAAGGAAAAATGGACTCATCGTGAAGACTACAGCTTGCCGCTCCACTCTGCCGGCCGCTTCATGGGGGAAGGAAACCATGCATCACCCCCATGGCGTGTGCTGAAGGGGGGTCCTGTTAGCCTCTGTTTACATGGGCGCCAGCTATCCGCCTGATAGCAGAGCCAATTGAAGCCTGACGTAAACTTACAAAGCCTAATTGCGTGTATAGTACACTCATAAGATAACGTAATTCTTATACAGGGCGGTCGGTCATTCTTATATCAAAGTCAGACTAGATGACTCCAAATTTTCCACCTGTGCAGTCTACTGACAAAACATCCCTCCCTTGCTGTCTGCTTTTCGTATTTGAAAAACAGGAAGCTACGTTAGACTATAAACGTTGAAATTACTTTGCAAAAAGAAAAAGAAAGAAGAAAAAATAAAAACTGATTTTATTATAATTATTACAATTACTTTTATTTATTTAAATTTTTATTAGAAACAGAAAAAAAGAGTGCTTTTAAATAAATGTTGAGAAAGTGATTTAAATAATTAATGTAGATTAAAAAAAAAAAATTTGTTGAAACCAACCGTAACAAGATTGCTCCCCCCGGCTAATTAAAAAAAAAAATTTTTTTGAGAAAACAAATTATTTTTTTGAAAGGTAACTTGGTACCACATGGCATGCTGGGACCTCAACACTGAAAAAACTGACCCACAAACACAGATCATACAACGATCCGGGACGGGATCCAGAGAGTTCACCGCTGAAATACCACCCTGACAATATATTCCGGATATATACAACCAGAGCTCGCACATCCGTAGAAACCATTACCTAAAATATTACCTGAAACATGACCATAAAAGAGTACTACCAGAGGAGGGACCACAAGGCTGATTTTACCACTAAAATGACCAAGATATTTTCTGCACCTGTAAAAGAACACATGTTCCACCTGATTGTGAAACCTCACTTCCCTACTACTGTCATTCCTACGCATAACTGCATCCTTCCTGAGACTTCTGGCAACAGAACTGTAAATAATACATAAATTGAATTTTGAAAAAAAAAATTAGCCGAAAAAGAAGAGAAGTGCCCACTGATTAATTGTCACTATACTGCTTATATACATAACTTCAATAATTGGCATCACAGTATATTACAACACTATCTATTAATGTAAATAAGTACTGGTAATATCATAGTTACAACAATGTAAATGTCAATGAAATTTGTAAAACACATATTAATTCTATTATACAAAAATACACAAGAGCAACTGGTGACACACAAAAAAAAATATATACATATACATCTGTAAGACACAAATTATGGTATCACAGACCATGTTAGAGAATTACGCACACAATTGTAACAATTTTATATGAGAACACATGTTTGTTTTCGAACACAGTCTAATGATTCGGGATATTATGTAGATTTTACAAATGCACGTACAAGTAATGTGCATGGGAAAGAGTATCTCTGCCTCTGTGCTACTTATAGCAAAAAGCAGTTTCGGGCCTTTTGGGCACTACAGGGAAAACATTCCACAAAATAAAATAAAAAACAGGGGTGGTGACATATATCACCAGGAAGGAAAACACACATTCCACAAAAATAGGAAGTAGAATAAATAAAATAGTTAATTTTAGCACTTTTAGCCACACACAACAACATACAGGCATGTACATGAGACAGTATGTACTAGAAAAATAAAAAGGGCCCACACTCCTTAAAGTTTAAGCTCAAATAAAACCACAAACTGTATAGTAAATAATAAATCTATCTAGTTAAAATGTAGAAATTAAAGTAAACACATACTTAAAAAGTTATATACAAAACACTGATGCATTAAAAAAAACTGAACTAAACAGATCTACCTCGGCAAAAGGGCATACAAAACACAACATCCTAAAAAAATTTTAAAGTAACAAAAATTACATTCGTTTCTTTTTTTTTTTTGCAAAAATATACCCAAAATCTACGAAAACGGGGTGCGGACGGGTATATACCACATAATCTACCATAAAACAGACAAAAACCTTAAGTATAGGCATAAAAAGGGTTAAAAATGCCTACATGAGAGTATCAACACACAACCAAAACAAACCTTTAATACGCTAGAAAAACTAAGTTTCGTTTTAAAAATGTCAAAAAAAAATAATTAAATATACATACACATTAACTAAACTATAAATAAATACAAATAAACAAGGTAAAATTGAATAAAAATGCTTGAATAACGAAAAAAGGTAGTTAGTATTTATAACTCGGACGGTCTCTTCTATCCCGTAGCGAATAGTCGGTTCTAGAAATCGATATTGAACGACTACTTCTATTCGATTTAGCAGCTGGACGAATCGATGAACGAGACCTGCGCGAATCGCTGTGCTCAGCAGTTGAACTGCTTTCTGCCGTGGCTGAATTTTTACCTACGCGCATTTCACTGCCTTCTGCCGTTGCTAAATTTTTATTTACGCACATCTCGTTATTCTCTGCCGCTGCAATCTCCGGAGAAATGGGAGGTGGGGGAGAGGGATTTATGATTTCAGTCGCGTCGCTGTCTGTTTCCTCCACTTCCGGCGCTACCGGAGTTTCGTTATTGTTGACGTTCACTACTGCTGGTGCGCGGTTACTATCATATGGTGCCCAGGGAATGAATCGGTTACGCTTACACCTGCGTACAGGAGGAGAATCGCGCGGTTGGTGTGGTGAATCGATGGTCACGTTCTCAGTCGATCCCAGGCCAATTGTTTGTTTTGGTTTACTGGACCAGATGGGGAGTCTGTCTTTGAAAGAAGACAACCTGTCAACATGGACAACCTGACAATTTTTGGGATTAGCAACTAGCGCTATTTTAAAATTAACCTCATTTAGCTTCTCAATTATAGTAAAAGGACCATTATTTTGCTTGCTTAATTTTTTTGTATTACCAGGGGCGACTGTGGGTGTAAATAACCACACAAGATCTCCTATTTTAAAATTTTTATCAACAGCTGTCTTTTCACGGTATTTTTCCTGCTGCTCAGAAACTTTAATTAAATTACTATGTACTTCAGTGTATACTTTTTGAAGAGCTGGGATTAAGAGTTCGCAAAAAGAGGGTGCATCATTATAATTAAAAGAAGGTGGTTGAGAAAAGAGATTATATGGTAGATTCATATTTCTGCCATACATAACTGCAGCTGGGCTAAGTTTAGTTGAAGAGTGGACAGCTGAACGCATAGCTAGTAGTGCAAATTTGAGTTTAGTGTCCCAGTCAGATTGATTTTGGTTGACTATGTGACAAAGTGCATTTTTAAGAGTACGATTCTGTCTCTCCACTTGCGAGTTGCCAGCCGGGTGATAAGATGAGGTCTTAATATGATTAATACCAAACATTTTATATACGTGCTCTATCGCATCTGAAATTAGATTCTTCGCGTTGTCCGTCGTAATAAAACAGGGCGCACCGTAGCGTGATATGAAATCAGCTAAAGTGTCCGCAATGACATCTGAAGTGGTTGAACTAACCGCATATGCTTCTGGCCACTTAGTAAATGAATCTATATATGCGACAATATACTTATTTCCCGAAAAAGTTTGCGGTAAGGGTCCAATGAGATCCAAATGAACCTTGTTCATGGGAAACTGGGGGGTCGGCATACGTTGCAGAGGGGCGAGCTGGTTCGCTCTATAAGCTCTCTTCTGCTGGCAACTAATACATGACTCCACTAGATGCTTGACATCTGACGACATTCCTGGCCAATAGAAGTGCTCACGAATGCGATCAATGGTCTTTTGAAAGGCTTGATGACAAGCCGCTAGGGACTCATGTGTTAGTGCAAAAACTTGAGTAACCAATTCTTTTGGCACGACTAACTTTACAGATTTATTCAAAATAGCTGACTCCCTTGTATCCTCACAAACTAAAATGTCATCTCTAAAAAAAAATTTCATGTATTTAGGAGCAATTTCTACACCTTGGTCTAGTTTTCTTGCAATCTCGCAGCATTTCTTGTCTGATTTTTGTAATTCACCAATTTTTTCAAGTAGATTAGAATGAGGCATAAAAGTAACTTCCTTTTCGACTTGTATACAAAAATTACAATTAACAGTATCATTGGAGTTATCATTGTTGACATACCTCGAAAGGAAATCTGCGACACTGTTACACTTACCTTTAACAAACTTGATTGTAAAATTAAAGTCTGAGAGAGTGCAGATCCATTTAGCCATGCGAGATGTAGGGTCGTGAATTTTTAACATAAATGTTAGAGGCGCATGGTCTGTATAGATGAAAAAATGGGTATTAGCAATGTAACATTTGAAGTGGGCAGTAGCCCAAACTAAAGCTAGTAATTCCCTTTCAGTGGTGGAGTAGCGGGTCTCAGCATCTTTCAATTTTCTGCTGGCAAAGGCAACAGGATGGAGCATGTTATTTTCATCTAATTGTGATAACACTGCCCCTAATGCTTCGCCACTGGCATCAGTTTATAAATGGAATTCTTTCTCAAAATCAGGGAGTGCAAGACATGGTTTTGAAATAAGAGCCATTTTAAGGTCTTCAAATTCTTTCTGTGCATCTTCATTCCACGAAAATTTTCCTGTCTCTTTCGTTAAGTTGATTAGATTTTTAGCTCTCTAAGTAAAATCTGGTATAAATCTCCTATAGAAAGATAGAGTTCCAATAAATGACCTAACAGCCTTTCGGGTAGTTGGAGGTTTAAAATTTTCTACTACGGCAATATTTTTATTGATAGGTGATACTTGGCCACTACAAATCTCAAAACCTAGATATTGTATTTTATTCGAAAGGAAAGTGCATTTACTGGGCTTAAGTTTAAGTTTATGCAGTCTTAACCTTTCAAAGACCATGCTAAGCTTCTCAAAATGAGAATTAACATCACTGGAGGCAATTACAATGTCGTCGATATAAACAAGAATTCCAAGATTGCCTAAATCACCGAAAATAGCATTCATAAGTCTTTGGAAACTGTTACCTGAATTTGAGAGCCCAAAACAGTTACGGGTCCACTCAAAAAGTCCTTTGTGGGTGATTATAGCAGTTTTATGCCTATCCTCTGGGCGAATAACCTGTTGAAAAAACCCACTAGTTAAATCTAGCGTTGAAAAAAATTTAGCCCCACTTAAAGCATCAACAGAGTCGGTAATGTTAGGTATTGGGTAAGCATCTTTAACAAGATTTTTATTTAATCTTCTGTAGTCAACAGCAAGTCGATAGGAACCGTCTGATTTTCGAACCAGAATAACCGGAGAAGCAAATTCAGACATGGAAGGGGAAATTATGTCCGCCTGTAACAAAGTATTAAGTTGGTCTTCCATTTCTTGACGTAATTTGTAGGGGACTCTATAAGCTTTGCCTTTAACTGGTTTATTTGAAGTTAAGTTAATTTCATGCGGGATTGTATCACAGCCGGGTAAATCTAAGACCGATGCTGCAAATACATCTTTGTTTTTGTCTAGAAAATTTTGCATTTTAAGTTTTAATGGGGGTTCTAAATGATCTAAATTAATTTCAGAGCTCCAAGTGAGATCAGCGTGATCAAAGTCACCAATTGGAGGGGCCAAATTTATATTATAGGTTAATTTATTATCAGTTACGGGTATATTTGACTGGTCTACACATTTTTGAATTTTGGCAACAAAGGTTCCTTTATTTAAATGAATACTATTGTCTGAAAAATTTGCAAATGAGATATATAGGCCATGTTCTTTAGTGCAAATGGCTCTGGAGGTAAGGAGACCTTGATTTAAATTTTTCGCCAAAGGTTCTAACATAACAATATCATTTTCCTTAATAAAATTTTCCTTATAACTTTTAACCTGGGCTAACATTTTTGACTGCGGGGGAATTGAAATTTTGCTACATAACACAGCGAAACTTATATTTTTATTTTTATTGGTTTTATCACTACTGCTATCTTCATTGCTCTCCTCCTCGACTTCAGGTACCTTATCCTCTATACTTACCAAATCTTCACTTTCATCAATATTACAAATTTCAGTAGTCTCTTCAGCTAAATTACCCTGAGTTACCTGACTCGCTGCTGAAAGAATGTTGTCGACACTTTGAATACTTGAAAAATTTTCAGTGTTATTACCCTCAGAGCTACCGCCTGATGTTGTTTGCATGCAAAAGTTCTGCGCAACACTTTCAACTTCCTTATCTGACTCAGTTTGAATGACTATCTCAACATCTTTTCCCATATTACTCAACTGCGGGTCCTGAACTACCATATTTTCACTACTATGATTCCCATTTTCAATATTAACTGAGTCATGAACTTTCTCACATGCACAACTTTCAGGAGGGCTATTGGCATTACTACTTTTTGAATTCTCCCCTACTTTGTTGACACATTTTATATTTACAGAATTATTTTTAACACAATCATTATTTATACAATTATTATTAGAATTTACACTATATACAGAGTTAGAAATATTTACAGAATTAGTAGCAAGACAAGTATTACACCCTGAAGTATTACTTGGGGTTTCTACGCTTTGTTTACATTGGCCTGAAACTGGCACTTTAAGAGCGACAGCATTTGTATCACAATTTATACTTGCCCGGTACTCTTTCAAAAATGGCATTCCCAAAATCATATTAAATTCCTCTGCTAATTTACCTTCCACTACATAGAATTCAGCTTGACATTGAACATTATCAAAAACAAATTTTAAAAATACTTTCTTATTTAGGTGAACTTTCTCACCGGTGACAGTCATAATGGGGATATTGCAATTCTCCATTTCAAAATTCTCTAAACAGTTACAATCAGTACCACTCAGGAGATTAATTGCAGAACATGTGTCACATAATGCATTTAGGCAAACTTTATTTATGTAAATTCTTGCAGTTGGTAATGTATATGATTGGGGCTGAAACATACTATACACAGTTGGGGGGTCCAGGGGCCTGTTGGGGATCGACTTGACCACATCTGAACCGGCCACTAATAGTTTAAAGCCTCACTTTCATTGTTAGCTACTGGGGTGTTATTTACCGCCTGCTCTTCATTTCTGTTCGCAGCTGTGCTCCTATTGTTTTGGTAATAACCACCTCTTCTTCCCCTATATCCGCCTCGCTGATTGTGGTTCCCTCTAGGATTTTCACCTCTGTTTCTATAATTTTGCCCACGGCTCCTGAAATTTTGACCACCTCCCCTTCTAAAATTATAGTCGACAAAATTTAGTGGACAATCTCTGGCATAGTGGCCTTGTACGGAGCACCTATAGCAGGTTACGGGTCTTACCTCTTGGTTTTTCTCCTGTACATCCCTAGCCCTAAGATCAACTAAACTGTCTATCTTAGCTGCTAAAACATCAATTTGAGATTTTAGTTGGTCTATCTCCTTCTTTTGTGAGCTATCTTGCTGAAAAACTGCAGCACAGGGTAGGTTTTGGGTCAAATTAGGGTTGAGAATTTCCTCGCGGTGGTTGTAGAAAGGGTTAATGCTCCTATAAGCCTTTTCCTCAAGAAGCGCAATTTTGAGGACCTCTTCTGGGGATTGTGGATTTCTCGCAATTACCCCCTTTCGCACTTCTGGTGTAAGATTGCTCAACAGCATGGAGTGTAGTAGAGCCGTTCGGCTTTTATCGACTACTTCACCCTGGATACCTTCAATTACAAGGGCTCTTAATGACATATCATATGCCTTGTCATAAAACTCCTGAACACTCATATTGGGTGGCTGTTTAAAATTTAAAAAATGACTGAGGGCAACATCTGGTGTGGCCTGTGAAGTATAACTCTCTTTTAAGATTTTTAATAGCTCATCAGATGTTTTTGCTTTGTGAATTTTTATTCGCCTAGAAGCAGCTCCTGATAATCTAGCTAACAAAACGAATTTTTTCTCCTCCTCATTCCAGTCGAATAATTTGGCAAAACTCTCAAATTTCTCAGAAAAATCTGAGAAGCAGACTGAGCTGGCCTCTCCATTGAATGGGGGAATGTTTGACAAATTATCCACTAAAGCATTTTTTCGCTGAATAGTGGCAATTGCTTCCGAGTGCTTATCAGCCATAGTTAGAGTTAGAAAATGACAAACAAACCAAAAAAAAAAATGAAAAAAGGGGGGGGGACAACTTAAAAATGAGAAAAAGAGAGGGGAAAGGAAAACCTTATAAATACATAAAACTTAAGTACAGGACTATGCTTTTTGTAAATAAGAAAAGGTTATGCTCACAAGGCATAATTTTGACTGGGAATTGTAGCTTACTAGCACAGAGAGAGAGCCTAGACCTCTTTTTACACTTGAACATATAAATAAAATTTTAATTGCAAAAACACCCAGTTGCTCTTTGATACATAAATACATACAAGTAAAAAAAAATCAATAACCCAGAGACCGAATTGTTACGGCTCCACTTGTTGTGGGTTTTGGGGTTCTTTCTAAAACACAACTTACTTAAACTTAAAGAGCTCATTTATTACTCAATCTTCACTTGACAATTAAATATTTAGAAAAAAATAAGTATACCCTGATTAGCTCCACTGAAATCTGTTGCCCTGGAAAAGGTAGCAAATTATATTAAACTAATCAAAATATCAAAACTTAAGAATCCGAATAGGTTAATACAACAATGATAATTTTGAACTCATCATTTTAAGACAATATTAAATGTAGTAAGGGGCAACAGATTTCTAAATCAAGTAGCATACTGGATTGCATAAAGAACACCCAACTCCACTCCAACCCGATCAAGCTCAAATCTCCATACACATTAAATTAACAAAAGTGTAATCATCATATAATTTGGAAAAATGCAGACAACCTGAAATTCCTCCCATATGAGGACCAAAAGGGGAAAGAGTTAAATCCGTTAATAGAATAGGGATATGATGATGTACTAAAATTTTAGAACAACCATAGAGATTCTGAACAAGATCCGATCGGTTAACCAAGAATCGTATAGTGGTGTATAATGACTGGATATTTTTTTTTTTTTTTTTACTTTTTAAAATAAAACAATTTTGGTGTATATTTTAGAAAAACAATGTTTCTGAAAGAGGAGAGTTAAAGCTTAATTTAACATTTTATGAAATTAAATTTAATATTACTGTTTCACTTATTAATCTATCCATCCTTAAATCAAGATCAAAAATACGATTGTATAACATTGAGTGCACTTCAATTTATGTTCATTAAAACAGTCAGTTATGAATTTAAACTTAAGAAATTTTAAAGTCCTAATTTAATAAAGTTGAATTTTCTCTCCCTTTTTTTTTTTTTAATTAATCACAGAAAGGTTAGGCCATTCTTATAGGTCTACTGTGAATATAAAAAATTAATTATTTAGAGATTTATACAAAGAAAAACATACCATCTTTGATAATAAACAAAAAAAAAACCACAATTTATTTGAACATTTAAAATAATGAAGCAACTAAGTTATCAAAAATAATCTTAATAAAACAATATAACAGCTGATCTTTTAAGTTGAAACCACTCACTGGTTACTTTTAAATTACACATCATATTTTTAAAATTACCATCATATTACCATTTAATGGCCGTTCAAACATACAAACATTATATATTAACCTACAGACTATTTCTGTTCATAATGTTTATTCTTATTGAAATTATCCAAAGATATTCATTTCACTTTTAAACTCTGGTATAGCAAACATTTTTTTTTTTTTTTAAAGAGGTACAAATAAATAAAAAGAAAAACTATGCAAATAGTACTTACAACAGGTAGAGAGTTCTACAATTTTAGTCAATGGGCACTTAGGAGCATTTCCTCCTTTTTCAAAATCTGATGAAACACTTAAGCTGGAGTATTCAGGCTGGGGAAAAATTCAGACGTGGTTTCAAGCTAACATTCATCAATCCTCTCATCTCACTGCATCACTTGCCATCAACTACTAGGTCCATCATCTAGTCCGGAGGGGAAAATCGTTCTACGGTCCAGAACTTCACCGTCGGAGTCAGTAATTTCACCTTCCTGAAGCATGTGTTTTATTCGAAGATAGCCATCACCGTAACTCAGAACACTACGACTTCTAACGACCGGTTTAGTTCAATATCTATGATCACTTCTGATGGTTAAGAAGTCATAATCTTGGAGCGCCACTACGCCAAAAAAAAATAGGCTACACATATCTTCTTCTTAATTTCTCGTTAACAGTTATAGATCCGCAATTCGAAAATGCCCTTATAGCCTCTTTTCATCATAACATCATGATTTAGGATGGTTAATGTAGGGCCATCAATGCCCCACTCTCAAAAAAAAAAATCTTCCAGAAACCTGTCCGCCTTCAACAACTTCGCGATCCAGCCCACAGGCCAATCTTCGAGCCCCGTAATAAGTCGAATTTTTTTTACGAGTCAAACGACAGGTCTCTTGGCCAAGCAACAAGTGTCGTAAACATTCATTCTCCCGCGCTGCTTGAAAAACGGGACCGATCCACTCTGCCAGGGGTACGGGAATGGAAACAAAAGGAAAAATGGACTCATCGTGAAGACTACAGCTTGCCGCTCCACTCTGCCGGCCGCTTCATGGGGGAAGGAAACCATGCATCACCCCCATGGCGTGTGCTGAAGGGGGGTCCTGTTAGCCTCTGTTTACATGGGCGCCAGCTATCCGCCTGATAGCAGAGCCAATTGAAGCCTGACGTAAACTTACAAAGCCTAATTGCGTGTATAGTACACTCATAAGATAACGTAATTCTTATACAGGGCGGTCGGTCATTCTTATATCAAAGTCAGACTAGATGACTCCAAATTTTCCACCTGTGCAGTCTACTGACAAAACATCCCTCCCTTGCTGTCTGCTTTTCGTATTTGAAAAACAGGAAGCTACGTTAGACTATAAACGTTGAAATTACTTTGCAAAAAGAAAAAGAAAGAAGAAAAAATAAAAACTGATTTTATTATAATTATTACAATTACTTTTATTTATTTAAATTTTTATTAGAAGCAGAAAAAAAGAGTGCTTTTAAATAAATGTTGAGAAAGTGATTTAAATAATTAATGTAGATTAAAAAAAAAAAATGTGTTGAAACCAACCGTAACAGATCGAACCCAGATACCTTGGTATAGCGCACCATGATCTTTACCAATTAAGCTATCCGGACGACATCCAGTTTGGTATTTTTCACTTATATACGTTGGCAAGGCTGCAACTTCGCAGCGCAAGATGGAATGTCATACATGAGCACACTATTCAGTTGCGAACACGAGACGAATAAGTTCCCAGCATTGGATAATATAAATAAATTCACTTATATATCTATCAAGAAAAGGAAAAAATCGTCCGCGGCTGGAGTGATTTAATTGTAGATATTAAAAAAACTGTACATTATACTCCAAGTTATACACTTGGTTTGTATTACATTTTCTGTGTTGATCTGCCGAAGGAATGTAAAAAGTAATCAGTATTATAAGAATTATAAGTCAAACCTTAATTACAGTGTAAAACATCTTAAGTTCACGTAACGCTACTTTAATGATATCACAGTTATTCCTCCCCTCCATTTTTTTTTTTTTTATATATATATACAGGCGGGAGAGGTGGATTTCGTAACCTTCCCAAGTCAACGACCTGACAATGAGAGGGAAACTATGCAGACTCCCAGAAAGGTATGACCTTCAACGAAGGCCGGCCTCCCGATTTCTTCCTACCTTGCCCAAAGGTAACTACGGAACAGAACTTTCCATTAAAACAATAGAATCAATAAAAGTAAAAAATACAACAACGCCTTATCACAGCTATATATCGGTTACTAACAATCATCTTTGTTATCATAAGAATACATCATATTTTCAAAAGTTTTCCGGTTATTCTGAGGTTACACAGTAAGTACTCCTACTCCAGTGTAAAGATAAACTATTTCGTTTTTAATTTATTAACAACTAGGTGTTACCGGTGACTTCATTCATGTAAGATTTGAGGAAAGAAAAATCAGCAAAAAACAAACAAAACAACAGCAAAAAAAAAGCATTAATTAAGCAACATTTCATTCCCGATAAATATACCTATAACCACCAAACCATTTATAAAATTTTCTAGTAACTTTAGTTTTCATTCGGCAAATTTATGTTTTCAAGTATTAGACAGGTCACATTTCTCTTATGCACTTAAAATTTCCCACGCTTTTACTAACTTAGCTGGATCGAATAAACTTACTCCTTCATCCTTTTTATCCTTTTCCTACTGAGTTTACGAATGTGGATTTATGTTTATGGTTTCACGCAGGGGCGCCATTTCGGAATTTTCTTGGGGGGGGGGGGGCAAAGTTTTTTTTAAGGTAGTGACGCAGCCAGGGGTGGAGTTTGGGGGGCTGCATCCCTCCCTCTTCCCCGCAACCTCTCCGAACGAGAAACGTTTACTGAATCATATACATAGAGAGACAGCAATACTTCTAAACAGAATCTCAAGTGACCTTTGAAAAATTTCGTTTTAGACAGGTTTTCGTCTTAGCAAGTAGAATTTTAAAATATTATGAAAGTTTTCAGCTATAGACAGGTACCTTTTTTTCAGGTATTCTTTAAGACAGTTAAAACCTCTTTTCTATAAAGCACTTCTGAAGAGCATAGGTGTATTACAGTGAAACGTGTCTAAGCGAAACCTGTCTTTAACATAATTCTTTCTCAAACGGGAAAAAAAGATCAAGTTTCGACGAAAAAACCGCCATACAATTATACTTGCTAAGATGGAGACTTGTCTAAAATGGAGCTTTTTTAGTGTCCTTTTCAACTCCTTTTTTGGAGGTTTAACTGCAGGGGCGCCATTTCATGAGTTTCTTGGGGAGGGGGTGGGGGAAAAAGTTTTTTTTGTTGAAATATCGTGCAGGATTGCCCAAATCGTGCACAAAATAGAAATAGGCCCCCACAATAAAAAATGCAGTGTCAATTTTTGCCTTCTTATCTTAACTTCTTTCACAAACATGTGATTCTTCAGGGTATATATTTTTAATTTTAGTGGTAGTCCGCGAATTTTTCTTTTTTTTACGCAAAAGCAATTCGTCAACCAATCGCGGTAAACATCGCGAATTTTACGAATTGGAATTAGAAAAAATAGTTAATCTGGCAAAATTGGTCGCGGAAAAAATCGTTAATTTTTTCAAACGACCGTGGAAAAATATTGCGAATTTCGAGTGACGAGTTTTCTTTTAATCATGCTGTACACAGCTCAGAAGCAATACATAGAGTTTTTTCTCACATATATTTCTAAAACTAGCCAAAATACTCATTAATGATAAATGTCTCACTTATAGAATGTTGCAATAGCAAAGCTTTAGAAAACATTTCAATGTTTAAAGTGTTTATTAAATGTTTATTACTTTCTTCTATCTTTACAAGAAAAAGGTATTGGATTTATGAAAATTTACCACTTCCGGTTTTCGACGGATTTAAATGACGGAAAAAAAAATTGTGGGCGCTGTATCTCACGAACTAATCCACGGAATTTGATAAATCTTTATATTCAGTTAGACATTGATATAAATGGGTGGTTATTAGTTTTTTGGTGCAAATCGCCAAATAGATGGCGCTGCCATGCTACATTTTCATGATTTTTATGATAGCTATATCTCAAGAACTAATGCGCAGAATTTCATCAAACTTCAGATTCAGTTAGACCTTGACGAAAATAGACTTTGATTACGATTTGGTATAAATAGCCCAACAGGTGTCGCTGCTATGCTGCATTTTGCACGATTTTCACGATAGCTATATCTCCAGAACTAACGCACATAATTTAATAAAACTTTAGATTCAGTAAGACCTTAATATAAATTGGTGCTGATTTGTTTTTGATGTATATGAAACCTGTATGAGATAGAAGAAAGTTTTGGGATAGGCACATCAGACTAGTTTTTAGCTCAGAGGCTATCAAAGCCTGAGAGCTTATGTGCCCGCCCGTTCTGTTATGTATGTATGTATGTACGTATGTACGTACGTAACGCGATAACTCTTGACAGAAGTAACCGTTTTGCTTCCAATTTTGTTTATAGGTTCCTTGTGATAAGGCGCTTCCCTGATTAGTTTTGGGGATTGATTGTTTAACTATAAAGGGGTGAACGGGGGGGCTAACCCCCCTTAATTAAGATAAATGGTTTTTTCATGCAGAATTGTCCAATTTTCTTCAAATTTTGTATATAGGTTCATTGTGATAAGGTTCTTTCCTGATTAGTTTTGGGGGTTCATAGGTTAAGTATAAAGGGGCTAACGGGGGGGGGGGGGGAATCCTCCCCCTTAATTTAGATAAATGAATTTTTCATGCAGAGTTATCCGATTTTCTTCCATTTTTGTTTATAGGTTCCTTGTGATAAGGCGCTTCCCTGATTAGTTTTGGGGATTGATTGGTTAACTATAAAGGGGGGGAACGGGGGGCTAACCCCCCTTATTTTAGATAAATTATTTTTTCGTGCAGAGTTATCCGATTTTCTTCAAATTTTGTATATAGGTTCATTGTGATAAGGTTCTTTCCTGATTAGTTTTGGGGGTTCATAGGTTAAGTATAAAGGGGGTAACCGGGGGGTTAATCTTCCCCCCTTATTTTAGATAAATGATTTTTTTTCATGCAGAGTTATCCGATTTTCTTCAAACTTTCTATATGGGCTCATTGTGGTAAGGGGCTTCCCTGATTAGTTTTGGGGGTTCATTGGTGAAGTGTAAAGGAGGGAAACGGGAGCTACTCCCCCCCTTAATTTTGATAAATGGGTTTTTCATGCAGAAATATCCAATTTACTCCAAATTTTATATATAGGCTCATTGTGGTAAGGCACTTCCCTGATTAGTTTTGGGGGTTCACTGGTAAAGTATAAAGGGGGGGAACGGGGGGGACTAACCCCCCTTGATATAGATAAATGGGTTTTTTAAGCAGAATTATCCGATTTTCTTCAAATTTTATATATATGTTCATTGTGATAAGGCGCTTCTCTGATTAGTTTTGGGGGTTCTTTGGTTAAGTATAAAGGGGGGACGGGGGGCTAACCCCCCCCCCCTTAATTTAGATAAATGGATTTTTCATGCAGAATTATCCGATTTTTTCAAATTTTGTATATAGGTTCATTGTGGTAAGGCGCTTCTCTGATTAGTTTTATGGGTTCATTGGTTAATTATAAGAAGGAGAAACGGGGGATGGTTCCCCCCTCTTAATATATTGTCGATTTCTTCATTTTTCGAGGGCTTATTTCAAATTCTTTGAAATAAGAATATAATTTACAGTTAGTGTGAGTAGCCTGTGAGCTCAATGCCTTCAGTTTAACTGGGCAGTTTTCTTTTATTTTTTTATTGTAATCAAATCTGTGAAATCTGACGCTATTTTAGCTTTTGATCATATTTTGATTTTTTTTTTGTTTTGTTTTGTTATGGTCTAACCTGTAATAACTGATAAATTTTCTGAAATTTCAAATTCCTTGGGGATTGTCCCCAAGGATTTGGGGGGCAATCCTGGGAGCGGTAGTCCCTCCCAGCCCTCCCGAAATGGCGCCCCTGGTTTCACGTCAAATAATATTATATGAAGTTACTGTGTTAGTAAATAATTTTGAAGAAGCTTGATATAATTATCCCGGTCACTTCAAATATGACTTTGGATCGATTAATCAAAAATAAAAATCAGCAGTATATAACACTGTTTTTATTCCTCGCTGAATACCCAACATTTTGAACAAAATGGCAGATACGTGTAGCTAAAAATGATATTGAAATGTAGCAAAGCAAACTTCAATTCAAAATTCATGTAAACTAAAAATATTTCTTTAACTTGTCTATATTTACAGCATTTTATTTCATTTTTCTATATATTTTTAAAATGGTAGATTCATTTATAGCTTCAAATATTCTCGCCAATCTCGCCCAAAAGACTCTCGAAGGTTAAATGCTCATTTAATTAACGAATAATTAAGTACATTTTTCGGGGGGGGGGGGGGTAAGAATTTGTATTTTTAGAAAAAAAGTAAGCAAATTTCTTTTTTTTTTTTACATTTTTGTTAAAATTTCATTATTTAAAAGCATTTTATAAAATTCTGTATCTAAGGTAATCAAACGTCCTCAAATTTTGCACATGTCTTCAAATTTGGGGACTGTAGTTCACGCAGTTCTCACAATTTGTTACTTAAAAAAGGGGATAAATAAATAAATAAATAAAGCTTAAAAAGTTATATTTTTTTTAAAGTCGCATAGAATCTATAAATAAAGATTAAAAGTTATATTTTTGAAGTTATAAAACCTTTAAACAAAGTCCTTCTTGTATTAAAACAGTTTTAAATTTTCGTCAGCCTACGTATGACACATAAATTTGGCAAAAACTAACTATAAATGTGTGTATAATATATGTGTGTGGTGTGTGTGATTGCACGGCTGAAGTGAAAACTTCTACGGAGATCGTAATCAATTCGAAGCCGGTTTTTATTAATAATGACCGGACATAAAGGCAACCGTGGTCATTATTAATAATAACCCGTTATTATTAATAATAACCGGTTATTATTAATAATGACCGGATTCATCATATTCACCGTAACATATATATTACACGAAAGTAGTAGAAAAAGGGGGGTTCAACGGCAGCAGGCGCAATCCGCAATGAGCAACCGAGCAACCGGTAGTGCAATGTTCAGAATCAACACTCTTTTTCTCACAATAATCTTTTCATCTCATTTTGTCGGTACATCTAATATTTTGTTACAAAGGTTTGTGTGTAAGAGTATGTTTTAAAAAGCATATATGTCTTATAGTTATTATAAATAGTTCTATGTGTGTATGTATGTGTGTGTGAGTGACAAATAGTTCTCTTTGTGTGTGTATATATGTGTGCGTGTGTGTGTGTGTGTGTGTCTATGTATGTCTGCATGACAAATAGTTCTCTTTGTGTGTGTGACTATCTGATTATTTATCAAAGTTTTACAAATATTTTTCATGTTTTTATAAAGAAAAAAATATGCGGTAGTTAAAAAGTTTCACAAATTAAAAAAAAATGCTTTTAGAAAAAGTTTAACATTACTTTAAAAAAATTTTTCTTTTATTAAAAATTTTATCTTAACAAAAAAAAGTTTCACTATAGTTAAAAAAAAGTTTTTATTCATTTTCGATTTAACCACAACAACAACAACAACAAAAGTTTGTGTATAAAGATAAAGTTTCGCTAGAAAGGTTTAAAAAAATGCGAAAAAATCAACAATTTTTATAATAACAAAATAATTTACAGACAGATATTTACAGATCAAAATATACATCACGATTTTGCATTAGCAATAAAAATCAACATTTTCTTCTTTGTTACAAACTTGATTAATTTGAATGATGGCCATATACTAAGCTGCATATCCCATCATCCAATAACTAACGCTTATCGTCAAAGGGACTTAAGCTAATTTTATTTTGAGTTAGTGTATATAGGCGATGATCATCTTGGGCAATCCTTGTCTGTGTCTCCAGACTTGTTTTTTGTTGTTGGAGGCACTCCAAGTAGTCTTCATGTTTAATTTTCTGTCGACAATCTGCGTAGACACGTCTTTTGCACGCTTCTTTTCGTCTTTAACAGATTTTAGAGAGTACATTTTTGATTTCAGTCCGACAAACTCAAGGGCTAATTCCCCATTAAGTTCGCCCTTAAACTTTCCGAGCGTCTTCTTATTATCCTCAGAGTATAGACGATGAGATTTCGGGTATTCAGAAAAGTAAAAAAAATCACGATGCTGCTCCAGATCCTTATAAATATTATTGGTTTGAATATGATACTTTAGGGAATCTGTATCCGTAAAGAGTAAAACTGCACGATCTTTGTATGTTTTCTTTATAAAATTGTAATGGAAATCATACATACAAAGTTTAGATAACTCTAGTATAGAAAATCCAACATAGATGGGTCGGTTCATATGTATGCTAGTTTTTAGTCTCTCCACAGCAGTCAAGTCTTCATCATAAGTTTTGAACGATTTAAAAGTAGGCGAAGCTACTATTTTTTGGCTCTTTTTTCACCATTACAAAGTGCAATATTTCTTCTTTTTCGTAGATTTTCCATGGTTTTACCAAAAACAGAATTGTTCATTAACTTAAAAAAGTCTTTCTCAAAAAAAGATTTTGCTTCTTTCCTTTTTTCGGTATTGAAATTAATATATTTCTGTAACCATGGACCCTGTTTAAATTTTAAAGCTTTATGCACAGCTGTAATTTTTAAACCAAGTTCTAAATAAAATTTGAGATTACGATAATGAGTTATATAATTTCGTTTATTATTTAAATTTGGTATAAGTTTAGGAGTTCTCAATAATTTTCTATAGTTAAGTAAGCTTCTTGCATGAGAAGACAACATCTGATCCTCCACAGTTACTCTCTCAGGGGCGACAGGGTATTCATTATGCAAAGGATGTAAATGTTTTGGGTATTCCATGTCTACCTCGAAAAGATACCCAATTTCGGAGCTATCAGATAAAGATAGAACCCACTCTTCTGCGATATGACTTGTTTCACACCATTCAAAACCGCCGTAGGGTAAAAATTGGCTCATAGCCCACCCGTATAAGTTATTGGCATCCCAATACATGATGTAGCTGGGTGCCTCATTTTTCTTATAATCGGGCGTACCAGGGATGTTTGCTCGGGCATATCTTTTACTTATCATGCTAATGCCACATCGTATTCCATTTTCAACAATAAGCAACATATCTATATCACTGAGTAACTCTAAATGTGTATCAGACATCATCAAACAAGCCTGCCATACGAGGGAAGGTGCTGTAAACAGGTGAGCAGGGTCAATTTCGTAATACTAATGACATAATTTCCTAAAGTTTTGAAACACGTCAGCAAGTAGTAGAACACCTGTCTTCACATAAAGGTTGTGATAATCACCAAGAGTCTTGATATCAAATGTTTTCCATACATTCCGGGCGTGTTGGTACTCCTTTTCATCTATAGGCTCATTGGTTATCTATTTAAAAAGGCAGAAGGCGGGGGAAGCTGCTTCTCAGAAAATTTTTCAAAACAAGTAAAATAATCATCCCCTTTCGGTATAAGTAAAGATAAATTATTATTTTGTGGGAAATTTTCTGCAAGTATAGTGAATTGATCAGGTTGAAGGTTTTTAACATTTTTTTCCAATGACGTAGGCAAAAATTGGAAAGAATCTATAAACACCATCTGAATAGGAGATGTAGGCTTTCTGATTTTAAAGGTGATATAGTTTTCCATAGAAGTAGCAATAATATCGATTTCATGATCTTTGAATTTTCCAAGCTTTGTCATAATATGATGGCCATTATAGTTTCTCAAGTTATGGAATGTAACAGGAATTGTTTTACACTGCTTATAATTCAAGTTGCATTCCACATGTACAGCCCCTCTGTACGCACCTGACAGGTGATCATGGTCACCTGTACGTTTCTCATTTAAAGTTTTCTTACAAAAATGACAAAACTCTGCTTCTCGAAAAGCATTTTCTTCCTTGGGAGAAAGCTTCAGAGGTTTAATATTTTGTAACTTTTCTCCTAAAATTTCCTTCTCTTGCATCCTTTGGTTTAAAAAATGCTCAACACAGTTTCTACCACGATATACCTGTGCTTTCTTCACACACGTTCCATCAGGTCCAATAACCACATAGGCATAACCACATGGTAAGTGATAGGTTGTATTCTCGGTATAGGATGCTTTAGAAGAGGGAGGGGCTGATGAAATAGGTATAAGGAGACTCTCAAAATCCGCATAAATCGTATAGGCAACAGGATGTTGTAAATGAATACCTGTAAACTTTAATATATTATCATTTTCACTAGGCATCTTTATAGCTTGCGCAACATATTGAAAACAATATTCATTATCTTATCCAAAAGATCTTATCTTGAAAATCGATGCAAACATCGATAACAATAATAGACAGCGGCTCTATGCTTGATAAGATCACCTAAAAGTCTCGAAAAACTTCTTATCAAACAATAGTGTTGCTTTTAACCATCACCAACCAATAACAAATTAATCACATCTTGATCTTTCTTTTCAGATATATACAGGGGACAAACTTCGTCCTCTTCATAACCAAACATATTAACCCGTAAATTGTTGAGTTGTTCAGTAGCAGGTATCTTCTGAAGAGGTACAGGGCATTCTACCCTACCTAATTTAATATCATGTTCAAAAGGTCGATAATGTGAAACACGTTCAGGTTTTTTTGTATAATTTAAGTTCAGTTTAAAAGCCAAAAGACACCATACTAAACATTTGTTATCTTCGTTTTTTATATTCAGCACTGCTTTTTTATCATCGAGTTTGTTAGAAAAAGGAAAATAGAAACTCACAGCGAGGGGGTGATATTTAGCAATCTTGAGTTCTAAATGAAGAATTTTTCTAAGTTTCCATCCAGAACCTCTTTGTACAAATTCTTCAAAGGATTTAATAATCTTCGAAAATTCTTCCTCAATACGTTGTGAGATAGTATCTTCTATAAGTTCGGTCATACACGAACATCGAAAATAACATTGAATTTCTTCAAACTCCTCATTATCAGTCAGACGTTCAAGTGATATTTTTTCTACCATATACCATTTAATTGCACCTTTTTCATGAATTTTACTTATTAAACGTTCTTGTATTTCAGTTTGTAAATGTCTATGAAATACCTCTAAATCATTTTCCTCACGTTCACCAGGATGCAAAATCACTGACGTTTTAAACACATTAAGCTCATGAGAATACTTTGTGTTTTTCAACTTTGCTCAATTTACGTTTATAAGGTAAGCTTATTTTACGTTTTACACTCACAAGAGGTGTGTGGGAGTGTTGAGTGCGTACATGTTGTACAAAAAGAAGGTAATTATTAAAAGAAGTGTGCAAAGTTTATAAATTTACACGTTTGTTAAATGCGTTTACAAACCTTATCATAGGCAAATGTCTAATTCGACCAGCCTATTTGTTATAAGTTTAACTATAAGTCAACATGTACGATGTTTGTGAAAATGAATCCTACGATTTTTAATTTTCCCAGTTCAGTTTCAATCATATTGTAAAAGGTTAATTCAAACTTTGAACTTAACTATATCAAAATACTTAAATTAAAATGTATTTTTAATAGCTTAAGAATTATATATAAACTACAACTTTGACTACTTTTTAAAATGTTTGCCTGGTAGGAAACTATAATAACATGCCTGTGTTTAAATTTTTCTGATAACATGTCTGTGTTTGAATTTTTCTGACAACTTGTCTATGCTTGAATTTTTCTGATAACATATCAGTGTTCGAATTTTTCTGCTAACATGTCTATGTTTAAATTTTTCTGTTAACATGTCTTGTTTGATTATTCTCTTCTTTTGAAATGTATAAACTTTTGCTATGCATGTCTTTCGATTTCATTGAAGAAATAAGTGATCGATCAACTTTTTCAAACCATTTTAATGTTAATAATTTTAAACGAACGCGATAATCAGATAAAAATATATGTAGCTAATTCATATTATTCCACTAAACATTGCATAACAAAGGAATCTTACAAAAATTTTATACTTCTACATTCAAAAATTGGCAATATTCACATCTTAATACTAAAAAACAATCCTTATCTTGGAGTATTTCCTGTAACAAAATCTAAAAATTTCATATTAACAAGATCCAAGTTAGAAACTTTACTTATGAACTTAATACCAATTTTTAATCACAAAGTGATAAAACTTAGAATTTTTAAAAAAAAGTTACTTCTAAATCATCTCATAGATGGCGCTGTTGAAAAAAAAATAATTCAAAACTTGTTTAAAATACATTAAAAAAATAAATCTAACTTTAAACTATCATCAAACTCCCCAAAAATCAGTAAGACCGGAAAAACGGAAAAAAAGTTTCCGGTCTTACTTCCGGGGTCACTTCCTGTCTAAACATGCCCCGCTTCCTGTTCCAACATGCCTGTTATCAGCACCTGCTACATCCGGTGTCAACACCTGCCACTTCCGGCTCCGTGACCTTCCTTCGACCTTGAGCATACGCCGCGTACGCCGCTGATGTAGAACTCTTATTTTATATCTACTTGGTGTTTATTGATATTTCAATGAAATTTTTTTATGAAAATGTTTTAATCAAGTAATGAATTATTTTTCTATGTTTCGAAATGATTTTGTCACAGCAGCGCCCCCTATGAAAGGTTTTAGAAGTTTTAATTATTTTAAAATATTTCTAATTGAAAGTAATTTTTTCTGGAGTTTGAAGATAGTTTAAAGTTAGATTTATTTTTTAATGTATTTTAAACAAGTTTGAGTTGATTTTTTCAAAGCAGCGCCCCCTATGAGCGGTTTTATAAGTTTTAATTATTTTAAAATATTTCTAATTGGAAGTGATTTTTGGGGAGTTTGATGATAGTTTAAAAGTTAGATTTTTTTAATGTATTTTAAACAAGTTTTGAATTAATTTTTTTCAATAGCGCCATCTATGAGATGATTTAGAAGTAACTTTTTTAAAAAAATTCTAAGTTTTATCACTTTGTGATTAAAAATTGGTATTAAGTTCATAGGTAAAGTTTCTAACTTGGGTCTTGTTGATATGAAATTTTTAGATTTTGTTACAAGAAATACTCCAAGATGTTTTTTAGTATTAAGATGTGAATATTGCCAATTTTTGAATGTAGAAGTATAAAATTTTTGTAAGATTCTTTTGTTATGCAATGTTTAGTGGAATAATATGAACTAGCTACATATATATATATTTATCTGATTATCGCGTTCGTTTAAAAATATTAACATTAAAATGGTTTGAAAAAGTTGATCGATCACTTATTTCTTCAATGAAATCGAAAGACATGCATAGCAAAAGTTTATACATTTCAAAAGAAGAGAATAATCAAACAAGACATGTTAACATAAAAATTTAAACATATACATGTTAGCAGAAAAATTCAAGCACAGACATGTTATCAGAAAAATTCGAACACAGATATGTTATCAGAAAAATTCAAGTATAGACAAGTTGTCAGAAAAATTCAAACACAGACATGTTATCAGAAAAATTTAAACACAGACATGTTATTATAGTTTCCTACCAGGCAAACATTTTAAAAAGTAGTCAAAGTTGTAGTTTATAATTCTTAAGCTATCAAAAATACATTTTAATTTAAGTATTTTACTATAGATAATTTCAAAGTCTGAATTAACCTTTTACAATATGATTGAAACTGAACTGGGAAAATTAAAAATCGTAGGATTCCTTTTCACAAATATCTTACATGTTGACTTATAATTAAACTTATAACAAATAGGCTGGTCGAATTAGACTTTTGCCTATGATAAGGTTTGTAAACGCATTTAACACACGTGTAAATTTATAAACTTTGCACACTTCCTTTAATAATTAGCTTCTTTTTGTTGAGATTTAATAGGCATTTTAACTAATCTATTTTAGATTATAATTTTAATAATATTTATTTTGAATAAAATTTGTGGATTTAGTATGATGAATAACATATAATCACATCGTTTAGCATGACAATTTTTAAATATCAAATTGTAACATCTACTAAATTAATTTAAAATCCCATTATAATATATGAATTACTCTTACCTTTATTTTTGCTGAAGCACAGACGTTGTTTTATGTAATGACTTGAAGGGAAATAGATGATTAGTACAAATTCTTATCACCTAATCTTGCCGTTTATCAGCTATGTCATATGACTTAAGACGTCACTGAAGCGCAGCTTTTTACCTGTTGATAAGGGGATAATCTTGTTCTTATCGCAAACACGTAATGACGTCACCCAACCCGTCTAAACAAGAAACTGACAACTACTAGCGCGTAAGAGTGAGGAAAGAATGACTAAGCGAGTGTATTTAAGGTTTATTCTTATCTCAAACCGGAAATGACGTCCCATACCGGAAGACGGGCAGTGCCTCTAACGGTGATGGCAGCGCCCCCTACTAAAGATAGGGAAGAAAGATTAGTGAAGTGAAAGCAAGTATAAGAAGTTGGCGTTGTTTTAGGGTAAGTGCTAAATTCTATTTTCATTCTGTAGGATTTTTTATATTTTGTGATATATTATAATTTACGAATTTAAATTTGTATACATTCGGGTTTATCTGTTTAATTATGTTATATTACAAAGAGGAGAAAGAAACTTACAGACCCGGAATTCGTATGACACGTTTTGATAACAATCATATCAAGCAATACTACAACTCAACTTTGCCTTCAGGTCGGTATAAATAGACGGGGAAAAATATGAATTTCATCATTTGATGATTTATTCCTCTTTAGACGTGTCTTAAATTGCTCCCGCTTTTTATCCGTGCGAATCGTTTCAGAAGATTGTTGTTTGCTTTTAAGGTTTAAAGTTTTTTTTATTAATTTTGTATTATGGATGTTGATATGCCTATTGATGAAGTCATGTCTTTGGGAGATTCTGTATCTGTGAAGAAGATGTTTACCTGTTTTACCTGCGGTAAATATTTTTTGAGCACTTCTAATCTGAACCAACATATGAAAATTCATTCTGGCGAGAAATTATATACTTGTGATATTTGTCAGAAGACTTTTGGACGAAGATCAAACTTACGAAGACATTTAAAAACACATGGTAGTGTTGGATTGTTACAGCATGATGGATTCTCTGAAGTTCTTACAGAAAAAGATACTATATCTCAAAGTTCTTCCAATTTTAATCAACAAGTTGAAGAGGATGTTTCTTTAAACACTGTGACCCCTACGAATGTGGAAAAGAAGCATGTTTGTCTCACCTGTGACAAAGTCTTTGCAACATATTCTAATTTAAATCAGCATGTTAAGATTCATCTTAATGAAAAGTCGTTTTCCTGTGAAACTTGCGGAAAGTGTTTTAGAAGGAAATCGGACTTAATTAGACATTCAGAAACCCATAATACTGGTGGACAGTCTACATTTAAGTGTGATGAATGTGATCAAGTTTTTACACGTAAGGATAATTTGACGCAGCATTTACAGTCGCATCGGAATTCAACATTTCCTTGCCGTGATTGCGATAAAGTGTTTGGAAGAAAATTTGATCTGAGACAACATGTACGCACTCAACACTCCCGCACACCTCTTGTGAGTGTAAACCGTAAAATGAGCTTATCTAATGCAAAGTTGAAAAACACAAAGTATTCTGATGCGCTTAATGTGTTTAAAACAGTGATTTTGCATCCTGGTGAACGTGAGGAAAGTGATTTAGAAGTATTTCATAGACATTTACAAACTGAAATAAAAGAACGTTTAATAAGTGAAATTCATGAAAAAGGTGCAATTAAATGGTATATGGTAGAAAAAATATCACTTGAACGTCTGACTGATAATGAGGAGTTTGAAGAAATTCAATGTTATTTTCGATGTTCGTGTATGACCGAACTTATAGAAGATACTATCTCACAACATATTGAGGAAGAATTTTCGAAGATTATTAAATCCTTTGAAGAATTTGTACAAAGTGGTTCTGGCTGGAAACTTAGAAAACTTAGTAGTAGTGTATATATGGGGGTTCCACAGCACCTGAGTCGAGCAGGTGGAAGGTGGAAGGTGCAGGTGGAGCAGGTGGAGCAGGTGGAGGTGCAGGTGGAGCACAGGGGGAGCAGGTGGACAGGTGAAGCTGCAGGTGGAGCAGGTGAAGGTGGCGATAAGAGCATGAGCACTGATAAGAACGGAGGGTTCGATGGTAGGGGGGTGCGATAAGGATTTCTACTATAAGAGAAGGGGATTATTTTAATGAGTTTTAATTGGGGAACTTAGAAATTTTTCGAAGCAATTTTTTTTCTTTCAACGAGAGTATGCAATTTGATTATGAGTATATGCAGTAGAAGTGAATGAATAATTAAAAATAGTCATTAAGAAATAAATTTAAAAAATGGGCATTAAAATATTAATTAATTTTAATTGGAGAACTTAGAAATTTTTATGATTTTTAGTTTTAAAAATTGCCAAAAAATAAAATTTTTAGAGTTAAAAGTCGCCAAAAGTAGGATTTTCAACTGAAAGTAATCTAAGATATAAACTCTCAACTGAAATGAATTTTGCCTTAAGGTGTGAGCTTTTGGCTAGAAGTGACCTAGAGTCAAAACTTCCTGGTCTCAGGAATCATCACGGGGGTTATAGTAAAAAATACAGGGTCCCGTATGAATTATACTGCACTCAATTCTAATAACTCGCCCCCTCCCCTCCCCCCCTCCCTTTTTTTACCCAGAGGGGCCCTTCGATAGACTAACAATATGCACTTCAAAAAATACAGAGTGATATAAAAAGAAGAATTTTAACGTATATATAAAATAATAAACAAGAATGAAAAATCATGCATAACGTCATAATTCATAAATCACTTTCCACAAAAAATATAGAGTGGTACAAAAAGAATTTTAACATATATAAAATAATAAACAAGTATGAAAAGCTCACACCTTAAGGCAAAATTCATTTCAGTTGAGAGTTTATATCTTAGATTACTTTCAGTTGAAAATCCTACTTTTGGCGACTTTTAACTCTAAAAATTCTATTTTTTTGGCAATTTTTAAAACTAAAAATCATAAAAATTTCTAAGTTCTCCAATTAAAATTAATTAATATTTTAATGACCATTTTTTAAATTTATTCCTTAATGACTATTTTTAATTATTCATTCACTTCTACTGCATATACTCATAATCAAACTGCATACTCTCGTTGAAAGAAAAAAAATTGCTTCGAAAAATTTCTAAGTTCCCCAATTAAAACTCATTAAAATAATCCCCTTATCTTATAGTAGAAATCCTTATCGCACCCCCCTCCCATCGAACCCTCCGTTCTTATCAGTGCTCATGCTCTTATCGCCACCTTCACCTGCTCCACCTGCAGCTTCATCTGTCCACCTGCTCCCCCTGTGCTCCACCTGCACCTCCACCTGCTCCACCTGCACCTTCCACCTTCCACCTGCTCGACTCAGGTGATGTGGAACCCCCATATATACACTACTACTAAGTTTTCTAAGTTTCCAGCCAGAACCTCTTTGTACAAATTCTTCAAAGGATTTAATAATCTTTGAAAATTCTTCCTCAATATGTTGTGAGATAGTATCTTCTATAAGTTCGGTCATACACGAACATCGAAAATAACATTGAATTTCTTCAAACTCCTCATTATCAGTCAGACGTTCAAGTGATATTTTTTCTACCATATACCATTTAATTGCACCTTTTTCATGAATTTCACTTATTAAACGTTCTTTTATTTCAGTTTGTAAATGTCTATGAAATACCTCTAAATCACTTTCCTCACGTTCACCAGGATGCAAAATCACTGTTTTAAACACATTAAGCGCATCAGAATACTTTGTGTTTTTCAACTTTGCATTAGATAAGCTCATTTTACGGTTTACACTCACAAGAGGTGTGCGGGAGTGTTGAGTGCGTACATGTTGTCTCAGATCAAATTTTCTTCCAAACACTTTATCGCAATCACGGCAAGGAAATGTTGAATTCCGATGCGACTGTAAATGCTGCGTCAAATTATCCTTACGTGTAAAAACTTGATCACATTCATCACACTTAAATGTAGACTGTCCACCAGTATTATGGGTTTCTGAATGTCTAATCAAGTCCGATTTCCTTCTAAAACACTTTCCGCAAGTTTCACAGGAAAACGACTTTTCATTAAGATGAATCTTAACATGCTGATTTAAATTAGAATATGTTGCAAAGACTTTGTCACAGGTGAGACAAACATGCTTCTTTTCCACATTCGTAGGGGTCACAGTCTTTAAAGAAACATCCTCTTCAACTTGTTGATTAAAATTGGAAGAACTTTGAGATATAGTATCTTTTTCTGTAAGAACTTCAGAGAATCCATCATGCTGTAACAATCCAACACTACCATGTGTTTTTAAATGTCTTCGTAAGTTTGATCTTCGTCCAAAAGTCTTCTGACAAATATCACAAGTATATAATTTCTCGCCAGAATGAATTTTCATATGTTGGTTCTGATTAGAAGTGCTCGAAAAATATTTACCGCAGGTAAAACAGGTAAACATCTTCTTCACAGATACAGAATCTCCCAAAGACATGACTTCATCAATAGGCATATCAACATCCATAATATAAAATCAATAAAGAAAACTTTAAACCTTAAAAGCAAACAACAATCTTCTGAAACGATTCGCACGGATAAAAAGCGGGAGCAATTTAAGACTCTCATCTAAAGCGGAATAAATCATCAAATGAGGAAATTCATATTTTCCTCCGTCTATTTATACCGACCCGAAGGCAAAGTTGAGTTGTAGTATTGCTTGATATGATTGTTAGTAGTGTATATATGGGGGTTCCACATCACCTGAGTCGAGCAGGTGGAAAGTGGAAGGTGCAGGTGGAGCAGGTGGAGGTGCAGGTGGAGTACAGGGGGAGCAGGTGGACAGGTGAAGCTGCAGGTGGAGCAGGTGAAGGTGGCGATAAGAGCATGAGCACTGTTAAGAACGGAGGGTTCGATGGGAGGGGGGTGCGATAAGGATTTCTACTATAAGATAAGGGGATTATTTTAATGAGTTTTAATTGGGGAACTTAGAAATTTTTCGAAGCAATTTTTTTTCTTTCAACGAGAGTATGCAGTTTGATTATGAGTATATGCAGTAGAAGTGAATGAATAATTAAAAATAGTCATTAAGAAATAAATTTAAAAAATGGGCATTAAAATATAAATTAATTTTAATTGGAGAACTTAGAAATTTTTATGATTTTTAGTTTTAAAAATTGCCAAAAAATAGAATTTTTAGAGTTAAAAGTCGCCAAAAGTAGGATTTTCAACTGAAAGTAATCTAAGATATAAACTCTCAACTGAAATGAATTTTGCCTTAAGGTGTGAGCTTTTGGCTAGAAGTGACCTAGAGTCAAAACTTCCTGGTCCCAGGAATCATCACGGGGGTTATAGTAAAAAATACAGAGTCCCGTATGAATTATACTGCACTCAATTCTAATAGCTCGCCCCCTACCCTCCCCCCCTCCCTTTTTTTACCCAGAGGGGCCCTTCGATAGACTAACAATATGCACTTCAAAAAATACAGAGTGATATAAAACTATCCTGCGCCGCCAGGCGCCCTCGGGGGTAGCCCGCGGCACGCTTCCGACCATCGCGCCCAAGCCTCTGAAGGGCTTTTAACGCACCAGGACTTTGTCTCGTCCGGCGCTGCGATCGGTCATGGGCCGCCCCTCTGCGAACCCTAGACCATTTTACCAGGTATCGACCCCATAGGTCGTTGCGGCAGTAACCCTGCTCTGGGGAAACTTCCGCGTGGAACATACACCTGATGAACCGCCAAAGAACCCCCGACGGCCTCGTTCGCGAAACCCCACAGGGGGAAACGGTCCCTCGGTCATATGTCGAGTTACTCCGACGGCTCTTGCTTTCCCACGGCTTCCGATCATAGACATGCATGGATGGGCAAGCTACTGGGCTCATCGGCCGTGAGGTTCACATGTTATGCACTAATAAAAAAGAAGCAGATATAAAAAGAAGAATTTTAACGTATATATAAAATAATAAACAAGAATGAAAAATCATGCATAGCGTCATAATTCATAAATCACTTTCCACAAAAAATATAGAGTGGTACAAAAAGAATTTTAACATATATAAAATAATAAACAAGTATGAAAAATCATGCGTAGTGGTATAGTTTATGAATCACTTTCCAACATTATCGAAATGTTATGTGAACAAAATTTAATTTTATCAGCTAGTGCATAGTTAATTAAAATAGTGAACAGATCCCCTTTAGAATAAAAAAGCATCCTTCACAAAAAACCAATTATGCATAAGATCCCTTCATACATTCAGTTCATTGACCCCCACCCCTTTTTCCCCCCTTCGAAGTGTAAACACGCATTAGACTATAGGGTTCCTTCATAAAATAAATGAGATACGTACCCTATTCGAATAAAAAAGCATCCTTCACAAAAATCCAATTATGCATAAGAACCCTTCATAAAATCAGATAATTTACACTTTCGCCTTTTTTCTTCAATTTAAGTTAGGCTAAAAGTACAGCTTGCGCATCGATAGATTCAAAATACATAGTTATAGATATTAAGCTACCTTCACAAAATAAATTCAATAGATTCATGTTATATTATGGCGACAGAAATACGAGGGATACTGACCTTCCATAAAAATCCAAGATCCCCTGTTTGAATGAAAAGGGCCCCTTCACGTACCCTGTAAAAATACTATGATTGTCCAGTTATTTTAAGAAATAGAGTGCTATTCTCAAATGAGTACGTATTCATACAATATAAAAATAAGTTTTACACGAATGTATTTTTAGTTTAAAGTTCAAAATATATTTTAGAAATGAAATTAAGAAAAACAGACGGCTATCAAGTATCCCCTCGACATGCATATCGCTGAATCACAATGAGTCATATTAGCAGATAAGCGAACATCTTGCTTTGTCACGATGAATCACTCGCGATAAGAAATGCGGCTATTGGGCTTTTTCTCAAATTTAAACAGTTCTGACACATTTTGGGTAGGTAAATGTATGAAATGAGCTATTTAAACCCGTCAATGTATGCGAATTATTTCGTGTAGTCCTATATAGGTTCTACTCTTCATATATACATATGGTGATATATTTATACTAAAATCTGTTAAGTTTTAAAAAGCTTCATTGAAAAAATAAGAAATAGTCATACCCTTAAGAATTCTGAGGATAGGAGACGGGTTTTTAATGAATTTGATACAGGTTAGGGTAAAAAAAATACAGGGTCCCCTATAAGATATATGAATTAAATAACATAAAATTAAAATTAAATTGAATTCGTTTATGCTTTTTGTATTGCAAAGTATAGAAAAAATATACTAAATTGAGTTTTTAGTATTTTAACTTAAAAATTTCTTTTGAGGAATGAATAGAATAACTAACCTTTTGACTTTGTTTTTATAAAATATATATATTGTACTATTTAGTTAGGGCATTATTTCGAAAATTTTTGTCTTTAATATTGAATATATATATATATATATATATACATAAAGTTATCTTACCTAAATATTTAAACCATAAAGTACTGGACTTAACCCAAACTCGACTGCATGCATGTCTTACAACAACTGAACGGTAATGTGTTTGCTTATCTGTTAAAACCACGGGATATTGTGACGTCATGGATAAGGCATAGGGTAGAATACAGAATGAATAGGTATTATAAGACAGAAAAATAAAATAATCATAAATCATAAATTTTGCATACTGCATGCAAACACTTACAGTATGAGAAATGATTGCTACTATTAACCATATGAGAAAATGAATCATCAACGAATCTTATTAGTGTTTGTTATATTTAACCAACAGGCTTGAAATGCGTGAATTTTGACTAGAATTAATCATTGAATGTAAAAATGATTTATTTTTAGATCTAATATTTATATCGTTTAACATTTTAAAATATATACATAAATTAATCTTACCTTATTCACAAACTTGCAATCCCGTCTTCAATATATGACTACAGCATGAAAAAACATGCGTGCTACTTGTATAGCAACTAGAGCAGAAATGATTTCAGTACAAGTCCATTATCTTATCGTTAATCTCTTAGTAACATCACGTGACTGATCGCGATAACATTCTAGATAATATTTACTGATAAGAATACATTTCAATTCATTTCTCCCAAAAGCAAGTGTATGAGTTGGTTGTAAAATCTAGGTAAGTATCCTTACTTTATATGTTTAAAGTTATAATATATGAATAGATATAAAATTAATGTATTTTTTCAATATGTATGGTAGGCAAAAAAGGAATATACACAAAGTGTTACGATTCAAAGTCAATCTTTATTTATATAAAGTCGTCCATGGGAATACAGTGCGTTTAATAACAGGTGTTTTCTTCTTTTTAGCTTTTAAAAGCATATTTTGAGGAGTTACAATCTTCTTGGATTTCAAAGACAAATATTTATTTTTTATCATGGTTTCGGGAATTCCTTCTTCTCGTAAGGCTTGTAAAAAGGACGTCGGAGGATTAACGGGAGGTTTTTTGTTAGTACAAAAAATTAAATGAAAGAGTTCAGCCATATTGGCCCCTTCCAAGTTTTGTCCGTTATAGGTGACTGCTCCTTTTCGATCCCATTTCAGTTTGCTAGAATCAGATTTGAGAAAATTCAATAAGGCATCTGCCTGTTTCCGCATAGGTTTGGGAACTGAGGATAGAATAAACTGCTCATAATCGTCTTCGTCACGTTTCGCTACACTAGAAGGTTCTTCTTTAAAAGGTTCTTCTTTCAAAGGTTCTTGTTTCGAGGACTCTTGTTTCGAAGGTTCTATGCGCTCGTCCTCATCCGGTAGTTTCACTCTCCAAGGCAGGTTGTTTTCTTGTAAATTCATTTTCCTTTTTAAAAGCTCATAGTATTGCTGAACTTTTTGATGATCAGGTAAAGGGCTATTGAGTATCTTGGACATCGCCACATCGAACTCAGTCAATTGCTTTTTCGTAGGCACATGTCTCGTTAATTCCTCTTCAGGTACCAGAGCATATTTAGTAGCGTGCTCTATTGATAAGACCGGTTAAAACACTGAGGGCAGCAGGGATTAAAATATTCAGAAAACCCCCTTGTTGAATAATAAGCTTTTTTTTCTGAAATAAGGCACCCTTTTTCGTACCAATTTTTCGTAATGTCGTCTTATATTTCCTCAAAGACTTCTTTTGATACGTGGATAATGGTATATTTCCTTTTAACACGTTATGGCTACACTCGCAGATGGCTTTGACAGATCGTGACGGTAATTTTTTTAAAAGTTCTTTGCGTAAAAGTTTTGGGCAAGTTTGAATCAACTCTAAATCACGGAGCTGTTTCTTCGTTAACGTCATGATCGAAACTAAATTAAAAACCCATTGTCTTTCTTTTTAAACCTTTTTTCGGTACATACACGTATTGCGTTTGACCTGGTAAGATTTGTGTTCTCAAACGCATGCGCTCGGCCGTTTCATTTCTTAAATCCACGAGTAAATATGAGAACGGTTTTTGAGTCGCGTCTTCAAACACTTCTTGGAAAAATTTACTCTGCGTCGGGTATAATTGCCGACCTAAATGAATAATTTGACTCATGTCACGTCGATTTTTAAATAGGATCAAATATTGACTGTTGAGAGAAACACCTCTTATTTCTTTGCCTTTATGAAACAAATTTTGTGTAATAAAGATTACACTAATGTTTAAATGGTGACTTTCCTTTGTAAAGAGATCAGTGAGTCTTTCATCCTTACCGCATTCGATCATTAAATCATCTAAGATAACGAGCGAATTGGGTTCTAAATAATCATGATAATTGCATGGAAAACCCTTCACAAAGGTAATATGAGACATTTCATCATACATAGTTTGATAAATTCCGTAAAACCAGATTATTTTATCGGGAGGTGGGTTAAACATACTGTTTTTTACTTCTAGCAAATCCCGTAAGAACCAGGTTTTACCGACTGCCGTGGGACCGGAGAGAAACATAGTACAAGGATGTTTAAAGCGTGGAAGCTCCATTGTAAATAAACACACACACGTTAGGTAACACTATAAATAATCACAGACACACAGGTTTACTTCAAGAAAGATTTATTGATAAAAATTAGCATGGGTACCAAATCGCTTGGCTACAAAATTATAGACTCGTCGGTCGTTTGATAAATTTTCAGTTACAAAATTCCACAAAAATTATCTCAAAGTTCTTCCTCTACATCGAGAATAGAGGTAAAATATGCAATACTGCCCGCAGACGACTGTCACACGAGTTTGTAATACGAGCGGATTAAACATCACTCGTGAAAAACGTGATACATAGTTTGATATAGATCCTTTAAAAATGGAGGGTTTGTTTCTATAGGAGTCGAAGAAATGTAGAAAAGGCGACCCAATGGCTTCCGGGTTCTGTAGACTTGTCCACATTGCAGATGAAACAGGCGGGATATCGCTTGATATTTCTAGGGAGTTGATCACTTGAAAATACACCCAAAAAAGAGTTTCGGGTCACTCGATCCTGTGATAAAATCTTCTCGATTTGTAACGAGTTCATGGTCTTCAGTTAGGAAAGTCGCAGATCACGTGACGTGATTTGTTAATTTCAATAATATTTTCAAATTCTGCATAGACTAACACAGTAGTCGTTTTCTGTAAGGACTCATCGAACTTGATTTCAATACGTAGATTTCCTTGATGCTGTAAATTGAGGTGGGGACCATCACATAAATCAGGGCTCAAATCGAATACATATAATGTATGCCCCTCAGCAAATTCTTCACGTGTTATATAATTGCCGATATCTCGATGAAAGCCAGAGAACAGTTGATAATAGGCTCTTATATAGTTTTTTCCATTGAAATCCAATTCCAAGGGTTTAACAGGCACAGGCTGTCCGTCCACGTAAACACTTAAAAAGTTTACTTTTAAATGATGAAAGTAAAAGGGGTTCAAATCATATTGACCGGTATAAGCACTATTGTCTAATAGACCAATAATGACACGTTTCGGCATTGCCCCTAAGAACACATTATCTTGCATAAAGGATTTACTTCCGGTAGAGATAGAATAGGTCTTGCACAAAACACGATCAATAGGATATTTCGCTGAAGTTTTTTCCAGTGCTTTCGCATGTCCCAGTAGTACCCCGGGACTGACTTTCACTTTTCGAACAAACATAGAGGCATGTTCTAAAATGACTTTATAGCTTGGAAGTGGTGGTTTGGTAGCATCGAAATGGGTCATCAAACAGAATTCAGGTTTACTCCGTGTCATTTTAATTTTCAAGTCGACCATATTCAATAGCAGGCGATTTTGTTGGAAAATGTCACAATGCAGGGGTCCGATCATATCGAGAGTTTGGCTTTTTTTAGTCAGTTCATAGCGTTTCTTTAATCCAGGATTTCCTTTGGCAGGATCTGTTTCAGTTAACTTCTCGTCTTTGTAAAAACATTCACATCCCAATAAACTTTTCTTAGCGTCTTCTCCATAGTTCAGCAGTATTTCAAGATAGGCACGAAAGGCATATGTATTACTGGAGGAGGATATGGCTCTGTCATTCAAACTAACATCCACTTGTGAAAAGAGGGCATGTAAAAATAAATTGACAGGCACTGCAATATCACTATCCGTTAAGTGTGATCCATCGGACTTGGTAACTTTCACTTTCACATAGATGTAGGAGGCGGATAAATCAATATAGTCTTCACCATTCCCAGAAATGATGAATTCCACAGGCCCTCCATCTCGAATATTAGCAAGGGGGTGATATTCGACAAAAAATCCTTTTTCAATAGCCGTTTGAGTAGGTGGGATTAAAAAGAGGTCCAGTTCGGATTTAGCGCAGGCAGCAGAATCTTGATGAATGAGTCCAGACATGTCTAAGCGAAAATATCATGTACTTTCACTTTCTTGTCTTGACGTGGAATGACGACTTTGTTAGAACGTTTCCTCTTTTTATATCGATGACCTGATCCAATCATTGTCTTCACTTTAGTAGCCGCTTTGTCAGTTAAGTTTTGGCCCGCTTCTTTAAGCCGTCGTTTAGCAGCGACTTTAATATTGTCGCCTCGGGATAAATCATTAAGAACATTCACACCAGTATGAAACAATTGTTTGCCTACGGCTTTCGCCCCTGATTTGAAAAGGGGTACCGCAGCACGAAACAGAGATCGGAACAGGCCACCGAATCCATAACCTCTCTGTAGAGTAGTGCCTTGATAATAGTTTAAACCACTACCCGACTGGTGGGTATAATAATCTCCAAAAGATTTCGCGCAGCACTGGTAGGGAACAAACATCACGAGAGGTACTTTTGTCGAAAATCAAGCTTCACTTATGACCGCCCACGTTCAAATGGCGTTAAATCACCCACGTGCGTCCTTATAACGATTTCTAAAGAATCAAAGGACTTTCGACTGATCGGTAAGTAATGCGGTCGATCGAATGTCATACAAATCACTTCGCCGTCTTCTCCAGTCACATTCACAATACGTAACAGGGGCGCTAAGACATCACCGACCACTTGCGGTTCTACAATATCCGAATAAATCATAAGCACTCTATAATGAGCGCACGGATCTGCCACATACGAACTATCGACTGTTTGCTCAATATTACTATCTAGGGAAGCAATTTCACACGGTTCGAATCCCAACATTTCAGATAACCCCGTTTCTAAAATTACTTTGGCGTTATCACGCACATTGATGGTCACTCTTTTCGTGATAGAATTATAGGTGAAGGCTATTTTCTTTTCCAAGTCTGGAATGGCAATCGCTTTCAAAATATCAGGTACCGACTCATAAAATCCTGGTGGAATGCGTCTTGCAATAAGTTCTCCCTCGTTCAAGTCGAATCCAATCAAGTTCGTATGATGATTTACATTATACCAGGTATGCGGATAAATAAATTCCACAAGACCCACTTCCCATTCCCCTCTCAGTTCAATAGGGGTGGGCAGTCGTGTAATAAAATGAGAAATTTTATTTCCAGGAAAATAATTCCTAGAACTGTCCGAGGGTAGTGTCAGGTAGAACGACATATTGATAAATGATCTAGTATCCTTCTTGCAATCACTTATAAAGACGTTAAATCAGTAGAGGGAATCCATTGATTGAATTTGTTAGGATATCCCTTAAACTTCACAAAATATTCCACATGTTTTCTTCGAGTGCGCTTCTATAAAATTTTTTCAATCGTATAAGTCTCTTTCATTTGCACTTTTTGAAGTTCTTGAGGGTAGAAGGTTCCTTGAATCGGTTCGTCTAACAAGTCTTTAATTCGATAGACAGGGGGATCTCTCGCTACACACTCCGTCACTATAAACAGTTCCTCCGTCCAATTGGTTTCATAGCCTTTTTCAAAAGTTAATTTCTGTTTCGAAACCCGAACCACATCGCCCTGTTGAAACACACAGGGTTTGCTTTTCACATTTTCTAAGTCCCCGTAGAGAGTAAACTACACATCACTTTCATTTTCCCGCGTCACTTCAGCAGGGGCTCTCTTGATACTGGAATGGTAAGTATGGTTATAACTATACACTAACTCACTTAATACATCGATATACCGATACGTATGATTGTGGGTAAAATACTTCCACATTTTTGTTTTCAGGGTGCGGTTAAATCGTTCCACCACCGACGCTTTGGTATTATTATGCGTTGTGAAAAATCGAACCCCTTCTTCTTTTAACAATCGTTGCAAAGGCTGATTCTTAAATTTTTTTCCCGCATCCGTTTGTAAAAACTTGGGCTTTCTCATGGAGAAAATAGATCGAAAGGCTTTCACAATTTCTTCCCCTCCTTTTGTTTTCAAGGGAATCACCCACGCATATTTAGAGAGAATGTCGATACATGTTAGAAGGTACCGCATCCCCTGATTGTGCTTTCGTAAACTGCTGAGATCCGCCAGATCGGCCTGCCATTGTTGATCCATAGTGTTTACGATCACTCGGTTTGTCGGGAAGTGTCTCCGTACCGCTTTGTGAAGCGTATACGAATCGACGCCGCTCAACCATTTCTGAATCGTCTTCTTCGTTACTTTGCCTCTGGCAGCACGATATAAAACATTTACACCACCAAAACTTGCTGCGTGACTTGGAACCGGACAAATCGCCTTCATTGCAACATAAAACTTGATTGTTACTGACATTAATTTTAAAACGCATCATTTTCACACCCCACTCTCTCGCGTGACGTCATCTCATAGAATGAACCTGTACGCTAGCGATCTCGTCTTTAAATACTCCTTCGACGGCATAGTTAAAAGACTAGAAAATTACTAAGCTATAATTACGAGTATTCGAATACTACTATTTTAAAAGTATAGCTATAGAGGGTAAGAGTGAAAAATTCTAAAAATAATCTTGTTCACGCATATGAATTGTATATAGGAGCTTGTATAATATAAAAATAAATTTCATATATCGTCCCATCATGCTGTGTGACTCATCGCATAAATTGTTAGTATGAATTTTTAAAATAATTATTTTTAAAATAAATTAGAGGAAACATGCAATAATACCTGTTATTTTTTTGCTTAGCTATTCCGTTTTGCCTATCATACATATTGAAAAAATAGATTAATATTATATCTATTCATATATTATAACTTTAAACATATAAAGTAAGGATACTTACCTAGATTTTACAACCAACTCATACACTTGCTTTTGGGAGAAATGAATTGAAATGTATTCTTATCAGTAAATATTATCTAGAATGTTATCGCGATCAGTCACGTGATGTTACTAAGAGATTAACGATAAGATAATGGACTTGTACTGAAATCATTTCTGGTCTAGTTGCTATACAAGTAGCACGCATGTTTTTTCATGCTGTAGTCATATATTGAAGACGGGATTGCAAGTTTGTGAATAAGGTAAGATTAATTTATGTATATATTTTAAAATGTTAAACGATATAAATATTAGATCTAAAAATAAATCATTTTTACATTCAATGATTAATTCTAGTCAAAATTCACGCATTTCAAGCCTGTTGGTTAAATATAACATACACTAATAAGATTCGTTGATGATTCATTTTCTCATATGGTTAATAGTAGCAATCATTTCTCATACTGTAAGTGTTTGCATGCAGTATGCAAAATTTATGATTTATGATTATTTTATTTTTCTGTCTTATAATACCTATTCATTCTGTATTCTACCCTATGCCTTATCCATGACGTCACAATATCCCGTGGTTTTAACAGATAAGCAAACACATTACCGTTCAGTTGTTGTAAGACATGCATGCAGTCGAGTTTGGGTTAAGTCCAGTACTTTATGGTTTAAATATTTAGGTAAGATAACTTTATGTATATATATATATATATATATATTCAATATTAAAGACAAAAATTTTCGAAATAATGCCCTAACTAAATAGTACAATATATATATTTTATAAAAACAAAGTCAAAAGGTTAGTTATTCTATTCATTCCTCAAAAGAAATTTTTAAGTTAAAATACTAAAAACTCAATTTAGTATATTTTTTCTATACTTTGCAATACAAAAAGCATAAACGAATTCAATTTAATTTTAATTTTATGTTATTTAATTCATATATCTTATAGGGGACCCTGTATTTTTTTACCCTAACCTGTATCAAATTCATTAAAAACCCGTCTCCTATCCTCAGAATTCTTAAGGATATGACTATTTCTTATTTTTTCAATGAAGCTTTTTAAAACTTAACAGATTTTAGTATAAATATATATATATATCACCATATGTATATATGAAGAGTAGAACCTATATAGGACTACACGAAATAATTCTCATACATTGACGGGTTTAAATAGCTCATTTCATACATTTACCTACCCAAAATGTGTCAGAACTGTTTAAATTTGAGAAAAAGCCCAATAGCCGCATTTCTTATCGCGAGTGATTCATCGTGACAAAGCAAGATGTTCGCTTATCTGCTAATATGACTCATTGTGATTCAGCGATATGCATGTCGAGGGGATACTGGATAGCCGTCTGTTTTTCTTAATTTCATTTCTAAAATATATTTTGAACTTTAAACTAAAAATACATTCGTGTAAAACTTATTTTTATATTGTATGAATACGTACTCATTTGAGAATAGCACTCTATTTCTTAAAATAACTGGACAATCATAGTATTTTTACAGGGTACGTGAAGGGGCCCTTTTCATTCAAACAGGGATCTTGGATTTTTATGGAAGGTCAGTATACCTCGTATTTCTGTTGCCATAATATAACATGAATCTATTGAATTTATTTTGTGAAGGTAGCTTAATATCTATAACTATGTATTTTGAATCTATCGATGCGCAAGCTGTACTTTTAGCCTAACTTAAATTGAAGAAAAAAGGCGAAAGTGTAAATTATCTGATTTTATGAAGGGTTCTTATGCATAATTGGATTTTTGTGAAGGATGCTTTTTTATTCGAATAGGGTACGTATCTCATTTATTTTATGAAGGAACCCTATAGTCTAATGCGTGTTTACACTTCGAAGGGGGGAAAAAGGGGTGGGGGTCAATGAACTGAATGTATGAAGGGATCTTATGCATAATTGGTTTTTTGTGAAGGATGCTTTTTTATTCTAAAGGGGATCTGTTCACTATTTTAATTAACTATGCACTAGCTGATAAAATTAAATTTTGTTCACATAACATTTCGATAATGTTGGAAAGTGATTCATAAACTATACCACTATGCATGATTTTTCATACTTGTTTATTATTTTATATATGTTAAAATTCTTTTTGTACCACTCTATATTTTTTGTGGAAAGTGATTTATGAATTATGACGCTATGCATGATTTTTCATTCTTGTTTATTATTTTATATATACGTTAAAATTCTTCTTTTTATATCACTCTGTATTTTTTGAAATGCATATTGTTAGTCTATCGAAGGGCCCCTCTGGGTAAAAAAAGGGAGGGGGGGAGGGTAGGGGGCGAGCTATTAGAATTGAGTGCAGTATAATTCATACGGGACCCTGTATTTTTTACTATAACCCCCGTGATGATTCCTGGGACCAGGAAGTTTTGAATCTAGGTCACTTCTAGCCAAAAGCTCACACCTTAAGGCAAAATTCATTTCAGTTGAGAGTTTATATCTTAGATTACTTTCAGTTGAAAATCCTACTTTTGGCGACTTTTAACTCTAAAAATTCTATTTTTTGGCAATTTTTAAAACTAAAAATCATAAAAATTTCTAAGTTCTCCAATTAAAATTAATTAATATTTTAATGCCCATTTTTTAAATTTATTTCTTAATGACTATTTTTAATTATTCATTCACTTCTACTGCATATACTCATAATCAAACTGCATACTCTCGTTGAAAGAAAAAAAATGCTTCGAAAAATTTCTAAGTTCCCCAATTAAAACTCATTAAAATAATCCCCTTATCTTATAGTAGAAATCCTTATCGCACCCCCCTCCCATCGAACCCTCCGTTCTTAACAGTGCTCATGCTCTTATCGCCACCTTCACCTGCTCCACCTGCAGCTTCACCTGTCCACCTGCTCGACTCAGGTGATGTGGAACCCCCATATATACACTACTAACAATCATATCAAGCAATACTACAACTCAACTTTGCTTTCGGGTCGGTATAAATAGACGGGGAAAATATGAATTTCCTCATTTGATGATTTATTCCGCTTTAGATGAGAGTCTTAAATTGCTCCCGCTTTTTATCCGTGCGAATCGTTTCAGAAGATTGTTGTTTGCTTTTAAGGTTTAAAGTTTTCTTTATTGATTTTATATTATGGATGTTGATATGCCTATTGATGAAGTCATGTCTTTGGGAGATTCTGTATCTGTGAAGAAGATGTTTACCTGTTTTACCTGCGGTAAATATTTTTCGAGCACTTCTAATCTGAACCAACATATCAAAATTCATTCTGGCGAGAAATTATATACTTGTGATATTTGTCAGAAGACTTTTGGACGAAGATCAAACTTACGAAGACATTTAAAAACACATGGTAGTGTTGGATTGTTACAGCATGATGGATTCTCTGAAGTTCTTACAGAAAAAGATACTATATCTCAAAGTTCTTCCAATTTTAATCAACAAGTTGAAGAGGATGTTTCTTTAAAGACTGTGACCCCTACGAATGTGGAAAAGAAGCATGTTTGTCTCACCTGTGACAAAGTCTTTGCAACATATTCTAATTTAAATCAGCATGTTAAGATTCATCTTAATGAAAAGTCGTTTTCCTGTGAAACTTGCGGAAAGTGTTTTAGAAGGAAATCGGACTTGATTAGACATTCAGAAACCCATAATACTGGTGGACAGTCTACATTTAAGTGTGATGAATGTGATCAAGTTTTTACACGTAAGGATAATTTGACGCAGCATTTACAGTCGCATCGGAATTCAACATTTCCTTGCCGTGATTGCGATAAAGTGTTTGGAAGAAAATTTGATCTGAGACAACATGTACGCACTCAACACTCCCGCACACCTCTTGTGAGTGTAAACCGTAAAATGAGCTTATCTAATGCAAAGTTGAAAAACACAAAGTATTCTGATGCGCTTAATGTGTTTAAAACAGTGATTTTGCATCCTGGTGAACGTGAGGAAAGTGATTTAGAGGTATTTCATAGACATTTACAAACTGAAATAAAAGAACGTTTAATAAGTGAAATTCATGAAAAAGGTGCAATTAAATGGTATATGGTAGAAAAAATATCACTTGAACGTCTGACTGATAATGAGGAGTTTGAAGAAATTCAATGTTATTTTCGATGTTCGTGTATGACCGAACTTATAGAAGATACTATCTCACAACATATTGAGGAAGAATTTTCGAAGATTATTAAATCCTTTGAAGAATTCGTACAAAGAGGTTCTGGCTGGAAACTTAGAAAAATTCTTCATTTAGAACTCAAGATTGCTAAATATCACCCCCTCGGTGCGAGTTTCTGTATTCCTTTTTCTAAAAAACTCGATGATAAAAAAGCAGTGCTGAATATAAAAAACGAAGATAACAAATGTTTAGTATGGTATCTTTCGGCTTTTAAACTGAACTTAAATTATACAAAAAAACCTGAACGTGTTGCACATTATCGACCTTTTGAACATGATATTAAATTAGGTAGGGTAGAATGCCCTGTACCTCTTCAGAAGATACCTGTTACTGAACAACTCAACAATTTACGGGTTAATATGTTTGGTTATGAAGAGGACGAAGTTTGTCCCCTGTATATATCTGAAAAGAAAGATCAAGATGTGATTAATTTGTTATTGGTTGGTGATGGTTAAAAGCAACACTATTGTTTGATAAGAAGTTTTTCAAGAGAAGAATTTTTGGATAAGCATAATGAATATTGTTCTCAACATGTTGCGCAAGCTATAAAGATGCCTAGTGAAAAAGATAATATATTAAAGTTAGTTTACAGGTATTTATTTACAACATCCTGTTGCCTATACGATTTATGCGGATTTTGAGAGTCTCCTTATACCTATTTCATCCGCCCCTCCCTCTTCTAAAGCATCCTATACCGAGAAAACAACCTATCACTTACCATGTGGTTATGCCTATGTGGTTATTGGACCTGATGGAACGTGTGTGAAGAAAGCACAGGTATATCGTGGTAGAAACTGTGTTGAGCATTTTTTAAACCGAATGATGCAAGAGAAGGAAATTTTAGGAGAAAAGTTACAAAATATTAAACCTATGAAGCTTTCTCACAAAGAAGAAAAGTCATTTCGAGAAGCAGAGTTTTGTCATATTTGTAAGAAAAGTTTAGATGAGAAATGTACACGTGACCATGATCACCTGTCAGGTGCGTACAGAGGGGCTGCACATGTGGAATGCAACTTGAATTATAAGTAGTGTAAAACAATTCCTGTTATATTCCATAACTTGAAAAACTATGATGGCCATCATATTATGAGAAAGCTTGGAAAATTCAAAGATCATGAAATCGATGTTATTGCTACTTCTATGGAAAACTATATCACCTTTAAAATCAGAAAGCCTACATCTCCTATTCAGATGGTGTTTATAGATTCTTTCCAATTTTCGCCTACGTCATTGGAAAAACTTGTTAAAAACCTTCAACCTGATCAATTCACTATACTTGCAGAAAATTTCCCACAAAATAATAATTTATCTTTACTTATACGGAAAGGGGATGATTATTTTACTTGTTTTGAAAAATTTACTGAGAAGCAGGTTCCCCCGCCTTCTGCCTTTTTAATAGTTTAACCAATGAGCCTATAGATGAAAAGGAGTACCAACACGCCCAGAATGTATGGAAAACATTTGATATCAAGACTCTTGGTGATTATCACAATCTTTATGTGAAGACAGATGTTCTACTACTTGCTGACGTGTTTCAAAACTTTAGGAAATTATGTCAGCAGTATTACGAAATTGACCCTGCTCACCTGTTAACAGCACCTTCCCTCGCATGGCAGGCTTGTTTGAAGATGCCTGATACACCTTTAGAGTTACTCAGTGATATAGATATGTTGCTTATTGTTGAAAATGGAATACGATGTGGCATTAGTATGATAAGTAAAAGATATGTCCGAGCAAACATCCCAGGTACGCCCGATTATAAGAAAAATGAGGCACCCAGCTACATCATGTATTGGGATGCCAATAACTTATACGGTTGGGCTATGAGCCAATTTTTACCCTACGGCGGTTTTGAATGGTGTGAAACAAGTCATATCACAGAAGAGTGGATTCTATCTTTATCTGATAGCTCCAAAATTGGGTATATTTTCGAGGTAGACATGGAATACCCGAAACATTTACATCCTTTGCATAATGAATACCCTGTCGCCCCTGAGAGAGTAACTGTGGAGGATGAGATGCTGTCTTCTCATGCAAGAAGCTTACTTAACAATAGAAAATTCGTGGGAACTCCTAAACTTATACCAAATTTAAATAATAAACGAAATTATATAACTCACTATCGTAATCTCTAATTTTATTTAGAACTTGATTTAAAAATTACAGCTGTGCATAAAGCTTTAAAATTTAAACAGGGTCCATGGTTACATAAATATAATAATTTCAATACCGAAAAAGGGAAAGAAGCAAAATCTTTTTTTGAGAAAGACTTTTTTAAGTTAATGAACAATTCTGTTTTTGGTAAAACCATGGAAAATCTACGAAAAAGAAGAAATATTGTGCTTTGTAATGGTGAAAAAAGAGCCAAAAAATTTGTAGCTTTGCCTACTTTTAAATCGTTCAAAACTTATGATGAAGACTTGACTGCTGTGGAGAGACTAAAAACTAGCATACATATGAATTGACCCATCTATGTTGGATTTTCTATACTAGAGTTATCTAAACTTTGTATGTATGACTTCCATTACAATTTTATAAAGAAAACATACAAAGATCGTGCAGTTTTACTCTTTACGGATACAGATTCCCTAACGTATCATATTCAAACCAATAATATTTATAAGGATATGGAGCAGCATCATGATTTTTTTTTACTTTTCTGAATACCCGAAATCTCATCGTCTATACTCTGAGGATAATAAGAAGACGCTCGGAAAGTTTAAGGACGAACTTAATGGGGAATTAGCCCTTGAGTTTGTCGGACTGAAATCAAAAATGTACTCTCTAAAATCTGTTAAAGACGAAAAGAAGCGTGTAAAAGGCGTGTCTGCGCAGATTGTTCGACAGAAAATTAAACATGAAGACTACTTGGAGTGCCTCCAACAACAAAAAACAAGTCTGGAGAAACAGACAAGGATTGCCCAAGATGATCATCGCCTATACACATTAACTAAAATAAAATTAGCTTAAGTCTCTTTGACGATAAGCGTTACTTATTGGATGATGGGATATGCAGCTTAGCATATGGCCATTATGAAATTAATCAAGTTTGTAACAAAGGAGAAAATGTTGATTTGTATTGCTAATGCAAAATCGTGATGTATATTTTGATCTGTAAATATCTTTTTGTAAAGTATTTTGTTACAATAAAAATTGTTGATTCGCATTTTTTGAAACCTTTCAAGCGAAACGTTTTTTTTTTATACCGCTAACCATGCCCCTACCTGCCCGGCATGAATGCCTAGCTTAACGGGTTAGTACCTGGGTGCGGGGCGGAAATCGCCTGATCACAGCATGGCTGTGATCCACCTGACTATTGATTTGTTCACATCGCTGCTGTGCTTGCTCTCTTGTGATTTGCTACCGTTATCTTTGTTTGCCGGTTCAAGGTTTCTGTGTAATTTTGTTGAATTGACAGATTTAATAGGTCTCGTAATTTAGATCCTTGATCAGGTGACGAGACCCTCACCTGACTAGGCACCCCCAGAGGTATAATTCACAGGTAACTTTTCAAGCGAAACGTTATCTTTATACACAAACTTTTGTTGTTGTTGTTGTGGTTAAATCGAAAATGAGTGAAAACCTTCTTTTAACTATAGTAAAACTTTTTTTTTTTTTTTTTTTGTTAAGATAAAATTTTTAATAAAAGAAAAATTTTTTTAAAGTAATGTTAAACTTTTTCTAAAAGAATTTTTTTTTTTTAATTTGTGAAACTTTTTAACTACCGCATATTTTTTTCTTTATAAAAACATGAAAAATATTTGTAAAACTTTGATAAATAATCAGATAGTCACGCACACAAAGAGAACTATTTGTCATGCACACATACATAAACACACACACACACACATATACTCACACAAATAGAACTAATTGTCACACACACACACATACATACACACATAGAACTATTTATAATAACTATAAGACATATATGCTTTTTAAAACATACTCTTACACACAAACCTTTCTAACAAAATATCAGATGTACCAACAAAATGCGATGAAAAGATTATTGTGAGAAAAAGAGGGTTGATTCTGAACATTGCACTATCGGTTGCTCGGTTGCTCATTGCGGTTTGCGCCTACTGCCGTTGAACCCCCCTTTCTCTACTACTCACGAATCGCCCTAATCACCTTTTTCGTTTCAATTCATTGCCGAACTGGCTATTTGGACCCATCTTCAATTTTCCAAGCTGCAAAAGGCAATATTTAAATATTTAGGTATGTATTTGTATATACAGAAAACTTGTCTAAATCGGAGGGCGGATATAGTCTAATTTGAATTAATTTCATGGTCCCGACTGAGTAAATAGGCAATATATTGTATTATTATTTATTTATTTATTTTTGCATAAAACGGAATTAAGAGTCCAGCATCGGGTCGGCTTGGAGCTATATTTTTGCGTTGCGGTTCGGGTTGGGTTGGGTTTTGACTCTTGCGAGTCGAGTTCGGGTGGACCGCTTTTTAAAAAGAATGTCCACAATATTTTTTCAGATTAAAAAATATATATATACAATAAGACCTCCATAATGGACACTCCCGAAATGCGGACACTTCTATTTAGCGAATACTTTTTCCATTCCTAACACTTATATATTTGTACGCTTTTACCTCCAAATCTACGCACACATGTCAATGGCTACAGAAATTGCAAAAAGTTCCCGGACTTTATTTATCAGATTCCCTTGATTTCCATTATTAACGCTACCACGGCCAAAGAAAGATAGAGTTAGGCCATGCACATTCGATACACATACGGTATTTAATGTATGCTGCTTCCTCGTATAACACACTTATCCAGCTTGCGAATACCTCATTTGGGAGAAAAAACAAGAGAAAAACAAAAAATTCACAATATTCATAAAGTACTAGTTCACAGTCTCATAAATCCAAACTCAAAACTTAGTCCAACAACTTCATATAGTGGACAATGAATATATGGCGACAAGAAAATTACTTCATTTTCTGAAAAATGTTCCAGTTCAATACTGAGATACATCTATATCTGACGGGATAGCTAATAGGATTAAGCTGGTCAGTTTATGCTAATGTATCATAAAATTTTCAAAAATGGGTAAACTCTCTTTAGTATAAGCGCTATCCACAGAAAATGAGGACAACTGATCAGCTTAATTTGGGTTAAATACCAAAAATTCATATCCTGTGCATCTTTAAAAATATATATATATATATAAATTTTACTTTTCTTTATCGCGTACGATTAGGCTTAAATATCACCTGTTTAACAACGAATCAGTCTCGGGAAAAAACACAAATATTTTCACATATGACAAATTTCTATGATTTTCAAGTGCTTTTACGAAATTCCCTAACTTTTCCAGATTAATAAATCTCCCTGATTTTTCCCGGATTTCCAGAATCTGTAGCCACCTTGCATCGTGTAAATCCTGCAAAATGCAGCATAGCAGCGCCACCTGTTGGGAGATTTAGACCAAAACCTAATCAACAACAACTTATGTCAACATCTAATTGAATCTGAAGTTGGATGAAAATCCGTGCATTAGTTCTTGAGATATAGCTTTCGTAAAAATCATGAGAAAAGTGGTTTAGCAGCGCCACCTGTTGGGATATCTACACCAAAACGTAATCAGCATCTATTTATGTCAAGGTCTAACTGAATCTGAAGTTTGATGAAAATGAGTGCATTAGTTCTTGAGATATAGCTATTGCGGAAATTCCGAAAAATGCAGCATGGCAGCGTCATCTGTTGGGCGATTTTCACCAAAAACTAATCAGCACCTATTTATATCAGGGACTAACTGAATATAAAGTTTTATTAAATTTCGTGCATTAGTTCTTGAGATAAACGTCCACAAAATTTGTGTCACATACAGACAGAGTCACAGACAGACATTTTCTAAAAATAGTCAAATCGTGTTCAGGACCTTTTAAAACGTATAAATCCGTCGAAAACCGGAAGTCGAAAATTTTCATGAATCGAATACATTCTTCTTGTAAAGATAGAAGAAAGTAAAAATAGAAACAACCCGAGCCGATGCAGGACGACGATGCAACGATCTCAAGGTGTCCGCTATTGAGAGATTTCACTGTATTTGCATATTAAAGAATATAGATTTGTCCATTTTTCTATATAAAATTTGTATTAGAGATATAATTAATTGCACATTACTTTTCATAATAGCATTAAATCATGATTTATTGTCCTTTCATTGCGCTGTCGGCTCGGGTTGCGGGTTGAAATATGTCGGGTTCGGGCAAGGTTGCGGGTCACTGAAAATTATTTTTGCGAATTCGAGTCTTTTTTTTTTTTTTTTTTTTTTTTTTTTTGTTTTTTACGGGTTTGGGTCGAGTTGCGGGTTAACTTATACACAATTATCAAATGGAGTTTGCGGGTTCGGGTCGGTATAACCCGACCCGTGCAGGATTCTAAACGAAATCTGTCTAACACGATAATTAAAGAATTAAGCAAAAACCAAGAACACAATACGGAAATGTGATAAAATATTAAAGCAGAAATAATGAATTCACTATCCAAATCGTCTATTCTCCAGTCTGATAAACTCAATCAAAAAAGAATAAAATCCGGTCTATAAGAAAAAAGAACAGATGCTAGCAGTTAGAAAAAGATATATATCTCAATTAATTTTGAAGCAAGTATGCGGCTGGCTGCACAATTGAACCCGGACGCATTTCTTTTGTGATCAAACCTTGAGATGTGCCATTCTCCTCTAAAATCTATGAGAATTCTAACCGTGTCCAAATTATTAGCATACAATCACCCCCCCCCCCCCCCCTTTAAAAAAAATTGTTGATCCAATGACCGCTAGTGTCGCGGTATTCTATGATTAGTGTTGCCAGGTGTCCCGACTTACGTGGGATGTAATGAATTTCAGAGGCTTCAACACCTGTCCCCCGTAACCACTGCGCGGGACGCCTAATGTCCCGATTTTTTATAATGCACAAATTCTTTTAGCACCATGCTATTCGTTAGTCTGCCTCGAGTCGAACTTAATACAGTAAAACCTGTGAAGGCGGAGCAGAAAATTTTAATAGTCCCTACTAAAGAAATGCCTTACAAATCTACCTGCCTAGAACGGAATTTTTAGCGGTTTTAAAGCAATTTTGTTGTACAAGTTTTATTGTACTTTGTTCAGTAAACGCTGTGTAAACGAACCTGTTTATAACGGAATTCTATTTTAAAAGTACAAATTCCATACGATAGGAATATTATGCAATTATACCTACTGAATTAAGATTTTTGTTTCAATCCCTAGTAATACCACTTTCCAGGGTTTTACTAAATAAGTTTTTTGTGTTTATTTAGTAAAATAAAACCTGCAAAGACGGAATCGCAAGGATAGGTGAAAAATTAGGTTTAAAACAGACTTTGTCTTAGTAGGTGTATAAGTAGTATAAATAAGTATTGTATGGTGTTCCTACCGCAGGGACAATGAAATTTTTACGCTTAAGGCAGAATCCCGTTACAGACAGGTTCCGCTTTTATAGGGTTTACTGCGTTTTTATGTTCCGATTTGGAAGCTTTTTCTCATTCCCCCCCTCCCCTCACCTTCCTTGGCGCTTTCTGGGACACCGGATCTGGTAACACTACCTATGATCCAAGCAGCGTTTACTACTGTCACACCAACGGCCAAAATCTAAACACTAATGTAGTATATTAGGCATTTTTGCTTATTATGACCTTTCGTTTCCATAATTCAACCGTAGTGATAGAAAATATTAAAGTGCATTTCATGGGATGCATTCTTTATCTAGAGTTTAAACATTTCCGAAAATGTTTTTAAGAAGCTTATTAATTAATCATTTTATTTGCGATTTTCGAAGAGTGAAGTCATGACTAAAGATTGTCCCAGACTACAGTTTTCTTTAGCGGTTTTTTTACTGTGGTAAGGCGGCCTATTTCATGTTTTATGTGTTCCTTAGCATGTCTAGAGGTCCGAGTACAGAAGAGGAGATCCGTGATATGTTTATCACCGCCTCTTTCTTTTGTTGATGACCACTAAACATTTAGAAAGATTTACAACTCTCTTAGCAAGACTTGCTTAGCATATATATAAACACAGCTTTAGTTCGTCCCGCACCCATGCGACAGTTTGTCGGACCTTCATCGGCATCATTGCTGTTAGTGGTCAGATACGAGCCACCCAATTTTTAACAAAATTAATTACAATTGGTCATGAAAAGACATTATTACACAAACTATTTACCATAAATTAATTATTGATCTTATTTTGTAATGTACATATTTATGAATGACTTTTTATGAAATAATGAGTTATCTTATTTTGTAATATGCATTTTTATGAGTGATTCCCTATGAATTAATTGTTGATCCTATTTTCTAATACGCATAGTTATTTTTGTATGCAGAAGCAGAACATCTAGGGGAAGGCAGGACAAAGTGGTCATCCTAAGGTTTTGTGATTTTTTGTTACTCCTTAAAATACATATACATAACTGACAATTTGCATAGAACTAGAGTAACTACTAAGAAATGTAAGGGTATTTATAATTTTTACGAAATAATAAAGTGGAAGTAAGAATTTGCTTTTTTCCAAAAAAGTTCAAAATGACCACTTTGCCCGACAGGTGAAAAAATTTTGAAAATACTATTTAAATAATTAGAACATTTTTATTCTCATAACAAATCATATGAAACATAATGAAATATTGAAAATGGTATGAAAATCCAATAAGAGTTTGACAAACCCAAATAAAAAATTATAAATGAAAATCAAACACAGCATTTTTCGTAAATGAACTCCCCGTCATTTTCTTCACAAAGTGAACAGGCCTCATGAGACCAGTGGTGACAAACATTGCACCTGATCAAGTTTTCACCACTTGATCCAACCAAACAGCCACTACCCTGACTAATTTGCCCGTTTGGGAGCCATGACTGAAAATATGTTTTACAGTGGAAACTACTGAACAGTCAGCGACCACTCACCCACCAATGTGAAGCTGAAAACATGCTCTTTCCTTACACATTCAATAAATAAATGCAAGTTCAACAGGTTATTGTTAATAGTATGTAATGTAAGTCACTTACCTTAGATCACAAATTTCAAAGACTGGAAAACCCACTCTAAAATCATGAAGCATGGAACTACCTTCTTCAACGATTGTCTGGTTACTCACTGCCATCAAACGAAATGGTTTGACCAAAAACCACGCAATGTCAGCGCTCTGGTGATGTCATTATACTGGTTGACCACTTTGCCCTGCCTTCCCCTACATTTTACATTAGTATATATCCACATTCGTATGGGGTGAAAAAGCGAACCACTCATATGGTAATTTTTTTAGTACTTTTGGAGTCACTGGTCTGCGAATTGAACAATGATAGCTCTTATGGGGGACAATTTTACAATTTTAAGAATTTACAGCTTGCTGGATGCAGATGTTGGTTATTCATATACTTTGTCTAGTCACGCTTCATACTACGAAGGGCGGCATAAAAAAATCACAATGTAAGAAGCTTAATTTTTTAAAAAATAGAGTAAGTTAATTAATGGAACTCAGTAGTATGTGTATTACTTATTGAATTACTCTAATTTTCAGCTACATCCAGAAGCAACGATCCCGTCTTTTACCTGTTAATGACATCAAAGACCAGAAAAAGAGTCCAAAAAAAGGGAAGGGTCCAGAAAGTGTAGAAATCGGGATTCTGAAGAAATGTCCTTTTCACTGTCTTAGTTGTGAAATTTAATTGATTAGCTTTTGTTTTGAGAAAAGGTGACTTGAAAATGTCACAATAATGTGATTTATCTGAATCCATACTCCATGGCTTGGGGTATTATCAGAAGACTTTAATTCAGGCAAATACAATGAAGTGTAGTGGACGCTGTTAGAGTAGCAAGAAGTGTCATTGCAAAGGTGTGGAATCGATTCCAAGAAACAGGGAATATTAGACATCAACTAAGGCAAGGTCGGCAACATGCTACCACAGCATCTGATGACCGATATATACTGTTAACAGCTTGTCGAGAGAGAATAGAAAATGCTACTCAGCTGCAAAGGCAGCTGCTCTTGGCAAAAGGATGAAGGGTATCCAGCCAAACATTCTGAAATAGGCTTCATCAGGTAGTCTCTATGCACATAGGCCAATGGTCTGTATTCTATTGGCTTCAAGCCACCATGCAGACCGAAGAAGATGGGCTGCTGAACATCGAGATTACAGGCAACGTGATTGCAGTCAAGTGCTGTCTACAGACGCATCCCAATTCAGTCAAAAGTGTGACACTGACGTGTTTTGGTATGGAGGGAAAGGGACATTCAAAATAACCCCACATTCGTTCATGAAAGATCAAATTACAGACGAGGTGGGTTGATGATATGGACTGGAAATAGCATAGATGGACATACAGACCTGCATATCATTTGGAATGGCATTTTGACATCCCAAAAGTGTGCAGAATAGATACTGAGACCTCTTGTCTTACCTGATGCTGCAGCAATTGGCGATTCCTTTGTTTTCATGCATGAAAATGTTAGACTGTATACAGCTCGTCATGTGCAGAACATTCTTGAAGCCGAAACAATGCAGCATATGGAATGGCCAGTATGCTCTCCTGGCCTGAATCCAATCGAGCATGTTTGGGACACACTCGGACGATGCATTGCAATGAGACCAAGGCCTCCATTTACTGTCCGGGACTTGAAGATTGAAATTCTTAAGAAGTGGAACAGTATCCCCCAAAGTCTTATCCATAATCTCGTCGCATCGATGGAAAACAGGTGTAGCAGTCTTAGCAGCTCGAGTGGATCACACGCCATATTAAACATCTTGCATCATTTATAAACAACGCTTTTTTTTGTCATTTACATGTAACCAAATTGTTACCCTAAACCCTCTTTTGAAAAAATTAAAGCTCCCGTACAAATTTTTCTGCATCTTTTAATCTGTATTGCGCATTGGTACGTGTGTACTTTTCGCTTTATGCCCATGCATGGCTGTCTTACACAGTTCTCTTCATTTCTTTGCTTGCTCCACTAATTTTTTTTAGCAGTATATATATATATATATAAAGCTCACAGTAAATATTTCAGTGTGATAATAAAACAAGAACGAAAAATCATGCGCGAAGCATAGATTATGTAGCACTTTCCAACGCTTCCAAAATAATTTTACAAAACATACCGTTTAATAAGCTAAAAGATAACATCTAAGTAATCAATTTGGAAAACGCATAACATATTTAAAAACATAATTTCAGGAATTTCGAACAGATACAATATTCGGAAAAGTATCCGAGTACTTTTATTCAACCCTGTATATGATCTATAGATTTGTATATATACTATATAGGATGATAAATTTTAGTTTAGTTAGGAAACGCGTAGCACAGTTTAAAATTCTCCTTCTGGAGTTTCTGTCAATAAACGGAAATGTGTTCTCGAACTTTTGTGCTGCCCTGTATATGAAATACAGAATTTATACACACCCAGTAATAGACAAAAAGTGAGTTCAATTTAAAATCGCATTTAGCAACTTAAAACGAAATTCCAGGAATTATTGTTATAACAGACAGTAGAGAATTCTTTTGTGTGTCCCTGTAAATGAACGATGACTGCTGTACCCACACTATTCTGTAGTAAGCCTCTTGTAATGTACCTTAGTAATATATATAAATTTCAATGCGTTTAAAATAGTGAAACATTATTTAAATAAACCGCAGACGATTTTTCTCCATAGACGTAATGTAACGGAATTCTTTTGACTGTCCCTGTATAGTAACTATAAGTGGTATTCACACCCTATTCCATATTAAGCTTCTTCTAATGCACCTTAGTGATATATATAAATTTCAATGCGTTTAAAATAGTGAAACATTATTTAAATAAACCGCAAATAATTTTTCCCCATAGACCGCAATGTAACGGAATTCTTTTGTGTGACCCTGTAAAAAAACTACAAGTGCTACACACTTCCGTTGAAATAGGGCACATGCTATAGATAATGACAATAACATATAAAAATTGCAAAGCAATCTGAGCATATTTACGGGAGTTAGAGCACGGACAGACGGCCATCCGGCCAGACAAACCGAAGTCATAAGCACTTTTCAACTAGGTTGGAAAGTGCTAAAAATGTAAAGCTCATAGTACAGGCTATAGCAAATTACAATATAAATACAAAATAGCTTAATATACCTCCTTTATCACATGACTATAGTATATTTATGAGACGCCAAATAATATAATTATGAAACATTTTACACTGAGAACTGAGGATGTTTAAGAGACTATTTTACTTAGGCAAAAACACCCGCTTGCTAATGTTAATCCTATGAGGGAAATAATTTACGATATCTCGTTCGCATTTCAATATTTTTAAATGATTTTTTTTTTGCATTGGATAGCTAAGGTCAATCTCTATGCACACTCCTTTGTGCTTTTTCTATTTTGATTACAAGTTTTTTTTATTAAGATACTTTCCCTTTTGGAACTGGTTTCGAAAGTGAAAGTATCCTCAATAAAAAAAAACTGCAGCAAAATATTAAATAGACCCCACACTGCGTTAGCAAGATTAGCACAAACTGAATCTATAAAAGTATATTTCAATGGATCCAAAATTATATTCTGCACAAGTAATCACCAGGAAGCTATCATAAGAGATTCTCTGGAAATAATATCGAAAAAAGAAATAGTCTGTAACGATGTATTATCATATGATATCCACACAGTCTGGAATGAATTAATACATGATTGATTAACCTGTATTTGTTTTTCAAATGTCGAATGACCTTTCCCATCCCACCTTATATTCCACACCCTTGAAGTAAAATGGTTTGTTCCGGGTAAGCTAGAAGACGCAAAGAGACAACAACTCAACTTAACTATTAATTTTTCACTGATGATGACCAAGTAAGTTCGGTTGAAAACATTTTGATTTTAAAAGGACTTTAATGTGTTTTTAAATGTTTTTATGTATGTTTTTAAGCACCTTCAAGCAATATATTTACATTTATTTGTATCTTTATGAATTTTAATTATTAAACAAGGTGATTTCCACTGAAATTTTAACTTTCTATTGAAATATGAAGTACAACAAAACTTCTTTTAGAGATCATACCTTATATTTATATAAATGTAATTTAATTCTTTATTCTTTTCATACAAAAACATTTTCAATTTAATCTTGTGCTATTATCTCATCGATTTAAACTTAAAATGTAAAAAAAGATGTGATAAATATACACCAGGTTAATTTAAATTCATATGTTAACTGTATTCATATGTCCCCCAAACAAAGTCACTAGAGTGCAAAGGGTTATATTCCATTATAAACACAAGAAGTAGAGTGGATCTATTTTATAATAAGAATTTCCATTAAGTTTATCTTGAAAGTAAAATTATAACTATCTTTTCTAGAATTAAAGTTTATAGAAGCCTTACTTTGAAATATCCAGTTTATATATATTGACTCTCATATTTCTTAGGTATTATTGCTTTAACATATAAAATACAAAATATAAAACAAGAACTAAATGATGATTAATAAGAATTATAATACAACTTTCAATGGCTCAAAAATGAACAGCCTTTTCTTAAAAAAAATAATTATTTATTTATGAAAATAAATATATATTACAAAATAAAATATTTTATGACATTTAATAATATGACCATCTTCTTATTCATCATATGCTTTGTAACAGACTAATACCAGGCAAAGGAACATCTCCTTCAATGTATTCATTGGTTAAACTCTGTAATGAAAAATATTTCATACATAAATCTAATGACATAAAAATTAAAAAGCATGCTTTATGCAAATCTAATGCATGTAATAGGGTTGTTACGCATATAGGAGAATGAAATTTCCTGATTTTTTCAAGTGTATTTTAAGAAAAATTCAGTCTAGTAGTGTAGTGTACGCTGGAGATGCTAAGGGTAAAATAAATATTGCATCACTCGAAAATACTGAAATTTTTCAACTACAGATAATATAGATTGAAATTTTTGCATGTGCATTCCCCCGCTACCCCTTCCCCCCAAAAAATTGTTCTTAGGATTATAATAGGAACCAGTGGACACATATGAGGCTTTCGCACTACCATCTAACGTTTTTTAACAATATCTAATAGTTTTTAGATGCAGGTTTAAACTTCTATAGAAAAAATAAGGTTAAAAATATTTGCAAACATTAGTCAAGCCAGACTATTATTTCATTTATTCCATCAAAATTACAACAAAAACTCATCAAAGATAGCAAAAGGCATTCACAAGAAAAACAATTAACAATCACATTTAAAAACTGCATTAGAGGATGGTATCATTCGCTTCGGGAAAAACACAGGGCAAAGAAAAATAAATTGAATAAATATGAAATACAATTTAATTTAATATAACAAAGCATACATTTTAGACTACACATGAACAACCACTGCTTTGATTGATGGCATCTTTTTCATTGAAACATTTGAATTTGAATTTTGCTTTTTAATCATCAATATAAAATAAACCCATGCAACAACAATGTCTCACTTTATCTTTTCTGTACTATTTACTTTTTTATAGGGCAGACCGGGGCACATTGGTACATTTTGCAGAAAATTGTCTTTTTTATGATGAGTATCCAGATTTTTCAAAATTTTAAACCATGTAATTGAAGAGTGTTTTCTAATGTTGCAATGTGATGAATCATTTTGAAAAATTTTGCTGTATTAAAATCAGTAACATGTAGTTTAGGAAATAATAATTTTTGTACCAATCTACCCCATAGTGGGGTAGATTGGTACAAGGATGGGGTACTTTGGTACATTTACAAGAAATATACATAGGGAACTTAACACTTTTATTAGTAACCTTAATTGGGATACAAAAATTGAAAAGAACTTAAAATTACATGAATATTAATTTAAAACTGCATCAATGTATAGAAAACACAAGACAAAACGTAGGAAAAAATAATAGTAGAATTTTTATACAATTAGTGGACATTATAGTCACTTAACTCAACATGAAAAGATAATAATGTTGCAGCTCTAGCAGTACCACCACAAAATGTAGGCTCTGGAAGGATAAAACATCCACCTGAAATATCAATAATTCTACTATCAACCTGTTCAGGGAAATAAAATTTTGAGCAGTCAGTTTTTTTTCTTAAACACTTTACGGAAAACTCAGGTTCTGTATTCTTAACTTCAATCTGGCCAACATAATAAATAAATCTCTTCTTTCCAGCAAATTTTACTAACACATAATCACTAACTGAGATATTGGATCTACCAGACTCATATATTTTGGGTGGGATAAGTTGGTAAAGCAAAAAAGATGTATACACTTTTTGAACTGTGCCTAATAAATATACTGCAACAATACAGAAATTACAGTAAACTGGCTTTAACTAAAAGAAATACTTTGAAAAAGAATGTTATACCAGTTTACAGTCTAATATGGGGCACATTGGTACATGTACCAATGTGCCCCAATAGGACTGTACAAAACTACCCCAGTAGCAGATTTTTGAAAAAAAGTGTCATGGCTGACGTTTGTTGTTTACATTGTAGTTCAAGACAGTGTGAAAATAAATGTCATTAACATATGTTATAATGTGCTATTATAGTCAAAGTGATAGATTAAATGGAATTCTGATTATAATGTTACAAGTAGACTTGCAAAAGATTGCAAAATTACAGTAAAACAGTTAAAGTTATCTTTTCCAAGAAACTGCAAATCAATCCCAGCAAACTTTCACCTGAAGAAAGTCTTCAGTGTTGCCAACTTTTAGGAGAGAAATTAAAAAACTTTTAAATAAATCAACTAAAAATATCTACCTTGTACCAATGTACCCCATGTACCAATGTGCCCTGGTCTCCCCTAATCATTGTTGACCATGATATAGTGCAGTATTTTATTTTTATGGCAACATTGATTTGAGTAAACCTTTCATTTCATTTATGAAAACAATGCTGATTTAATTTTTAATTAACTGCAATTTTTAATAAAAAAAACATATTTTAATGAAATGTGAATGTACTATGTCAGAAACCGGTTCAAAAATCTTTTGAAGGATATCTCATTCATTGTTGTTGCGTTTTGGAAATGCATAGAAAAAGGGATGTTGATAACAGAAATAATATATATGATTCCTTTCCTTAATAATTTATTATAGTTACAAACTTTCAAATAAAGTTTCCTCCAAACTTTAAAAAAAAAAACCTTCTAGGGGGCTCTGCCCCCTGCTCGCTACGCTCACCAACCCCCGTTCTGATTTCACAGCCTCTTAAAACCTGGTAATGTATCCTGTTTTAAAAAGATGATGATGATGATGATATCACGAACGGCGACTATCTTCTGTAATCAGGTTATAATGCTTTTTCATTTAATTCATCTTTTTATTTTTAATATTCATGTGTAAACACAATTTTTATGACGTAATTTTCTTTATTTCCTGCTTTCAACACGTGATCATTTAATTATTATTTTAAACTTTCATTATTGTTTTTAATAGTCTCGCACAAATACATTTTTTATTTGAGATAAAACATAATCTTTTGCGCTTATTTAGAAATTGGCAACAATATAAAAAAATGACTTTTTCAATAAAAGATTTTTTACTCTATTTTTAAGGATTTTTTGAGTTTTTATTGTCTGACCGTGATAATTTTTTTAATTTCTGAAAACTTGTTATATTTCGCATCTGGTGGTATGATTTTCGAAGATGGCTAGAAAAAAAGTAATAGCTCCTCAAAAAAGTCCCTAGTAAAAAAGCGATGAGAATAACCCGGAATATCTAAGCAGAATTTGATTGGTCCATTTCTAAATCGTTTTTGGCTCGGTTCTAGATTACTTTTTTTTAATATAGAAGGATTACAATATTTTTGTATGGGACCATAGTTTAAAAACTATCATAAACACACTTAAGTCCAACTTTAGGCAAAAGGGTTGGAGAAACGGCCAGTTCAGGAGATTTAAAATTATTTATTAGTTATATTAATTCTCCCTTCAAAATAATAAATATTATAGAAAATTTTCAAAAAAGTATATTAATGAGTTTAAAAAAACAAAAATTAAACTGTGTGTGGAGGTAATAAATTTAGTGAATAATAAGTGAATAAAAAAAGATGTCAAGTGATAAAAAGTGTTTCAAATTTTCAAATAGAAGAATTTTTTTTTAGAAGAAATTTTTAAAGAAAACTAAAACTGGAATCTACAAAAACATGGAAGATTTTTCTCCACCATCATGGGGAAAAGCTCACACTTATTTGGTGATCACATGAAAATTTATTAAATTCCCTGGCTTTTAAATTTTAAGCAGGATTAATTAAGGCAGCAATTAAGCAGAATAATTAAGGATTTATTGAATTAATTCTGCAAGAAAAGTCATTCAGTGTAAAGAAAGAATTGTCATTACATGCAAGTTTATTATATATTCATTGCACTGAAAAATATTTTGTATAAAATAATAAATAAATAAAATTTGAAGATTTCAACAAGAATAAAAAATCATGCAACAAGCATTAGATAACGAAACACTTTCCAACACTTCCAGAATACTGTAGTGCAACTTCACTGTGAAATAAGGTGAAAGAAGTTAAGTAAACAATTTAGAAAACAAGAACTAACATTTTAAAACTGAATTTCATCAATTACCGCCTATAGTTTGAAAGGTAATCTAATTCTTTTGTGCAGGCCTATACAAAAATCTATAGATTTGTATGTATACTACATAGTGTGATAAAATTTAATTCAGTTAAAAAATGCATAATACAGTTGAAAATTCACCTTTAGTAATTTCCATCAATAGATAGAAATGGACTTGATGTTTTTTGAACAGCCCTGTATATTTCCTACTAATTTTGATACATGTATTTTTACATGTTACAGGTTTTTTCTTTTTTCTTCTTACAGTATATCTACTATATATATAAAATACAAATGGAAATTTCATTCCGACTGCTTATAACTTGAGTTCTGCTGAATGAATTTTGATAGAACTTGCACTGTTAGATAGATAATTTTTCAGGGAAGGTTTTAGAATGTAACATATCGTACAACGTGGAATAGTTATAGAATTATGATGGAAAGTTCTGTTATTTTATACAAAAAGGTTACCATTGGTCATTTTTTGGCGACCATTATCATTGGTGAAAGAATTGAAACGCCTATCATTTAGAAAATAATAATACAAATACCTCAAAAAAAAAAAAAAAAAAAAAAAAAAAAAAAAGGAAGAAACTGTTACTAATTTTATTTAAAAAATAATAATAAAAAAAAAGGAAAAAGAAAAACAGAAAAGCACTTTTGATGAGAGATAATGTTATAAAACGAAAATATTTAATTTAACATCAAAGGGAATGTTCATAATGCTTAAAATATTATTCAATGTGTAATATTGCAATTGAAACAATATTTGGCGATTTATCTTTTGCGTCAGGCTAAAAAAGATGCATCTGAAAATTTGATTAGATAAAATCTGAGTAACAGTTTTGTTTTTTATTTGTTCTTTTTTTAAAATTAAATTTTCATTTTTATCTAACTCCTCCATTATGTGACTTACAAAAGAAACTAGCAGATGTAATTATAAAACTGACTGTACTTGTGAGTAACATGTTATTTGTTTATTTACAATTTTCATACTTTTTTCGTCAAACAATTTGATTTAAAGCCAAAAAGACATAAGCCTTACGTTGGTCTGAGTGATTGTCACAATAATGGTGTTTTTTCAAGTGTACAACAGCATTTTTGGAGTACTATTTTATATTCAAATGTAAATTATATAAATAGCAGTTAATATTATAAAAATGATGTCAAATATTTAAATTTTAGTGTAAATGTCTGCCACATACAAATTATTAACAAACATAAAAAAAAAAAAATCCCATTCATTTCTTTTTAGTTTTCTTTGCATATATTTTCTTCTATTTGAAGGTTTTTAAAAGATATTGCACTAATCTTCCATAATCGGGTCACCCGCCAATTAGCATATTTACTATATTGTTGGAAATTTCTTTTATAATTGAAGGGAACTCTGGACAGCGAATCTGATTACAGAATATTACATGAAACTTATACTGAGCAATTAGAAAATTTATTGTTTTTCATTATGAAGCAAACGGACAAAAGAAGATTTACTATTATATATGTTTCATCTGCAATTATTTTGCTATCATGTAAACAGCAATACTTGCAATGTACTAAAACAACTTTGAAATGCCAATGGTGGCCAATGAAACAATATTTACTGATTGATCATTTTAGCCTAGATAAGAAGAAAAGTACCTAAAATTCAGATTAGATAAAATTTCGATCATTGTAAAGCAATTTCGGCTGATGCACAGCCCTACCTGCCACTAAACTTAGTGACAAATTAATGATTATATTTATTATAGGGTTTATTTAGATAACAGACTGAAGAATAATATAATCTTGAAAATAAAAGAAATAGCAAGCCTATTTATTTCTCTGTGTTATTATGCTGATTAGAGAAAAACAAAGAAAAAAAATCTTCGGTTCAAGTATTTACCAAAAAGATTAGTACTAAAAATTTTGCATAACTAACTTCATTGATCATTATCAAGGAGTTTTATTTGTGAAAGATCTATAATTCAGTCAACAACAATTTGACATTATTTAATGGAACATACTTTGGCGAGTAATTAACTTCGTTTTGTAGCCAACTCTGGTACATTTGTAATCATATCATACCAGAGACTTCTAATGTTTGACTTAAAACTTGGCTGTGGACCCGATTACAGAAGATTAGGAAGACTTTAATTGATGCAAACTAGAGGAATATTTTTCTACCAGAATCAATCATTGAGGGTTTTTTTCCAGGTTAATGGTTACATGATTGCAACTGGTATATAAAATGAAAATGCAGTGAAAATGACGTTATTTTAATTTTATTCAAACAATTCAGCTTTGAAAATTTCCACTTTTTTATGATTTACATTTCTTTTAAATATGAAAGTTAAACACTGTTCTTTGTGTGTAAATAATTTATTACATTTTTTACTGTATTTACTCTGCTGAAATCCAAAGATAGCAAACTGTAATAGACCTGCCAGAAGATGATGTATATTTTGAAATATAATGTAATGTAGAGTGAGATTATATTTAAGCAACCAGATCCACACATCGCACCAAGCCGAGAGGCTCGGAGTTCAAGAACCAACAAACAAAAATGAATAACTGAACATTATTTAAGTTCAATGGTCATCTCTGCAATAATTGTAATTCTCTCTTTTTTAGTAGTGTGGTTACTACAGAACATTTTAATTTCTGTTGGTCATAACAGCCACATTTCTCTACCAAACTTTACTATAAATGATCAGATAAAATAGTTAATTCTTAATAACCTGAATTTTGTCTAACATATAAGATAATATAATAGCGCAATGGCGTTCGCATGTATTCAGCTATGCGGAAGGGGTTTTCCAGGTGAAGGTCTATATCATAGGTTCCCAACCTTTTGTAGACCACCGCCCCCCTTACAAGAAAAAAAAATCCCAACGCCCCCCTCTTCCATAATAGTTAATAATACCAAATAATTAAAATATTCTTGCATATTTTCTCTGTCTATCTATTTATTATGGATCAGAAAATAGGAATTATTTAAAACGACCACCAAATGTAGTAAAAAATTATTGTATACTAAAGCAATGAATAAAAAATAATGAGATGGTTGAGACTGGTGGAGTTTTAACAATTTGTTAATGTTGGTTCCAATTTCGTTAACATCAGTCACAAATTGCCACGTTCAGTTATGTGCAGTCTGTTCCTTTTCTTAGACAGTAAATTACACTACTGCACTGAACTCACGCTCAGCCAAATACGCTGAAGGAAAATCAATTAAAATTTTCAGTACTCTTGTCTACAATTCAGAGTAGAGAGCTGCTATTTATATTTGAAGCCAGAACTCTTGGTTTCCATTTCTGAATTTCACTTTTAGTTCTTCGTTACTTATGAGTTCTACGAGTTCCTCTTCTAAATTTGATGATTTTTCTGTATCTGTACTTGCGAAAGGATCTAAAATCCAACTCCGTATATTCAAGTTTAAAATATCCTTGAATCGCTCCGTAAAATCAACATGAAGGACATCCAAGTGTTGGCAGTAAGTAAGTAAATATTCCTGTTTTGCAGAAACTGCTGATAATGTAGACAAGTGGCTGTATTCACCTCTACCTATATTTCGTTTAAACCGAAGAAGTTTTCCCACAAAAGCAGCTATGACTTTTTTGTTTTAATTATATTCAACTCATCACCATACAAGCGATGTCATTTTTGGATGGAGTCAGGTTTTTGCGCAGTTTTTAGACGCTGTTTTCAAAGAAATCTAGTACTGAGTCAAGTAGATTGCAAAAACGATTCAGCCAAAAAACTTTGAGAGCCAACGAACTTCTGTGTGCAGCATCCAGTGATTGTTATCTTCATTTTCACTACAAAGCTGGCCAAATAATATGTTATGCATTGAATTACTTCTAATCTTATTCACTGCTCCAATAACACAATGAAGCGACGTATGCAAGTGTTGATTAAGATTTTTTGCAACCAAATACTGACGATGAATAACACAATGTACAGCGAGCACATTTGGTACTGCTTATACCAAATGCCATATGCATAGCTGCCAACCTTAGCAAGAGAAAAAACAGGAGATTCTTCGCAGTTTAAAGGGAGAAAAAGGGAGATTTTCTTTAAAGTGAATTTATGTAAGAATAAAAACTTATTTTATAATTCATTTAGAATAGAGTAATGATTGACACAATAACTTAAATATAATCATTAATATATATATATAAATAAATAAAAAAATTAAAAATAACACTTTCATATATTATAAATTACACAAAAAAAATCTTGAGATATCAACAAATGAACCAAACTTTTTTCAAATAAAAAGAAAATATTTATTAGAACTTGATTTGTGTTTTTTTCGCAATCTTTTGATGAAATGTGTTTTTTTTTCGTGATCTTTTGACGAAATTTGTATTTTTTCGCCATTTTTTGACGAAATTTGCAGTTTTTTTTCGCCGTTTTTTTGACAAAATTTACATTTTTTTCGCAATCTTTTGATGAAATTTGTGTTTTTTTGCGATTTTTTGACGAAATTTGCAATTTTTTCGCCGTTTTTAGATGAAATTGGAGGGGATTTTTGGTGATTCTTTGACGAAATTTACGTTTTTTCGCGATCTTTTGATGAAATTTGTTTTTTTTTTTGCGATTTTTTGACAAAATTTGCAGTTTTTTGACGAAATTTGAGGGGTTTTTTCGGCGATTCTTTGACGAAATTCACATTTTTTTAGCGATCCTATGGTGAAATTCCAACGAGATCGAGAAATTTTATTTTTTTCAGAAGTACGTTTCTAGGAATTTTAAAGTACGAGTGAAAAACGGGAGAAAATCATACTTAAACGTAAAAATGGGAGATTGGACTAAAAAACAGGAGAGTTGGCAGCTCTGCATATGAAACCCTTATGACGCCCCGTCATTGCTAGAGCACCCTCAGTAGCAGCTGACAAAATATTACGAATAGGAATTTCTTTCTCTTGAAAAAACTTTCTCATGGTATTAAATATAGATTCTCGCTTTGCATCAGTTTCCAAATTTTTAGCAAAAAATAACTCTTGACATTTTTTTTCTTCTTTTATAAATCGAACGTGTGATAAGAGTACTGTTTCGATATTTGATAGAATTGATTTATTGAGCTGAATGGAAAATTTGAAAGTCTTTAAGTAATAGCATAATGATATTACAACGTTTTTAGCCATTTCATTTTTTCTTCTTTGTGCCGAATAATTACTCAGAGGGCTGTTTCAGATGATATCTGATGGTATCTGAACAGTTATTACCTCTTTTACTGCTGTCAAGATTAATTCCTTGTCAATTGTGTGTTGTTTTTCTGCTTTTGCGATTAACAATGAAATATTATATGTGGCTCATAGTCCGTCATCTTGTTTAGAAAACGACTCATAGTTCACTGTTTTAAATATTTATTTTCCTGTCCTTGGAAATAGGATAAATCTTTGTCCTTTTTATCAACATCCATTTTGTTCAACTGCTCTAGTAGCTTAGAGAGCATCATGGCTTCTTTTGGAAAAAAAACTTTTTGGCGAATTAAACACATGGGTAATGATTGGTTTGTAGGAGAGTGCTTAAATCCATATTTAAAACACTCAATACTATACTGCCGGCATTTCTTCTTAGATTCAGACATTTTGAAATATATAAATTGTAATGGTTTAAGTTTAAATAAATTAACTTTTCAACAGATTTATAGATAGTTATGAAAATAACAGCTATAATGACTTCTATAACTTTCTCTCAGAATAAATGAATTTCTTGTGCAGATTCAAACCACAGATTCGTTTGGAAATCTCAACTCATTCATGTGTCACCATTTTTCTGACATTTTTTGAAATACAGGTTAATAAAATAAAAGGAATTCGGTTTCAAACTTTTAGTCAGCTTACTATATCAAACTTTGCCTTCCGCGACGATTTTTAATGCGATTTATAGCAATTATTAGCGTTCTGCAACGAGTATTTGACATTCATTAAAGACACATGTTTTAGCGTTTTTACAATGTTTTAACTCGCTATAATAAAATTTTGTCCTCCGCGAATTTTAGCAATTGTTCGTGTCCCACGGTGATTTTTTGACATTCGTAAAAGAAATTCGATTTTGTGTCTTCAGCTCTAGGTTAGTTTGTATAAATTTTCATGTAAGGGTATATTTAAGGTTTTTATCATTGACCATGCAACGCCAGGGGGGGACTCAGCTAGTTTTATTATATTAATTTCCTAAGTAGGTAGGTATGCCACGGCCGCCCCCCTTGACGGTCTTAACACCCCCTATTAGCCTTTGGACCCACTACTGCCCCCCTGGAAGATTACAGCGCCCACTGGGGGGCGGTACCACCCCCGTTGGGAACCTATGGTCTATATTACTTTAAAATACAAGGTTGAATTCACGATTTCGTTTGATTCAAGGCTCATTTGAAAAATGGACCAGCACAGAGGGCATAATCTGCTAGTTTAAAATATAAATAAATATTCAAGACTAAATTTTAATGAGAATATCTTTAATATAATATTTCAATTTGTTATTGGAATTTTTTTTTGCATGATATAAATAACAAATCAACAAAGAAAAAAACAAAAACAAAAATTGAATGCAACTGAGTAACACAGGACAGAATGAAAATATGATCAAAATAACATTAACCAAGTAAAATAATAACAGTAACATAACTGAAACTTACATTAAATGTTTTTGGACATGAATATTTTAACAATGCTAGGCATTCTTTGCATAGTGAATAAACTTCTTCAGATACTGGAAAGGAAAGATGTTTTAGTTTAACACAAAATACTGTGCACAATAAATACGGGAAGTAGGAATTTTACAAACAATTGTAACATTAATTTAACAGTCTTAAATAAACTGATTTATTAAATTACATTTAATACTTTTTTTTACCACAGTTTTAAATGATATAAAAATCCAATGAAATAGAAAATTACTTATTCTTTAACTTTGTTTATTTTGATGAGATAAATTCCCCAGAGAAAAATTGGTGAATAATGGATCACATGAATAATAAATGAGATCTCTCTTTGACCTTGAAATAAAACTTATTGATCACTTTATCTTAGAAGTTTTTACAGGAATATTATTTCCAACTTAAAATACCTTTTTTTCCCCTCTTCCCCATCTCAAATTTCCATTATTCTATGCCTAGTACCTTAACTTTTGCATATTAAAATTATTTCATTTGATCATTTCTTTTCCTTTCATAAGTCTAGTTTTTAATTTTTTGGGAGACATGTTCTATGACATTTTTGTGTCTACACAATGTTTTTTTTCATACACAATGTTACCTTCCCTAACTCCCCACACCTATATGTGGCAATTAAGCACCTTTGAGCTCACTGATTAGCTGGAAAACCACTCCAATCCAATTAGCCTTTCCATCCATTGCATACTGGTATTTATCGAATGTACCCTCGCACAAGAGAAGATTTTTGGTTTTTTCCATTGTCTTGCAAAACTCAGGCTGGCATCATGTAGTTTTTTTATGAACATCTGACTATATTATTATGGAGACATAAAAATTAAGATCTATAGTATAACTTCAAAAATCCGGCATTCAGAAATCCAGCAACTTCAAAAATCTGGCATCAAAACCATCCTTACACTTCCTTTTTCTTTTATACTTTCAAGTTATGGGAGAAGAAAAATAGCAATTGTTTATGAATTAAAAACTTCAAGATCGAAAGTAAAAGTGCAGAAAAAAGAATATTTGACTTTTTCTTCATTTGTCAGAGGCGATTATTTTCTGAACAAATTTTCTCAGAGCTGCACCGTTGCTTAGCAATGGCACAGCGACTAGTATACAAGCTCTTTGGGAGAGGGGGGAGGGGGGATGTGAATTGGAAGAGATTAGCTGGCCAGAAGCCCAAGGTTGTTGTATCCAATTTAGAAAAGTCTTACTCCTTTGATTAAACAAAAGGTACATGACAGAACACAAAAAAGGAGAGATTGTTTCACATTTATTATTATAGCACAATGTCCTTTTCAAAACCAGCGAATACTGCTTGTAACAGAAAGCATTTAAGTTTGTCTATAAGTCTATAAGTCTATCACAGATAAAGTAGACTTGATAAAATAGTTAGAACGTGGTTCCTCTGTGAAATCGTTGTGTGCGGAGTAATGAATTGGATCGTCGACAATTTATGACATTAAAAACCAGAAGCAAAAAATATTGCAATTTATACAAAAAGTGAAGTTTTGAAGGATATGCTAAAGAGAAAAAGCACTCATGAGGGAAAAATTGATACGGTGCAAAATGTGCTTTTCGAATTGTTTCAGTTTCAGTGAAATGAAGGAGTACCCATATCTGGTCCTATGCTGATTACACAAGCTAAAGCATATCACCAAGAATTAAACATTTCTGATGCATGTCCTCTTTTGCAAGACAAAATTTTCTTTTCAAAACAGTTCAACAAACTCTCCCTGGCCACCCATGCCTTAAAGAATGCAATAAAAATATTTTCAATCTGGCACAATCTAACTAACTGTTGCCATGAGATGAAATACTGCTTAAAAATCAGCCGAATTGCCAGTGATTACGACCGGTTAGAGATTATGAATGCACTTAAGAACATCTTATTAAACCAACCAACTGCAGTTCAGAATGCTGATTGACTGTTTTCTCAAAACAAAGCCGTTAGGCGGAAAAGAGGACCTGGTACAAAAAATTTTAGTGTCTATCAGATATGGTTGAGTTTTTGAGAGTGAAGGTTGCAGCTGAGACCCTTGGGCCTCAGTCTGTCATCTTTTTGCCCTTCCAATTATATTTATAGGAGATTTCACAGAATTATATATATTTTTTGTTTTACAATATACAAATAAGAAACAATCTTACAAATAAGAAGAACCTGCAATCACTGTAATTTTGGTGATATATCTTCTTACAAGAACAAAAGCATTTCAAATCAAGTTATCTGTATGTCACCTATCTATATAGTTCATGCTGCATTAAGTGAAATTCAGGAAAATCCCTGGTAATAAGATGTCATAGATGATATTAAAAATATTTCTCCTTCTCCCAGGCATCATGTCAGTAAATAAATGGATAAATAATCCATGCACATTTATTTCTGATCGAAATTCTATCAGCCTGCTGTGTCGCAATATTCATTCTATATTATCAAGAAATATGAGTAAAGTATAACAAGAAAATTACAACTGTGTTCGTATATAATGGCATCAAAATGGTAGTGATACAATGATAGTGTAAAATCTAATTTTTTCAACAGATAATAATATTTTACCATCAACTGAGGGACAATAACAATTTCTTATGACACTATGCTTTTTCTTTTAACTTACTAGGAACTATTAATCTACTTTATAATAATATACTGTATTGTGGAACTCATAAGAGAAAATGATTATTGATTCAATGAAATTGAACTTTGCCAATGGTTAACAATCTTTTCATCTAGCGATGTATATATATATATATTGCATCAAAGTTCCTAACTGTGAAGTGTCGTGTCCCATTCCCTCTTGATTCATAATTTTATAAAAATGTTGGTTATTATAAAATAAGTTTGCAAAAATATAGGAAATGTTTTTACATATTTTGGGAATGTAACTCTGTGATGGATCCAACTACTAATTATGATAATTTCAGTAAAAGGAATGAAATACAAGTATGCTTTATTATGATTATTATTTCTTCAAATATTACAGTGTAAATGGGCAACTTAAAATATTTTGATTTATTTCTCTTGGCATGAGTTTTTAAGTTGTATTTTAATCAGTTAAAAGAATAAAAGAAATTCTTAATTCTGAAGATTAAATTCCTGTTTTGTGAAGATATTAATATATTTAATTTCAATTTAAAAAAATAATATTAAAGGCATTTTAATTTTTAGTTGTGAATTTGGAAAAATAAAATCTCTAATACTATATAATTCATTTTTGATACAACGCAATAGAAAATAATAATTGTTAATACCACTATACGTAAACGTTCTGCCTGATTTGTTGAAGTTGGGATAGTTCTTTTTATATATTATATGAATATGATGATTACTCATTTAGCATATTTAAACTAAGTATTAATTATTATTGATCACTTGAAAATATATTAAAGCTTAAGATAAATTATCTTAATTATTAATTAATTATTTATAATACCCCAATCTCAACGTTTCATAACAGTATGATGAAATCTATGTTGTCTTATAATGGTTTTATAACGGGTGTCCCAAAAATGACAGACAATTTGAAAAATCAATTAAAGAAAAACGGAAGACGATAGAAATGTACGGTTTGCTGCATTCTGCTAAGGTAACCTGGGAATTTATTCTGACCAATTTTCAAAATCAGCTACAAAGCTTGTCAATAGATGGCACTGCTATTCTGTACACATTCTGTCCTTTCAGATCAGTATTATTTCTACATCCTAGCGAATGCTCTGAAAATGGTTTATTCGCTGGAACAGTGTATTTTTATTGTTTTAGAGTTTCATCGTCTGGACCACAGATTTGTTGCAATGAGGCGCAGTTTAAAAAAAAAAATTGAATGTCAGAAATGGTCCGGCAAACAGGCACTGTTAGGAAAATTTCAGTGTACTGGAAATGTCAATAACGACCGTGCTGGAAATGTCGGTCATCCAAGCACAGCCATACTGGACTAAGACGAATAACTACACACCGAATCATGTGTCACAGTCTTCACTTGCTTCTTTACAAGGTTCAGACTTGACAACCTCTAAGTGCTGATGCCATTAATGCATACGAGACGTTCGCAAATGCTATGCTGCTGAAGTTGGATGCCTGCGAAATTGATGTTGAAAACATTTGGTTCTCAGACGAAGCGTATATTTTTCTCCAATGCTTCGTTTATAAACAGAACTGGTGCATTTGGTGAATGGAAAATCTTAATGTATAATTATATTTTTCAGTAACGTAAATAAAATTTTTATGAATCACAATTTTGGTTCAATTATTATTAAAAATAATTTTCCCCAATAAATAGTTAAAAAAAATATTTTAATATATACATATAATATATATATACATATTTATTTATTTATGCAACATTGATTTAATTTTTTTGGCTTACATTTAGAATACCAGCCACAATAAAAAATGAATTAAAGTAGTTATATTTAAATCAATTTTTAATTTACATTACAATTTATAAGAAAGAGAAATGGCAAAATAATAATAAATAAAGACTTACAAATATTTTCAGGGGCATAAATAGGATTCTCAATATCATAGAGGGATTTTAAAATGGCAAACATGATATCATAACAATGATTTTCCATCCTGGTAAAAAAAAAAAAATGACTGAAATGATTATAAAATAAAAATTATAACAATTATTATCAATGTTTGTGAATAAGTTAATAATGTTTCAGACTTCATAGATTTTTTTTTTCTGCTGTATTTTTAATTTTTTGAGCATTAGACAAAATTTTAGCATATCGGTTTAGTGCTTCATAAAATAATAGCTATGCAAAGTGTATATATGTAGATTGGTAATTTGAATACCTCCCATATTTATTTATCTTATTGCATCAAAATTTTGTTTTATGAGCCTTTTAATTTCTCAACTATGTAACAGAACAAGACAGGCCAAATGCTTATAGAGTTAAAAGGATAACAGCTATCTGTGGTAAATTATTATTTAAAATATAATAGATTTGAAGAGTTCTAGAGAATAAATTATTTGATTAAAATTATTTTATTGATGAAAAAAATTTAAAAAAAACTAGATATTATTCAATTTTATTTCTCCTCTGTCCTTTGGCACCTAATTAACACAACTAAACTCATGGTGTTTTCATTTTAACAAAGATTATTTGGAAAATTACATAAACATAACATAATAGCAGATGTTTATATTTTGGATCAACACAATCACAAATGATTTTGATAATTTGTTGCTTTGAAATAAAAATTTTGCTTTCAAATAAACTGCTCTATCTAGTAAACCTATTCAATTTTCAAAACTTCAGATAAAATGTTATGAAAATTAGAAAGCAAATAAAAATAAAATAAAGAAATAAATAAAATGAGATAATAAACATTTCTTTAGATAACTGAAATACAACAAAATTATAAATTATTAAAATGCTAAAAAATTATTTTACCTTGGCCAGCAAGACCTAATCAATTCTTTAATTACTTTTAACGATGCAACTCGGCATTTTTCTTCAGCAAGAGAATTAGCGGTGAAGTTCTGAAGCAACACACATAATGACTTCTACATAAGAAACAAGAAATGAAGGAAAATGAAAAAACTGAAAAACGCATCAAATTACAATGAAATCGATTGCTATTTAACTTCCATTTCTCCAAATTTTTCTAAATGTTTTTTTTTTTTTGAAAATTTTTCTGAAATGAGGATTTGCATGATAAAGTTTATTTTTATTGGAATTCTAGGAAAACATCCCTCTTACTTTACATGTAAATTGCCTACAATCAGGTAAGATAACTTGTCAACTTGTTTCATTGCCAATGGACAATAAACAGCCTTCCTCCCCTGAAATTATCCCATTATGTTTGAATAGCCAATTTCAAAATTTCTTTTACTGTTTTGTTTGAAGGACTGTACTATAACTATCCAAAACAGTTTTTGTGTCCTTCTTATGATTATAGGAAGAGCATTTTTTGCTTTATTTGTTTTGTTTCAGCTCTCAAACCAACAGTGTATATTTCAGTAAATAGAAGGTGGTCTTTATTGGCGTCATGATAGAAAAGAACTCATAAAATTGAGATTAAGAAAGGCATAATATAAAAATCTCAGCAGTTTTAAGAACTTGAAGTGAATATTTCTAATGTATTTTCAGATGTAAAATTTTAAATGTGCTTTCTGAAAAACATAATTTTTATGAACAATCAGTTACGAAAAATGTTCTATCTCCAAAAATTATTGTATACAATTTTTATGCTGTTATGAATGTAATGAACAATTGGTTTAAATATTTGAGATTTTTCTGAAATTTTACAAATATTTTTATAAATTAATATACAGAAAATATATGAAAAATCATCAAAGTGATAATTTAAATGTATATATCTACAGAAGTTTTAATGTTATGTCTTAGATTGTAGTTTATTATATTCTTGGTACCTCAAATAGTATATTTGGTTTTTTTTTTAAAAAGGAGTAAATTATCATTATTTTTTGTCATGGGGACATTTTTGATAAATATCAAATATTGCACTATTTTTCCTTAAAATTTAAAAAAATTATTTTTTTAAATCAAAATAATTTATTTAACAAATGAAATTGTTTTTTTGTATATCTTAATCTATTTGAAACCATCAATATTATACTCATTTTTGCTTTGTTTAAGAAAAATAGTTGTGAAAAGTGTGGGATACTTTAAATGGGTGGAAGAATGTGTGGGTGCAATCCTTACTAGGGATGCACCGAATAGTGATTTAGGCCGAATACCGAATATTTGGCAAGCCGAATACTAACAGTGAAGCTGAATACCGAATATTCGGCCAACCGAATAGTAACTATTCGGCCGAATACCAAAAAATTGGCTGGCCGAATATTTTTATATTTCAGAGTTTAAAAGTATTAAAAGTTAAATTACAAAACCATTTTACATAACATTTAATACAGATACTAACATTTTATGAACTAGACTTTTTTACAAGAAACCTTTACACACAAAAAAATCAGTGCTTTAAGTTATAACTTAAAAAGCTTAAAACTTTATAAATTAATAAAGTTTTAAACTTCGTAGCTTTTTCTGCAATTTAAAATAAATTTATAAAATGTTCTTATATTCTAACACAAATACATTAAAATCAGACAAAAAGTTTGAAGGAATTAGAAGAAACATTTTACAGTGATACAGTGTTTATTTGTCAAGAAGGGACTGAAGTAAAACAATACAATATATTAAAATGGTGGCAAATCAGCAAGAATAACTTTCCTGCTCCTTTTGATTTGCCAAGAAAGTTTTTAAATAAAGCAGAGAGCAGGTGTCTAAAATAGGCGATCATATTCCGATGTTGTAAACATACAGGGTGTTCATACATCTTGGAACAAACTTTCTGCGTAGATAATGTAATCAAGGCAAACATTTTTTTTGCAAGAAACATTATCTCAATCCACTTATTCGATCAAAAATACAATACATTAAATCAAAAACATGTGTCACCGCAAGCTGAAATTGAATTTCTGTTCACAACTTTAACAACAATGAAGATATTTTAGTGAGGTTTGTATCATATTAATTTTGCTTGTAGCAAATATGATATTATTGGAAGTGGCTGAATTTTGGCCAGTGACACAGTATAAGTAGTACTGTCAGCTGCATTCTGAATAAAGGAATATCTAGCTCAGTGTTGTTTAGATATGAATGGTGGCATCTAGTACTTCTTGTGATTCACAGAAATCAAAGTAACTATGTTGAAAATATGGTTACAATATCTTCAATATTATTAAAGTAACAAACGAAAATTCAAATTTGACATGGAGTGAGATGCACTTTATTTTTGATTGAATAAGTGTGCTGCAATTCTGGTTTCCTCGACAAAAATTGTCTGTCTTGATGTCTATTATCACCTGTGAGAGGTTTTTTTGTTTTGTTTAGAAACATGATGTTGGCGAAAAAGCAAGAAACAGATTATTTACTAGACAATATTCAGGAACTTGCATTTATTTGTACATCTTTAATTACTATGAAGGTCATCATTAATAGTTTATTTTCTTAAGTGGCACTTTTCAAACAGCGAATAAATAATGTAAAAGCATTCTCTTTCATTGAAATATGATTCTAATTATTTTTAATATCTTTATTAATTGACTATTAAAAGTAGAAATTGTGGGTTTTTAAAAATATTTAATAATTTTTTTTTTTTAAGTATTCGGTTTGGCCAAATGTTTTGATATTTGGCTAAGCCAAATATTCAATAGACCGAATAGTTTGATATTCGGTCTAACTGAATATTCGGTAATATGGCCGAATACCGAATACATACCGAATATTCGGTGCATCCCTAATCCTTACAACAGCATATCATTAAAATTAAAAATGTGCCATTCTGATATTGAAAATAATGATGAAAAATTGTTTTTTTTTAAGCTCTAATCATATTCAAAGATAGCTAAATAAATGTTTGTTGATACAGAAATGAAAAATCCGAATAGAAGTTGACCAAGGTATCAGAAAAGAGGATGTTGCTTTCAAGTTGGATGACATTTAAGTCAAAATGTCCAAATCTAATTTCTAAACTTGTTAAATCTGATAAAATATTAGTTTTATTAAATGAAATAAAATAAAATTATATTGCAAAAAATGTTCAAAAATATATTCTTGTAGTAAATTTTAGGAAGAATTTTATTTAATGAATATTCTATATAAAATTTTTTTCATAAGATCTTAGAAGTTTGTTATATGGAGACTTGATTAAATTTATAAACACTATAAACAGTCAGGCTGTTATATTTTAAAGGATATGAGCAAAGTTTGGCCTGCTATTTGTTGTGAAGAATTCTCAAAAGTCGCATCAACAATTATCTTAATTATAAAGTGTAATTTCATTTTAATGTTTTAGTGTACTATTTGGTATCAAAAGACTCAGTACTGAATCACAAAGCCAAATACACATGGTGCATAGCTGTTAATAAAGTTATAAAACTTTCATATATTTTTTTAATTTAATGGACGACATCTACTCTCACCAGTTGGAGTCATAAAATTCGTCTGGCAAATATTTTGGCCCCACTTTGGACAGCCGACATAAAGATAAATTTATGACCGTTTAGTGAGATTTACAAGGCGTTCAAACAAAATTTATTGATATAGAAATCACAGCCTGCTTCACCAATCTAGAAAAAAATATATTAAGCCCCTATTGTCTGGCACCAATTAGAAATCCCATATCGAATGGGAAAATAATTATAATAAAGAGAAGAAAACCCTAGCACACAGGTGGCCAATTTGGAGGGACCTAGCTTGGTAAGAAAGAAATTTTTTTAGGAGAGATGATGAAAAACCTTGGAGTTGAGAGGTAGTCTTCAGAGCTTTGAATCTTCAAAATCCTTTTTTATCCCCATCACCAAATTCCAAGAGAAGCAAGACTGTACAGTGGCATAAAATTGTTGAATGGAGAGACCAGATAGATACCTGGGAAACACCACAGTGCCTCAACACAGTTACCTTGGTGAGAGAACGTTTGTCCAAATCATACATATATATATTTTTTAATCTTAGAGCTGTCCCACTATGTTCTGAGAATTTATAAGAACAATTTTTTAATTTTACATCTCATGAGACAGTAATAAAAGTAATAAAAATATTATGAGGAAAAAAAAACTTATTCTTACTGAACTATTATTTTTACTATATTATTCTTACTTCTTCTCTATGCACTAACTTATTCTTACTATAATTAAATGAGCAATAACTTCAGAAACAAAAAATTATGTAATTATAAAAAAATAACAATTACCTTTAAATGTTTAAAGCATGGCGTAGACTGGATAAATAAACATGTCTGTGTAAGAAAGGCATGACGAATCTTTGGATCACATTCCATATCTATATTTACTAACAGCTGCTGTAGCACATCATCAAATTCAAGCCATTCTAAGTGATTAACCTACAGGACATTAAAAGCAGAAAAAGATTTAAATATCCTTTTAAACATTTTCTTCCAAAAAACATGTTAAACAGTCAATTCTTATGTGATAAGTAGTTAATTTCTTAATTAATCAGGATTAATATTTTACACTATTATAAAAATAACAATATAAAAAAATTAAAAATAGTGATAATTGCTCAAATTACATTTTTCTAATAAATCATATTGACTTTATTATTCTACTCTATGGCACTACCCTAGTCAATTAAGCGTTGGTCACTGGTGATCCTTTTGGCATGCAGTAAGTCACTATTTTGAGGGAAAAATATGTTTCTGGTACTTAATAACACGCAAATTATGAGTCTCGCCCCCCCCCCCCCCTTTTTTTTTGCTTTGTTAACTAAATAATAATAATAAAATTTTTATATTCCAGAGGGTTTATTCCCATTCCAATGAATAAATATTAAAATGTTAAGAAATATATTACAATAATAATATGTGAAAACAGAAATAATTTACACACAAAGTGACAAATTCAACTACTAATGCTAGTAGTTTATCTGCAACAGCTAAGGTTTTTCAACCTGCTGCTTTTAATCAAATTCAACTAGTGAAGTTGTGAGAAACTCTAGTATTATTTCATGTTGTTCACATTTTGGCTCAGATGCCCAAGTGCTGCTCTGTACAGCAATCATAAAGGTGAATGATTCTGAAGGAGGAGTTGAATTGTGTCAGGCTCTTCTTGAACCTGGAAGTCAAGTCTGTTGAATCACAAATGATTGTCTTAGAATGCTTGATCTACCAAAAAAGAGAGCAAATATGCTCATTTCAACACCTATACAAATGGTGTTTCACAAATTAATTTTTCTCCTCATTTCTAATCCATTTCCTACTTCTCTACATCTGTTTATGTAGTACATAAAATTGGTGATCAACTTTCTCATGTTACTTTAGATTCCTCTTGGTCTGAAACCTTTGGTGATTTAAAATTAGTGGATCCTACATTTTATAAAAGTTTTACAAATGACATTTTGATTGGTGTTAATATTGCATTGCCTATGTTAAAAGGTCAAATGCTTTCATCTGGTGAAGGAAAGCTTTTTGTGTTTGTTCAGTCCTGGGTTAGATCATTGTGGGAAATGTTCCTGCTCTTGAAGAATCATATGTAATTCATGTGAATAGCATTCATTTAGTGAACGACCAAGTAATAAATAAATTCTGGTAACTGGATTCCGTTCCCACAGCCAATTTACAAACAACTGCTAAAAAGGCATGTGAGGAACATTTGGTAAAAAACTCATACCAGGGATAAAACTAGAAGGTATATTGTGAAATTGCCTTTCCATTCTTCACCATGCCAATTAGGTGATTCTAGACAGTCAGTTTTTCATGGATTAAAATCTGTATAATATTCGTAAACTTCTAACCTGGTGAAATCTGAACAATACAGATAATTTATGAAAGAATATCAAGTGCTAAAATATATGGAACTTGTTCTTCAATTAGAGTATGCCAAAAGGGACGCATGTTACATCTCTCATCATGCTGTTTTAAGAGAATACAGTAGCACTACAAAAACTATTTATAGTTTTTGATGCTTCATCTAATTCATTCTCTGGATTTTCCCTCAATGATTTATCAATGATAGGTCCACGTGTACAGCAAGACTTGTATACAATTCTACTTCACTTTAGAACTTTCTAGTTGCAGTGTGTGCACATGTAGAAAAGATGTTGGTCCATCATGATGATATAAATTGGCAATAAATTCTCTGGAGAAATACTCCTGAAGACCCAGTTCTTGAATTTGGACTGCTCACAGTTACTTACTGAACAGCTTGCACTCCATTTCTTTCTACAAGAGCAATGCAACAGTTTGCTTTAGGAGACGAAAAGCATAACTATCCTTTTTTTTACCTTTTGGTTCTTTCCTCAGCATTTTTTTTAAAGCACATTTTGAAGGAACATTCAAAAAAGTGAAACACTGGTTATTTAGAGACACAAACCTGTGTTCCTATGAAAGAAAATCGTGGTGGAACCGCTGAGATGTTCTCTGGAACAGAAGACAATTTTGTCCGTTATTTTGCATGATCCAAATCATCCGAGTCATCATCACTCTCTGAATTTAGAGTATAAAATGATGCATTGCTCAAACTATCATCACTTTTGTTATAAAATAAAACTGAATAATTACTCTAGAAAACACTTGAAAGGTCAGTTTAAATAGCCTTTAGTTTTCAAAGACACAAAACTGATGCAATTTTAGACTGAATGTATTCTCAAAACAATCACCTAAAAATCTACTTCCTATTGGGAGAAATTGTATTTCAATGCAATTTAGTCCTGCCATTTATTGATGAACGAAACAATCACTTTAGAATGCAGTAAACACATTCATAAAGTTCAAAACACTGAAAATTTCAGATGGATGCAAGCATTGTAACGTTGAGGGACAGACTCAGTTGGACGCATTGATAGCATTTGTAATGGTCCAAAAGATAAAAGGTTTTTTACTACTTAAATTTTTTTTATAAATAGGCATCTATAACCCATATATATATATATGCATTATATAAAAACTGAAAGGTAATTCGTGACTAGCCTGCATGAAAATGCAGCAATAAACATAACCATAATAAAATATTAAAGTTAGATAAACTAACTTTAATTTTAAAACCCACTTTTGGATATTTTTCTATTTTAATGTTAGCACTGTCAGTTCATTTGACTTTAATTTATAACTGAATATTGGTATCCATACTCACTATGTTATCCATAATAACTCTACATTAACACTCATACTCAATATGCAGTCCACAGGCTGCATGCAGCTCTGCGAGTGGGGCTCAGAATTAAAATATGTACATAAATTTAAATAGATATTTTGTAAAATGTATTTTTTAAAGGTTGTTTTTAAAATTTGATACAATAAAAATTAAATTAAGATGAGTATTTATATAGATCATGCATTTGGAACTTAGCTGCAGAATATGTTCCAAATTCAGCAACTTGTGTAAGAAAGATTTCAAGCCTATTCTAGTTAAACATATTTATCTGAGGTGGCATTCATTTGATTGAAAATAATAAAATATAAATACAGATCTAATCTGACAAATGGAAATCTTGACATCTTCTGTGAATCTAGTTGAAAAAGGCTATAAGCTTAATTTTGTAATAATTATGTGTTAAATTAAATATTGCTAATATTTACCTTTAATATAATTATTAATAATTGCATGTAATATTAAACTATTAACATTGTTTAAAAATTAAAAACTGCACAATTATAATTAGTATACAATGGTAGTTCATGGCCACCAATGGTCTTTAAGCTCACTTCTATACCAGATTTCGGCTCTTATAGAAATTTTAGTGAATACCACTGCTTTATGTACTTAAGTCAATTTTCAAAATTAGTGATTTAACATCACTCTGCATTTAAATGCTTCATATAAATAATTATGTATTTGAGGGGGGAGGGATGTCTGCAAAGATGGTAAATTCAAATGTGCCATAGATAGTGAAAAAGGTTGAGTAGCTCTGATCAAGAAAATGAAAATTCTTTCAATACTAATAATATGTTAAAATTAAAAACTATTTTTATAATTTCTATTAGTACACAAATACCATTTAAAGCAATATGAATTTGATCATAAAATAAAAAAAGAAATGGAAAATAACAATTTACTTCTAGTTATCAAACAATATAGATTCAATTATAAATTTTTACACAGTGAAATGAAAATATAATTAATACTCATACTTACTTTTTGTAAATTCATCATAGGAAGCTTAAGAAGACAGGGATATAAGACTTCAATGACTGCAATATCTTTTGAATAGATATATTTCTTCAAGGAATCAAAAATAGCTTCCTCTACACCATTGCTTTTAATCAAAGTAGGAGGCTAAGATAAAGAATGGATAGCCATGTAAATAAAAATTAACTTTTTCATGTATAAAACAGTCAAGGATTGTAGAACTCTTAAAAAAAGCAGGCAATATGAAATTGTTTAAAATAGTGTGTGTACAAAATAATACAAAAGCCATTTCATGTGCAAAAAACTATTACACCGGGGAAGTGATTTCTGGCACAGAGTTGGACAACGGATTTTGATTAGTGATTTCTGGCACAGAGTTGGACAACGGATTTTGATTAATTTTGGTCTGCTGAATACGAAAATAATACCAAATTTTCTTGATTGGCTTTTGTTTTTTTAAAATAAAATCAATAATCCAATAATGGCATAGGTACAAAAAAGTAACGACTTAATGTTTTATAATTTTACACATTTTGCAATATTGTATTTTGAGTGAGATAGGTATTGTGGAACAGAAATATAGATTTAACATTACTATTAAAACAGTTTCTTGTATGATTTTCTAGAATGCTTCTCTTCAGGACAATCTCTTTGTAAGGTCCAACAGAGTCCACCATCATGTGGCAATCCCAGTGTCCTTGGTACCTTTGCTCCATTATTCTGATAGCTTGGTGGAATCGTCTTGCTCTTCACTATAATCACCCAAGTTTTAAAAAAAAATCTGCCTAAATGACTATTTAAATAATGTACTATTTAAATAATGTAATGAACCAGACACATTCCAATTAACTACTTTATATTCAAAAATTATAAACTTTTGCATGTATCAAAATCACCAAAAAGATATAATACCACAGATTTTTTTTTTGGTTCCCCTGTGTTATCTTATAAGTATTTTCAAATATAGCTTTATGTTTATAAGAATAAAAAAAATAAGATAAAGTTAAAAATAAAATATTAGCTAACTAAAATAGAGTTATTTTAACATAAAAAAAACAATTTACATATGCATTTACATCTTTTTTTATTTAGACACCCAAGGAGACATATATACTGTTCAAATTAACTAAACTTAAACTTAACAAAAACTTATACAGTAGTTCACAAAACTGATCAGACACATCAGAAAATCCAGAATTATTGAATAATTAAAAAGTATTAAAATTATTTCTGCTGTTGTAATTAATTCTTTATATGTTAAAAATATCTTCGGAAACAAAAAGAAATTTGATCCTTAAAATTAATAATTTGTATGAAAAGGGTAGAAAATTATGTCACAAAAAGTGATTGGGCAGTTGGGAGACTTTAAACAAAATTATTTATATGAATACAAAAATAAAATGTATTATATTATGTATTAAAAATAAGTGGCAATACTTTTGACATCTTTACATTTTTGACATTTTTACATCTGCTTATTGTATTAAAATAATTTTAGTTGTAATATGGAAACAAATATTTTTTAATGTTATGGATGGTTCCTGAAAAGCCATTATGTTGGATTTTTCAAAATATACTTCTTGATTTGCATCTAAATAGAAAGACATCCATAAGAAAATTTTGCTAAAATGTTTAATTTAAATGGTTTGACAATCTTTGACCCAATTAACTGAATTAACTGAGTTTGAATTTGAGGAAAAGAAAATCTTGGAATGAAGATCCTTAATCTTTGCAATACACACATTATAATTGGGCTATCTAAAATTGTATATAATGAGACTCCCAAGGTATAATAATAATAATTTAATTTTAACACATTTCATAATTTAATAACGTAGATATTCAATTTTTAATAACAAATCAAAAATTTCCTACAAATATAGAAAAACAATAATAACAAATATTTTAATGTTACATTATTAGTAGTACTAAAAACAAGAGACATTCTTTTATTATCTACATACAGATTTTAAAAAAACTACATGGTACGATCAAAAAATCCTGTGACTGATCCTGGAAATCTGACAGTGTGAAGTCTCTGAAAAAATATATCTCATTAGCTTTCAAAGTACTTTTTCTCTGATACAATGTACTTCAGACAACATTGATATAACTGCTGGAAATTTCTAGAAAAGTCTTCCAAACACGCTGCTTTAAATTTCCTATTCACAGCAATTTTAATGTAAATGTAAAAAAAATTGTACCCCTTCAATGTTTTGGGAAGAGAAAAAAGTCTGGTGTGGCAAGATCAGTAGAATTTGGTAAATCTCAGTAGCTTAGTAACTAGCGAGGAATAGAAACCAATCCAAAACACAATTTCATATTGATTATCTGTTTCATTACGCAAGGCATAGGCTAAAATCTACCATATGAATGTACACCTATTAAGAAATGTTGAGAAACACTTCCAGGCATCATATAAAATATGAAAAAACATTTTGTGCACATTGTCACAAGCTGAATAGTTTACATTTTTTAATTAAGGGATAATTCATCTCTTAGGGATAATTCATACTATACAGTCACATAATTATATAATTTTAAAACTACAAATATAATCTCTTCGGCATGTAGTAAAATCTATTTAATTTTTAGTTTTATCAAGTAGCAAACAAATACACTTCTAGTTTCTCTAATTTATAATTTTTAAATATGCATTTAAATATTACATTTATATAATTAAATACAAAAGGTCTAAATTTATTATACATTTAAATATTATTGTTGTAGTGGAACCTCCATATATGGAACTTCCATAGTATGAAAGGTCTCTATATAACAAACTTCCATGATTCCTTGTGGTCATTACACAGAAAAACAGTTTCTATATATATATTTTTTTTTTTTTTGGGGGGGGGGAGGCATTTTTTTACAATGTATATATTTTCTATTTTATTATTTTAACTCTATCATATTTATTGGTACAGAAATCATATGATTTGACTTTTTTTTTTTTTTTTTTTGGCTGAATGAAAAGGCCAAGAGTAGAACCTAGGACCTCTGGCTTAAATTGTCAATGCTCTACCAACTGAGTTACATGGATGACACAATTCACTGTGACAACCTTTTGAGAATAATATAAGACAGATCAACAGAACAAACCACAGATAAAGGAACTTCAATAAACAATGGATAAATAATTGCACTTTATTATTTTAACTCAAACATACTGATTGGAAATCATGCAAGTTGATTTTTTTTCCCAATTAATGGAAAAAAAAAGTTACTCAGAAGGGAAAAAAATCAATCCATATATATTTTTATTTCATAAATATTTCTTTCAGGTAGATTTGATATTTTTTTTTTGTTAGTTATATTTCTTAATTGCACGAAACTAAAATAGCATAACTTTGGATAATGCACTTAACCCCTTAAGCTCCACAATGTACCCGCATACGGCATGAACTCTTCTATTTGAAATACCAGGACATATGTGAGTACATCCTCATTTTAAGCAATGTTCTAATAACTTATCAATGTTCTAACAGTCATTCTGTTCAGTTGTCTTTCGTAATTGTAATGTTTTGCTTCGATTTTGTTTGTAACTCTGATAGATACTGATTTTATAGAATAATTATGTCAAACACGCACAATGATTATGTTCCTAGTTTTGATGATCACACAGACTATAGTGATGATAGCTTCAAACCTTATTTCTGTTTGTGTAATATAAATAAACCTTTATTTCATTTCTTTACATTACATGTAATTAAATTATTCACATGTAATTAAAAATAATGACATAAACTACTTTTGATGAAATTTAATATATCTGGTATTCAGCATACTATCACTTAAATTGAATATGGTGCTTAAGGAGTTGATTTAATAGAATAAGAGCATATGACTCGATAAGTAAGTTCATTTTCCTGTATAATTATCAATACATGTGCCTAAAGAAGTTCGTTTACATATATAAAAATTTCTATATATCAGTTTTTTTCTCCTTGAATTTTCGACTTTAATATATGGAGGTTCCATTGTATTTACATTTTTATCAAGTGATCAAACAATAAATTTTGTTTTTCAAAAACCCCAAAGAATAAATATTATCTGAAAATAAAAGCATTACGCATTTGTCACAATTACATTTCAATCATAAAATAATTACCACATTATCCAAAATATGATCAAAGCATTTTATTCCTATAACTTGCTGAGGAACTGCATAATAATTGGTAAACATAAATGGTGGTGGCATAACATCATTGAAATAATCAATTAAATGTGGATGCTGCAAAACAAAATTTATACAAAAATTACATAAGAAAATTAATTTAATTGAAAATTAAAATCTACAAAACAAAATTTAAAAATATGTTAAGGTCTAACCTTCATATGAGATAAAAGCCAATAGAAAATGTAAGGAGAACTAGGATTTTTCATCCATGTATCTTTCATCAACATAGGCCTCATCCATTTTAAAACAGCTTTGAAAATAGTTGGATAAAAAGTTTCATCACAAAGAAGAATGCTTAAGCTGTTATGACCAGAGCTTCTTAGCAAGTTTTCTAAAAATTCTATTTAAAAGAAAATCTTAAATTAGAAATAAAAGAAATGCATCTGAAGTGAAGTAATTGTATCCCATTACTATTATTATTTATTATTTATTATTACCATTAAGAAAGACATTCTACAGATGAATTAATAAATACAGTGGCCTCTCACTTAAGCATTTCTCACTTATACAGTGACCTCTCGTCAGTGTGGATTTCCAAGAGAGGCTATTTTTCGTCCATAAAGTCCACATTAAATTATGTATGTCCTTAACATTAATTAGACTATGATGGGGGAAATGAAATTGTCTGCATTAACCAGAGATACGTCTTAAGCAGAGATGCATTAACAAGAGTCCACTGTACTAACAATTTCTTCAGTCCATGACAATGCTTAAGTGAAATAATGTAAACCTCCTCTCGAATATCAGGCAGAGTTTCCTAAAGGTTTAAAAAAGAGTAGGGTGCTGCTGGTGAGAAAAGGGCACTTTTTGGATTCTTAAGGGCACATTTTGGATTCTTATGGGCAGTTTTTTTAATTGTTAAAGGTATTCTTTTGGCTTTTAAAGTCACTGTTGATATTTAAAAGTCAAATCACTCTTTTCAAGACAACATGGAGTCAATTTTTACTATGAAAGCAACTTTTTTAATGCAAAAAGTAGAAAGAACACTTTTTTTTTACTCAGGGGCAAGAAGGGTGCTAATTACTTTTACGAGGGGCAAGAAGGATGCTATTTTGCAAACCAAAGGGCAGGCAGGGTGCAGCACCCTTCTGAAACTGTTTAGGGAAAACTCTGTATGGGATATCAGGTTTTTTTTCCACCATGGAAAAAAATGCTGGGAAAATCTTGAAAAAAACCATCCAGCACAAAATATCATTTTGTGTTCTTTTAGTGAATAGGAAGTTGTAAGTCAAAAACACAAAATTAAAAAAATTAATAAATATCTTGATTCTTTCCATTTGTGAGGCAATTTTTTGTTAAAAATATACATATTTATCTAAACAACAATATATGTATTACTTTTGTGAAGAAAATATTTTTAACTAGCTGTTACCTGTGACTTTGATCATGTAACATTTAAAGAAAATTAATGCATTAATTAAGCAATATATACAATTAACAAACTCTTTAATTTAATAGTAAATAATACTTCTGATAATCAAAATTTGCACATATCATTGCAATATATATATGATCATTTAAATTTCTTTCATGAGATTGGAATTTCATACTCTTTCACTAAGATTAAGTGTGGAACACATTTTTAGGCTTTCGTTTATCTCACAAAACCCTATTCGTCTCACTTCTCTGTCTGTCTGTCACAGAAACTGTACAAGTTACAAACTTGAAATTTTGTGTACTTACAGCTGAATACCTACTGTCACACTGAAAGTCATAAAATTTTGAAAATGTCTTCATTAACGCAAGATATTAATTAAAACCTTAAAAACCCACTTATTAATGGATACAAATATTCAACTAAAGTGCAGAATTTATTTTTCTTTGTTATTCTATTTTAGCATTTCTATTTATTCTATTTTACATTTATTCTGTTCATAGAAATTGATTTAATTTAAGTTTTCGTGTGAATGAATATTTTTCAAAGTGATTATATTAGTAAATATTTTTGAGAAAATTTGTTAATTAACATGACACTTTAGATATGATTTTTATTTTATTAGAATAATCTAAAAATCTACACAAATTATGTTTATTTTCCAAAACAGTTTATGATTGATATTACATGAGATTTAAAATAAAAAATTAAAATGTGGTGGGGCATAAAAGTTTAAAAATAAATAAAATAAGTAAAAAAATACCTTTAAACCTCATATATTTATGGTATTTTTATTTCACAGTGCCACACTTTTAACAACTGTAAAATTACCAAAATGTTTATCATGCTCCAAAAACTTTCAAAGCCTAAATGCTTATTTGGTAAGCAATAGAGTTGCTTATTTATTTGAATGCGAAAGCAATTCGAAAAAAGTGCCCCAATTATGGAGCATTGTCATATTGATTGTTATGTTGTAGTTTATGATTATAGGAGTTTCGAAAGTTGACAAGAAAGCATTCTAATTAGGAGCAAAATTAACCATCAGAGATATTTTTAACTATAGATTTAGATATTTTATAATTATAAGGAATTATATAAGTATCACAGAAAGATGACTAATAATACATGGATTTTTAATTGGCTTTTCTCTTGTTCTTTTCTGTAATCATGGTACCTTTAAAAATAGGATGAGGGGTTTTCTTGTTTAATTAGTGACGTCGACTCTTCTTTATATTTTACATGAATGATTGTCAAATGCAAATTCCATTCTCCAATGAAAATTGCATATACTAACAACTTTTACTTCAACTTTAATATATTTATTAAATTTTATCGAAATTTAATATTCTGGAAGATTGTATGGTAAAAGGATGTTTAAGTTATGCTTTGGCGACCAATGCATTCTGTGGAAATTACGCTAATTTGCGTAATTTCTATAAAAAACTTATATTTTCTGAATGAAAACCGGCATACAATTTAAAATGTGGCGACACTTTCACTGGGGATAGATTGTCCTATGAACCGGTACTTGTCTACTTAAAAAAAATTCTTCACTTCATGAATTATGTACAAATATGCATTTATATTTATAGACAATGTGCATGTTTATCACCTTAACTATCATCGATAGAATAAGCTTGAAATGAGTTGTTCCCAAAAGGAAGCTAAAATATGAGGGGTTGTATCCAAATATAGTAGTACGTGCAATATTGTGTACGCTATCTTGGCACTAATCAACAGATATTTGATGCAACCCCTCATCTTTTTGGGAACAATGGATTTCGAGCTTATTCTATGGACGATAATTTACAGAATTTTCAAGCTATGATTTTGAGACTTTCACAAAAGTTGCTCTATATACTGAGCTAATACATTATGCATATTATATTTTGATTGCATTCGTGCATGCGCAGTGAAACATCTTTTAGTAAACCTGCTCATATTTCATCAAATTTTTATTATTTTTTAATTCTGATTGCAGAGTACAATGTTGTTTTTCATATTTTTGGAAAATAACTTTTTTTTATATTAAAAACTTTGCAAATTATAAGCAAAAAACTAATTGAAATTTGGGACTGTTTTTATAAAAACCTTAATTTCTCTACGAGTATACATGCTATCCTCATAAAAATGAACACAGTATATTAAAATAAGCAACTTATTAATAATCTTGAGTTAGAACGCTTTTGCTACATTAGTTTTTACAGGGTTATCCAAAAGATATTCGTCCTTTTTCCATTTGTTGACAGTCCCCTATGGGCTTTCGGAAAAACGTCTTCGCGGAAATATATAACTTATACTATACTGTTTACACACCTGCAGTTTCAGGTTAATTCCTCATGTATTTTTCTAGATATTGCTCTTTTCACCATTTTTCATGAGGGTTCGTATTATTTTGTCCACCCCCTGTATATATATGCAAATTTTATCTAAAAAACGGCTCTAACGATTTTGACTAAATTTGGTAGCTTACTGTTTTCGGGCATGATAAGATCATTGGGCTAGGTCACATATTCTTGAAAATTCGATTAGTGGATCATTTTGGGTCAAGCTAATTTTATCTAATAAACAGCTCAAACGATTTTGACTAAATTTTGTATCCTTCCATTTTGGGTTAAAAGAAGACCATTGGGCTACGTCACATGTTCAAGAAAATTCAATTAGTGGCTTATTTTGAGGTCACTACAGGTCAAGATAATTTTATCTAAAAAACGGCTCTAACGATTTTGACTAAATTTGGTATCTTATTGTTTTCGGGCATGATAAGACTATTGGGCTAGGTCACATATTCTTGAAAATTCGATTAGCGGATCATTTTGGGTCAGGATGAAACTAATTTTATCTAAAAAACAGCTCAAACGATTTTGACTAAATTTTGTATCCTACCATTTTTGGTTAAAAGAAGACCATTGGGTTACATCACATGTTCAAGAAAATTCAATTACTGGCTTATTTTGAGGTCACTACGGGTCAAGATAATTTTATCTAAAAAACGGCTCTGACGATTTTGACTAAATTTTGTATCCTATCATTTTGTGATACGAGAAGACCATTGGGTTGGGTCACAAATTCGATTAATGGTCTTTTTGGGTCACTACGGGTCAATGTATTTCAAAGGGAATGAAGGTTGAAACAGTTAAGTTGTTGAACAGTTGGCAGTAAATGAAGTCGCAACATTTTGCTAAGTTTGGTGAAATATTTGCGTCTTTGCAGAGATTCGGCAGAAAAATCGACTTTCAAGATAACCAATGCCAAAATACATGCTTGGTGCAAAATGAAAAAATGTAGCCACATTTGGTGACATTTTAGCGAAAAAGTTCGCTTTGAGAATCTGAAGGAAATTTCTAGAAATTCCCAGTAGGAGCCGAGATACATGATTCAATCAATCAGAGTCCATAGAACATTTTTGAAAACAGTATTCAACCAATCAGGGTACATATAACTGATTGTTATATGTTGTAAAGAGAATTTGTTATATCACGTTGAACACAAAGCTAATTTTAACCAAGTATAGCTTGGTCTTCCCAGCTGGTTTTTAGAAAAGGCAAGGTACTGCATCCTTAAATAATGGTCTAGTGGGAAGACCATCAAGAACATGATTTATGCAACAAATGAATATAATATTAATTCAGCTATTGCAAAACATATATATTTGTAGTAAAGTTTAATATATGCACTTGTTATGGCAATTCTGATGCCAATTTATAATCTGTTTAGAAAGTTGAAATATAAATATAAAATTATAAAATGCTTGATAGTCTCATGTTTTATTAATTTATTTATTTTTAGGTTCTATGAAGAAATAATATGTTGATTTTAAGAAAGAATACATAGAATATGACATAGAAATGAAAGCTGTGCATGAAATGATTTATTCATAGAAGTATGAAAGCATTAAAAATATATGCAGATTACTTATGTGACATACTTTATAGGAGCATCATTATATTTTTAAAAAAATCATGTAATATTGATCAAAATTTTTCATTAGTTAAAAATGTTACAAAATAACAAGCAAATAATAAAGAAAATATCTAAAAACAAAAAATAAAATGAAATGAAATACGCAAATGATAAATTACTAAAAATTGTTTTACTAAAATTTATGCTATTTAATAAACAAGAACGTTTAAAAAAAAAAAATTGTTTATACACTTTACACTTTTTTAGGTTAAACAGGAACAAGTTCCATGAGGTCATTTATCATAATGAAAGACATGTATAAAAATAAAACAAATATGCAAGGAATACAATGCAGTTTATTTTTCCTTGAAGATTTAGATTTTAATAAAATAAGTAACATAAATTCTGACAATCTTGTTATGAATTGAGAAGAATTGATAAGTGCAAGTTTTGCCACAATATTCGACCCAACTGCAAAAATTTACAACTTCCTTGTGACCGTAGATAACAATATTTAATTTCTATGATCAGAAAGTAGCAAAAAAGCGAAAAATAGTGGGTTGTGGAAGAATCTTATGCCTGATCTTTACACATACAAAGACTGAACCCTCTATCATTTATTGAAAGATCTTTTATATGCATACTTGGTAAGCAAACCAGAAAAAGTGGAAAATAATGTAGTATACAATAAAATTATTTAATTGGTAGAAACTAATATAATCATACTTGTCAACTTTTGAAAAGGGCAAAGTGTAAAATGAGACATGATCAATATTTCACAATTTTTTATCATACAAATATATGACTCATTTATAAGTAATACATAAGCAGCTTTTTTAAGTACATAATAGATTAATACTGTTAAATACACTGATGACCATTATAAAGATTTTTTTAATTGAAAAATATGATAAGCATTATAACTCTCATTAAGAAAGTGATTTTAAAGACATATACACAGCTTTTATTTTTAATTTAAATTTTGGTTTCAAAGAACATCTAAGCAAATATTTATTCAAAACATGACTTCATTTTACATACTATGAAAAGCAAAAGATTTATAATGATGATTTTTGACAATGAAATCTTTCCTTTAACAATACTACATATCTCTTTATACATTCAGCATTTATCGTTATTAAAAGCAGTTAAAAAGTATGCTAAAAATATCAACGTTTAACACACAATATCATCGTACAATGGACAGACGCATGTTTCGTGAGTAACTTGGACTCACTTCCTCAGTGTAAATAAAATTAAACCATATTGTATCTCTCCAAAGACATGAAATTGAATCTAAAACCCAAATGAAAAACAACAACACACCGAGAAACTCATCACACATGAGCCACCAATCAGTTTAAGCCGGAAGTGATTCACTATGACACAGTAACTCAACCCTGAAAGCTGAGATGTAAGGTACACTTGAAAAATCATTGACCAGGGAGTTACCAAATTTATGAATATAAACTGCCTCAAAGAAGTCTAAATCTAATGGAGTGTTACATTTCTTAATAATAGTGGCTGAATCAAAGTTAAAATTATGTCCCTCACTCCAACAGTGACAAGCAATAGAGGATTTTTGTAATTCTTTTTTGGACTTGCTTGTCACTGTTGGAGTAAAGAACACAATTTTAACTTAAAGAAATTAAATTTTAACCTTAATCTGATTGGTGACTCATGCGTGATGAGTTTCTCGGTGTGTTGTTGTTTTTCATTTGGGTTTTAGATTCAATTTCATGTCTTTGGGGGGATGCAATATGGTTTAATTTTATTTACATTGAGGAAGTGAGTCCAAGTTACTCACGAAACGTGCGTCTGTCCATTGTATGATGATATTGTGTGTTAAACGTTGGTATTTTTAGTATATTTATCCACACAAGATTTTATTCATAATAGTTAAAAAGTAATTTGTAATTTAAGGGAAGAAAAATGACATTTGGGGAAAACTTTGCAAAAAAGTGTAAAAATAAGTATCCTAAGTATAAAAGTGTAAAAAATGGTCAAAAAGTGTAAATTTTCAGGTATAAAAAGTGGGCAAGTATGTATGATGAAGATTTCAGTGGTATGTAGCATTTATTTGGATTCTACAGTGATGTTTAAAGTGGGTTTAAAGGGGTTGTCAAGTATCAGTGAACAAGGATCAGAGTCTTCTAGTAATTTAAGCATTATTGGTGTATGAAATAATTTCTGACTAAAAGAGGCAACATTTGTTCTGATTTTACATTTACTACCTCCAAATGTCGTAAAATATTCCAAGTCCATGAAAATACACACATAAAAGTACTGAAATAAACAACTACATATGTTCGTAATTGTAAGTAAGTAGAACATACCTTGAGAAGAAGAAAGTGATTCCTTACTACTCCAAAAATATATAGAACTGTGAGTAGCACATAATAAAATAACCTGAACAAGAAACTTTCGCTTTCCAGTAGTATCTATATTTCCATACTGTTTGATTAAACAATTGAGATATTCAAAACATTCTTCAGCATCCTTAGCTTCTGTAGGAAAATCTCTGGCATCATAGTCTGTAAAAATTAATAGAATAAACACACACACACACATATATATATATATCCTAACAAAAAGTTTTCTGTAAAAAAAAAAATAATAATAACAGCAAGTTCTTAATGTATCTGCCATAAAAAAACATTGATCAAATAGCCAAAACTAGTTTAAACTGTCATAAAACATGTTTAAATTATTTAACAGCAAAAGTAATAACAAGTGGGTAAGTGTGATCGAAGATCACACAAAGGGTTTCGTTTAATGTTCCTTTCAAAACACTTTATCCTTTCTTTAATAAATCGCACAGTTTCAACGAAATTCCTAATAGACGCTTAAAGTAGGACATCACTCTTGACGTTTTGGTTGGATACTGACTCCAAACAAACGGTTGCTATGTTTAATTTCTTATTAAATATAAATCATACAAAATGTTACCACTACATCTAAAGTATTAAAACATTTAATTGTGATATATAGCTATAAGATGTAGCTAAAATATACAAACAAAATAGAAAATACTACATAGCAAGCATTTGTTTGGAGTCAGTTTCCAAGCAAAACGTCAGGACTGAAAGCTGAAAGCTTCTATTCGTAAACAATTTTTGTGAATCGTTACTGCCATTTATGGACTGATATATAAACAAATAGTACAGAATATTAAGAAATCAATAACTATTGATTATTATTTCATTAATATACAGAAATAAATAATTGTTGCTATGCATAGTTAAGCAAAACAGATCAGTTTCAACTGACGTCATAAACACTTATTTATCAGCCGAGGGGGATAATTAAGAAACCTATTGTAAATAAATAAAAATTTAACTTTTTTTTTTTTCTCTTTCCATTAATGTATGGCACAGATGTCATATACACATCACGTTGGCACGACTTTTTTCCCCTGCCAATTTGTTGAAAACTTAGTGTTTGAATATTAGATACAAATAGCATGTGATTTTTTATTTCACAGTAAAATCCCATTAACTACTCACTTGTAATTTTTTAATCTCACTTTAATATTCCTTTCAAAACACTTTATCTTTTCTTTAATAAATCTTACTGCCAAATTGTGTATTTTAGAAAGTGAGACTTTTTGTAACAGTTCTTTAAAAGTATCTATATATTGATTTTAAACTATATTGTTGCTAGTAAATACCCATGTTTGGAGCTAACCTTGCCCACAGATAACGGAAGATTAGTTATTTTATATTTTACTAGCTGTTACCCGTGATGTCGTTCACGTAACATTAAAAGAAATATAAATGCATTAATTAAGGAAAACGTTTCACCGATAATTAAAAACATATGTAACTCTATAACAAACTCTGTTTTTTTGAATATCTGAACAGGCCTGATAGCAGGCAAAGCCCTCTATTATACTCTGTCATGTGGAATAAATGTGATATTTAAAAAAATATATATTTCAAAATTAAACATGTTGTACACACCTTCAAAATGTTAAAATATGCAATATTTCTAGTCGGGTTTTTATCATGATTCAATATGTTCCTCAAACTCATATATTTACTATTCTCTATTACTCATATTGATACTCGCTTTGTATTATTCTCAAACATTTGAAAAATCCATTAACCTTCTAACATGACGTCATATTAATTTTCTTTTTAATTCACCAATGCCATGATATTAATCTGCTTTCTGTGCATACACATACTCATACTCCTTGTATTATTGAGAAATGTTTGAAAATTTCGTTTTATTATGAATATTACATACATGTATACATATTAATCTTTATACATATTAATTTAATTCATATTCATATTCAATTAATTTAATACATATTAATCTTTTTTCAATTGGTGAAACTTTTTATTTCATTTTCATTTTTTACGTGGAAATCTTTCAGTAGAAAATTAATTATTGTAGAAAGAATTTTATTGTGGATTTTTAATTGTTGGCAACTGCTATATTGAAAAATGTTTCAAATTTAACAAGAAAATGCTGTTAGAATTTTGGTTTTTTATCTCTGTATATTAAAATAATTGGATTTTTTCAAATTTTAATATTTTGAGCTTCATAGTAGGTATTTAGCTATAAGTATATAAATTTTCATGCCTGTAAGTTATATAGTTTCTGGGAATGGCTCTGTGACGGACAGACAACGGAGCGGGAGTAATAGGTTTTCGTGAGATGAACGAAACCTTAAAAAAAATTGAAAATACATGCAAATTAAAAAAAGAATTAGGTATTTTCTACATTATTAACATTTTGAATTACATTAATGTAGAAAATAAGTTCATTTTCAAAGCAACACTTGAATTTCTAACATGATAAAACATCATTACTATACATCTTCATAAGATATATCTACCCTTTTAAATATAAAATCCTAATGAAACGACTGATTAAATGAATAATTAAATGAACATATTTTAATTACAGGATTTGTAGAATGCTGACAGTAATGTAATGTTATTGTAGTGCTAAAATCACCTACAGACTTTTTTTCCTCGAAGAGGGTGTATATAGCATTTATACTTATTTTACAGAGCCACACAAAAGAATATGAATATAAGAAATGAAAATATGTTAAATGTGGGATTTGTAGAATGCTGACGGTAATGAAAATTTAGTTTGTTGTTACAGTCACGGCAGCATGTTTTAGCTCGAAGAAGGTGTATATAGCATTTATAGTTATTTTACAGGTCCGCATAAAAAAATACAAATGTATGACATGACTATATGTTAAATGTGGTATTTGAAGAACACTGACAGTAATAAAATTTTAGTATGTTATTACAGTCACTTACAGGATATATTTTCTCTAAGAAGGTGTATATAGCATTTATACTTATTTACAGGGTCACACAAAAGAACATGAATGTATGGAATGAATATATGTTAAATGCAGGATTTGTAGAATGCTGATGTTAATGAAAACTTAGTATGTTGTTACAGTCACCTACAGCATATTTTTTTCTCAAAGAAGGTGTATATAGCATTTATAGTTATTTTACAGGGGTGCACAAAAAAGTATAACTATATGAGAAGAATATATGCCAAATGTGTAATTTATAGAATGCTGACGGTAATGAAATTTTAGTATGTTGTTACAATCCCCTGCAGCATGTTTCTTCTTGAAGAAAGTGTATATAGCATTTATAGTTATTTAACAGGACCATGCAAAATAACAAGAACGAAAAATCATGCGTCAAGCATAGATTATATAGCACTTTCCAACGCTTCAAAAATAATTTTACAAATCATACCGTTTAATAAGCTAAAAGCTAACATCTAAGTAAACAATTTAGAAAACGCATAACATATTTAAAAACATAATTTCAGGAATTTCCAACATATACAATATTTGGAAAAATATCCGAATAATTTTATTCAGCCCTGTATAGGATCTATAGATTTGTATATATACTACATAGGATGATAATTTTAGTTCAGTTAGGAAACGCGTAGCACAGTTTAAAATTCTCCGTCTGGAGTTTGTCAATAAACAGAAATGTGTTCGCGAACTTTTGTGCTGCCCTGTATAGGATCTACAGATTTTATACACACCACGTAATAGACAAAAAGCAAGTTAAAATTAAAATCGCGTTCAATAACTTAAAACGCACTTCCAGGAATTATTGTTAACAGACAGTAGATAATTCTTTTGCGTGTCCCTGTAAATGAACGATGACTGCTATACACACAATATTCCGTAGTAAGTCTCTTGTAATGCACCTTAGTGATCTATATAAATTTCAATGCGTTTAAAATAGTGAAACATTATTTAAATAAACCGCAGACGATTTTTCTCCATAGACGTAATGTAACGGAATTCTTTTGACTGTCCCTGTAAAGTAACTATAAGTGATATGCACACCCTGTTCCATATTAAGCATCTTCTAATGCACCTTAGTGATATATATAAATTTCAATGCGTTTAAAGTAGTGAAACATTATTTAAATAAACCGCAAATGATTTTTCCCCATAGACCGCAATGTAACGGAATTCTTTTGAGTGTCCCTGTAAAAAAACTATAAGTGCTACACACTTCCGTTGAAATAGGGAACATGCTATAGATAACGACAATAACATATAAAAATTGCGGAGCAATCCGAGCATATTTACGGGAGTTAGAGCACGGACAGACGGCAGACGGCAGACGGCCAGACAAACCGAAGTCATAAGCACTTTTCAACTAGGTTGGAAAGTGCTAAAAATGTATGAAACAAATATGTGTTAAATGCAGAATTTGTAGAATGCTGAGGCTAATGAAAATTTAGTATGTTGTTATATAGTCACCTACAGCATATTTTTTATTGAAGAAGGTGTATATAGCAATTATAGTTATTTTACAGGGTCTCACAAAAGAATATGAATATATGTTAAATGCAGGATTTGTTGTATGTTGATAGTAATGAAATTTTAATATGTTGTTACAGTCACCTACAGCATATTTTTTTCTCAAAGGTATATACAGCATTTATAGTTATTTACAGGCTCGCACAAAAAAGCACAAGTGTATGAAACTGATATATGTTAAATGCGGGATTTGTAGACTGCTGACGCTAATGAACATTTAGTATGTCATTACAGTCACCTACAGCATGTTTTTTCTCAAAGAAGGTGTATATAGCAATTATAGTTATTTTACAGGGCCGCACAAAATAATACGAATATATGTTAAGTGCAGGATTTGTAGAATACTGACAGTAACGAAGTTTTTGTAAGTTGTTACAATCACAACAGAATGTTTTTGCTCGAAGAAGGTGTATATAGCATTTATAGTTATTTCACAGGGCCGCACAAAACAATATGATTATATGAAATGAATACATGTTAAATATGCATTATGTAGAATGCTGATGGTAATTTATTTTTAGTATGTTATTGCAGTCAGATAGATAGGCAGCAGATGACAGACAACAGACAGTTAAAAGGGAGACAGGAAACAGACAGAAAGCAGGGACAGCTGTCAGACAGAGAGGCAGCAGCTCATTGATAGTGCGTAAACAGATAGCAGACAGACAGACAGCATACAGACATCTGACAGAATGTAGACAAATATCAGAAAGACAAACAACAGAGAGACAGGCAGCAGACTGCATATAGTCAGCAGGCAGACAGACAGACATCATACAAACAGCCGACAGGGTGTAGACAGGCAACAGATAAAAGGCCAAAAGACATGCAGACAGCAGATATACTGTAGACAGACAAATAGCCAACAGACTGTAGACAGGTAGCACCTAGCAGACAGCATGCAGACAGAGAGCACACAAATAACCGACAGAGAGAAGACAGACAGACTGACAGCAGATAGTAGACGGACAGGCAACAGATAGCAGAAAGAAGACATACAGCAGACAGACATACAGCATACAGACAGCTGACAGAGTGCAGACAGACATACACCATACAGAAAGCTGACAGAGTGTACACAAACAGCAGATAGCAGACTGACAACTAACAGAGTGTAGAAAAATTGCAGACAGACCAACAGCCAGTAGCAGACAGACTGATAGCAGATTGAAGACAGACAGGAAGGAAATAGCAGACAGTTAGCAGGTAGACAGGAAACATACAGAAAGCAGGGAGAGCTGGTTGACAGAAAACAGACAGACAGTCGATAGTAGACAACATACAACAGACTGTAGATAATTAGCGCGGCAGACAGTAGACATGCAGCAGACAGAGCAGGTGGCCAGACAAATATTAGTTAGACAGCAGAGAGAACATGTAGACAGACAATCAGCAGTCAGACAACACAAAGAGCAGGTAGAGAGACAACCACCAGAAACACAGCAGACAGGCAGCCAGCACACAAACAGCCGACATAGTGCAGACAGACAAAAAATAGCAGACAGGAAACATACATCATACAAACAACCAACAGATTGTAGACAGACAACAGATAGCAGACAGACAGGAGATAGCAGACAAACAGAGAATAGCTGAGAGAGTGTAGACAGTTAAACAAGTTAACTGTTTACATACATACCGTTTAGTACACTTTTTATAAATGGTATCTTTCTCCCCCCCCCTTTTTTTTTTAATGAACACTGAAAATCTTTGTTATAAAGAGTTAAAACCTGGTTGCTGTAGTTTTAAATGAAAATCTTTAAAAATGTATAAATAAGTAAAATAAATTAAATTAATAGAAATAAGTAAATATTTTTTACTTAAAAAGGCGTTTACTTTAATAAAGGAAAATATACTTCTTTTCTACTACTACAAAATTTCTGGAAATTTGACATTTTTAGTTGAGAAGATATGATAGTGAAAAAGGAAAACAAAAAAATATAATAAAAATTTGCTGATAAATTAATCTATTAAGGCCATATTGGAGTATGAAACCTCAAAAGCTGGCATTAAGTAATAAAATGAAATTTAATATTGTAAAATTATGAAATGGGGTTTTAATATACAGGCGATAAATGATTAAACTATTGACTGATAACATTCTACAATGTATAGTAGATCTTAACTAGATAATTTTTCTAAAAAGATACCTGGAAACAGTACGAAACATGCACAGCAATAAATGTCATGGTAATAAACAAAAATAAAAATTGGCTTAAGGAAGAAAATACCTCTGTCTTCTGCTCCATCAAATGTTTTGATTAAACCAAAGTTAACTATTAATTCTGCCAATTTTGGAACAATACTGCTTCTGTTGCAAAATGTATTAGATTGACTAGTCAAAAAGTGATCAAAATTCATTACTAAATATCCAAGCTCATCCAAGAAAATATCCTGAAACAGGAAGAAAAATCATAATTTAAGATAAAAACAACAACAAAATAAATAAAAGAATAAATATACATTTAAACATTTTGATGATAACTTTATTTAGTCAATGAAAAAAAAAAAGAAAGATTGAACATTTTATCTTTATCATTTTAAAAATAATTTTTGTTTATCAGAGCTATAAAACTAAGAACATGTAAATAATGAGAAAAAAAAAATTATAAATCATGATTACAAAGTACATGTGATGTAAAAGAAATAACTAATTTGTTTAGTTATTTATCATTTATATAAACTTTTGTTTTTCTAAATTAATAACCTTATAATTTAGGAATAATTATTTTTAATTCAATAATATTGTTTTCTATTAAATTTCATAACCCAGTAATTAAAAGTCACCTTCGTAGGATCACCTTTAAACGAAGATATGTGACAGAATACTTGTTTTTTTTCTTTAATATTCTTTCTAGAAGCATATGGAATGTTCTCCAACATCCGATGTTACTAAGGGAATTTAGTGTAACTCATAGCATGCCAGAAAAACAGATGCTCATATCATAACACTGGTAACTGGTAATTCTAGGTAACCCTGTGGAACTTACAAGATTCTTCCTTCTTTTCCACATGTAAATGCATTTGGAAGCTTTTCGTAAGACCAGTTTATTTTTCCAGCATTCTGTCACCAATATGGCATGGCAACCTTGACAGTTTCACTGATGTTTTAGGCAAGGGATGGAGATTTAGCAGAAGATTAGATAAGTTTGATACAGGTTGAGTCTTGGCAGTTTTTTTTAGGAAGGGAGTTTAACTATCGGGGCCTGCTGCCAAGTTCCCAAGGTTTTCCAACAAAAAAGACAAGGCCCGCTTTCCTGACTTTACGTTTTAATGAAAAGTGATGATGTATTTTGAAGGACTTTACAAAATAAAAATTGGATAGATGATGTTCATATTATGAATTTTGAAGAGAGCTGATGAAATGATATGCAAAGAAATTTTTGGAAAAAAGCCTTTTGATCTTATTTAGTTAATTTTATCAGAAAGTCATTCTCATACTTATAAAGCTACAAATGTAAAACAGTGTGTTCAATCTCATAGATGACCTAAAGAAAAAATATAGATGAGAAGAATGATTTTATTAATATAAGAAATTGTTAATAAAAAAAAAATCATCTTAAAATATAGCGTGAAACTTTCTTTTGTGTTTCTTAGCAGCTCACTACAAATGTATTCATATCATTAGAAAAAAAAAAAGTTGGAAATTTACATCAAATGTGACAAATGAGGTACATTTATATTATAACTAGTTTTATAAATATTCAGATCTTGCTGATCTTTATTTCAGCGAAATGAATTATATCGTCTGTTATTATGATATGATTAATTTCCGTAATAAAATAAGTACATTTTAAATTAACTAAAATATTAACTCGCTTAGGCATTTCTGCTTCATGTCCGTTTGCTTGTCAGTTGTAACATGTTCTCTAATGCAGAGATTTTAAAATTTATTATTACAAAGATAATGCTGATCCAATGAGAATTTTGCTTTAGGGTTTGTATTGAATCTGACTACACTTTTTATGGTGAATTGAGCATGCTTTTCTTTTATTATGTATGCCATCCAAGGGTTGGCTACAAAAAGAAATTGAGATGAAAAAAAAGTGAATATTTTCTTCAAATAAATAATTAGATTAAAATAGTTTCTTTAATATATTCCCCATGCCACTTTTTACCACTAATTCAGTATAGAAATTTTCGTCTTATATAATTGCAGAAATCAGCAGCCTATTTCTTAGCACTTTTTTCGAATAGTAATATTAGCCTTATTTCACTTTATTTAATGGCAAAAATTACTATTCAGAAAAATGGTTAGAAGCAGCATGCCACTAGGTGTACGGTTGGTGGCCCCTGTCTTAAAATCTGTGGGCAAAAAAGATCAGATTTCCTTTCCATTGATTGAAATCTTTAAGCTTCTGAATTTTTGAAGCCAAGCAAGCCTCTTTTAAATTTGGGTGTCTTGATTCTCGAAAATATTTTCTAGAGGGTGGAATGTTATAGTTTCTGGTTTTAGCTCCAAAGATTTTCTCTCAAGCCTTTAAAATTGTTGATATGCTATTCTTTGGAATTCCAAATTCCTGAGCAATGATATTTTATTATCAACTTCTTTTAAAATGTTCTTTTACACCTCAACCAATTAAACATGTACATTTTTTTATTTCCCACATAACTGAAAAACTTCTCTAACTAAGACTGGCCCAATCTCCTTCTCAACGAATGAGACTTTACTGACTGCGTTGTTCAAATCAGATAAGATTAGAAGAATCAAGCATGTTCTTTTTTAAATTAAAGCCATTACCACTTTAATAATAATTGACTTCCCCGCCCCTTCTAACACCATGCTCACTGAATTAAAGTGGGGAAGTAGGGGGAGCTCATAGTCATTGACCCCATCATATTCCATTTTCTATCTGATGTGGGACACTATTTTTACTTACCCATCATACGTAGTATAGGGTAAGTCTTGTAATCGTTTTGAAAATCGAAAAAAAAATTTTGACGTATTTACACGTTTCAGACACTGGAGATTCCGAAAAACATATTTTTAGAAAAAATTTTTTGCCGTCCGTCTGTGTGTGTGTGTGTCTGTAAACGCTCTATCTCCCGAAAAAATTGAGATAGAGACTTGCAATTTGGTATGTACTTAGTATGTAATAATGGGAAGAAGCCTATTTCATTTCAATAACCTCGATTAACCGGAACAATTTTTTTCGGACTCTCGAAATATTCGTTCTGATGAAAGGTATATAAAAATTTTCGAAATTGTATATTTTAAGAAATGAATATAAAAGACAATAAAAAAACATAAATTTTGAATAAAGCATGAAGTCGATCGGATAATTAGTTGCCGAGATATTTGGAATCCTGTTTTCCACACTCTTCGATTTTTCATGACCCTGTATTTCATCCAAATTTCACTTCAAAGATATATTTTAATTAGAAATTTGACGCCTAATCAGATGCAATAAACCGCTAGTTAATAGGATTATTATTTTTGGAGTTATAAGGAAAAACCTCTTTCAAGCAATTCAGTAATCGAGCCTTTAAAGTTTGTGACGTCATCAAGCCACGATTTTATTTGAATTGCAATGCATTTTATAAGTAGTTTACACATTTTTATTTTAATATTTTACATTATGCATATCCATGATGGGTAAGTATTACGGGGGCCCCCAACGACTAGTTATTGTACTTTTTAGAATGTTTTCATTTGCTGCCTCAAAATAATATTTGACCTTGGCATTGAGTTTTGATAAAACATGCAAAAATTTAGAGACTGAGTTTGCAAAAAAGAGAATTTTTTTATTTGTAGTCGTAAATGGGGATAATAATTTACATTATGGTTACACGAGTGCATTCAGGACCTTCCTATTTCATAAAATCACAAGTTTAATAAACAAGAGGTTCATAAAAACAAATGACCACTGCATTAAAATTTCAAAAAAAAAAAAAAAAAAAAAAAAAAAACCAGACATGTAAACAAACATTGCATTTTTAGATTCTGGTGCAATTTATATGGGACTACCATTTCAACAGGAAAAAAAAATACATCTGAGCATCTGTTCCAAAACTATGCATGGACATACATTAAAAAAAAGAAAAAAACATACAAATAAGTTGAAGACATGGGGAGAAAAAGATGTTATGGAACAAAAATTTAATTTCAAGAAAATTGAAATGAAAGAATTTTGTTATTATACATATTTTTTTCTTGGTAGCATTTAGTTTAAAATATTAACAGGTGATACTAAACTCTCACCAAAAATCTCAACATTTGACGATTAAATATTACAAATTATAATTATTATTTAAATTATTAATTAAATATTTAAAAATAATATATCTTAAAGAGCTTTATTTAATACATAATACATATTAATATTATAACTGGTTTTATTTTAGCTTTACCATATGATAGATTGCTACATAACATTTTCATCTATAAAATAAAGCAATGTTTGAAAAAAATGTGATATTACATCTTCTTCCACTATCACTCATGTCTTCAATTGTATAACCTCTTTTGTTTGAACTCAATTAATATGTTAATAAATATATATAAATAAATAAACTACATTAAGAATAATAATAGGATTAATTAGATAGTAGTAGAATAAAACATATTTCTAAATTAATATCATATAATTGACAATGAAAATAAAACTGAAAAAGTTGATAGAGTCATATTCTACAGTACCTAGCCACATAGTAAAAAGGTACTTTATTAAACTTCTTTTTTTTTTTTTAAGAGTTTCTGAAATATAAGTAGGTTAAACAACTCAGACTATCAAAATAAATTTTGAAAATGTTAAATATTTTGGTCATGAAACCACAGAGAAAAAAATGATATTTATGTACTAAAGGTAACAGGTTTATCCAAATTTTCTAAAGTTTCATATGGTAGTATGATTTACTATTTCTAGGGTAACTGTGTTTGTTGTTTTCTTCACTCTGTCTTCATTGCTAGTGACAGCTGGAAGAATTGACTGCACTAATACAAAAAATACAGAAGAAATATGATTGTTCCATTAAAATTTTTGACCCAGCTCTCTCTGCTTAGACAGCTAATTTTGACATTTGTCCTTTGTTCAAGGTTGCATTTTGGCATCCTATAATAGGTTTTGTAAAATGAAGATTTGGGATCTTCTAAAAGCTGAGGAGGATGAGCTATAGTATTTTGTTTACAATTTAAAACTATATTTTTAAAGAATACATGTATAGGAGCACAAAATATGATTGCACTTTTATTCTAAACCTACTTGAAAGTTTGCCTAACAAAAAGCTCAGTAGTATATCATACATTTGTTTAAATAAGAAATTAGTCTTATGGTTAAATTACGGTACTTTTCCAGTACAGGTGCCTTGGCATTTTTTTTTTTCAAGTTAGGTGCAATTTGGGCTTCAGAATGTGAAATTTGTTGCCAAATGGTATAAAACGCTATGAAAACAAACCTGATGAACTGTTATGCCTATTTATATGTGTAGTTATATATATATAAACATTTTATTTATATATATTATTATTATTTTTGTCTTTTAGATATAATTTATGTCTGTTTGTGTATAAAAATAGATAAATGGCTTCTTCATATTAAATAAATTGTATAAATATTGAAAAAACTGCTTGTAAGTTGCCAGAAAATATGCATGATAAATTTCCTTCTCTGGCCAAACCAATTTTCTCTATCTCACCCAGGTCCCTATACTGGAAAGGCATCAAAATTAGAAACACATGGGATGTGTCATGTGTGTGCTGTTTTAATCTTCTAATCTGCCCTTAAAACACCTTATCTTTTTTCAAAACTACAATAAATATTATTTTCCTTTTTAAGTATGAAAACACTCACTTGGTTTACTGGCACTTTTTCAGCAGTAAAAAAGAAAGAATACTTCTCATAAATTGTAGACACATCCATCAGGCTCATTTTATTCTGGAATAGAATTAATCAATTACAACCTTATTTTTTATTATTTTGCTATAGACAAGTAATCAAACTCTAGTTACAAAAATATATATTAAATGAGACAAGAAATTATTTTGGATTGCTTGTAAATGTTCTCTTTTCAAATGCTATTTAAAGTAGATGAAATTACCTTTTAAACATTGGGAAGCAATTTTTTGCTCTTTATGGTCAAGGTTCTAGAAATTAAAAAAAAAAAAAAAAAAAAAGTAGTACAATCTCCTCTCAAATTCAACCTTACAACATATTTGATGTACTATAAAATTCTGCTTTTATACAGTAGTGGCCTGGAGGCAAAGTAGGTGAAATGAGTCTTCATCTGCAATGTTACAGAAAATATTTTGTATGTCTAAAAATTTTCATACGCTACATTTTTCTTATGTGACCAAGTGTTTTGAAATTATTCTTTTTCCTTGTGAAAGCTGTATTGTTATAAAATATGAAGTATTTTATTGGAAAATAAATCACGTATGATTCCGTAGTTTTATTTTGATTGACTGTAATTCACTTCATACTTCATTTCAGATTCATAACACCATTTCCTATTACTCTTAATTCTTCATCTAATTTACTGACTAGGGATTGCTAGAGAGCAAAACTGGAAAATTTTATTAGTAGCCAGTGACCAGCAGTAGCAATTTAATTGGTGGCTACTTTTTAAAATAAGTGTCCATTTTCTTTAGTTAAAAGTACTAAACGATTATTTAAAAAAAAAATTTATTATTATTTATATAAATTAAAAAGGGTACTTTTCGGTTAGCCGGGCACCAGTGAAAAAAAAAAATCTATCTATCTATCTATCTATCTATCTATATATATATATATATATATATACAGAGGCGGATCCAGCCCCCCATTTAGAGGGGGATCATGTCAATTTTGGAGGAAGAGGGAGGGGGGGTCCACTTGTTTTCATGACAATTTTTGTATCTTAAGTCCAAATTGGCTATTTTCTAACCTAACCTCAATTCATTTTCATTCCTAAATGCACGAAATTTGCAGTATATTCGTAAATCAGGGTTGCTACTGGTCAGAATTTTTTTTCAGGGGAAATACCAGTAATTTTTTATAAAAAAAACTTGCCATATTTGATAGTGCGGCTAGGCGAAAATTTCAATAAAAAATTGCTGCTATTTTCTCTGAAAAATTCCTTGAGCCATAGCAGCCTTGGTAAATGTAAAAAATTTGTTGGTTCTATGTTCTATTCAGATGCCAAGAAATAGGAGTTACCAATTTTATTTTTTATTTTATTTAATTTTGCAGAAAATGTTACCAAAGTTCACATTTTAAGCCGACTTTTGAGGCTCAACAGTCATGGAAATGTCGTCTTGAGGTTGCAATTGAATGAAATATTCAAGATGTATGACATTTTTAGAAAAATATAAAACGTTGTTCGATTCTTTGATGCTCAAACAATAACGGCAATTTTTCATACACTTCTGTATAAAAATAACTCTGTGAATGTATCAATAAGATTAGCATTTCTAAAAGAGAAAAAAATCTATATCAAAACACCTTTTATATTAAAAAAAAGCATTATTTTATAGAAATGTTCTTCGTTTAGAGGGGGGTCATGACCTCCCCCCCTTGGATCCACGCTTGTATATATATACATATATGTATGTGTATATATGTATATATATATATGTGCGTATATATATATATTTCACTGGCGCCTGGCTAACCGAAAAGTACCTTAAAAAGCTCAAATAGATATGTTAATATTAACATATTACAACTTATAAAATGGCATGCAGAAATTTTTTATTTTGTCCTAGTAGGTCAAGGTAAAAATGTCAGTAAAGGTTAGTAGTCCTGTGGCCAGTGGCCAATACTAATAAATGTGGCCAGTGGCAGATATTTTTTTAATATTATCATTTTAGTAGCCCTATGGCCAGTGGCCATCATTAATTTTGACCTTTAGACTGCCACTGTTTTTTAGGATCTTGGTTTATAATGTCAACATTATAAATTGTTGTGCATCCTTCTTAAACTTTTATGCCCATAGATTTGGGAAATTATATCAATGAATAAAATATTCATGAGAGATGTCATGTTTATTTATCAGGTGTCTGTCCAGACTTTTCTCACAGGGTTTTGTTTCTGTGAAATTGCAAAAAAAAATTTGTGTTTGTGAAAAATCTTGTCATAATTTTATAAATCTAAAATTATTATTATATATTCAAGTTCCTGTTTATTTATTTTTTAACAAGATCCTTTACATAAAAAGTTAGGAATAGATTCTTTAGAAACTTCAGTAGTTTTGTGACAAGTCAGATTTTATTTTAAAATGATTAAATTTATTAGACGACAAAATGACAAAAGAATTTTGCTAAACAATCCTGTTTTACTGTGATTTATTTTATTTTTGAGAAGGCTACTGTTTTATAATGAAAAAAAAATGTGGTAGGAATTAGGATCTTGTTTTAAGGTGAAAAAAATTGTGAAAGGTCCTTAAGAGGACCCTAATTTTCTCTAAACAAATCTCTGAATTCATTTAATAAAACTGGCAAATGTACTCTGGTTAAAAATGAAATTTATCTAAATTTTCTAGTTTGTTAAAAAAAAAATAAAATAAACAACATAAGATTATCATTACTTTTAAAATAGTCAAAATTAATTATAAAAAATTATTTTAAACAAAAGAAGTAAATTGTTCAGATAATAGTAAACTTATTATCTTCTGAATTATCTCTAAAACATATGTCAGTATTTATTCCCCTTTAAATGCAGAAAAAACAAACATCAATAACAATAATGAACATGACCAATTATACACACGGTTACGACTTACTTAAGGCTGCCAGCCAATTTGTTATGGCATTTGTTGCATACTATTATGATTTAACCCTTTTTATCCTGACAGTACTTATAAGTACCACTTTAACACCTTCGCGACGAGCGTCTTTTACAGAACTTTTAAACTGTTACCACTGGTTTTTCAAATGAGAAATTTTCACCTAATTGAATTGCAAAAATGCTATGATTAGATAAGGAAAACTTTACAAAAAAAAAAATAACTGGTGGGAATAATCGAGGATTCTGAGCATCTAAAAAGTAGCTGGAAAATTAATTCAGGATATATAAGGTTAATTAGGACTGCAAACAATGTTGCTATGACTGGCGTCCAATTTTAGTAATTTATAGGGTGAGTATATACAGTAGACTCCTTCAAATCCGCCACCCTAAAATTCACAAAACACCTAAAATCAGCACATTGTTTCCGATGAACTTTTCAATGAAATATTAAAATATTTCTGTTATTAATAAATAGAAGTAACAAAATCTGTCATAAAGAACGCTAAAACATTTTTAGTGATTGAAAGTGAAATTAAATTCTTAAACATACTGAATGTTAAAATTAAAATCTGGAATATAAGTTAAAGATAACAACACAAGGATGAATAAAACTCGCTAGTCGTCTGCAAACGTATTTGCATCCAAGTTCAGCTTGAAACATAAACGATGAAATAATACACCTAAAATACAAAGAAAAAAAAAGAAGGAAACAAAAATTAAACAGGATTACAATGAATTTAAATTTGTATCAAATACTACGCCAGTTGCTTGTGGATCCTGTTATATAAGATTATCTTTCAAAACAAATAAAATTGTAAATTTACTGATAAGATATTATTTGATACGATACAATGAATAATTGCACCATTAGCAACAAAAAGAAATTTTTCAGGTGACACTTGACAGCAAATACAAAGAACGTACTAAACGTAGTTTATTTAAGGTGTATATAGTTTACTGATGAAATAAAAATTGATTTACAAAGCATTTTATTCTATAAATAACAAAATAAATCTATTAAATTTAAGAAATTCCGGCTTAGATGCTTTACACTCACGCTAAAAAAAAAAAAAAAATTATCGGTTAAAAAAAAGAAAAAAGTCGCCAAATTTAGGGGATATTTTTCTTTAATGGCAACCTAGCCATTGTATTAAGTTATTCGTTTGGCGCAGTCTTGGAAATCGCGCCAAACAAACAGTCGCCAATCTTTTGTTTACATTTTAGCGTGATAGTAACACATCTGTTCCGAAATTCCATTATTATTGTATTATAAATATTCCATTATTATTGTTAAAAAAGTACTTGGGTTAAATCGTTAAAGGTACTTGGAGCAGCTCAGCTGCTATGAAATCTAGCGATGACAGAAATAGATTAAATAGAAAAAACGCATTGTGTGTTGCGGAATTTAACCTCAGTATGTATTAAAGTTACCAAGTTATTAGAGTTTTGCTCATCCCATTCTTAAATTTACCTATGTAAACAAATAAAAATATATTGGTTGGTTGGTTGGTGGAGAGATAGCTTCGGATCTATGCTACGCCAAGGGGCTGTTCAGAACCGAAGATCGCGCGGCGCGCGGGTGATGGAGATTAAAATATAGAGTGAGTCTCTACTGTGAATGAAATTGAAAGGCCTGCGTTCATTATCGTTGATTTGGACATCCAAATTAATGATAATGAACATGGTCCTTCATTTGACTAGTTTGCGTATACGCCGCTGAAGTGTGACGTTTCAACATGGCGCTGGGCATAAACAGATCGAAGTGCCCATTAAAATAACATGGACGTAAAAAATAAAATCTTCTAGGAATAATAATTTTCATATTTAAGAACTTTCAGGCACTGTTCTGCAAAGTTTAAAGTAGGCTTTTCATTATGAATTCACCAAACTTCTGATTTTGTGCTTTAAATTTGAATAATTTATTAAACAATCAACTCCGGTTAGACAAACATGGCGGTTTTTTACATCGTCTGTGAATCGGGGATGTTTACATTTATGTCTGTCAAGATGTATTTATCTCTCTTTACTTATAAGTAATTTAATGTTTTAATTATAAGTAAAGAGAAAATCATATTAAAATTTAAAAAAATATTAGATTATTTTTAATAATTTACATATTATAATACTTTATATATTTAATATATTAAAATTTAGTATTTTAATTTTATATATTATATTATTAATTTAATAAAGTATTAATTTAATATAATTCATCAGGATATTATTTATATTTACAATATTAATTATTTATTAAGATTAATACTAATACTAATTATAAATATTTTATTATTATTAATATTAATTATAGTTTTTAATATTAAATAATTATTTTAAAATATTAAATATCATTATTAAATAATTATTTTAAAATATTAAATATCAATTTTAAATAATTATTTTAAAATATTAAATATAATTATTAAATAATTTTTTTTTAAATATTAAATATAATTATTAAATAATTAATATTTAGTTCATATTATTATATTACAATTATTTTTAATTAATAATAATTAAATTATGTTACTATGATAAATTAAATTAATAATTTGTAATAATATTTTTATGTTATTAATTTATATTAAATATAAATATATTAATATAATTATAAATATTGATAATAATATAATATAAAATTATAATGTAATCTATAATAATAATAATAATTTAAACATATTAAATTAAATATATATTACATTAAATTAATATTATGCATAATTAATACTAATAATAAATAATTATTTATCATTTTAAATGATTAATAAATAAAATTGATATTAATAAATAATATAAAATTAATTATTAATAACTTTAATAATTATTATTTAATTATATATATATATTTAAATATTTAATATCATTAAATTAATAATTATTTAATTTTATATATATATAATAAATAATTATTAATTAAAATTATTAATAATAAATTTTATATTATTTATTAATATCAATTATATTTATTAAACATTTAAAATGATAAATAATTATTTATTATTAGTATTAATTATTCATAATATTAATTTAATGTAATATATAAATAATTTAATATGTTTAAATTGATTTAATATAGTATATCATTTTAGTATTATAATTTAATATATTATATTTTATATTTATTTATATTATTATAGTACATCATATTTTATACATTTAATATATAATTTATATACTTAATTTAAATATTATTTATAATTTATATATTATAATAATTTATAAATTATAAAATATCTTTAATAATTTTAAAAAATATAAAATTAGTAAAATTATTAATTTAAATTAAATAAAAGTTTTACTTATAAATAGAGAAATACAGAGATATCTTGATAGACATGAATGTAAATATCACCAATTCAGCCGATGTAGCCGTGTTGTTTGTCTAACCGGAGTTAATCTAAGGACTTTTTAATAAATTATTTAAATTTAAAGCACAAAATCAGAAGTTTGTGGAATTCATAATGAAAAGCGTACCTTAAACTTTGCAGAACAGTGCCTGAAAGTTCTTATATATGAAAATTATTACTCCTAAAAGATTTTATTTTTTACGTCCATGTTATTTCAATAGGCACTTCAGTCTGTTTATGCCCAGCGCCATATTGATGACGTCATGACTTCAGCGGCGTATTTTAATGATATTTTGTTAAAAATAGATGTGAATTTGGTGGCCGAATGGTTAGAGCACTGCTCTTGATTCCGGAGGTTACGGGTTCGACTCTCATAATTTTCTATTTGATTTTTCTATTTTTTTCATTTAAAAATGTTTAATCGGTGTCTATGGAATATATTTTATAAAAGTAAAATTTGATATTATTAACAATTACTTATTTAATTAAATACGACAAATTCAGCTATTTTACGATTAAAATTTTACATTACAGTGCCTTTTAATATTTAAACATTATTACTATTTTGTTTTTCTTTTTAGCAAATGTAAAATAAGGAATGAAAATATAGTCAATTTACACGAATTTCTCCAGGTTTTTATAATGAGTACTTCAATAGTGAATTTTTAGTACGAATAGAATGCAAAGCATCTTTTACAATGTAAAAAATTTTATAAAAATAAAATGTAAAAGATATACATTATTTAAACTAGAAATATCAGTACCAATTTTTGTAAAGAGGTAAAATACATGTGGTTTACCGTCTAGTTACGTAATGAATATAAATAAAATATAGTTATAATATTTATAAATTTTCTACTGCATTCTATTGAATCTATGATCTATATTGAAACTATATATTGAATTCTTTGAATCTATCTTTTATCTATTTCTACTGAACTTTTTTTCTATTTTCTACTCTTTTTTTTAATTTTAGCATTTGTTATGTTTTATTATGTTTATTGCAATATAAAAAATAATGCAATTTACATCAGAAAATGAATTTCAAGAAAAATAAATTTATAGAAATTAATAATTATGTTTCAACAAGGTTGTTATCGAAAAATATATTTTAATAAAATGTTTAAAAGATTTTTTATCAAATTTTAACAAAGATTTTATTTTACTATTACAAATAAAGAAATAAATCTTTTAACATGTTACAAGATTACCAATTGGTATCACGACCTTGATTTATTAACATTCTATTTATCCCAAAAAATATAAAGCAACTGATAAATCATTTTTAAATTAATAAAAATAGAAAAAAAAAATCTGAAATAAACGGTGAGCATTAACTTTGTATCCATATTTTTCAGGTTCATCTGTGTAGGACAACCCAAACGTCAGTAAAGTACATAACAATTTTTGGTACTTTTCGGTTAGCCGGGCGCCAGTGAAAAAAAAATAGAAATATATATCTACATATATGTTTGTGTATATATGTATGTATATATATGTGTGTGTGTGTGTGTGTATTTATATTTATTTCACTGGTGCCCGGTTAACCAAAAAGTACCCAATTTTTTTTTTTTTTTTTTTTTTTTTTTTTTTTTTTTTTTAAGAGTTTACATTAATTTTATTGAAACCACCAATACTGTGTTTCAGGAATTCGGTGATCCGAACGTCCTCTCCCTTGTTAGTTAAAGGTGCACTGGTTGTAGAAAATTAAATTTTATTTTATTATATGCATTGTTTTGTACAATATATATATATTTATGTAACTGCTATCAACTAAACTAATATATCAGTTTCAGCAGGTGCTGTAGTTCTAGAGACATATAAGTTGACAGCAGTTGTGTAACTATATGATGTATATATATAAAATTATATTATAATATATATATATATATATATATATATATATATATATATATATACATCATTCTTTCGTATTCTATTATTTTTATGTAGGATCAAAGGTTTAAAAAATCATTTTAGAATGTTAAAAAGTTGAAAATTTTCAGATATCCGATCATGCTGCTACAGCTGTATCAATCAACCTACCACAACCAACTACAACACAAAAAAGCCCAATCACGTGATCAAACCACCCAAAGATTTTTCCTGGGTCGATCGCGCGCCGCGCGGGCGAAAATTTTGCGGGTTACGAACGTTGATCGGGCTCGATGCCAGTATTCGACTGTAAATCAGATCACGTGATACTTTCATGAATATTTTGGATTTTTTCTGAGTAAATATAGGCATGTATTCCTATTACGAGAGCCACTGTTTTGGAAAGATAAAGATATGTAGTCGTTGTTTTTACCTTTTCTAAACTATAAAAGCATGAAATAATTAAATTATTACAAGTACTTGCTCTGATAAGACCTACTTCATAACCATTCTCTCCTTCGCCCGCGCGATCTTCTTTCTTGAACACAACCCAAAAGCGGCATCTTCTCATGGAGCTATGAAATGAGAAGAGTACTGTTGTACCACCGATTAGATGGAAAGGTGAACATCCGGTTTAAAGGCGGAAATGGAAGAATCGACTAGTTATTAGGGGTGACAACTAAAGCTTGATTACCGCAAGGGTAAACTCTCACCAGTTAAACGGAATAGAAATTTTCTGTATAGAAATTCTGCAGGATTAAGGCGCTAAAATCTGCCGAATAATTCTATTAAAAGTTACTGGTGGAAGTTTGCTTCTCCAGTAATTATATTTCTTATTTCTCCCTGCGAGGCGTCTGTATTTGGAATCGTCCTTATTTTACCCTTGATAATATTCCACACAATACGTGGTCGGACAGTAGACGTATCAATCTTCCCCTTTGGGAAGCTGAGATGCCAAATATTGAGTTCTTTTGTTTCCGCGATTTTACAATCCGTCATTGGTGGAGCGATAGAGTAATGTCAAATAATGTCAAATGATGATTGGCTGAAACATGATTACGTAGCCACTGGGGGAGGAGCTGAAAAGTATATCGCCAGGAATATATATTGTTATGAATTTTGTATATATCTGTAAATATTCCATTTGTTTAAATTTATTTTATTTTATTATTGTGAAAATTGCAGTATTATTAATGTATTTCCTATTGAGCATCATGTAACTCAATGCTAAAGGCCTCAGATGGTTTGCAAGGAAAACAACCTTACACCCTCATCTTTATAATGGAAGTCTATGGTAAAATCGCCAAGGAATGGGTTTATCGCCAAGTTGGCGATGGTTTTGGCGACTTATTTTTGTCGCCAAATTTGGCGATATATCGCCAAATGTCGCCAAGTTGGCGACTTTTTGTGCAACCACCCCCCTTATACCTGTACATTGGGATCCTTTCTCGCTTTGGTTCTCTATCGAAAATTAAAGCACTTTCTGGTAATTTCTAGCATCTGAAAGCTCTGGAATAATCTGAAAAGATCTCTGAAGCCTATATAAGGGACCTCCACCAGTCCAGTTAGTTAGTTGTCTGTCAACTGCGATTGAATTCATACGAGAGGCTTTGCATTGAGAACTGTGTTACTCGGATCGATTTTGTCGTTGATACGTCGTATTGAACGCATTGTTTCTGTGTGAAATTTTGCTGTGCTGTTATCAGATTTGAAGATTACTGAATATCTTGTAATTTTCAGAAGATATTTGTGATCGTATTGCACTGTTTATAGTGAATAAAGCCTTTTTATTGTTCTTATATATTGGCATCAGTCCTTTCGAACCCCGAGCTCACAACAATTGGTGTCAGGAGTGGGGTTGAATGCCGATTACCAGAGCAATGGAGGCACAGCTGACTAAATTATTGGAGAAATTAGGGGAGATGGATGAGAAAATGACTGCCAAACTTGGCGAGTTGAAAGAAGAAATGAAGAAGGACATGTCAGCGATGGATGAGAAAATGACTGCGAATCAGGCTGAGATGTCAACCAACCTTGCTGAGTTGAAAGAAGAAATGAAGAAGGAAATGACTGAGAATCAGGCTGAAATGAAGGAAATGTCGGAAGAAATGAAGAAGGAAATGTCGGAAGAAATGAAGAAGGAAATGTCAGCGATAGATGAGAAAATGACTGCAAACCAGGCTGAAATGAAGGAGATGTCGGAAGAAATGAAGAAAGATATGTCAACCAACCTTGGTGAGTTGAAAGAATTAATAGATAATAAAATTACATCTTTAAATGAAAGAATTGACAGCGTGGAAAACAAATTTGAAGGAAGATTTCAGGAAATAGAAGAAAAAGTTCAAAAGACAGCCAATACCGTAGAAGAAAGAGTAGAAGAAAAAGTTCAAAAGATCTCCAAAACCGTAGAAGAAAGGATTGAGAGTGTAGAAAAGGAGTTGGAAAATGTGAAGAAACAAAAGATAACTGCCGAAAACTATCCCGAAGATGTCAAGTATCAAGGTATGCTTCCTCGGGCCTCTATTAAACTCTCGACCTATGACGGAAAATCCTCATGGCCAGTTTTTAAGACACAATTTGGGATCGTAGCGGACGCCAATGGATGGGATTCCCAGACAAAGGCTTGCCTGTTAGCTGCTTCTCTACGAGCTGATGCTGCCGACGTCCTACAGACTTTGCCTGCAAATGAACCGCTGGATTTTGAAATGCTCGTCAGTGCCTTAGAATTGCGCTTTGGCGAGAAATGCATGAAGGAATATAGCAGACTCCAGCTCAAATCTCGACAGCAGAAATCCACTGAATCCCTGCAAGAGCTTGCTACGGATGTCGAGAGACTTTCCCATCTTGCTTATCCTGACTGTCCGACTGAAATTAGAGAAAGTTTAGCTCTGCAGCATTTTATTGATGGCGTGCGTGACTCTGAGATCCAGAAAGCACTCCGGATTGCAGATCTCAGCGATTTAAAAGGGGCTTTGGTTTACGCTCTGAAATTCGAGGCAGCCAAGCAAGCTACTAGGAAAGATCGACACTTTGTGCGAGCAGCCAACCTGCCTGAGACGTCAGATAGAGCTGTGGAGCGCTTACAGCAGCAGATGAATGACATAATGAGAAAGATGAACTCCTTAATGGCCAACAAACCTTACAAGAAGATCAAGTGCTGGAAATGCGGTGGAGAAGGCCATATCCAAATCGACTGCTCAAGACGACCCAGCACCGAAGGTAATATCTCACCCGCTAACGGAGGAGCAGGAAAACTGATTAATGGCCATCTTGCGGGGCGGAGGTTGCCAGATTTTGAGAAGCCCCATTTTCAAGTATGTGAAATTTCTGCAAGAAGTTGCGGCGAGAACGGAGTTTTTCTAGTCGGAAGCGTGAATGATTTGCCCTGTAATATGATCATCGATACAGGAGCCAATGTGACCATCATTCGGAAAGATCTAGCTCAGCGACTGAAAGAAAAACTCTTCTGGACCCCGCCGCGTGTTATTCTTCAAACTGTGACCGGAGATAAGATCGATATACATGGAAGAATGACACTGAAAATAAAGTTTGGGAACGCCGCTTACCACCATACAGTCTATGTGGCCGATATTTCAGACCCTTTCATACTCGGACTGGACTTTTTAAAAGAGCATGGATTTACACTGGATTTTAAGAATAATGAGTTACGCTCTGCTCAAGAAGATGTCACTATTTTCAAACTTGGAAATGAGTCCGGGTCTATTCAACGGATCACAGCCAAGGCAGATGTTATCATCCCTCCTCGGACCGAAATGATGATACCTGGATTAACTGAGAACGAAAGTAGTTTTCAACGTGGCTTGGTTGGATATCCTGAGAAGAGCCCAAAAGGAGTGCTAATAGCATCAGCGGTGGTAGATCTGTCGAGATATGTGATACCCGTGAGGATGGCGAATGTAAGTGAAAAGTCTAGAATTATCCAGAAGGGTGAAGTGCTTGCTACCTGTGCTTCAGTCACCTGTGTTTGCAAAGACCCGAGCTTGACGTTGTCGGAGCCGCCTACAAGTTTAACACGTGAAATTGGACGAAATGAGAATTTATTTCCTGAGCAGAGACATGCCGCAGAAAGACTGTTCCAGGAATTTACGGATGTGTTTTCACAAAACGAGAATGATATAGGTCGCACTTCTGTGACACGTCATAGAATTGATACTGCCGACCATCCACCGATTAAACAGCATCCAAGACGCTTGCCGTTTGCAAAACAAGAAGAGGTTTCTAAGCTCTTACGAGAGATGCAGGATAGTGACATCATCGAACCGTCATCAAGTCCGTGGGCCTCTCCCATCGTGTTGGTCCGAAAGAAAGATGGCTCCACAAGATTTTGTGTGGATTATCGTAAACTTAACGATATCACGAAGAAGGACAGCTATCCTCTACCAAGAATAGACGACACGCTAGATACTCTTTCAGGACATAAATGGTTTTCCACACTGGATTTGAAGAGTGGATATTGGCAAGTAGAGATCCATCCTGATGACAAAGAGAAGACCGCATTTACTACTGGACAAGGACTTTGGCAATTTAAAGTTATGCCGTTCGGGCTCTGCAATGCTCCAGCAACGTTCGAGCGCCTCATGGAGACAGTGTTAAAAGGTCTGACTTTTGAAGCTTGTCTCATCTACCTAGATGAAGTCATCATTGGTGGCCGCACGTTTGAAGAACATCTAGAGAATATTCGGAAAGTGTTAACGAAACTAAGAGCGGCGAATTTAAAGCTGAACCCTTTGAAATGCAAGTTCTTCCAACGAGAAGTAAACTATTTAGGACACATCATCTCAGCTGAAGGTGTTCGAACAGATCCTGAAAAAGTGTCTGCAGTAAAGCACTGGAAACGTCCGTAAAATGTCCATCAGTTGCGAAGCTTTCTGGGACTATGTACTTATTACAGAAAGTTTGTACAGGGGTTCTCCAACATCGCAAGACCCTTGCATAGGCTCACTGAAAGCAAGCAGAAGTTTCTATGGACACAAGAATGCGAGAATTCCTTCCAGCGGCTGAAAGAAGCTCTCACATCCTCTCCAGTCCTTACCTATCCGCACCCCGAGAAACAGTTCATTGTGGACACGGATGCCAGTCATGAAAGTGTCGGCGCTGTACTTTCCCAAGAAATAGATGGCCAAGAACGAGTCGTAGCATACTGGAGCAAATGTTTATCGAAACCAGAGCGGAATTATTGCGTCACTCGTAAGGAGTTATTAGCTATAGTAAAAGCCATAGAACACTTCCATCACTATCTCTATGGCAGGAAATTTCTCCTTCGTACTGATCACGCATCCCTAACATGGCTGATGAATTTTAAGAACCCAGAGGGCCAAGTAGCCAGATGGATACAACGACTCCAGGAATACGACTTTGACATCAGGCATCGTAAAGGCTCATCGCATGGAAATGCTGATGCCTTATCAAGAAGACCTTGTCCCGAAAGTTGTCGCTATTGTTCCAGAGCGGAGAACAAGTATAATCCCGAACATGTCATACGCCAGACGAAGACTTCACTATCAACGCCACCAGATCCCTGGAGTGATGAGAAGATTCGAGAAGATCAAATGGCAGACTCTGACATCAAACCAATCTTGGAGTTATTAGAATCTTCTAGCACGAAGCCCAGTTGGAAAGACATCTCGACTTACAGTCCTACGACAAAGCAATATTGGGCTCTTTGGAACTCTCTCCACGTCAGGAATGGTGTCCTGTTCCGAAAATTCGAATCGGAAGATGGGAAGACATCTCGGTGGCAGTTGGTACTTCCTCGATCCCGAATACCAGAGGTCCTCAAGGAATTACATGGCAGTCCTACTGGTGGCCATTTTGGAGTCATGAAAACATTACACAGAGTCCGAGAGCGCTTCTTCTGGGGAAAAGCGAGAGCTGACGTCGAACGATGGTGCAAATCTCGCGATGCATGTGCAGCTCGGAAAGGACCAAAGAAACGTAGCCGAGGAAGACTACATCTCTACAATGTAGGAGCACCTTTCGAACGCATCGCCCTTGACATCCTAGGCCCTCTGCCAAGAAGTGCTGATGGCAACAAATACCTCCTTGTTGTCATGGACTACTTCACGAAATGGCCTGAAGTTTATGCCATCCCTGATCAAGAAGCTTCTACGGTTGCGGATGCCTTGGTACACCAGTGGATATCAAGGTATGGAGTCCCCCTTCAAATGCATTCTGACCAGGGGAGAAATGCCATCTCTGCTGTGATTGAGGGTCTCTGTCAACTTCTCGGAATGGACAAAACTAGGACGACGCCTTTACATCCACAATCGGATGGCATGGTTGAGAGATTTAATCGTACCATCCTCAACAATCTCTCACTGCTAGTCTCAAGAAACCAACAAGACTGGGACCAAAAACTTCCCTTGTTTCTTCTCGCCTATCGCAGCGCCGTCCATGAAACAACCGGCTATTCCCCGTCTCAGATGCTTTTCGGTCGTGATCTTCGTCTACCTTGTGATCTGATTTTTGGTCGCCCTCCAGATGCGCCTTCATCGCCAGAGGGATACGTGCAGAATCTCCAGGCACGATTTCAAGACGTCCACAACTTGGCTCGAGAGCGGATCAATATACAGACGGAGAAGATGAAGACCAGGTACGACACGAAAGCCACGGGACATCAATTCAAAGAAGGTGACAAGGTTTGGTTTTATAATCCGACTCGACGTAAAGGACTTTCTCCCAAACTGCAATCGCACTGGGACGGTCCTTATACAGTCCTAAACAGACTGAATGATGTCGTAATTCGGATCCGAAAGTCACCAAGTTCGAAGCCTAGAGTCGTTCATTACGACAGGCTGGCTCCATACTATGGCCATAGTACTTAGTTCATTGATTGTAAATAGTGTAATGTAAATAATGTAAATTAGTATGACCATGGTCTTGTATATAAATTAATGTAATTATTTTGCTTAGCATTATCATTATTATTGTTATTATTATTTAAATACTTGTATGTAATGGTGTCTATGCTTTATAATTCAGCATTATGAATGTGTTTAATTGTTATTTTCCATATTTGCTTTAAGTGCTTTGAATAGTATAGCATTTGTTGGTAACGGGTTTGCTTTCCGATCAAAGGTTGAACTGCCCGGGACGTGCAGTCCTTGAGAGGGGGGCAATGTTATGAATTTTGTATATATCTGTAAATATTCCATTTGTTTAAATTTATTTTATTTTATTATTGTGAAAATTGCAGTATTATTAATGTATTTCCTATTGAGCATCATGTAACTCAATGCTAAAGGCCTCAGATGGTTTGCAAGGAAAACAACCTTACACCCTCATCTTTATAATGGAAGTCTATGGTAAAATCGCCAAGGAATGGGTTTATCGCCAAGTTGGCGATGGTTTTGGCGACTTATTTTTGTCGCCAAATTTGGCGATATATCGCCAAATGTCGCCAAGTTGGCGACTTTTTGTGCAACCACCCCCCTTATACCTGTACATTGGGATCCTTTCTCGCTTTGGTTCTCTATCGAAAATTAAAGCACTTTCTGGTAATTTCTAGCATCTGAAAGCTCTGGAATAATCTGGAAAGATCTCTGAAGCCTATATAAGGGACCTCCACCAGTCCAGTTAGTTAGTTGTCTGTCAACTGCGATTGAATTCATACGAGAGGCTTTGCATTGAGAACTGTGTTACTCGGATCGATTTTGTCGTTGATACGTCGTATTGAACGCATTGTTTCTGTGTGAAATTTTGCTGTGCTGTTATTAGATTTGAAGATTACTGAATATCTTGTAATTTTCAGAAGATATTTGTGATCGTATTGCACTGTTTATAGTGAATAAAGCCTTTTTATTGTTCTTATATATTGGCATCAGTCCTTTCGAACCCCGAGCTCACAACAATATTTTCTCACATGGCATGGATTTTTACTACATCGAATATTTAAAATAAATATTCGCCTCATTATTTTAAGGAAAGTTTCCTTTCGGTGAACGACTATGCGTTTTATTATACGGGAATATTAAAAAGGGAAATTTTTGTTTGTTTATTTATTTTATTTACACGTACCAATGTTTGTATTTTTTATGGTACTTTGAATTGTTTTACAACTTATATTATAATACAGAGAAACGGGAGGAAGGACAGTTGTATTGTATCCTGTTAGGAACCAATTTGGCATATAGAAAGTATGTAATAATCTAAATTCCTTCTATTTGTAAAAAACAATATTGTACATATGCATATTTTTAAACATAGGAAATATTCTTTCTTATGTATTAGTACAGGGCCTAGAATACATAGTGTGGAAAACGGCTGCAAAATAGTACAAAAAAATTGAATCCGATAAATGTAGAACGATGCTGAAAGGATAACGCGTCGATCGCAGCGACATATTCTAGCAGTGGCGTAGACAAGGTGAAGTCCAGATGTTTTGGATACCACTTATTTTATAAAAATATTTTTGCCTTAACTACAATGCCTAGAAGTAAATAGTGTTGTTATCGACGTCAAAATTCTATTCCTGAAATAGAGGACGCGGATAGATGGCGCTAGTGTTCTCGCCGCGGCTATGGTAACTTTCGTTTGTACATAAACATCGTTTTAAATCTAATTTTTTCGGTAATAAATCAGTACTTTACAATGCTTTAGATAAAAAAAAAAAAATTGTAATAATGAAAATGCAGTTGGGAAGAAATGTAACTGCTTTCATAACAAACAATTGTAAAGAAATCAAACAGTTACAAAATTTATCATAGGACGTTTTTCTTCCAACAATATTTAGTTATTTCTAAAACAATATATTGGATAAATATATCATACTACGATATATTGTTGTAAAAACATGTCCTTTTTTATACAGTTAAATTATTTCACCCCTGTTTTGACAACTTTTTAATCGGTATTTATTATTACATAACTTGTTTGCATCCACTTAACAAACTAAGAATAAATTGAGTTGTTAAAAATTTCTGTTGTTTCAGAGCTTAGTTTTGGGTAAAATAATTTAAGGTATACCAGCAAAACATCAAATGAGAAATCTATGATTCTTTCAAATCTAGAAAAAAAAATATTCTTCTGAAAGTATTACAAGAATGCATTTTCTTTAAATTTGGGTAGATGTGTTAATCATCCTTTAAAAAAATTATTTTAATTAATAGTTTTTATTATTATTATTTTTTTTAAAAATATTATATTAATCTATCAACAATATTTAACCATTCTCATACTCACATTTCCCAATGTGAATCAAAATTTTAATAAAAGAAATAAATGAAACAATTTTAATTCCAGTAATAGACACCATACAAAAAGTAAGAAATTGATTTTGTGAATGTATTAAAATCATAATTCAATGAAAGCATACTAATGAAACAAAATAGTCCTGTTAAAATAAATTTAAAAGTTCGGATATCAATAATTAATAAAATATTTATGATAAAAATTCATTGTTTGAACTATTTATTGTCATTATCACAAAATCAATATCTTAATTATTTTAGATAGAAAAGTTAAAATACTAAATTTAAAATATAAATAAAACATCCAGAAACGAAGCATGTTCGATCAGCTTTTCTTTTCGTAGTATTTGCGGAATTATCCATATTAATTTATCATTAAAGAAGTGTAGTATATGTTATAATATATGTTTACTTTAAAATATTAGAGAAATAGAAAAAATCGTATAGTTTGTTTGAAAATATAGCGGTAATTATATCGAAACTCACATTAGGATCAAGCCTTTTAAATGAAACTTCAAATGTAAATAACCATGGTGGGAACTCGACGCCCTCTGGCGGAGAATTTGGTTTTCCTCCTTTCTGACACATTTTTTTTCTTATGGTTGTATTGGCGATAAGCACACTAGTTACTTCTAGGCACTGTACCTTAACTAATCGGAGAATTTTCCGCGATATTGAAGGCGAAGAAAACTTTATAATATTACTGGTTTCCAGAGCATTTGGATCCCTCCCCCCTCTCTGGCTAAGCCACTGTCTGCTAGCTCTTTTCAACGCAAACATGGTATAAGAATCGAACTGAGAAAACGTTGCAGCTGGTGGAAAATATTTTAAATAATTAAATTATACCCTATTTCCTTTGACTTGGATAGTGAATTTCATAAGCTTTGAAAATATGAATGATATTGATCATGGCCAAAAACGTGATACGCATTCTTTTGTGCCTGGTTGCAGTACTCGATTCAAGACAGCAAACTAGAAACTATCCCTATTTAGCATACCAAAGGATGAATCTTTGCTAGAAGAGTGGAAAAGATTAATTCCCTGATATGATAAAAAACTAACTTCAAAATCAGTTATATCTGAAATATACACTTTCAAGAAGATTTTATTAACAGAAATTATGTCCATGTTGTCAATAGTGAAACCGTTACTTTTGTTAGACGTAAATCTATTTTTAAAGCAGATGTCGCTGCGATCGAACTATTATTGTACCGCATGGTTGCACGTTTATCGGCTACAATTTTTTAGCACTTTTTAAAGCATTACCAGTTTGGCTTTTTTTAAATTCCGAAATTTCGCATTCATTCCAGAAATTCCCTATAATGTTCTTTTCGTTACTTAATGGCAGATATTTCGTGATTTCTTAAAGTAAAAATTCTTGTTTCAGAATTTCCGGTTTGAATTCGAAAATTTTAAATTAAAAAACGGTAAAACCGTTTTCCACACTATGTATTCTAGGCGCTGTAGTATTAGTATCTGATGGGTCCCTCTTGGTGGTCCTGACTCGGTCCCTTAACTGGGAAAGATGACCGAACTATCGACACAGAGATGTTCGTTGACACGACGGGGACAGGAGACGGACGGACTGCCACCTCATCGTCGTCCGCCAGTGGAAAAGGGACGTCCGAAAAACCCGGGCATGCCAAAGACCCGTAGTGGAGCCGTGAAGTCCCAGAGGACCTTCGGGTCTGGCCAAGGCTACACTAGATACCGGGCTTGCTCATTCATTATCATGACGTCACAAAAGGTGGCTGGCCGCGACTAAGGCTCCTATAAAGGGAGCTGACGCATATCCATTATGTTGCCCAAAATAACCGCCATATTGTGACCTAGCTCAGCATTAGGAAACCGCCTGTGCAGGTGTTTGCGGTACCTGTAACTGTCACTCGCGGTCCACTAGTACGGTAAGCAAACCGGTTTTAGCTTGGTTTTTGGTCCTCTGGGTCATTAAATGGCGATATGATTCAGCCTGTATTATAGGAGCTCTAGCCGCGACCAGTGATTGGTGCAAAGTGACGAGCCCGTCATTTTGTACCAATCGCTGTATGTCTTTCATTTTGTCGTTTCGCTTTGTACCAATCGCTGTAGCGACCAGCCACCATTTGTGACGTCATGATAATGAATGAGCAAGCCCGATATCTAGTGTAGCCTTGGTCTGGCTCCCTCCCCTCGTAAGCGCGGGTTTTCCGCGGTGCGAGGACTTGGCCAATGCTTGGAGCCTCCTCCGTAGGTGGTGGAAGGACGTCCCGTAGGCCAATCCCAGTTGCTCGGGCAAGGGGTTCCGCTAGGGGAGCCCTTCTCTCCTTGTGCCGAAGTAGGTGGCGCTGGGCAAAAACAAGCGGCTTAGATCAAGGCTACACTAGATACCGGGCTTGCTCATTCATTATCATGACGTCACAATAGGTGGCTGGCCGCGACCAGTGATTGGTGCAAAGCGACGAGCCCGTCGTTTTGTACCAATCGCTGTATGTCTTTCATTTTGTCGTTCGCTTTGTACCAATCGCTGGTAGCGGCTAGCCACCATTTGTGACGTCATGATAATGAATAAGCAAGCCCGGTATCTAGTGTAGCCCTGCTTAGATGCTTTACACTCACGCTAAAAAAATTTAATCGGTTAAAAAAAAGAAAAAAGTCGCCAAAATTTGGGGACTGTTTTTTCTTTTATGGCAACCCGGCTATTAAGCTTGTATTTAGTTACTGGTGTTGAAATTTGTTATTGTAATCTGTATTTGCGTGGATGTTAAGGGAAATGTTTGCGCATGTCTGTATTACGTCATTGATGATGAAAAGTAGAGAAAAAGTGATTGGTTGTAGAAGAACGTTCTATTGCACGTTATTGGTTGCAGAGTCGCGTATTATAGAACCATATATGGAAGGGAAATAAATTTGCATAACTGTTGAGTTAATGATTGGTTTTTAATTGTCATGTGAATTATTACGTATTGGCGGTTACAGTGGCGGTTACAGCCAGCCACCTTTTGTGACGTCATGATAATGAATGAGCAAGCCCGGTATCTAGTGTAGCCTTGCTGAAACTCGACTCCTCGGCTCGAAAACCAATCCAGCCAGTCTTTGCGTAATCGGACCTTTCTGTGCCCGATGCGATGGTTGGATCAGCGGGAGTTTCCACCTAATTTTCACGCTACTCGCCTCGACCTGGACCGCTCCTCTAACGTTCTTACGGGAATTTTCCATGCCCTGCAGAGTCCGGTAATGGTTCTAAACCTAATTTTCCTTTGTTTCTAACATTTTTCTGATATGTTTTATTTGTTGTTTTACATGTGGATGATCCTCTTAATCCAATCCTTGATCGGAGACCACCAGTATTTCGCTGCAGGGCTCGCCGGAAGCAAAGCCACTCGGAGGGGACACTTTTAGCCAAGACGTGTCTATGCGCCAGGACCGAGTTTCTTCGTGGTCCCGGGTTGGCGAGAAGTCCCTCCTTATTGCACAAGCGATAACCTGGCAGAAGAGCTAGTCGTGTCCTCCTTCCCTAGGATTCGATATTCGGACGTCGCGGGAAAGCAAGAGTCGTCGAGGGAACTCGGCATTATGGCCTAGGACCCGGTTCCCCTCATGGGGTATTCAATTCTTTAAAACTATAATTAAAAAAATATATATATATTTATAGTTAAATATTAATTTGAATCATTAAGTGGAAAATTATTATTAAGTATGATGTGTTTTATTAATTTTTAGTTGGATGGGGGGGGGGGGGCGGGGCATATTAGCTTTTACTGGATACGCTGTATGAAATACAGCAAATATATTATTACTGCTACAATTTTGATAAGAAAATTCTAATGTAATATAGTTTTAGAATTCATATTTATTCTTAATACTAAATTTTGTTAATAGATGGCGCTATCATGCAGGAAAGGGTTTAATTATTGAATACTGTCTGGGCCATGCAATAAGATATTTAAATTACTTCAAAAACTGATTTTAATTATGTATTGTGCCTTATATATTTTTTTTAATTTAAAGAATTGTTTTAATAATTTGTAATAGCTAACTGAATTATTTAATTACCGAATAAGTTTTATTTCACTTAATTTTTTCTGTGAATACACTGAAAAAAATCATATTGTTTTATTTCTTGTGAAACTAAAAAATAATTATTTTAAAAAATAAATAAATTTACATGAAAAATTTTGTATTTTATGCTCTTTTGATTAAATTTATCTTTATTTTTACTTCAATTATAATTATGACAATAAACATTTATTAATTTTTTGTGCCTTACTTAATTTCATTCTTGTGAAACACTAGTTTAGTATGTTGATTTAAGTTGTATCAATAAGTATAACAACCTTTTTTTTTTTTAAAAAAAAACAATGTTTTCTTAATTATTTTTTGTCTTATGGCACTTTATAGAAAATAGTAGATTGTGCCAATGGAAGAAGATTATGGAAGATTAGTGGATTTCAATGGGAATATCGTCAAATTAGCCAGCTATCGCCAAGTTGGCTTCATATATAGCAACTTATTTATGTCGCCAAATTTCTTGATATTTCGCCAAGTTGGCAAAAATTTGGCGCTATTGTAGTAATCCTGTCATTAGTACTTTTCAACAAATGCTCATTATATTCATTTGTATTCCTCAATACATACTTATTCATATATATTTCATTAAAATGCTGACGTTGTAATGATGCGGGAATCATGTGATTAAAATGGATGAATGTTGCAACAATAGATATTTTTTTCAATTAATATTAAACAATCGCAACGTTAGTTCTATGGGAAAATTTAAGTTTTGGACCGACGTTCCCCCCCCCCCCCTCTTAGTGATCGAATTTTAAAAAATCAATGTCCAATTCATGTATTGCCCTCAGGAGTACACATATATTCCAAATTTCAAAGCTATATGTCAACAGGAAATGGGTGAAAAATGAGTGACAAGATTTGACTGCTACATACATAATTGTAAGCTAAAAGATAGCACGTAATAATGGGCATAAAATCTTTTCAAATTTAGCTGAAAATCTAAGTAAAAAAATTTAATTTTTTAATTGCACTTACCAGAATGTAATATGAATATATATATTTTTTTATAAATACCTGGTTTTAATTAATTTCCAAAAATTGAGCCAGAATTATTTGTTTTTATAACACTGGCTTACATATTTTCCAATCAACCAATCAAATTCACCACAAATATATATATTGCATATATATTTTTACATATTTTGTAATACAACAAGAGGTACAGCCACAAACGGGTGCGGCAGATGCAATGCACCTTTTATAGGGACTTCCAATGAGACTTCAAATATTTTTAAAACCCTGCTATTAAAAAGGTTTGCACTGGGGCCCCGCACCTAACGAGATGTATATGCCTTTTTTTTCATCTTTGAAAAAAATGTTTAGCAGGCAACTGCAAATAATTACTTACAGTTATTATTAAAAAAATATTTACAGTCAACTTTTTTAACATGAAATCCAAACGACTACAATATGTTTTTGTCTGAACCGTTAAAACAATAGTACCATCTTATCTGTTGGTATTAATGAAGCTATATACTAAATCACAAGTTTCCATATAACAAAATCTTGGCTAAATTTTTATGGTTCCGATGAAAAAAAATGCAGTATAATAGCTGCTATGATAAAAAATCTGCTTATTAATTTCCAGCAATTGAGCCAGAATTATTTGTTTTTATAACATTGCCTTACATATTTTCCAATCAACCAATCAAATTCACCACAAATATATATATTGCATATATATTTTTACATATTTTGTGATACAACAAGAGGTACAGCCACAAACGGGTGCGGCAGATGCAATGCACCTTTTATAGGGACTTCCAATGAGACTTCAAATATTTTTAAAACCCTGCTATTAAAAAGGTTTGCACTGGGGCCCCGCACCTAACGAGATGTATATGCCTTTTTTTTATCTTTGAAAAAATGTTTAGCAGACAACTGCAAATAATTATTTACAGTTATTATTAAAAAGTTATTTACAGTCGAATTTTTTAACATGAAATCCAAACGACTATACAATATGTTTTTGTGTGAACCGTTAAAACAATAGTACCATCTTATCTGTTGGTATTAATAAAGTTATATACTAAAATACAAGTTTCCATATAACAAAATCTTGGCTAAATTTTTATGGTTCCGATGAAAAAAATGCAGTTTAATACCTGCTATGATAAAAAATCTGTCTTTAACTGAAATTTCCTCGTTCCTTTGTAATTCCATCTTAGAAAGTTTTACTCTATCTGATTATCTCTACGCCCCCCTCCCCCCGATATGATTTGTCTAAATACACGCCACTGATAGATTATTATAGTATAAAAAAACTGGAATATAATTGCAACTATTAATTTTTTTTAAATTAAAGACATTTTCAAGGGTATCTTTATTAAAGAGAAGTGTTGAATTTAGGGGTGGTGAGGGGGGACCATTCCCTCCGAAGAATTGAAATTTCACTCCCCCCAGAAGAATTATGATTTTATGTTTTTAATCATTAAAAAAATACAATGCCCCCCCACCCCCCACTCCCCCGCCTTTAAATAGAAATATCAAAAGCAAAACAAAAATTTCTGGATTGCAGCAAAAATATGTTCTATAATTGAATTTATTGTTAAAAAAAGAAAGTATACAGTTTCAAAATTTCAAAAGCTATGAAATATATTATCTATATCTATATCTATATAGCTATATACAAGCTGTTCTTGGCATGTGTGTATGTTCCTTATACAAATCTACAATTTTTATCCGATTTGAACAAAACTTATGTAGATATGCTTTGGAATACCAGTAAAAAAAAAAAAAAAAGAACGAAAAATCATGCGTCAAGCATAGATTATGAAACACTTTCCAACACAGCCAGAAGACTGTAACGAAACTTCACCGTTAAATAAGGGGAAAGAAGATATGTAAGTAAACAGTTTAGAAAACACATAACATCACAGTAATTACCTTTCAGTGTCAAAAAAGTAGTCGAATTATTTTGTGTAGCCCTGTATATGATCAATAGGTGAGGATATTTAGTATGATAAAATTTAGTTCAGTTAGAATAATTACATTTAGCAATTTTCGCCAATCAATGGAAATGCACTCGAAATATTTTGTATAGTCCAGTATATTATCTGAAGACTTTTGTACACACCACCTATTAAGCTAAAGGGCAACTTAAAACTCACTTGCAGCAATCACCAACCGTAAACGACAATGTATCTTTTTTTTTCGTAGCCCTGTATATGAATTTATTTATATTCCACAAACTTCTATTAGTCTACCAAGTATAGTTCAGCAGGAAAATGCGTAAGCACAATTAAAAACTACCCTTAAGCAATTCACTCCCATAGTCTGTAGTACTTACGAATTTCCTTGTGTAGCCTTGTATATGGTCAACCGATTTTATAAACACACACGTACTATGAAAAAAAAAGTTAAAAATGCAAACCAAAGTTAAAAACGCACTTATCACACATAGACTGTAAATATCGCACATGTACTGTAACCAATATATTTTGTGAGTCCCTGTAAATAAACGCAATGCACACAAGAGAGCAATTTATAGTGCACCTCAGTGATGCATATAATTTTCATTATATTTGAAATAGTGAAATATCACTAAATTACACTGCAGACGATTTTTCCCCATATAACGATGTGTAAAAGAATTCTTTTGTTTGACCCTGTAAATGAAAAAATAAATGCTTTGCATCCCATATTCTACGAAAAGCATGTTTTATTGCGCTTCATAGTTATACATCAATTTCATTATGTTTTAAATGACGTAGCGTCATCAAAATGCGCTTGAACCGATTATTCCCCATTGACTGTAATGTAACGGAATACTTTTGACTGTCCCTGTTTCCTCCGTCTAGAACAATTGTTAGCGAGAGGGCGCTGCTGAGCGCTCAGGACTGGAAGATGCGTGGAGCGGATTCCCGCCAGATGAGATGTGTTTAGACGTAAGCGCAGTGTATCAACCACTGCCAGTCCCTTTTGTTCTCTTTGCAAATAAATTTAATTTGTTAAGTTTTAATTTCAATACTCTATTGAGTAAGAAGTACACATTTTAGTTTTTTAAGTAACTAAACAGTCCATATTTAGAGAGTACCGGAGCTATCACAGACAAAGTTTGGTCCGTCGAGCCGGAGCGCTCATTTAGAACACCGTGAAGAATCATCGCCCTTGGATTTTTTATACGCAGTTATAGAATTGTAGTGGTTACTACTATTTCAGTTACTGTGGTCCTGAATTGGAAACGCGGAAATATACGCGGCCAAGTTACACGAATATCAAATGCAATAAAATCAAAACTTGGCCAGAAAGAATTAGAACTAAAGTTAAATGCTCTTCAGACGTTAAAAAAGAAGACAGACGAACTATGCAATGAATCTTATTCTATAATTTCCGAAGAGGATTTACCGGAGTTTGAAAATTCTTTGACGGAGATGGAAGAACAGTTAGAAGTTCCCGAAGTAAGTCTTCTTGATTTAATAAAGCCTAGTATTTCTAATGTTGAAAGCCAAAATAATAATGATAGAAGCAATGCTAATGAGGCAAAAATTAAATTGCCGTCAATTAATCTACCCCGATTTTCGGGTCGCTACACAGAGTGGTTTAATTTTAAACTACAATTCACCACTTTGATTGATAGCAACGATGAATTAAATGATGCTCAAAAATTATATTATTTACAATCGGCCTTGACAGGTCCTGTGAAACAATTACAAAATATTGATGATTCTTATGCTTCCTTATTCGAAGCTTTGAAAAAACGATTTGAAAACAAAAGGTTAATTGTAAATTCTCATATTTCAGAGTTATTAAGTAACAACAAAATAAAAATTGAAAATGCGAAAGAAATACGCAATCTGGTAGATAATTTATTGAGTCATTTGAGGACTCTTAAACAATTAGGACTAGAAAATAATAACTTATCAGAATCAATTTTAATGTATTTTGTGTTACAAAGAATGGATGATGAGTCAAGAAAGGCTTTTGAAATGTGTCTTAATTGTAATGATTTGCCTGAATGGAATATTTTTATTGATTTTTTACTGAAAAGAGCTCAAGCTCTCAAAAATCTACAAAAAAGCAACACCGTTATGAAACCTAGGTATGAAATTACTCACAAACAAAAAAGTTTCGTATTACAGAATGACAAATTTAATTGCGCATTATGTGAACAACCTCATATGATTTTTCGATGTCAGAAGTATTTAGATTTATCGGTTCAAGAGAAATTGAACCAAGTAAGGAAGTTGCAGTTATGTTATAACTGCTTATCGTTATCCCATGCTATTAATCGATGTAATAAATTAAATAATAAATGTAGGATTCGTTACTCAAACCATCATAGTTCTCTTCATGGAGCCAATTTTCCGAAATCTGCTTATGCAACAAAATTTTTTTTTTTTTTTTTTTTTTTTTTTTTCTGAAAATGACTCAGAAGAGTCGAAACATGTAAAACAACTAATAAAAGTTATTTTAATTTATATTATAGTTGTTAATTTTACACCTTTAGCATTTAAAAGTAATATACTATTACAAGGTGTTATATTTTATTATATTGTTATATAAATATCGATGCCAGATATGTTGTGTTTGCAAAAATATAAAGTCAGGTCATTAATTACTGGATTAAATGATTCTGTCTGTAAAATTAAAAACAGTAAAAATGTAGAAATTTCCAACAAGGATAGAAGTTTTAAAAAATTATCTAACATGTTTTTAGTTCCTAAAATCACTGATATAACCCGTTCAAGCGCCGTAGACATTTCTAATCTGCACTTACCACAGAATTTAACGTACGCGAACCCAAGATTTTTTGAACCTCAGCGAATTCAAGTGTTATTAGGAGCAGATGTATATTACGAATTGTTATTAGCTGGTTAAATAAAAATTCCTAAAATTTCTATAATTTTACAAAACTCTCATTTAGGATGGATCGCGGGTGGAACAATACAGGATAAAAATGAAAGTAAATTTACATGCCATTTATTAGAAAATCAAGATGAATTAGATTTGAAAACCTTTTGGGATTTAGAAACGTTAGGAATTAAGGATGACCCAGATAGTGTAAACGGGATGGGAAACAATTAGACAATAATTACAAGATAGCTGAAACGTGGCTCGCTAGCCTCGTAAAAAGAATGAAACGCGACACAAGTTTATATGAAATTTATCGTAAAATTTTAGATGAATATTTAGAGATGAAAATTATTGAAATTGTTCCCGAGTCAGAAGAAATTTCTAACAACCCGATTTTTTATTTACCACACCATACGGTATTTAAACAAGACAGTGTACATACAAAATGTAGCATTGCGAGTTCCTATGAAGCGGGACAGTTATCACTAAATGACTGTTTGGACGCAGGCAGTAGCTTAAATCCAAACATTTTCCATTTGTTGATTTTTTTTAGATTAAATAAAATTGCTGTTTTGGTCGACATAGAGAAGGCCTTTTTACAAATTTCGATCAACGAGAAGGACAGGAACGTTTTAAGATTCCTATTTATAGATGACAATCCTGTCAACGGTGATGAGTTTAAATTTATTATATACAGATTCTTACGCCTGACATTTGGCTTGAACTCAAGAACATTTTTACTGGCTGCTACTATTAAACAACATCTTACTAAATTTAAAAATGAATATCCGGTAGCAGCCGAAATACTCAACAGTTGTATTTATGTTGACGATTTAATAACCGGTACGGACACTGTCCAGGATGCATTGGACATTTCACAACAATCACACAGAATTATGAATGAAGCTAGTATGAAGTTCCGTAAATGGATATCGAACAACGAAATTGTAATGGAAACATGGGAGAAGAAAGGGTTTAGTACTTTACCTCAGCCTTTTGATGACAATAAATCACATAAGGTATTAGGACTGTCGTAGCAACCTAAACAGGACATGCTGATGATGGAGATCGATCATTTATTAGAATTTTTGTGCAAGGCAAAAAATACGAAGCGGCTCGTTCTACAAGTAGCAGGCAGAATTTTTGACCCCTTGGGTCTCCTATCGCCATTTACAATGCCAATTAAATGTTTATTTCAAGAACTAGGAGTAGGAATTTAAGAGGAATTTACTCAAGAGTAGGAATTTAACGTGGGATGAAGAACTGCCCCCCGATATTACAAAGACGTGGAAACAATGGAGTTCCGAACTTCCCCAGTTGAGAAATCTAAAAATTCAAAGGAACATTTTTCAGTTTCCTGATGACTCCAGTTACACCCTAACATTGCATACCTTTACCGATGCCAGTCCAAGGGCATATGGTGCTTCCGTGTACTAACAAATTAATTCACTAAGTGAATCTTCCATAAATTTGGTTATATCTAAATCCAGAGTGGCACCATTGAAAAAAGTGCCACTTCCAAGACTCGAACTATTGGCAGCATTACTTGCTGCACGTTTAACCCGTGAAGTAAAAAGGGTACTAGATCGCAAGGGACCATCTTCTATGTATTTGTGGACAGATTAGAAGATTGTCTTGTACCGGATCAAAGGCTCCGCAAATAGGTGGAAGTCATTTGTGTCGAACCGTGTAAAGGAAATCCAAGCTCTGACAGACCCATCAAGGTGGTTTCACTGTGCAGAGTCTGAGAATCCTGCAGATTTTCTGACACGAGGTATTAAATGTGAAAGTCTTATTTATAATCCTATATGGTGGACTGGTCCGAAGTTTCTGAAAGACTTAGATATGTGCAATAACGAACAATCCCTAGTAATTCCAGATCATGCGATCTATATAAAGGAACTAAAAAGGGACTCCGTGAACATTATAAAGATGACTTTACCACATTAACTATTTCCAACGAAAATTCTATAATTGACCACATTTGTGCATGTACTAATACTTTTGTAAAATTAATTCGTATAATGAGTTTTATTTTTAGATTCACCATTAACTGTCGTAATCGCAAGAAGAGAAGAAGTGGACCACTATCCCTCGACGAGGTGAGGGAGGCCGAATTTTTTCTAATTCGGTCAGCACAAAGGGGGGAATTTAGGGAAGAATTAAACTGTCTCGAAAAAGGTAAGCCTGTTCACAATAAAAGTAGATTATCTTCCTTAAACGTATTTCTAGGAGAGGATGGATTAATTAGAGTTGGCGGCCGTTTAGCACATGCAGATTTGCCGCTTAACTCAAAGTTTCCAATTGTTTTGCCAGCCAATCATAAGTTAATGGATATTATCTTAAACTACTTCCATCTCAAATACTGTCATTTAGGCCCACAAGCGTTGCTTTTCCATGTAAGACAAAAATTTTGGTCACTTAATGGCAGGAATAATTGCCGAAGCATTGTTCACAAATGTGTGACATGCTTCAAGAATAAACTTGTTGTCAGCTCCCAATTGATGGCCGATCTGCCAGGGGAACGTGTGACACCAAATTTTGTATTTTCGGTGACAGGTCTGGATTACTGTGGCCCATTTTCTATTAAATTTAAAAATCAAAGGAATGATGTATTGAATAAAATTCATGTCGTAGTTTATGTATGTTTATGCACCAAAGCAATACACCTGGACTTTGTTTTAGATCTCACAGCTCAGGCTTTTATAGCTAGTCTAAAACGTTTCTTTGGCAGAAGGTGGAAATGTGCAAAAATCCTATCGGATAATGCAAAAACTTTCATCGGAGCTGACATCGAGTTGAAAAAATTGCATAAACTGATTAGTTTCCCAGATGAGGAATTGTGTTAGTTTTTAACCCATGAAGGTATCAAATGGGAATTTATTCCCCCCAAATCCCCGAATTTTGGTGGCCTCTGGGAGGCGGCTGTAAAATCATTCAAGTTTCATTTAAAACGGGTAATAGGTGATCAAAAATTAAGCTTAGAAGAGTTTCTTACTATACTAGAGGAAATTGAGGGAGTTTTAAACTCCCGCCCTCTTACCCCGCTGTCCCTAGATTTCGAAAATTTTGAAACCGTGACACCCTCATTTTTTAATCGGTAGGCCTATCACTTCACTTTCCGAACCACCATTAGATAACATTAATGAAAATAGATTAGAAAAATGGCAGAGAATCACCAAATTTAGTCAGCAAATTTGGAAGGTATGGAAGCGCAATTATTTAAATAATCTCTAACAGAGGGGGAAATGGAAGTTTAAAAAGGATGATGTACAGAAAGGAACTTTGGTACTAATAAAGCAGGAAAATTTACCTTCCACCAAATGACGGGTTTGAAAAATAGTTGAAATTTTTAAAGGAAGGGACAATATAATACGAACGGTAAATTTATAGTTACCAGACGGGCGAATTTTTAAGAGAAACGTCAGGAACAGAATTTCTTTCTTTGTTTAAGCAAACTCTAAAGTATATATTATTTCTGTATTTAATCTAGAATTATAGTGCATTTATTATTGTATTATTATTGTATTATTATTGTGTATGTAAGTTGTTATATCTTATAATTTTTTCTTATATGATAATTTTTGCAAATTTATATGTGAATGTATATTGAAATTTGCATTTCAATCCCTGGGGGGAAGGGTTCTCCGTCTAGAACAATTGTTAGCGAGAGGGCGCTGCTGAGCGTTCAGGACTGGAAGATGTGGGAGCGGATTCCCGCCAGATGAGATGTGTTTAGACGTAAGCGCAGTGTATCAACCACTGCCAGTCCCTTTTGTTCTCTTTGTAAATAAATTTAATTTGTTAAGTTTTAATTTCAACACTCGATTGAGTAAGAAGTACTCATTTTAGTTTTTAAGTAACTAAACAGTCCACATTTAGAGAGTACCCGAGCTATCACGGACAGTCCCCGTAAAAAAACTATAAGTGCTACACACTTCTGTTGAAATAAGGGACATGCTATAGTAAACGACATTAACATACAAAAACTTCAGGACAATCGAAGAATATTTACGGGAGTTAGAGCACGGACAGACGGCAGACGGCAGACAAACCGAAGTCATAAACACTTTTCAACTAGGTTGGAAAGTGTTAAAAATTACTGTCAAATTTCTCACATCATTCTTTACCACTTTTTTCAAACATATCCTATATTTTTTCATTACAGAAATCTATTTTTTCTCAATTTCTAATGCAATTTCTTTCCCGTTGCCATTAAAAGAAACTGCGTATGGACAATAGATTTATAAAACAATAAAAATTCAGATTAATTCACTATAATTTGAAATCCGAAACTGACGTCATACAGTTAAGATAATGTGAATTTTTCGCATATTAAAAAGATTACTATAAGTGCGTTTAAACGACATAGTACATTTTTATTTAAATGTGTTTGAATATATAAATAAATAACTTAGCTCCTAATTTTAAAAAAGTAGATTGTTTCCATTGATTTATTAATATTAAAGTAAATTTTCCAAGAAATAAAAACATATTTTTGCGTATTCAAACTTCATGATTCAATTATTCTACACAACTAAAAATCGTGTGTCAAATATTGACAATTAGAAATCATTACATCGTAACTTTTTTTGTACAACTCTGTATATTATCTACATATTTTTATATGCATATTCGTCTATGAATGCAAAGCATAATTTCTGAAGCTATAAACATTTAAATTATTAACTATAGGTAATATTAAGCATAATTTACTTTTCAAAAACCAATATATCCTACAAAATATACACACAAAAAAAATTTGTCATTGGATAACAAAAGAACCAACAAAATAAGGATAGTAGGACAATTTGTAATTTTTAGAAATATTCATTACTTTAATGTCAACAGTAGTTTTATTTTTTTTTCTCTCTTTTAATTTTGGCGATTCTTATTGACAATCTTCTTCCTCGCCAAAGAGCCTCGCCTTCCCAACACTCTTGACAAACCACAAAGAAAAGGAATTGAGGTCATTACAGATAAAACTTAATTGTTAATTCCATTTCATACTCATTCAAACACAGATGTGTAACTTGAATGTAAAGCCAAAAAGCGTGAAATGTGTCAACTTGTTCCCGAAAAGTAATTTGAAACGGAGATTAATTAAAAGCAATATCTGTACGGTTTAATGCTCTTTCGTAAAAAGTTTTAATCCAAAGAGAATAAATTGTTTTTGTTTCTTGGAAACGCCCTTTTAAGATCGAATAAGTTTTTTGTTAAACGCAGCGTTAAGAAGCTAGATCAAACAGATGTCCAGAAAGTTGGACAAATATTAATAATGTTTGATAAGAAATTACCATTTACGTGATTTTCAAATGGGATGAGCTAAAAAAAATTGACATGGACAAAAACATGTCGCATCATTTCACAGCACAGTTGTTTCAACTAATTGGGCTGAAATAAATGTAAAATACAGTGTGTCAACAAAGTCTCTCTACAATTTCAAGCTTTTATTACAAACACAAATGAACATGCAGGCAAAGGCATGCAAAGTAGGCAAAAGGCATGCAAAGTAGGCGCAATGACATGCAAAGTAGAACAATATTGGGAGTATACATTGAAGTTTTCCCCCCCATCAATTTATAAACCTCTTTATGTGCCCTGTTAATTGCACGCACCACGTCAAGGCGATAATCGTCGAGGTTTTCTTCTGATACTCTTTTTAACACTTTCCAACCTAGTTGAAAAGTGTTTATGACTTCGGTTTGTCTGGCCGTATGGCCGTCTGGCCGTCTGTCCGTGCTCTAACTCCCGTAAATATGCTCGGATTGCTCTGCAATTTTTATATGTTATTGTAGTACTCCATAGCATGTTCCCTATTTCAACGGAAGTGTGTATAGGGGAAGTGTGCACTTATAGTTTTTTTACAGGGACACTCAAAAGAATTTCGTTACATTGCGATCTATGGGGAAAAATCATTTGCGGTTTATTTTAATGATGTTACTCAATTTCAAACACATTGTAATTGATATATATCACTAAGGTGCATTACAAGAAGCTTAATATGGAATAGGGTGTGCATAGCACTTATAGTAACTTTACAGGAACAGTCAAAAGAATTCCGTTACATTATATCTATGGAGAAAAATCGTCTGCGGTTTATTTAAATAATGTTTCATTATTTTAAACGCATTGAAATTTATATATATCACTAAGGTGCATTACAAGAGGCTTACTACAGAATATTTTGTGTATAGCAGTCATCGTTCATTTACAGGGAGACACAAAAGAATTCTGTACTGTCTGTTTACAATAATTCCTGGAAGTGCGTTTTAAGTTACTGAACGCGATTTTAAATGCGATTTTAAATTGAACTCACTTTTTGTGTATTTACGTGGTGTGTATAAATTCTGTAGATCATATACAGGGAAGCACAAAAATTCGCGAACACATTTTCATTTATTGACAAATTCCAGAAGGAGAATTTTAAACTGTGCTACACTTTTCCTAACTGAACTAAAATTTAGCATCCTATGTAGTATATATACAAATTTATAGATCATATACAGGGCTGAATAAAAGTATTCGGATATTTTTCCGAATACTGTATAGGTTGCAAATTCCTTAAATTATGTTTTTAAATATGTTATGCGTTTTCCAAATTATTTACTTAGATGCTATCTTTCAGCTTATTAAACGGTATGATTTGTACAATTATTTTGGAAGCGTTGGAAAGTGTTACATAATCTATGCTTGAAGCATGATTTTTCGTTCTTGTTTTCTCTTGTTTACTCTTTGCTTTATCAAATGCTGAGCCGGTGTCCATGAATTTCTTGTGCTTGGTAATTTACGGTATAACGGTAAATAAATATCAGTAATAAATAAATTAGGAAAAAAAACTACATTTTCTCTTACTACATTTTTACTGAATTTTACAGGAATTGTTCTTTATAATATTTTTGCCTTTCTCCTGAGGCAAAGGACTAACGGCTCTTTAGAAGAGTGGCGCACTATGAAGCGGATTAGTCCATTTAGAATTCTTAGATCGTCCATTTAGAAGTCGATAATAGAAGATACGAATTTCGTATATTTTTTGGGATTCCAATACAACGAGTTTGCTGCATCCAGTGAAGTTTTTTATTTGTTTTCATGTTCGCGAAGCGATTATACATGTGGTACAGTAATCACGGCATTAAAGATGGTTTATTTTCTGGGATTCCAATACAAAGAGATTGCTGCATCCAGTGATTTTTTTTTTTGTTTTCATGTTCGCGAAGCGATAATACATGCAGTACAGTGATCACGGCAATAACGAATTTCGTGGATTTTTTGCGATTCCAATAGAATGAGGTTGCTGCATCCAGTGATTTTTTTTTTGTTACCGAGTACTGAAACATACTCGAGTTTTTTTCATGTTCGCGAATCTATCATGCATGCGGTACAGTGATCGCGACATTAGAGAATTTCGTGTATTTTTTGTGATTTCAATACAATGAGGTTGCTGCATCCAGTGATTTATTATTTTTTTTGTACTCGAATATTGAAATGTACTCGATTTTTTTCATGTTTGAGAATCTATCATGCATGCGGTACAGTGATCAAGGCATTAACGAATTTCGTGTAATTTTTTGGATTCCAATACAACGATGTTGTTGCATATAATAATTTTTTTTGGTTTTCATCTTCACAAACCGATTATAGATGTGGTACAGTGATCGCGGTATTAACGAATTTCGTATGCTGTAGTTTTATTTCAACTTCACACTAATCGATAACTTTCTATGTAATTTTGCTGAAATGTGTATAAAAACGTTGTTTCCTACTGCTCATGTTATCTTTTTTATATCTATCTTATTAAATTTGTCAAATTAAATATTTATATTTTACCCATAAATGCAATGTCTAAAAAAAATCAACTGTTTGGTAATGCTCCTTAGACTATAGGTTGCGCTGCCTTAGGTCTATAAAACCTGCTAAAAAGTAGATTATTCCCAGGCATTCGCAGTTGAAATGTCCCTTCGCCACAAGACCCCTTATCGTACTTCTGAGTATGATAAGGGAGATTTTGGTGCGCCACTCTTCGAAAGAGCTTGACATTTCCGTTACGCATGCGTATATTTATTCTGTTCGCAGAAAGTGAGGATTTTAAAACTGTATTATTTATTATTTCAGTGTTTAAAAATTTTATCTAATTGATTCAGTAATTTTATAAATAACCCCCCCCCCCCCATTCGGCCTTGACGTCCTATTAATGGGACACATCTTTTGATTAAGTATTATTGTCTTTTAACAATTAATTTTTATTAGCTTCATATAGTAATGATAATACATGTTCCAGTAAAGGACATATTCGTTACTATGGTTAATTAATCATATTGACCAAACTTCATTGGTAATTATTAATAATAACTGGACAAATGTGATTAATATGCAATATTTATCAAAGGATCAGGGCCCATAAGCCGGGTTTTTGGCCCATGAAATAAGACTAAAATTTTATTTTGTTATACTGACTTAATTATTTCACTTTTAATATTAGAAGGTTTATCCTGTACGATTTCAACAATAGTTTTTGCAATTTGTTCGGATTTATATCACTTACACAAGCTCAAAGTTCATATTATTCGTAGTTTTGATGAAAAATATGCAATTTCTCCTAATTTTACCACAATTATTTATATGAGCGTAATCGTGCAACACTTTATTCTTTACAGATATTATAAAATACATCAAAATGTACAATATATGTAAAAATAAAAGTGTTGCAAAGCTGCGCTCATAGTAAAATATATTAAAAATAGAGGGTTAAGTAACTGCATTCCTTCAGGTCACTAAGATACTTTAGGATGCAGCAACGTGTTTAAACGTGCTAAAATGAACATAACTATTGCTAATGTGAAGAAATGAATTTATTAGCAATAGTGTCAGGTTTCTCTCACAGCTGCAAGAGTTGAAAGCTGTTCTTAAGGGATTAGCGTATTGTATCTGTATCTATTGTGTACCGTTAGAGGCTTTCTTAAGAAAAATCTTAATCCGGAGGGGAGCGAGTTGGACATAATGAAAGAGGTATTTCCATTGCAATGTGGTCTTTGATAGATAAGAAAGATAGTGCACTCTTTTATTTAGGAAGACAGATCAGTCAAGAGGGAGGAACGGTTGTCAAGCGACCCTTGGAAATAAAACAGCAGCCCCGTAGAGAGAGAGCGGGTGCGCTGGGGAATGACCAGAGGGGAAATTAGTTCGAACGTGGTAGTGAAGGTGTAAGGTCGTTGAGAGTTGACGATCTGAGCCACGTGTATTTAACGGTATCTCTCGAAAGAAAGAGAGAGCGGGTGTGAGATGAATAGAAATCTCAGTGCGGAATGAATTGACGTAGTCTAACGGTACATGTAGAGCGTTTTCTGTAATTGTTTTGATTTAGTGTTAAATCGGATAATTTACATCCGAGTTTAAGTGTAAATATTGTTAATAAATTGTTACTTTAACTTTAATTGAAAGAGTTAGGTTTTTCTTTAATATACATCAAGTATCGTGCCCGATATCACGTATTCATATCGGTGGTGGCAGCATATCAAAAGACCGGATTTATTTCGAAGTTGTGTGGACGGAGAAGTGGAATCCGACAATGTTGGCAGCGACGGGATCTGAATCACCGAAGACCAGTGCCAGTTAGCCGTGTTACAGAGAGTTTGTACCGGATCGCCCAGCGGAAGTGTTCGTGCCCTATCGTCGTAGACCAGTGCCAGTTAGCCGTGTTACAGAGATTTTGTACCGGATCGCACAGCGGAAGTGTTCGTGCCCTATCGTCGTAGACCAGTGCCAGTTAGCCGTGTTACAGTCAGTTTATGCCGGATCGTCTAGTGGAAGTGTGTGTGCCCTATCATCGTAGACCAGTGCCAGCTAGCTGTGTTACAGAGTGCCTTGCCGGATCGTCCAGCGGAAGTGTTGGTGCTGTGTGTAGTGTTAGTTCCAGTGTTTGTGTGTAGTGTTTGTGTACGCAGTGATTCAAGTTACAGTGATTGTTGCCCGAGAGTGCAAGATTTACCCTGTGGAAAAGTGAGCAGAGAATTGCCCCAGCGAATAAAGTACGAGGTAAGGTGTTTTGATAATTTTACTCTACTGACATTCTCGAACCTACTGTTTTTCATTGTGTATAATTGATGGTAATTTAAGTTAATGTTGGGGTTAATTTATGATAATTTATGTGCAATATAATAATGGAGCTAAATCAAATGAGATATTAACAGCCATTTTACACTATTGTTTTAAGAAAAGGATCTTATATTAATTACAAGAAGTGATTTTCTAATTGTTCTAAACGGATAAGACTAATGATTAAAATTAATGCATTGTGTTAATAGTTGGAAGGAATAATTGAAATTTCTTAAATTTAAATTATTATTAAAGTAATATTTAAATTAAGTGATACTGTTTGTTTTAAATTTGAAGTATTAATAGTAAATGAGGAAGGCAAATTTGGGTAGAATTTAAATTAAATTGAAATAACCTTCAAGGAAGAATTGAAAGCCCGAAAAAAAAAGTGCTGTGATTTACTTTTTTTAATGTGAGAACTAATTTTGGAAATTGAAATATTTTATTGAGATTAAATTTAGGAATTTATGTGTATTTCATGCAAATTTTTGTTAGGTGGATATTTTTTATGTAGTGATTGGCATTAGTGTTTTATTCAAATTGCAACGTATCAGTATTATTGTGTAAATTGTATTTTATTATTTAATTGTATAAATTTAAAATCTGTATTACATAATAATCAAATTGAAATTATTGTTACTGTGTTATTGGAAGCAAATTGTGGGGTACCATTGTTAAAGGAAATTTATCATTTTATTATTACTTATTTGAAATATGTTAAATAGTATAATATGTGGAGGTAATTTATGAAGGTAGGATTGGAGGTAGTAGTAATTTGATATTGTGCTTAAGTATTATTGTAGGGTGGTAATAATTATCAGTAGAAGGTATGGCTTTCTTACTAAAAATAAAAAGGGTGGATCTTCAGGCGATATGTGAAGAGTTAGGGATTGAAGTCTCGGAAGATGATACCAGATTTAAGCTTAAGAAAAAGATAGTGGAGAGCGACGAATATGAAGAGGGGGCCGTTATGGAATTATCAAGCACTATTGTTACGGAACGGTTAGAACAAGAAAAGTTACAACGGGAAAAGTTAGAAAAGGAGGAAAAGTTACAACGGGAAAAGTTAGAAAAGGAGGAAAAGTTACAACGAGAAAAGTTAGAAAGGGAGTTAGACCGTAAGAAGTTAGATAGAGAAGAAAGGGCTGAAAAATTGAGATTGGAACATGAGTTAGAGTTGGAAAGGATAAAGATTCAAAGTTCGGCAAATAACTCTAATGGGACTAGAGAATCTAATCATGAGAGTAGCCTAGAGAAATTGATTAAAAGCGTTAAAACTTTGTCTATCAAGGTTCCAGAAGGGACTGAGGGATGGAATCTGTTTTTTAGCAGTTTAGAACGGGCATTCCAAACAAAAAATGTACCGGAAACCCAGCAGGCCGAAATTCTGCTAAATATGTTAGGAGATAAGGCCGATAACTTGCTAATATACACTACTAGGGAACAAATTGAGAGTTATGAGAAGTTAAAGGAATTAGTTCTAAGGGAACACGAGCCGACACCGAAGGCGTGTTTGGAAAATTTCAAGAAGGCTAGAAGGAATCAAAATGAAACTCATGTATTATTTGTGTCACGTTTAATAGCAACGTGGGAAAATTACTGTAAGATTAGAGGTGCAGATACGTATGAAAAGGTGAATCAGTTAATCGCCACGGATAAGTTGTTAAATACTTTAGATGAGGAAACCGCGACGCATATTGGATTAACTCAGCACAGTAATTGGTTAGAAGTTTCTAAAATTGCTAAGGAATGTGATAATTTCTTTGATGCTAAACAAAAACCTTATGCGGTAACTTATAAGGGTTATAAAGGTAAAGAAAGTTATGTTAATAATGAAGATTCTAGAAGGGCAAAAGATGAGGGATTTAGTAGTAATTGGAGACAAAATGGGAATAATGAAGTTAGTCCATTTTTGGGTAGAAAACCGGAATATAGGAAACCTAATGATGCGACGCCTACCTGCTTCAAGTGTGGTTTACGAGGCCATGTCCAACGATTTTGTACAAAAGGAAATAATGAGGGAAGTAATCAAATTAATAACCGACAAGAACCAAGAGCTAGTATCAATAATGTCTCAGTGCGAGGAATTAAAGAATTACCAAGGAGAGCGAGTATGGCAAGAATCGGAGCAAAAGGGAATTGGAGAACTAAAGTTATTGGAGAGAAGTTAAATAAACTCGAGAAAGTGGAGGTTAGTGTAAATGGGAAAATAGCAAAAGGATTAGTGGATTCTGGTTGCGAAATTAGCGTCGTTCATAAAGATTTAGTACCAGCAGAGAAACTAAGAGGGGCTGGTAGTATCTATTTACAAGGGATATTTGGTAAGGCAGTCAAATCGCCGTTAATTCAATTACCTTTAGCTATTCCAAAACGCGGTCAAACTAATGTAATTCATCAGGATGTACTTTGCGCGATAATTGATAATAGTAAGGAACAGGTAATTTTACATCCTGACGTGGCTAATGAATTGTCAGGGTTAAACAACGAGAAATCATTAAGAGAATCGGTAGAAAGGGAATGTAAGGAAGATAGTAGGAATAAAGTGAAAGAAGGGGAAGGATTAGAAATGGTAATAATAATCGTTATGTCGTAGACGTGAGATCGGAAAATTTACAAAGTCAGGAGAAGGAAAAAGCCGAGGTAGATAAAGGTAAGATTAATCAAGTTACGGAAAGTAGTTTAAATGTATTTCAGGAATCCCAAATGAGTTGTAAAGATTTAGCTTGGGAATTGGCTGAAAATGAGAAAAGGTCTTACTATGTTGTAAATGGGTTATGGTATCATAAAGAGAAATTAGTAGATGAAACTGTAGCTCAATTAGTATTACCTAGAATTAGAAGGGAGGAAATTCTAAAATTAGCGCATATTTCCTTATATGGAGAACATCACGCAGTTAAGAAAATGTTAGAAATAATCAAGCATTCATTTTATTGGGAAAATATGGCAGAGGAAGCTAAAACGTTTTGCGAATCATGTGTAGAATGTCGTTTAACGAGGGAAATGAATGTGAGTAATAAGGAGAAAGAGGAAATATGTCGACCTGCATTTATAGTTGAGTTAGGGGACGGGAGTAAGAAACTGGTGTATCAAGATGAAATGAGAGAATTTATGGCTAAAAATAAAGTAGTCGATATTGTCTTGGATAGGGACGGGGAGTTTGAAGACTGTAGGAAGGATCTGTTATTAAACCGAGAACAACCGGAAAATAAAGACAGGAAGGGATTTGAAATAAAAGGGTTAACAAATATTCAAGTTGGGGACATAAAATCAATCTTAAGGAAAAATAAGGAATTATTTATGGGTCCTATCCAACTGGTAGAAATGGAGAAGAATCGGATTGGTCGTAAACCGGAGAGGGGTAAGATAAGGCAGAAATTGTACAATGTCTTTATTACGTACAAAGAGGACTTGGACAGGCAAGTGCCTGATTGGTTAGAGGAAAATTTAATTAAGACATCAGAGGCAGAAGTTAGCCATTCAAGCGGGTGCATTGCGGAAAGGGAGGTACCAATTAAGTTAACGAGGAAGGACTGGAAGGAAAAAGTTGTACCGCCTCCAGTAATATCAGCCTAAGGACTGACATTGAAATGACATAATACTAGTGTAACTTTGTTTTTTTGTGTGTATTTATAATTGTATTTGCATCTTGTGTTTATAACAGTGTATTAGCATATTGTATAATTTTTTTCTGTAGTTATCACATTAGTATATGGTTCATTAGAGATGTCAGTAGTTAAATTTTCAGACACCTTGAAATATTTATGTACTTGTAGTAATGAAGAAACCTATCAAGGAACTGTTGAACTCTTCTCAGACATTACATAGTTTGAGGAAAATTAGCCCCTAAAAGGCATATTTTCCGCTAAGGTGGGGGGGTGTCAGGTTTCTCTCACAGCTGCAAGAGTTGAAAGCTATTCTTAAGGGATTAGCGTATTGTATCTGTATCTATTGTGTACCGTTAGAGGCTTTCTTAAGAAAAATCTTAATCCGGAGGGGAGCGAGTTGGACATAATGAAAGAGGTATTTCCATTGCAATGTGGTCTTTGATAGATAAGAAAGATAGTGCACTCTTTTATTTAGGAAGACAGATCAGTCAAGAGGGAGGAACGGTTGTCAAGCGACCCTTGGAAATAAAACAGCAGCCCCGTAGAGAGAGAGCGGGTGCGCTGGGGAATGACCAGAGGGGAAATTAGTTCGAACGTGGTAGTGAAGGTGTAAGGTCGTTGAGAGTTGACGATCTGAGCCACGTGTATTTAACGGTATCTCTCGAAAGAAAGAGAGAGCGGGTGTGAGATGAATAGAAATCTCAGTGCGGAATGAATTGACGTAGTCTAACGGTACATGTAGAGCGTTTTCTGTAATTGTTTTGATTTAGTGTTAAACCGGATAATTTACATCCGAGTTTAAGTGTAAATATTGTTAATAAATTGTTACTTTAACTTTAATTGAAAGAGTTAGGTTTTTCTTTAATATACATCAAGTATCGTGCCCGATATCACGTATTCATATCGGTGGTGGCAGCATATCAAAAGACCGGATTTATTTCGAAGTTGTGTGGACGGAGAAGTGGAATCCGACAAATAGTTACGTTCATTTTAGCAGTTTTAAACACGTTGCTGCATCCTAAAGTCTCTTGCAGTCTCTAAAGGTCTCTAAAAGTCTCTAAAGGTTTGCAGTTACTTAATTTTCTATTTTTAATATTTTACTATGAGCGCAGCTTTGCAACATTTTTATTTTAACATATATTGTACATTTTGATGTATTTTATAATATATCTGAAGAAGAAAGTGTTGCACGATTGCACTTATATAAATAAATGAGATAAAATTAGGATAAATTGCGTATTTTTCATCAAAAACTACGAATAATGCGAACTTTGAGCTTGTGTAAGTCACATAAATCCGAACAAAATGCAAAAACTATTGTTGAAATCGTACAGGATAAACCTTCTAATATCAAAAAGTGAAATAATTAAGTCAGTATAACAAAATCGAATTTTAGTCTTATTTCATGGGCCTAAAACACGGCTTATGGACCTTGATCCTTTAAAAAATGATGCGGTTATTACTAGTAATAGCCAGTTATTATTAATAATAATCGAATCTATCAAATTGACCGTAATATATATATACTACATAATTCAGTCCAGTTAGAAAACGAATAACACTGTTGAAAAGTCACCTTCAGTAATTACCACCAATAGACGGAAATATACTCGAGGGTTTTTTGTACAACCCTGTATGTTATCTACAGATTTTTTTTGCACCACATATAAAGCTAAATTTTAATCTATGTAAAAAACGCACGTCCAGCTATTACCATCCATAGACGAGAATGTATCCAGTTCTTTGCGTCTTTCCCTGTATATGAATTTATTTTTAGTCTACAAATATCTTTTAGTGTATTAAATAGAATTCAGCTGGAAAATGCATTACGCAATTAAAAAATACCATTAAGCAATTCACGCCTATAGGCAGCAATGCTTTCGAATAATTTTGTGTAGCCCTGTATATATGATCGATAGAATTTATACACACCATGTACTATGAAAACACTTAGTTTAAACTTAAAACGCAAATCAAAGTTAAAAACGCACTTCCAGCAATTATCTTTTATTAGGGGATTCAACGCCGGCTTCCCAGGTTACAGAACATAAGTGAAAACCATTTTTTAGGTGCGTTTGTGATTATATAAATACGTAGCACCTATAGTCGTCGTGTTGTTCGACGAAAGGGGACGCTGCGATCGGGATTTTTGTTCGATTTTCACTATTGTATCATCGAAAAGTATATGATGTTATGCAGATAATTAAAACAATTTTTTTTCAATGTTTTTGGCTATGGCCAGCAAGTCCATACTTGAATTTGGTGATATTCCGCTGGAAGGGAGCGCTGTGATAGCCATTTAAAGATTTCAAATTCAAAAAGATGTACAAAAGAATTGGAAATCTTAAAAGATTTTTTCGTTAAATGTTCGGCCTTGATCCGGAGAATTATCTGGGCAAATTAACGATAATTGCTACGGAATCTATATTTTACTCTAAGAATCGTGTAATGCACGTCAGTAATGTATATAAATTTCATTATGTTTGAAATAGTGTAACATTATTAAAATACGCAACAAACGATTTTTCTCCGTTGACCATTATGTAATTGAATTATTTTATGTGAGCCTGTAAATGAAGTGTAAAGGAATTCTTTTGAGTGTTTCTATAAACGAACTATAGATACTACTTCTTTTTTAATAGGGGACATGCTATTGTAAATTTCAATAACATATACACGTAACGTAGAAATAGAAGTTAGAAATCAATTTTTATGATGTCATCGGCGCTTATTGTCTCAGAAATTTCAAGATTTTCATCGATAGGAACTATCTGTAAAAGTCTTTGTTACCCATTTAAACATGCAACTAACTACCACAAACTACTTCACGTTTACAAAACTTGTCCAAATCCACCTGTCAAGCACTGGAATGTCTTTATCCACCACTTCAAAGAAGTAATGGTCATTACCGATCTCCCCCATTATAAACCTCTATAAAAAAAAAAAAATATAATAACAAATTACATCAACCGAAAGCTTAATTTTTTTTTTCAAATTAATTAAAAATATTAATTATTCAAAAATATTCATCGCTACCATCTACAAATAAACGCATTTTCCATTACTACAGTTGAAGAGATCCTGACATTCTCTGTCCTCGCAAAAATATTCGTTTGAACCATCGCCGCAGTTATTGAAACGCATTTTCCAGTACTAAACCTTATCCTTAATATATACTTTAATATTTTGTCGGGTCCTTCCTAGAATAACTTTAACTCTTGTTTAGATTGATGTCTGAGCTAAAGGTATTTAGAGGAAATTAAAGTTGAAGACCACGTTTTTTGCTTTATAAGACGATTTCTCATCCGGCGTTCATTTTTGATTTCGGCTTTTTTTCATATCTGATAGTTTGCATCTATCTTTTTTGTAACTTTAACACCTTTGTAACGATTTTACGCATTTCTATTGCTTATTCAAAGAAAAATTCTTCTAAAGTTACAGAATTTCGTTAAAAATGCTTAAAAAAATAAAGTGACGACGACAAGAAGCCCCTTCTCGACCGAAAACAACAACCATTTTCCTAATAGTATATTACTTTTAAATGCTAAAGGTGTAAAATTAACAACTATAATATAAATTAAAATAACCTTTATTAGTTGTTTTACATGTTTCGACTCTTTCCTAGTCATTTTCAAAAACAAAATGGGAATATTCTAAAGCTGCACGGGCTTTGAGGTTATTATTTTCATGTACTTTTATAGTAAACGTACGTTACGTTTTTATACGTATTTTTATTAAAAGTACATGAAAATAATAACCTCAAATTTTATTAACCGCACATTTAAAAACCCAATTTCAGGAATACCAACAATAGTTTTTTATCTGTGATCGTTCATAATGTCATATTTAACATAATAATTCTTTGCACTACCCATTTTCACAGATATTATGTTATTTTCAAACACATAAACAAGCAGTGTACATGTCTAAAAATCTTTAAAAAATACTTAAAAAATAAGTTTTAATATATTGAATAGTTTTGTGTAGTTTTAAAAGTATTTTTTAAGACTTTTAGATATATACACTGCTTGTTTATGTAATTGAAAATAAAATAATGTCTGTGAAAATGGGTAGTGCAAAGAATTATTATACCAATAATATTCGGAAAATATCCAAATTCTTTTGTGCAGCTCTGTACACGATCTATAGATTTGTATGTATACTACACAGAATTATAAAATTTAGTTCAGTTAGTAAAAGCATAGCACAGTTGAAAATTGCCCTTCAGTAATTCCCATCAATAATCAGAAATATACTCTAGAAGTTTTGTATTGTCCTGTATAATATTATTTATAGGGTTTATATACACCAAGTAATAGGCAAAAATTAGTTAAACTTAAAAACGCGTACCGCAACAGAAAACACACTTCCAGAAATTATTATCAACAGACAATACCTTAACCGATTTTTTTGTGTGTCCCTGGGATATTATTTTGTATTTTTATCTTTCAGAAATAGTGTTTTCGTTATATTCATACATTCATACCTATTGTTTACTAATAATTGCACACTGCACGCCGCAAGCTTGTCAAGTACGTCCCTGCAAATGATGGTTAAATTACTATGTATAACTTTTGATCCTATAAAACTTATGTAATTGAATTAGCTTGACCCTTTCAACATTAAATATAGCTAAAATAATCCTTCGATTTAAAAGCTCTCTGCTTCAGCGTATTTATCACCTATTTCTCTATAAAACTACCAGTTTTTATGTTTTTATATGCAATAGTTTTTGCAGGATAATCTGATAAAGTGAAAATGTCACAATAAATTCAATTAAGGCAGCATCGGGTTAGAAACTTTTTTTAGAATAGAAAGATAATATTTTAAATTATCATTCCACTTTTAATTATTATGCTATGCTTTCTTAGAATTAATCTTATTTATTGTGAGGAATATTTTACATTTTATACAGTTTTTATGGTAATTCACTTAGTGAAGTACCTAAATATTTAAAGATGAAAAACAAATATCTTTAATTAGATTTCTAAAGAATAAAACAGTTTTGTTCCTGTTATAGTTTAGATTTTGCAAAAAAATATTCAACTTTTTAAGGAAAAAGAAATCCATCATGTCTAGAACTTTTGAATATGTGAAGTAAGTAAAAAATTAGAGGTAACGAAAAAAAAAAGATAGGTTTATTGTGCATTTATAGAAAAGTTTTGATTTGGAGAAACAATTTCTTGATAAAAGATGGCGCTATTAGTCTGTTAAAGAATTGAAATACAGTATTCAGCGATAAAATTCACAAAGAAGTTGTAAAAGTGTAATTTTTTAAATTGTTTGTTAAAAAATGTTTAATTTGTCGTATTTTCGAATTAACTTTTAATAATGCCGAATTAAAAAAATGTCTGTCAGTAGATTCTGTTCCACATTTGAAGTAATTACAGGCATGCTTCCCCTAATAAAAAAAAAGAAAAAATATTGCTTTTAAAATTACTCTTTAATTTTACACAAATCTAGAGTTAAAGTTACTTTTCTAGTAATAAAAATTTGTTGCTATTTGGGTATTTTTACGAAAATTCAAGAGCGATACTCCGTGCCGAATAAATAGGAAAATAGTATAATTTTTTTGATAAATAATTATAAAGATTAAGAGAACAGTTTTTACAATAAGTAATTATTTAAAGAAGTGTGTCAAATTTTAATTGCTTAATCGGCGTATAGCCAATAGAGTGAAAAACTATTCAAGCCGGGACTCAAACCCGGGTCATCAGTGCAGCACACTGACGTTCTACCAACTGAACCACTTCGAACGACACCCAGCTTTGCACTTTTCACTATCACATGTTGGCAAGGCTACAATCGCAGCACAAGATGGAATATTTTTCCGTGAGCCACCAACCCTGGGGCAAACACGAAACTAAAGAGAATCCAGCATCGATAATTGAATAAATCTGTTTAATAGTTGGAAATTTTTCCATAGAACATTTTTCACGCCTTGCATTTATAATATTTCAAATTTTAATTGCTTAAAAAGTGTATAGCCAACAGAGTGAAAAACTATCCAAGTCGGTACTCGAACCAGGGGCATCAGTATAGCGCACTGATGATTCTCTTTAGTTTCGTGTCAGTGCGCTATACTGATGGCCCGGGTTCGAGTCTCGGCTTGGATAGTACAACGGCCTGTCCTGAGCCGTACTTCTTGTCTAAAGCTTTTAAAATTTTAAATTTAGCTAAAAGTCGTCTGATTCATTTATAGTAAGTTTTTTTTTTTTTTTACTATTGCTCTAAACGAAATTTGTATATATTTTTTAAAGTAAAGAATAAACATTTTTTTTTTTCTTTTTTTTACAAATCGTACAAATTGTAAATTTATTTTTTTTACTCTATATTTGAAATTGTCTTGGAGTTTAAACTTTTCAAAAATCTGTTTTTTCATATTGAACACTTCACGATTTTCTAATATCTTATCTAAAAAATGTGGCAAGAACTCGAATAAAAAATTGCATATTCATAAACAAAAGTGGTAAAAATTCGACAAAAAATCGAAAATTTTCATGCGCAACATTTTTTTTTTCAGAGTGTATCATAGGAGAATATTTTTAAAAAGATGGTACACTAACATGTATGTATGAGCTCTGCAGTTCCGTCCGAATATACATTCCTAATATACGACGGGTGTTCTTGAAAATTTAAAACATTTGTTGTTCTCTACCGATGTTGTATTAAGGAGGGACTTATGTAAAGCCCAAAACGTCTACTCTGTGTTTATTTTTATTTTTTATCTAGTATCTTTCTTTATATATATATATATATATATATATATATTAAATGAATGTTTGAAAAAAATATTCTCATTGTTTTTGATAATGGCTAGGAGTGGGGCGAAACATGTCAACAATCTAATAAAAGTTATTGTACTGTATATTATGTTGTTAGTTTACATTTTTTAGCATTTAAAAGAAATATACGAACGTTTGAATTTCAATTGTCTATTAATTACACTGGACAACAATGATTCTGTCTCAAAACTTAAATTGGTTGATCCTAGAGGAGTTTTTTGCGCAGATTCCGAATACTGTCCGTTTTACTGTAGGTCGTCCAGTTTTCGAGAAATTAACATATTTAAGTTTATGCAAATTTAAGCTTTTTTGTGCCATTTTATGGAAATTTTAGGTACAATCAATGTCATATTGAATTCCCCTTTTTAGATTATGATTACTGGACCATTTATTTCAGATAAATGTCGCAGTCTGCATATTCTTAACATTTATCTGTCAGTTACGAAGCCTAACTTGCGTTTTTTTTTTCAATAGTGTAATGATTACATTACTTTCAATTTTAAAGTGGTTACCACAGAATTGGCGTAGGGTTTTTCTAGTTTAGATTTTTATGTTGATTCCGAATATGCAATCCGTTTCCTTATGTCACGTCTAGATTTTGAGTAAAACGAATTTCTATTTTTGTATTGTATTGGCACACGTTTGATATAAAATGCTTTTTAAGGGTGTGTAGCTCATTGCAAAAAGGGTGAATAGTGTCAGATTCCTATCTGGGATATAATCACTAATGGGTATAACAAAAAAATTGAAAAAAGAAGTAGAATCTATCTCAATTAGTTGAAGTACCACAAAGTAGCATAAAAAGCATTTTTTGGCTTTTTTGACCAAAAAATAAAATTTCACTTAAAAAAAAAAAAATGGACATTATAGGAGAAAATGGATACCAGATTTGAAATCAGTGTAAAAAAAAAAACTAGTTTAGAAACATATTAACGTACTCATGTGGCAGAAATATTTGGACGTCAAGAAACGTTATTAGAAAAAAAATGAAAAAAATGTAAATTAGGCACACAATATTTCACGGTCACATGTCAGTATAATTTCGGTCACAACATTTTTGTAAAGTAAACTGGTCAGTAATTGTAACATAAAACAAAAACTCCAGTCTGCTAATGCTTTATGCTTTAAATTTGCATATAACTGAAAAAAAAATTCCAAAAATTGCATAAATCAAAATATGCAAATATCTCAAAAACTGGACGCGCTGGAGAAACTCTAAAACTAGACTAGGAATCTGCGCAAAAAACTAAATAAGAATCAACTAATTTAGGTTTTACCGCATAGCAAAAGTTTAAATTTGTTGTCCAGTGTTATTTACAATTTTTAACCGACGTATTATGTTTACACATTTTAATTTTGCAACAACTTAATATATTAATAAAATCAGTACATAATAGGATTATTATGCATATACAACTAACAGCAAGAGTGTATATATAATCAGTACAAAAACCCTTAACGGGTTAAAGTTTGTGACGCAGCACTTCACCTTTTGTCTGTAAGAATTTCAAATACGGGTCTTAAAGTTAATGATATCAAATTTTGAGTGACGGTATGCTATAAATTAAAAAACTTATCTTTTTTCCCCCCTACTGCTATATTGATATTCAGTGGTGCAAATATTATTTTTTACATAAAAAAATATATATAAGTTTTTTGCTCATGCTTTTTCATTCACATCTCTGATAAATTCAAAATACGAATTTTAAAAGAAATGATATCAAAATTCAAGTGACGCCTTCATGTGACTTTAATGGGTTTGTTTTAAAATCCAATTTAATTTATTTTTGGTTTGTCTCCTAATGTATATTTACACATGCTAACAATACTTTTAATTTTCTAATACATCATTAAATATATCACTTGCAATGAGCCTGTATTATGCATTGAAATGTATTCATTTCAATAAATTGATTTATCTTTTGTGCCATGCTGTCGAAAATTGAAAGAAAAATTTATATAAAGGTTTATTTTGCATCATACTATCCATTTGCATACATTTCACTTAGTTTGGATACTATGACGCAAAATAAACCTTTACATAAATTTTTCTTTCAATTTTCGACAGCATGGCACAAAAGATAAATCAATTTATTTCAATTTATTCCATTAAAGTCACATGAAGGCGTCACTTGAATTTTGATATCATTTTTTTTTTAAATTCGCATTTTGAATTTATCAGAGATGTGAATGAAAAAGCATGAGCAAAAAACTTATATATATTTTTTCATGTAAAAAATAATATTTGCACCACTGAATATCAATATAGCAGTAAGGGGAAAAAAAGATAAGTTTTTTAATTTATAGCATACCGTCACTCAAAATTTAATATCATTAATTTTAAGACCCGTATTTGAAATTCTTACAGACAAAAGGTGAAGTGCTGCGTCACAAACTTTAACCCGTTAAGGGTTTTTGTACTGATATCATTACTTTTTTTAGGTTAAGGATCAAAAGATGAAGAAATTAAAATATAAAGACCAGCGTAATGAGTTTATAGTCATAATTTTCACTCACCTTCAATCCCCCCCCCCCCACAAAAAAAAAAAAGAAAAAGAAAAATAATGATAATAAAAATAAAATAAAATCTAATAAAAAAAAAAAATTATACCTCAATTTTGATGTAACTTCATTATTTAAAATTGTTTTGAAAAATAAACTCTTATTTTATTTTTTTACAGTTGTAAAAATCAGTGCTAAATTTTACTGTAAAAAAAAGTTTACGAAGAAATATAGAAAGAAATATTACTAAGAACAAATTTATAAAGTTAAATAAAATATCAAACAATTCATTAAAAGTTATAAGACTTGACACATGTTAAACATTATTTTAAAAAAGGTGCTATATATGAAAACTAGCAGAATTTAAAAATTTCAATTACAGAAAAAGCTACAAATGTTACTATTAAAAGAAGTTTTACTTTCATAGGTCACGTTGTCAACTTGCATACATTTTCCTTTGTTTGGATACTATGACGCAAAATAATCATTTACATAAATTTTACTTATGATTTTGGATAGCGTGGCACAAAACATAAATCAGTTTATTGAAATAAATACATTTGAATACATAATATAGGCTCAGTGAAAGTAATATATTTAACAGTGTATTGAAAAATTAAAAGTATTGTTTGTATGTGTAAATATACTTTAGAAGACAAACGAAAATAATTTAAATTGAATTTTAAAACAATCCTATTAAATTCACGTCAAGGTGCAATCAAATTTCGATATCACTTCTTTTAAAACCCATATTTTGAATTCCTGAGAGATCTGAATGAAAAAGCATCAGCGAATAAATTTTATATATGTTTTCATGTTAAGATAATAATTGCACCTGTGAATATAAATAAAACTAAAAAGAAAATGATGATTTAAAAAAAAATTATTAGCATAGCGTCACTCAAATTTTATATCATTACTTTTAAGACCCATATTTAAAATTCTTAGAGCCAACAGAAAGTGCTGCGTCACAACTTTTAACCCGTTAAGGGTTTTTGTACTGATATCATTACTTTTGTGCGGTTATTGATAAAAATGTCATTCAGTCGAAATTAAGCATAGGGTATAAATTTATAAGAATAAAACTTATTGGTTTCGCCCGCTAGCGGGCCTTCAATTTATTTTTTCACCAATTCAAAAAATGAATCCACCCTTTCCGGAAAAAAAAAGGGGGGGGGGGTTCATCAGATAAATTAACTGAATAAAATGGATAACCTTTGTGCGTCTTTTTGGAATTATATATATATATATACATATAGGTTTTTTTTTAAATCTAAGATGAATGTTGTGATTTTTAAATGTTTATAACCGAGTAATTCTTGAAATTATATTTTTAGCTCGCAGGCTATCAAAGCCTGAGAGTTAATGTGCGCCGGTTCTGTATGTACGTATGTATGTATGTACGTAATGCGATAAATCTTGATAGAAATATCCGTTTTGCTTCACATTTTGGTTATATGTTTATAGTGATAATACTTCCCTGATTAGTTTTGGGGGTTCATTGGTTAATTATAAAGGGGGGAGCGGGGTACTAACCCCCCCCCTTAATTTATATAAATGGGTTTTTCATGCAGAATTACCCAATTTTCTTCAATTTTTTTGCTTCAAATTTTGTATATAGATTCATTGTGGTAAGACGCTTCCCTGATTAGTTTTGGGGGTTCATTGGTTAAGTATAAAGAGGGGAAACGGCGGGCCAATCCCTCCCTCTTGATTTATTGTCGATCTCTTTATTTTTCGAGGGGTATTATTCTTTGAAATAAGAGTATAACATACAATTAGTGTGAATAGCCTGTGAGCTCAATGCCATCAGTTTAACTGGGCACTTTTCTTTCTTTTTTTTTTGTATTTGTCTTTGTTAAATAAATGTTTGTTTCTTAAATAAAGATATATAATTTTTCTTGTGTAATCTTTATTTAAATATACACACATAGGCACAAAAGTTTTTTAATTTATCAAAATATCTTGATCATATGCAATAAATACATAGACAATCAAGTTATGTTTTGATTAAAAAAAAAAAAAAAAAAAAAAAAAAAAAACTATATTTTAAATAGGAAGTTATTGACAACAAGTCTTAAATGTAGAAAATGATTCATATTATACATGTATTAATTTACAGAAAAAACTTGTTGTATTAGTATTTATATTACATTTAATATAAGAATAAAATTACAATAATCCAGTAATATATGAAACCCTATTTCTCTTTTCCAGGGTCTTTCCTTTATTGTCACAAAAATTTGAGCATTTCCAATGGGAGTATGTAAAAAAAAATTAGATAAATATATTTATTATTAACCTACTCTATTAGTATAAAATATCAGCTCTAACTGAAAATTACATGCTAAATTTGGGGACCGAGGGCCCAATTAGTGTGCAATCACACAATTGCTACAAGTTTCAAATTTATTTTACATTTGCAGTAGGCATATATATTTTTTAAATCTAGCTACTGTCTTACGCTCTTTAAATAGTTTGAGTACAATAAATTTAATGCTAATAAAAATTTACCTTATTCCAATTACTTGCTTTGGATAGGAATTGATATTTTTGGCTCATTTTAAATAATACAGCTGGGAAACAGAATGTATATATATAATAATAATAATTTTTAGTTATTTACAGTTTGTAAAATTTATTATGAATATTTAACGAATTCTTAAACTGAAAGTCCTGGTTTTCATATTTTTCTTTATTTAAAAAAATAAATAAAAGCATATAAAATCATTGCATCATTTGTTTTAATTAGAAAAAAAAAAGTTATTCTATAAAATATTTACGAGAATTACGTGATAAATCCCGGATATCAAAGTACAATAAAATTTAAAAGAAAAAAAGATATATCTGAGTTCCAGGCTTGTTTTGAATAAGAATGAATATTTTTTGTTCCTTTTACTTACCCATCATACGTAGTATAGGGTAAGTCTTGTAATCGTTTTGAAAATCGAAAAATTTTTTTTGACGGATTTACACGTTTCAGACACTGGAGATTCCGAAAAACACATTTTTAGAAATTTTTTTTTGCCGTCCGTCTGTGTGTCTGTGTGTGTGTCTGTAAACGCTCTATCTCCCGAAAAAATTGAGATAGAGACTTGCAATTTGGTATGTACTTAGCATGTAATAATGGGAAGAAGCCTATTTCATTTCAATAACCTCGATTAACCGGAACTATTTTTTTCGGACTCTCGAAATATTCGTTCTGATAAAAGGTATATAAAAATTTTCGAAATTGTTTATTTTAAGAAATGAATATAAAAGACAATAAAAAAACATAAATTTTACATAAAGCATGAAGTCGATCGGATAATTAGTTGCGGAGATATTTGGAATCCTATTTTCTACACTCTTCGATTTTTCATGATCCTGTATTTCATCCAAATTTCACTTTAAAGATATATTTTAATTTTAAATTTTACGCTTAATCCGATGCAATAAACCGCTAGTTAATAGGATTATTATTTTTGGAGTTATAAGGAAAAACCTCTTTCAAGCAATTCAGTAATCGAGCCTTTAAAGTTTATGACGTCATCAAGCCACGATTTTATTTGAATTGCAATGCATTTTATAAGTAGTTTACACATTTTTATTTTAATATTTTACATTATGCATATCCATGATGGGTAAGTATTACGGTGGCCCCCAACGACTAGTTTAATAATACAGTGGGGGAAAAAAATATACATATTATTTACAATTTGTAAAATTTAACATAAATATTTTACAAACTCTTAAAATAGTTCATTTTCTGTTCTGTTAACTAAAAAACTCGTAAAAAACATAACAAAATTTCTTTTTAAATACAGCTCAAGAAAAAAAAAAAGTTTTTGATTTGCTGAACTTCAATTACTGACAATAGATGGCGCTCCGGCCAAACACGGCGTTCCCTTACCTGAGGTATTCTATTACCATGCGCGTAAGAAATGCGTAAAAAGTCTACGCAATAGGCTTAAGAAAATAGTCCCATTTTTAAACCAGATTATTTAAAAAACAAGAGTTTTCCTACGTTAACGCGAAACGACATTCGCTTAGTCTAAAACCGAATAATTATAATATATTAATTTTAAAAAAATCGCCCGAGCCATTTTCGAGATAAATTTTCAGAGGCCTTACATTTACCCAAATTTAGTTAAAAATGGACTTCCAGTTCTTAAAATCTGCTGCACGTAGAAATGTATAAATTTCAGGATTGAATTAGACCATAGATATAAGACTAATGTGAAAAAATCAAAACGGTATGCCTCATATTTGCTGAGATATTAAATGTCGGCGTTTTGATTTCTCTTTGATGTCCTTCTAGCCGTATATATAGAGTGACGGAAATCTTCGGTTTTGGGCGTTCGGTTTTCGGTTTTTGCTGCGTCACTCGAGATACTGCCGTCTCTCATGATTGATATTGATACGCAACAAAGCTGGAAAATCTGCTATAATTATCAGTAAACATATGTTTTATGTTTCGTGTTTCCCTTCCATTTAAACTCCCTCTATTCATGTGTCATAGTTTTATTATCTAAAAAATAGTTTATTGATTAGTGTTTTGCAGCCATTCATATTTATTTATGGATTATTGTTCAGCAGCCATTAAAAAAGAGTTGATGATTAAGATCTTTTTGTTTAGTATTCCTGTGAAATTTAATCTGTTTCAAAGAATGATTACCTCATATGATCGTCTGAAAACTGCCAAACATTGTTTACTTTCGAACAAAAGAAACCAACCCGAAAGTAACAGTTTACCACTACATATGCGTACAGTTTCGTGATTGTAGATTGTTGTATGCTGTCTACTTAGTACGTAAATTTCATAGTCCATGAGTGCACAGTTTATTATATTACTATACGTGAAAGTAGTGTATACGTTATTGATGGTCAATGTTAGAAAATCTGCCATAATTATCAGAAACGCAGGTTTTAATTATTTTATTCCATTACTCTTTAATCCCTCTTCATTTATGCTTCACAATAATTATTTGATAAATAAGCTATATATCAAAGTTTTGCATCCATTCATATTCACACTTAGTGACGTTCAGCCGCAAGCCGGCCGCTAAAAATATACAGAGTATTGTGATGTTTTGTTCGATAGGTCTCAAATTTTAATAAGTTTCTAAGAATGGTTAAAACAAATGATCGTCTGCAAAATATTACTCATCGTTTACTTCCGTTACAGCGCCTAGAATACATAGTGTGGAAATCTGCTACATAATAGTACTAAAAAATTGAATCCAATAAATGTACAACGTTGCTGAAAAGATAACGATGGAATCGCAGCGCCATCTGCTAGCTCTTCTTATTATCGTTACCTTCTTATTATAGCATTATTATCGTAGGAGCACCGTTGCACATTTATAGGCTACAACTTTTTAGCACTCTTTAAAGCATTACAAGGATAGCCGGTTCGCACACTATATGTATTCTAGGCGCTGTACTTCCGTGCTAAAGAAATTAACCTCTAAATAACAGTTTAAGACAACATTTTTGTATAGGTTTGCAATTATAGATTGTGACTTGTTTTCTACTTTGTACTGAAATACACATCCATGAATGCCTTTTAAAAATAACTTTGCAGCAATTTTAAAAGATTAATAAATTCAGTATATTGTCGAAGCAGATTATAATATTACTAGAAATAAAAATAGTGTATATGTAATTGGTGCAGCTAGAATATCTGCCATAATTATCGGGAAACGCATGTTTAACTTTAGTGTCTTCCTTTCCATTTAATCCATCTTCATTCATGCTTCACAATTACTATCTGATAAATAAGTTATATATCAACGTTCTGCATCCATCCATATTTATGTTTATTTACCGATTAACGTTGAGCTGCCATTAAAAAAAAGAGTTGAGTATTAAGATATTTTTGTTGAAAATTCTCGAAATTTAATATATTTCAAAAAATGATCAACACAAATGATCAACACAAATGATAGTCTGCAAATTGTCGAACATTGTGTGTTTCCAAACAAAAGACATTATTGGAAGTTTTAGACTTTTTTGCCTTTACACTTTATTCAAGGATACGTTCTACATGATATTTTGTACTCATTTTAACTCCAGTTTCCACATAAACTAGTAGATTTTTTTAATTTCGCATCACTCTACTTCAAACAATAACACAGATGGAATGTGCAGACCATTCGACAGCAACTAATATCTTATTATCTTGTTTGTAAAATGACTGTTCAACTGTAAACATCTTTTTATAGGCCCACAAAACATTTATTTGCATGCCATGGGACAATCTTTGTCCTTTGATTTTCGATTCATGCTTTTACCTAACAAAAGAAAATAAATTGAGCACTTAAAACACAACTAAAGTCCTATAATTTTAATACATTGTCAATATTTAAACACTCTAATAGAAGAAATGACACGACACTTTTCTGACTTTTCCGCACCTTAAAGAAAATCTGCCATAATTATTGGAAAACGCATGTCTTATCTTTGTTGTATTCCTTACCATTTAATCCTTCTCTATTTACGCGTCAAAATTATTATCTGAAAAATAATCTATAGATTAACGTTTTGCATTCATTCATGCTTACATTTATTGACCGATTAACGTTCAGTCGCCGCGCCGTTAAAAAAAGTATTGAGGATTAAGATATTTTTGTTGAGTCGTTTCGTTCCTGAAATTTAACATGTTTCAAAGAACGATTAACATGGATGATCGTCTTCAAACTGTCAAACATCGTTTACTTCCGAACAAAAGAAGTCAACTTCATTCGAAAGTCTGCATTCTTTACCTTTTATAGTTTCGATTTGATTGATGTTCCATCAATGCATGTGTATTTTAGAAATAACTTAACCAGCTTCATTACTTTAAAGAAATCAGAATATAATCGAAATAGATTATTATATATGTACAATTGAAAGTAGTGTATATGTAAATAATGTGCAAAAATAGAAAAATCTGCCATAATTATCGTAAACGCATGTCTTATCTTTTATGGTTCACTTCCATTTAATCTCTCTATATACATGCTTCAGAATTATTAAATGAAAATATTCTATAAATCAAAGTTTTGTATCTATTCATATATACATTTATTTATCAACGTTGAGCCGTCATTAAACTAGTCTGATGTGTCAATCCCAAAACTTTATTCTATCTTATACATCTTAATACTTCTAAAAGCATAATTTTTTATACTATGCATTTTAGAATAAACAATGTAGTCATAGCAGCACCGTCTGTTATATGATTTACACGAAAACCTAATCAGCATAACTTATGCCAAGGTCTAACAGAATATGAAGTTTTATTAAATTCTGTGCATTAGTTCTTGCAATAGAGAGCCCACAAAATTTGCATCACACACACATACTCTCTCTCTCTCCCTCTCTCTCTCTCTCTCACACACACACACACCCACAAACACAGACAGACATTTTCTAAAACCAGTCAAATCGTATTCAGAACCTTCTAAAACGTATAAATCCGTCGAAAACCGGAAGTCGAAAATTTTCTCGAATCCTATACTTTCTTCTTTTAGAGATAGACGAAAGTAAAAAAAAAAAGTTGAAGATTAAGATCGCTTTGCTGAATGTTCACGAAATTTAATAGTTTTCAAAGAATTATTTACACAAACGATTGTCTGCAAACTGTCAAACGTAATTTACATACGAATAAAAATAAACCACTCTCAAATGTAACATTGTTTAGTTTTTCTTTATAACAAAAAACGATTTCTACAACTTAAAGACCCAAATCCATTACCTGTTTTGTAGTAGACGAAATAGACGAAAGTAGACGAATAATTATATCATTATATATATATATATATATATATATATATATATATATATATAAAGTATTTCCACATACCACATCTCTCTACATTATACATGAAGACCCAAATCTATTACTTTTATGTAAATAATTATAATATTATACATATACAACTGAAAGTAGTGCATATGTAAGTCAAGCGCATAGTTAGAAAATCTGCCATAATTATTGAAAATGCATGTTTTATATTTCTTGCTTTCCTTTGCATTTAATCCCTCTCTATTCATGCTTCTCAATTATTATTAAAAAACACACATACATCAACGTTTTGCATCCATTCATATTTACATTTATTTATCGATTAACGTTCAGCCGGCACTAGAAAAAGAATTGAGGATTAAAACCTTTATGTTGAGTATTCTCGAAATTTAATATGTTTCGAAGAATGATTAACACAAATGATCGTCTGCAAACTGTCAAACATCGTTTACTTCCAAACGAAAGAAATCAACCTCAAAGGTAACATTGTTTATTTTCCTTTATAAAGAATAATGACTTCCACATCTCTTCAGATTATACTTCAAGACCCAAATCCATTACCTGTTTTGTAAATAATTATAAACATCATCGACAAAAGCTTCAAGAACAAAGTTAATCCCATTCTCTAAAAGAGTGATGAGCTGTTCTGAATGAAGGAAAGATTAAGCAAAGAAATATGGTGAAAAAGCAAAATCTTTACGAGAGAAAATTAAAATTGATGACGAAGAAGGAAATGGCACTATTGCATCGATCTGAGAGTCATAAAAATATTAAGAAGAAATTATAAGGGTGAGTGATGATAGTATTAATTATAATAATATGAAATTTTAATAAGATGGGGAATAAGAGAAGATAAGATGAGTAAGAATATAATTGAATTTTAAGCATTATAGGGTTATTTAACATGAATATAATGGAAAGCAAAATATAAATTTAATAGTATTTTAGTGAAGGGAAATTTAAGATAATGATGATACAACTTAAACAGAAGCTTGAATGCATTGAAGTAATTTCGAAGCGTCTCTGGAAAGTTTTAAAAATATTGATGAATGAAATAAAACAAAACTATATGCTTTGTATTTAAAAACATTTTTGAAAATCAGAAAACTTTTGTATAAAACACCCTTATAAAGTCATTGAAGCTACAGCGACGGACAAAAGTACTTGACACATTTTAAAATTCAAAAAAAGGTCAAATAATGTGAGTATCAGAGTGCGGTTTGGACGAAAATGCATCTCATAGTCGAAAGTTTTATTTAAGCAAGTAATAATAATAAAAAAAATTCCAAAAACTTTTAAAGCTACTTAAAAGCATAAAAAACTTAAGATAAAACAGTTTCATAGCCTAGGGCTTTACAAATTTGATAAAATCTGGCAGCCAGCAAAAATTTCTAGTCGCCAGTAAAAAATATCGGTCCGTCCCCCTCCCCCGTCAATGATTTTTAAAAACACAAAAAGGTTTTTTATAAGGTTTTTTATGGATTAATTGACAAAAATAATAACAAGCATAGTTTAGAATTTTTATTTACATAGTTTAGAATGGTACATAAATTAGAAAGATAATATATAAGTTTTCTGATAAGATTTATCAACATTATTTATCTTTGAGAAAAAGAAAAGAAAAGAAATACTGTAAAAGTTCAATTAACCGGCATATTCGGAAGTGCTGATTGCCAAAAGCTTCAAATGTCTAGATAGTTGAGTGCTACAAAAGCTATATCGGATGAAGGGGGGAGGAGGGGGGAGGAGGGGGGGGGGTTGATAAAATAGTGAAGCAGGAAAAGAATTTTTTGCCTATTTTCCTGGCGAAGTCAGTCGAATTATTTTGATTTTATTATTTTAAACTTTGCAGTTGAACTCATTTTTGACAAATTAAAACTAAAAATTTAAAATGTAGTTTGTTTGAATATAGTTTCTAAGTTTATTTCTTAACATTGAAGGGAGGGACATGCCGTTTGTGGTCATTTCTAAGGTCAATTTATATATATTTACTATATAAAATGCCGCCAGATTAAGTAACTTGGTCGCCAGATAAAAAAACTTAGTAGACAGTGGCGACCTGGCGACCGCATTTGTCAAGCCCTGTTCATAGCAATTACTTTGTATAACATCTACTACTATATTTCAACGTGAGCGCCTTTTGTACCTCGAAACATATCCAAACAGTACTCAATTTCATTCCACATGTTGAAATATGGTATTAGATTATAGAAAATAAATATATCTTTAGCGGCTGATCTTAAGTTTTGTTTTCAACTTTGAAGCCATAGCCATAATTTTGAACTAAATGCTTCAATTTGTTTAAACAAAACTTTCAGTAATGAAAGAATTTGCGCCCAAACTGCCCTGTCGTACGCCAATTACTTGATTTTTTTATTAAATTTAAAAATATGTCAAGCACTTTTCATTTACCCTACAGGTTTTCTCTTCAAAAGGTGGTCAACATTCGCATTTAAATGTGCAACAGTTAATATAGGGGGTCGGGGCAAGAAAATGCCAAGCCACATTTTTGGTGAAATAAATCTAACACTGTAATCTGTTGCTTAATATTGTAAATTATAATATCCTACATATAATTTGTTTCTAATGTCACTTGATGGCAGCGTATGTCACAGGTTTTGTTTTGGCCCCAGATGTTTATGCCCCCAATGAAGATAGCTAATTTACTAAAAAACGCAATAGTAATATCAATAAAATAATGTCATACTGTTACTCAGAATATTTCAAATGTTACTAAGGCATTTGCGAGAAAACTTTATGTTATATATCTTGATTTGAGTATTTGATCAAATTTTCAAATTGAAATATCTCAGAAGTTCAGAAATGTGGTTTAGCACTCTCTTGCCCCGATCCCCTCAATACTTTGATTTGTTGACAGTGCGGACTTATTTTTGTTATCCAGTTTATCTAGTTTCCTAAAAGATTTCCACCAGTAATACACTATTTCCAATCTTGATTTTGGATTCGGAAATTGTCGACTAAAGTCGACTGGGCCAATAAAATGGGCCAATAAACACTATGGCAGGCGACTGGAAAATATGACGAACTTACTTTCTTCTGAAATTAATTTATAAATACCTAGACAAATGTAATTAAAATTACAATGGTAAAAACTATCCAGATATCGTATAAATACAGTTCTTTGCATATCAAATCTTTAAATATTGCACTGTTATCCACACTTCTTGCAGTTTTCAATTAGTAAATTAGACCGGTATATTTAGCTTATTTGTGACAGAAGAAAATTTTGCCAGTTGTAGACAATCATGGGTTGGCCAACAAAGATATTTCCTTCCTGAAGCCATATTAATAATACTATCACTACTTATTAGCGTAAATTGGAATATAAAATGGGATGTGCGTAAACATGTAAATATTTCATTTCTAAATCTCTACTTATATATATTATATTAAAATCTGACTCTTTGTTTATATTTCACAACTATTTCGCAACATATAACGAACTACGGGCTGAAATGAGCGTAAATTATTGGCGCGCAGCTTCTACAAGATATGCGAATATCATAATAGTACTTGAAAATTTTTATTTTAACTTAGTTTTTGATATATATATATATATTTGTAGTGAAATTTCTGTAATGGTGGAAAATAAATTTCTCTAGTGTGACAAAAAAAGAAAGAAAGAAAGAAAAGGGAAAACAATGGCTATATTCTATCTTTTGATATCATTCTCTCATTAAAATGAAAGGAAAAATTTATTTTCAATTTGAATAGATCTTATGCACTGCTTACATATTTTTATGCCGTTTTTATTAACGTCTGTTATCGAAATTGATAAACAAATATGGTTTTGTTTCTCTTGTGTAATTCGATTTAATGATATTTAAGTTACCTTCCCTTAAAAGAAGGTGTTGTAAAGCATAGTTATTTGGCTTACTGTCGCATATACTTCATTATTACCAAAAAACTGAAAGGTTGAAATATTATCCGTAGGAAAAAACATTTTCCGACATTTGAAAAAAAATGTAAATGAATGCGCTCTGATAGAATGTAGAGCTAAAGTAATCGTTTAGTCTTCAGTATTGAGGTTGATTATACAAACAAATGAAGGCGCGTAAATCATTAGATGCCCGATTATAATAACTAACCAGAGGGCCCGTGCGAAGATTTCGAACTGAAATCTAATATTTTTTAGGTACTTCTCTATTAACCCGTCGACCGCTTTTCATAACAAAAAACTACCGCCAAACTGTAAGATTAAACGCCAAAAATGCAGTCCCATTTACTTGATGTCAGAATCATTATGCATGTTTGTTACGTCATCTAGTGGTATTACATTCGACATTTGCGTGTATTTTTCATTATGTTTTACTGACTTAGTAGTTATTTTATTAATTAAAATAACAATTGTGTCCTTAAATTCTTATATTTTATTTATTTTTTCATATTCCAATGGCAACGTTGTCCCGTTTATTTGGCGATAGTTTTTTGTTATGAAAAGTGGTCAACGGGATAATAGAGAAGTATCATTTTTTATCAATATGTAATATTTATTAGATGCAGGTTTAAACTTCTAAAGAAAAAGCAAGGATAAAAATATCTGCAAACAACATTTAGTTGTTAGTGAAGCCAGAATATCATCTAATTTATTCCATCAAAGTTAGACTAAAAGCTGATCCAAGATTGCTAAAGGCACGCGCGAGAAAAAAAATTAACATTCGTATTTTGACTGCATTAGAGGATGACGTCATCCGCTTCGGGAAAACCATGGAACTTAGAAATATAAATCTAAACATTTCAATTTCAATTTTGCTTTTTAATCATAAGTATAAAATAAACCCGTGCGGTGTTTTTAATAAAAATTGCTATGAGCATCATATAATGTGGTATTTTATTTTTTGGCAACAATAATTTCAGGAAAACCTTTCATTTCTTTCATGAAAACAATGCCGATTTAATTTTTTAATTTCAGCAAATTTTAATCAAAAACATGTTTTAACGAATTGTTAAGTGGGCTATGTCAGAAGCCTGTTCTAAAACCTTTCATATGGTATCTCATTCGTTGTTCTGCGTTTCATATTTTCTGAGTAAAAGGGATGTTGACAGGAGAAATAATATATAAGGATTTTGTGAATGAAGGTAACGCTTTGGGAAGTGTTTGTGTACAAATTTGAGGACTGTGATTTCATATACATGTGGCCTGCGTGGCCGAGTGGTTAAGACACCATTCCGCTAATCGCTTGAGAGCGTAGGAGTCAGATCGGTGGGTTCGACTCCCGTCAGCTCCATTGTACACACTTTGTGGAGTTCTCTGTTGTAATTCTCTCTGGTGTTGTAAATTTCCTTGTGGCTTATCTCGTCCTTGTATATTGACGATTACTTATAAGCGGGCACTTGATGTCAAGCACACAAGTTAGATGTATGTTCTCCATAAACAAACAAACAAACATTTCATATACATACTATTTATGGATGTTGTTCTCAAAGTAAAATTGGAACGCTCCACGGTGGGAGATTTGTTGATTCTAGCTGGCCAAAATTATTTTCCAATTTATTTCTCTTGAACTCTATGTTTTATTTACATAAATGATATATTAAAATCATTTAAACAAAATTTATTACGTTTTAAATCAAAGTTTCTTCGGAGATGGTTATTTTGAATTGGAAATTGATTAATTTGAGACATTAAAACTGAAATATGTATTTGATACATTTTATGTATCATTCAATTAGATAAAACACGTTTAAAGCGTCAAGACAGTTAATAAATACGTTAATCTAATTACTTGATAGGTACGTATTGATAATCTTAATGATACTTTGTTAACAGAATGGGACTTAAAGTGATAAAATTATTTTTCTATTCAAATCATAAAAAAAAATACTTTTTCTAATAATCTATGAGAAATTCAGATACAAAACAAACATTCGACAGCTTAAATGAAAATTGCTTAGAAATTAAATTCAACACGTCATCATCTGAAAGTTCTTCATTGTGACTCTCAGAATATAGAGCCTTTTCTTCTATCTTGAAAAATTAACAACGCGATGACTGTCTTTAGAAAAAAAGAGTTGTTTTAATTTTAATTTTGTAATTAATTTTATTAGTTAGGAAGGTATTTGAAGTGAACAATATTATATTAAAGAATTTCCTGGTTAGATGATTTTCTCAAGAACTTTCTTGCATAATAAAGTCTACAGGCACAGAAATGTTTATTCGTTACCTCAGCAGTTTCTTATGATTAATGTCCAAAACGGACAGAAGGGCATTCTCTCTCTCTCTATATATGAATGTATGTAATAGTATACTTATACTTATCTCTACATAGCAGAACTTTATGTAAATAGTGGGAGTCATAAGATCACAATGGAGAATGTTCTACATTATGTTTTCCATATCCAAAGTGAATTTCGAGAATTTTCTGGGCCAATTTCGATACCACTCAAAATTTACTGGTATGTATTATATTGTATATGAATCTGTCATGAGATCGACATACATTTGACAACTTTCGGCCAAATTGGGCCTACATTTAAACTTTTGCGCTTGAAAAACTTCATGTGTTCTTCATTATAATTTCCTTGTATAAACAAAACATTTTCAAGCGAATTCAGCTTTTCGGAGCTTGTTGCTGCTGTATAATGGTTCAAAAGTTTATTTGTGTGATTGACTTAAATCCCGGTGACTTTGATAAAAAAAATGGTACTTGAACTAAAATTTCAAAAAATATTAATTTAGACTTAAGGTAAAAACAATTCTAAAACCTAGAGATGCAGATAGATGCAGACAAACTAAAATTTATTGAAAAGGTAATAATCTAAACTATTTAATGGTATCCAAAAGTTAGCTTTATCTTGCTTTTTAATATAACTTTTTCTATTTTAAAAATGACAAAGTTTTTTAAAAAATAAAGAGTTTTTTGAGACATTAAATATGAATTAACAATTGATCTGTTGAAAATTTATGCACATAAATCCTATAAAACAAAAGTCCATATTTAGTTCGGAAGCGTCCATAATATAGCACTATTTTTTATTCTACTTGAAATAACAGATTAAGCAACTATACTCCAAAAACGTGATTCATTCATAAAATAAGAAACACCATCTTTACATTAGTCTCTGGACCATACAATTATATTTATATCAAAACCATTCGCAGGGTACAACATCCCAACTATTAAGCAATATCAGGTAAAAATAAATCATGCTGGGAAATTTTTTTAAAAATTGACTTTTGACCAGCTAGAATCAGTAAATCTCCCACCTTGTGCTCTAGTGGATAAAAATCTCACCATTTAAAAAAAAATAAAAAAAAATAACGTTTTACTACAATTTAGAGTGCCTTTATACGACAGTGATGATATATATTCAAGTCAGATTGGAAGTTTTCTCCAAACTATTGCAACACACATTACAAAATTTAGTCATATTCACCTGGACGAGTTGGTCAAGCAAAAAAATAATATATTTAAATTTTTTTTAACACAATCATACTGATTGGTAAAGATATCATACGAATTGAAATTTTTTTTTTAATTGAGTGAAAAAGAGAATCACACTGAGAATCTTTAGCTTAAGATGCCAATGTTCTTCCAATTGAATTACCTGAAACGACAACCGGACGACACAATTCAGGCAAACAAACTTTTGGCAATAATCTCTGGTCTGCCATGTAAATAGCTCAACAGGATTAGCCGCAAGTAGAGGAACTTCATTAAACGACAAAAATGTAGTTATACACTTTATTATTTTAACGCAATCATACTGATTGGTAAACATGTTATACGAATTGAAAATTTTCTAACTGAGTGAAAAAAGTATCCCGGCTGAGAATAGGACATAGAATCTTTTGCTTAAATTTCCGACGCTCTTCTAATTGAGCTACACGGGAGCCCCGGTATACACGAGACTTTAAGTATCCACACAGCCAAAAATCTGCCGGAGTCAAGTCTGGAGATCGTGCGGGCCCCTGAAACTTACAACCTCGACTTATCACTCGGTCTTCAGTGAAAGTGTACAGCAGGAACGTTTTGACTTCACGTGCAAAGTGGGGCACCATCCTGCATGAATGTGACGACATGTAACGCATGTCTTTCCTGCAATGCAGGCACAACGTGGTCGTGGTCACACAAAAGCGTAAGATACCGTTCTGCAGTGACTGTACAGGTTTTCCAGCCGGATTCAGGACAAGGCTCTTCAAAAAATAAAGGATCCAGAATGATAGACGCGATGAAACCACACCAAACAGTCACATGAGGAGCATGCATTGGCTTGGTCAGGTACTCACGAGGGTTTGACGTCGCCCAGATACGAGTGTTTTGCGTATTGACGTCACCATGCAGTGAAAAAGTGTGCTTCATCCGTCCATATGACGTTCAGCAACCATTGTGGCGCTCCATTTGTGCCAGCGCCCATGTAGCAAACTTTAATAATCTTTTATCTGTATCTGCCGGTAATAACTGGTGAAGTGCCTGTATCTTGTACGGATACAGATCCAAGATTCCGTGCAGAATACGTCGAATCGACGTTTCCGGAATCCCCGTTATTCTCACAGCATCACGAGCACTGCTACTCCCCGTTGATGTCTCGGCTGTCAATTCTTCCATGACACTTTTTACAACATGGACGCAATCCGCGCTCGAGGATGGTCTGCCACTACATGGACGATCCTCCAAACTCCCCGTTTCCTCAAAACGTCGTACTAAATTAAGTATCCCATTCAATGAAATAGGGGTTTTTTTAGCCTTAAGTCCTTTCTCCGTGCGAAACTTTCGCAATGCAATATTTGTGGATTCACCATTCTTGTAGAAAAGTTTAACCACCAGCGTTCGATCGGTCTGGTTACGATATCATGCTGTCGATATCGAATGACGAATCCATTTCCAGCCAGGTGTTTTATTTTGAGCTCGATTTGCATAAAACGCCTCAGTATGACATGTGAGCGCCCTCTATCGGTAACTTTTGGAATGATTTTTATTATACATGGAAAAAAATCCAAATTCCTTCTGATCATACTCGCGTAAACCGAAAAATTTTCCGAGCATTACTTCTTTTATTATGATTTTTTAAAGTTTGCACGAATTTATGACACACGAATTTATGATTTTATAATTTCTTACTTATAACTAGAAATTTAATAAAATTCATATAACGAATCTTTCCTAAATGTAGAATCAATTAGATGTATTTTCCCCTTCGAACAATCTAAACATCTCTTACAATGCAAATGCCCATGGGGTTGCTCGCAGCAAGTAAGATACTAATATGCGTCCTACAGACGCTTCCGTATCTCCCTGTATTTCTAATTAAAATCAAGTCGGTATTTATCACAATAAAATTTCGAATAACTACTTTAGGTTTTTTCTTTGGATGGACAGCAAATGTCATACTTTTGAAAAGTAATGAAATGCGTTACATTTACATACGTTACACATTCATGCTATTACATTTTTTACTTGACCATTTTACACAAGCTGATCTTCAAATATATGTAATGGATGTCACTTAATCATCATAAAAACAGTCTTCAGCTGTCGCGATAGCGGTGTATGCGGTCTCGGGAGCCGCAACATTCCTCAATCAATGGAAAATGCAAGGCAACACAATTACGGAAGATTGTCGCTGGCCGCTGCAATACCCTTTAATTTTTCCTAATGGACAATATTTATGTGATGTCACAGTGGGAATCACATGGCTTAAAATTAGCGGCTAGCGCGTTTGTTTACATATTTCGTCGATGCAACGTAAAAACAGGTAAAAGGATGCGAAAAATACTTTAGATTTATTTTGTACGAATTACTATTCGATAAAAATATATTGGAAAATACACATATACTTATTAATTAAAATTAACAATTTTCATTTTATAAATAAAATAAAAAATATGCATGAAATTGCATTAAAATGGTGAAAAAGAATTCATGTATAACCTACTCCTGCCTGTTCCTGAAAACGTCTAAAACTCGATATAAACATAAAATATAAGCGTAATTTTTTTTAAACACAATGCTTTTCAATGGCGCGAAACTGAATGTTATTCCCAAGTCCCAAGCAGACGAATTTTTGTAACCTCGAACTCAAAGTAAGAAAATTGGCCATAGGGTTGCAACTTTATTCCCTTTAGACTGGGGATTTGCAACCCTCGAGACCGCATGCACCGCTATTGCCACAGCTTACGGCTGTATTCGTGACAGATTAAGTGAGATCCGTTATAAATTTTTGAAGATCAGCTTGTATAAAATGGTTAGGTAAAAAATATCTTTAGCCCTCGGATTACTAGTCTTTTTTTATTAAGTGATGCTTTTCGTTATTTTTCAAATCCATTAAATTTGCAATCCATCCAAAGGAAAAACATAAATATGTTATTCGAATTTTTTATTGCGATAATTACCGATTTAATTTTAAATAGAGATAAGGAAGAGGGGGATACGGAAGCGTCTGGTATCTCACTTGATGGGTAGAAAACCCATTTGCACTTGCATTGTAAGAAATTTTTCCTTTTTTTTGGAAGGGGGAGGCATCTAATTTTATTCTACGTTTAAAAAGATTTATTATATGAATTTTGTTAAATTTCTTCTTATAAGTAAGAAATTTTATTTACAATGTAAGTAATCTAAAAATTACGAAAATTACATTTTTAAAATTACGGGAATCTAAGTCAATTATAATAGAATGCTTTTGAGATGTTGCTTGTATAAAAATTATAAGTACAAATCTCGCCATTGCCCGGACTATAAAGATTGCATATTGTTAGTTCAAATCTATAAAGCATTAAGGTAAACAGCACAAAACATGTGACATAAAATCTTGAGTATTTTTAAAATAATAAAAACATTTTTTTTTACTCTATAGAAAGAAAATGGGTCCTTAAATGGAGATTAAAAACCTTTTATGTTTTTTGTTGTTGTTGGTACAGAATCAATAAAACGGCGTACTTAAAAAGGCATCAGCATTCTATTTTGAGGAAGTCTATTAAAGACTTGCTGGGGATTATTATTTTCCCCCAAGTATCGAGAGACAGCATAATAATCTTTTTACCCCTCAAAAAGATATCTTTTTATATCAATGTAATAAGTTTAAAGTCTATGCGTTATCTATTCATAAGGCAATCACGTCATGATATTTCATCATATTCTTATTTTGAGGACAATGAAAACGATTAAAAATGAATTTTAAAAGCATTATGTTTCAATGTGACTTGATAAAAGGCTTATTAAGATTTCCTGAAACATTATGTTCTCATACGATTACGCTTATGTCAGAGTATAAATGATATACTTAACTGGATTTTAAAATCCCTTTTATCTTTAAAAGCTAGAAATACTTCTTTCCTATTTTTTTTCAGTCAATTTCGAGGAGATATTTTGGATTTGCTGCCTCGAAGGTGAATGTTGAAACATGACAAAGTGCCCTTTGAAAGTTAAAGTAATTTATAAGCTGACAGTAAGTAAACGAAAATAGAGAGCTTCGCTATGGTCGTGTTAAAGGAATAAAATATAACATGTAATGAAATTGAAGTTTTTCTACAGCTGAAATAGAAAGTAATTCAAGAATTATTACTATGGGAAAAATGTTATCTTCATGCCATTTTTACTACTTGGCATTTGGAATTTTTAGATGTTTTTATAGGAAGAACACAACAAATATCCAGATTTTTAATTTTTTTTAATTTATGTATTTTTTTTAAAGAATAGTAAGCTGTTTTGATTTCCTTTTTGTTATGAATGTAAAATTCGCATTAAAGTTACATTGTATACGTATATAGTTTCCTAAAAATGAAACGCCACGCCATTTGCGAAACATCGAAACACCAATCTATAATGGTACAAGCTGTGATCAATAAGTAGGATGAATGAGGAAAAATGTCTTATATTGAGTAGGTCTCACATGGAAACTGTTTACAATCCTTCAAAATGGTCTCCGTTGTACACTATGCACCTCTGACAACGCGTGTACAAATCGTCGTAAGCTCTTGAAAACTCCTCCAATGGTACAGCTCTCAGTTCCCGTGTAATAGCAGCTTGAATGTGCGTAAAGTCTGTAAATCTCCGCTCTTTTATAGTCACTTTAAGTTTAGGGAAACGGAATGTCGATGAAGTCCCAGAACTTCTTTGTCCTTTCCGCTGCTGTTTTTAGATCTTCCGTTAGATTATGAGGAACAAATCGTGAACAAACATTGCGTTTTCGCAAATCTTGTGTCACGATTTTTCGAACAGTTTTCCGAGGGATATCCCATTCGTCCGACAACATCCTGATGGTTAATCGGCGATCTCGCTGCAACGGTTCAAGTACTCTCTCGATGTTTGTCTCTGTTCTGCTGGTGGTGGGCCGCTCGACTCCTATACTCGTCTTCGATGCTTTCACGGCCATCACAAAAATTTTTAAACCACACGTACACAGTCTTCAAGGTCACGATTTCATCTGTGTACACCTTCTTCAGCATTACATGACTTTCGCCTGATGATTTACCCAATTTATACAAGAATTTCAAATTTATTCTCTGCTCCATGACACTTTACAAAACCACTGCACTGACAAAAGACGATAATAAATTTATTGCGACTCACAGGCGTACGAAACGACGCATTACTGTTAACTAAATATTACGGAACACGACAAAGGTGTCGCTGATAATTGGGTTGTTCCTATTTTCAATTTGAGGGGTGATTCACCCTACTTATTGGTCACATCTTGTATTTAAATCTATTAATTTTAAAAAAGTGTATCTGAATTTGGAACGTTTATCTCTGCATCTTGGCGTTTGTGTGCGAGTATTTGAGGACAAATATGCGTGGAGGCCGCAAGGAGACGGATACAAAACTACGAAGTGTGTCATGGGCTGTCACGGGACATCTAACTGCAAACTTTGAAGTCCAATTTTCAAATTTTTGATTAGATTTATTTTATTTTGTATTTCATACACTATTTTATGCTTTCGCGCTTTCAGGGTTTGGAGAGACTTTCAAAAAAGCTATCCGATTTTAATCTTTATATCCAATGTTTTTTCCTCATTTCAATAAACTATATTTGGAAGCAGTACAGTGATTTTTCGATTTCTTATGATTTTGTTTTCTTAATCCTTCCCAGGGAAAAAAGGGATGTTTTGTTAAATTAAGCAACTTCAATGTGAATATTTCAACCAGTCTTAAAATCTGTATCCTACACGGAATTATGTGGCAACTTAAAAAAAAAGAATTTTCAAGTAATATTCATTCATTAGGTGACTTTTAATACATTTTTAACAATATCATCAGCAACAGTTTTTACTTTTCCAAGATAGCAAAGAACCAGAAAGAAAATTTATCCATCTCACCATTAGAATTAAAGTCAAGAGTGTATATACTCACTATATATTATAATATTAAAGTTAGTATTATATAGTAAAGTATATATTAAAGTCAGTAAAATATATATTAAAGTCAAGAGTGTATATATGTATATTATGTGATGTACGCCATACGTAGACATTTTTTGATATTGACACGAATCCCTTTCCTGCATTTAATTTAGAGGTATGCGGAGGTCTTAATTTTCATACCCGTAAACATGTTGTTTTTCTTTTTTACTATGACATTTTGTATTGTCCTTGGAGTTTTGCATTTTTTTTCTAAATATTTAAGAAAAGATAAGTACCTTTATTTTATTTAAAAATTGTTAAACGTAATCTTCCAAAAAAAAGAAAAAAAAAAGTAAATGAATAATAAAAAAAATAAATAATAAAAAAAAATATTACTTGCCTATTGTGTAGAAAGTTTTAAATATATTGTTTAGTGTTCACCAGTGAAAGGATGAAAGTATATCCCCTTCTTTGACGTATTCGCCGATGTCACAACAGTCGATGTACCGTATGCTATATTGCTCCATGACGTACCGTAATGACATCATACGGTTATTGAAATAAGGGTAACTATGTTTTGTTTTTGTTTATTTTCTATGTAATTTTCATTTGTTTTGCGTATTTTTACCGTAGAATTAAAAAAAAAATTATAAGCACTTTTATTTTTTTAATTTCTTGCACGCTTAGTTGTACATTGGATGTATGGGCGAAGCCTGGCTACTCTACCATAAAACACAAACGTATCCGCCATTAATGCTAAATGCAAAAGTTTCACGAAATGTCGCAACATGTATTGTCACTTTTGTTTTGAATGCATATGCAGGGTGTTAATAGATTGACGGTTTTTAAATTTCAATGAAAAAGTAAACAGTGACAGCTATTGATGTTATTCTTCAGCAGAGTGATGTATAAATTCATGAATTTCTTTACTCCCCTTTTTTTAGTTCTAAATGTAACTAATAGATGGCGCTGCAATGTCAAAAACTACTCAACCTGCTATTACTTTCAAAACACAAATAATTTTTTCCAGCTTTTTAATACCTAAACAGAATGAAGGGTAAATATTGCGTGAATTTGAATCCGTATTTATACGTTAGTTTGTGCATTATAACAGTTTGAGACTGCACAGTGCCATTTATCCCTGATATTTGGAACTCAATTTAAGAAGTAAAGAAATTTTAGAGTTTTTTAAACACAAGCATTCTAGGAGATTGGATTAATCTCCTGCAGGAAAGACTTCAATAGACTTCAGTAGACTTCCTTTATTAAAAATCTGTATATACGCTATTGTTACGTAGTACATTCAATAGACTTTATCGTTTATTTGTTATTCAATTAAAAAAAACCCAGTCCATTTTAGAATACCCTGTACTTTTGCTTCCAAATGTTGAAAAATTCCACTTATTTCGTCCATTAGAATAAAAAAATGTACTTTCAAATAAAGTTTATTTAAAACTTGTAACTTAATTTACAAGTTTTTGATGATTTTTAAAACTATTTTCTAGTCTTGAAGGTTTTATATGTATTATTTCGGCGTGACGTAACAATAAACATATATTTTTTACATAAATGCATTTTCAATACCATAAAATAAATATGTAAAACTAGGGTTAGCAAAATTTACTATGCATAGCCCAAGCATGGCAAAGTAGAGGTCTTCACGGGCAGAAATTTCCAGGTCCGGGTCCGGCCCGTTTATGAGTTTTCAGTTCACGGACTGGCCCGCCCCGACTCAATTTCTACAAAAAATTCGATTTTTCTTAACATACAATTAAGATTCTTTTAATGAATACTGCATACATATTTATGGGAAAATTTTACAGTATATTTTAGATTACTATATGTTCGAAAGCCATAGAATACATAATAACAACATTAATGATTACTTCGACTCTAGACCATTACATTCAAATGAAGTCATTAAAAAATTAATGTAATTTAGGATAAAAGAAAAAAGATGGTTAAAAACATCACAACTTTTGAAGCTAAATAAAAAAAAAGTAGATTTTTGAAAATGTTTCTCTATTATTTATTAATTATACTCGTATTTCTAAAGATTCCGTTAACAGAAGTTTATTATCGCTATATTACTATTTTTACAAAACAAATTGCTTGCTCGACACCTCCTGGGAACAATTAAGTCCAGTTCCAGTTCGGCCCGAGTATGTATTGGGTATATGCAAAAGTAAGTTCCGTTTTTTGGTTAAAATTTCATGTTTATTTAGCAAGTATATAAAAGTGGTACATTATTCAATTATGCTCCATCAGATGCCACCACCTTCGCCCATCTTTCACGCAATTTACGAATTCCCTGTCTGAAGAAGTCGTCGTCTTTTGAAGCGATCCATTCATCAAGCCAATTTTTGATACTTTTATAAGATGAGAATCATACGGTTTGAAGGGCTGACTGCATCGACCGGAATAAATAGTAATCCGAAGAAGCAATGTGTCGCAAATATGGCGGGTGGGATAGAACTTCTCAGTATTGCCCTTCTAAGTAGGTTTTAACGACGTTTCCAGTATGTGGTTTTGCGTTGTCATGCTGCAAAATCAGTTTATTGTGTCTCCCATTCTGGTCGATTTTCTTGAATAGCTCGCTACAAACGCATTAGTTGTCGGTAGACTTCACCAATAACAGTTTCAGAAGGTTTCAGTAGCTCATATTTTTTTTCGGTCTACCTTCACGTTCTGCGTCTTATCATCGAATAAATCTTCTTTAAATTACCTGAACGACCTTCTGCACATACTATCAGAAAAAGCATGTTCACCGTAAGCTTCTACCAGTAAACGATGACTTTTTTCTTTAAATTATAAAAGTATAACAAAACTTCCCGCAAATGACGATTATTTGGTGCAAAACTATCCATTTTAAATCGAATAAAAAACTATGTTGTTTACACTCTAATTAAATGTCGTATACTATGTTTTAAAGGTTATACAGAGACGTTTCAAATGCATGTATTACCAGATTTCCACAATACGTATAAGACCATTTACATCATTTATAGAAAAACGGAACTTACTTTTGCATATATCCAAGAGAATAAAATGTTAGCCTGATCTCGGCCTGGCCGAGTCAGCTGAAAAAATAAAGTCCGGGCTCAGACACGATATAACTGTCCAATGCCGATCTCTACGCTGGATATGTTATATTTCTGTATTGATGTTTTCAAACTAGGATCGGCTCGTGCAGCACATTTATACTTATTCTCATCCCAGTCTCGTTCATTGAAAATTGTTCATATTTTATCAGGTTAGTTTGATATTTTTAAATTTATTATATCGGTTCGGCAGGCTCGTTTAATTTTTTTTAACGACCTGCCCCGGCCCAGCCCGTTAAAAAATTGTTTTTATTCTACCGGCCCGGCCCGTTTGAAAATTTGCCTTCATTTTGCCGGCTCAACCCGCGGGCCGGGTCGGGCCCGTGCAAACCTCTATGGCGAAGACACCCTTTTCTGGTTTTCAAAATGCAAATTTAACTAAAAATGCTTATTTTATGTATCTATATTAGAAAAGGGAGTCTTCTTTTCATTTTTTCGACAAAAATCTTTAAATACTGGTCTTAAACTTTAACGTACGGACATTGTTCTGAAATTAGAATATTTTACAGTAAATATTTTTTCTCAAGCTTTGGTATTTACTAAAGGCAAATAAAAAATGTAATTATCATATTAACAAAATGCCCTTTTCGTTTAATTATTTCATGTGAGATAACTGATTTTGTAATTTACAAATTCCACACATGAGCGACAGCTGAACTCATTAAAAATTCATTAACGTATCATTATTACTATTAAATCGTGCTTAAAATGTCTCTTATGTACCATTTAAGGAGCATAGATATTTTTATTCATTACTAGCGTGATTATAATCATCGTAAACGTTCTGCCGGAAATTTATTTTGTATAACCTTTTGTTATTTACCTAAATCATGGCAATAATTCGAAATTTACTTGGTCTTCTAATTTGGTCTACTAATAGTGCTATACCTTAGAGAATATACCTTATAATATATATATATACCTTAATATAACTTAGAGAATATTTAACATTTTTTTTTATAAAATGTTTTAAGTAAGGAATATACATGATGCATATTTAATATAAATATATATATAATATGAAACATATTACATACGTTCAGTCGTGGAAACTCACTAATTCTGCCGCAAACCGTTGTGTAAAATTTATACTGGTACTAATTGATTGATAATGACGTCTGCTGTCAAATGTTATGCATGGGTTAGGGTTTGGAGGCTATCTACATATTAAAAACGAGTGGAGCTTCGCCCACTTCGCTAGTCCAATTTTCAAACTTTTTTAAATCAAGCTATTTGAATTTAACTTAGCTCAAAGCAATCTGAAATGTTCTCACGTCTTCCTCGAAAAACTTAAAAAATAAATAGCGATAAATAAAAAAAATAATAATTCAAATCGGATAAATTAAAAATTAGATTTCTGGAACTCGGATAATCAGGACTCCACTATAATTTGCATCGCTTTTCTGTAGTACTTTGTAAAACTAAATATTTTACTTGCACAGAAAAACGAAATTAAATTTCTGTTCAAGTAACTTTTATTTCAATATTTTACACATATTTACTCTTTTGTCATCTTCCGTTAAAAGATAAGTTAAATTTTCATGCATAGCAGCTGAGACAAAATCTATTTTAATTATACTGAAAATGATTGATGTTAAAAATATTGCAATATTTAAATAATACTTGCGTAATAAGGAAATATAAAGATGATTTATGGTTCTAATTTAACTCAAGATATTTTTGTTTTATCGTTTTTGGATCCATTCATTTAAACTGTTTGTTAAAAGTTAATGAATCTTTCACACAGATCTTATTTAAAAAGTATGTATACAGGACGTTCCAAAAATTTCTGTATGATTTTGACTCTTCATAAAACCTAAACGAAATAAGATAATGCAGTTCACTTTAGTGTGTATGTAACAGTGACTCATAAAGTTGTATTTGTACTAAAAATATTGTTTGTTACTTTAGAGTACTGCACAGTAAGACGAAATCTGTCCTTGGAATGGGCTATGGTACTTAAACATTACAAAAAATCAATAACCATATGTAAGTGCAATATTTTTTGTAGACTGACGAATTTTAGAAATGTTGTTTTAAATGACTAAATGAAACTATTTCATTGCCCTTCAGAGTTTTTAAACTTGAGAGCATTTAAAAATTATACATATAGCACTGTTTTTAGTAAGGATAAAAATTTCCCATAAACTAAATTAGTAAATCAAAAGCGGTCTCCCAGGCTTATTGTGCCCGACCTTGTTGGGAACTAGATTGCACCCGACAGAAAGATTTTAATCTTCTGTTTGCAATTAATAGTTTATCATGTTCTATTTCTTTAATTCATCGTTGTCTTAATATGTGACCAAAAAGTGATATAGTTTATAAATAACTGAAAAATCTGTACTTACCAAAATGCTGCAATATCGGGCGCAATGGGCCTATTAAATCCGGCGGCGGCCTACCAACAGCAGAAAAAGAAAGAACTTCACTGACCGACGCCACCACTGTCATTAGCACTACAATAGGTGAATATACTGGAAAGAGCAGGAGTGCATGTGGTTTTGGGGAGCCGTGGCGTAATTTAAATTTTGTAAATGGAAGATATGGAACGAAACTTTTCTGAAAGGTAAATGAAAAGGATTTCGTATCCAATTTTGAGGAAGCTAAACACACACTTTGGAGATTAAAAGCAAATTGTGCAAAAATGAATGCCTATTTAATGAATATGATAAAATATCAAATGAACAATGTGGTTTTGCTATAATTGAAGGTTGTAAGTTTTATGAAAATGAGGTAAATACTTATGAAATGGCTCACAGGCTTGTAATGAAGGAAAATAAGTCTACAACTAAAGTGGGAATAGGGTTTGGTGCTTCATCTCAAGATAAGGGAGCAAAATATTTAAACGATTGCTTATTTTCTGATCTCAATTTAAACTTTCATGTATTGGACTTTATTTTAAGAGTCCACCTTCACAAACTTGCTTTATCAGGAGCTATAGAGAAAGCGTTTTTGCAAATACAAATAGATGAATAAGATACAAATTTTTTGAGGTTCCTATGGCTGGACATTATAACTACCAAAAGTCTCGTTTTGAAGGTTTTTCTCATGACCCGTGTTACTTTTGCTGTAACAAACTCGCCCTTTTCCCTTTCTTCAACCCTCAACCGTCACATAAAGGGGTATAAAGATTTATTTAAGAAAATTGATAATATGCTGGTTATTTCTTTATATGTTGATGACTTGTTTTATGGAGCAGCTTCAGTAAATGAAGCTTTCGTTTTACGTCTGGTGCGGAGAAAATATTGAGTGAGGCCAATATGAAAATTTAGCAGTAATTCTACAGATTAAAAAAAAGTATGGAAGGAACACGAGATACACATTGAGCAAGACAATCATTGGCAAAATCTTTTGGAGATACAGGAATGATTTGGGTCACAGAAAGTGACACCTTGAAATTAGAGATACAGCCATCTTTGGTAGGACTTGATAAGATTATCACCAAGTGTCTTGTTTTGAACATTTTGGGTAAATTGTATGATCCGATTAAACTGATTTCACCTTTCATAATGAAAATTAAGTTTTTAATGCAAGAACTCTTGGATCATGGGATAAATTGAGATTCTGCATTATCACATGCTTTAACCGAAAAATTCATACAATGGTATTATGAAATCAAGTACTTAGCAAATTTGAAATTCCTAGAAGGTATTTTGTAAATATTGCAAAATTAAATACTGAAACCGCTCAAATTTTCGCATTTTGTGATGACAGTTTAAAGGGATATGGTTCAGTTGTCTAAATTTGTGATCCCTACTCTTGTGAAACTTCATCTGTTATGTCAAAAACCAGAGTAGCAGCTCTAAAAAACTTTACCTTGACTAGACTTGAACTTCTTAAAGCACTCACAGATGCAAGATTAGCTAATTATTTAAAGGGACTATTTAGAATCGTGAATGAAAATATTTTTTGTTTAAGTAACTCTCAAATTGTAATACATTGAATTAAGGGAAGAGCTAGTAAACTGGAAAACTTTTGTGGCGAATCGTGTTTGTGAAATTCAGACTCTTGTTGCTCCAACATAGTAAACAATTTGTAAAGGAACATAAAATCCTGCGGATGGTTCCTCTGATCGTTTCTATGCACCTAAATTGTTAAATAATAATATATGGTTACGTGGTCTCATCTAGCTGAAAGAAGAATCTTTACCAGTCTTTTCTCCTGAAACTCCAACAAATCTAGATGATGAAGAGGTCTTGGACGAACAACGTAAATCTCAAGATATTCTAGAGTTTCAAATTATGTTTTAAAATTTCATCTTGGACTAAATTACGACGAATTATGGCTTAGTGTCTCAGATTTATCAAAAATATGGGCTATTTATTTGAGCAAATCACTGGTTCCTTTATTGGTCCAGAACTTGAAAAAGCAACAAATGTTATTATTAAATTAATTCAACAACATGAATTCACAGAGGAGCTGAAAATTTTAAAATCGGCTGAGAACTTGAATTATAACAGTAAACTTCTTACTTTATATTACTTTGTTGACAGAAATGATATTCTTCGTGCTGGAGGCCGGTTAAAAAATGACAACCTGTTTGAATACCAAAAACATCAAGTGATTCTGCCGAAAAAGCATCATGTTACAGATCTGAAGAAATTTTCATAAAAATCATCTTCATAGCAGAACCCAATTAACAATTTCAGCAATTTAAATGTTTTTTGGATAATCCATGATAAAGAAGCTGTGAAAAGAAACATATGAAGATGCATGAAATGTTTCCGAAATGTGTCTAACTTGTCATCTGAGTTGATGAGAGATTTTACATCCGCACGTGTGACACCAGCTAGAGTGCTTTCAAAGTTCGGTTTGGACTTGGCTGGTCTTTTTTTTGTCAAACATCGTAAAGGATGCGGCGTGAAATCTTTTAAGTATTATTATTTTTTATATATTTGTTTATCCACTAAAGCTAGAGGTAGTTACGGACTTTATAACTATAATTTTTCTTGTTTCATTGAAAAGTCTGTGGCTCGACGTGTAAAGTCCTAAGAATTATTTTCAGATTTAGGTGCAACTTTTATAGGAGAAATTCATTGTTTTCATTATTTTTTCACTTTTTTAGTGTATTGCCCGTATCATTACATTCATAAGAAGCTACAAGCAACTAATTAAATCATTTTAAAAATAATTAAAATAATTTTTTTTTCCGATAAAGGGAAAACAATTGCATATACAGGGTTTTCTGAAACTCCTTATACGAAATTTGCAAGCAGGCCATGGACACCACAACAAGCAATAATCACATAGACACAAGTTCCTAATCGCAACTCTCGAAAAGCACGACTGCGCTGTGTGTCAGCAGGTGAAGTGAACAGGCCAACAGATAGCGGGGTCTGCAAAACGTAGGCAACGAAAGAGGCAGTTTCCGATACTTCCTCCCTTCTTAGTTGTCTGATGATCAAGATAGGCTGGTTTGCATCAATTGTAGAACTGCCATGTGATAAAAGTAGGATGAAAAGCAGCCGATATCGGTGAACTAACGTGGCCTGAAATACGAATATGTCTTGAAGGATGGAATAAGAGAAATCATAATTTATGATGTCACTTGAAGCCAAGCTATCCCCCCCCCCCTTGTGTCCGCCATATTTGACGAGCATCGTCTTGCGCTGAAACCTACTGACTGCTATCAGTAAAAATAAAAATATTAGCGGACGCAGGAGAGGAAAAGAAATTCACCTGTATGCTTCAGAACCTTTTACGGGAAAAGATCGCATATCCTCTTAGGGATATGCACATCAATTACGGAGCAGAAAAAACCTCAGCGGGTTAACCGCCCGGCAATTGTTTTTCGGCTGGTGCATTCGGACTTATAGGTGCTCTGACGTCTATATACTCAGTTGTGCAAAACTGGAAACTTTGATGCACGAAGGCAAGATAGGGGAATGTTGCAGAGATTCGGTCTGGAAGAAAGCCATCTTGAAATACCGAGAGACCATTACCCGGGCTATTTCTTTAAATGTTGCGTCTTGCTGTCTCTATCTGTGTGCACGTGTAACCTCTCGGACTGTGTTCGTGAACCAATGTTTCTACGTGATTATTAATTATTTTAGACCCCTTGCAAATATTGTACAAGGAGCTCTGAATAACTCCGTATGAAAAATGATGAAACAGCATTATCTATGGGTAGTTTGGTGATGAGTATACAGTGTTTTTCTTACAAATGTTTTTTTCTGCAACAGTGCCAATAATAATAATAAAATAACAAACTTAGGAAGCTATCAATATTCAAAATATCGAGAGCATATTAAGAGTTTACGTTCACCTGCATACAAAATCGCAAGTTAATGTTAAACGAATGGAAGAGTTTTCTATAAATTTCTAGTTTGCATTTCAATATTTTTAATTGATATTTTTTTTGCATAGGACGTCTATGGTCGAAGGTTCTTGTAGTACATAAAAAATTCCGATTTTTGCTGGCATAGATTTTATAAGGCTATAAACAAAACAATGCCACGATCCAAACCGTTTCTAAAATTGAAAGTGTCCTTAGCAGTGAACTGCAACAGAAATCGTACAAGTACAAATCTCTCGTTTTACTCTCTGACCTCAGATATCCTATGCACAATGAATCATTTAAAAAAATTGAAATGCAACCGAGAAATTTGTAGAGAACGTTTTTTTTTGGTTTAACATTATCTTCTGAGTGTGGTATGATGGTGAATGCAAGTTCTTAAGGCTGTAATCAAGTCCAAAGGAACTGCTTTTTGACGCATTTCTGAATTAATTTTTGTTCGGAAGCGTATGAAAGTGGAAAGTGTTCTTATTCAGAAACTATGTAATTGAATGGCGCTTTCCCTTTTTGGGTGAAGGCAGAAGATCTTTCAGAAAATACTGCCAAAGTTGGTGTTTTGAACAGAATTTCCGACATGGCAGCGCGAGAAAGGAGAAATACTTGTCGTTGCGTGACAAAAATAGCTTATAACTCAATAAGTAATTTATTTATCAAAAATAGAAAACGGCATTCGATTCCAAATTGCTTCAATAGGCCTGCTAATTTTATGCCTTAGTCTTCAAACTGCCTGCTAATTTTATGCCTTTATGTTTAAAAATGAGTCAGAAAATGTATAAGTAAGTTTCTTTCAGGGATCGAGAGACAGCTTAATAATTTTTTTTAAAGTCTTTTCGAAGGATAAACGTCTTAAATTACTGCAATAAATTTATAGTCTATGCATTACTTCTTTTTAAGAAGACCATTTCAAGATATTTTCTTGCATTCTTATTCTCTTAAGTTACAAAAAAAAGAAAAAAAAAGCAACTATGCATTTTAGGTTGATAAAATTTATATTAAGACTTACGAAAACATCATGTTCTGCTATAATTACAAATCCATTTTATGTTGCAGTATGCATAAAACTCCAAACTTAAAAAACATTCTAAATATCGAGAATATATTAACGAGTTGCTGGTGAATTAAATTCTTCTAAAGACAGTAAAACAGTTTTTTCTTATACCTTCCTAAAGATAATTTTCTCAAGTCAATGTTTTTAACTTATATATTTAAGAAAAACAATTCATGATATTTTCCCACATTCTAGTTTTCTTAGAGCTTCAAAAACGATTAAAACAATTTAAAGACATTATATTGCACTGAAGGTTGATAAAATGCTTGTTAAAAACTGCTAAAACCTTATATATTCTGCCTTTGATTATACATTTTTTATATTGAAGTGTAAAATCAGGATGCTTTAGAAAAGATTTCAATTCTTTTTATTTGAATAAGATATAAATAAGAACACTTATTTTTATTTTTTCAATCAATTTACTGCAGCACTTACGTTTCGGACTTGCTGCTTTGAAGGTGAAAGCTAAAAGAAATGTAACAAAATGCACGTTGAAAGTTAAACTATTTTAAAAGCTGGCACTGTAGAAATCAAAGCTGAAAGCTTCGATATGGTTGCATTAAAGCAATAAAAAGAAAGTACGTGAAGAAGTTGAGAATATTTTTGAAACTCAGAGTGGAAAAAAATATTCATCAAGGGTAGAAAAACTACAGATTTCATGTCAGCATCATTACTTAGCATTTTCAAGGATATAGATTTTTTAAAAATAATTCAAAGATTAAAACAAGATATCAGAAAATTTGTTTATGTACTTGCTTAACGAAGAGCGTAAAATTAAACATAAAAATGAAATAAACATGTTTAGGAACCAAATTATTCAAAACTGAAGTATTGTATAAATTTTTATATTACTGAATCACTGAACCATTAATCATAGTTATTGAAATTTATTAGCTTTAATAATAATATTATAATAGTTTAAATTTAATTAAAAAATTCTCTTTCAATAATTGAAAATCACTGCATTCCTTAAATTATATTTGACAAAATCTATTAAGTAAGACATTGAGTTTTCACCTGTTGGAGATAGGTAGGCAATGTAAATTGCAAAACTGTCCGAAATATGGTAGGAATAAAGATTATGCTGATGATATAGTCTTCACATTAATTTTTTTTTGATTAATTTTTTTTAAGTTACACTTTTAAACTTTTTATACGGTCCCTGGTATTTTATAAATTATGCATAGAAATATATTCTGCATGCTCTGACAAGTAAAGCAGTAAAAATTCCATTCTTCTACGACCAAAGCTCACGGACTTATGATAATTTGTATTATTGTAATTTGTATCTTTAAATTTAATGAAATTTCAAAGTATCATAACGCAGTGAATTTTGGTCGTAGAAGAATAGAATTTTTACCGTTTTACTTGTCAGAAAATTGCAGAAAAATGTTTCTAGCGTTAAGGTAACTAAGTTACCGTAAGGTAACTTATAGGTTCCGGGGACCGTAACGCATTTTTAAAAGTGTAACTTTTTGAAAATTTATGGCAAGAATATTTCATCTACATTATCTTAATCCCTACCTTATTTTGAACATTTTTTCAATTTACATTGCAATGCGTATTTCGAACAGGTAAATAATTAAAGCGGGCTTCAATCTTTTTTGGGGCACCCTGTAGTCCTTTAATTATTTTTACCTAACTAAAATGGTCTGTTGATTATGTATTTTGAGTATTAAAGTGTTACTTACACTGTTAAAATAAACTACGGAAAAGTTCTGGTTCTTATTTTTAAGTAGATTTTTTTAAAGTGCAATTGAATCCTAACCTACATCATGAAATACTTACAAGAACCCCCAAAACTAATCAGGGAAGTGCCTTATCAGAATGAACCTATGTACAAAATTTGATGCAAATCGGAAAATTCGATCAAGAGTTATCGCGTTACGTACATATAGAACCTGCGGGCACATTAGCTCTCAGGCTTTGATAGCATGTGAGCTAAAAATAAGCAAATCTTCATTTGTGGAAAAAACCGAGATGGAGAGAGGGCATAAAGGGTAATTTGTTTAGTGTCAGTTCCACGCTATTTTGAAAATGTCTCCCAAAGCGTCATATTCAACTGAAGATCCTATTTATTATTATTAAAAACGTATTTTTATTGTTAATCTATTTTTATTGTTGTTTTTATTGTTAATTTGTATTGTTAAAAAGGAGCCGACAATCCTTATTAGCCTCAAAAGTTCCATATCTGACTCATATTCAACCATAATAAAGGAACGTTCGATTTTGTTACTGACAACTTTGTGACTAACAAAGAAGGTCTCCTTAAGAGCCTACATCAGTCATGCGAAAAAACCCGCAAGCTAATGTTAAGTCTATGGGAAGGTTCTTGCGCAATTTCTCGCTCGCATTTTAATATTTTTAAATGATGTTTTTTGCATAGAATAGCTGAGGTCGATCTCTAACGTTGTTAGTTTTTACTTTTTCGATTTTGGTTCCAGTTTTTTTACACAAGGGTATTTTCACTTTCAGAACCGGTTCCAAAATTGAAAAAGGTTGCTTATAAAAAAACTAACCAAAATCAAAAAAGTAAAAAGTAACAGCGTTAGAGATCGACCTCAGCTATCCTATTCAAAAAGAATAATTTAAAAATATTAAAATGCGAGCGAGAAATCGCGCAAGAACCTTCCCATAGACTTAACATTAGCTTGAGTGTTTCTTCCCGTGACTAGTGTAAGCTCTTAAAGCGCATACTCAGAATATTTTGAAAAAAACAAAAACAAACTAGCTAATGAAACTACTCATGTACATATAATAAAGGATCAGTCAAATTTAACTGTGGAACCACAGTAGAAAAAATCTGTAAAAAAATAAAATACTTTCGAGTATTTGGCACAAAAAGTCGAGATTTGGCGAGCAACACTATTTCATCTCTAAATGCAAGTGATTTTAATGCATTTGAAAATTCCCGGTTAAATTATTGTTTAAATGCGCAGTGCTTTATGATTTTTTAAACCTGAACAATTAAATAGTTATATATTTTTTATAAGCTTATATAATATATATACAAGTTGCGTGTTGCTGAAGTTATCTAATTTTACACGGTTTCACCGGCTGGATAAGTTTTAAATGTATTTTACCAATAACTGACCGATTAAGAACGCTCTTATTATACATTTCTATATTCAATAGGTCGTTGTTTCCATGGCAACAATACTTTTCTCTTGTTGTTTCCAACAACACTAACAATATCGAAGTCAAACTGTCAGTGTTCAAAATCGGACTTTAATTTTTAGTTTGAAGCATTTTTAATGAATTTAAATTTTGTTCTAAACCGTAGAATACGATCGTTAATTTTCTTTATACATATATAAAAATGTATATTTCAAAACCGTAGTTATAAAAGTATGTTTATTTAAGTTAAACTTACTTAAACTTGTTCAGTATGAAGAGTCGAAAAGTTTTTTTTATTAAAAGTGTATTTATCACAAAAGGGTATATTTAAAAAAAAATTCCATTGTATCACCAACCAGCGATAAATCGCCCAAAACACGAAATTTTCATTTTTTTTTTTATTGGCGTTATATCGAGGTTCCACAGAATTTATTTTATAGACATACATATCCCCATAGGAAGAATATTCTGTAATTTTTTTGAAATTTTTTCTGAGTATGCGCTTATGGAGACCTTCCTTGTAAGTTGCGCTGTTGAATCACCTCTGAAGGTTCTCACTTTGAAAACCTTATCCATTAAATTCCTTTTCCACGTACTTTTCAATAAACATTTTTTTTGTTGCTGTTTGCAAAGACTCAAGAGTTATATCAGTTAAACGTTGTAGGTTAATTAAAAGTCATCCTGTATTAAAAAGACTACCAATGTGCTAACTCAAAATTACTATTTCAGGCGTTTCTTGTATTTCTTTTCTGTTATACATCATGAAACTTGTTATTTGTAACTAAAGAGCGAAATAAAATTCATGCTCATCTAATTTTTATTTTTATATTTGCGAACTTTATTCTTTTGTCATCTTCCTCCGTTCTGGGAAAAAAAATAATTTTCATGCAAGGCAGTTGAGTCAAAATCAATTTTAATTATAATAAAAATGATTGATGCTGAAAATATTGCAATATTTAAATATTTCTTGCGTAATAAGAAAATATAAAGATGATTTATGGTTCTAATTTAGCTCATGTTTTTTTTTCTAAATCTTTTTGAAGCCATTGATTTGAACTATTTGTTAAAAGATAATGAATCTTTCCCACAGACTGTATTTTAAAAATTTGTTTGACACCTTTTTTTTTTTTTCTTTTTTTTTATAGAAGTATATAATTCTTTTTTTCAATTAAAAGCTTATGGGCTAAAAAAAGGATTGTGTGGTTATGAAATATTCAATATCTAGTGTATGTGTTTTAACTTATTTTATATTTAATCTTATAATATGTATATGAATTTCCAATACTTTAAAAGCTTTTATAGAAAAACAATATTAAAAAAAAAAAAGATTTCTATTTATAATATCGTTTTTTAAAATGATAATTATCAGTATATGCACGCATTTTCAAGAGCTATCTAATAAAGGAAATGGCAAAAGTTTTAGAATTTTTAGACATTTAAGTTTTCTGAAATTAAAGTACGATTATAAATGTTTTGATTTTGAATCCTATTGATATGATTTTTATATCAATCAAACTAGTGCTGAGAAAAATTACACAAACAGTTATAGTTTTTATCATTAACAATGGCTCTTAATAAATGTAAGTGAAAAAAAATATGTGTAAATTTGAATCTTAATATCTTCATCACTTAATCCCTTTGTATCTGGAGAAAACGTTTATAAAAAATTTATTAGCAAAATATTCCAAAAGCTCTCGCTTAAAAATATAATTTTATACAACCTTCCCCCCGCCTATTACTAAATATATGCATTCATTTCAAAGTTACGTATACTTAGGCATGTAAGATAAATATCTGTTTATTATATACAGAAATGTTCTGATCATTTGAAAAATGTATATGTCAATTACAAAATTAAATTTAAAATTAGTTGATTAATTTAACTATATACTGTTAAAAATTTGCAGCAAATTGTCCAGTCTTTCGACCGTTTATATAGATAATGGTTACTTAACCGTAATTTTAAACGATCCTGATATTATACCTTCATAATATGGTAAAAACACGAAAGTAACAGAGCAAAATAATTGGTTAAAATTATTTTCATACAAAAATAAAACCTTTTAAATGCTTATGGTGTTGTTAAGTTTAGGGTTGGTTTGAAAAAGTAACATATATGAAATTACTAGCTGTTACCCGTGACTTCGTTCACGTATCATTAAAAGAAGCATAAATGCATTAATTAAGCAAAATATTTCATTCCCGATAATTAGAAACGTAAATAATTAACTAACTCTTTATTACATTCCATAGGAGACAATGCAGTATTTCTATGTTATAGAGGCCTTGATATAACTAAGTTTTAAAAAAGTGAAATTTTGTGACAAATAATTACGAAAAGGAAACTGCAACCAGAGAGAAAAGGCGGGCTAAATAAAATCGTAGAAATCGGCGAATTGTGTAAAAACATATGTCAAGTTTACCTGGTAAGCCATTTTACTTTTAACGTCTTTGTGAAATGTTTTAATAGCCATGCTTCAAAGATAATGGAAATAGTATATTCTTTTTCATTAAATTCAATTCTTGTGAATAGGGAGCAATAATTGTAGACCTAAATGCAAGGAGCTTAAATTTGCCTCCTTGATTTAATCTATAACTGAAAAAAAAAACTTTATTTCTAAATGAAAATATGCTGACAGACGATTCTTGTTCTCCAGAATAAATTGATTCATGAAGTTTGAATATGTGAAAATGCATTTTTATTTTTCAAAAATTTTACTGTAATCAAGATTTTTTTTTTCTTTCACCATCTATTCACATTGAAAATAAATTCTTTTTTTCAGTTTTAATGGGAAAAAATATATTAATCCGTTTTATTTCTTCTTTTTTATCCAAAAAAATGGAATAATTTAGTTGCCATTTTAAGAGAAACGTCGTTAAAATTTACAATAATAATAATATTAATAATAATATTTCGAAATTTATATTTTTAACATGTTTTTAAATTCTGAGAGTTTATCACATCCTCGGATCAATCATAACCGGCGTCAATACGGGCCCCCGAGATGACGCTGTGTGTTTTCTGGGTTCAGAAAACACACAGCGTCATCTCGGAGGCCCCGGTCAATACCGGTGTTAAGTAAATCGCGTTGCGTTTGACAATCTGAAATTAGTAGTTGCGAAATACAAACAGGAGGTCAGATTTTAATTTAATAGATTCGTAATTATAGTTCTTTTCCTAATAATCATGGTGTGATTTTTTCAAAAAACTCTCATGTGTATGTAACTGATATTCATGCTTAATAATCGGTATAGATAAAAAAAAAAATTAATTTTTCATTTTAAATATGGCGTGAAACTCATCTACTTTCTAAACTTACCGATTCTTGTATTATTAATGTAAGGAATTGATTCACGCTCCTTGTAAAACACATTTGAAAATTACCGTTTTATTTCAAATATGACGCCCTCTTTCCTCACAGAAATCTCTTTTTAATTGCACAATTCTTGTTAATTTTCTTTTTCTGGCAATCAAGGCGTAAATTTTAGTGGAAAACTCACATTTGTATGTAACTGGTATTCAAGCTAATTATTAATCAGTATCGATAAAAAATATTTCAGTTTTTCATCTTAAATATTACGTCCATTATCTATCTACTTTCATTAAACATTGATTTCATGCTCCTTGTATTATTACGAACATTTGAAAATACATGTTTTATTTATGACGTCATATTTGTCCAAGCCGAGGAGGATCCTTTTCATAGTTCCATGGTCCAAACGAAATCTATTTTTAATAATATAATTATTGTTCATTCTTCCTTCTAATTATAACGCAGTTTTTGACAGAAAAAGATCTTTTTCATGTAACCGATATTCATACTTCATGTATAATAACAAATACTCCATATTTTTGTTTCAAATATCCCGGAAATTCATCTTCTTTTGAATTTTTTTAAATTTTCGTTTTTCAGGTGAAAATCGTTCAATTGAAAATTAATTGTTGATATTTTTCCGTGTTTTTATTTATTGGCAACGATCAAAGCCCTAGCAACGATAAAGTAAAATGGTTAAATTTTATGGAAAAATGTCCATTTATTCTCTATGAAAATAATGAAATTTTTAATTATTAAAGAAAATATTTGAATGAAATAAATATAATCTAGCCTATGTTCATTCCTGGGTTATAATCAACCTACATGCAAAGATACAGGGTAATTAAATTCTCCATTTTGACACTGGCTTCAGCCTAACATTTGCACACAATCGGATTTATAATATTACTAGCTGTTACCCGTGACTTCGTTCACGTAACATTAAAAAAAAGAGAATAAATGCATTAATCAAGCAAAATATTTCACCCCCGATAATTAAAAACGTAAATAATTAACTAACTCTTTATCATATTTCATAGGAGAAAATACGGCATTTCTTTGTTATAGGGGCCTTGACATAGCTCAGTTTTAAAAAAGTACAATTTGTCAAAAAACAAATATCAGTTTTACCTGATAAACCATTTTACTTTTAACGACTTTGAAAAACGTTTTAACAGCCATCATTTAAAAATAATTCATTGGAAATAGTATATGCTTTTTGTTTAAATTCAATTCTTGTGAATATGGAAGAATAATTCTACACCTAAATGCAAGGAACTTCAATTGCAGAGCTCTTTGCAACCCAAAATTACATGCAAACGTAACATTTACATGTGTTACCTTTGCATGTAACAGTAACAGTTACATGCAAACGTAACACTTGCAATAGAAAAGCTTTTTGCAACCCAAAATTATATGTAAACATTACTTTTGTATGTAATTTTCAGTGCAAATTAACATTTATAAGGGTTCAAATTAAAATTAATTTGGGAGCAAATTACATGTAAATGTTACGTTTGCATGTAATTTGGGGTTGCCAAAAGGTTTGCAATTGCAAGTGTTGCGTTTGCATGTAACAGCAAATTTGCCTCCTTGGTTTAATCTATAGCTGAAACAACTCTTGATTTCTTGACAATATGCTGACAGACGATTTTTGTTCTGCAGAATAAATTAATTCATAAAGTTTGAATATGTGGAAATATGTTTTAATTTTCGGAAATTCTGCTGTAATCAAGATTTTTTTCCCCCAACTATTCAAATTGAAAATAAATTATTTTTTCAGTTTTAATGAGAAAATGGCATAAAAATGTATTAATCCGTTTTATTTCTTCTTTTTTTTTATCCACAAAAATGGAGTAATTTAATTACCGTTTTTAGAAAAATTTCGTTAAAATTTACAAAAAAAGAAATAAATATATAAATAATATATCGGTATCTAATTCAAAATTTTAAATTCTCAGAGTTTATATGACTTCCGTAGATCAATGATGGTGTTGAGTAAATCGCATTGCATTAAGAGTAGTAGTTGCGAAATACAAACAGACAGTCAGATTTTAAAATAATAGACTTTTGTTCAATTTTCTTTTCCTAATAATCTTACTGATGCTTGTATTATTAATCGCAGAGTTCAGAGAATAAATATATATGAAATGTTTATGTTTGGCGTGATGCTGAAAATGCAACCCTACAGTTGGCCTAAACAACTGGCGGCTTGCTTTGAAAACCTCTCCCCGTCCAATGAAGTCAGCCCTTGGGCCTAACGATTTGTGCGATAACCGGCTTCATATTGCAAGCCGATTTGACGATTCACTGCCTCTCTATTCCGCTAATCGCTTGTGAGCGTAGGAGTCAGGTCGGCGGGTTCAACTCCCGCCAGCTCCGTTGCACACACTTTGTGGAGCTCCCGGATGTAACTCTCTGGTGTTGTAAATTTCCTTGTGGCTATCTCGTCCCTGTATATTGACAATGGCATATAAGCGGGCACTTGATGTCAAGCACACAAGTCTGATGTATGTTCTCAATAAACAAACGAACAAACAAACATACTCTGTAATTATTAATGTTTGAAATTGATTCACGCACCATTTGAAACATATTTGAAAAATCCCGTTTTATTTGAAATATGACGTCACTTTGATTCCAGAGAAATCTCTTTTCAATGATACAATTCTTGTTAATTTTCTTTTCCTGGCAATCATGACGGGAATTTTATCAGAAAACTCACATCTGTATGTAACTGATTTTCAAGCTTATTATTAATCAGTATCAAAAAACATATTTCAGTTATTCATCTTAAATCTGACGTCCATTATGTATATACTTTTATATTATACACTGATATTCAAGCTCCTTGTAATGTTACGAATATTTGAAAATACATGTTTTATTTATGACGTCATATTTGTTCAAGACAACTAATAAATACGCAATTACGGTATTATACGGTAATTATAACGCAGTTTTTGGCAGAAAATATCTTCTCAACGTAACCAATATTCATACTTAATGTATAATAACAAATACTCCATATTTTTGTTTCAAATATCACGGAAATTCCTCTTCTTTTGAATTCTTTTGAATTTTCATTTTTCACGTGAAAATCTTTCAATTGAAAATTAATTGTTGAGTAAAAATTATTATTCCTGCTTTTATTTAGTTTTGGCAACGATAAAATATTAGCAACGGTAAAGTAAATTTAACCATTTTAAAATATTATACGAAAAAATGTCCATTTATTCTCTATGAATATAACGAAATTTTGAATTATTAAGAAAAATATTTGAATAAAATAAACAAAAACCAGTCTATGTTCATATGAGGGTTATAATCAACTTATGAGCAAAGGTACAGGATCATTAAATGCTCCATTTTGACGCTGGCTTCAGCCTAACATTTGCACACAATCAGATTTATAATATTATTAGGATTAGGATTCTTTGCTGCGGATGTAAATTATGGCCGGTTATAAGAGATAAAACGGATAGTAGTAAGTAAGTACGTATACATGACATCGTTTCCCGGTGCAAACCAAAAGATTCAGAATCCTAAGGAACTGCTAGAAAAACAAATATAAACTCAAAAGTTGATTTTATCCTTGCAAAATTATCCCTTTATTTAAATTGCAAAATGCACAACAGAAATTGTCACCAATCGTATAACAGGGTGGGACAGCCTCGTAGATTATACGTGTTCACAGGTTCAAGGCAAAGACAGAAAAGTGTATATTTTACAAAAACCACACAATTATTCAGACCTGGCGAGATAAAATAACCGTAAATTGACAGCTGGCGAAATGAACGTTACATTAAAACCCTATGAGAAATTTAAAAATTGCTTGGCAAGACACCGTGTTGCCATATATCAACCAAATCTCAGTAGCCCCTTGTATGGGAGTGACGCAAACGGACAGCGGCAAATGTTTAATTTTGTTTCTCTGAGAACAGGAAAAGTGGTACTTGGAAATGACTGTTTAGTTATAAATCACTTAATGAGTATTACGTTATTTCTTTTTTTATTATTTAATTTCCTTCTGACTGCAGATGGCAAAGAGTGCAGCCTGGACGCATTAGTTAACCGAAGCACTAAGAAAATGAAATCACATCGGCTAAATAGGGTATAAATAGTCTAAATAGGATAAATGGATATAAATAGTCTAAATTAGGTATAGATAGTCTAAATAGTCTAAATAGGGTATAAGTAGTCTAAATAGGGTAATAGAGTATAAATAGGCTAAATAGGGTATAAATGGTCTAAATCGGCTAAATAGGGTATAAATAGTCTAAATAAGGTATAAATAGTCTAAATAAGGTATAAATAGTCTAAATAGGGTATAAAGAGTTTAAATAGGCTAACAGGGTATTAAATATAGTGCTAATTATTTTCTTTTTAGATTAGTGGACGCCTCGTTAATAGATAAAGTCTAAAGTATAGGTTTTAACAATGGAACAATGAATTTAATCAAAGGGAATTTTACTTTTTTATAACTGCACTAGCGGACCGACCCGTCCCGGCTTCACGCGGGTGGACAATGCGTCGGCTACAATGTAGGGTAGGGATGGGTAGGTAATTAAAAAAAAAAATTCTAAATCGGATAACAGCGAAAGTGAGACAAAATTGCAGTACTTACAAATTTTAAACTTTGAATAAATTTTTGTAAAAATGTGATAAATATTTTTTCCTGTTTATGTATATATTGAAACTAATAAATTTATTTTAATATTGCAGAATCACCCGGCTGCGCCCGAGTTAACCTTGGCCTTCCGGGTAACATAAGTAAAAACGCAATATCCCAAAAAGTGTGTACCCCAAACCGTCAAAATGACAATCAGAAAAAGCTTATGTTATTTTGACCATCATACTAAATCCCTCAGATTTATAAATGATTTAAAAAAAAATTCTTTTAAAAATGTGTTACGCAAAATATCTGATCAAAAATCAGCAATAGTTGTCTTATTTGTATAATCTTCCATAATCGTGTTCATATCCGATGTTTAACCCCTTAGTGGGTGAATTTCTAAAATAGCTTAAATACGTGTTTAACTATTTTTTTAGTAGACTTGTTATCCTAAATTTCATGCTCCTACCCAAAACTGCTGCCGAGATATGGCGAAATGACCTAAAACGTTCGACAGCCCATTTAACCCCCTTAGTGGGTGACTTTCTAAAATCGCTGAAATATGTGTTTAACTAATTTTTAGTACATTTATTATCCTGAATTTCATGCTCCTACTTAAAATTGTTGCTGAGATATGGGGAAATGACCTAATATGTTCGATCCTCTATTTAACTCCCTTAGTGGGTGAATTTCTAAAATCACTAAAATACGTGTTTAACTACTTTTTAATAGATTTGTTATCCTGAACTTCATTATCCTAACTAAAACTGTTGCTGAGATATGGAGAAATGACCTAAAACGTCCGACCCCCTCATTTAATCCCCTTAGTGGGTGAATTTTTAAAATCGCTGAAATACATGTTTTACTATTCTTTAGCCGATTTGTATCCTAAATTTCATGCTCCTACCGAAAACTGCTACTGAGATATGGCAAAATGACTTAACATGTTCGATCCCCCATTTAACCCGTTTAGTGGGGGAATTTACAAAATCGCTGAAATACGTGTTTAACTATTTTTTTAGTATATTTGTTATCCTGAATTTTATGCTCCTAACTAAAACTGCTGCTGAGATATGGCGAAATGGCCTAAAACGTTCGACCCTGCATTTAACCCCCTTAGTGGGTGAATTTCTAAAATCACTGAAATACGTTTTTAATAATTTTTTCGTAAATTTGTTATCCTGAAATTCATGCTTCTACCTAAAACTGCTGATGAGATATGGCGAAATGACCTAAAACGTTCGATCACCCCTTTAACCCCCTTCCGGGAAGATTTTTCAAAAACCCTTTCTTATTGCTTGCCTATGTCATAACAGCAATCTTTTCTCTAAATTTCGTGATCCTGACTTTAGTCGTTTCAGCTGGGCGTTGATTTAGTCAGTCAGGCGTTCTCTCTTTATGTAATAGTATAGATTATATTAAATTTTGAAACAAGGAATGAAAAAATTAGAAGATTAATTTAAAATATGAGAATTTAATTTAAAATATATGATTGGAACATCATAATATTGCAAAGACTTTCTCTTAACGTTGAAACCTACTACATAAGCAAATTTACTGGAAGCATAGAGTAATTTTACTTTCGTAAATATAGGATTTTTGTTATAATGAAATAATTACGATCAAAATGATACGAAGACAGCAATCCGAAACAGACTCAAATTTCTGAGCAAACGCGGTATTAGGCTTTTCTGAGAGTAGAAAACAGAATCTAGTCTGAGAGTAGGGGTACTTTATAAAACATATAATTGAGTGATTAAAAGTTTTGAATAGAATGAGGGCACTTAGTGAAAGGCTAGATCACAGTGGAAACATATATTATACACTAATGGTCGACATCGTCTGGCACAAAATGAAACTTTTCATCCAAAATACAGCTTGAGAAAATTAATGCAAAGTTTCAGTCCCTTGCTGGGAACAGGGAGCTGTGTTTCCCTGCGCCCTCTGTGTCAGGCGTCCTTGATGCTTTAACCAAAGAAAAAATGTAAAAATATTTATTTGAAACATAAAGCCTGCTTGAAGTAACACATAAATGTTATTTTTTTATGAAATTTAATAAGATAAAGCGAATGTTTATTTCTCCTATCAAAACTATAACTATAGTTTGTGTGCGCTCAGTAGAATGTGCGATAAATTATGCATGAAAAGAAACAAAAGCAAGTTTCATGTAAAAAGCAGAAGAAAACAAAAACAAAATCAGAAGAATTTTTAAATAAAAGTAGACATTTGAAGCACATTTCTTTTTGTATTCAATGCAGCAAACAGTATAGCCGTCAAGGTGAAGAGAGTTTGTTAAGCATCAGCCAGTATTGGCACTGCTTAGTGACTCTCTACAGAATGCACAGGTTTCGAACCCGCGAATATCTGCCCAAGCTTCTTATTTTAGGGTCAGCATCCTAAGCATTAGACTGAGTGGGCGTTCTAGCCATCAAATGCAGCTAATAATTTAATAAACAGTACAATAACAAAAAGTTTAGGTTTGTTATATTATTGTGCTTCTTTTCTCAAGAGCTTCTTGGACTATAGACGTTAAAAAGAATATAGAGTGGTCACGAATTTATAAAAATTAAAAGATTGAGGCAAGTTACATGAATCAGTAAAAGATTATTCCAAAATAAGAGTTCTTTAAGTCAAACCAGCATTGATAAACTATACAACCGCTCTTACTTAAGTACTTAATAACCACTCTTTAAATTTCCCTTACAATAGCCTCTAATTTAGAAGTGAAGAAACGATCATAGGTTGAATTTATTCATTTTGATATATTTAATAAATATTAACTCTAAATGTAGTGTCTGTGAAATTTCAAAAAAATTGGTTCTAATTCTAAAGACTGCGAAGAATGCATCTCAATAGGTTCTATACGCGGACATTGGAATTTTTCATGGAATTAAAACACTTACCACCTTTGAACAGTATGAAACCTCTATAGCACATCTGTAATTGATAATTTATCCATGGCAAGAAAACAAAAGCAATTTACTCATGATTTACGTTTAATAATCAAATGTAAAATGAAGGAAAGAAATTTTGGAAAGGAGATTTATTGTACGGAGAACTGTCGATGTTCTATAAGGGGTAGGAAAACAAAGTTTTGCTTTTTCTGGCATACACAGAACAGACATTCACTTCCGATGATACATTAATTAATCACGGTAATTTTATGGAAAGATTTTACTACTTTATCAGATAATATGATATAATATTAAAATAGACACTTAGCTACTATAACAAAAAAAGTGAACAAATCCATCAGACAAGTTAACTTAAAAAATAGCGACACTTGAATGAAGAACAAAATACTTGAAAGAGAAAGGTTTGCTACATTTCTTAGTTCTGTAATGAAAATAGTGAAAATCACCGAAAAAGAAATGAAAGAAAGTATATCAGCAAGTGTGCAAAAAATCCTTCAAGTACTCTGTCAATTAATACCAAAAATAGACATTTCAGGCAACGATCAGTGTGCTATTTTGGTCCGCTATGTGTGTATTGACTGAATAACACGGAATAAAGATTTTTCGGTGCTATCAAGTTTCAAGTAAGAATTTTCATGTTCAACAAACATATTTAACAGGCAAACATGATAAATTAACATCATTGATATTAACATTAAAACTAATATTATTTTGTTAATCTTGCTTGTATAAATGAAATTACGTAGCTGAAAATGTTTAATTGAGAATTAATGACATCCTAAAAACGGATACTCCGGTTTGAGAAAACTGATTAATACACTACAAAACTTCCCGGAAACTTTTACGAAAATCAGTGGCAGCAAAAGAAAAATTGCATTTATAAATGCTTCTTTAAAACTCGAAAACATATCGGTTTCTAAATATAAAGAACGCTATTCGGTATCATGGGTAATTCGGAAGAGGTTACTGAGTATTTACGTTTGTAATTATGTTATAGTTTCCTAGATTAAGAAACATTTTTCTTTTTTTTACGGTGCACGATGTTTTTATAATATTGGAATCATTAAAATATTCCCAAGTTTAAACAGATTCCGTATGACATGATGCAACAGATAATGTAAAAATGTATCCGTCTTGGTAAACGGATAATGATGTTGCTTGAACTAGTTCTAGCTTTTGGATTTGGTTTATCTTTTTCACCAAATTGTTTATTGTTTTTCTTTGTAATTGTCACTTTCTTGATTCAATTGAAATGTTTTGTTATCCGTTTCAAACTAACTTTCTGTCGTGACTACTATAAATCTGAATATCAATTTCACACTTACTAGCAGAATATATTTCTTCATATGAAGTGTCTACAGTATCTAACAGCATTCTGAAAATTCAAATTTCTTTTTTAGAGTCGTTTCGTTTGAGGACCATTTTCGGAAAATTACAGTAAATCACATATCCAACTTCTACGAGAGCAAGAAACGAAAGTATAAGAAATAGGAACAATGCTGTCTAGCGGGGTTAACAGGTTACCCCAGTTGCAGGTAGTCCTTCAAGAAATGATTATTCCTTATCAACAAACGAAAAAGCTCTGCTGCTAGTAGATGCTTTTGAAAGTAAATATTTAAAAAAATAGCTACTGAAGAGGGGATTCATGGTGGAAAAATACAAATTCTAAAATAGAGAGTTTTATGTGCATAGGGATGATTCAAACATCCCGCGCGAGTGCTACCCGGTTAAGTAAATAAACAAAATATATAAAGCAAAAATTATTAAACTTTTTTAATTTAGATTTTTTTTAATGCGCATTTCTATTTATTTGATCGAAGTCTAAATCAGTATTATTTGAAACAAAAACAATAAAGAATAAAGTACACGATATATTCTCACGATATTTGAACAGAAGACAACAACAATAACTTTTTTAACGCTTCTAGCAGAGAAGATACACATGGGAAAATACTTGTGAAATCTTATTAACTGATGAAAGAAAGGAAATGCGAGACTAAAGAAAGATTCTTTGGTTGAGATGTTTAGAATGTGTTTGAAGATTACCTTATATTAATCAAATAGCGGGCTTTGTTTTTTTCTTTAGATATTTTTTAACAAGATGTTTATTCATACCGATATATGCTTGTTGTTTATTAATTAAAAGTGATTGCTTGGTTGTGGAAAAGCAAACAAACTTATCAGTTCTCGTCGTATGAAACAAAGTAAATATACATTTTATTTAAAATCTTTTTATTTTCAGTGAAAGATAATGTGCATACGAAAGAAAAAGAAAAGAGGATTGTATCCTATTTTATGAAACCTTTTGAAAAACATATGTTTTGAAACTTAGACATATTTGTATGATAAATATTTCAGCCTAAAGTGGATTTATGTCAGCGCCATTCAAGGATTATTTTCTATTGCTAAGGTATTGTTCTTCAGTCACGTACACACATACACTCAAAAAGGAAAATATATATTTTATAATATTTTAGGGATTTAATGAGAACATCTTAAAAGAAGGAATCAGAGCCGTAAACAGTTGACAAAATCACAGGGGGTTTTGAAAGTTTTAGTGGGGGTAATTCCCCACGCGTTCCCCCGCTCTAATTCAGTAATATAAAGGGTGATTCCAAATTCATAGTACAAACTTTAAGGGTTGGTACAGGACACTGTAACAAACAATTTTTGTATAGGAAAGTATTGTCGGAAATTCATTTATTTACTCAAAAATACAGGGCGTCTCACTCCAATCCGAAGTAGCGATTTCGTTTATAACTTTAACAGTAGTGAAGATATTTTAAAGAAATTCTTACAATATGTTTAGATTCATTCAAAGATGAGTGTGTTGCGAATTGTGCTAAAAGATCTTGACTACTGTTAAAGTTATGAACAAAAACGCGACTTCGGATTGGCGTGAGACGCCCTGTAATTTTGACTAAATAAATGATTGTTTGACCCTGATTTCCTATACAATAAATGTTTTTACAGTGTCCTGTACCAACCTACTGTAAAAATCATTTACTGTATAGGAAACCAGAGTCAAAAATCCATTTATTTAGGCAAAATTACAGGGCGTCTCACTTCAATCCGATGTCGCGTTTTCGTTCACAACTTTAACAGTAGTGAAGATATTTTAAAGAAATTCTTACAATATGCTTAGATTCATACAAAGATGAGTGTGTTGTAAAATGTGCTAAAAGTTCTTGACTACTGTTAAAGTTATGAACGAAAACGCGACTTCGGATTGGTGTGAGACGCCCTGTAATTTTGACTAAATAAAGGAATTGTTGACCGTGGTTTCCTATACAATAAATGTTTTTTGAAGTGTGCTGTACCAACCTACCGTAAAAATCATTTACTGTATAGGAAACCAGGGTCAAAAATCCATTTATTTAGGCAAAATTACAGCGCGTCTCACTTCAATCCGATGTCACGCTTTCGTTCATAACTTTAACAGTAGTGAAGATATTTTAACAAAATGTGCAACAGACTCATATTTGTACGAATTTTAAGCATATTGTAAGGATTTTGTTAAAGTATCTTCAGTACTATTAAAGTTATGAATGGAAACGCGACTTCGGATTGGAAGGAGACGCCCTGTATTTTTCACTATATAAATGGATTTCCGACCCTGCTTTTCGAGACAAAAAATTGTTTGTTACAGTGTCCGTTACCAACCCTTAAAGTTTGTACTATGAATTTGGAATTACCCTGTATAAATAGGCAGCTCGTATAGGTAGAAGTATTAGGCAGGTCTTCCCTGTCATAAAACAAAGTTAAAAAAAATAATAAATGTAATATAAATTAAGACAATTAAGACACTGGTGTGATATAATAAAGCAAAAAAAATTCTTAACAAAACCATAAATTTATGAGATGCGCTAGGCCTTTTCAAAGAACTTAGTCTTTCTTCATCAGGCGCAAGAGACGTGCTACCACTTGGAAGGCGGGAGCAAGACTGGGGAGCAGGAATATCAATGTCGCATTTAATTTTTTTAAGGGGATAAATTTCATGCGATATAACTGACTATTTTAAATATATAGATTAAATGATTTTAGAAAAATAAAATAATACAACATAGAATTATACACTTGCTTTTCTTTTAAGGTTATTCTGAGACCCAAACTAGATATTTTCCTGCATTATTATTTAATACATTAAATTCAGCGGACAGTCTTATTAAAATAACAAGAAATGGAACAGTATCTCTTATTTTTCAATAAAAGGAAAAAAAATCTTCCAGAAAATGATGGCGAAATTGGCAATTTGTGACGATTGTTTAAACATGGCAATAAAGAAAAGTTTGTTATCAGGAATGAATTCAGAGCTACATCCCCGAAGGTCTGCCAAACCCCTGAAACTGACTTACCGAACCCCTGGGGTTCGATCGAACACAGGTTAAGAACAACTGGTTTAAACGAACTTGGATCGTCCAACAATGTTACTTGCTGGAGATGTATATTGTAGTTCAAGTTTCAATTCAGAATATTATTAACAACAATTTTTGTTTAACTCTTTGAAAGGCGGCGGTATATCATTTATACTACTTAGTTTTAATTCGAAACTGACAAATAGCACTCAGAATTTTATATTAAATTTTTTTCTATTATAATGTACGCGAAGAAAATATTTTTTAAATTTTCAAATCAATTTGTTTGTAAATTCTAGTGACATTCAATAATTTCGACATTTTACCAAAAGAAATACTTTGTCCCTGAAAGGGTTGAAACAATTTTTATGAAATAAAGTAAAAATTCATTGCACACTGAGAAATATGACATTTTTAAATCTGAGTAATGTGATGTTTTCATTTTGTTATGAAACTTTTGGTTTCAAATATGACGACCTTTCAATTCTGAAATACCAAAAATACTCTGAATATTGAAACGTGGGCATACTCAAAACTAAGCACATAGATGTCAGTTAATACTCATTTTTGAAACATGGACATACTCAAATATGGGCACATGATGTTTTATTCTTGAGTGTGTGCATGTTTTCAGAAATAAGTATAGACATGTTTCAAACTTGAGTAATTTTGATTAGGAGCCATTTTGACTATGCAACATACTCAGATTTGAGTAATTTTTGCTCAGTTTGCTCATCATTTTGAGAAATGAATCCCATCAATTACAAATACACAATGTTTTGTTTCATAATGCCATGCTTATTTAGCATACTTGACATCCTACCATGAAAATTGGGTTAATTTAAACCAATTCATACATTTTGGAACCAGAAAAAATAGTTAAAAACTGAAATCAAATACGTTCCACGCAGAAACATAAAATAAAATAAATAAATAATAATAATAATTATAATTTTTTTTGTTTCAAAACGTGTTTGACATGGGTGAAATTAACCCAGTTTTTACGGTAGGATGGCAAATATAATTTAGGGAAGAATATGAAATTTGAAGTAAATATCTCAATAAAAAGCTTTAAGTATATAAATTAAAAACTTAACTTTTATCTGGTAAATGATGTTTACTTTTTAAATCGAGAATCGGGAATACTTAACGTTCATGATCTTTTCCAGTTCAGTGAGAAGAGAATACTTTAAAATTTGATAAGCGACAATGTACACATTCACTGTTAAAAACTAAAATTAAAATTGAATGTTGTCCTGTAACTGAATATTTTTACTAGGTGATGAATTTTAACATATTTTGAAAATTATTGCATAGAATTGTATTGTAATGTAGGATTCAGAAAATGCTTGTGACATTAATTCAATATATAACTAAAAAAAAAAAAGTATAAAAGAATTTTTGGAGAAAGAAATTATTGAATAAATAATATAGTTATTACATTTACAAAATAAGGGAAAATGTTAATAGAGAAAATTAGTTGTGACATTTAACGGAGGTATAAAATTGCATTTCCAATCTTCCATTCTTTAAAAAAAAGATAAAAATAAAAAATAAGTATTCCACAAACTATCGAACTTCATCAAAGATATATTTTGTATGTGTTATATTATTTTAAACCTCTAAAATATTTTTTTCAAGGATATTCTATAAAAAATTAACTACCGCAAATAAGGAAAATAAGGTTTTCTGTCGAAAGACCCAAAAATATTTGTTTTAATTCTCTGGTAATGGTAAGAATTGCAGATTCATATAAACAATATAGTCATAGATTTGAAAACGAGAACTAGTATCATAAGAGTGCCTTTATAAGTGAGTGACGAAATATGCATAGGGACATACTCAGATTGAATGTTTTTGTTCAAAATTCAGTAATTTACATTACAGAATTTGGCAATACTGACCTTGACAAGTTTGCTTAGATTCGTTAGACAAGTAAACAAACATTCGATGGCAGACTTGCCACATTTTTTATAAAAAAAAAATCGACTAATCAAATTTTATTTCCCGTATGTAGGAAAATTTGTTTTGAACCATATTTTTTTTTTTTTATAAAATTCGATTTATTTCTATGTGTTACTTATTTGCTATCATTTCTAAAGTAAAATTTCTGATTAAAAAAATGTTTATTTGTCTCGAAAGAAAAGCGAAAGAGTGACAGCTATGTAGAGTTGCAAAGGCTAGAAAAAAACCCGGTTTAAACCTGGGAATAAACCGGGTTTTTTGGGAATAAACTTGTTTTTTTGGGGGGAATAAACCTTTTTTTGTAACTCTACAGTTATGTAACCTGTATTTATGATTAAATAAGTAGATTGCCCTGGTTTCCTACATAAACATTGTTTGTCTTGATATGTACTATCACTTTTAACACTTCCGAATTTCAGATCAGATGTACTCTGTATATGATGATGATTAAGAAAATATTTAATTTTAAAGAGTTTTATTTAAGGCCAGATTGTGCTTAATAAACGTATGCTTTTTACTACATAACTTTTTGTTTCTTCTAATTAAAAGCAGTTTAACAAAACCACTGACAAAGGAAGATGAATCTGTGTTTCTTTGTAATGAATCCTTTCTTTCTTAGTCAGAATAAATGGCGAATTTTCTTTTATTTCACGTTGAAGAATAAATGATGTTCTGTTTTTTTTCATTTATTTGCTTTAGGCAAATAGTAATTACACACACCATCGAATGACTAATATGGGCAATTAACAACTGATATAAAAGATCTGATAAAGAGATTAGCACAAATTCATAATGAAACAAAGGGAAAGTTTGTTGGCGCAACGTATAATGCGACAATAGATTTTAAAAAAGTCTATTCATTAATAAAATAGTTGCAGTGAAAAAAGTATAAAATATTATGCTTTTTTTAACTGTAAAGATGTATTTTTTTTAGCAAAATTTAGACATTATGGTTCTTTATAAAGAAACGTTAATAATTTTCATAAATAACACTGAGTTCATATTATATACAAAGAAGAATTATTAAACTTACTTATTAAAAGATTGTAACGAACTGTCAGATTTTCTTTTTAGTTAATTAATGAAATTTGAATATAATTTTTTTTTAAAGATTTGTGATTCTATTATTAAAAACAATTAATAATTTTTGAAAGTATTAAATAAGCACAGATAATATCTTTAGCAAAAGTTAATTTAATTTTTTCTGAACGCCTGGAATTGTTTCTTTTATGCCCAGAAAATTTATCGTAAACGTATAAAAATTATCAAGCTAAAAATATAAACAATTAAGTAAACATACTTGAAAACATTGAATCCTTGATTTTTTAATCTTATTTAAATTTCTCTCTATCTCTTTAATGATAAAGCAATCATTTAAGTTTTTTTAAATCTGATTTTTTTTCTCATTTCCTTAATAACATCACTCGTTCGGGATATTGGTGAAAATTTATATCAATACACTGTACTTTCAGAAAACATGCGTGTTAGTATGATTTTAAATTAAAATAATTACATTTACTAATCGAAAATTCTCTAATAATGAAAATGTACATAGCAGATCGTTTTAAAAGGAATCTGACGAAGGTATTTTTTTTAAATGTGAACTTTCAACTTTATTAGCTTCAAAATAAATTAAAATCCTAGAAAAAAAATTGTAGAATCAAATTAATGTTTATGCGGTTATAATTATTTACTAAACAAAATCATTATTCTTCAAAAGTTTTCACTACAAAAATACACTAGAGTCATATTAAAACATGTCAAATCTTCCAGGGAGTTATACCAAAACCTTTTTATTCTACAAAGGGTTTAAATATGTAAAACTTATGTTGTATGAATAAAGCAATTTAGTACTGATAAAATGTAAAACAAAAAATAATAATAGTAATGAAATAAACAATAAACAGTAAAATAAATGTAAATGCTGTCTAAAAAAAAATTTCATAAAATATTTAAATATCTACGAAATACTAATTTCCCATTTTTTTTATTTTGAGACCGGCGACCAGGCCCCAACCTGCCAGGTTTCCCCAGCTTAAGCGGGTTTAGTGCCTGGCACCGGGGCGCGTAATGCCACTGAAGGGATGCCGCGTAGCGTCTAGCCATTGTTGAAAGGACGGCTATATGGAAGTCTTTGTTTTTTTTCCCATTTTTGTTTCTCTTCTAATTGATGTTATTCTTTTTGTATGGACCTGCGCTTGTCATCACACCCATACGTATGCTATCGCTCCGTGAGTAGGTCTCGTATTTAAAACCTTGATCAGGTGACGAAGGTATATTAATACAAACACATCTAAACATCTAAATTCCAAAGCTTTTTCTTTTCTTCAAACTCTATAGAGATATCATACAAGATTTTTTATCCATTTGTTAATGCACGTTTCCTCTTTCACTGCAACCATTTTTTTTCGATTGGAAACTTAAAAAGTTTTTTAAAGTAAATATTTGTTTTTTGCTTGATACAATGAGAGATGTTTCTATTTCAAATAAAGAATGTGTCGCTTTTATTAATAAGCACAGAGCAGATATAGTTTAGAACAGCGGTTCCCCAAACTTTAATGTTATGCGAGCCACATGAAGGTTTGAAAGTTTAAGACACATCTAATATATAGAAGCTTTTGCGTAATCCATCTTAGGATTAAGGCGAATTTCCGTACTAAGAATATATACGAAAATAGTAATAAGTATTTCTAATGTGATTAATCATAATAACAGTAATATTAATGCGGTAGAGTAATAAAACATAACTTCCTTTTACTAAGCATGAAAGAATGAATATATATTTATAATTGTATAATACAAAAAATACTTTTTGAAAATAAGTGTCATTTATATAACGTTGTTTTGTATCAACAAAATTGTCTGTATCAGGTTTTGAAATTTGTTGATTTTAACCTTAAGACATATTCAACGTAAAGTTTAATAAAACATTGTCATTTCACGAAACGTCACCTATATTTCTTTACTTTTTTTCTTTCAAATATGTAACATATTGTATTCGTTATATGCTTTACAGCAGAGAAAATTAACAATATATTTTTGAAGAACTAATCATTACGTCACCCACTGGTGGGTCGCAACTCAGAGATAAGGAAACCGCTGGTTTAGTGATTATATTTTGATAAATACATTAAACTGAATAAAAAGGAAGGAATTTGATTATGTGGATAACTACAAATACGTGTTACCATATTAAAAGATGTTTTTTGTATTGACTTATATATATATTTAATTTATGATGTAAAAATAAAACAATGCAAATGCTAAATTAGGGGAGTAATTTTTAAGGGAAAAAAACTGACTTCAAGAGATTGTTTCTAACCTTACTGCACTGATTGCACGCGAGATGGTGCGTTTTATTGAGAGTGGTTTCACAAAAGGTGTGTTTTCGTGGCAACCCTTTATTGTTATCCACATTAACTTTAAATTCCATTGTAGGAACTATCCTTCATTTTGATATATACACTAGACGATGATATAGCAAAAAAATTAACGTGTTAAAAAAAAAAAAAAAAAAAAAAAAAAAAAGAAAAAAGAAAAAAAAGATAATCGAACACAGAACTTCCTGTTTAGAAACTGGAGATGTTGCTTCTAATGCTTGACCACATTGCCGCAATATTTATTACATATACTCTGTCACATTTCCTTGGTGATTATCCCTAAAAATCTATCAAAAATGGTTTAAATACCAAATCTACTTGCCGATTTGTACGAAAATCTACATAGATCTTGCCGCAGTGATTTATAACATATTCGCCAAAAGGAGATAAAATCGGAAGTACCGTCTGGAAGCTATCATGTTCACACAAACACTCACACATTATTTCATGATTACAATAATTTTCTTACACTATGTATCCGAAAGATAGAAAGAGACAGAAAAACAGCTATACAATTTTTGATCCTAATGAAATTGATATGGAACCACTACCAGAAAGAACCCTTTCTAGTGACAAATAATTATGAAAAAAATTGGAGCATCCGTTCAAAAATTATGGGTGGATGTACATTAAAAAAAAACAACAACAGCAACAACAACAAGAACAAAAACAAAAACAAAAATCATGCGTCAAACATGGATTATGAAATATATTTACAGAATACTGTAATGGAACTTCACCATTTATTAAGGCGAATGTTTAAGAAAATAATTTAGAAAACGCATTACAAATGAAAACACACTTTTAGAAATAACCATGCAAAATATCCCGTTCTTTGCGTAACCCTGTATATGAATTTATTGATATTCTACAAACATCTCTTAGTGTGCTACATAGAGTTCAGCTGGAAAATGCTCAATTAAAAAACATCCTTAAGCAATTCACGTTCATCCACAGTAATGTTCACTAACTAGTAAATCTGCAGATCAGGAGCCTCAACGTCAGCTCTAAAAGTTATTATTTTTTAATCTCACTTTTCATATTATTTAGAATTTTACTATCCGAAACTTATTTTTTTTATACTACATACATATTTATAGGCATATAAAATACTTCGGAGGTTTCAGAAATTAGAAGCGTTAAATTAACAAATTTATGCAATATTATTCTGAAATGCTTATGAACTTCTTATTCATGTAACTTTTTAAATTAAAAAAAATAAACTAGCATTAAAATAAATTCTTCATTTATGTCAATAAAATACAAAAATAATTTATTTTGATAATAAAATATAGCAGCAAAATGGTGAATTACTTGACTTTTATTATTTTGATATTCTTTGAAATATGGTTGCAAAGCAACTAATAAATTAAAAAGCAAAGTAAAAAGAATTGTATTTTAAAATTTGTAAAGAATATGAAAATAAAATGTTTTATATTTCTCTAACAGATGCAAAAAATTTTCCAATAATTTAAACAATTAATTTCTAAATTCTAATGAATGTATCAGCAAATTTTCAAAGCTATTAAATATGTTTGAAACCTCCATATCGAAAATTTAGCATTAATAATTTTACATTTAAGCCCATTATTCAAATATGTGATTTTCATTTCAGTTAAAAATGAAATTTGAAAATCGTCTGCATTCCCATAGGAAAGCATCATGACATAAAAGAAATGTTCTATATTTTTCGAACGAATGAACCAAATGTAACTGAAAACTGTATAGCTAATTCCGGGTACCTCGCCAACATACCCACCAAAAATCAACCTAATAGGACGATTTTTACGGCAGTTATCGCGGAACAGACAGACAAACAGACAAACAATCAAATAAACAGACAGAAACCAAAAACTTTTCGGGTCTCAACAGTGAGCCTTCACTGACGTTTCGGCAATTATTTTGTGTAGCTCTGTTTTTGATTTATAGAATTTATACATACCGCGTAGTACGAAAAAAGGAAACTTAAAAATGCACTTTCAGCATTTATCTCTCATAGTTAGTACTGTAACCGAATTCTTTTGTTTGGTTCTGCAAACGAAAGATAAATGAATTGCACTCCATATTCTACAGAAAACATATTTCAATGCACCTCAGAAATGCATGTCAATTTTATTATGTTTGAAATAATATAATATCATTAAAATACACTGCAAACGATTTTTCTCTATAGATGGTATTGTAACCGGATTCTTTTGAGTGTCCCTGTAAATGAACTGATGCGACACACTCCATTTTCAATAGCGAACATGCCTTAATGAACCTTAATAACATATATCTATTACATGGCAATCCGAGTATATTTACGAAAGTTAGAGTAGGGAAAGACAAACAGACAGATGGCAGAAAGACAAACCGAAGTCATAAACACATTTTAAAGATGTTGGAATCTCTTAAAAAGGTATAGAAGCGAATTGTATAATCTTTTTCGATGAAAGTCGGTTAGCGAAACAGTACTTATATAATATTTCAAACCACATGTATAAAGTAAATGCCTTGTAAAAGTTTTCATAAAATTTCTAAACATCTGCAGAATACAATTTTTATCTTTTATTATTCTTTTTTAAAGTGACTGAATAAAAATGCCAAAGGAATAGGAAAATACCTTAAAATGACATCTGCATAGTTCCATTTTACATATATTTATCTCGCAAGTTCCAGGTATATTCCTAAAAATGCATTTAAATTTCAAAAATATTTTTGTTTCAAAATTGTTTGGAAAATACCATACAATGCGTTTTAATGTTTGATATATGTATTATCTGTCATTTCCACTATTTTTATTGGCGTAAAACATTAAAAGAATTTTTAAGTAAACTTACATTTCTTATGTTTCATGCGACGAAATGTGGTTCGCTTATAAATAAGGAAATAGTCACTTTCTATTAAGAAACAAGAGAACAGATACACTGCAAAAAATAATTGTTGATTTTACAGTATAAAACTGGCACCCCAGCTGCCAGTATTATACCGTAAAATTAACAGTATTAAACCGTAAAATAAGCAGTAATACGCTGCCGCGCAAGCAGTAATACGCTACCGCGCATGCGCGGTAGCGTATTACTGCTTGCGCGGCAGCGTATTACTGCTTATTTTACGGTTTAATACTGTTAATTTTACGGTATAATACTGGCAGCTGGGGTGCCAGTTTTATACTGTAAAATCGACAATTATTTTTTGCAGTGTACCGTTTATATGAATACGTTCTATTAAATCTATTGAACGGAAGGAAAAAACCCAAGCAATTTTATTAATATTTAGTAATCTACAAATATTAATAAAATTGCTTTTTTTTTTTTTTTTTTTTTTTTTTTTTTTTTTTTGTAATCTACAAATACATTTTAATATGCAGCAAGAACTAAAAATAATGCGTCAAGAATAGATTATGTAACACTTCCCAACACTTCCAAAATACTTTTACAAATCTTTACCGTTTACTAAGTTGAAAGATGATGTCTCACTAAGCAATTTGGAAAAAACATAACACATTTCAAAATCCAATTTCAGGAAATATTAACATTATTAGGAAAAATACCCGCATTCGTTTGTGCAGCCCTGTATGTGATCTATAGATTTGTATGTATACTACATAGAATGCTAAATTTTAGTTCACTTCGGAAACGCGTAGCACAGTTTAAAATTCCATAATTGGAATATCCGTCAATAAACAGAAATGTGCTCCGAGAACTTTTGTGCTGCCTTGTATATGATCCATATAATTTATACACGTGACGTAATAGGGGAAAAATGGTTTTACATTTAAAAACGCGTTCAACAACTGAAAAACGCAGCTCCAGCAATTATTGTTAACAGACAGTACCGAATTATTTTGTGTGTCCCTGTAAATGAAAGATGAATGCTATACACACAATATTGTATAGTTAGTCTCTTGTAATGCACCTTAGTGATATACCGGGTGCGTCATAAATTCTTGCAAACTTTAAAAATTCATAATAAAAGAAGTGATGCTCGGAAAAATTTTCGGTTTACGCGAGTGTGATCAGAAGGATTTTGGATTTTTTTCCATGTATAATAAAAAATGATTCCAAAAGTAACCGATAGAGGACGCTCACACGTCATACTGAGGCGTTTTATGCAAATCAGGCTCGCAATAAAACACCTGGCTGGAAATGGATTCGTCATTTGATCTCGGCAGCATGCTATCGTTACCAGATCGAGCGCTGGTGGTTAAACTTTTCTACAAGAATGGTGAATTCACAACTATTACATTGCGAAAATTTCGCACGGGGAAAGGACTTACGGTGCAAAAAAACCCTATTTCATTGAATGGGATACTCAAAATAGTACGACGTTTTGAGAAAACGGGGAGTTTGGAGGATCGTCCACGTTACCTTGAGAAGACTTTTCACGATCCCGTTCCCAAATTCGGAGAATCATGAGTTAAACACGATCCCACCAACGGGAATAAAATGCTCGCGTATTTGTCCTCTGTAACCCCAAGAGATTCCAACGATCTAAGTTTGGTTTCTAGGTTGTCATATAACGATGACAAATTGCACTCTCTTCTGGATGTATTATTATTGCATAATACCAGCTGCAGCAGATCGCGAACATAAATTTGAATTAAAGTGTCTTCTCTTCCAAATCTTTCTTTTAGATGTTGAATTACTTTAGGATAATTTTCAGCCGATATAGGATAACTGTTCACAATTTGGGACGCTTTCGATTTCGGAGTAATTGCTTGCATCAGATATACGAACTTCGAGTGATCGTCTAACACAGTGTCTTCGTGAATTTTCTTGAAGGTATTCCAAAACGTTAGCCATGATCTTGAGTCCCCATCAAACGGCTGCAAACTAATTTCAGGCAATCTGAGTGTGCGGGATCCCATTCTTTCGATTTCTATCGAATTAGGTAAAAGAGGTTGATGTTCGACGGCAGGCTTAACGAAAAAATGTCTTACATTTTGCTTCACTGTTATTAAATTTTCATGGTATTCTTCGCATGCTTCGAATTCTTTTACATAATCCTTTTCTGCAGACCCATTCGACAACATAAAATTTAATATTTCGTCATCTGTGGAACGTAATCTAGATGCTTTGTCTACTAATTGATCTAATAGCTCTTCTATTAGATTAACATCTGGGCTTGACTGGTTAAGAGCTTCGTTTAAAGCATTTAAAGTCTTCGTAAATGCGCTTCTAAGCGGCGTTCTTTTTATTTTTAACGCATCCATACTTGAACAGTTTTCCACTTAAAAAATATTACTTCCTATGTCCTTCTGTTCGGGCGCGAATTTTATCGCAAATTACATACATAGCGATTTTCGAAACATTAAAACTACCCGTTTTAATACTTTCGTCATTTTTAAAGCAAAAGAAAATAATACTTTAATACGTGAAAAACAGTCCTCTTAAAAAACATAACGAATATCTTTATTCTATCATTTCCGTGCCGACAAAAACATTCTACAAAACCATTTTTTGACAACAACATATTTTTCACACAGCTTGGAAAGATACAGTTACAAAAACAAAAAACATCTTTCTTACACAGCTTAAAAATTTACATCTACAAAAACAAAACATCTTTCTCACACAGCTTAGAAAGATACATTTATGAAAACATCTCCTGTTAGTAGGAGCCAAGAATACGTTTAATTCAATTGGATTCGCGACAACTATGGATGAAGCTATAGGCGCTGCTTGCAGGCGCGGGAGTTTGTGGTAACATCCTCCCAGGACACATATTGCTTAAGCTGTAGTCCCTTAGGCTGTTGTCCCTGCTTAGGCTGTAGGCTCCAGGGTCAGACCACCCAGTCCTGCACCTACGAACTTGAGAACACCTTACCTCCCGGCCACGTAATTCCTGAACGTCGAGGAATTCCTAACCGTGCCATGTGACCAATACTAATGGGGATAATAGTCACCACTAACAATTCAGGAGAACCATGGAAACCTTCCTCCCAAACGCCATAGAAGCACCCACACGTATGCATTCATAGCTTGAGAGTTAGTTTCGAGAAACCCCTGTTCATCCAAATGCCATAGGAGCAGAAAGCTCCGAACTGTGCATAGACACGCGGACTGGTTCTTGACCCAGCGTTCTGACTTGACTTTGGTCTAGATGCCGTCAGTTTAACTGACGAGCTTCCGTCCAGGTTCCTCTTGGTCGGTTGATAGGGGAGAACGAGCCATTCCCTACCAGAGCATTAACCCCTTGGGGACGAGCGACACGTATACGTGACGCATAAGATGTTCAGAATCCTCGATTATTCCCACCAGTTACTTTTTATTGTAAGATTTACCTTATTTAATGACAGCATTTCTGTGATTCAATTAGACGAATATTTCTGTTTTGAAAAACCGGTGGTAAAAGATTAAAAATTCTGTAAAAGACGCTCGTCGCGAAGGGGTTAATACCCACCATCTTGCCACTACGGTGGCTACGATGGGCACGAATTATCTTCTGGTCAACAGGAGGTGTCTTCTTTTCTCGACCAAACCTTGAAAACGGCACACTACTCCAGATGCAGAAGAATCGTAAGGGATGAACGGTCACGAGGGAGCTCAGACAGGAAACCCGGCCACTCGTGCCATTGTTTATGCTCCACCGTCTACCAGTACTGAGGGATGCTTCAATGTCGCCTCTCGCACTGGCCAGGCAACACTATTGAGCCGCAAGTGGTCCTTCCTCTTCAGTGTCCGTCCTCGCCTTCGTCTCGCATAAGATAATCGTGGATGTGGTCCTATGACATTAGCTAGCATAAGTCACTCATATCATCTTCTCGACTTACGCCGGGCACAGGGGATCGGCCTACGAGGTGTCTTTCTTCGCTACGAACCGTCTCTCGCTTTGCCGTTTTCTCTTGACAACCGGGCTTGTGGGGGACGTCACGGAAAACTGCTCTTTCTCCGTGGGTCATCACTCGGAGGTTGTGGATCGACCACATACCTGCCCCCGTCGAGCTAAACGCTACTGTGTATTATGCCGTATGACTCCCGGTCCACTTCCAAGCTTCAGTGGCCCAGTCAGGACCACCTAGACGGATTACTCACAAGCTGACGGGGCAGAGGAAAGAGAATAGTTTTCTAAGAAAGATAATGGGAAAGAAGATCAGTGAAGAGGTAAAAAAGCTTTGTAAGACATATTGAAAATTTTTGATAAATATTAGAAAATTTCTTCAATTTTTCTTTTTTTGATATCGAAAATTATTCGCTAAATCGGGATATTAAATTCGTTAAATCGAATTATTTTTGTTCCATTTTCGTCGGGATCATAACAAAATTCGCTACATCGAGAAATTCGTTAAATCGGGGATCGACTGTATTTTTAAAAGTAAAACTACATTTATTTAGTTCTGTGCGACGAGAGATGGTTTGTTTTCAAATAAGGAATGAGTCACTTTCTATTAACAAACAAGGAGCAGATATAGTTAAGATAATACATTCTATTAAATTCATTAAATAAATTTAAAAAAACAAGAACGAAAATACATGCGTCAAGCATAGATTATGAAATACTTTCTAACGCATCCAGACAATTTTAACGAAACTTCACCGTTAAATAAGGTGAAAGGAGATATGCTAGTAAATAGCTTAAAAAACATATAACACATTTAAAATGCAGTTTTTCAGCAATTACCTTCTATATTAAAAAAATAGCCGAATTATTTTGTGCAGTCCTGCTTATGATCTATGGAATTGGATATATATTATATAGCATGATAAAAGTTAGTGTATTAAAAAAATCACATTTAGCAATTTTCGTCAGTGCAGTTGAATTCTTTTGTACAACCCTGTGTATTATCTAAAGACGTTTGTACACACCACATATTAAGGTAAAATTTAGTTCAAGTGAAAGAGCATAAGGCCACTTAAAACGTACCAGGAAATACCAACCATAAACGACAATGTATCTTTGTCTTTGCGTAGTCCTGTATAGGAATTTATTTATATTCCACAAACTTCTATTAGTTTACTAAATATAGTTCAGCAGGAAAATGCGTAACACAATTAAAAACTACCCTTAATCAATTCACTCCATAATCAGTTATACTGTATATGATCAATTGAATTTATACGCACTACGTAGTATACAAAAATTTAGTTAAACTTAAAAACGCTAACCATAGTTGAAAGCGCACTTATCATACATAGACTGGACTTATTGCACACAGATTGTAACAGAATTCTTTTGTGGGTCCATGTGAATAAACGACTGAGGCAATGCACGCAATGCACACTATACTTTTCAATGAGAAATTTATAGTGCACCTCGGTAATGCATATAAGTTTCATTATGTTTAAAAAAGTGTAACATCATTAAATTACGCCGCAAACGATTTTTCCCTGTAGAACATTGTGTAACAAAATTATTTTGTGTGACCTTGTAATTGAATAATAAATGCTGTGCACTTCATATTGTACAAAAAGCGTGGATTAGTGCGCTTCATGATTGTATATCAATTTCATTATGTTTGAAATGACGTAACATCATCAAAATGCACTTGAAACGATTTTTTTCGATTGACTCTAATGTAACGAAATACTTTTGGCTATACGATTGTGTACGATTTTAACTATAATTCTTTGCGCTAGATGGCAGCACCAAAGAACGGTTGAAAGAGACTACTTTGCATTCCAGCTGACATCAGACATTAAATAAATAAAAAAGAAACATTCTATAAAACTATAAACTATTCATGAAACTCTAAGTCTTATTATGTTTAAAATATTCTGTTATTATTTTACTATATGATGTGTTATTAATTTTCTTTCATTCTTTTTTTATTAGAATTTGTGAATTGCGAGCCTGCTTCTTTTCTGCGGGACAGTAAATGTAACAAATTCATTCAGTTATCATTCGGTGTTATTCTGAACGTAAAAATGTTGCTGTCTTTAAGTCTGAATTCTGATTGTTTGTAAAATTCTAAATTATCATTCGAAGTCACAGTCTACTTATTAAAAATGGGAAAAGAATCAAATTCTCAAGTTTTTATCAGTGTGAAATTATGCCTCAATTCTTCAAATTTAATACACATCGTTATTTATAAAAAAATGCTTCTGGTTTGCGCAGAAGAGAATTTCTTTTGTTCTGAATGGGACCTGATTGGACTTAAAATTTAAGTGCTGATCAAGTAAAATCATTTATAATTTTTTTCTGATTATTCAGTGATTCATAAGCTCTACAAAGAATATCAGCTATCTGATTATACATAAAATTCAATGATTACTCAGCATTCAGCATCCCCTATGTGATATTTCATTATTATATTCTGTTCAATAAATGGAGATCGAAATTTAGGGATGGAATCGATCACCCGACTCAAATCAGAGGTACGTAGATATTCTTTATTTTATTCAGTAATAAAAATGCAAAAATATTCTTAAACTTTAATTCAGAAACTATACATAAAGTGTTTGGTCCGTGAGCTTCTACGTGGAATCTGTTCTTAAGCCGTAGAGCATTTATCTGTGCTAGATTAAAAAAAAAAAAAGAGTGGTAGGTAAAAAATTTTTTTTATAGCTATTGGGTTTATGCTTTTATATTTTATTTAATGTGGTATTATAATATATTTTATATGTAGTATTTTGATCACGAATTTTCACAATCTGAGTCAGTTTTATAGTGCTTATTTGTAAATATTAAATATGACTAAGCAATCAAAACAAGAACTTTATTTTGAAAGAATATGTAAAGAAATAGATTTATTTAAAAATAAAGTGAACGAATCTAATTCTGATGAGCAGGCAAAAATTAGGATTTTGAAATCGAAAGTAATACCGTATGAAAAGATTCTCGCACAAGCTTTTGAAAAATTGTCGCCGAAAGAAAATGATGAAAATTTAGATGCGTATTTGAAGTATAAAGAAATAATATGTGATTTGTTAGTTGACTTAGAAGAAAAAACTAAGGTCAATTCTCAGCCAGAAATTCATTTGAATTCTCAAGTTAAACAGACTTCCTTGGTAAAATTACCGAAGTTTGATCTTCCGCATTTTTATGGCGAGAAAGAACATTGGATTTCATTCAAAGAATTATTTAAGTCGACGATATTAGAGAATGAAAATTTGTCAAATATTGAGAAATTGCAATATTTACATTCTTCAGTCCGTGGAAATGCAGCAAAATTAATTCGCGGATTTGCATTAAAGGACGAAAATTTGGATCAATGTTGGGAGTTGTTATGTGAGAGATTCGACAACAAAAGACAACTGGCATTGAGCCAGATAAATAAAATATTTTCTCAAAGCTAATAATTCAAAATCTTTATTAGAATTACTAGATACTTGTAATGAGGCAATTCGTAATTTAAAAACATTGGGGTTAGAGTCTAACGCGTTGAGTGATTTGATGGTTATAAATTTCATGTTAACTAAATTAGATCAGCCGATTCAACAGAGATGGGAATTGATATTAGACAATAATAAATTACCAGACCTAGATTCATTTCGAAAACTTATCGAACGTGAAGCTAGGAGTGTAGAAGAATCAAAGTTCAGTAAAGTAGAAAATAAATCCAATTTTGTAAAAAGGCCTCCAGATTCTAACAGAGGAACCACTAAAACAAACCTAGTAAACACCGCATTTGTTAGGAATAGTAATAATTGTGTAGTATGCAATCAAAATCATGCGGTATTCAAATGTTCCGTTTTTAAGTCTAAACCGTTAAAGGAGAGGTAGAAAATTGTTGAATTAAACAAATTATGTCAAAATTGTTTAAGGCAAAATCACAAAGTGGAAAATTGTAGAATAAATATGAACTGTAAAAATTGTTCTCAAAAACATCATACATTATTACATGTGTATACAACTGGTCAAACCAGTCAGGAGGTTGTGAATAATAATGTACCAGGCACTTCTGTGTCTAATAGTGGGCAGTGTCAGTCATCTATGCAAAATTATAACGTCTTATTATCTACCGCTCTGATTAATGTGAAATCTAGCACAGGTAATGTCATTCAATGTAGAGCACTTGTTGACAATGCTTCTCAAAGGAGTTTGATTTCAAAATCGTGTTGTAAAAAGCTAGGTCTTCCCTTGAGAACTACAATTCATAAAATATCAGGAATCAACAATTTAGTCGCAGAGACAGCTCTTCAGGAAGTTTCTTTAACATTTTCTCCGCATGTTAATAACGAAACTTTTCAGTTAGATGCTTTAGTTGTTAATCAGATCACAACAAATTTACCGAACTTTCCGATTACTAATAAGTATTGGCCTCATATTGAAGGATTAGATCTGGCAGATCCCAATTTCCATGTGTCCGATTCCATTGATATACTCATAGGTGCGGATTTGTTTGCTAACATAATAATCGGAGAGTCCATTCTAGGTCCTGAGTGAACACCGAGTGCTGTTAATACGAAACTGGGTTGGATATTATATGGAGTAATTTATTCAAATCATTCAAATCATAATTCTTCTGTTAGTTGTAATGCTACGACGCAAATAAATTCTCAATTGCAAAAATTTTGGGAACTCGAATCAGTTCCTAGTTATGATCCAGTTTCGCTAGTAGAAGATAATTATGTAAAAACAGTAACACGCACGGTATCAGGAAGATATATCGTGGATCTTCCATTTAAATCAAAACCTGTTCTCGGAAATTCTAAATCTCAAGCTTTAAAGCGTTTCAATTCCTTAGAAAATAAACTTCAAGGAAATTCTGTACTTAAGAAACAATATTCGTCATTCATGAAAGAGTATATTGATTTGGGACACATGGAACTCGTTCCAGCCGCAGAAATTTCAAATCCAGATCATTTTTATCTCCCCCACCACGGGGTAATAGGAGAGGATAGTTGTACAACTCGACTACGGGTAGTATTCGATGCATCCGCAATTGGTTCAGAAGGTCGCTTGTTAAATGATTATTTGGAGATAGGGCCGAAATTACAACCGGATATTTTTCAGTTATTATTAAAATTCAGAATGCATCCAATAGGCTTTAGTGCGGACATCGAAAAAATGTTCAGGCAAATTCTTATCAATCCAAAACTTGTAGATTATCAACGTATTTTATGGCGGTTCGATCCTAATGAAAACATTCAAACCTATCGGTTGTTAACAGTAACCTATGGCACTGCTTGTGCACCATTTTTGGCAATTAGAACTTTAAATCAGTTAGCAATAGATAACGAACAAACTTTTGAAAGGGCTTCTAAAATCATTCGCAACAATATCTACGTCGATGATTTGTTGTCGGGTTCAGATTCCAAAGAAAATGCTCAATCTTTAATTACGGAGCTTATTAATGTGATGAAAGGCGGAGGCTTTAATTTACGAAAATGGGCCTCAAATGATCCTGAAGTACTCTCTCATTTACCAGATGAGCTTAAAGCTTCAGCACAAACTGAAATCAAAGAAGATGAAGCTGTTAAAATTCTGGGATTGCTCTGGGATTCATCTAATGACATTCTCAAAATTAAGTTCAGTGAGTTCAAAGAAGTAAAAAATAAAAGAGATCTTCTATCCGTGATATCCACAATCTTCGATCTTCTAGGTTTTCTCTCCCCCATAACTATTAGTTTAAAAATAATGCTACAAAACCTCTGGAAGGAGAAAATCTCATGGGATGAGGAAATCCCAAATTCAATTTTAATCAGTTGGAATCAATTTTTGGCAGAAATTCATTTATTAGAAACTATTGAAATTCCCCGGTATACTAATTCATACCATAAAAAGGATTGCGAAATTCAGTTACATGGTTTTTGTGACGGTTCCGGAAAAGCTTACGCTGCTGTCGCTTATTTACGAGTGATAACTCCTAACGAAATATTCGTCAATTTACTTGCTGCAAAAACAAAGGTAAATCCCATAAAGCCACAAACTTTGCCACGCATTGAACTTTGCGCCGCTCTATTATTAGCAAAACTTTGCTCAACTATCGTCGATACTTTATCCACGAGCATAAATACTGTATTTTTATGGTCAGATTCCCAAATAGTTCTCTGCTGGCTAAAATCGCCCCCTTTAAAGGGAAATCAATTTGTATTAAATAGAGTACGTCAAGTGCGAACATTATTGCCTTCATCCGAATGGAACCATGTTCCAGGAACGCAAAATTCTGCAGATGTAGCCTCCAGGGGTATTCCACCGCGAAAACTCCTCAATAATCAGATGTGGTGGCATGGGCCTCCATGGCTGTCGTCAAAAGAACCAATTCCAATCCCCTTATACAGTCCTATCGCTGAATTAGATCAAGAAGCTAACTCTGTCAGTAATATAACAAAAATAAATGTCTTACCAGACTTTATTCAAAAATTTTCAAGCTTTAATAGATTAGTACGCGTAATGGGATGGTGTTTCCGATTTATTCATAATTCTAGACATAATTCTACAAGAAAGATCGGAAATCTAAGTGCACAAGAAATATCTAGTTCTACCTTTTCTATAGTGAGAATAATTCAAAATTATGAATTTCATGCAGAAATTAAATTTTTAAAAGAAAATAAATCCTTGCCAAGCAATAGCAAATTGCTATCGTTGAATATCTTCTTAGATTCAGCTGATATATTAAGAGTGGGCGGTCGTCTATCACAACATGAATCATTCAGTTTCGACAGAAAGCATCCTATTCTTCTTCCTAAAAACAGTGTTTTTACTAAATTGTTAATAAAGGATGTACACGAAAGAAATTTACATGCAGGCACACAGTTAGTGCTTTCTACAATTCGCCAGAATTACTGGTTTGTAGATGGTCGTTCAACAGTCCGACAAGAGCTCCATAAATGTGTGCTTTGTAAACGCCTTAAGGCACAAACCTGCCAACAAATGATGGGAAACCTTCCTTTGAAAGAATTACTCCAATTCGTTCATTTCTCAAGGTGGGCTAAGACTTTTCTGGTCCCTTTTAGACCAAGCCAAATATGCCAAGAACAAAAATAAAGCTTAAATCTTATATAGCAGTGCTTGTCTGCATGTGCACGAAAGCGGTTCATCTTGAACTTGTATCTGATTTATCTGTACAAGCCTTGCTAGCAGCCTTCAAACGCTTCATCGCACGCAGAGGTTTGCCCTCTGATGTCTTTTCTGATAACGCAAAAAATGTTATTGGTCTGTCCAATCAATTGGAGTAATTATTCAAATACTTGAAAGAAAGAGACTTTCAAGAATTTCTTTCCACCCAAAAAATTAATTGGAATTTCATCCCTCCATATGCACCACACTTTGGCAGTCTATGAGAAGCAGCTGTGAAACTCACAAAAACCCATCTTCTAAGAGCTTGTAAATCAATCGTACTCAATTTTGAAGAGCTCACTACTTTACTCTGTCAAATAGAAAGTTGCATAAATTCCAGACCGTTAACTCCGATGTCGTCAGATCCTTCTGCTCTTCGTGCCTTAACGCCGGGTCATTTTCTAATAGGAGAACCTCTTCTTGACATTCCAGAATCATCAAATCATCCTAAAATATCGTTAAATGCTCGCTGGCGTTTAATAGAAAAAGCAAAAAAAATCAATTTTGGGGCAGGTGGTCCAGCGAATATTTGCAACATCTTCAACAGCGTCCAAAATGGACTACTCCACGTGCAAATCTTCGAGAAGGCGATTTGGTAATTGTTCACGAACGATTTCAGCCCATGAAATGGAAATTGGGTCGAATTCTAAAGACTTATCCTGGAACAGATAATCTTGTGCTGATTGTCCTGATTAAGACAGTTGACGGTGACATCAAGCGTCCTATATCAAAGGTGTCCTCTCTCCTGCCGGGGGCGGAGGATGTACGATTTTAACTATAATTCTTTGCGCTAGATGGCAGCACCAAAGAACGGTTGAAAGAGACTGCTTTGAATTCCAGCTGACATCAGACATTAAATAAATAAAAAAGAAACATTCTATAAAACTATAAACTATTCATAAAACTCTAAGTCTTATTATGTTTAAAATATTCTGTTATTATTTTACTATATGATGTGTTATTAATTTTCTTTCATTCTTTTTTTATTAGAATTTGTGAATTGCGAGCCTGCTTCTTTTCTGCGGGACAGTAAATGTAACAAATTCATTCTGTTATCATTCGGTGTTATTCTGAACGTAAAAATGATGCTGTCTTTAAGTCTGAATTCTGATTGTTTGTAAAATTCTAAATTATCATTCGAAGTCACAGTCTACTTATTAAAAATGTGAAAAGGATCAAATTCTCAAGTTTTTATCAGTGTGAAATTATGCCTCAATTCTTCAAATTTAATACACATCGTTATTTATAAAAAAATGCTTCTGGTTTGTGCAGAACGGAATTTCTTCTGTTCTGAATGGGACGTGATTGGACTTAAAATTTAAGTGCTGATCAAGTAAAATCATTTATAAATTTTTCTGATTATTCAGTGATTCATAAGCTCTACAAAGAATATCAGCTATCTGATTACACATAAAATTCAATGATTACTCAGCATTCAGCATCCCCTATGTGATATTTCATTATTATATTCTGTTCAATAAATGGAGATCGAAATTTAGGGATGGAATCGACCACCCGACTCAAATCAGAGGTACGTAGATATTCTTTATTTTATTCAGTAATAAAAATGCAAAAATATTCTTAAACTTTAATTCAGAAACTATACAACTTGCAAACAAGCTAAAAATGCTAAACACTTCATTTTCAACATAAGTCATTCTATACTAAACGTCAATAACATATAAAAATTACAGGACAATCCGAGTATATTTACGAGAGTTAGAGTACGGCCAGACGAACCAAAGTTATAAACACTTTTCAACTAGGTTGGAAAGTGTTAAAAAGAATATGATTAATATGTGGTAATCTGAAAATACATTTATACTATCTAAAAATATGCTTTTACAATATTCATTTAAAAGTAAGTATATAAAACATGACTAAATTGAAAACTTGATGCATGAATTGTACTAAAAAGATACTTCAAATGAAAAGTGCAAGTAATTGCTGTCCTTCAAAAGTTTTATAAAATCGCTAAACGTCTGCAGAATAAAAATTTTACTTAAAAATTTTTTTAGAGCGACTAAATACAAATTTCTTGAGAAGTGAAAAATACCCTAGAATGATACCAGACATACATCAAATTTAGACTGAAATATTTATCCCATAAGTTCCAGGTACATTCTTACAAATGTGTTTAAATTTCAAAGCATATTTTACTTTCAAAATCTTTCGGAATGTAAAATACAGTCCTTTTCATATTTTGATATATATATATATATATATATATATATATATATATATATATATATATATATATTATTTTTCATTTTCTTCTATTTTTATTGGATTGAGAACATTAAAATTTTTTTAAGTAAAACTATATTTCGTTTGTTTCATACGACAAGAGCTGGTTCGCTTTGAAATAAGGATTTAGTCACTTCCTATTAACAAAAACAGAGCAGATTTTGTTAAGAGAATACATCCTTAAATATCTTAAACGGAAGAAAAAAGGAAGCAAATTGATTAATGTGGTGGCAATATGCAAATACATTTTAACCATTAAAAGAAACACATTTTCTTTAAGTCTGGCATTTGTATATTTTCATCTGTTAATAAGATTCCACAGTTTTTTTTTAACGCAAAGGAAATAAGTAGAAAGACTTCTTTTTTTCTTTTTTACTTCACAAATATTGTGAGAATGTAACAAGTATTTTATTCTTTATTGTTTCTGAGAATTATTATGATACGTTTTGAACAGATAAATGAAGAGATGCATAACAGAAAAGAAATGACGGAAGAAATAATAAAAAGGCTGTGTTTATCAAAAGATAGAAGACATTAAAGCAATACGTTAAAAAAACAAGAACGAAAAATCAAGCGTCAAGCATATTGTATGATACACTTTCCAACACAGCCAGAAAACTGTAACGAAACTTCACTGTTAAATAAGGTGAAAGAAGATATGTAAGTAAACAGTCTAGAAAACATATACCACATTTAAAAATACAGTTTTCGAAATTACCTTCCAGTGTCAAAAAAGAAGTCGAATTATTTTGTGCAGACCTGTATATGATGCATAGATATGGTTATATAGCATGATAAAATTTAGTCCAGTTAGAATATTCACATTTAGCAATTTTCTCCGAGTTCGTTGGCCAGCTTCATCCGCCATCTTGTTTCGAAATGGCGGCCAGTTAAAAAGTTTAAAATTTTAAAAAATTCAAAAACATGTACAAAAAATTTATAAATGGAAACAATTGTTTCTGTTAAGTGTTAGAACGTGATGCAAGGATTCTGGAACATTTTTTGGTTTTGTTATACCTTAAAAAATGGCTTAGATATGGCAATTTGAAATTCTAGGGTGGCTGAGATTTTGAAACAATCTGATATTTGTTATGTTGTAACTCTCGTATTTATGAACCAATATGAATGTGACTGATTATGCGTACAGAACATACCAAGGTCTCGACCGAGTTCGTTGGTTTACCTCTATCTTATAAAATGGTTGAGATAGCGCAGTTTGAAATTCTAGGGTGGCTGACATTTTGAAACAAGACAGCACATTACAAAAAAACAGATTAATTTATGAGTTTTAGTGAACGCGATTTCTTGCAAATTATTTTATTTCATTGTTGTAATCATTTTCCCAATCATACGCATAAAACTATATATTCATATCCGTTAGCGCCAAAGTCTCGCCAAATTTGTCGACCAAAATAAGTCTTCATAAATGAAGCCAATTTGGCTATAGCTCAATAATTTGGGAATTTCTTATTCAAATTCAGTGTTAACGAATCTTTTGTAAACGGTTTCTTTGCATTTTAGCTTGCTGTTTTCGCTGCTGTAACATTAGCTAAAATTTTAAAACGATGATATAGGAAAGCTACCTTTTCCTCCCGGTACAGGCCGGAAAGACTTTTTATTTTATATACTAATTAATTTTTCAGCAGAGCTGAAACCACGCTGTAAATTACTGAATACAAAGGAATTATCACTTTACTAAACAGCGTACAACCAATAGAGTGAAAAAATGTCCAGCCGGAATTCGATCAAGGATCCCGGGATCCCCAGATAGCGCACCGGCGCCCTATACCAAGGGATCCGGGATCGAACCCCGGTCTGGACATTTTGTCACTCTATTGGTTGTACGCTGTTTAGTAAAGTGATAATTCACATTCTTTGTATTTCAGTAAATATTGCTTTTGTTTGATGCGACAAGAGCTGGTTTTCTATGAAATAATGCATGAGTCTCATTTTCCTATTAACAAACAGCAGGTAAATATAGATAAGAGAGTATATTCTACTAAATACACTAAATTGAAGTAAAACGGAAGCAATTTGATTAATGTTAGGCAATCTGCAAATACATTTTTATCATTAAAAGAAACAAATTTTAAGGATGTCTACATATTGCGTTCTGTCATCACTTAATAAGATTTCACAAATATTTTCTCAAATTAATTTTTTTTCCACAAATAAGTAGAAAAGCCACTCTTATTCTTTTCTGCATAAATATTGTGAGAATATAAGAAATATTTCATCCTTCGTTATTTATGTTTTTGAGAATTATTAGCATATGCTATTAACAGACTTATGAAAAAGATAACATAAATGAATTACAAAATTGTCGATATTTTTATAATTTGTACTCTTTTTTAGGCATTATTTAGCAATACATTACTTTTAATTATTTACTTTGAAATAATGATAATAAAGAAAATAAATAAACGAAATTTTCAATATAGGAACTCATTAAACCGTTATACTGATCTGAAAAATAGTTTTGTAAACAACACAATTTCAAGGTTCTTATTTTTCTTTTTTTTAATTCAGATACTCTCAACAAATAAAACTAGATAAAAATGCTGTCTTATTTATGAGATAAACAGAGTTAATTCATAGTAAATTCATTTTCGTATTTTTAAGAAGGCGATAAAAATTCACCAAGTGGAAATACCAAAATTTTTAGCGATTTTTTAAGTATTTAAAATTCCAGGAGTTATTTTTAAAAACGCACATCATCGGCATCTAACGTCTACTTTCTGATGGTGAAAACCGCATTTTAATAATTATATTAGCAATGAGTTATCAGGCTTTTAAGTTTTCCCATACGTTAACATGGGATTTCACGATTGTGGAGTTTTAGTGAAAAAGCCCTTAACTTGTGCCTCATCTAGAATGGCTGATTTGTTGTCTTTGAAAATTAAACACATTTCTTTTTAATAAAATGTACGAAGAATTAACCGTCATTGTCTGTTATACATAAAAAATTAATTATTATTTGAATTTTGTAAAATCCAACTTCATCGTGATCTATTTGCTATGTATAATACGTACAATGTTTTGTCTAAGTCCCCATTGATTAAAGATTTAAAACCTCCAAATTTCTTTGCTGCCGAATAAGACGGTGGGAAATAATCCAGCATTAAGCGCAGTTGAATTTTCATCTAAATTAAAAGCTGCCGTTAGGGAATATTGTACTATCACAATGCTTTATCTCTTCGATTGCGTAAAAATATTTAGTTTTAAAGAAGCATTCTCTACACAAATGATATTTTAAGAAAAACTATTAAAACTTTTTATAAACACAGATCTGTGTTTATCATGATCGATTGCTTAAATTATCTTGAAGATAGCAAACAAAACAAACTTGAACAAAAGATTTTATATACGAAAGATAATTATGGAAGAATTTTTATTACAGGAATGGGAACTCAATTCAAGGATTTCCGCTTTTCAAAAGATTAATAAATGTTTTGTCATAAAATTTATCAATTTGAATTAATTTCAAGCTATTGGCTCTCGCGTGAAAATCTATAATCGGACTTTTTGCATTCAAAGCAAAGGTTACAGAAATTCAATGTTAAATAAAAACATCTAATTAATGTAGATCTGTGTAGAAAACAACCTTGTGCAAATGCTGCGCAAAGTTACACCAAGTTGATTATAGCATGATTAGCTAATTCGATTTTATTTGTCGATTTCCTTAACGCAAAATTGTACAACTAGAGATTTTTCAAAACTTTAGGTAAAACTCAATTAAATATGATTATAAATTATAAAAATAATTTTATTCACACCAACATTTTTTAATTAGGTTGGAATTTGAGTTTTCGCCGGTTCTAATCTTGAAATCCCTTGATGATGGCCAAATGACTTGGCCGAAGCTGTCGGGGAATTTCAACATCTTTTTAAATGTTTTAAATGTTCTTTATATTTTTATTTTCCATTGCACACTGTTTTAACATATGTATTGTACGTATTTTAAGAGCTTTAACTTTCTGCTTACATATTATTCACAGTGTAGAGTCCACTCTCAAAATTTTTGATAGAAATTATTCATTAATAATTGTGCAATACATTAACGTCTTAGACATTTCCAATGATCAATGATCATGAAGATGTTTCATTGACACTAAAAGCATGATTACTACAGAAACTTTCTACACATTATTCCACATTTTTTTTGTCAGGGGTGTTTAGCTACTAGTATACATTGTTTAAATATATATTCCCCAATCTTAATTCTAACTGAATTTAATCTATTTCTAATAATATACTGCTGAAATTCTATAGACCTGTATAGATATCCGGATATAAATTTAGCATTACAACATAGGATATAGCATTTTATTTGGGATTTTAGGAAAAAGGAGATTAAAATTAATATTTATCAGATATATATAGCGTAAATTAAGAAGTACCATTTGCTCTAAGGTCATGATGTTATAATCTAAGTAAATTAATCACAATTAATAATTATATTACCTAAAAAATATTAATATTTATTTCGCGTTGTGTGATTTCGACGATCATCTTCCTTTTAAAGGCATATGCGATCATATAAAGTTACCTCGAGGAATTTAATTTTAACATTAAAATAAGAAACTAAAATAGGCATAATTATAAAAACTATATCGCAAAATCCCCTTCCTAAAAATAATCACACTTAATGCTTGAGAAAGAAATAGAAATTAAAGTAACATAAAGAATATTTATTTACAAATATTTACATAAAAATATAATAAAATAATTAAGATTAAAGATAAGTTATTAGATTTAATACTGGATGTTGCGCAGAATATCTTAATTTTCTTCTTAAGAATATGAAGATTTATATCCGCGTTAAAAAAATAATTATTCTTAATTTATAACAATTTTTACAAACATAAAATTCATCTTCCGTAACTCTCAGCTCCCTGTTACATATATTAATCAATAAAATAAAATTATGCGAACAATGAAATTTTAAAATTAGATTTACCTTGTCAGTAGAAGCTGGGAGATAAAAAAAATGCTAAGAGAATATGCAGCTTTGTATAAAAGCAGGATTCATGAATCACTATGAAATACTTTATCCATTTATATTACGAAAAAATACAACTTTTTCTTAGGACGACTTCAAGTATAACTACTGAAAGACAATATATATATATATGGCATTTTGACGAAGAGGAGACATTACGAGAAATATTATTCCATGAGAAAAGGGTAGTCTGTTAAAGAACTAACATATTGCAGTTGATATTCACGATCATGGCGACGAGGTAAGGCAATGAAATGAGATCACAGAGAGTTTCTTCAGTAAATACAAGCCGATTTGCAGACAATTAGTTTATTTTGAATAAGAGAGATGCAGCACAATTCCACAGGTATAAAACTTATAGCATAGCCCTCGGCTTTCACGATGGGTCACTCCATTGATTACAAGTTGTTAAATGGCCAGATGAATATTCTACGACATAAAAACACCAGATACATATTTGTTTACACTTTCAGCTACGTCAAAAATCTCCTTCTCCGACCGATGCGGGCGAGTTTTGTTCTCTCCGCGGAGCCATACAGAAATTTACGTCACGAGCGCACAACCCAATGAGTGAGAGGCGACCTAAGGACCAGCGAATGAGGCTAGAGGGAGGAGCTAAGACAGTAAAGAATTCCTTACTTGGGCGCGGATCAATTTTGAAGTTAAAATCCCAAGCGCGCGAAAAAATCAGAGCAATAATAATAATAATAATAAAAAGAAAATGGCTTTTAAAAAACATTCGAAATGAGAACGCGTCTCGGAATTTTATAGATTGGGGAGCTGATAAAAGCTACGAATGTACTTAAAATTTTAGATTAAGATTTAGAATAAGATAATTATTAATATACGGATATTTACTTTTAAAAGGACTTTAAATAGGAATAAATATTATTAAAAATTAAGGAAATACTGACTATGTCAGAAGTTAGATTAATTTAAAAGATTAATGCGAATAAAATGGAAGGATACGAAATAAATAATTTTTTTATATAACATTATCCCCCCCTTAAAAATCCGAATGACGGGTAGATCCGATGATCTGCAAGTTCATTAAGGCAAGCAAGAATTTGGATTACAAAATATTTATCTGGTATTCTAGTTAATGCCAAAAATTCTTTGATTTTATTAAAGTTAATTCAATAGTTATTTTTGTAAACGCGAACCTGTGGGAATTGTTTAAATACAGAAATACATACAATTAGAATATAAATAAGTTAGTAACAAATAATATTTTTTCACTCTTCAAACATAAATAGTGAAAAGGATGAATATGAAGTAAACAAAGCATTTTTGTCTAAGCAGTGAAAAGTATAAATGTCTAATAGTCCTCTTAATCAGTAACAGTCTGAGTCATAGAACTCCCATTTCCAATAAAAGTTTCTTGGTATGGATATGAAGGCACAGATATGTCAAGTATTAGCCAGTAATACAGTTTACGGCAATACAGTGTATTGATTCTGTAGTAGGATAATTCCAGTTAATCATAAAGTTAAATAACATAAGAAAGTTCCATTACTACTAAGTTCAATAAACAATAAAAGTGCTTGTTTGTGATGCTTGATAAGTTTTGTGCCTTGTTAGTGCACTTATCAAATAAAGTCCAGTCATTTAATAAAGTTCAATCATTTAGATATGAGTATTAGATATTTTGCTAGCAAGATGTGATTTTTTATCATCAACTAATATACTATCAGTGGTTCTCTTTTATCACAATTCTCAAGAATATTCTCTTTTATAATCTTATCACATAATAAATAACAATAACAATTAGAATAACAACATAATAATATCAACAATAACAAACAACTTCAAAATAATACTAAATCATTAATTCATCTGTATATAATTTAATTCCTCATTTTTTTTCAATATGAGTGAGGAATGAAAATATACTTACTAAAAGGAAACAAAATAAATAAATAGTACAATAAGAAATATCTGTGGAAAATTATCAACAATTCAGTAAGATAATGTGCTCTCTGTTTTCAGTCAAACAAGAGAAACATAAGCTGTCAAATGAAAATAAGATCTTGAAGTGAACGGTGGATAATAAGTTTAACTATTACTATTAGTAGAGAATTTTATTCTATTATTATAATTTAATTTAATCCAGTGAATTTTTATTCAATTATTTTAATTTAATGTAGTATTCTAATCTAATTTGCTATTCCAATTTACTTTATTGTTCTAATTCAATTCCATCCAATATAAAAATTCTTAACTCAAATCAACTAATTTACGCCTGCATAAAAAGTTAACTCAAGCAAAAATATTGGCAGTAATATTCTTGGGAATTCCTATATTCAAGAACATACTGTTATATAGAAGAGAATTGATTAGTCAATTATAATTTGAGTTCATTAAATTTAGTTAATTTTTGATTTACTAAGTTTAATATTAAGCTATTGATTTAACATTAGTTTGTTGCTGCTCATGTGATAATTTTAATTTATCAGGAGGGTAATGAGGGCGTAATTTTGATACATGGACTATTTCAGTAATTTTATTTTGAGTCTGTCTATTAATTTCAACATTTACATCAGATAATTTTTTAAGGATTTGATTGGGACCACTAAAAACTTGTGAGAGCTTTCTGGTATTGGGATAATGGAATTCTTCATAGATAACAAGATCTTCTATCTCAAATTTTGGCTCCACATAATTTCTATCATAATATTTTTTACTTCTCCAGTAAAATTCATCCGTGCGTGTTTTAGAAATGTTGAGAGCTTCCTGGACAGGAGGGTAATAATTTTGCTTAAGAGGGGAATCATAGGGTAATTTGCCAAAAAGTAAATAAGCAGGAGGGAATTTGGTTATGGAATGGGGTGTATTATTGTATTCATTAACTACTTCAGTCAGAAGTTTGGTCCAAGAAATTTTGGAGGTAGTAGAATTAACTTTACACTTTAATCTTGTAACTATTGATTGATTCACTCTCTCACATTTGCCATTCGTTTGGGGGTGATGTGATGTGGTTAAACGTTTGCTTAATATTGTGATTCCGCAAATTTTTTTTAAAATCTAGGTGAAGTAAAGGCTGCATTCCTATCACTTAATACCTTTAGAGGACCCTGTATATCGGAAATTTTGTTGAAACAGAATAATTGTTGAGGGAATTGAATATTGAAGACTTGTTTTAAGCAATTTGTGTATGTTTCTGTGGTAACACTTTTTGAAGGAAATGCCCAAACATATCTGGTTGCATGGTCGATGATGATGTGTAGATATTTTTGGTAGAGTTATAATAATTGAATCCTCCCACAGTATCAATAGAAAGACATTCAAAAGGTTGATCTGTGGTGGGCATAGCTTGTAATAAGCCAAATTTTTTCTGTCTGGGTTTTTTATTCTTTTGACAAATATCACAATGTTTTACAAAATTGGTTATATTTTGAGTCATGTCAGGCCAATAATAATTAGGGGAGATTAAATTTAAAATTATTTGGATACCAGGATGACCAAATTTTTCATGAGAAACATTTAGTATTTTTCTCCTTAAAGACATGGGGACTACTATTTTTCGAAATCCTTTCTTTTTAATTATCATAAGTCCATTTTCATTTAGATAATTTTTACCACACACATTATCTTTTTCCTGCCTCTCTATAATTTCTTTAACGTCCAGAAGAAAAGTAAGTGGTTGAATAAAATGTGAAACTGGGTTTCTCGACAACATGTTGGCTTCGACATTTGTGGATCCCTTTTCGTAAACTATATTATATTCAAACATGCTCAACTTCAAAGACCATCTAAATAACCTGTCTCTCAAATGTTTAGTATTTTTTAACCATACAAGAGATGCATGATCAGTATGAATGGTAAAATTTACACCATGAAAATAATAATAGAATTTGTCTAAGGTGTCAATGATGGCAAGACACTCTAACTCGGTAATAAAATAATTCTTCTCATAACTTCTCAATCCTCTAGAGTAATAAGCAATTGGATGTAAAAAATTATTACTATCAGGTTGTTTTAAGACTGCACCTACTGCCACCTGTGAGGCATCAACAAACATATGGAGGGGGTTATAAATTTTTAAGATAGGTTTGGCTATTAAGGCATCTTTTAATTTTTGAAAAGAATTTTGACAATCTGTATTCCATTCCCATAATGTATTTTTCCTGAGTAATCTGTTAAGAGGGACTAGAATTTCGGTATATTTATCTATAAACATTGATAGATCCTAAGAATCTCTGAAGTTCCTTTACATTTGAAGGGGGTTTTAGTTTTTTTATTACTTCAATATTAGCATTAGCAGGAGTTAATGTGCCATTCTGGATGGTATATCCTAAGAAGTTAATTTTATTTCGAACAAAATTGTATTTAGATAGTTTAAGTTTAATGTTTTCACGTCTACATAATTCAAATATTTGGTTTAAATGTTGCATGTGTTCTTCTAATGAGGAAGAAAAAATAATGATATCATCAAAATAATGGCAAGCAAAGTCTATTTTGTATTTAGTAAGTATTCTTCTAAGGGTTCTATTAAATATCGGGGGGCCTAAATTAATCCCGAAGGGCAGAACTAACCATTCAAAGAGCCCAAAGTTAGTAGCAAAAGCCAATTTTTCAGTATCGGATGTATGTATGGGTATGTGCCAGTAGCCAGAGGCTAAATCTAAAGTTGAAAAATACTGCGCACTACTCAGTTTATCTAAAATTCCATCGATACGAGGTAGGGGTTCGGCGTCATTTTTCATTATTGCATTTAATTTTCTATAGTCAACACATAATCTAGTTTTCTTACCTTCTTCTCTTTTCATTACTAATGTAACAGGGGCAGAATAGGGACTATTGCTCTCTTTAATTAAACCAGCATCTAATAGTGATTGAATTTGATCCGAAATCTCTTTTTCTTCTAAAGGGGAAGTCTGTACGGCCTCAGAGATATTGGTAGGTCAGAATTCAGTAAAATACGCTGCGGTTCAATATTAATTCTCCCGACATCAAATTTATTTTTAGAAAAAATGTCTAAATAATCCCTTTTACTTTCCCTTAAAGTTTCATTTTCTATAGAATTTATTTCCCCAATTAATTTAGAATTATCAACATTAGATGGAACAAAGGATTGAGGAGATATGATCTTTCCATAATCGGGTTGCACTCTCTGATAATCATAGTTAACATTAAAATGAAGTAATCTTAAATTATCACTGGATATGCTCTTAGATTCATTTAAAACAAGGTCCCCTTGTAATACTCTACGCTTTCCACAATCAGTAATTAAATTAAACTTACAGCATTCTTGTAAACCTAATATAGCATAATCTAAATTTGCATTACATATCAAAAATCTAATATTTTGTTGCACATTACCGAATTTAAACAATAAATTACAAGCTTTATCTATTACAACAGTTCCTTTGGCTTGACCAATAATAACAGGTGGAATATTTATAACTTTAGCATTTAACAATTTAACAAATTTAAAAGGTAAAATACTTATGGTTGAGCCAGAGTCAATCACACAAGGTAGTTCCCTGTTATTTACATATCCTGATACAATTAACTGTCATATATTATCAGTAGATGGTTATGGTTGACTAAGAGGGGGTGCAGAAGATTGCAGAGGGCTAACATTGAATACACAATTCCTCTCCTAGTGATAAGCATTTTGGATACCTCTATTTAAACACATTCGACATGGTCTACTTGGGTATTTGCTCTGAAAATGGGTAGTAGGCAACCTAGGATTGATAAATCTAGAATTTGGAGCACTAAAATTGTTCTGTGAATGAAAATTGGAATTTGGCACATGAAAATTTCGACTTGGGCGAACCCAATGTCTAGGTGCCCGATCATATTGTGGCAATGATCTATAATTCTGAAAATTACTCCTAGAATTACTATTGTTGACATGGGAAGTAGGAATTACTACTAGTTGTTTAGCCATTAGGTACCAGTCTATTGTATTTTTTGGAGGATTACTAATCATATAATTCTGGTACTCAGGTTTGAGACCGTCTGTTAATCCCTGTACTATTATAGTTTCACATAAACAAAGTTGTCTACCTATTTCAACCTTTTTTCGAAAGTACTTATCCAAGTAATTGAGATCATTTAATTTCATAGAAGCAAATTCTGAAAATCGAGGAACATGAACAGTTATGAATTTTTCAGTAAGAATATCAGTTATTTTGTCAAAAGCATTACATTCTAAACATTCATTGATAAATACCTTCAGACCCTCTCCTTTCAAATATTTGGGAATATTTTTAATCTTCCAATTTTCATCTTTCTTTTCAGAAAGGCATGTTTTGTCAAAATGGTTTAACCAAGATTGAATGTTCATTCCAGATTCGAAATCAAAAGGAATGATGTTTATTTCGTTTTCACTCATTTTGTGATCACCAGGGACTTTTACAAGTCCAGATCGCAATAACATTAATATAAAAATTAAAGAGAATTAACACAACAGATGTAAAATAAAATTTAAATTAAATAACAAATGTAAATACCTCATCTGTAATAAATAATAATAGTAATAATAATAATACAACAAATAAGAAAATCTGAGCGAAACTTAAATAACATAAAAATAAATAAAATAATAAATAATACATACAATAATAAATCTTTTCAAACTTACGTAACTCCGTTCACAAGTTGTCTGCCTGTTTACTTTTTGAAATTTTAAAGAAGACCGATAATTTTATTTATTATTTTGTATGATGATAATTTTTCATCATTTTTTTTTCTGTAAAAGAAAATATTATTTTAGATTATTCCGTCATAATTGAGATGTTTTGTAGAACATCCACACAGGCCGGTATCTGGTGTTTCCAGGGATAAGATTCCATCACTTTTTGAAATACTCGATGCACAAATAAATGATGAATAAATCACATCACACACGTCGCAGTGAATATGCACAATAGCACCCGGCAATACATTCGCAGATCCTCCGTCCATCATAATAAGAAGATCAAAATAACAAATTATCTTCACACTCTTCGCGAGAACCAGACGCACACACTGCAACGAAGATGCACAGCATTCAGCATCATGTTCGCAGTTCCTCTGTTTATCAAAATTTTGGCATGGCTCGGCGCAAGTTCATAGAATCCTGACGGGCTTTATTGCGGCATTTTGACGAAGAGGAGACATTACGAGAAATATTATTCCATGAGAAAAGGGTAGTCTGTTAAAGAACTAACATATTGCAGTTGATATTCACGATCATGGCGACGAGGTAAGGCAATGAAATGAGATCACAGAGAGTTTCTCCAGTAAATACAAGCCGATTTGCAGACAATTAGTTTATTTTGAATAAGAGAGATGCAGCACAATTCCACAGGTATAAAACTTATAGCATAGCCCTCGGCTTTCACGATGGGCCACTCCATTGATTACAAGTTGTTAAATGGCCAGATGAATATTCTACGACATGAAAACACCAGATACATATTTGTTTACACTTTCAGCTACGTCAAAAATCTCCTTCTCCGACCGATGCGGGCGAGTTTTGTTCTCTCCTCGGAGACATACAGAAATTTACGTCACGAGCGCACAACCCAATGAGTGAGAGGCGACCTAAGGACCAGCGAATGAGGCTAGAGGGAGGAGCTAAGACAGTAAAGAATTCCTTACTTGGGCGCGGATCAATTTTGAAGTTAAAATCCCAAGCGCGCGAAAAAATCAGAGCAATAATAATAATAATAATAAAAAGAAAATGGCTTTTAAAAACATTCGAAATGAGAACGCGTCTCGGAATTTTATAGATTGGGGAGCTGATAAAAGCTACGAATGTACTTAAAATTTTAGATTAAGATTTAGTATAAGATAATTATTAATATACGGATATTTACTTTTAAAAGGACTTTAAATAGGAATAAATATTATTAAAAATTAAGGAAATACTCACTATGTCAGAAGTTAGATTAATTTAAAAGATTAATGCGAATAAAATGGAAGGATACGAAATAAATAATTTTTTTATATAACATATATATATATATATATATATATATATATATATATATATATAGAAAGGGAGATCTAAAAGCAAGGACAAAAAGTAACATTGAAATTTACATAAAAAATTTTTTTACAATAGAAACTACAAACAAATACGGTTACTTTTTTCCGGTCACCTTTTTTTTTTCGGTTACTTTTTTTCCGATCACTTTTTTTCACTAATGTTTTTTCTGTCACTTTTTTTTCCGGTTACTTTTTTCCGGTCAATTTTTCCCGGTTACCGGTTGAAGAGCTTCTTCTCTTCATCATATAATCACAGTAATGAAGTATTCTCGTATGTGAATACTAACACCACTTTTCAATATTCGCATTCGTAGACGTCGACAAAAAATATTCGTATTCGCGCTTACGAATGTCAAAAATCAAGTGGTGATTAAAACGAGTATTCTCGTATGCGAATATTCCCAATTTTTTACACTATTGCTAATAGCATTCACAAATATTTACAGCAAATATTCGTCTACGGGAATCATATAAATCACATTTGTTATCTCGTTAGTTTTTAACACTTATTTATCAATAAGTTCAATATTTATCAATTTCTTGTGACTTTTTTCCGGTCACCTTTTTTTCGGTTACTTTTTTTCCGATCACTTTTTTCCACTAATGTTTTTTCTGTCACTTTTTTCCGGTTACTTCTTTCCGGTCAATTTTTTCCGGTTACCGGTTGAAGAGCTTCTTCTCTTCATCATATATTGTGCTGTTTCCTACTCCGAAGTGCATCAATCCAAGTAATAATAGTAATTAAAAAATAAATAATAATATTATTACGTAAACCAGTATTGCTTACCTTCTCTCTTCAAAAATAAACTTTCTTTTCCTTTAAAGAATGAGAAATTAATGTGTATTCTCAGTTTAACACAAAATTTTTATCATTTCATGAATATTTAAATTTAAATTTTGAAACGCGGCTCTCAACTTCATCATGATATTTTTTGTTATGAATTATAAATACAATTTTCTGCCTTAGTCATAATTGATTTAAGAATTAAAATAAATCAATCCTGATTTCATTTGCAATCAAATAGAATGATGGGAAATAATCTAGCATTATCCGCAGTTGAATTGTCCTCTAAATTAAATTCCAAAAATTGCCTTTAGGGAATATTCTATTCTAATAAAGTTTAACTTTTTAATTACGAAAAATGATTTAATTTAAAGGAAGCATTGTTACGGAAATCATTCGAATATCTTTAGAAAAAACTATTCAAAAATTTTACAAACATAGAGGTTTGTTTATTATAAACGATTGCTTAAATTATCTTGCGGATAATTGAACAAAAGAATTTGGAAAAATGAGGTCAAGAGTTTTCACGTAGCGAATATTTAATAAATATTTCGGATTAAAATTTATCCGCTTGAATTAATTTCATGCCATGAAGATCTATAAGCGAACATTTATTTACATTCAAAGCAGAATAATTACAGAACAGAGAGTTAAATATATATATTTTTTTAATTACTGCGTTTTATGAACACATATTTTGTACCTTGAAAAAGAATATATTCTAGTGCTGTTTAATTTCGCCAAACTATTGTAAACCATTGGAATATGATCCGTCTAAATTTTTAAACAAATTGATGTAATTAGAAAATTTTCAACAACTTAGTTAAATATGTTATAACTTTAGTTATATATTACACTACAACTTTAATTATTTCTATCACCATCTTCAGGTTTGTTTATTATAATTTCAATTTTTCAAAACATGAAAAATGTAAAAAAATTAACTTTTTTGAAGCTTATTATGTGTTTACACAGACATTATAAAAAACATCATTATACATTTTTTTGAAGAACGTAAATGCCACTGAATTATTCACTGCTATCTTAACATCCTATACAAAATTTCACAAGTGCATTGATATTTACAAAAATCATAAAAATATTAATAAACTGTCGTATCGGAGTACGGTTTGCATCACAAGACATATAAAAGAGACCGATTGTTTGTAACAAAAGATAAAAGTTCGACCAGACCTCGTTCAAAATTTAAATATTCAGGAAATGATTAACATTTTGTGTAAAACAGAGAATAAAAAATATTTTTTAATTCTTTGAAATATAAATAGCTTTATTTTCGAAGACAGAAGGTCAGCAATACTGGTTTACTTATTAATTAATTAATTAATTAATTAATATTATTAATTGGATTAAGTAAATTCAGATTTCATAAATTCATAAAAATTTAACAAATTGTCGTATCTGAGTGCAGTGTGCACCACAAGACTTGCAAAAGAATGGGATATATCGTGACAAAAGAAAAAAAAATAATTCAAAGAGTCCCATAAGTTTGTTTACATTTTAAAAATTAATAAAAAATTAACAAGTTGTCGTATTTGAGTGCAGTTTGCAGCGCAAGACTTGTAAAAGAATGTGATGTTTCGTGACAAAAGAAAAAAATAATTCAAAGAGTCCCATAAGTTTGTTTACATTTCAAAAACTCATAAAAAAAATTAACAAATTATCGCGTCTGAGTGCAGTTTGCACCAATAAGACTTGTAAAAGAATGGGAAGTTTTGTGGCAAAAGAAAAATAATAATTGAAAGAGTCCCATAAGTCTATTTACATTTCAAAAACACATAAAAAATAACAAATTGTCGTATCAGAGGGCTTTTTGCACCAATAAAACTTGCAAAAGATTGGGATGTTTCGTGACAAAAGAAAAAAAAATAATCATTCAAAGAGTCCCATAAGTCTGTTTACATTTGAAGAACTCATAAAAAGATAACAAATTGTCGTATCTGTGTGCAGTTTACACTAATACGACTTGCAAAAGAAGGGAATGTTTCGTGGCAAAAGGAAAATTAATCATTCAAAGAGTCACATAAGTCTATTTACATTTCAAAAACACGTAAAAAATAACAAATTGTCGTATCAGAGTGCATTTTGCACCAATAAAACTTGCAAAAGAATGGAAAGTTTCGTGGCAAAAGAAAAAAATAATAATTCAAAGAGTCCCATAAGTCTGTTTACATTTGAAGAACTCATAAAACAATAACAAATTGTCGTATATGTGTGCGGTTTACACGAATACGACTTGCAAAAGAATGGAATGTTTCGTGGCAAAAGGAAAATTAATCATTCAAAGAGTCCCATAAGTCTATTTACATTTCAAAAACACATAAAAATAATAAATTGTCGTATCAGAATGCATTTTGCACCAATACAACTTGCAAAAGAATGAGATGTTCCGTGGCAAAGGAAAAAATAATTCTAAGAGTCCCATAAGTCTGTTTACATTTCAAAAACTCATAAAAAAATTAACAAGTTGTCGTATCTGAGTACAATTTGCACCATAAAATGTCACATAGTCGTATTTTTCGTTGCAAAAAATAGTTCCAAGATAATTGGAACTATTTTTCTTATCCCTTCTGAGGTCGGACAAATGTTTATTCCAGATAAAAAATAATAATTCTGGTTAAGAAAATTTAAAAGTTAATATATCTTCAAAATATCTTGCATAATAAGTTAAATAAAAAAGAATAAACGTTTACCCACTCACACAACAATTTCTTTAAAATCAGATTGTTCCAAAATAAACTTTGTGATTTTCTGTGCAATAAAATATTATTTTTTTGTTTCCTTCTAATCTAAAACAGTTTAGCAAAAATGATGACAAAGATAAATGAATCTACGTTTCTTTGTAACACCTTCCTTTTATTTCGGTGAAAGCATAGGATAAATTTTCTTTTATTTCACTCTGAATTAATGATGATCTCTTTTCTGTTCATTTGCTTTTTAAGCAAATAGTGATTGCAAACACCATCGCACAACAAATATGGGCAATTAACAAACGGTAGAAAAGATCTGAGAAAGGAATTAATACGCACACAAATTCATAACTAAACAGAAGAAAAGCTGATGCAAATATAATACATAAACAAAGGATTTTATATGTAGTTTCTACTCTTTTTAACTTTAAATACATAATTATTAGTCAAACATCAACATCAAATTAAGAAATCGTTATAGTTTTTGTATGTATGTATGTATATATATATAAACTTTAGCTTCGTATTAATAGACAACGAAAAAATATCAAAAAGATATAACGAACAATATTGTTTTATTTTTAATTTACTTAATTAATATTGCTTTTTTAACCAATATAATTTTTAAGTGCGTCTATTAACGAACCAAAAAATACCAATAAATAATATCTCAGCAGTACAAATTAAGTAACTTATATATAATTCGATTAAGTGTAATTATTTATATTTATATTATTATGAAAATATTAATACGCATATAAACTAATATTATGTAGACGAATAAAAAAAAAATATTGTTTGTTATCATTTTCATAGTTTTTAAATGTCTTCGATTATATTGCGCATTTGGATATATTCGCGTTTTTTCGTGTTTCTCGGTATACACGATAAATCTGTAAGGTAAAGCTAGGATAGTCTGCGCACAATTAAACAAGAACGAAAAATCATGCGTCAAGCATAGATTATGTAACACTTTCCAACGCTTCCAAAATAATTTTACGAATCATACTCTTCAATAAGCTAAAAGATAACATCTAAGTAATCCAAATACTTTTATTCAGCCCTGTATAGGATCTATAGATTTGTATATATACTACATAGGATGCTAAATTTTAGTTCAGTTAGGAAACACGTAGCACAGTTTAAAATTCTCCGTCTGGAGTTAAATAATACGGAAATGTTTTCCCGAACTTTTGTGCTTCCCTGTATAGGATCTACAGAATTTATACACACCACGTAATAGACAAAAAGCGATTTAAAATTAAAATCGCGTTTAGTAACTTAAAACGCACTTCCAGGAATTATTGTTAACATACAGTAGAGAATTCTTTTGTGTGTCCCTGTAAATGAACGATGACTGCTATACACACAATATTCTGTAGTAAGTCTCTTGTAATGAACCTTATATAAATTTCAATGCGTTTAAAATAGGGAAACATTGTTTAAATAAAGCGCAGACGATTTTTCTCCATAGACGTAATGTAACGGAATTCTTTTGACTGTCCCTGTAAAGTAAGTATAAGTGCTATGCACACCCTATTCCATATTAAGCTTCTTCTAATGCACCTTAGTGATATATATAAATTTCAATGCGTTTAAAATAGTGAAACATTATTTAAATAAACCGCAAATGATTTTTCCCCATAGACCGCAATGTAACGGAATTCTTTTGAGTGTCCCTGTAAAAAAACTATAAGTGCTACATACTTCCGTTGAAATAGGGAACATGCTATAGATAATGATTATAACATATAAAAATTGCAGGGCAATCCGAGCATATTTACGGGAGTTAGAGCACGGACAGACGGCAGACGGCAGACGGCCAGACGGCAGACGGCTAGACGGCCAGACGGCAGACGGCCAGACGGCCAGACGGCAGACGGCCAGACGGCCAGACAAACCGAAGTCATAAACACTTTTCAACTAGGTTGGAAAGTGTTAAAAAAATAACAATAAAAAATCTAAATATTAATTTTTTGCTAAACCATCCATGAATAATTTTTGCTTCATTTGTTTTTTATTCATTTCCATTGCTATTTTGTTGTTATGTTGCAATTTAATAGAACAGTTGTAATAAAACCAAGAAAGTTATTTTGCGCAATCTGTCCTTACAGGGTTGGTGTGATTGCGCACATGGGTAGGAGAGATTGTTACTAATAATAACTACAATTAAACTGTTAACAATAGTAATTACACTTAAATGACATTGTTGTAAGGTTTTTGTGAACAAATATTATTGTATTAGGAGTGAATATTTTAACCTAATGATTAAAGAATCAGAAAAAGGAAATAATTTTAAAAACGAATAAAAAAATTTAATTAAAGGAAAAAAAAATGAAAGAATCAGAAAAAGCAAGACCAGATAAGATTACAAAATAACATTAAGTTACTTGATAGCACGTTTAACTTAAAATTAGTCCATTTTCATTTTTTATTTTTTATGCAAGTTTACCAATAAGCTGCGTAATCTCTCCTAGCATGAAAACTAATAGGAGCAATGCGTCATCTCTCCTAAGTAGCAGATGCGCAAACTCTCCAATTTCGGTAGGAGAGATTGCGTGGCCTTTTATTTAAACATGGCCGCTACTAAAACGAACTGTTGATGTTCACATTGTTAGTCTAGATTAGTAGCTTATGAGAAATCGTTTAAGTTTAAAATAGTTTGTACTACTGACATAGTATAGAAATTTTGATGAATAGCTATGAAAATTCAAGCACTTACTTTAGGAAAACAAAACAAAATAGCAATGTTTTATCTTAGACGCTCAAAACAATCAACGTGCAGTTTCAAGTAGACACTCCACTATTGCTGTTGCACAACTACCTGGAGTCGCTGCACGCTCACTGACTATACTCCTTCCCCCGAACCTCTATGTGCGCAATCTCTCCGACCGCGCCATCTCTCCTGGCTTTACCTTATATAGAAAAATAATCTCATTAAAAAATTATGAGATGAAAAAATATAAAAATATATATCATTGCATAATACTTCTTATGTCTGCTTTGATACCTAGTACAATATCTCATTTATTATATTTTTCTAATCATTATTAAATTCATAAAACTCTAGCTTTGTTCTTAAAATATTCATTTCATTTTTGTAATAAAATAACTCTTATTTAAAAGAATGTCATATTCGCAACAAATCATTTTTTAGAAGATAAGTAAAACATCGAGTAATTTATTAAAATTATTTTATGTTCGAATCCGAAAAATACCATTAGCAAATAAAGGAAGTTTTTGTGAAGAAAATAGAAAATATTTAGTAAAAACTGGAATAAAAATTGAAAAGACCGTAGAGGAAATATTTTATAGAAAAATAGAGTAAAAATTTCAATTGCTGGAAGAGTAATTAAAATTAGCACCTAACAGAAAATAACATAGATTTGAGGCCAAGTTTATATACATAGACCTGATCATCGATAAAATTTCAATGTAAAAAATATTTTGGCAAGTAGATAAGACCAACTTTTCAACAGTGTTTTAAATTTGGGGTTCCTCCCCCCTCTCCCCTAGATTTTAAGGGGGATTTGTGGCTGGTGTTTTTTTAGGGAGAAAATGAAATTCTATTCTTGTAGAAATCCAGTAAGACTTTCACATTTATCTGACTAGTGTTAAAATTTCTTTTAAAGAAATGAAAAATCTTACTTTTATATTTAAATTTTATATTAGAAAACTATCTGCTAGGTATCAGAAATTATTTATGTTAATTAAGAAAATATATCCAACATCACTGATTCTATGATTACTGTATTGCGAGGTAGCGCCCCCTATAGTATATCATTAATATTGTTGGTACTATTTTTTTTTTTTGGGGGGGGGGGGATCAGCTAAATCTAGAGGGATTTGAGTTGCTGTTTAGGGGAAATATTTAATAGAGCGTCCTGCTCTCCGATCGTAGTCATTCGGACTGTTAGATTTTTTTTTCAGATTCAACCAAGCAGGGAGGCCTACCATATGGCTTTAGCCTCTGCAAGCCCTGCTTGGCAAGTTTATTAAAAAAATAATTAGGACTGTCATTTGATATATGACTATTACATATTTAATAAAATATTGTCATTTAATGTAACACTATCGTCATCTAGACACATGACAGTGTGTCAGCCAAGTTCGTCTGACATACTAGTGTGTTATATTACACGAGCCATTTCAAGCTGTCTTCGCTTAATTTCGACACTCTACTACTGAAAATCTATTTGACCTACGTACTTGTAATTTTAGATGTGTAGTAAGGTCCCTTAATTATCCAGAATCCAAAATTTTATAAATAACGCATAATTAATTTCCGAGATAATGATATTTGAAAATGTCTGATAATAGATAAATTTATAACGGACTCACTCACTTATCAAAAAGATCCCATATATCTACTGCATCTACATACTTCAAATTTGGTACGAAGTTCGTTTACTTTATAAGGAATCGAAAAAAAAGTCTGAAAATCGATTAATTACCCACGTGGGGGTGTCCATTTTTACTTAAACGTTACATCTATTAGGCGAAATTTTAATTTGTCAAAAAAAGCGCCAAATGTGGAATCCGGGCTGACCTTGCAGCAAAATCACCTGATTATCAGTCATTTTTGGATAATTTCAGAGAATTTATTTTTTGAGTAATGGTGCATAAAATTTACCTTTTTAGACACATTGTGAAAAAACAAAAACATCTTGAGAGAATACCTATATCGAAATACGCATATATTTCGAAGCATCTGCAGTTGAAATTCGTCCAATCCCAGAATTAAAACTGTAAACAAAAGAAAGTCATTCCTATGATTCAAATAAATATTGATCATGGATATGTGGCTACCATGGGCAGTCTAGCTGTGGACAACCTTGCGGTATCTAGGACTCTCAACGCCAGTACTACGTGTACTCTATCGATTTCCGCTGCGGATAAAGGTACTCTACCGATTGCCGCTGAGTATGAAGATAATGCTTGCAGAAGACTATTAAGTATCATTTCTTAAGTATCATTTCTTAAGTATCATTTCTATCAAAATGTCTTTCGATAGCGACACGAACTTTCAAACTGTTAGATACGGATGGTTTTGAAGATGCAAATTCTTGCTATGTTGTAGTTTCGGTGGACGAATTCGAATTTTAATAATTACTCTCTGTTTACTTTCAAGTTTGTATGCTGTGTGTCAAATAAATGTTATAATTAAGCAAAAGGTGCATTAGTATTTTGTTTTTAATTATAGTTTGAGAAAATATTCTCTTTCACCAGACTAAAAACCTACATTAGTAAGTGCTAAAAATCAGACGGATTTTCTTGTTAGTGCTTGTTTAAATTTTTTACCATTTGTTTGATATTATTTGGATAGCTTCGTCATTTTATTTGTAAATGTGAATCGGACTGTTCATTTATAGTTGTTTCAAGTGTATATTTTTCATGTTTTCTAAACTAACAACACATTTTTTCTTTTTACTAAATAAATATCATTTGGTTCATATAATGGCTATCTATAAACTTGCAATTTTAAAAATCGAGCTATCGGCTAAAAATTTGGCTTTACAACTTTGTTATTTCTAACATGTGCTTATTAAAAGGCTACCATTAAACATCTTTCAAAGTAAGAAAGAAAGAAAAAATACACTTTAAAGAGCATTTTGAGATACTTTTTTATACGAGTACTTTATAGTACCTTTTTACCATATTATTAAACAGTTTTAATGAAGAAAAAAAATTTAACCAAGAAAAAAATTTGAAAAAAAAAAAAAACTGTTTTTTTTTTTTTTTTTTTTTTTTGACAAATTTATAAACATTGTAAAATTCTACTTCTTTTACAAATTTTGAACTTTTTGAAACATATTTGTTTTGTAAGCTTTTCTTACAAGCGTGTGCTATAACGGTAGGGATCAGATATAAAAAAAAAATTAGTTGAAGAAAAAAATGTATGACATATTTGAAAATACAGTAAAAACGACAGTTTATATTTTTATTTTTAAAATATAAACTATTTATATTACTGAAAATACGATTCCTAATATTATGAACTGCATCTTAAGGATCGTCCAATAATAATAATAATAATAATAATAATAATAATAAAATAAATAAAAAATAAAAATAGCGAATCAAGGGAATGTGTATGTTGCCGTTTTAGAATTTTGATCATGTACTGATATATTAAAGAAACATTAGCTGAAAAGAATAAATTTAAAGATTGCAAATTCGAATCATTTAAAGGGAAATAAATGAATGCAGTAAAAAATCTTTTTCGCATATTTTTGATCATCGGACCTTAACGTGAATTCGTCAAAATATACTAGGAATATTCAATACATTTTAAGCAAATAAACGGAAAATTGATATTTTCGTCCTTTTTTGCCAACTGAAGGGTACCAAGTGCCCTTAAAACACATCGAAGGTTTAGATAATTTTTTGGAAGCATTTTTGCGGAGAGTCAAAATAACTGCAATTTGTACTTACTCAAATTAAATAGAAAATTACATGAAGTGAGCAGAGATAAGACAATTGAAACAATATAATCCTTCCAATGTTGTTTCTAGTAATACAAAAATGTTTTTTACAAATATTTAACAAAATTAAAAATACGCATTGCTTTAAGAAGTTAAACTTAAGGCTGTTCTCAAAATATATTTTCTTCTCAACAACGCGAAAGTTCCTGACACGTTCTAGTCCAGTCAATTGGCCCATTTTTGAGCAGTTTGCCATAATGAATGCTAAAGAGATAAAATTTGGTCCAGTTGTTCATTGATGACTACTGATGACTATGTAAAAAGTCCTGATGGTGAGTGGGGTGAGGGGGGGGGCAAAATAAAGTACTTTTTTTTAGTTTTTTACAAATATCTCAGAAACTGTTGGTTTTCATGAAAAAATTACTCAGACATAAATTAAAGAACATAAAATTATCTACAAATGACAGGTATATACAGTGGAACCTCGATTATCCGTCAGGCAGAAGATCGGAGCTTTGACGGATTTTCCCCCCAAAAATCACTTTAATTTCAAATTAATTTACTTAATGTCGCCATAATAAATGCTAGAGAAATAAAAATTGGTCCAGTTGTTTATTGATGGCTACTGATGACTATGTAAAAAGTCCTGATGGATAGGAGGTGAGCGGGAGGAGGATGGTCAAAATAAAGTACTTTTTTAGTTTTTTACAAATATCTCAGAAACTGTTGGTTGGTTTTCATGAAAAAATTACTCTGACATAAATTAAAGAACATAAAATTATCTACAAATGACAGGTATATACAGTGGAACCTCGGTTATCCGTCAGGCAGAAGACCGGAGGTTTGGGCGGATTTTACCCCAAAAAACCAGTTTAATTTCAAATTTACCATAAGGACCCGTGCGAAGCTTTCGCACTACAATCTTTGAGACTATTTCCTGGTACGTTTTAGCGCTAATTTTTAATTAACTGATTTAAAAAAAACCGCGTTGTAACGAAATGTGAGTATACTATGTCAAAAACTTTTCGAATGATACCTCATTCATCATTGTATGTTTTGTATATGAATAGAAAAAGGGATGTTGACAACAGAAATCGTATATATGATGATTGCTTGTGCATAAGAAAATGGGAATAGATTGCCGGAAAATATGTTGCCAAATTTTCTTCTCTCGCCAAGGTCATTTCTCTAGGTTGCCAAGACCCCTATACTGAAAAAAAAGTGAATTATAAAAAAAAAATGAAACACTGAATCAGACGTTTAGTGAATTCATATGAAAGCATTTCCTCAGATTTTGCAAAACTGTTCTAGAAATATCTTAAATACATAAATCGATATTTTGTACACCATTTTTTTGCAAGCCTATGGGAACTTAAACATGGGATGGCCAAGCTTTATGGTCCGGCAGCCATTTAAGTGACATCAGACTTCGCCAGCGTATTAACAGCTTAATGAAATATTAAAAAAATAAATACTTGCAATTTTCGTAAATCCTAATGAAATGTATATCTAATTGGACGATAAACTTTACATTAAGTAATCTACTGGTGCTCCGAAACAGTACGCATATATACACCGCCATGATTAAACAAAGAAAACAAATAAACAATAGGTGACGCACGCGTAAAAATTAAATAAAAACCCGATTAAAAGCTCGATATTTTTTCAAAAAGTACGCGCAAGAAATAAATTGACAATCGTATTTTAATTGCATTAGAGGATAACGTCATCCGATAATGCAGTATTTTATTTTTGTGGCAACACTGATTTGAGAAAACCTTTCATTTCATTTATGAAAACCACGTCGATTTAATTTTTAATTAACAGCAATTTTTAATCGAAAAACATGTTTAAAAAAATGTAAGTGTACTATGTCCGCAGCCTGTTCAAAATTCTTTTATATGCTATCTCATTCGCCGTTCTGCGTTTCTTATTTTCTTAGAAAAAGGGATGTTGACAGGAGAAATAATATATACGATTCATTTAATGTCGCCATAATAAATGATACAGAAATAAAAATTGGTAAAGCTGTTCATTGATGGCTACTGGTAACTATGTAAAATGTCCTGATGGATAGGAGGTGAGTCGGGGGAGGGGGGGGGGGTGGCAAAATAAAGTACTTTTTCAGTTTTGGTACTTCTCTATTAACCTCTTTTGGTACTTCTCTATTATCTCTATTATTTTCATAACAAAAAACTATCGCCAAACTGTAACGCCAAATAAACGGGAGAACGTTGCCATTGGAATATCAAAATAAATAAACAAATAAATAAAATATAAGAATTTAAGGACACAATTGTTATTTTAATGAATGAAATAACTAATAAATCAGCAAAACATAATGAAAAATACACTCAAATGTCGAATTAAAAACCACTGATGACATAAGAAACACGTATAATGATTCTGATATCATGTAAATGGGTCTACATTTTTGGCGTTTAATCTTTCAGCTTGGCGATAGTTTTTTGTTATGAAAAGTGGTCGACGGGATAATAGAGAAGTACCTTAGTTTTTTACAAATATCTCAGAAACTGTTGGTTTTCATGAAAAAATTACTCTGACATAAATTAAAGAACATAAAATTCTCTACAAATGACAGGTATATACAGTGGAACCTCGATTATCCGTCAGTCAGAAGACCGGAGCTTTAACAGATTTCCCCCCAAAAAATCACTTTAATTTCAAATTTATTTACTTAATGTCACTATAATAAATGCTACAGAGATAAAAATTGGTACAGTGTTCATTGATGGCTACTAATGACTATGTAAAATGTCCTGATGGATAGGAAGTAAGCGAGGGTAGGAGGGGGCAAAATAAAGTACTTTTTTTAGTTTTTTACAAATATCTCAGAAATTATGTAGTAATTTTTTCATGAAAACCAACAATTTCTCAGATATTTGTAAAAAACTAAAAAAAATACTTTATTTTGCTCCTCCTCCTTCCCCCTCGCTATCCTCCTATTCATAAGGACTTTTTACATAGTCATCAGTAGCCATCAAGGAACAATTGTAGCAATTTTTATCTCGGTAGTATTTATTATCGCGACATTAAGTAAATAAATTTGAAATTAAAGTGATTTTTTTGCAGAAAATCCGTAAAAGCTCCGGTCTCCTGACTGACGGATAATCGAGGTCCCACTGTATATACCTGTCATTTGTAGCTATTTTTATGTTCTTTAATTAATCGAGGTCCCACTGTATATACTTGTCATTTGTAGATAATTTTATGTTCTTTAATTTATACCGAAGTATTTTTTTTCATGAAAACCAACAGTTTCTGCGATATTTGTAAAAAAACTAAAAAAGTACTTTATTTTGTCCCCCCCCCTCTACCCTCGCTCACTTCTTATCCATCAGGACTTTTTACATAGTCATCAGTAGCTATCAATGAACAACTGTACCAATTTTTATCTCTGTAGCATTTATTATGGCAATATTAAATAAATAAATTTGAAATTAAAGTTATTTTTGGGAGGAAAATCCGTCAAACCTCCGGTCTTCTGACTGACGGATAATCGAGATTGCACTGTATATACCTGTCATTTGTAGATAATTTTATGTTTTTTAATTTATGTCAGAGTAATTTTTTTCATGAAAAACAACAGTTTCTGAGATATTTGTAAAAAACTAAAAAAGTACTTTTTTTGCCCCCCCCCCTCCTCCCACTCACCTCCTAACCATCAGGACTTTTTACATAGTCATCAGTTGCCATCAAGGAACAACTGGACTTATTTTTATCTTTTCAGCATTTATTATGGCAAAAAAACCTAATTTGACTGGACTATTCACGGAGTCATTTTTTTATATAAAAACTAAAACAATTGCAAGGATGAATATTAAAATGAATCAGATATGAATAGTTTTTCGTTTTCGAACAAATGTATTACATCTTGAATTATAATAGATTGCTCTCCGATGATGAATATTTTCGGACTGATGTGCCTCGGAAATTGGATTAAAACAACAACTTTGACATTATTTTTTTAAGAGATCCTTTATCTTTACAGAAAAAAAGAGAAACTCTATTCGACTTCTTTGTATTTGAGTAAGAACAATTAACAAGTTCGCACATTTGTGGATAAAAATGATTTCGTGAATGTGTCAGAAAATTGTCAGCTTGATTTAAGAATAACCTTAGTCTGTAAAATATTTTTTCTCTCTAAAACAGAGCAAAATTGTAAAAAAATGAGAGAAATGAAATGAATTTTTAAGCATTTAATGATATTTTTGAAACGAAACTTTTGCACTTCAAAAAGGTTTACTGAATACATACGTTGTAATCGATATTTGATCGTATCAGAAAGATGTTTATTATACACACGTTTGAAAAAAGTATATCATTTGTGATTTCCCAATAAAGTAAAATAAGACTGATAATATATTACGAAAAAACAATAAAAGTGAATATACTATCCTTCAAGATGTTTTCATAAAAATGTTTATCAATATCAATAAAAGTTTTTATTTAGTGTGACTAAAGAACAATATCTCACAAACGAAAAAGAAAAAAGTTCAACTGAGGCGCTAAGACATAAATACAATTTAGACTAAAATGTTTATAATTTAAGCTTTAGGTAAATCTTTACAAATGCGTCTAAATTTCAAAATGTATTTTTTTTTCAAAAGATTTTCGAAAATATTTTACAATCCTCTTTACTTTTTCGTATGAGTATAATATTTCACTGTCATTCTTTATATCGGATTGAAAATGTAAAAGAATTTTTAAGTGAAAATATATCTCTTTAGTTTCTGAAGACGAGAGTAGGTAAGATGCTTGCATTTGAATAAGGAAGTACTCATTTCCTATTAAGAAACAACGAGCAGATATTGTCAAGGGAATACACCCCATTATAAGAAAGGGGGAAAGGAAGTAATTTGATTAACTTATTGCAAGCTTCAAAAGCTTATTTATCATGGGATAGACGCAGTTTCAAATTTCCGTGCTTTCATTAGTTAATAAGATTTCTCAAATATTTCTCTAAATCATTTTTTTTTCTGCCAATAACGCAGAAAAGCTATTTTTTATATCATTTTCGTTAACTCTTATGAGAGAATAAAAACACTTTTTTATATTCGTTATTTTTCTATTTTTAAAAACAATTATATATTTTTTGAATAAACAAATGAACAAATAGATGATATGAAAGAGGTACTGAAATTTACAAAAAGTATAGTTCCAGCAACTAATTTTTAACAAAAATACTAGTATGACTAAAAGTTATGCCACTATTTTTTCACTAAAACTGGTTAATTTTACTGGCGAGAGTTAATTTTTAAAAATGGAATGAAAATGTGAGAATAATTTTGAAAGAAAAGGCAGTTTATCTGCTCGACCTTTCCTAATATATTAATTCTTATAATGTTTTTTAATAGATACTACTTTAAAAGATAAATTTTCATGATAATGATGAAATTTCATTTGCTATGAAATTTTCAACGTACTGTTTTTTTATTCTTATAAACATAAGAATATGATTTATATTTCAGAATTCGTATTCAGTATATCAAGATAAATTAAGATTATTTCGGATATTATTTCACTGTTTTCTAATATTATTAAACTAGCATATTGAAAGAAACATGTGTCAAAAAAGTATTGTTTTAAGGGTTAATTTTTCTTTTATTGAAATTTTCTATGATTTAAAAATAATAACATCTAGTAAAATGTAATAATGAAGGTTGTAAAAAATTACACGTTTGTTTAATATTTATAAAATCCTTCTCAAAAATGATATACTAAGCATTGGTGAATATTTCAGCAGTACCAGAGTGTTTTTTCTTTACAATTTTTATTGCTCACTGCATTTCTTTTAAATCTCACACATATTCTATATTCAATTATCTTTACTCATACAGCTAATAATTTTACATGTCGATCTTTTATGAATTGGCAAATAACAAAATAATAATAATAATATGAAAAAGTTATACCTTTCCGTATTGTGATCTCATGTATTTTTTTTAAAGTGAAATATTATTCCAGATATTGACACAACATCACTAATTATTATACATAAAACATTCAAACAAATGCTATCGCTTCAGTATTGATCTGTACTGATCAGTAATTTTATGAAATGTAACATATTTTTTCTGTATTATTTCAGTACAATTTAATATTTTTCTACTCCTCTAATTGATTGCCAATCTATTATTCTACTAGAAAACGCTTCAAACTAATGGAAACGAAATCACGTTTGTTAAAATGATCCATTTTCCGCCAAAAACTATCAAGCAACAAAGAAATTAATAGCATACATTATGAATAGATGTCTAGCATAGATGATGAAGGATTTGCTCATAGACCATAACATTTTTTAATGTTTTTTGCAGCCTTGTATATGATCTATAGATTTGTATACATACCATAGGAAACCAACAGTTATTTCAACTGGATAAACAACCAAAAACACAATTGTAAATTCTTTTTCGTAATTACCATTCTTTTTCATAGCAATTCGTCAATATTCTTTTGTGCATACCGTAGGAAACCAACAGTTAATTCAGCTGGATAAACAACTAAAAACACAGCTGCAAATGCTTTTTCGCAATTACCATTCTTTTCCATAACAATTCATCAATATCCTTTTCTGCATACCGTAGGAAACCAACAGTTAATGCAGCTGGATAAACAACTAAAAACACAGCTGCAAATGCTTTTTCGCAATTAAGATTCTTTTCCATAGCAATTCATCAATATCCTTTTGTGCATACCGTAGGAAACCAACAGTTAATTCAGCTGGATAAACAACTAAAAACACAGCTGCAAATGCTTTTTCGTAATTACCATTATTTTCCATAGCAATTCATCAATATCCTTTTGTGCATACCGTAGGAAACCAACAGTTAATTCAGCTAAATAAACAACTAAAAACACAGCTGCAAATGCTTTTTCGTAATTACCATTCTTTTCCATAGCAATTCATTAATATCCTTTTGTGCATACCGTAGGAAACCAACAGTTAATTCAGCGGGATAAACAACTACAAACACAGCTGAAAATTCTTTTTACAATTACCATTCTTTTCCATAGCAATTCATCAATATCCTTTTGTGAATACCGTAGGAAACCAACAGTTAACTCAGCTGGATAAACAACTAAAAACACAGATGCAAATGCTTTTTCGCAATTACCATATTTTTCCATAGCTATTCATCAATATCCTTTGTACATCAAACTTATCAATCTATTTATATAATCAATTTTTGTATTTCAATTTATGTATTTCATACCCACATCGCACTGTATTATAAAATTTAATTCAGTTGGTTGAAAACGCACTTTAGAAATACGATGGTCCTTTTCAATATTGTATATTTTTAGTATTAAAAGCTGCAAAATGATGCTTAAAGTAAGATGTTTAAACTCAACAACATTCTTTTAAGATAACAGAAAAAAATTATATCATTTCAGTATAGTTTAATATACTTAATTAACATTCTTCTACTATTTCACTAGACCTAAAAAACTCAAAATCAGTTATGTTTAGGTTTACTAAATGTATTTCAAAATTAAATTTGTTTCCTTCAAATAATGACCAGCCTCATCCTCTATTGAATACAAAGAGTTAATTATTCTTCGAATTCCTAAATTCTATCTTTATTTGTTATGAATAATTAATACGGATTTCAACTTTAATCATGACTTATTAAATAATTAAAATCTTCTTTGAATTCTATTTACGTCAAATAGGATGAGTATCTCCAATCAAGCATTGTTCTCAGTTGAATTGTCATCTAAATTAAAAGATGAAGATTACTTTCAGATAATATCGCATTTTCCCATTGCTTTACGTCGCTAGTAACGTAAATAGATTAAACGTTATTTAAGTATTATTTACAGAAATGATTCCATATATTTTCAGAAAAATACATGCAAAAATTTGATAAATAAAAAGAATTAAGTATCTTGGTCACTTAAAAATCATTTGCTGATATCTCTATTAACGGCTTTCTACAAATGGTAACAATTTTAAAAACATAGGGAAAATGTTTAAATAAATGTGATTCTAATTTAAATAATACACGCGAGTCTATTTCATATTACTGGTTATTTTATATCCATTTATAAATGAGCGTTACAAATCGTATTTGAAAACTTGAAACAAAATGCACTATATTGCCAGAAATCACCGGACACTTTCGATTTTAGACATTTTATCGAATATCTAAAGAAATACTAGACGGATTCTTTTAGAACTTTGAAAATATAAAGAACATATTTGACCACATATTTTCCATGATGATTTTAAAACGAAGGCAATTAGAGGCCAACAACAAATTGAATAAATAAATAATATTTGGGATCACCCTGTAAAGTGAAATGCACGAAATGATCTGTCGCTGCAGCACATGAGTATGTGGATATTGTACAACATTTCTGTTCATTTGTGCAAGAATAGAACGCATATTCATGGAGATATAATGATTTATTAAAAAAATTCAAGACAATTTCTCATGTTTCTTGTTTATAGCATCCAAGATTTTCAACCAAATTTAACATCAGTTTCAGAAGATTTGACAAAATGAAATTGAAACAACATCTTTGACAACATCAACAACTTAGAAACAACATCAATTAGAAAATAAATATATTAACCTGAAACTAATATTTAAAAAAAAACCAATCGAATATCTTGAAAATTCATAAAGATATTGGCGATATAGTGAGCTGAGATTCAGTTGTCTTCGAAAAATAGCCGGATACTAAAGAATTATCCACGAATTGTCATTTTTAGAGTTTTTTTCATCCGAGAAATCCCTATTCGTCTCACTCCTCTATTTGTCTGTCACAGAGTTCGTACTCGGAAACTGTAAAATTTAGAGACTTGAAATTTTGCATACACTTGAATACCTTCTGTCCCACGACAAATAATTTTGAAAAAGTCTTATATTATTTTAATTAAATCGATTAATCTAATGACATCCGACCATATATACAATTCTCTTAGCTTTTAAAAAAGAATCTTAATTTCAGTCATTTTCCAGTAGGCTAGGTGGTTCAGTGGTAAAGCGTTTTCCTCTTAACCTAAAGGTTCCGTGTTCTATTCTCAACGACGGAAGTTGAAATTTTGATTTTTACATTTAATTATCCTAGGAATTTAATAAAAAAACGTTCATATTGTTTTGCTATTTTAAAGGTTTCGTTTGTTTTTGAAAATTAAATCATGTAATTAAATATGATTTTCAAATATACACACATGTACTGTTACAATTGTCTGAAAAGCAGTTCTTGAATATTTTTAATTTGATTTAAAAAATAGCTTTCTTTTGTTATCATTTTATTATTAAATTTAATGATGCTGCTATCTATGTTCTTTTTGATAAAGTATATATTGATAAATGCTAAGGATTTAATAATTATAAATTAATGATTTGGATTTATTAATTAAAGGATAAATTGTTTTGAAAGGATTATTAAACGAAACCCTTTGTGCGATATTCGATCCCATTTACCCACTTGTTTATTAACTGACTTCCAACAAGGGAGTTACTATTTAATGAATGTTAACGAGTAGATTTGGTTGGAAGAAATGTTGGAAGGATTTTGATAATTCTTTTTGTTGGAATAGGCTCATTCTGGCGGTTTTCCAAGAAGCACTAAAGCATCAATAAGTAAAAAAATAAAAAAATAAAAATAGCAATTTGTGGAAAATCCGTTATTATCTATCCACGTTTAAAAAACAACTAAAATTCAACTACCACTGTCGCCGATATCTTTCTGAATTGTCACTATATTCGACTGGTCTTTTTTTTTTTTTTTATAGGAATTGCTTTATAGAGAGTTGGCTACCAAATCATGTAAAATAAATCTTTGGTATCGTCCGCGCAGTTAAAAATTAATTCATACACATGCTCATATTTCATCCAATATTTAATATATTTATACTCAAATGGTAAAATGTTGCTTCTACTGTACTTTGACAAGTTTTCTGAGAGTGATGTCAAATTTGGTTGAAAACCCTGCATGCTATAAACAAAAAATATGCAGAAATTTCTTGAATTTTATAAAGAAACTTTTGTATTTCCATAAATATACGTGCTACTCTTACACAAATGAAAACAAATGCTGTACAATGCTCGCATAGTCATGTTCTGTAGTTCCAGATCATTTCAAGCATTTTATTTTACAGGGTAATCGCAAATATTATTTTTTTTCTTGAATTTGCGGTTGGTTTCCTAATAACCTACGTGATCAAACCTTCACTGAAAAATAACAGATATTTTCTTTATATTACCAAATTTCCAAAAGAATTCGTCAAGTATTTCTCTAGATATTCACCAAAATGTGTAAAATCGTCATTGCCTAGTCATTTTTGGCAATATATGTATATCTTCTCTAGAATGCCTTTTTTACGCGTCATAAGAATAGTAATTAAGCACATCATTGTGTAACAAATATGGACAGCTAACAAACAGTTTAAAACATCTCATAAGAGATTAACAGAAAATCCTAATGAAACAAATGAAAGATTGACGCAAAATATCAAATGGTGAAAAAGAAAAATTCTGTTGATGAACAGAATGTATCAAAAAATTATTTGCCATTTAATTTTAAAGATATAAACACAGAAAAATATATGTTATAGATCGCAAAAAGGTTTTTAATATGAAGAAAATATTAGCCGAAAAGTTATAATCTGAAATAGTGGTGCCATGCTTCTTTGAAAATTTAAGAAGTGTTATCCACTTTAATGATATCTCACTATGAAGAAATTTTTAACATTTTACAGAAAAAAAACTCTGTAACCAAATTATAAAAATGACATATTGTCGCATTATTTAAATGAGAGAAATATCGAACAAATACTTTTGCATGATCTAAATGAAATTTCCATTTTCAAAATATATAATAATATGTATAAGGTATATTACCACAAATATGTGTATCAATACTAGATTAATTTTACCACAATTATTTCTAATTGGTAAAGAAATCATATGAGACGTAATCTTCCCAACTGGGCAAAAAAGTCTGGGCCAGGATTCGAACCCGGGATCCCTTGGCTGAAGCTGCCAACTGAGCAATGCCGGACAAATTTGGTTGAACTAATTCACCCAGTTAACCTTAATGATCATAGCATCTGGTCTGATATCTGAATCAGCACAACAGAATAAATCACAGGTAATGGGACTTCCAGTAAACGCTGGAAACGTGATTATACTAGAATCGAATCCTCGGCCGTACTTTTTCGCCCTATTGGAAAGATTACATCTCATATGTGTTCTTTACCAATTAGAAATAATTGTTGTAAAATTAATCTAGTGTAATCACGTTTCCAGCGTTTACTGGAGGTTACATTCATTACTTGTGATTTATTATGTTGTGCTGATTTAGATATCAGACCAGATGCTATGATCATTAAGGTTAACTGGGTGAATTAGTTCAGCCATATTCGTCAGGGCTTGCTCAATTGGTAGAGCATTGGCAGCTTCAGCCAAGGGATCCCAGTTCGAATCCTAGCTCGGACTTTTTTTTGCCCAGTTGGGAAGATTACATCTTATGTGTATCAATAGTAATATTTTCGAGGGATAATTTAAACTTTGTGTCTGATCACTTAAAAAAAAAAAAAAAAAAAAAAAAAAAAACTAGAATAAATTTGTGCAAATAAAGTAGTTAGGAAGATAAATCTATTGAACAACACTTCTGTACCAAATTTCAGGTGCAGTACCGTGGAATTAGACGTTAAACCCCGAATAACGCTTCATCATCGTCATTAAATATGATTTACCGAAGTGTCGACACGACGATCGGTCAAAAAAAGGAATAAAATTTTTTTTGCGTTTGGTGCCATATATTTTTTCTTCAAAGTTGAACACGACGCGGAAGAAAAATGAAACAGCAGAGGTAGAAATTAATTGAATAGCAATAGAAAGAGAGCAGTCGTAATTCCACAGAGCTGAGGTGCACTTAACCCACTTATTAGTACGAGAATAATTACTTGAGGCTCTTTGCATTTAAACATACAACTCTTTCCTTTATCATCTATTTTTATACTCTTTTATTAACACTTTCCAACATAGTTGAAAAGTGTTTATTTCTGTCTGTCGCTTTGTCTGTCTGTGCTCTAACTCGCGTTAATATACTCGAATTGCCTCGAAATTGATATACGTTATTAGGATTCACTATGGCATGTTTGGTATTGAAAATGCAGTGTGTAACATTTATGGTTCTTTTACAGGGACTCTCAAAAGAATTCCGTTACATTATGTCCATGGAGAAAAATCAGTTGCAGCGTATTTTAATGATGTTTCACCATTTTAAACATATTCAAATTGATACATATCACTGAGGTGCACGACAAGGCGCTTACTGTTGAATATGATATGCCTAAAATATGTCGTTCATTTACAGGGACACTCGAAAGAATTTGGTTACTGTACTGTCTATGAACAATAATTGCTGGTAGCTTGTTTTCAGTTGTGGTGAGCGTTTTTAAATGTAACTAATCTTTTGCATATTAATTGATGCATATAAATTCTATAGATCATATACAGGGCTACTTAACCTATCTCACGTACATTTCCGTTTTCGATGGAATTTGCTGAAGGGGAATTTTAAATTGTGCTACGTATTTCCTAAATGAAGTAAATTTTAGCATACTATGTAGTACACATACAAATCTATTCGTTACAAATCTATTAAAACAAATTATTCCTTATATTTGCGGGTATGGGGAAGGAGGGGGTTAACATCTTGTTCTGATTTACACAAAACAAATTCCATTTAAGAAATTTAACATTTTTAGCTACTCCCGTAGTGTTATATAAATGTTATATACAGAGAATACCAGAAATTTCAAATAAAATTTTGTTAAAAATTAAATTTATGTTCCTAATAAAAGTACACACTCCGTATATACTTGATGTATACCAGAAATCAAAGTAAATGATTTGTTGTTGAGCACTTGCATTCTTATCTCGGGTTTGGGCCCGATCACTACGGGGTTTGGACAATTTGACTTGGTTTTTGATCGCGTTACACATTTTAGTTCCACCTTCCACCGTCAGGGAGAGCATCATTTTCTCGAGATCTATGGGCCCGATTTCGACGGGAATTGGTTCATTCAACTCCCTTGACACAACGGGTACCCATGTCGGATGTTCGTATAGAACAAATTGCGTTCTCTGTCGGTAGAAAGTGGAACTAAAGGATGTTGCAGAGTGTGCGCAGCACGCCTGCTATACGGTGCCGGAGGCAGCAGGGATACGTGTCAGAGTTTCGTTTGGAAGGTGATTTGTCTGGAATAGAGTGCGTCCCCTGGTGGCGGAAGGTGGAACTAAAAGATTTTGCCGCGTGTGCGCTGCACGCCTACTATGCGGCGCCGCAGGCAGCGGGAACACGTGTCGGAGGTTCGTTTACATCAGAATATATCCCCTATCGGATGAAACTGAAATAAAAGATTTTCATTGCATGCGCAGCACTTTCAAATAAATAATTTCATACTAAATCGGGTTAAAGATATAAAATCATACAGACTTTAGGTTTGTTTAATTGTATCACGGGCCCGGGCAACGCCGGGTGGGTCAGCTAGTTATATAATAAATTATATAACTGTTATTCAAAGGCATTTTATTGAATAACAATTATATTTATTAAGGGTGTTTTTAAAGTATTAGCTCATTTTAGAGAGTGCAGCTATTTTTGTTTCTCCACGATAGGAATTTTTGGGAGTGTGTCATTAGACAATAATTTCAAACTTTGCTTACGTGTGTAAGAGGAAATTATTTATCTATTTATTTTATTTTTGTTGTACTTTTATTTTATGCTTGAGATTAAATAGTTCATATCTGAAAATAGGTTACACTTATTATTGATGAGAACTGTGTTATTCATTATATATTTTTGTAGTACAAAACCTACTGATATGTAGCTTTGCGAAATATCATTTTATATTTTCTGCAATATAGACTCTTTCGTAAGCAATTAAGTTTGCATTATCTTGTGTAACGGGAAGTAAATCAGCCTGTAATAAAGCTGTAGTGACATTGTACATAACGGCAGTAACATTCATAGCTGCCAACTTTTACACCATTTTTCAAATCAGATAAACCTGTTTTGAATAAGAAAATTTATTCGATTAAATATGCCCACATAACTATATGGTACTTATTTAATATTATTTATTAAGAAAAATGTTTCGTTCAAAATATTTTTATTTGTCTCAAAAAAAGACTTAAAAGTTAGAAACTATATAAATATATTATTTTCGAATTTACAGACTAGTTATCATGCACGAAAACAGTGCTCATTAGCGATTTTCTTCTCTCATTGTGATATATAAGACTAATCCCAACTGATTGTTAAATTTATTTATAAGTTTCTATAGAACTATATTAATTTAAAGATGGTTAAAGTGTGCGTTAGGTGGTAATCGCAATTATTTATTTATTTATTTATTTGCTTAGTTATTGAAATACCTCTTATTATGTAAACTTTTCACTCAATAATTGCAAAGAAATTTAAAAAGATTAATCATTTTACAATAAACTCGAAGAATCTTTATCCAACAACATCAAGTGTTTTTTGAAATCGCAAAATCTCTATACCCAAAGCGCAGTCTAATGAAAAAGTTTTTTCATTTTAATGTCTGTAATTATTTTCCTTTGAACATAAAAGTTCATAAATAAAGTTTATACTTTTTTATAGATTAACAAATAACCTGAAATTGAAGTGAATTATTTAAATTTCAATTCCATACATTAGTAAAATTTTAGTAAAGCTCTTGGTTTCTATTCTATATATTCTTTTGTCCAGTTATGCGCAAGGGAATTTAAGCTATTAATCATGATAAACAAAGCTGTGTGTTGAAAAATGTTTGTATAATTTTAATAAAAATATTCAGATTCATGAATGCTTTAAAATTAAACATTTTTTAGAAAACTTAGGAAGCATTGCAAAGAGCAATATTCTTTAAAAGTAATCTTTTGCTTTTAAATTACATAACAATTCAATTGGGAATAATGCTTGAATGATGATTACGTCTTTATTATCCTGCTTGACGGAAGGGAATTTCAGAGAAGGATTTTAATTCTTTAATCAATTATGACTGTGGCTAAAATCAGCCTTGTTATTCATAACACGGAAATAAAGTAGGATTTTAGAAATTTGAATAATTACTAATTATTTGCATTTAAAAGGCAACGACAATAAATTTTTCTCTGTTTCTTTTTCAGAAAAATAAGAAAGTCTAATCTAAAAGTCAACAGCCAGTCAACAATACTTGTTCAAAATGTTTTAATTGAAATAATTAAATACGGACCAAGATAAAGTGCGTAAGATTAAATTGTTTGAAATAAAACATTGAATGAAACCATTCCACCTTTTTTAGGGCTTTAAAACACAATTTATTCAATAAAATATATTTTTAAAAATTTGAATATTTTATTTAATTGTTTTTTTAAAATCTTTAATGAGAAAATGACATAGATAAAGATACAATAATCCCCAATATTTACACTTTTCTCCCTTTGTATTCGTAATGGTGGAATGACACAATTACCGCTATCTGAATTTATTAGCGATATTTAATTAAAAAAAATTAATATGTCGTAAGGGTATTTTAAAATTTGAAATATAGAAATCTATTATAATGAATTATTCTCGAATCATTCTCGATTGCTCTCGAATACTTACGAATAATTGGTATTCGTTTCAACTCGCAATTCATTATACATAAAATTACAAGACTGACTTTAAGCTTTTTATCAGCATCTACTCGAGTCTTTCAGGATAAAAGACAAGAGTGAATATACGTCTTAACCCAATCAAAACGGACGTCACGTATATATTCCATATAGGGTGCTTTTAATTTTTTAAGTGCCTACCAGAATATTTTAGTCATTATCTTTGCCTCGTCTAATCGTAGAATTCGTGGAATAAATAAGACGAAATATACTAAACGAAATTACTGATATTAAAAATTAAAATGTCATTAAATCGTTAAGAAATACTAACCGATGGTCGTTCGCGCTTTATGGGCACGAATTTTACCGCTAATTTTTACACATAAATGTCGTATTTCTTGGGACATTTTGAAAATGTTGAATAGTCTTGACTCTTTACTATATCTCTGGCTCAAAAGTTCCATGATAGTAGAATGTTTCGTAAGTCAGTACTTTTTGATTTAATCATTTCCCCTTACACATTTTGGTGGGTTTCTAAAGGACTTTCAGTGTTTGTTAATAGCGCCTTCCCAACGCTCGTTTTAACAAGAAAAATATTCTAAAGTCCACAAGGAAGCATTAGGCGATATTTTAGGACACATTTTATTCATATTTGTGATTATGATTCCGCTAAATATGCGGTAGTTGACATTGAAGTGTGACTAAAAGTTTTTTCTATACGAAGCTCGACAATTTTGATGTGTTTTTCATATAAAGTTGAAGGCAGTTGATATGGAAGTGTGACTGGAGGGTTTGCCTATATGCATCTAGATTTTATTGATGTGATTTTCATATAAAGCTGGAGTCAGTTGACATGGAAGTGTGATTGGAGGGTTTGTCTATAAGAAGTTCGATTTTATTGATGTCTTTTTCCGATAAGCATAGACAAATTGAAGTGTGACTGAAAGGTTTTTCTATATAATGCTCGACAATTTTTATGTGTTTTTCATATAAAGCTGAAGCAGTTGACATGGAAGTGTGACTGGAAGGTTTGTATATATGAAGCTCGATTTTATTGATGTCTTTTTCAGATAAAGCATAGAAACGCTTGACATGGAAGTGTGACGGACAATATAAAGTTTGATTTATTTGATGTTTTTTTCATATAAAGCTGAAGGAAATTGACATGAAATTGTGACTAAAGAGTTTGTCTATATGAAGCTCCATTTTATTGATGTCTTTTCATATAAAGCTAGAGACGGTTGACATAGAAGAGAGACTGGAGGGTTTATCTATGGGAAACTCGACTTTATTGATGTCTTTCCATATAAAGTTGGAATTTCTACTTCAAAAATGCGTTCTAAAATATTTTGGTGATAATAGAGAAAATATACTATAGCTTTATTTGATAATTTTTTGAGCTTTAATTACTTTCATTATGAAATCCAGCAGCAATCATGAATATGTTTGAAACTTTTCTTTACATTTACAAACCCAGTTTTTTAGATTTTTCTTTTTATTGATTGATGAAAAAATGTACATTTTGTGGTTAAAAACACTTAAATAAATCCGATTCATCCAGTGGTACCACAGATGTCCATCTAACACAAGATAGATGATTGTTAAATCAAACGTTAGGAAGACTCCATTAAAAATGCTTTGGAAAGCCGCACAAGAGGTGTGGGAGAAAATTATAATAATTGTGCTAAGAAAAATTGTAATGTCATGAAATTTCAAGTCAGAACTACAGCTTAGAAACAAAATTGTCCAACATAGTTTATATTTTTTTCATAGAGTTTAGTGCCAAAAAATATGACTTTTATGCGTAAAAATTAACTGTGAAATCCGTTTCTATAAAGTGCAAACGACATTCTCTATTCTACATATTAAATATTCAAGGATATTCAAAGATACATAAAAATAACTGCTATTATTTTTTATACAAAGATAATATAAAAATATTTGGAATTAGACAAGCGAAATGAAAATTCTTGAAATAAAATAATAATATATTTCACTTTATCAGTTGCATGATAGTTAATTTTTCTTTAATTTTCATGTATACATTATTTAAAAAAACATTTAGATTTTATACCAAATACTTTTTTTCCAGTTATTTAAATCCCCTTATGTTTTACTCTGCAATAAGCTGTTTTGACATAGATGTTATTATTTTCGTCCAAGTAAACAAATTATTTTTTATTTTATTTTGATTTAAAAGAAATCTTCTCCAGTGTAAGTAAAGTTAATCCTTTGACAGATTTAAAAAACAGAATTAGAAAAAAAAATGAATATCACAGAGTCTTACGTTGTATTTTTTCCATTCGCATCTCATTAGAGATTCTTTCTTTCTTTTTCTTTTTGAACAAGAAAAGGTTTTTTGATTTCTATCACATAGGGATCTAGGAATAAATATATATCTATTGAAGATAAAAAAGAGTTATACTAATGCTTTCCTTTTCTGTTTCAACAGTCTTCGCATTAAGAGTAGGAGCATTGATTATAAGAATATTAGCAGAATAAGTGAAAGTTACTTTACAAGGATATTCAATGTGCACTTATTTTATCAATTTATTTAAAACTTTTCACGTCCTAAATAACCCTCTGTATTGTAATTTCTTTTTAAAAAATTTCTTTAAATTTAAATTTAATAGTTTATGTTTATAAATAATGAATCGATCAATTTATATGTAGAGTGACTGCATTAGTAGTTGCTCAGCTTACAATAGTTCATCAATTAACATTATATACTACACAATACAATTTTCTATATATGTTTTCTACTATTTATTACGTAGTAACAGCACAATATTCGAGACCATGATCAACTACACAATGACGATTGATTAACAAAGAACAATCGGTAATGAAATGCTAGCAAACGTTTACTACCATGTATTAATGGTACGGCGTAGGCAAATAAGCACAATTTTATTCAGCATTAAGGGCAAAAAATGTAAAAAAAAAAAAGTAATAAAACGAAGAAAGTTATTGGTTAAACATAGTATTTTGATTAGTAGTGCAAACGAGATTAGATCTACAAACCGCAAATGTTGGTAATTCATCAACTACTAGTGCATACAACCTGTATTTTAGAAAAAAACAACTAAGATTTGAAATATCAGAAATACATCTATTTAAGATTCGTTGAAAAAGCTCATATATTAAAGAATTTAAAAGTGGTAAATAACTTTTTAAAATGATAATGAACATTTATTATTAATTAGCAGTCCCGGTTCGAATCTGCCGAGAAAAACGAAGTCCGGCCCCAGTGTAATGATAGAAAATCGGCCCGGAACAGGCCCGTGGCCCGCTCCGGGTTTAAACTTCGGGCCAGGCAGTGCCTGTAAAAACAATTTACCAGAAAAAAAAACCCTGAAAATTTAGATTGTGTTTTATAAATTGCTAAAACAACAATTGTAAAAAATAAATTATTTCGTTAAAACGCGAATTTTTAATTAAAATGCTTAATAGTTAAAAACGTGAAAGAAAAAAAAAAACTTTGTGAAAATAAAAGCCCATCTAACGGGGAGAGATCAGCTTTGTTTTCCTTTTACGTTCTCTCTTCTCGACGAAATTTGTTGTTATAGGACCAGGATTTAGCGATAAAAGAATTATAGTAAACCCGACGCTGGTGAGAATCCTCATTAAATCTTTCTTCGAACCGTAAAAGAATTCATGTTCTTTAACCTCTGTGAAAATTTGTATAAATTGAAGATGCTTATATTTTTGAGGAAATTTAAACGATTCCCCAGGGTTTTCACCACATGGGATATAAAAAATATAACATTGAATGACTACGATATTAAATAGATATCGGCTAATGAAAATCTTCATTTTCGGCCAAATGGGGACTTTAAAAAAATCGCTCTACTAATTCTGCTTAAACTTCATTAAAAAGAGGAGAAAATTTACTATATATGGGCTAAAATATTGAATTTGGATTGCTTTTATGAGTGGCTGAAAACCACCCGCAAGCTTAGAAAATCACGGAAATACGCGATTTTTTTCGTTAAATAAATAATAACAAAAAAAAAATCTAAATAAAAATCTAAAACTTGTGGCTCAGATGCATTCGGACTTGTCTTTGTCTATCCGAAACCGAATTCTAAGACCTCTACGTGATATAGATTCCCCTTGCCATCGCATAAAACACACAGACAGACAGATAAAAATTCTTTTATTAGTACAGATGTTGTGACCTTGGAGGACATACTTAGTAGACTTATTCATGGCATTTTTTTTATTCCTAAAATACTCACATTCTAATACTATGCTGTTGAAGAGAAATATGCATGGCTCAGTTATATTATTTATTTAAGATTTTTTTATTCTTTAATTTCCCTTCTAATTGCTGCCCATTCCAACATAACCCTTTTGCTGGGACAAGTTGATCAAAATTACAGCTTAGAATTAAATACATAAAGGTTTCTCTGGGGTTGGCTAATAGAATAAATTAATTTACCAAGATAATAATAATAAAAGGAATCCTTAGAGATTAAATTTTGGATATGTTCCCCCATCGCGTTGTGTAATTTCGTAGTAGCCCATTACCCTTTTTGAGAATGATCATTCTTGCCCCTAGCTGACTTTTTAAATGGAAATCTAAATAAACAAACACATACTAGATAATTTAAATGAGAAGACTCCAAATAATTAACACTATTATTTATTTACAATATTTACAGTTATTTCAAGAAAAACAAAAAGATTTATCAGAACACATCTGATTTAATTTCCTAACAAAATTTCTCCTATAATATTGGCATTAACACTTTGATCCTTGCAAAGGATACTTATATTTGTTTGTATTTATATTTAAATTGATCTTTGACAACATTATTTGTTTACAATTAAAATACTGACTTCCATTTGTGACTAAGGTCACACTACCAGCTTCTCTTATAATATTTTGATAAAATCAAGCAAACTGGGGATTTACTTAGGTCAGAGTCATATTTACCTATACACATTGATTGAAGAAGGTTTCTCTTTGTATCAGAGCACACTTTCCGCTAACTAAATAGCGCTGCACTTATTGAAAATGTTCATTTCACAAAACTTAGCGCAACTTCACCACTCTCCATATATGTTGTTCGGGTTCGCTGCTTTCTTACCATCAGAATGCCACTCACTCTATTTTCCTCTTCCGGACCGCACAAAATTCATCGCGTCATTTTATATCACCTCTCACTTTCGCTTCTGATATCGATGTGATGTTCTGTTTTCATTCTTTTTCACAACTGCTTTTTCATGACCACGGTGGGCCGTACTTTGTTCTGCCCAAAATTTGCATGACAGTGCTTTAAGCCCATCCTTCTTTTTTTTCATTGGGTAGTTGATCTCCCGTGTTAACTGAAATTTGCATAACAGAGGGTCAGTTTCACCTCCTCCTTACCAACCCCAACCAATGGCTCTGCATCAGTTGTTGCTGTAGCGTGTTGTTTTTTTTCTCGGAACGACGTGTGTGTTCTTTGATATTATCTCCCAGACCAACTTAAATCAAAGTTCTTCTTATTTGACTTTTATGGCTTAAAATTGTCGCCAGCGAGTCTCTGGTCATAAATTTGCCATCCTAAATCTTTCAACTGAGGCGACTTATGGGAAAGTCCCGATAATGTACTTTCCTTACATTATATGCAAAAGTAATCTTTTTTTCTTTCCTTAAAATTTCTCACCTTTTACTCTCTTAAAGGGACGTGGAAATGTCCATCGTATCCACATCATTTGTCAAACAATGATGGAAATATCAATTTTTAATTTTTTTTCTTAAAATGTAGTTTGACATTCCTAGTATATTTTGTTACATAAAGATCTGGATAATTATAAAAAAATGATGACGTTAATATCTTTTTATTGCACCCATTTTCGTTTAAATGAGTTATAGTTGCAATCTTTAAATTTATTTTTTTTCAGTTTCTTGGAAATGTCCATCGTATCCACATCATTTGTCAAATAATGATGGAAATATCAATTTTTAATTTTTTTCTTAAAATGTAGTTTGACATTCCTAGTATATTTTGTTACATAAAGATCTGGATAATTATAAAAAAATGATGACGTTAATAATGCTTTTTATTGCACCCATTTTCGTTTAAATGAGTTATATGTGTTACGGCCAAAACCCGAAATCGGCCAATTCGTGAAGTAGCCGGCCAGTTCGCGAATTGGCCAACTTTGTTTTAAATTGATTGGCCAATTCGGGAATTGGTCGGCCAATTCGCAAAATGGCCAGAGGCTGTCGGCCAGTTCGCGAATTGGCCAGATGCCGTTGGCCAATTCCCGAAATAGCTATGGGTAGTTGGGCAGTTTGAATATAGGTGCTTGACAAGTTCGGTATTGAAAATAACTGAATATGTAAGATACCTGAGAGAAAAATTATGATAATGAGTATACATTCAAAATATGTATATGTATATACATATTTATATAGAGCAAAGAGTTTAATCCAATATAAAACTGTACCTCCACATTCTCAGATTTTTTTTTTTTTTTTTTTTTTTTTTTTTTTTTTTTTTTCTTCAAATTATTTAATTATATCTAGTGCTACTAAAATTGAAACCAAAATTAGGCCAAAACAAACCAAAAGGAACAAATGTATATCTATACATACATATATATATATATATATAGCAATACTCTTCTGAGTTCGATGAAATGGCATGTCTTCCACTTTACAATATTTACACATATTAAAGAATGAATTCAGCACTATATCTAAGTAATAAATGCAAACAGACAAATATTTTAGATGGACACAAAAACAGTCCTAGCAATCTGAAAACATGACACATTCATGATGTTGTAACTTTATGATATTCATCTACTACTTGACCCAATTTTATGGATTAATTCAGTTACCATTTGTATTGTCCATTCATATGATTGTTGTAATTTTATTATATACATACAATTCTTTCGAATTATTAAACAACAAAGAATGAATAAAAAGAAAAAAAAAATGAAATTTTTCTTTAATAATTTTCCCTTCTTTCCTATTTTATTTTTTTTTATTTATTTATTTCTCTCTTTCCTTTTCTTTTTTTTTTTTTTTTTTTTTTTTTTTAAACGCCTAAGCGTAAAAATTCTCATGTTACTTCTAACCTGTTGAAAATAATAACTCCCCGTTCTGTCACTGTTCATTTTTTTCTGCCCGACAGAAAGAAGAAAAAAAAAAACTTCTACTCAATGATAAGAATCGGAAAGCTGCGTGACCTCAGGTCAAACACTCACCCCGTTTCTGTCAATCATGTAGCCCTACTGAACAGGTGATTCATTCCTTCCTCGTACACCTGAAAATGCTGGCCTAATCCCATACCACGACCGGTTCAACACCTAAATGCTTCTTTACCTGGGATAATGCGTTTCTAACACGCCACCTGAACGCACCCTTTTTTTTTTTTCAACCCTGCAGGTGAATAGCGTTTGCGATCCTTCGGTATGCATAACACCTCAACTCACCCCAGATGTACCTTGCTGATTTGGCCCGTCACATGGAGTATGGCTGTGAATTATGATGTAAGTTTACGAGTTATTTTTCTCATTATTTATTTATTTAATGATATTTATATCTATATATATAATTTTTTGATATATATTAAAAGCTTAATTATGACTATAAGCCAATTGTTTAAACTACCCTTCGTCTTGACCCGTAAATTGAGATCAACCAAATAACATGCACGTGGTCTTTCATGTAATTTAATATTAAGACAAAAATCCATTTCCCGTTAAATATGTTACCAAATTACCATCTTTATATAAAACAAATATCCTTGAAAGTTTAATATCATCTAATCACGGCCTTATAATTACAAACACTTAGCGAGAAGGAGAGAAAAAAAAATGACTTCAAACGTACAAGATCGTGTGAACTAAGTCATCTCCACGCTAAATGATTATTAAATGGTATATGTCCACTACCGGAATGCCATACATTTATTTCCTAAAATCAGTTATCGAATTAATTTCATAAATATGCATATGGGAATCTTATCAATTTCGTTTCCCCTTTAGATGAGCAGCGCACGTTGAAATGCATAGTACTTAAAAGCCTCTGAATCATTGACAACTTTTAAGATTATCTCCAAATGCTTATTTAAAAAAAAAAAAGTTTGAATATATTAAAACCGATAAAATTTATTTATTTATTTATTAATCATTATAATAATTATTAATATTATTATTCTTATTATTTTTTTTTCGTATTCTTTTTTTTTTTTTTTTTTTACTACCGATCTACTTATTAATAAATAACATCTTAGAACATTTAACCTAACTTAAATGGAAAAAAAAAAAACTTTTATTTATTTATTTATTTATTATTATTGTTTTTAATTACATATTAATTGCCCGCCACCAATTACTGCAGTTAAGAAACTTTTGCCCGCAAAAATTTCCAATTAGTGTTGGAACTTAATATGCAATTAGCATCCTAGTAATTAAAAAATTTTACACAGCTGGAATTATATGTATATATACTTTATTATTCATTATTATTAATTTTTATTTTTTTTTAAAACTCAGCTTAACGAATTAGTTAATGAGATTAAATGTTAAATCCAAATTGTTTAGTTAAATTAAAAAAACATAATGTAACTTAATTAATTAATTAGTTAATTAATTTTTTTTTTTTTTTTTTTTTTTTTTTTTTTTTTTTTTTTTTTTAAACGGCTTGGCTTTACCATGCAAATGTGGATGAAATGATCTTTTGACCGATTCATTTCCCAATTTCATGCAGTCTTTTGAAAAGTGAGCCTTAATTTATAGAAACAAGAAAATAAATTCTGTCATTATTATCATTATCACTTAATTAATTAACTGAATTATTTCCTTTCGTCTTATTATTATTATTATTATTATTATTATTATTCTTATTTTATCGTTCTCTAAGAGTTTAAAATCGTTATCTAAATTTTCCAAAATAAACACGAAATTAAAACAAAATGATACCATGAAAAACGAATGTTCGATATTTGTTTATCTGTTTACTGATTTCGTTTTTTTTCCCTTTTATGATGTGGCCCCTGCCAACCTGACCAAGCGGATGAGCTAGGAACCAACTGCTACCGTTTCACGCCCCTGGAGGAAAAATGTATCAGTGTCAACAGGAAAAGACCGGGGGATGCATATGGAAAACTGCCCCCCGGTGTGTGTTTGTGAATGTTATTTATTTATTTATTTATTTTCGTGTAATATGGAAAAAATTGATGTGTGTCAGGGACGCCTGGATTATCCCCCAAGGAATAGACACACACCCAAAGAGTGCACCCTCGCGAAGAAGACATCATCAGAGTAAGTGATACCCTCATTTATCTATTTCTATTTATTTATTTTTATCTTTACTGACCCTTCCTTCCGCGAAGTTGTCAGCAATGCTTGTTGACATGGCAACTGGGGATGTTTGTTGATAAACAAATCCCCACTCCGCGCCTACCTGGTACGTCACCAAAATCTTTCACACCGCCTCAGATATTTTACTGCCCTGCGTAACCTAGCCTAGGGATTGCTTATTTGTCTTTATCCAAATATTTATTCAATTGATTATGTGATTTTCTTTGTTTTTTTTTTTTTTATTATTGTTTGTGATACCTTGGGTCGCTTTTACTATGAAATTATCTCTTATCAAAATTTGAAAAATGTGCCAGGGATATCTTATTTTATGTTATTTTATTGTACTTATTTATTTATTTATTTTTATTATTATTTTTTTTTTAATCCTAGTTGAGTATGCCATCGCTTTTTTTTTTGAGAATATTTAAATTTGACAGTTAGTAGAATTCTGCAAACCGCAACTAAAATTTTTATATAAACTGTTTAAGCTATAAGTCTTTCTGTAACCGTAACATCTTACTACCCCTTTTTAATGGTATTTTATTCACACTATTCTTCCTCTGATGAGCTTGACTCCTCTGTTTTGCACCTGTCAGCATGCTTTGGTGCCCAGAGTCTGTCAATGTGCCTTTTTATAGTTCCTTTACTTTCTTCCGTTACATCTTGTAAAATATAATTGTTATTTCGCACTTTTCGAACCACCTTAAATGGGCCTTCAAATTTTTTTTGTAAAACAGTAGGGTTAATGGACTTAAGGTAAACTTGTTGTCCTAATTCAAGTGTTTTTATTTTATCAAGGTCTTCCTCTGTCACATATTCAGCCATCATTTTCTCCTGCTGTGCCAACGCTTGCAGTCTAACCTCCTGCATGTGGTCCATTCGGTTTTTGACATATGTCTGAGTGTGAATTTGTTCTGTTGGCATGTGTGCAGTAAAAGGAGTGCGTAAATTTCTTCCAAAAAAAAGGAAGGCGGGTGAAAATCCCGTCGCTCTGTGCTTCGCCATATTGTATTGGAGTTTGAAAAACTCTAGGCGAATGTCCCATTGTAAGGAACTTTGTGCCATGGCTGTCAGTGATCCTTTCAGTATTCGATTCACGACTTCTATCAGTCCATTTCCTTGGGCTCTGTAAACTGAACTGAAGCGAATTTCAATGTTTAGAGCACGCATGTACTCTTTGAATACCGCTCCCCTAAAATAGGGCCCATTATCTAATTTTAACTGTTTTGGCAATCCAAAATAACTGAAGTATTTATTAAAGACATTGAGAATAGTCTGGGACTCGACATTGCGAATAGGTATGGCTTCTAGGAATCTTGAAGTAGAATCCATAATCGTGAGAATAAATTTATTCTTGCGAAGTGTAAGTGGAAGCTTTCCGACGATATCCGCATGTAATACACTCCCTATCTCATGGTCCTTAACCATTTTTTGAATAGGAACTTTCATTTTTTTATGTGGCTTTGCGGTGTTACATGGTACACAATTGGCACAATAAGTTCGAATATCTGTATACATCCCGTGCCAAAATATTCTACTTTTCATGGCTTCATAGGTTTTGTCAAAACCAAAATGCGGTTTGTGCACTTCTTCCATCAAAGCAATCTTTAAAGCATCCGGCGCTATAATTAGTTCTGTTTTCTGTTTCCCCGGTTTTAAAATTAGCATCTTCTCTTCATTTAAAGTATACCTTTTGGTATTTCTGTTTTCTTTACCTTGTTCTATTTTCTGAATTATTTTGCTTAATTTCTCGTCTGAATATTGATGTTGTTTAATATTCTCATTAGATAATGCGGGATTAACGGAAAATAAATTATTGTGTAAATTTGTATCCGTAATAATATTATTTATATTTCGCGAAATATAGTCCGCTGGGTTGGTGTCCCCTTTAATGTGATCGAATTCATAAGAGAAATCGCTGAGATTTATCACCCATCTTTTAACCAAATCGGACTGATTCTCTAGATGTAAATTTTCCGTGAGAGCCTTGGAATCGGTGAGAATCTTGAAGTGTCTGCCTTCCAACATAGTTCTGAAGTGTAACACCGCTTCATGAACCGCTAATAATTCGAATTTCAAGCTCGGGTAATTCTTTTCCGGTTCCCGTAATTTTCTCCCAAAAAATTCAATAGGTTGTAATTTTCCTTCAATTTCCTGCGCCAGTACCGCTGAAATTGCAATTTTGGAGCCGTCTGTGATTAAAGTAAATTGTTTGGTGTAATCAGGAGGATGTAATGTTGGGTTGTTTATAATTTCATCTTGGATTTTCTTAAAGGCCATTTCAGTATTTTCATCCCATTTAAATTTAATTTTATCTTTAGTAAGATTAACTAATGGGTTTACTATTTCCGCATATTTTGGAATAAGTGTTCTAAAGTAGTTAGCCAAACCTAAGAGTGACCTTACTCCTTTTTTTGTTTTAGGTCTTACTAAACTTTTAATTTTATCTATATTCCTTGTGGATGGTGAATAGCCGTGCTTGTGAATTTGAAAACCAAGAAATTCTATTTTTTCTTTACATATTTGCATCTTGGATGGCTCAATTGTTAGATTATGTTGGATTAGCGCCTGTAACACTTCTTCCAAAATTCTTAATAATTCTGATATAGTGTCAGCCCCTATTAAAACATCATCAATAAAGTAGGCCACCTGATGCTTGTTAAAATGACCCAATACCTTATTTATCAGTTCAGCGAAATAGGCGCTCGAATTTCGAGTTCCGAACGCAAGTCTCAGAGGTCGAAATTTACCAGTTTCTGTGATAAACGATAGTTTTTGGCTATCTTCAGGTCGTAAATTAATTTGGAAGAAAGCACTGTGTAAGTCCAATACTATATAGTACTTCTTCCCACTAATATTCTGTAAAATTTCTTTAATATCTGGAATCGGATAGGAATATGGCTCTAAAATCTGATTTAGCAGCCGGTAATCTACCGCCATTCGAAATTTAGGATTGTTTTTGCTATCAGCTTTTTTTCTTACAAAAATGACAGGAAATGCGTAATTAGAGTCCGATTCCTCGATGATTTTTGCTTCTAATAATTTTCTTATCTCTGTCTTTGCATATTGCTTCACTGCTTGTGGCACTTTATAGGGTTTTGTTTGAATAGGATAGTCGTGGTTAAGTGTAAACTTTGGTGTCACCAGTGAGCATTGACCTAAAGTTTGATAGGATTTCGAAAAAGCGTGTACATGTTTTAAAAGAATTTGTTTGAACGAATCCTGTACATCCGATGGTAAATGATTAAGATCAAAATCTTCCTCATTTATCTCTGCCTCTCTTAATTTATGTACATCTTCCAAATTTAATGCATTGACCTCAAAAATTCTCCCTTGCTCAATATTGTCTATAGATTTATCTTGTTTGTATTCCAAATTAGTGAAAATTTGCCCGATGTTCATACCTGTTTCTAAATGTATCTTGTTATTAGTAATATTTTTAATTAAAATATTTATTTTTCTGTTATTTGGGGTGTCATGGATAGATCTTTCATAGAAAATTTTATTTTTGTGCTGTATTGGTTCTAGGATAAATGTTTGATTTTCCTTTAATTGTATGGGGCATTCTAATTTTACAAATTTTTCCTCCCCTGGGTTTATAATATTATGGCCTACCGTTTTTGCAAACATTTTCCCCTTTGTAGGTTTTCTGTATTTTTTAGTACTTGTGTTTTGTTCTGTAATTAATGTATTTACTTCCCCAGTGTCCTCCGAATCTTTGATGTTTAATGCCATTTTTCTTCCTTTGAATTTAAGATACTTCTCTTCAAAATCTAGAACCATTTGATTTTCTTTTAAGAAATCGTACCCTAGTAATAATTGATATTTGCGGCCAAAATCTTTATTTGTAACATAAAAAGTTCCTTTTACAAAAGTGTCCTGTAATTTAAATGACATTCTAATGCACTGTTTGAATGTAATCAGTGAATTTGTAAGTGTTTGAATCTTAATTTGATTTCCCAAATATTTAAATTTTATATTTGCTTGTTTTAAATTTTCAAACAAAAGCGGTGAGATCAAGCTCACTTGTGCGCCTGAGTCACAAAGGCTGTTAATTACAATATTTTTAATTTTAAATTTAATTAGAGGAAGTTCATTTGTATCGTTCTGTACACTTGCAATAGTTTTATCCCTTAAAGTATGCCCGCTATCGTGAGACTTGCTCGGGTCTTCTTTATCTGTATTTACAAGTCTCGTATTTAGTTTTCCGCATCCTTATCTTTGTTCTGCTTGTATCTTTTATAATTGCCCCTCTGAAATTTACCCCTTTGATTACTATCCTTGTTACTGTTCGTATGATTTTCTCTGTTTTCCCTAGAGTCCGTATATTTATTGCGATAGTTATTCCTCTGTGCACCTCTATAATTTCCTCTCTGTTGAGTGTAATACCCCTGTGCATCATAATTATTAAAGTCAGATTGATAATAAGTATACGGCGTGTTGTAATGTTGTTGTGGTGGGGGTGGAAAAGGTTGAGCATTTGGTACATGATTATAGTAAATATTACCCTCCGGAAATGCATTGTGAGAATCGTGTCTTTCATACTGGTTATAATTCTTGTAATTTGCTCTGTAATTACCCCTATTGTTTACAAATCTATGCCTATAATTCTGGTTGTTGTTTTTATTAGCTTTATTATACCAACAACTATCCTCATTGTGTGACCCCTTCTTGCAGATATTACAAAATTTTTCGACTTCCTCTCTTTTTTCGATTGTTCCCAATTTTATGTTATTTATTTCTTTTGATAAATTATTAATCTGCTCCGCCGTTTCTACATTTAATTTCAATAACTTCTCAAAAAGTTGCGATTCATTGTTAGCTGTTATAGTATTTACCTGTTCTGCCCCTATATTATTGTACGCCTCTTCTAATTTAATTGCTGTTTTGCAAGCATCCTCAAAATTATCGGGAAAGGTTTTTCTTAAATCCATACTTAAATCCGGTCTAATCGCATCCAAAAATCGTGTCAATCTTACTAAGTCCAAAAATTTCCCGTTTCCGTTCGGATCAACTTCTGTATGGCTTTTCTCTATATAAAGAGACGCTGCGTTTTTGAATTCGCTAATAAAACTTGTTAAGTCTTGTCCCGGTTTCTGTTTCAGATTGAAAAATTCAGTCTGTACCTGCGTAAATGATTTCTTGATTTTAAATAAATCTAACAATTTCTTTTTGAATTCGTTGTAGTTTTTCTCTTCTATAAGCGATTTATTTTGTGAGAGTTTCTCTCTCGCAGTACCCGACAATTTTGCTTTCAAAATTGTAAGCTTCGCATCGTCTTTTAATATTTGTTTAGTTAAGTCCTCAAATTGTCTGAGAAAATACTCGCAATCACTTAACTTTTTCCCATCGAAATTCGGGATTAGAGAAATTATTGTGTCCACTGATGGATCTGCCATCGTGTTACTCGAATCAATTTGCTTTTCTTTATTTAACTTTTTTATATGCCCTCGCGTTAATACGCCAGAAAAACTCGAGTTCAAGCTATTTCTATGATTTCTACGATTCTTTTTTGGCATTCAGCTTTTTGATCATTAAAATTTATTTAGATACTGAATTCTAAATCTAACTTTAAAAATGCATGGAAATTCTTACCCCTAAAAATATTATTAAGCCAAGTGTAAACATTTGCAAAATTTCAAAGATATCAAAATATAAATGCATTATACAATAAAGTATACAGTATCAAAATATATATGCATTAACAATCTACTAATACACTATTTTATCTGCTACATAAATCCTTATCTTTTTATTTTTTTTATTATTCATATCATTTTACGCTATCATTTGATTTTTTTTTTTTTTTTTTTTTTTATGATTTACTTTCTTAGCACAATGTTTCAGTATACTGTTAAAGATCAAATGCAAAGTTCATATAAGAGTAACATAAAATATACATACAATTACGAATATACTGATTTTACTAAGTTGAATACTGATATTTACGAAATCACCGACTTGCTGGTAGTGGAGCCTTTTAGAGGAAGTCAAACAAACCATCAAAATAAAAAATCTCCATTTAATCTTCCAATAACTTATCATTAAAATAAAAGAGTTGAAATTATTCTAATTAACAGTTTCATAATTATTATTTTGCAATATACTATATAGATTGTAAATTTCCACAATTTGAATATAAAATTTGAAATTGATTACTTTTAACATGCGCCTGTATTTTAGAATACATTAAAGGTATTTAACTTAATGTTTGACAATAACCCAGTTGCAATTTTTAATCATTAAAATTGAAAACTCAATTAACAATAATTAAGAACTGGACGGCACCAGTGAATTATATAGGAATTGCAGATGTTGAAGAGAAATATGCATGGCTCAGTTATATTATTTATTTAAGATTTTTTTATTCTTTAATTTCCCTTCTAATTGCTGCCCATTCCAACATAACCCTTTTGCTGGGACAAGTTGATCAAAATTACAGCTTAGAATTAAATACATAAAGGTTTCTCTGGGGTTGGCTAATAGAATAAATTAATTTACCAAGATAATAATAATAAAAGGAATCCTTAGAGATTAAATTTTGGATATGTTCCCCCATCGCGTTGTGTAATTTCGTAGTAGCCCATTACCCTTTTTGAGAATGATCATTCTTGCCCCTAGCTGACTTTTTAAATGGAAATCTAAATAAACAAACACATACTAGATAATTTAAATGAGAAGACTCCAAATAATTAACACTATTATTTATTTACAATATTTACAGTTATTTCAAGAAAAACAAAAAGATTTATCAGAACACATCTGATTTAATTTCCTAACAAAATTTCTCCTATAATATTGGCATTAACACTTTGATCCTTGCAAAGGATACTTATATTTGTTTGTATTTATATTTAAATTGATCTTTGACAACATTATTTGTTTACAATTAAAATACTGACTTCCATTTGTGACTAAGGTCACACTACCAGCTTCTCTTATAATATTTTGATAAAATCAAGCAAACTGGGGATTTACTTAGGTCAGAGTCATATTTACCTATACACATTGATTGAAGAAGGTTTCTCTTTGTATCAGAGCACACTTTCCGCTAACTAAATAGCGCTGCACTTATTGAAAATGTTCATTTCACAAAACTTAGCGCAACTTCACCACTCTCCATATATGTTGTTCGGGTTCGCTGCTTTCTTACCATCAGAATGCCACTCACTCTATTTTCCTCTTCCGGACCGCACAAAATTCATCGCGTCATTTTATATCACCTCTCACTTTCGCTTCTGATATCGATGTGATGTTCTGTTTTCATTCTTTTTCACAACTGCTTTTTCATGACCACGGTGGGCCGTACTTTGTTCTGCCCAAAATTTGCATGACAGTGCTTTAAGCCCATCCTTCTTTTTTTTCATTGGGTAGTTGATCTCCCGTGTTAACTGAAATTTGCATAACAGAGGGTCAGTTTCACCTCCTCCTTACCAACCCCAACCAATGGCTCTGCATCAGTTGTTGCTGTAGCGTGTTGTTTTTTTTCTCGGAACGACGTGTGTGTTCTTTGATATTATCTCCCAGACCAACTTAAATCAAAGTTCTTCTTATTTGACTTTTATGGCTTAAAATTGTCGCCAGCGAGTCTCTGGTCATAAATTTGCCATCCTAAATCTTTCAACTGAGGCGACTTATGGGAAAGTCCCGATAATGTACTTTCCTTACATTATATGCAAAAGTAATCTTTTTTTCTTTCCTTAAAATTTCTCACCTTTTACTCTCTTAAAGGGACGTGGAAATGTCCATCGTATCCACATCATTTGTCAAACAATGATGGAAATATCAATTTTTAATTTTTTTTCTTAAAATGTAGTTTGACATTCCTAGTATATTTTGTTACATAAAGATCTGGATAATTATAAAAAAATGATGACGTTAATATCTTTTTATTGCACCCATTTTCGTTTAAATGAGTTATAGTTGCAATCTTTAAATTTATTTTTTTTCAGTTTCTTGGAAATGTCCATCGTATCCACATCATTTGTCAAATAATGATGGAAATATCAATTTTTAATTTTTTTCTTAAAATGTAGTTTGACATTCCTAGTATATTTTGTTACATAAAGATCTGGATAATTATAAAAAAATGATGACGTTAATAATGCTTTTTATTGCACCCATTTTCGTTTAAATGAGTTATATGTGTTACGGCCAAAACCCGAAATCGGCCAATTCGTGAAGTAGCCGGCCAGTTCGCGAATTGGCCAACTTTGTTTTAAATTGATTGGCCAATTCGGGAATTGGTCGGCCAATTCGCAAAATGGCCAGAGGCTGTCGGCCAGTTCGCGAATTGGCCAGATGCCGTTGGCCAATTCCCGAAATAGCTATGGGTAGTTGGGCAGTTTGAATATAGGTGCTTGACAAGTTCGGTATTGAAAATGAAGTATGTAGATATTATAATTCATGTACAGGAGTACTCAAAAGTAATATGTGACTTAATGGTCTATGGGGAAAATCAATTGCGGCGCGTTAATGGTGTTACAATGTTACAAACATAATAAAATGATAAGAATTTCTGAGGTACACTAAAACTTGCTTCTGTAGAATAAGGAGCAAAAATAATTTATTATTGATTTACAGGGTCACACAAAATAATTCAATTACATAATGGTGTACGGAAAAAAAATGTTTGCAGCGTATTTTAATTATGTTTCATTTTTTGAAATATGCTGAAACTGATATACATTGCTGATTTTTACTACAAGATTTTTTCTGTAGAATACAATGTTCATTTACAGGGACACATAATTGATTTCGAATACAGTACTGTATCGGAAGTATTATCCATTAGGGATGATTGCTGGAAGTGCGTTTTCAGTTATGCGTTTTTAAGGGGACGGTGGACGTTAAAATTGAATTATTTTATTTTTCATCATAGATATATGAAATATAATCCATATATAGATTTCACTATAAGTATATAGAATACCTTAAGGAAATTTCCTAATCTAAATATAATTTTAAGATATTTAAAAAAAAATTTAAATTTATAAACCAAATTTTAAAATGCTCCTTGCGTCTTAATTTTTAAGATATTTTCCCTATTTAGCATTTGGATCACTTAAAACTATATTACAAACAAATCTGTGTATTAGTTTTTTAATCCCCCGAATAGTTAATTTTTGAGAGATTTTTTCTAAATTCCATTCCGATTTTCATCAAAATTTAGCATTTTAATAAGTTATAAATCAAATTTAATTATCTTAGCGAAGTCTAATTATAAAATGCCTACACAGTTTCTTTGTAAACAGTATCAGGATTCGTCCTTATCAATTTCATGAATTTTGAACCAAAATTAAGACGCATGGAGCATTTCAAAAATTTAAAGAACGTGTAAAATCTGTATTGAAAAAAAAAAAAAAAAAAAAACATGTATAAAGTTTACTAAAGCACCGAAAAATTCACTGTGTACATAATTCAAACACTTGTAACTATGCGAAAAATTATCGCAGCTGCATGAAGTTTTTCTCAAATGGTTCAGTACAAACTGAATAATAATAATACACATAAAAATAAATTTAGATGTTTGGGGCGATTTTTGATCAAATAAAGGTCCACGGTCCCCTTAAGTGTAACTAAATTTTTGCATACTACGTGGTGTGTATAAATTCTATTATTCCTATACAGGGCTAAACAAAATTAATTTTAAGCTTTACTAATGTGATTTTAAAAAGGTACATTAAGTATGCTTTTTAATTTGAATTATGCATTTTTAAGCACAAATATAGTATTTAGATTACTAAAATAAGTTTCTAGAATATAAATTAAATCATATACAGATATATATATGCAAAGAACTTGATACTTGGCTGCCTATGAAAAGTAATTCCTGGAAGTGGGATTTCAGTAGTTTTATGTGTATTTTTGCCTAAATTAAATTGCAGCTTAATATTTGGCGTGTATACAAATCTGTAGGTAATATACTGGTCTTTACAAAATAATTCAAGTACATTTCTGCCTATTGGTAGAATTTTCTGAAGGTGTATTTTCAACTATGTTACGCGTTTTCTAACTAAACTAGATTTTAGAATACCATATAGAATATATACAAATCAGTACGTCATATACAGGGTTTCACAAAACAATTACAGTTTTTTTTCTGGCTATGCACAGTAGTGGCTGAAATCTGGCTTTCAAATGTGTTATGCGTTTTTTAAAATATTTACTTGAGTATCTTTTTTACCTTATTAAACGGTTTTGTTAAAATATTCTATAAGGGTTGCAAAGTATTTCATAATCTATGCTTGACGCATATGATTTTTCTTTCTTGTATCTTCATTGATGATATTTTATTATAACGATAAAAAATAAAATATTAATTTGCAAAAATGGTGTTTGTCAAGGGCATTAAAATTGAACTAACATCATATATCAAAAGAAAACATTCATTTAAAAACATGAAATTGCAGCATTTTCGTATGATTGCGTCAAAATGAAAGTATTTTCATATTTTTTCATTCTGCCTACTCTGAAATTAGGTACCAAAATTTCAATAGAAGAAATTGCTTTCACATGTGATAATGACGTCATTTGTAAAAGACATTCGACTGAAAATATATTTTTTTATTCAGAAAATGGCAATATTTGACTACGATTGTGCCCAAATGACAAAATTTTGATTGGTATTTCATTCCTCTGATATTGACATCAGACCCAAATGTTTTACAATATGTTTTTATCAGAAAAAATGGAATCATGTTTAAGAGAAAACGCACATTTTCTTCCATAAATTGATGTTTGCCATATGAACGATTTCTGGGCGTGCAGAGTAGAGACCCGTTACAGAGTATGTTCTCGTTACAGTGATTGCCGTATTAAAGATTAAAAGTCTAGAAAAGCACAAAACTATATTTTGGTGATAGCTGTAAGTAACAGTTAAGAGGATGCTTCACTCGCGCGAAAACAACCGCTGGCTATTATTAATCCTATAGGGGAATTTTTTTTAAATATCTCGTTGGCATTTCAATAATTTTAATGATTGTTTTTGCATTGGATAACATATATTGATCTATACGCAGGTCATTTGTTTTACTTTTTCGATTTTGTTTACAGAGTATTTTTATTATGACGCTAATATCACTTTTGGAACCGGCTTCGAAAGTGAAAGTATCTTAATAAAAATAATCTGTAAACAAAATCGAAAAAGCAAAAAACGGCCTGCGTAGAGATCGACCTCAGCTACCCAATGCAAAAGAAATTTAATTAAAAATATTGACATATAAAAGAGAAATTAAAAAAAATTCCCATAGGATTAATATTAGCGAGCGGGTGTTCTTCCGTCATTGAAGTAGCCTCTTAATGGTGGCGAAGCACAAAAAGTCCCATTAAATTAAGGGACCCTATTACATTGATCACAATTTAAAAGGTTAATAGGCGCGAAGCCCAGAATGCCTATTATATAAAAGGTGTCCGTTATAATTATTATTATTTTAACGGTTCATGAGCGCAACGCGCAGGGAGCCTCATTTTTCCGGAAACCACGTTATAGTGATTTCCGCATTAACAAATTATAAGTGCTAATTGCACAAGGTCCCGTTTTGTAAGTGACTCCATTACAGTGATTACCTTATTAATGATATATGTGCACAAAATGACCAATATGATAAATACAAATACTTTTGCGATAGGATGATTATGCGACGTTGAAAAAGCAACGTAAATAGCAGAATAAACAATGTAAATTTACGTTTCAAATATTTCCAGACTGCATAAGAAAACTTATTTTAGTAGGGAAAAAAGGAGAAGGAAATATAGCAAGGCCAACGCTTATGATCGAAATTAAATGTGATTGTGCTTTTCTTTATGTTGGTTTTATGTATTAGATATTGATCATGAAACTAATTTTACACATACAAAACACTGGATATATTTATTTGTTAACATGGGAGTCCGCAGAGCAATATCAGGAAGGGGCAAAATTTTCGAACAGATGTAACTCTAATCTAATTTTTACTTTTTTCTATCTATAATAGAAAAAAATATAGTAATCGAAAAAAAATTTCGACTTTCAGTTTCCGACGGATTTACACGTTTTCCGAAAAACAAGTTTATACAAAATGTCTCATTTATCAATGCAAAATTATTCTCATTTTTTGTTTTGAAAATATATATAATTAAAAAAATACGAGTTTTGAAGTACTAACATTTATGAGATAGAAGAATATTTTGTGTATTGGCACAACCGACACGTTTTCTTCTGTTAAATAGAGAATATAAACACGAAATAAACAAAATGTATTATTTTTTGTTTAATCAGAACTCTACGTGCAAAACAATTTTTAAGTACATCAGCATAAATACAGAAATATAACAACACATAATAAAAATGAAGAATTGAAACAGTTTACTATTTTTCCTAATCAGGGTGGGGATTTTGCCCCCTGTATCCTACGTTTAAGATAATTTTTAAACACATGAACATAAAAATGAAAACATAACTAAAAACTGTCTTTAATGGGGGGCTAAGGGGACTTTGACACCGTGATGAAAATTATTAACTACTTCTCTTTTTAATGTTTAATTATTTTATATTTGAGAAGAATAAATGTTACTATTGCTTTCAAACTCAAAGAGAAAACAAAATCATAAATATGAAAATCCAGACGAATAATAATGTTTTAAAATTCCTCCATACAAATATTTTGGCTTAACGTCAGATTAATAATAATAGAAAAAATTACACTTTTAAACTAGTTTTTCGTAACAAATAATGATTTTGGACAAAGAATATTTTTTATATGAATCATAAGAAATTGTATTCCAAAAAAATATAGAATAGCCTTTTACAATATTTATATAAAATACTATACTAATACGAAGAATACAATAATCACAATAAATCCTGAGTCACAAAAGCAGGAAATTAATTTTTATAAGAATGCAATAATTCTTATAGAATTATTAATTCTTATTAGAATATAATCGTCACAATGAGTACACTGTATCAGAATAAGTCACAGAAGCTGGAAATTCTTTATCAGAGAACATCTGTCATAAATTTCTAAAAAGTATAATCGTCACAGCTTGGAACTTCCTTTTCTATCACGTGTCACGTGTGCACGTGAGTGTCCTCTATCGGACAGCCTTGGATCCCCATTTCGTATATTGGCCAAGGATTCCCGGCCACTTCGCGAAATGGCCGGCCTAAACCTGAAATGCATTGTTCATTTCACGTACTTCGGGTTTTGGCCAGGAATCTCGGCCACTTCGCGAATTGGCCGAACTTCGGGTTTTGGCCGTAACATATGCAATCTTTAAATTTATTTTTTTTTTCAGTTTCTTGGAAATGTCCATCGTATCCACATCATTTGTCAAACAATGATGGAAATATCAATTTTTAATTTTTTTCTTAAAATGTAGCTTGACATTCCTAGTATATTTTGTTACATAAAGATCTGGATAATTATAAAAAAATGAAAAATGCTTTTTATTGCACCCATTTTCGTTTAAATGAGTTAGAGTTGCAATCTTTAAATTTATTTTTTCTCAGTTTCTTCAGTGCTATGATCAAAATTTTAAAACTTCACCGTATACTTTTCAATTGATTGTCTGTTTTCTTTGGACGATTCTGGAGGTGCATTTCACAAAATTAATGTTTACTGATAAAATAAGTATTTTAGTAAACCCAATTTGGTGGAAACTTCACTTTGAATATTCGGAAGAATCGTCGATCATTTTACATTATCTTAATCCCTTTAAAAAGGCGTATAAATTTAGGCTGTAATTTTTTTGAAAAAAATTTAAACGATTCCCTTGGGTTTTGTCCGGTAAAATTACGGATAGTATTTTCAGTAAGATCATTCAAAAAAATTAAAAATATTAAATAACTATATCTTTACTGCATTTTTACATAGGTCATGATATTTTATTTAATTTTTCAGAAACTAATTAACTTTTTAGAAATCCGATTCCTATTTTTATAGGATACACGTGTAAGATAAGCAATAAAATAAAGTTTTAAAAAGTTCAAAATTGTAAAAGAAGTAAAGTTTAAAACTTAATTAAAATTTTCAAAAATAAATAATTTTTTCTCAAATTTTACCACAGTAGTTGCATTTTTTTTTCTGATTAAATCCTGTTCCTTCATAAAACCATTTAATAAAAATGGTTTATAATGGTATATATCATATGTAAAAAAGGTATAATAAAATACTACTTATTTAATATTATTTTATCTATTTACAGTGGATCGACAAATTAGCAAATAAATGTTATAATTTTCACCAAAGTAAGCAAATTTTTTTCATTTTATTTCAGTTTTTGATTTTTTTTTCTGTGTAAATTAAGTAAGCTGACGTAGTTAGAGAAGTAACAGTATCTCGCAGTGTTTACGATGTAGTATTACGATGTAGTATATTGTAAGGTCTATGAGTATTCCCCACTCCTTCGGATCGCATCGAAAGAATTTTTTTTTTTTTTTTTTTTTTTTTTTTTTTTTTTTTTCCTGAGTAAGAAAAGTTTTTTAGATTTTTTTTTTAGAAAGGGGAAATGGATTGCTGCAATTGTTGCCACCGTCGATATGACGTCGGTCAGCGTTACTTACGGACGGGTTTTTGCTTTATGTGAAAATAAAAGGAATAGCACTAAACATCATAAATAAGTGAAAAAGCGTCAAAGGAGACAGAAGAATGAATCTGATATGTTTAAATACTGACTTTAACAAAATTATTTAGCCCCAACAGTTTTAATGGGTATTTAAAAGCAATAATTGGATGAAAACGTCTAACTCCATTTCAGTTCGTAATAAAACGACAGGAAACGAACAATTCAACTTTTAATTAAGCCATTTGCCGCAAAAAACGGCTTTTAAAACTTGCAAAAGTATATGTACTTTGCTTTACTGGAAGTGTCGTAGTTGTGTTATGCAAGTTCGGAGATAATAACGAAAATTAGAATAGAACTTGCAGAAAATGCCAAAATATAAAGAACTTAGTTCTGATCAATGAAAGCAATTAAGAAAAATATTTATATTTAAAAAAAATAAAAAATAAATTTTAATTTTATATGTAATCTTTTATTATTTAAATTTTTAGCACGTGTTAATAAAAACATACACATAAAAAATAATTTCTTTATTAAAATTTTTAGCTCTATTTAACGTAAAAAAATTCTATTTGAACTGCGGAAGACTGAGTTCTTTATTTTTTATAAATTTCTGCAAGAGTTATTCTGATTTTCTGTTAATTTACAGAACACAATAATGAAACTTTCAGTACAAAAATAGCTTGGTAATTTAAAAAAAGAAACTTATTTTATGAAGCAAATGAGCTAATTAAAAAGGAGGGTTAATTGAAAGGTGGGTTGCTAGTTTGCTGTCATTTCTTACAAAGTTAATAATTTAAAAAAGAAATTAATAATCGTATGCAGTTAAACATTTTCATCAAACTATTTCGGTATTATTTATGTTAGCCAGTCGCAAATCTCATCAATAGCATTTTTTATTTTCCCACGCCAATAGAAGATTTTATTTTTTGCGTGTGTAAGTTAGACACAACGCTCTAATTTTCAAACAAAATGGTTTGGTTTCATTCCTTATTCGTTATTTATTTATTTATTTTTTGAATTTTGAAATGAAATTAGTGAAAGACGTGCATTTCAAATGTATGTATTATATGTATATTAAATAAAAGTTTTGTATTTTAAAAGAAATGAGCGAAAGGTTTATATTTTAAAATGAAATGAATGCAATACGAATGACGGTGATGGGAACAATGTTTGGCTATTTATCACCTGAGCTCAGCTAACATAAAAGTATCATTATTTCTTTTAAATACATATTAAAGACATGTGTGCTTAATACTTTTGTATTTTTAGTTTGTTTCTTCTCAGAAATTTTAGCTTAAATTGTGTTTTTGTACGTATTGTTGAAGATTTAGATTGCTAAGATGAACTTTAGAAGGTTTTTTGCTCCGTGATAATATACATCTAATTCTGTTTTTACACGACTGTAGATTTATTGATTTATGGACATCGAGTGCCACTATTTTTAGGTAGACTTTGTAAGAAATACTACCTAATACATTCTCCCCTAAGTTGGAATTCCTGAAAAATTTTTGCAGATCTACACTGATCATCACTCTTAGAACCCAAAACCATCCCCAGTACCAAACTTTATCTATCTATCTATATCACATTTTTATGGACACGATAACTTCAATAATTCTGCACAAATCTTTTCCAAACTCACACATAAAATCTTGGTCAAGTTCGTTAAAGGACAAAATCGAACCAGGGGGGAGGGGGGGGGGGGGGCAAATGGAGGGCTTTTTGTAAAAACAGAAAAAAAACCATAACTTCTTAATTTGGATACATATCGAATCCGTTTAAAGTTATTATTACTTCTAGGAAAAGGGCCAAAAATTTATGTATGACAGATTTTTGATTTCATTAAAAATGCCCGCAAGGGGTGGGGGGGGAGAGAAAAAAGGGGTTTCAGAAGAAAAAAAATATCATAGTTTCGTCAATTCACAAGATATCAAATCCGCTTAAATTTATTATAAATCTTCTTAATATTATCTACAACTTTTATACTGACAAGTTTTTTATAGGACAAACAGAAAAAAAAATTCTGCTGGCTCCACCTACAGGCAGAGGTATATTTCGCAGTGGGGGGTCCCAACTGCCGCATCATGACAAATATGTCTTTTTTCTCCAATTCTCAATAAACAGGCGTCCCACAGTCTGCGTCTTCGAAATCTACCTGTGCCTGTAGGTCGAGCCGTTAGGGATTTTTTAAAATAGAAATCTTCATTTCATTAAATAACAGAAATCTACGATTAAATATAAGCTATTAAAGAAATTCTGCTGTTCATTGTCCGTAAATCTTTAAATTTGTAGTCATCTAAAAACAGAATCAGGTGTAATTACAAATTTTACATGACAATTTATATCCACATTTAAAATATTTTTAAAACAATAAGTAAGTTAAAAGAAAAAAATATGTATATCAACGCCTTATAAAACTGGTATTTGATAATTCTCGGTTTTGCAATACAAAGCCAAAGTCATTTTTGACAAATATTAACGATTTCCTGATAACGAAATTTATTGTTCAACTTTGACTGATAACTACGCATTTAAAGTTAAAAAGAATATAATCTTGCAACTGAAGCCGTTATTAATGAATAAAACTTTTTGTTTTGCGTTCTATTATATTTGTTTCAGCTTTTCTTCTGTTTAATTATGGATTGGTGTTAATCTCTTTCTCAGATCCTTTTTACCGTTTGTTAATTGCCCATATTTATCATACGATGGGGTATGCAATTACTATTTGCTTAAAGCAAATGGATGGAAGAAAATAGATCATCATTAATTCAGAATGAAATGAAAGAAAATTCATTTTTTTCCCTTTCTTTCTTTCTTTCTTTCTTTTTTTTTTTTTTTTTTTTGACAAAGATAAAAAGAAATTTCGTCACAAAGAAACGAAGATGCATTTTTCTTTATTAGTGTTCTTATTAAACAATTTTCATCCAAAGAAGACTGAAAAATCATTAAAAAAAAAGTTATTTAGGAAGAAACCGATTTTAAAGAAATCTTTGTGAAACTATTTTTTAAAATTTAATTTACTGTTCCATCTACATTAACGACTGTAAAAAAAATATTTCTTGACTAGAATTATTTTTAAAAGATATTTTTTAACTAAATTTGAACAACAGTTCTCAGACTTCGAAATAAAATAAATAGGTGTGTTTTGAAAGATTTCTTGTCATTCAATAGTGTATCATTTTTGAAACATTTTTAAGATTTATGCTATGCTTGTGACTTCTGATATATGAATTTCTGAGGTTAAGAGCGAATTCTAGTCACACGACAAAATTCGCAGGCTAATGTTTATCCTATGGGAGCGTACTTTCGAAAATTTTCTTTTGCATTTCAATACTTTTAAATGTTTTTTTTTCATAGGATAGCTGAGGCCAATCTCTAACCAGGTACTTTTTTAACTTTTCGATTTTTGTTGCAGATTTTATTTATCTTAACAAAATATTTGCACAAAGTATTTGCGTGACTAGTGTAAGCTCTTATGATATAGGTGAATAATTCAATGATCTTTTCCATGTTCTTCTAATAAAATTATTTTTTTAAATGTTTTATGTTTCATTTTTGAAACCGGTTCCAAAATAGAAAGTGACATCATAAAAGTAATAAAAAAGGGTCCGGTTAGAGATTAACCTCAATTATCCTGTGAAAAAGATTTAAAAAACATTGAAATGTAAATGAGAAATTTTAAAACTATGGTATATGTCATATGACGTATGTCATACATACATGATGTATATATATACCATATATATACATCATAATTTCAAATTTCTCTTTGCATCTCAATATTTTTAAATGATTGTTTTTGCATAGGATAGCCAAAGTTGATCTCTAAGCGGGTCTTTTTTACTTTTTAGATTATCGTTGCAGATTTTTTATTTTTATTTTCTTTGGTAAGGTCACTTTATGTTTCAGAAACAATAAAAATAAAAAAAAAACCCGCTTAGAGAACAATTTGAACTATCATGTGAAAAAAAAATATAATACTGAAGTACAAACGAGAAATTTGAAAAGAACGCTACCATGGAATTAACATTAGATTGCGAGTGCATTTGTGTGACTAGTGTAGGCTCTTATGATATAGGTGAATAATTTCAATGACCTCTTCTATGTTCCTCGAAAAAAATGATTCTTTGTAATGTTTTATGTTTTTCTCTTTCAAAACCAGTAAGACGTTATAAAAAAAATAACGAATGAAATATATTTGAATTTTGTTCATAAAAATAAAACTAAATAAAATAAATTTATTTCTCTTTTTCAATATATACTTGTTCAGATGATGCAAACATATTAATGTTTTTTCTGCTTCTTCTTCATTGTTTTATTAAAAATGCTTTGTAACCACTGATAATAAGTTTAAATTTCACTCTTTTCATGTTTTGAGAAGTGAAACTCCAGACTTCATGTTCTCTTCATATTTTTAATATTGTGTTCAATTTAACATAACTATCTCCAGAGAAAATGTTTGGAAAAATTATTGAAAATATTAATTGCTTGCTGAGAACACTAAAAGTGGTGAATATGAATGAATTTTCAAGAAAATGACAGATGAGTGGTTTATTTATTTATGCTAATACAGAAGAAAGATTATTTGTTGATGGCAATGATATTTTATTGAACTTAAAAAAAAAGAATTGGGAAAAAACCCCCACTAAATCAAAGATATGTTTCATTAGAATTTGAAGCGGAACAATTCAATTGTCTGAAATATATCATGTTAATATAAACATAAACGTACTACAGCGTTCTATGCTTGATTAAATTAACTTTCTTTAGTTATCTGAGTGTTTTGTACTTGTTCACATTTTAATGTAGTATATTTGTGCTCAACTGTCCCAACCTGCCTCACCGTGCACTGTAAAAAAATTTCCGGAAGGTTCCGGAAAAAAGTGGTGGCATTAAGATGCCACGGCTTTTTGCTCTTACGTTTCACAACAAATACGTTTTACAACATTCCAAAGTAGTGAAACATTCAATTTTCAATAATCAATATGCTTTTCTTATTCGGTGTCTGACTTAAGCAATTCAATTTTAAAGTTTCCTATTACAGATAAAATGAAAATTCAAATAATGAAGAACAAAAAGATTTAAATTAGCTACTTACTTTATCGGTTGATATCCAAACAAAGAATGGCATTTGTTCCGATTGTATTTTTCTCTAAGTACCTAGGCAGCTGTTTTTTATTCTTCTTTAGTTATCAAAATGGCTAATGGAACATAAAACATGAAGCACGCATGCGCAGAATGTAGTTTACGGGAATGTTGAAACCTCTCAAAAATATTATACGAATTATTGCCGTGGGACATAAAGAAATTCGAAATTCCGGTAAAATATGCGAAATGTTTCAGTATAATTTCCTAAAACGTTCCAAAATTTTTGTACAGTGTGTATAGGATAAAGTCTGGACAGTTGAAAAAGTGTATATTAATTTTAATAAAAACATTTTCTAAGGCACTTGCTTGAGTCAAGTGTTTTTTTTTTAACTAAGTCAAGCGACCGAATAATGTGTCATCGTGTGAAAAACGCAAAAAAATTCTTAAATAAAAAGTTTCCCAATGTGCTTTTTTCAGCCCTAACTATATGCCGGATGGATTGTAGCATTTCTCCAATTTTCTTATTAACGTCATAACGTCAGTGTTAATAATGGATAAATTATTGTTTTATACTCTAGATAAGATATGTAACATTAATCAAATTTAATCTTAAAATTTCGTTACTAAATTTCGACAGAACAGCAATTTAAATTTAAAGATGCTAATGCGAGAAATTAAATTAATAGTTTAATTAAAATTATAACACATTTAACTAAGTTTTTTCTAAGGTATTGGAATATTTTAAACTGTACGCATTTCGGTACTTTCGTGCTACAGCGGCCTCCACAATTACGATTATGCGAAGGTTGCAGCTATGATTTCATATAGATAATCTCAAAGCTTATATATACGCATATATAAACTCCAAATACTCATATATCTGCCATATACTTCATTATATACATATCATTTACGTCTTATATGTCATATATACATCATATACGTCTTATACATATGCCATATATATATACATCATATAGGCGCAATATATGGCTATAACTTTTCCATATACGCCACGAAATGTTATATACTACATCATATATTATTATAATGTCTTATATGCTTTATAATTTGGTGATAAATCTTGGTCGCTTGGCGATTAATCCTTCGGATCCGCTATAACACGAAAGTATCCGAATTTCTTATAAGGATATGGAATTTTAATGGATGATCACACCACGGTGACTTGTTGCAACTTTATACAGTACTAAACACGTCTATTTTGCGTACATAACGTTTCTATATGGCCTACAGAAAAAATTGTAATTATGTCTTTGAATATAAAAGACCGATTACAGATTTCCCTGTGCAGCAAATAGCACGAAGTTAATTCAAAGGAATAAATTTTAATTCAAAATATTCATTATTATTTTTTGCAAAATGGAAACTCTTGAATGGGATTTTCAATTCGTGTAATAAAAATTCTCCCACAATTCTCTTTCGTCAATAAACTCTTTTATTTAGTTATCCGCAGGGTAATTTAAGCAATCTATCGTGATAAACACAGCATTATGCTTAGGTAATTTTTGAATAGTTTTTCCTGAAAATATTTCGGATGATTTTTGTAGAAATATTTCAAATTAAATCTTTTTACGCAGTTGATTAGAAAGAGCGTTGTGAGAACTCAAAATTCCCCAAAGGGGTTCAGCTTTTAATTTAGATGACAATTCAACTGTATATAATACTAGATTATTTCCTGTTTCACAGAAAAATAATTCAGTGGTGATTTTAATTGTTTAATCAATGGTGACATAGACAAAAAACTGTACTTATTATTCACAACAAAGTAAACAGGATGAAGTTGGGCTATAGAAAAACAATAACGATCAATTTTTTGAGTCTAACGAAGAATAAAAGCTTACTTGTGAAGTATTGGCTTTACATTTTATATATTTACAATTCAACGCTAAAATTGTAGAAATATTGACTCTGGAATTGAAATATATAATAGTGCTCGAAAAAGGGAACCTTATGCCTAAAATATTTTTTTTTCTTGAAATCCTTCCTAAAGCATGACAAGAGTGAAAAATCAACTCTGTGAGGCCTGTGAAATCTAATTCCTAACGCATAATTTGCAATGTACATTTCACTTTTTTCTTTGCAAGTACACTGCTCAAAAAAATTAGGGGAGCAAGCAAATAAAAAAAACAGAACCGTGCGAGACAGCCATGAGTGGGTATAAAATGGAGAATACACGTGTATCAATGCGCAATACAGAAAATAAGACGCAAAAAAATTGTAAGGGAGCTTTAATTCTTTGAAAGGATGGAAAAAACATGAAAAGATGGTTTAGGGAAACAATTTGGTTACATGTAAATTACAAAAAAAAGTATTGTTTAGCGATGATTCAAGGTGTTTAATACGGTGCGTGGTTCCCTCTAACAGCTAAGACTACTGCACACCTGTTTTCCATGGGATGAGGTTATCGATAAGACTTTGAGGAATACTGTTCCACTCTTCAAGAATTGCAATCTCCTTGTCTCAGACAATAAAAGAAAGCCTTTGTCTTGCTGCAATGCGTCGTCCGAGTGTGTCCCAAACATGATCGATCTGATTCAGGTTAGGAAAGCGTGCTGGCAATTCCATACGCTGTATTGTTTCAGTTTCAACCATGTTCTCCAACAGATGAGCTGTACCCTGTCAGGCATTATCATGCATGAAAATAAAGGAATCACCATGGGTGAAGTGTAAGGTATGACATGAGGTTTCAGTATCTCGTCTGTATACCTTTGGGCTGTCAAAGTGTCATTCCAAATGATATGCAGGTCCGTGCGTCCACCTATGCTGATTTCAGCTCATACCATCAACCCACCTTGTCTGTAATGTGATCTTTCACGAATAAATATGGTGTTATTTCGAGTGCTCCTTTCCCTCCATACAAAAACACGTCATGTGTCACACTCCAAACTGAATAGGAAAGCAGCATTGGACTCCAATCCATTGCCTTCAATCTTGATGTTCAGCAGCCCAACTTCTTCGGGCCGTACAGTGTCTTGTGGTCAACGGAATACAGATCATTAGCCTACGTGCATAGAGACCACCCTGATGAAGCATATTTCGCAATGTTTGGCTGGACACCCTTCTTCGTTGTGTTGCCAAGAGATACCGTTTTTTCAACTGAGTATCATCCCCTTTTCTGTCTCGACGAGCTGTTAACAGGATATATCGATCATCAGTTGCTGTAGTGCACGTGGCCGACCTTACCCTGGTCGACATCTAACATTTTCTGTTTCTTGGAATCGATTCCACAGCCTTGCAAGGACATTTCTTGCAACTCCAACAGCGTCCGCTGCACTTCGTTGTGTTTGACCGGATTCAAGTCTATATCTAATACGCCAAGCCATGGATTCCGGTAAATCACGTTGTTGTGACATTTTCAAATCACCCTTTTCTCAAAACAAAAGCTGAGCAATTGAATTTCGCAACTGAGACAGTGAAACAGAGATTTCTGCAAAATCCTGATTTCTGCACTTATCTCCTTTTACTGGTTTTTGACGTCATAAACTTTGATTTGCATATGAAGTTTTATTTCTCTGTTTTCTGTTATGCTTTAAATTATGGATGTTTTAATTTAAGTTACTTATTAGTGTAAGTATTTGTGTAATTTCGTTAAAACAAGGTGCTCCCATAATTGTTTTGAGCAGTGTATTTTGTGCTGCAACGCCATTTCAAAGATAATCCGCGAAGTGATGATTTGGTAGCAAAATAGGACTAAGCGTCAAAAATATTTGCTTACATCCGAAAGATCACTTTATTGAATAAGCAAATATTTTCTTTGTAGAGGAAAAAAATGGCATTACAATTTAAAAATTAGAATAGACTTTGTGAATTCGACGACATGATGATAATTCGTTTTAAATTAAGGCAGATTACACTTCAGTGTCCGTAAAGACCACTATAAGGGACAGGTAGGGTTTTTATCCATAACATAGGTTGCATCTCTTAAAGGATTCTCGTACTTTGTCCACACAGAGCGTCTTGCGGCCGGATTTTCTTGCAGTCACACGGGTACTTGGCGTACCCTGTATTCTAACAGAGGTCTAGCCCCTCTCACGTATCTCTCTCAGTCACCGGGGTTCTTGGCATATCCTGTAATTTAGAATAGAAGTCTGGCACATGTCAGCGTCTTTCTCGATGTGAACTCCTCATTGTAATTCTCTCGCTCATGGTTTTCACAGTGGGAGGGGATTTGGTCAGAGGAAGAGCTTATCAAGGCCACTTGTGCAGTGGGACCATGATATCACCCCCAAACGAGTGTGCGTTATTGGTTCCTTTCTGAAAAGGGGAAATTAAGTAGTTGCACTTTGGTTTCTCAACAAGACAGGCCACCAGCATAGTAAGTGCTGTCATCCTTGATCCCTGCTATCAATTATAATTCTAAAGTTTTTGTTAGTTCACAAAAGAAGTTCGGGATTGCCACTATTTCAAAGTAACGCCAGTGTGAGAAAATATGCTGGAAATGTTCTTTTAGAAATTTTCACACGAGAGCTGTCAGATATCAAACACCGGTTCTCACGCACCAGCACATAGAAGTAAAAATGGGTTGGGTTGGGTTGATTATTGACGGCCAATTATCTACACTAGGGATATAGGCCCGGGGGGAGTGCCCTTCGTGGGGGTCTTTCTAAGGGAACCTAATCCGTATTTACGCATGGATAAATCCACGGCTCGAAGAAAACCACGAAAACTCCGAACGATTAGGCCGACGGGCGCGATTGGGATCGAACCCAGCACCTCCCGTCTACCAGCTTCGAGAGCACAACCTCTCAGCCACTGGTGGGGCAGAAGTAAAAATGGATTCTTTACAGTGCATTTTCAGTTTAATTTGTCCTTTTTGCTTTATTTTTTAATAATACAGTTGCTATTTTGAATGACTAATAATTCATTTTGTAGAAAAGTTAGACATGTGCGATAAATTACATTTAAAAGAAGAATATTCAACGCTATTGAAATTACCAGAACATGAAAATCAATTACCGTAATTTCGCGCGTATGCGCCGCAGCTTAGATAAGTCTTTTTCAAACCGGAAATTTTATTGAAAAAAAGAAGTCAAATAAGTGCAAAGCAGAAGTAAGTCACATTTTATTTAAAATAAATTCTGGTAGGAAATAGAATTGTCTGAGATGCGGCGTATACGCGCGAAATTACGGTATTAAGACACGAGCTCTCTTTTTAGGGCACTGTTACGCATATCCAATATAAAGACAATATTTAAACAATATTGGCGCTTCATTGGAATCATTTCTAGTTCATATTGGCAAGTCCTATATTATATTTTTAGCCTGTATTGGTATTACATAGGGGATATTTTAAATGAAACGCCAATATTGACCAAATATTCGTTATATTTGTTTTAATTTATCTAAATTTTGTATTGTATTGCAAACATACATGGGAATATTTTCAATAAAATGCCAATATTAACTCAATACTCGTTTTTTTTGTTTTAATTTATCTAAATATATTTAAACAATATTGGCATTTCGTTGGAAACATGTCTAGTTTAAAGACAATGTTTTGTTTGTATTGGCATTACGTTGGGAATATTTTCAATGAAATACCAATATTAACCTGATATTAGTTTTATTTGTTTTAAGTTATCTAAATATAGTTGAACAATATTGACGTTTCATTGCACACATTTCTAGTTTAAAGTTTAGTTTTTACGTCTAGTTTAAGTCTAGTTTAGTCTGTATTGGCTGCTACTATTTTCAATGAAACGACAGTATTGACCTACGTTTTATTTGTTTTAACTTATTTAAATATATTTGAACAATATAGGCGTTTCATTGGAAGCATTTCTGGTTTAAACTATTATTTTGTCTGTATTGGCATTACATAGAGAATATTTTCAATTAAACGCCAATTTTGATCCAATATTCTAAATATATTTAAACAATATTGGCGCTTCATTCGAAAAATCTTCAATTTAAAGTCATTATTTAGTCTGCATTGACATTATACTGGGCATATATGCCCAAAGAAACGCCAATATTGACCCAATATTCATTTTATTCGTTTTAACATCTAAATATTTCTTTAAAATATTGATGCAATATTTGAAAAATGTCAACACCCCAATATTGGAGATATTTCATGCCACGACATGGTCAATATTGGCTTGCTATTATGGAATTGATTTAGAATAACTTTTGAGGAATACGTAATTTTTTTTGCTGGTTCTTCAATATGAGTATCCAATCATTTATATTAATAAAATGAAGTATTTGAGCGTGGTTATTTGTTTGTCTGTCTGTGGTCGAGGACAGGAAAATGTTTTTCACGAGCAAGTGTGTAAAATATGTTCTGTACAGAACAAGACAGATCCAAATGTAAGTCGAACTTAGATTTTCGTTTTTTGTTTAGAATTTCTATTATTTTCTATTAAATAGTTTTTCCTGTAGTTTATTTCGATTTTCAATGTCCTATGGTGATATTGGGGGCAGTAAGTAAAACATTTCAATCCGATATTTTAACCCAATACAGTAAATTTTATATTCGGAATCCGAACAGCAATTTTTCGATTTTAGGCATTAAAGAAAAAAGAATGTCTTACAATTAAATTTAATTTTTAAGTTAAACAAATTTCGCAACAAAATGAGAACTTTGTTTTTTATTCAATGATTTTACTATCAAATCTTTGCCATTGTAAGTTAAATTTTACATACTTGTATGGTGAAAACTTTCAGGAAATGAAGAAAAGTAAAAAAAAAAAAGCATTAATTACCCGACTTTTTGCAAATTTAATAAAATATTAATGAGGATGCAATTTTAACGAAAATGGCCGTGAACCCCGGGAGCGATTTCACTCCAGTGGATGGATTTTGAGTTGGAAGCATGTCAAAATAAGGTGCTGTAACAATCACGCCTTGAAACAATGTCCCTTTCATTTGTTTTATAAAATTAAATTACTATTTAGCGTATTAACGGAATGAGTTATTTTTAATGTTAAAAAATCTATCTACCAAAGTAGTTAAACCTTAAAAAATAAGATGGTAAAAAAAGTAAGACGTAAAAAAATTCTATGAGCGTTAAACAAAATACGAGGGCTGTTTTTTCAACATTGATGGACTATAAAAAAAGACAACTTTACATAACATAATAATTTTATTACCAAAAGTACAACAGGGTCTTATTTATTTTTCTACATAATCGCCAAAACAGCTGAGCTTATCGATGCCTTCTTCAAAGAAGTCAGCCGCCAGTGAAGAGAGTACGTCTCGTACGAATGTGTACAAAGCAGACTTTGAAATTTCTGAAAATTCTTCAGAAAGTTCACTATCGTCGAAAGTCACCTTCGTTTGGCTCTGACCACCTGATCAACCCGCGGAACGAGGCCTACAGTAGCGAAAGGCTTGCACCCTTGTACACCATCATCATGGACATCGATTCGCCCTTCTTTAAATTATCTACACCATTCCAGTATACTTGGCTCATTCTGTGATGGATTTCAGCAGCACTACGTCCTTCTACTTGCAGAAAACGGATTACACTTCGTAACTCACATTTGGCGGGAGCATCGATCGTAGCGGCCATGTTCAATTGCCCGTCACGATATGACAAATGCTTCAACTGTTTAGGCGATTATGTAGAAAAATAAATAAGGCTCTGCTGTGTTTTCGGTAATAAAATTATTATATTGTGTAAAGTTGTCTTTTTTTTATAGCCCATCGTAGGTTGAAAAATAAACAGCCCTCGTATAATTTTATTTTCAATAGATTATCTCAGGCTTTATTTTCGTTGCGTACTAAGTTTCTTTATAAATACAGGCTTCTCAAATGTGCTATTTATTAAATACTAGTATTTCATAAAAAAAATTGCAAGTTTCTAGAACATTTGCATTAAAAATAACCTTCGAGGCAGGTTTCTACAAAATTTACAAAACAAAATCTAAAAAGAAGCGTTTAAAAAAAAAAAAAAAAAAAAAAAAAGGAACTATTTGGGAGCCTCCCGTAAATGATACAAAAATCAGCCGATTTTAAAACCGCGCAGTACGATATGAAGGCAGCTGAGTTACCACTACCAGGTTTGTTTGTACATTGCATTTAAGGTAATTTTGGGTCTATTCAAGGTAATTCCGGGTACCACCGCGCGGATCTGCTAGTGAAAAATAAACTTCAGTCAGAAATAGGTAGTAGGTAGGGATAGAAATGCGCTTGTTATTGCCGAATATTTCTGTACACAGCTTAATAATAATTAAAAAAGCGTTTGTTTAACTTTATTATTACTGTACAAAATTATTTTTATTTTACATTATGAAATTATTCACCTTCGAATGTAAAAACTTTGTTATCGGTTTTTGTTTGAAAAGAAAATAACATACAACTAATTAAAGTGGATTATTTAAATATTAATATCAAACGTTTATTCATTTTTCACAAAAGTTGAAATTCTTAAATTAGTTTCTATTCTTATAAATTCTTTTGTTCAGTTATCCGCAAAGCAATTTAAGCAGTCAATCATGATAAACAAAGTTCTATGTTTATAACATTTTAGAATAGTTTTTCGTAAAATATTTGGAATTATTTTTGAAAATAATTCCTCTTTAAGTTTAAATCCTTTTGCGTAATTGAAATGATAAAGCATTGTGAGTATACAATATCACCTGCAGGTAATCTTTAATTTTTAATTTAGATGACAATTCAAATGTGCATAATGCTGTATTATTTTCCATCGTCCTATTTGATACAAAAGGAATTCAGAGATTATAAATTCTTTAATCAATGGTGACTAAGGCCGAAATTCGTATTTATTATTCATAACAAAGAGATCATGAAGTTGGGATTTCGGTGTTTAAATTATGATTAATTTTTGCATATATAACAAAGAATGACTGTTAATGTTTCATACATTTCTTTGAAATAATTTGAATTAAATAAATTAAAAAAAAAACACAAATTGCACAAATTGTGCTTATTAGTTGCTAAAATCAGTGTAAAAATTGTTTTAAACTCATAAAAGAGCTAAAATCCTACATGTTTCGGCTTTAAACTTAAAGCCATCATCGGGGAAGAGGAACAACACAAACGACTACTGATCTTTTAATTTTCGACACGAGAAAATTGAAATCAACAGTATGGAAAAATTTAAATAAAATAAGCGGGCGCTCTCTGTTGCCAAAGAGCGAAAAACAAAACAATGAATTAACCAGGGGTTAAAAATGTATCCCATAAACCAGGTATGCTGAAAGAAAAGTTATCATTACAAATACAATCTTTTCTAATTTTAATTTCCAATGATTCCCTAATGGCGGCTTTAAATGGGTTATTGAACCTATGGATAATTCTTGCTTTATCGAAATTAATTACAATATCATTATTTTTAGCGTAAAACCGGGAGAGTGCAGTGGATAACTTTCCAAATTTTATGTCGTTTTTATGCTCTTTTAACCTTTCCAAAAACTTTCTTTTAGTCATACCAATGTAAAAAAATATACTATTATTATTTAAGCTAATGGGGATTTCATAAACACCTGCGAATTGATCAGGGGGGATAGGATCTAATTTATATGAAACTAAGTCAACCAATTTTCTGGGAGGGACAGCAATAAGATGGATATTGTATTTACGGAGGGCCCTTTTAATCCTTTCAAATATAATAGGTATATATTGGAATTTCCGATAGTTTGGTTTATTATTGCTAGGGACAGGATGCTGAATTAAATGGCCATTGAATTTTTCTATAATTTTCTGTACGTGATGAGCGGGGAAACCATGGTCAATGGCGATATCTCTGATAAAATTAAGTTCATCTTGGATGAATTCACTTGAACAAACCAGAAAAGCACGCTTGATGAATGAATTGAAGGCAGCAATCTTATAAGTGAAAGTTGTAGAGGCATTAAATGGGATTATTGTGTTACTTCTCATCGGTTTACGATAGACTTTACGTTTTAGGTTGTTGTCATCTTTAATTAATTGAATATCCAGGAACGGCAGTCATGAATTTTCTTCTATTTCCAACGTAAACTTAATATTTTCATCTATTTCGTTTATTTTTGAGAGGAAAGATAGGAGTTCCTGCTTTCCATGATTCCATGTGATAAAGATATCGTCCACGTATCTTAGCCAAACTTCTGGTGTTAAATTCAAACTTTTAAAAATAAATTCCTCCATCGGTCTAAGTTTAAATTCAGCCAACAGACCGGAAATAGGAGATCCCATAGGTGCTCCTTTATTTTGTCTGTAAAATTTCTTATTAAACATGAAAACGTTGTTATTAATGATAAGGTTAAGTCCTGACTTTAGAGATGTTTTTACGCTATCACTTAAATTATTTTGTTTATCAATTTCCAAATTAATATTTTGTACAACTTCATTTGTATCAATAGATGGGTAAAGAGACACAATATCTAAACTAGCTAGAATAGTTCCTTTAGAAATCTGCATATTTTCTATTTTATGGATAAAATCTTCTGTTGACTGTACAGTTTTGCTTGAACTTGGTAAAATTAATTTTAGGAATATAACGAAAGCTTTTTCAATAAAATATGTTGGGCCAGAACACCTAGAAACAATAGGTCTCATAGGGAGATTTGGTTTATGGTCTTTGAGTCACATCTTTTATCTTTATCACATGGAATCATGGAAAGCAGGAACTCCTATCTTTCCTCTCAAAAATAAACGAAATAGATGAAAATATTAAGTTTACGTTGGAAATAGAAGAAAATTCATCACTGCCGTTCCTGGATATTCAATTAATTAAAGATGACAACAACCTAAAACGTAAAGTCTATCGTAAACCGATGAGAAGTAACACAATAATCCCATTTAATGCCTCTACAACTTTCACTTCTAAGATTGCTGCCTTCAATTCATTCATCAAGCGTGCTTTTCTGGTTTGTTCAAGTGAATTCATCCAAGATGAACTTAATTTTATCAGAGATATCGCCATTGACCATGGTTTCCCCGCTCATCACGTACAGAAAATTATAGAAAAATTCAATGGCCATTTAATTCAGCATCCTGTCCCTAGCAATAATAAACCAAACTATCGGAAATTCCAATATATACCTATTATATTTGAAAGGATTAAAAGGGCCCTCCGTAAATACAATATCCATCTTTTTGCTGTCCCTCCCAGAAAATTGGTTGACTTAGTTTCATATAAATTAGATCCTATCCCCCCTGATCAATTCGCAGGTGTTTATGAAATCCCCATTAGCTTAAATAATAATAGTATAATTTTTTACATTGGTATGACTAAAAGAAAGTTTTTGGAAAGGTTAAAAGAGCATAAAAACGACATAAAATTTGGAAAGTTATCCACTGCACTCTCCCGGTTTTACGCTAAAAATAATGATATTGTAATTAATTTCGATAAAGCAAGAATTATCCATAGGTTCAATAACCCATTTAAAGCCGCCATTAGAGAATCATTGGAAATTAAAATTAGAAAAGATTGTATTTGTAATGATAACTTTTCTTTCAGCATACCTGGTTTATGGGATACATTTTTAACCCCTGGTTAATTCATTGTTTTGTTTTTCGCTCTTTGGCAACAGAGAGCGCCCGCTTATTTTATTTAAATTTTTCCATACTGTTGATTTCAATTTTCTCGTGTCGAAAATTAAAAGATCAGTAGTCGTTTGTGTTGTTCCTCTTCCCCGATGATGGCTTTAAGTTTAAAGCCGAAACATGTAGGATTTTAGCTCTTTTATGAGTTTAAAACAATTTTTACACTGATTTTAGCAACTAATAAGCACAATTTGTGCAATTTGTGTTTTTTTTAAAATACTAGTTAACAGTGTAGTGTCCAAATAGATTCAATTGTAAATAAATTTTATTTTCAAAAACAGCAAATCATCAATACCGGATTTTTTACTATTATTAATCAACAGAGTTGTTTATTGCTTTCAATCACCGAAAATACGTTATAGTCAGAGAGGCGACGACACATTTTTAAAATTAATTTTAGCGTCCATGATTTTGATATATGCGACGGATTAAACGGTGCAGATTATGAAATTGGCAGTCAGCTGGTGTACCAGTGGGGGTGTTGCCATAGCAACATCGTGTACCCCACTGAAGTGTTAAATGTATGTCAACACTAGGGCTGGACGATATCAGAAATTTAATATCGCAATATATCAACGAATTAATATTGATATTGGTGATATATCGCGATAACTACCTTAAAGTGTGTGGGAATAGGAAAAATGTTAATTTTCAAAGATAAATGGTATGGTAGCAGCAATTTAAGTACAAACAGGTGTAGAAAGCAACGAATCAACTCTCCTAACCTATTTGCTCACACAGCATCCTTTAAATATTATAGTTTCATATTTATACAAAACAGAAATATTTTAGGAAATGGACACATTGTGCGATATATATTTGGCTTATACCATTGCTTGGATAGTGGTTTTCTTTCAAAATAGTATGCTCCCTATTCTTCCTATTTTCTGCACTATTTTGACTATTTAATGTCCTCGTGTATAACTAAGAATATTATAAAAAAAGAAACTAAAATAAAATGTTCATAAATTTAGGACGTTGCTGATTTTAATATTATTAAAATAAGTAAAAATCAACAGCAAAAACAGAAATTAGTTTAATGCCACATGTCGTGCTAATATACTTGTAATTAAATTGCTTTCAATGGATTACAGATGCTGCAGAAATGTTGTTTTTCAATCTTTCTCTTAGATATCAATGCATTCTTCATAGAAAAAAAATTAAAAATTTTCACTGTGTTTACAGCTTTCTATCTATTTACTATACATAAACACAACATTGAAATCTTTTTTGAAATATAAATATTCAAATCACATTTCGGAATAGTTTTGTACTAATTAAAATGTACTTTTTTGACTTCGTTTTAAGCTAAAGTATCAAGACAGCATATATTAAAATCAATCCGATTCGCGCGCTCTCTAACAATAAAACAACAGACGAAATAGGAATAGAATAAACACTGGCTGACTATTCAGCGCTCGCAATATTAGACGTTAATAGCTAGGAAGCTCCTCTCAAAAGAAACGAATCCCAGTGAAAAAATTTGGAAGCTTAGCTTCACCAACGTAGCCGAAAGGCGAAATTTTACCATTTCGCACTCTGATTGGTTGCTCGCGAACCGAGCTTTCCAGCTGCTAAGCTCTGGTAATATTTTCGACTCCACAACTAACTCGTACGTATTTTAAGCGCTTCTTTATTCGTTTGAATTTGGACATATCCAGTGTTGAATCCAGGGGGTGGCCCGGGGGGGAATGTCCCCCCCGGAGCATTGAAATGTCCCCCCCGGAGTATTTGAAATTTGATGCTTTCAGAGGTCAAAAAGTGGAATTTCCCCCCCGGAACTCTATAATGTCCCCCCCGGAGCTACAGAAATCCCTCCCGGAGAAAAGTGTCTGAATTCAACACTGGACATATCAATATGTGGGATATATTGCAATATGTCCAAGCAGCGACGGAAACACAGACGATAACAGTTTTATTCAGTAACAAACGAATAGGGGAATATTCGGTTTGTTTAAATAAAAGTAAAGCATAGATTGTATCGGGATATCTCTGTAATAAAACTGTAAGTCATGTGACTGTCCTCAACAGTTCCGGGATGCCGCATCGCTTTTTCATATGCCAAGCGGCCATTTTTATTCAAAATTATTTTTTCGAATAAACTGCATAAAAGTTACATTTTAAGAAAGATCGTTCAAAATAAATTAATATTTGAGAGATGACTTGCGTTCAATTATGTATATATTCTGCAATAACTTCAGTCGAAAGATTCGCAGTTCAAATTCTCTATTCATAAAAGTAAACAAAAAAAAGATTGATTCGTCGTGAACATTTAAAATATTAAATCATGGAGGTAATCATTCGCAAAGCAAGTTCTCCGCGAATGAATTTTTGGACCGCTGCCTCGCGTCAAAAAAATAATTCGCACCAGTGAGACAATCAAAGTTTACCATAATTATGTGCTATACAACTCAACTTTCGGACCTTTTCTTGACGTAAATTGAACTCATGTAATAATATTTAATGAATCAGATTTTTAGCATTTTTAAAATCGCTAATACAGCTTTTATTTATCGCGTGTACAAATTAGAAATGATACTTTGATTTTGAAATCAAATGTTTTGATTTATGATATTATTTCTTATTTATTTATTTATTTTCTCTTTTAAATGAAAAGTGTGAAGTATTTTAAATTTATGTAATATAAGCATTTTAGATTAAAGTTAAGTATTTTAAATGAAATGAGTGACAGGTTTATAATTTAAAATTAAATTAATTGTAGTATGAATGACGGTGATGGGAACGATATTTGGCGAATTATCATCTGCTCCCGGCTAACAAAAATACTCATAATTAAAAAAATCCCTGACGGCTCGGCCTACAGGCACAGGTAGATTTCGAAGACGCAGACCGTGGGGCGCCTGTTTGTCGGGAATTGCGGAAGAAATGACCTTTTTACGATGATGCGGCAGTTGGAACCGCCTACTTCGAAACCTAACTTGTTTGCAGGCGGAATCGGCAGGGATTTTTTTGTTTTCAATTTTTCTTTTGCTATAACGGTTGGTCCTATAAAAAACTTGTAAGTATAAAAGTTTTAAGTAATATTAAGAGGATTAATAATAAATTTAAGCGGATTTGAAATCTTGAGAATTGGCGAAGTTATGAATTTTTTTCTTCTAAACCCCCCTCCCCCCCCCCCCTTAAGGCAATTTTTAATTATATCAAAAATCTGTCATACATAAATTTTCGGCCCTTCTCCTAGAAGTAATAATAACTTCAAACGGATTCGATACGTATCATAAGTAAGAAATTATGGGTTTTTTTCTGTTTTCACAAAAAGCCCCCCTCATCCCCCCCCCCCTTGGTTCGATTTTGTCCATTAACGAACTTGACCGAGATTTTATGCCCCTTGATTTTATGTATCAGTTTCGAAAAGATGCGGGAGTTGGAACCGCCTACTTCGAAAAATAACTTGTTTGCAGGCGGAGCCGGCAGGGATTTTTTTTGTTTTTAATTTTTTTTTGCTATAACGGTTGGTCCTATAAAAAACTTGTCAATATAAAAGTTTTAGATAATATTAATAGAATTAATAATAAATTTACGCGAATTTGATATCTTGTGAATTGACGAAGCTATGATTTTTTTTCTCTTAAAACCCCCCTTTTCCCCCCCCTTGGGGCCATTTTTAATTATATCAAAAATCTGTCATACATACATTTTCGACCCTTCTCCTAGAAGTAATAATAACTTTAAACGGATTTGATACGTATCATAATTAAGAAATTATGGGGGTTTTTCTGTTTTCACAAAAAGCCCCCCCCACCCTCCCCCCCTTGGTTCGATTTTGCCCATTAACGAACTTGACCGAGATTTTATGCCCCTTGATTTTATGTATCAGTTTGTAAAAGATTAATGCAGAATTTTTCCAGTTATCGTGGTCAGAAAAAAGTGACATAGATAGATAGATAGATAGATAGATAGATAGATAGATATATAAAGTTTTGAACTGGGGGTGGTTTTGGGTTCTGGGAGTCATGATCGGCGTAGATCTGCAAAAATTTTTCAAAATTTCCAACTTAGGTGAGAATGTAATAGGTAGTATTTCTTACGAAATCTACCTAAAAAAGAATAAAAATAAATAAATGATAGTTTGTTGTAAATAAATATTGATATACATATCAAAAATAATTTATAGAATTAAAATAAAAAATAAAAGTAAATAAACAACAATTTCCATAACAAAGTTTTCGCCAAATTGGCGGGGGAGGGGGGGGGGGAGAATCGCGCCAACGTGCGTATGTGACATTTGTGCCCAAAAAATATGCGAAATGCTACCATGATCGCAAAAGTTCATGATTTGTCTATTAGAATCTTCCGATTTGGCGAAGGATTAAGGGAAAATTAAATTATGAATAAATGTAACGTGTTGCAATGTTTAACATACATTTAAGGGAGACCAAACTGGTCGCCAGTGGCGGCTAGTATTGGAATAACAACGAAAAAGAGATAATCATTAGAAGGGATATTTGGCTTTGAATGAAGCAGGCAGGAATAAATGAATGGTGGAAAATGATTATTCCGATATTAGTACTGCAATTTCGGTGCTTTTTCTAGGATTTCGAAGTCGCGCTGCGGGAAAAAAAATGTTATTGGGATACATTGGATTAGAGTCGCGCTGCGGAAATTTTTTTTTTATTGGGATACAATGATTATTCCGATATTAGTACTGCAATTTGGGTGCTTTTTCTAGGATTTCGAAGTCGCGCTGCGGGAAAAAAAAATGTTATTGGGATACATTGGATTACGGTCGCGCTGCGGAAATTTTTTTTTTATTGGGATACAATGATTATTCTGATATTAGTACTGCAATTTGGGTGCTTTTTCTAGGATTTCGAAGTCGCGCTGCGGGAAAAAAAATGTTATTGGGATACATTGGATTAGAGACGCGCCGCGGAATTTTTTTTTTATTGGTATACAATGATTATTCCGATATTAGTACTGCAATTTGGGTGCTTTTTCTAGGATTTCGAAGTCGCGCTGCGGGAAAAAAATGTTATTGGGATACATTGGATTACAGTCGCGCTGCGGAATTTTTTTTTATTGGGATACAATGATTATTCCGATATTAGTACTGCAATTTCGGTGCTTTTTCTAGGATTTCGAAGTCGCGCTGCGGGGAAAAAGTGTTATTGGGATATATCGGTAGAGTTTCAGCTTAGCTATCGTTATTGGGATATATCGTCAGAATCAGAGATCAGATATCGGTATTGCGATAATTAAAAAATATCAATATTTGACCGATATATCGATAAATAGTCCAGCCCTAGTCAACACTATTACTGATGTGCCAATTCGGCGGGATAGTAGATGTTATGTGGTAGCTGTACTGGTTAACTTGCCGAAATAAAGCACAGATTATTTAGCCTATGCAAATTATATTTTATTCACAAATAAACATGTGAGTTTAAATAGTGTAGTGCACAGGATAATAATTGAATTAATGTAAATTAGAGTTCGTGATACGGACAGATACTAAAAGAAGGTGGCAGCAGGAACTAATTCGGAAGTCCTCTTGAAAACAGTTTGATCAGAACAACCTCTCCTCGAGGTCTCAAAAATAGGTACAGTCTTAGACTTATAAAAAAGGCTCTCAATTACTAAGGAACAAAGGGTTCCTTCTAATCCGCTCTTACTCGCCAATCAGTAGAGCTTCAAACCTCACAGCGATTTCACTTCGCTGACGACGATTCTCAGGGTGAGAATCTTTTCTAGAGAGACATTCTCTCTCTCTCTCCAAAACAACAACTGACTATCGACTCTCTGCTCGTTCCTTCCAGCCCCCTCACACCTCGCGGGGGTGGCAGGAAACGAGGGGTCTTTAACCTCGGACAGCCTTCCTTCTCTATGCTGAAACCTAGTGAATACGTTACACTGATAATAATTCCGAGTCGCGATAACAATCGGATTTCCAACCATTTAATACTGTAGCGGAGTGTGCAATATTGTTTTGGCAACCCCTCCCCCCCCCCCCCCGATACTGTGCCAGCTGAATGACAGTTTTCTTATCCGAACCATCTAATATATCATATATATCTAATCATAATATATCATATATATATATATATATATATATATATATATAATATATCACAATTAACAACGCTAAAATTGGTTGCAAAACTATGATTCTGCTTTCTGGACTATTATTTCGTTTATGATAAAAGCATCATGATCACGAAAAGAAACTATTGTTGTACCACTGTTGTATTATGAAAGGGTATGTATTGCTAATTCATTTTTGGATGCTATTGATTTCAAATAAAAAATAAGGGGTCAACAGCAGGTGCGGAATCACATGAAAATCAGCTGGTATTGACGTACCTTTTTCCAGGAAAATACTGAAGTGATTTCAAAAACTTTTATTTAATTATATATGGACATTATAATTATTTATATTTTGATCATTTTGTTCTTCGGGAAAATCAATTAATTTTTTTTCTAAAAATAATTAAAAATATTTAGATTTTGTTTTGTGCGCAAAATTGAGTAGCTATTTCATTATTTTTTATTTTAACTGTTTTTAATGTGATTTCGAAAATGTTGTTGCGAACTTTACATCAACCTAATAGATTTATAAAGTTTTAGTTGAAATAGGATAATGACACATCCCTCAAATCTCTATTATTTTCATTAAAAAAAATTATATAAGCAATGGGCCGAAATTATGCCAAAGGCGCTAGCACAGTGCTATCGGAAAGATCAGATGCGATTCAGAGGAAAATTCTCTGCCTCTCAGGTATGGAAAGCAGGTGTGCTTTGCAGTTATGGATAAAGCAGGTCGGATGAGCAAAGAAATAGATAAGGACTTCTAACGAAATAGTGCTAATATCGTGTCGAGACTTTGGAACTAAATTCCAGCCGGCGTACAACTGTTCGAAGGTATCGCCACCTACAAACAACAAACCGAAACTGTCACCAACAATGTTTCGTATTGCAATATAATTATACACTGAAAAATAATGTATTCCACCCATTACTAGCAAAAAAATATATACAGTGTCTCACAAAAGTGATGGGACACTTGTGCTTTATAAAAAGAAACTGCAATAAAATAAATAAACAAACATGTGCAAAAATTTTTTGGGTGTGTTTCATATTTAAAGTTAGTAACAATTATTACATAACATACATTTTGTCAAAATATTAAAATACTAATTTAGTAAAAATACAATTGTTCAGAACGGAGCAAAAAATGGCTCACATAAGTGATGGGACACTTACTTTTCCATCAAATATTTATCCAAAAATTTTACTTTTTAAAAGGTTTTAATATTTTGTTGGATTTCCTTTTACTTTTAAAACATGATTTAATCTTTTTGGGATGGATTCGACTAATTTTTTTGTGATTTCTGGAGTGATTTTACCCCATTCTTCTTGAAGCACCGATTTTAGTTGTTGTTTTGAAGAAATGGTGTGTTTGCGAATTCTTGATTCCAATTCTTGCCAAATATTCTCTATGGGATTTAAGTCTGGAGATTGTGGTGGTGTTTTTATTATTTCAGGACAGTTATATAGCAGCCAGAGTCTAACGTTCAGAGCAGTGTGCTTGGGGTCATTGTCCTGGTAGAATTTAAAATCGTTATGAAGGTTCAATTTTCGTGCTGAAGATTTCAAATTTTGCTTTAAAATATCAATATACTTGTACTGATCCATTATACTGTCAATAAAAACAAGATTACCAACTCCAGCGGACGACATACACCCCCATACCATAACTCCTCCTCCACCATGTTTTACTGTTGGTACCAAGTTCTGTTTGCGAAGTTCTTCCCTGGGTTTTCTCCACACCAAGATTCTACCGTCAGAACCAAATATATTAAATTTACTCTCATCAGCAAATATAACTTTATTCCAGTAATCAGAATTCTTATTTATGTTGGATTTTGCGAAAGCTAGTCTGAGTTTTCTATTCTTTTCACTTACGAAGAATTTTTTCCTGGCTACTCTACCGTGATATCCAGCAGATGGAATTACCCTTCTAATAGTTTCAGGATTAACAATTATTCCATATAATGCTTGTAAATCAGCAGCAACTTTTGAAGCACTAATTCTTGGATTTTTTTTAATATTTCGAACGATAATTCGCTTTATTCCATTGGATAGCTTTGATGGTCAGCCAGGTCTTCTTTTATCCTGAATCATATGATTCTTTTTATATCGTTTAATGATATTGAAAACTGTTGAACGACTCAAGTTAACTGTTTCAGCAGTTTTTCTAATAGATTTTCCACGTTCAATATGCAAATTAATAACTAATTTTCGAATTTCAGGCGAAGTTTCTTTTCGTTTAGCATTCATGACTACACAGAGCTAAAAAACACAAAAATTCCAAAACAAACTGGAGAGAAATACTGCAGACGATTTTATAAATTATTGCCAATTGCTTTTAAGTAAAAATAAAACCCCAAAAAATATTTTTATTGCTTATTTCAGACGATTTTTGTTGCATATATAATGGTGTCCCATCACTTATGTGAGCTATTTTTTGCTCCGTTCTAAACATTTGTATTTTTATTAAATTAATATTTTAATATTTTGACAAAATGTATGTTATGTAATAATCTTTACTAAATTTAAGTATGAAACACACCCACAAAAAAAATGTGTACATGTTTTTTTAATTTATTTGATTAGTTTCCTTTTGTAAAGCACAAGTGTCCCATCACTTATGTGAGACACTGTACTTATGTTAATATCTAACTAAAATAAATAACAACATGACAATAAATTCGTATACCAGACGATATCTGTCAAGCAGACGATTTGAAGAAGCAGACGAACTGATACAACTGTCCTACATAGGCGCCAGCTATTTGAAAAAATTTTCGAGGAACGATTTTTTTCTTCGAAAGTCCTTATCTATTTCTATGATCATGGCAGGGAATGAGAGATATAAACGAATGGGCTGTCTTGTGATGTCGTGTACTAATATCCGTAATGCGCTCATAGAGTATTTCTGCAACCATTAATCGACTAATTACCATAATTATACCTAATCATAGTCTACTTGAACTACCTGGACTGCCAGTACAGGTATCATTGCCAACTTCGCTTGGGAGTGTCATGTCTATCTGCTTACTAATCCCTATCTGGTGCTAAGCGACTCCCACATTTTTCTGGCTTAAAAATAGGCTGCCAGAAGAAGGTATTATATGTAAAAAAATAATAATAAATGTATGTTTCATGAACAAATGAATAAATGTATGTCTTATGAGCACCGCATTTTATTTTCTCCATTTGCAACATTCTTTTCTTGATATTTGTTTTGGATATTTGTTTGGATTTGTCTAGATTTTTGTTTGGATTTTGTCTGAATTGGTGTCTGGATATTTGTCCCACATTTTCTGACATTTAAAAAAGAATGTCAGGGAAAGACATTCTATGTCAAAAAGAAGTTTTTGAGTCAATGGATTTTATGTAACGTTACGCTAGTAAACATTTTTGTGGGAAAATGTGGTAAATATGTACATACAAAAGAAAAATTAAAATCGTGTTGAGGCACGAACAAATTGGTGTCTATATCATAAAGCACCAAAGTGGCCGTCATTATTACTGAGCTCAAAAGTAGCACTAACTATCACAAAGTACTCACAAAAATAAATGTATGTTCTGTGACACTATTTGCAACCATTTGCACCAATTTTTTTAATTTTTATATTAAAAACTTTCAATCGTTATTTTTTATTAACATAATTTTAAATCAATGTCTAAATAAAGACTACAACAGAGCACAAATTATTATTAATCTTTTTATGATTTGGTGTTTTAGGTAGCTTTCAATACAAAAAAGTATAAAGCTACCTATTGCAGCCGTTCGGAGGAAAGCAGTTCCGGAAAATTTCGATATATTTTCACCGATCATGACCTCCAGACCCCAAAACTACCCTCCGTTCAAATGTTGATATATATATATATATATATATATATATCTCCATATATATATATATATATCTGAGCTATGTCATACGATAACGCTCGTATTTATAAATCAATTTTGATGAAACTAATTGTGTGTATTAAGCTCACCAATGCCTCGACCGAGTTCGGCAGCTTGGTTCGCCATTTTGTTTCAAGATGGCGGCCACTTAAAAATGTAAAAGTAAAATAAATATACAAAAAAGTTGAAAAATCAAATTTATTTTTTAATTAGGTGTTAGGCCTTGATAAGAGGATTCCAGAGCATTTTTTGGTTTACCTCTATCTTAAAAAATGGCTGAGATAGAGCAGTTTGAAATTCTAGGGTGGCTGACATTTTGAAACAAAACAGCACATTAACGCGATTACTCGCAAATTATTTTCTTTCATTGTTGTAATAATTTTCCCAATCATACGCATAAAACTATATATTCATATCCGTTAGCGCCAAATTCTCGCCAAAATTGGCGACATTTGGCGGCCAAAATAAGCCTTCATAAATGAAGCCAATTCGGCTATTGCTCAATAATTTGGCGAATTTCTTATTCAAATTCAGTATTAACGAATCTTTTGCAACCGTTTCTTTGCATTTTAACTTGCTGTTTTCGTGTAACATTAGCTAAAATTTTAAAACGAAGATATAGGAAAGCTACCTTTCCCTCCCGGTATAGGCCGGAAGGACTTTTTTATATTATGCCTTTTTAAAAAAATATTTAATAGAAAAATACACTCATTGCCATAAAAATTTGCGCACCAAGAAATAATTGTGGGATCGTAACGAAACTTGGCATGAAGGCATATATCAGGCAGATATGCAAATGATTAGAAATGCAGCGTGATTGCGCATTGTGTAATGCCACTAGAGGGCGTTGAACTTCATCCTCCTTGGAGTATAAAACTGGTATGCAGAACTTGTCTGAGTGTACCTTTTCTTTTTCAAAGGAAACGCTGAGGTAGACATGCCGTTACGCAGCCATCGAAGACAATATGAGCAGCTGTCAGAGTTCGAGAGGGGAAGAAATATCGGAATGATGGAGGCTGGGTGGTCAGCTCGGCGAGTAGCTCGTCAAGTAGGCCATTCTGATTTTACTGTGAGGAGGTGTTGGTACCAGTGGACTGAAGAGACGTCATTTACACGGCGACCAGGCTCGGGACTCCCTCGACAGACCAGTCGTCGAGAAGACCGTCACATCATACGAAACGCATGCGTAGAGCCAACTGCCTCATTGGCCGCTATCCAGACACAGGCAGCACCTTCACTACGGACCCCTGTGTCTTCCCTAACCATCGCAAGGTGCCCGGCTGAAGGACATCTTGTATCGCAGCGCCCATTACGTGTGCTGCCAATGACACCCACCCACCGATGCCTCCTTTTGGAGTGGTGTCGCGCACGACGAGATTGGACTGCAACGGAATGGAACCAGGTCGTCTTCAGCGACGAGTCTAGATTCAATTTGAGCAGCGATGACAATCGTGTTCGTGTGTGGAGGCTCCGTGGTGAACGCCTCAATCCTGCCTTCGCTTTACAGCGACACACCGCTCCCACAGCTAGTGTGTAGGTATGGGGTGCCATTGCTTACGATACACTGTAACCCTTATTATTGATCCGTGGCACAATGACAGCCCAGCGGTACGTCCAGGACATCTTTCAGCCACATGTGTTGACACTCGTGGCAGGGCTCCCAGGAGCCATTTTTCATCAAGACAATGCTCGGCCACACACAGCAAGGATGTCAAAAGCCTGCCTCCGCCACATTACCACCCTTGCCTGGCCTGCTCGATCCCCAGATTTGTCATCAATAGAGCATATCTGGGATCATTTGGGACGGCAAGTTAGACACCCTACGAGTTTGGTTGAACTCAAGGCGCGTTTACAGCAACTGTGGAACGAGATGTCTCAGGACATCATACGGAACTTGTATGCCTCAATGCTCGCTCGTATCGCATCGAGCATTCGCGCTAGAGGAAGTCCAACAGAGTACTAAAATTTCCGTTCATTTGTACTTTTTTCTGCAATAAATGATCCTTTTTCTTTGGTTTTCTACTCATTTACTTATATCACAGTAGTACTTACGCGTGTAAAATTTCGCTTCAGTTGGACGTCTTTTTCTTGGTGCGCAAATTTTTATGGCAATGAGTGTAAATATAACATAATAATATAAAATATAAAGATAATATGTATTAAAAAATAGAAATAAGAAAGAAATTTTGTATTGTTTGACTTTCGTCTAGTATTTACGTAGATAAGAGCAAAAGTAGATTTTCTACTTACTTCTAGAGAAAATGCATTTTGGAAAATATTAAAATATTTGTGGAATATCTTCTTGCAAATGAAAACATACAAATGTCAGAATTACAGCACGATCGTTTCTTTGTATTGGTTAAAATGTATATGAATATGTTCTATGTTAATCAAATTGTTACAATTTTTCTTTAGTTTAATGCATTTAATGATGTATTTCGCTTTACAATATATTAAATATATTGCAATTCTTTGGGTTTTAATAGGAAGTGACTCACTATTTCTTTTTAAAGTTAGCTGGGTCTCGCTTTGTCAAACAAAGAAAATGTAGTTTTATCAAAAAATTCTTTTAACAATATCATGAGAGACGGTAGTTTCTTGAGTGACGCAGCAAAAACCGAAAATCGAAAGCCCAAAACCAAAGATTTCCGTCACTCTATATATACACCTAGTTTGAGTTCAAAGGAAAAGCGAAACGCCGACATTTAATATCTCAGCAAATATGAGGCATAACGTTTTGATTTTTTCACAGCTGTCTTATATCTACGGTCTAACTCTATCCTGAAATTTATACATTTCTACATGCAGTAGATTTTAAGATCTGGAAACTCATTTTTAAGTAAAATGGGGACTTTTTTCCCGTGGCCGTAATGTTGTCATGTCGTAAATGGCTTTTCTCGATATCCGCTCGGACGATTTTTAAAAAATTAATATATGATATTAATCTGTTGTCGCTAAAGCGAATCCCCCGACCCGCTTAAATAGGAAAACTCTAGTTTTAGGTAGCTTTCAATACAGAAAAGTATAAAGCTACCTATTGCAGCCGTTCGGAGGAAAGCAGTTCCGGAAAATTTCGATACATTTTCACCGATCATGACCCCCAGACCCCAAAACCACCCTCCGTTCAAATGTTGATTTATATATATATATATATATATATATATATATATATATATCTCCATATATATATATATATATATATATATATCTGACCTATGTCATACGATAACGCTCGTGTTTATAAATCAATTTTGATGAAACTAATTGTGTGTATTAAGCTCACCAATGTCTCGACCGAGTTCGTTGGCCAGCTTGATCCGCCATTTTGTTTCAAGATGGCGGCCATTTAAAAATTTAAAACTAAAATAAATATACAAAAAAAGTTAAAAATTCAAATTTATTTTTTAATTCAGTGTTAGGCCTTGAAACGAGGATTCCAGAGCATTTTTTGTTTTACCTCTATCTTAAAAAACGGCTGAGATAGAGCAGTTTGAAATTCTAGGGTAGCTGACATTTTGAAACAAGACAGCACATTACAAAAACTTTCATTGTTGTAATAATTTTCCCAATCAAACGCATAAAACTATATATTCATATCCGTTAGCGCCAAATTCTCGCCAAACTTGGCGACATTTGGCGAAATATCGCCAAATTTGGCGACCAAAATAAGTTTTCATAAATGATGCCAATTTGGCTATTTCTCAATAATTTGGCGAATTTCTTATTCAAATTCTGTATTAACGAATCTTTTGTAAACGTTTTATTTGCATTTTAAGTTGCTGTTTTCGTGTAACATTAGCTAAAATTTTAAAACTAAGATATAGGAAAGCTACCTTTTCCTCCCGGTACAGGCCGGAAGGACTTTTTTGTATTGAAAGCTACCTAAAAGACGTCTCCGGTCAGAACAAAAGTATGAAAATGTTCCATCACTCGATAATTCCTTCAAAAATTAAACTCGAAATCCATTGAAACACAGATAAAAAAAAAATCCTGTCCGACTAAAATAATTCTGTGGTGATTTTTAAGGCCGAGTTGCTTGAGTAGTAACATTTTTTAATAAATGTTTTTTTAGGTAGCTTTCAATACAAAAAAGTATAAAGCTACCTATTGCAGCCGTTCGGAGGAAAGCAGTTCCGAAAAATTTCGATATATTTTCACCGATCATGACCCCCAGACCCCAAAACCACCCTCCGTTCAAATGTTGATTTATATATATAGATATATCCATATATATATATATATATATCTGACCTATGTCATACGATAACGCTCGTATTTATAAATCGATTTTGATGAAACTAATTGTGTGTATTAAGGTCACCAATGTCTCGACCGAGTTCGTTGGACAGCTTGGTCCGCCATTTTGTTTCAAGATGGCGGCCATTTAAAAATTTAAAACTAAAATAAATATACCAAAAAGTTAAAAATTCAAATTTATTTTTTACTTACGTGTTAGGTCTTGATACAAGGATTCCAGAGCATTTTTTGGTTTACTTCTATCTTAAAAAACGGCTGAGATAGAGCAGTTTGAAATTCTAGGGTGGCTGACATTTTGAAACAAAACAGCACATTAACGCGATTACTCGCAAATTATTTTCTTTCATTGTTGTAATAATTTTCCCAATCATACGCATAAAACTATATATTCATATCCGTTAGCAACAAAATTGGCGACATTGGCGCCAAAATTGGCAAAATTTGTGACATTTGGCGATCAAAATAAGTCTTTATAAATGAAGCCAATTTGGCTATTGCTCAATAATTTGGCGAATTTCTTATTCAAATTCAGTATTAACGAATCTTTTGTAAACGTTTCTTTGCATTTGAAACAAAACAGCACATTAACGCCATTGCTTGCAAATTATCTTCTGTCATTGTTGTAATAATTTTCCCAATCATACGCATAAAACTATATATTCATATCCGTTATCGCCAAAATTGGCGACATGGGCGACATTTGGCGAAATATCGCCAAATTTGGCGACCAAAATAAGTCTTCATAAATGACGCCAATTTGGCTATTGCTCAATAATTTGGTGAATTTCTTATTCAAATTCAGTATTAACGAATCTTTTGTAAACCTTTCTTTGCATTTTAACTTGCTGTTTTCGAGTAACATTAGCTAAAATTTTAAAACGAAGATATAGGAAAGCTACCTTTTCCTCCGGGTACAGGCCGGAAGGACTTTTTGAAAATAAGATGGGCTCTTTTCACATAATCAACCGAAGAGGAAGTTCCAGCACTCCATATTAGATGGCGTGTGTACGTAATCATAATTAAGCATCTCATTCAAGAACACAGAAGTTTTTATTCTGAAGCTTAAATTGATATCAGGGAAGAATCTGCTTTCACTCGAGTCCTCTTTTCGTTTCAATCACGGCTCCCACTACAGCAGAGCACGATGGCCATTTATTTAAAATAAACATTCTGCAGGCATATAAGAAAAAACATACTGGACTCCACGCCAATACCAGACAGAGATTCCATCATTAACCTAACAAATCAAACTTCGAGCTAGCGTCTCTCTATTCGAATGTTCTTATACGAATACGTCTAGCTTTCATCAGTGCATCACATCTTCGGATCTCCGAATAGAATCCTCTCCGAAACGGAAAAGGCGACGATATATTCTTTCAGTAAGAGTAGGAATATATGGTCACGTGCGCCAATCGTGAGCTGGGATTCTTTGCGCTGGCTCCAGAATATGGTAATAAAATGGTTTCCGCTAATTTTTGGCGCGAAAGAAAATTCTCGAAAGTTCCATGATGTTCGATGATTTAGCTATGACCCAGGTGTTTTAGATTAATTGATTATCGTTAGTTAATTGGTTCGAGAATATGGAATGATTTTGACTTTTAGGGAAAGAAAAAAAAGAAAAAGAGAAATGGTTTATCGAATTTGGAACATAGCCAGAATGGGATTAGAATAAATGCTTTGACATTTTAATATAAGAAAAAGATTTTATGATCTGGCGAATTATTTTTAATATCGGAACTGATTAAAATAAATAGTCTTTTTAGGAATTTAGAAAATTAAAAGGGAATTATGCGGGTTTTTTAAAGTATGAATATTAGGGAGTTTTATAATTTAAAGATAAAGACGCGATTTATTGAACTAATTAGCAGACATTGAAATATTGAATTTAGACATGAGGTTTTTTCGGAATACATAGAGTTAAAATATTTTAATAAACGGAGGAAATAAATATTATAGAGTAAGTTAGACTAGGATGGAATAAAAATACTTTGGTTTATCGCGATAACTTTTAAATTTTGTTATATATATATATATATATATATACAGTGTCTCACATAAGTGATGGGACACTTGTGCTTTACAAAAGGAAACTAATCAAATAAATTAAAAAAAACATGTACACATTTTTTTGTGGAGGTGTTTCATACTTAAATTTAGTAAAGATTATTACATAACATACATTTTGTCAAAATATTAAAATATTAATTTAATAAAAATACAAATGTTTAGAACGGAGCAAAAAATAGCTCACATAAGTGATGGGACACCATTATACGTATATGCAACAAAAATCGTCTGAAATAAGCAATAAAAATATTTTTTGGGGTTTTATTTTTACTTAAAAGCAATTGGCAATAATTTATAAAATCGTCTGCAGTATTTCTCTCCAGTTTGTTTTGGAATTTTTGTGTTTTTTAGCTCTGTGTAGCCATGAATGCTAAACGAAAAGAAACTTCGCCTGAAATTCCAAAATTAGTTATTAATTTGCATATTGAACGTGGAAAATCTATTAGAAAAACTGCTGAAACAGTTAACTTGAGTCGTTCAACAGTTTTCAATATCATTGAACGATATAAAAAGAATCATATGATTCAGGATAAAAGAAGACCTGGCCGACCATCAAAGCTATCCAATGGAATAAAGCGAATTATCTTTCGAAATATTAAAAAAAATCCAAGAATTAGTGCTTCAAAAGTTGCTGCTGATTTACAAGCATTATATGGAATAATTGTTAATCCTGAGACTATTAGAAGGGTAATTCGATCTGCTGGATATCACGGTAGAGTAGCCAGGAAAAAATTCTTCGTAAGTGAAAAGAATAGAAAACTCAGACTAGCTTTCGCAAAATCCAACATAAATAAGAATTCTGATTACTGGAATAAAGTTATATTTGCTGATGAGAGTAAATTTAATATATTTGGTTCTGACGGTAGAATCTTGGTGTGGAGTAAACCCAGGGAAGAATTTCGCAAACAGAACTTGGTACCAACAGTAAGACATGGTGGAGGAGGAGTTATGGTATGGGGGTGTATGTCGTCCGCTGGAGTTGGTAATCTTGTTTTTATTGACAGTATAATGGATCAGTACAAGTATATTGATATTTTAAAGCAAAATTTGAAATCTTCAGCACGAAAATTGAACCTTCATAACGATTTTAAATTCTACCAGGACAATGACCCCAAGCACACTGCTCTGAACGTTAGACTCTGGCTGCTATATAACTGTCCTGAAATAATAAAAACACCACCACAATCTCCAGACTTAAATCCCATAGAGAATATTTGGCAAGAATTGGAATCAAGAATTCGCAAACACACCATTTCTTCAAAACAACAACTAAAATCGGTGCTTCAAGAAGAATGGGGTAAAATCACTCCAGAAATCACAAAAAAATTAGTCGAATCCATCCCAAAAAGATTAAATCATGTTTTAAAAGTAAAAGGAAATCCAACAAAATATTAAAACCTTTTAAAAAGTAAAATTTTTGGATAAATATTTGATGGAAAAGTAAGTGTCCCATCACTTATGTGAGCCATTTTTTGCTCCGTTCTGAACAATTGTATTTTTACTAAATTAATATTTTAATATTTTGACAAAATGTATGTTATGTAATAATTGTTACTAACTTTAAATATGAAACACACCCAAAAAATTTTTGCACATGTTTGTTTATTTATTTTATTGCAGTTTCTTTTTATAAAGCACAAGTGTCCCATCACTTTTGTGAGACACTGTATATATATATATATATATATGGATATATCTATATATATAAATCAACATTTGAACGGAGGGTGGTTTTGGAGTCTGGGGGTCATGATCGGTGAAAATATATCGAAATTTTCCGGAACTGCTTTCCTCCGAACGGCTGCAATAGGTATCTTTATACTTTTTTGTATTGAAAGCTACCTAAAAGTATAAAGCTACCTATTGCAGCCGTTCGGAGGAAAGAAGTTCCGGAAAATTTCGATATATTTTCACCGATCATGACCCCCAGACTCCAAAACCACCCTCCGTTCACATGTTGATTTATATATATATACTAGCTGTTTCCCGTGACTTCGTTCACGCAACATTAAAAGAAGAATAAATACATAATTAAGAAAATATTTCACTCCCGATAGTTAAAAACGTTAAAATTAACTAACTATTTATCACATTTCATAGGCGACAATACGGTATTTTTTTGTTATAGGGACCTTGACATAACTCAGTCTTTAAAAAGTGAAATTTTGTGCCAAATAATCGCGAAAATGAAATTGCAACCAATGCAAAAAGGAGTGCCAAATAAAATCGTGGAAATAGACGAATTGGGTAAAAACAAATGTCAATTTTACCTGATAAACAATTTTACTTTTAACGCCTTTGTAAAACGTTTTAACAGCCATCCTTCAAAAAAAAAAAAAAACATTAATTGGAAATAGTACATGCTTTTTCTTTAAATTCAGTTCTGCCTCCTTGGTTTAATGTATAGCTGAAACAAATCTTATTTTCTAAATGACAGTATGTTGACAGGCAATTTTTGTTCTCCAGAATAAATTGATTCATGAAGTTTGAATATGTGAAAATATGTTTTTATTTTTCGGATAATTTACTGAAATCAAGATTTTGTTTTCACCATCTATTCAAAGTGAAAATCAATTCTGTTTTTCAGTTTTAATGAGAAAATGGTGTAAAAAATATACAGATCTGTTTTATTTCTCCTTTTTTTATACACAAATATGGAGTAATTTACTTTCCGTTTTTAGAGAAACTTCGTTAAAATTTACAAAAAAGAAAAAAAAATCTTGGCATCTAATTTAATTTTTTAAATTCTGACAGTTTGTGTAACATCCTCGGATCAATGATAACCGGTATAAAGTAAATCACGTTGCGTTCGATATTCTGGCACTGTAAATGAAAATTGTAAATTCACGGGCATTCTCCGTGAATTGCTGCCGTAATTTTACGGGAAATGCCCCCTTTTCAAGGTAAACGGTCCATTTCAGTAAATTTCATGTTTTTATGGGCAAAAACCGTTTATCTAATAACAAAGCTCGTTTATCTAGTCACAAAACCGGTTTTCTTATGGACATTGCCTGGAATCTCTGCAGCAGTAATTTTACTGCAGCAATTTTTTACAGTGAGGAGTAGTTGCGAAATACAAACATAGATTCGTGTTCATTTTCCTTTTCTTAAAATTATGATGCGATTTTTAGCAGAAAATTCTCATCTGTATATAACGGATATTCATGCTTAATAATCGGTATAGATAAAAAAGCATTTAAATTTTTCGTTATAAATATGGCGTGAAACTCATCTACTTTCTATACTTACTGATCCTTGTATTATTAATGTAAGGAATTGATTCACACTCATTTTAAAACACATTGGAAAATTCCCGTTTTATTTCAAATATGACGCCTCTTTTTCCCGCAGAGAAATCCCTTTTTAATGACATAATTCTTGTTAATTTTCTTTTCCAGGCAATTAATTTCAGTACTGGCATAGGGGAAATTATGTTGTTTAACGAAATAATATTAAATCTTTAGTTTTTATCAACAAAAATGGAACTATTAACATTCGTCATTTTTTTTAGGTAATCGAGTTATTTCTTTTAGTTTTAAGAATGAAAATAAATATTTCTCGCTATCCATGACATCATTTTCGATATGGATAATTTTGCGGAGCATATTATTGACATTTGCTGACCATTTTCTTTTGAAACTTATTTTTACTTTTTTAAAATTTAAATAAAAAATACATGAAGTTATACAAAAAGTTATATTAGCGCTGCGCAAACGGTAAAACGCCAAGAATTATTACCATACAAAAGAAAAAAGTGAAGAAAAAAAAAACCAAGATCATTTTATTTCACCAATCAAAGATATCCGCTTTATTTTTGATGTATGGCGTCATATTCGCCTGTTTCCTATGGTTACTCATATTGAAACCTTGTATTATTAACAAAAACTAAAAAAAAGTACGTTTTATTTCTAATAATATTATTTAATCTTCTTTTTAATTCTTTAATTTTTTTATTTTTTACGTGAACAGTTTTCAATTGAAACTAAATTGTTGACTAAAAATTATTATTCTGGAATTTGAATTAGTTTCGGCAACGATAAAGTATTAGCAACGGTAAAGTAAATTTAACCATGTTAAAATATTATACGAAAAAAATGTACATTTACTTTCTATGAAAAAACGAAATTTTGAATTATTAAGAAAAATATTTGAATAAAATAAACAAAAACCAGCCTATGTTCAAACGAGGGTTATAATCAATCTGTATGCAAAAATACAGAATCATTAAAGGCTCCATTTTGACGCTGGCTTCAGCCTAACATTTGCGCACAATCAGATTTATAATATTATTAGGATATATATATATATATATATATATATATATATATATATATATATATATATCCATATATATATCTGACCTATGTCATACGATAACGCTCTTATTTATAAATCAATTTTGATGAAACTAATTGTGTGTATTAAGCTCACCAATGTCTGGACCGAGTTCGTTGGACAGCTTGGTCCGCCATTTTGTTTCAAGATGGCGGCCATTTAAAAATTTAAAACTGAAATAAATATACAAAAAAGTTAAAAATTCAAATTTATTTTTTAATTACGTGTTAGGCATTGATACAAGGATTCCAGAGTCTTTTTTGGTTTACCTCTGTCTTAAAAAATGTCTGAGATAGAGCAGTTTGAAATTCTAGGGTGGCTGACATTTTGAAACAAAACAGCACATTAACGCGATTACTCGCAAATTATTTTCTTTCATTGTTGTAATAATTTTCCCAATCATACGCATAAAACATATTCATATCCGTTAGCGCCAAATTCTCGCCAAAATTGGCGACATTTGGCGAAATATCGCCAAATTTGGCGACCAAAATAAGTCTTCATAAATGAAGCCAATTTGGCTGTTGCTCAATAATTTGGCGAATTTCTTATTCAAATTCAGTATTAACGAATCTTTTGTAAACGTTTCTTTGCATTTTAACTTGCTGTTTTCGTGTAACATTAGCTAAAATTTTAAAATGAAGATATAGGAAAGCTACCTTTTCCTCCCGGTACAGGCCGGAAGGACTTTTTTATATAATCTCGTTTTAAAATGGGACTATTTTCTTAAGCCTATTATTGTAGAAATGCATAGCATTTTTTACACCTTCCCTCCGCGGCTAGATAAGGGGAAAAATGGAAGTACGGTTTCCCGTTAAAACTTCTGATATGTTCGCGAGCAAATAATTTAGATTTTTTTTTAATGCAAAAACAATTAATTATATACTCTAAACATGTAAAACATATGTATTAAATTCAATTGTTGCTTATATGTTTTCTCTTTTTGTTACAAAGAAATAATTTCAGATTTTAAACAAGCATATGGTCGAAAAATTGTTTCGATTCCTTTATCAAAATGAGGAAATATTTTTTAATTACATGTATTCAATTTTACTGCTAAATATAATAAATCTTTCATTTTCTAATGTTAAAATATTTTTAATATCTTTGTTTCTTTCGCAACGAAGACAACCAACCAACTATTACTGTATCGACTGTATCAATGCGCGAAGCACAAATTAGCGAGAGTATACAAATTGAGCAATTGGAAAAAGATAGGCACATAAAATCAAAGATATTATACTTACTATTAGGTATTTTGTTTATTTATTCATTGTTTTTTATTTTATATGACTTGATGGTTCTTTTAAAAATTTTCGTTTTGGTAAGGTGCTTAGTTGGTCTTTGTCAGAGAAACTGCCAGTTACATGTTTTTATGGCATTAAAATATTACTTTTATGTTATTTTGTAAAAGAAAATGCAGAAAGTTAGTTCTGAATTAAGTGTTTTATGTTATACAATGGATAAATAAGTTCTTACTTACTTTAAATCCAGAGTTTGAAAAGTAAACAAATAGCTTTTTTTTTCTTATTGCATTACCTCATTGCATTCATATTGCCAGTATTATTACACTGTTATCATTTTTTTTCTCATTGCATTTACAAACAGTTGTGTGACATACTTCTATCTTCATGAATGTTTTGCATTTACTTTATATTAATTTTTCACATTCATTTTTTAATAAGCTTGTTAAATAGTTTTCGAGCACTATATTGTTTTAATGTCAAATGTTACATTAAAAATTATTAAAAAATACAGTAAAAAAATTGCTATTTGCTTGCGAAACTTAAGAATATAATCATTTTAACCCACATAGGTTTTTTTAGCTCTAAAAAATTACTATACCATGAATAAATAAGTTCTTATTTACTTTAAATTCAGAGTTTGAAAAGTAAACAAATAGATATTTTATTTTTCAATTTTTCTATCATTTACCTGTGACTTTAAAAATCATTTAAAATTATTAATTTAAAGGTATGAAATACCTTATATGTGCTTAAATCACAGAAAAAATACAATTTTAGTAAGTATATTACATGGCTCTGTTTAAGAAGAATTAAGAAGACCTTAAAGGATCCTTCACAATTTTTTTCATCTTAAAAAACAGTATCCTTCACAATTTTTTTCTTTTTAAAACAGGTTATTTCACATTTCTTTTCATATTAAAACAGGACACTTCACAAAAGTGTTTCCTACCAAAAATTTACTCTTCACAAATTTAATCATCTTAAACTTTTCCCAATTTTTGTATAAAATACTGTTTACTGTTGACTGTAATAAGTGTTTGTTCTTCAAAGTAAATTTTGAAAATTTATTAAATTTCAACTGCTGCTAATACATTTAATTTTTTGATTACAACTTACATAAATATCAATATTTTACATAGGGATTGTTTTTATACAATTTTGACACAATTGAAATTTTACTGCAGCCAAGCATGGTTTCTTGTACAGCGGTGTATTTTGAAAACATATAGAAGAAAGAAAAACATGTTTTTTAGAGAAAACCACTGTTAATTATTTCGCAATGCTTTTTAATAGTCAGATCTTATAAATTAAGTGTTGGTGAGTGCAAAGTTTGAAATTGTCTGAATATGTTTGATTACTTTTGCTGACTGTTAGAATGACATCATTAAATATGACAAATAATCTACAAGCTGCACATATGTTCCGTTTCATGTTCTGCTGCTTTGCAAGCAAATAGCAATTTTTTACTCTATTTTTTAATATTTTATAATTTTTAATGTAACATTTGACATTAAAACAACATAGGGCTCTAAAACATTATTAAAAATGAATTTGAAAAATTAATATACAGTAACAGCAAAACATGCATGAAGCTTCACAAACAGCTATAGACCAAAGTATCAAATTAAATGAAAATTTTGAAATGGAGAACCATCAATTCAAAATAAATGAAAAACAACAAGTAAATAAACAAAATACCTGGGGGAAGGGGGGGGGGGGTGTTTTATCTATTGCAGCTTGTATTTTCAAACAATTTGGAAGGGCGGATAAAATTTTATCATTTAAAATATTAAAAAAAAAATAATACCTTCTAAACTAGAATTTTATTATCAATTTTATAGACGATTTTCTTTGGACGATTACTCTCTATGAGAGAAAAGTTCTACTTTTCGCATTTGTTCGCCACAGTGATTATTTTGCGTCATAGTATCCAAACAAAGGGAAATGTATGCAAGTGGATACTATGATGCAAAATAATCATTTACATAAATTTTACTTATGATTTTGGATAGCGTGGCACAAAACATAAATCAGTTTATTGAAATAAATACATTTCAATACATAATATAGGCTCAGTGAAAGTAATATATTTAACAGTGCATTGAAAACTTAAAAGTATTGTTTGTATGTGTAAATATACTTTAGAAGACAAACGAAAAATAATTTAAATATAATTTTAAAACAATCCTACTAAATTCACGTCAAGGTGTCACTCAAATTTTGATATCATTTCTTTTAAAACCCATATTTTGAATTCCTGAGAGATCTGAATGAAAAAGCATCAGCGAATAAATTTTATATATATTTTCATGTTAAGATAATAATTGAGCCTGTGAATATAAATAAAACTAAAAAGAAAATGATGATTTAAAAAAAATTAATATAGCGTCACTCAAATTTGATATCATTACTTTTAAGACCCATATTTAAAATTCTTAGAGCCAAAAGAAAGTGCTGCGTCACAACTTTTAACTCGCTAAGGGTTTTTGTACTGATTTTCAATACAATAAAAAAATATAAATACAAAACAATACGAATTAAAAAAACATAAAGGGAAATATGTTTTGAAATTTAGTGCACTTGTAAGAATGTGCGGAATTTGGATAATGAATATTTCAAGCTAAATTGGATTTGTGTCTGGTGTGACACTGGGATATTATTCTATTTTTAAAACCAGCATCCTTTAGTTACCCTAAAAAAATGAAAATTTGTGTTTTGTAGATGTTTACACATTAAAAAAGACCTTTTTCGTTTATTGTGAGAATTTATAAAAATACTGTTTTAGTTGTCGTTTTTATTATTTTTACATCATGAATGTTGAATATGTTTATCTGTATATAAAGTAAACATCATCTGATATAATCGGATAATGTGATATATTCTTACATGATTCCAGTATATTTCAGAATGCAAACTTCTGTAAAATAAAGCATAGAACAAAATATTATAAACGCTTATAAATGAACTTGTTATGTTTACTTTGTGTTATTTTTAGTGCGAATAGAGTTCGAAGTTTATAAAGTTTGTTGTTGTATGATAATCTTTAAAACGATCTATAATGTGTATTTTTAATTTTGCTAAAAACATAATTTTGTAATAGATCCAGTGTTCAGTAATAAAATATTTAAACTTCGTAGGAACATGTGTATATTTTTGAAACTCAACGTGGGCAGACAGATAGATAAACGGACAGAGACATACAGATGTATTGAAGTTGTAAGTTTTAAACTAAGCTAAAAAAGCGTACACAAGTAATTTTTAGGGAAAAGATAAAACCGACTTCAAGAGATTATTTCTTTTCTTAGTGCGGTGATAGTTACTTGTAGCACGCCAACTGGCATATTTTAATGATAGTGGTTTAGCGCAATACGGTGTTTTTCTTGCATCAAGTTATTGTTAGCTACATTCACTTTAAATGATATTGGTGTCAATCTCATGCATTTTGACACGCAGTAGACTATCCTACATAAAAAGTCTGACGTGTCCTTGTAAAAAAAAATTGTAAAATTATTTTGAAAGCTTTGGAAAGTGTTACATAATCTATGCTTGACGCATGATTTTTCGTTCTTGTTTAAATATAACAACTTATATTTCAACATTTTTTTTATTATAATGCATCATTAAATCTATTTCTGGGTGATTAGTAACAAAAACTGTGCCAGCTGATGCGAGAAAATTCCTTAGATACAAATATGTATAATATGAAAGCTATAAGCTATAGATAAATCATAATTTAAAAAACAAACAAACAGGTGATGCGATATCATTTCACTTTCACGAGATAAAAAACTCATCTTTCGACATTAAGATTTTAATGACTTAAAATGTCTTAGCTTCAAAATAATGGAGCTTTAATGGAGCCATTTATGATAATACAACATATCTAAAATATATATAACAATAATAAAACAATATATACAAAAACACAGAAATATTTCATATGCATGTATGTAAAGTGAATGATACTCCCGTTTATTCCTCTTGTTAATGCTAACTGCTTTCAATATTTGAAAAATGTTGTTGATCTGTGTTGATGTTGATCGTCATAAATGACGTTATTAACCGACTCAAAAAAGGAGGAGGTTATCAATTCGACGTGTATGTATTTTTTTTTTTATGTATGTACACCGATTACTCTGGAACTATGCGTCCTATTTATGTGATTTTTGTTTTATTCGAAAGAGAATACTCTCGAATTGGTCCCATTTAAATTTTATCAAAATTGGTTCAATACTTTTTCAGAAATTCAACAAAACGAAAAAAAACAAACATTTTAAAAATAGTTAATTTGTTGGCTTTTGAGTGTTGCCAAATTTGAAAAGCAAAATTACATAAAATTGTGAATTGGATAAATATAATACAACGTACAGATAAAAACTATAAATTATGCTACAACAAATTTACTTTTGAATCTTTTAAAATCTTTTATGTATGTTCACCGATTACTCCGGAACTTTGCGTCCTATTTATTGTGATTTTTTTTATTATTCGAAAGAGAATACTCTCGAATTGGTCCCATTTAAATTTTATGAAAATTGGTTCAGTACTTTTTCAGTAATTCAATAAAAACGAAAAAAAAATAAGCATTTTAAAAATAGTTAATTTGTTGGGCAGACGACTTTCATTTCATATCATAAAATATTCTATTACGTGAATTTGCAAATAATAAAAAGACTGACATATTTAAATCAGCTTTAACTTGTCGGATTTATTTTCATAGAACAAACTTTTTAAGATCTAAACAAAAAGTTTTGAGTGTTGCTAAATGTGAAAAGCAAAATTACATAAAATTGTGAATTGGATAAATATAATACAACGTACGGATAAAAACTATAAATTATGCCACAACAAATCTACTTTTGAATCTTTTAAAAGTTCCATTATTGCAGTTTCACAGCGGTTTGGCATATTTTGATGAGCGTTTATTGGCGCATAATTAAATACATTGTTGTTTCAAATCCCATATAAATGTACGAGTTACAGAAAATATTTGGCGATTTATCACCTGTGGCGCACTAGTTGGAAACTGCCTTTAAAATATCCAACATCTATATTATATTATACAATACAGTTGTATATAAATGCTTCTGCAATTGTATTTTAATATTTCTGCTACATAATATTAACTATAGAGTGACACTATAGAAAGAAAGGGGTTACTCCGAATAGTATTATCGGCGACATTGTTGGCGCAGTGTATTTACCTTGTACGGATCGTAAAAATCAGTACACATTAAGCATAAGCACCGAAATCAGTGAGTTACACAGTTATCAAATTTGTAGTATACAGCCCGATTATGACACAATATCCAAGACGATTAGGTGAGAATAATGATAAAATTTCTAATCTTCCATAATCGAGTCTACTGCCAAGGTTAGCGTGAAATAAAAATATATTAGCAACAATATGGTTTAATGTTAATATATATATCATTAAAGGCTTTAAAGACATTAGATGAGAATAAAGATAAATTTTCTAATCTTCCGTACTCGAGTCTACAGTTGTAAATATAGATATCATTAAAGGCTTTAAAGACATTAGATGAGAATAATGATAAATTTTCTAATCTTCGATACTCGAGTCTACTGCCCAGTTATTTGAAATAAAAAAGATATTAGCAACAATATGGTTTAATGTAAATATGGATATCATTAAAGTAATAAATAAATAAATAAACTTTTTAATCAAAAAAAAAAAAAAAAAAAAAAAAAAAAGAACCGACTTCAAAAACTACTAAAAAGCGAAAAATAAACTTTTTAACCAAAAATTGAACCGACTTCAAAAACTACTAAAAAGCGAAAAATAAACTTTTTTACCAAAAATAGAACCGACTTCAAAAACTACTAAAAAGCGAAAAATAAATTTTTTAACCAAAAATAGAACCGACTTCAAAAACTACTACAAAGTAAAAAATAATTTTTTTTAGGTAATAGTTAATAAAAAATTAAATTAAGAGCATTGTATTTACCATGCATATTATTATATTTATGTACATTAATTTGATTTTTTGGAGTCAGCCAAGCCAAGCCAAGCCAAGTACAAAATTCAAAACGAAATATCCAATATAAATCGTAACACGCGTATAAGTTATGTCTACATAAATACGAGACAATAAAAAAATACATATAACTCATCAAATGATAGAAAATACAATGACTTAAATGATTAACTAATTTCCAAAGCAATGTTTGTCGACATATAGTTGCTAATCTCATTTGAAAATACACATTTATAACATCAGATGAAATGTTTAAAAATGGTAACATGGCTTTATCTTGGCTTGGCTGGCACCGACTCCAAAAAATCAAATTAATGTACATAAATATAATAATATGCATGGTAAATACAATGCTCTTAATTTAATTTTTTATTAACTATTACCTAAAAAAAATTATTTTTTACTTTGTAGTAGTTTTTGAAGTCGGTTCTATTTTTGGTTAAAAAATTTATTTTTCGCTTTTTAGTAGTTTTTGAAGTCGGTTCTATTTTTGGTAAAAAAGTTTATTTAGTATTAATAAAATTGAAATCTTGCGCGGACCGTATTTTTGTACGCTACGATTCAACGGCAGCCATTACTTTTTCAATTTTTAGATCTCAGTTGACGACGCGGAGAAGAGGACGAAACACGTCACAGCACCTGTGCAAGGTGCCAGTCAACCTATGCGGTGCCAGATTTCTACCAATACGTAGTGCATGGCACCTTAATTACCTTCAATCACCCAGTGAGAGGTCAATCGGCACCTCAACCCCATTTCCAAGACTCTATGGCACCCTAGGGTTCCAAATGGTACCGCTTTTTCATCACAAGGTCCCAAACGACACCAGTCTTCCGCCTTCTGATTTAAATGTATTTATTAATGCTCCGTTTTTCTATACGAAGCCAAAGTTTTATGTCATAAAAATTCACACTTCTTAAAAAAAAAATAAAATAAATAAAAAATAAATAAAAAATAAATAAAAGAAACATAATGTCCGGCCTTAATAACTGTAGCTATTTTAATAATGAACAAAATTTTTATTTATTACCCCGTTACACTTTGTGTCAACTTTTCATTATGAATTTGTGCTAATCCCTTTATTAAATTTTATACCGATTGTTATTTGCCTATATCTGTCATGTGATGGTGTGTGTAATTACTATTTTGTTAAAGCAAATGAAAGAAAGAGAACAGAACATCATCTATTCAACGTCTAATAAAAGAAAATTCACCATTTATCCAGACTGAGATAAAAGGAACCTACACAAAGCAACAACAGATTTATCTTTTTTTTGTCATTGTTTTATTACGCTGCTTTTAACTATAAGTAAAAAAAATGCAGCAAAGATCATAACATTTATTAAACTGAATCTGACTTTGTTCCTTTTAATTTGCTAAATATGTAATCTTTTACGCATTTTATTATATTTTCCCAACATTTAAAAAAACTTTTTCGCGTAATGTATTGCTTTTATTGAGCCCATAATTTGAAACAAGTACTAGAATTGAATAATTGTTCATACATGCACAAATATGCCTTTTTTAAGAGTAACACTATAACCACTTTACTCGACTGTACTAATAAACAAGCAAATAAATAAATAAATTACTGATGTATTTCTTAGTTGGTTATTAGGATTTGTTGCTAGAATCCATTGCTATAATAAAGTTATAAAAGGTTCTTCGTTTTCCCTAAAAAAAGCTGGAAGTGTAAAACTTTTACAACTAGTAACTTTAATAGTGTTGCCATTCAACGTTTTTATTTCTTAAAGTAATTCCCACAACAAGAGTATAACTTCAAGTAAAGAAAGAACAGACATTATTTAATTTTTATTATATTTTAAGAATTTATTTTTTTTTTGCACTCACCACTTTACCACATTGATCACGATACTTCATTGACCACCTTATCCACACAGACTGTTCAGAAGTAATTAATTTAAAATTAATGCTTTTTCATAATCATGTATTTTGTGAGGGCTGCTTAATATCTTGTTTGTATTTGTTCTTTAATAAAGTGTTGAGGGACCCATCTGGAACAAACATGTCGAAGCTGTAAATTGTTGCGTAGAATGCGGAATGTCGACGTTTTCAAATTGTTAGTTGATGCCGCTATCTCCTCACATGTAATTCGCCGATTTTCGTGCAAGATTGCCCACACAGTTTTAACATTTCGATCATTCACAACACTTTCTGGTCGGCCAGGCTCAGGAGCTAATTCTGCAGACAAACGTCCTTTTTACGGTTTCGTTCATCTCACGAAACCCTATTACTCCCGTTTCGTTGTCTGTCTGCCACAGAGCCGATTCTCAGAAACTATATAACTTAGAAGCATGAACTTATTGCTGACTTATAATGTACTTATAGCTGAATATCTACTATGCAGCTCAAAATCATAAAATTTGAAACATCGTATTATTTTAATATATAGATATAAAAAAAAACAAAAATCTAACATATTTTTCCTATTAAATTTAAACATTTTTCGTTATAGCAGTTGCCAACAATTAAAAATCCACAATAAAATTCTTTCTACAGTAATTAATTTTCTATTGAAAGATTTCCACGTGAAAAATGAAAATGAAATAAAAAGTTTCACCAATTGAAAAAAGATAAATATGACGTCATATTGGTAATAAAACGGAAAATTTCAAACATTTCTCAATAATACAAGGAGTATGAGTATGCGTAAATACAGAAAGCAGCTTAATATGACGTCATTACAGAAATAAAAAGAGAATTAATTTGACGTCATATTGGAAGTTTAACGGATTTTTCAAATGTTTGAGAATAATACAAATAGAGTATCAATATGAGTAATAGAGAATAGTAAATATATGAGTTTGAGGAACGTATTGAATCATGATAAAAACCCGATTAGGGAAATTTTGGCATATTTTAACATTTTGAAGGTCTCTATACAATATGTTTAGTTATGAAATTGATTGTTTTTAAATATCACATTTAGTCTACATGACAGATATTATTATGACAGAGTATAATAGCAGACTTCGCCCACAATCGGACCGGTTCAGATATTCGAAAAAACGAGAAAAATAGACCGATAAATTTTTACTTTATAAAAAAACAATACTCTTTTTTTTTTTTTTTTTTTTTTTTTTTTTTGAAAATGAAATTTATGTGGATTTATTAAAGAAAGGATAAAGTGTTTTGAAAGGAATATTAAACGAAACCTCTTGTGCGATCTTCGATCACACTTACCCACTCGTTTGAAATCACCATGCCATCTAAAAATCGTAGCCTCACCAAAACATTTGTTTTTGTAAGCTTCTTTCATTAATTTAATAGTTTCTGGAGCTGCTTTGCCCAAACGATAGCAAAATTTTATGGTACAATGCATTTCGTTTTTTAACTCTGAATCACTCACCTCCATTTCTGTAGGACAAATAAAAACAGTTCTTTAAACAAGCATGAAACTAGGAAAATAAAATCATCTACTTCGTTTAGAATAATTATAAACGGACAGTTAACAGTTTGAAAAAATCGCCTGCAGTTTTATTTTTTAGTTTCGCGGTGTTGCCACTACATAAAAAAATAACTCAGTTTTTATGGAATGCCCTTTGTATAAATGAAATGAATGCAATATGAAGATGTTATAGGAACAATATTTGGCGATTTATCAACTGCGCTAGGTTAACATAAAAGTACCACTATATCAAATGGTATGTGGTATGTGAAAGGAAATACTTATAACCATTCATCGTACAAAAAAATAGCTAATATTCTGCCTTCAGATACAGAGGCAAGGTTGGCAACAAACAAGAGTAATACTAGCAACAATATTCTTTTAACTCCATAAGAGTTGCAATAATGATATTAAATGCTCCGATGGGCTTTGGGCCCGATAACAAAACTTTTGTCTAGAAAAAACTGTAGAAGTCTTTTACATTTGTTTTGAATGAAGCTCGGTCAACAAGGTATTAATTAATTATATAAAAAGCAATTATATAAACATGCAGGCAAAAGCTTGAATTCAAATGTAAATATTTGCAACTCCCCCCCCCCCCCCCCCAAAAAAAAAGAAAGAAAAAGAAAGTTAAACCAAAGAAATTAAATTGGCATTAACCACGCTTTCTGACATTAGCAATTGGCTGCAAACCAGATTATGAAACTTTCACTTAACTTAATAACATGTATTTAATAGCCCCGAGGGTACTTCTTAGTTATATGGACCTTGGCGCTTTTTTAAAAAGAGTGACGCATTTCGGGTTTAAGAACTTGAGATTTACTGCCAAATTATATACACAACTATGAAAACAAAACTGATGAATAATTATGCTGGTTTATATATGTATTTAAAAAATTGCATCTGATTACACTTATTAAATTACTTCTGTTTGCATTTAAAAACAAATACACGCTTCTGCATATTAAATGAATTGTGTAAATATTGGGAAGAGATTGCGAGAGGTAGAGAGATGGGTAGAGTAAACAAACAGGTAGACAGACGTGTAGTGAGATGGGTAACTATACAGACGAGTAACTATACAGATAGGCAAACATGTAGAGAAACAGATAGACAGACAGGTAGAGAAACAGGTAGAGAGATGGGTTGACAGAAGGGTAGATAGATAGGTAGAGAGATGGGTTGACAGAAGGGTAACGAGATGGCTGCAGAGACGGGTTACGAAACGGCTAGAGAGACGAGTAGCGAGACGAATAGCGAGACCGGTAGACAAGCATGTAGAGAGAAAGGTTGCGAGACGGGTAGTGTGGTGTATAGAGAAACAGGTAGAGAGATGAGTACAGAGATGTGTTGACAGATGGGTAGACAGAGGGTATATAGACAGACCGACGTGTACATAGACGGGTAGATAGACGGGTAATGAGATTGGTAGCGACACGGGTAAAGAGACAGACACGAGAGAGATAGGTACAGACACGGGTAGTGAGATGGAAAGGAAGAAAGGTAGAGAGACGGATAGACAGATAGGTAGAGAGACGGATAAAGGGTCGGGTTAGCGAGACGGGTCGAGAGACAGACAGATGGGTAGCGAGACGGATATACAGACGAGTGGAGATGCAGTAGACAGACGGGTACGAAGATTGCTAAAGAGACGTGTAGCTAGACGAGTAGAGAAACAGATAGACGTCTAGCAAGATGGATGGATAGACGAGTAGAGAGACAGGTAGAGAGACGGGTTGACAGAGGGGTAGCGAGAGGGCTACAGAGACGGGTCATGAGACGGGTAGCGAGACGAGTACAGAGACCAGTAGACAAGCATGTAGAGAGAAAGGTTCAGAGACGGCTAGAGAGATGAGTACATAGATGAGTTGACAGACGGGTAGAGAGAGAGTATATAGACAAACAGACGTATCCAGAGACGGGCAGACAGACGGGTAATGAGATTGGTAGCGAGAAGAGTAAATAGACAGACAGATGGGTAGAGACACGGGTAGTGAGACGGGTAGTGTGACGGGAAGCGAGAAAGGTAGAGAGACGGATATACAAATGGGTAGCGAGACGGGTAGAGAGACAGACAGACGTGTAGAGAAAGAGTCATACAGACGAATGGAGAGGCAGTAGACAGACGGGTACGGATATGAATAAAAGACGTGTAACCAGACGGGTAGAGACAGATAAACGTGTAGCGCGACGGATAGACAGACGAGAAGCGAAGGGGATAGAGACACGGCTAGACAAACGGGCAGCGAAGCGAATAGAGACACGGCTATACATACGAGTATTTAGACGGATAGAGAGACTAGAGAGATGGGTAGAAAGACGGAAAGGGAAATGGATAGAGAGACAGACAGATGGGTAGTGAGACGGCTACAGAGGGAGACAGGCAGGTAGACAGGCGTTAGAGAAACAGATAGGCGAGTAGCAAGACCGGTAGAGAATTGTACAGACAGGCGGCGAGACGTGTCGAGAGACAGACAATCGGTTAAGCAGACGAGTAGGAGAACGGATAGGGAAACAGACAGATCGTAGAGAGAGACCGACAGGCAGGCAAAAGAAAAGTCTGGGGATTGGCCCAGTAAGGGCTCAGGGGGCAGAGCCTCCAAGAAAATAATAAAGACGTATCTGTTAGGCTTAACTTTGAAAAATATATATATATATATATTCAATTTCGCCGATATGGAGATTTAATGTAATATTTATTTTTACAGATGTCATCGAAAGATTTTTTATATACATTAATAGGAACTTAGGCTGCAGTTTTGCAATCGGGATTGTAGGAAAGCATGTTATCAATGTGGTGTGCAGTGTACGAGTTTCTGTAAATAGTTATATAAACAAGGGGGAAAATTGTTTTAATTCAAATGTAAATATATTTTTCATATAGAAAATGTTGCAACAATGAAATTAAATTTGCGTTATGCCACGCTTGCTAAAATACGTTATTGGCTGCAAATCCGATTACACAACTTTAAAAAGCTTGGCGTTTTAAAAGCTCCGGCGTTTTTTTTAAGCTTTGCGCTATTCGCACTTAAGAAAATGAGATATTTTTTTTGCCAAATATTATAAAAAAAATTATGAAAACAAATCTGATGAACGGTACTTCCTTTCTTATTTTAACAGTGCATATGAATTTATAGATGATATTTTGTAATTCTAGCATTTAATTTGCTCTTTTTCGTTATTTCTAATGGTGAACTCTATGTTCTCAGCCATATTGCTCAAACTAATCCCTTTTAGGGAAGTCCTAGTTTTACAGTGAGCAAAAAGATTTTTTTTTTTTTAACACCAGCATGCATTTAATAATATTGCAAAATCTCTATACCCAAAGCGCAGGAAAAGTTTTCATTTCAATTTAATGGCTTTAATTAATCTCTTTTGAATGTAAAATTTATAAAGAAAGTTCATCTTTTTTTGCAGATTAACAAATAACAGGAAATTCAAATGAAATATGTAAATTTTAATCGCGTACATTTATAAAGTTTTCGTAAAGCTCTTGAATTTCTTTCTATTGTAAAAATTCTTTTGTCCAGTTATGCGCAAGGGAATTTAAACTAATGATCACGATAAAGATTGATATTAAGCATGTTTGCGTAATTTTAATAAAAATACTTAAAATTATGAATTCTTAGATAAAATTAAATATATATTTTTTGGAAAATTAGGCTGTATTGTATTAATGCAATATTCCCTAAAGATAATCTTTAAATTTTAATTTACTGAATAATTGAAGTGAGTATAAAGCTTCAATGATGATTATTCCTCATCATCCTGATTGACAGAAGGGGAAATCTAAGATAATTTTATAGCAATCATTAGTAATGCGCATAAGGAATGATTTTGGCATTCGAATGAATCATCCGGGCATGCGCAAAGCATACCTGCCAACATTGGTATTCTTTTTAATCAATTAAAACCAGAAATTTTGCAGAAAAAATTTAAATTACGAGCTACATATGTGGCTTTTAATTTAGGAAAAAGGAAATTAATTAAAAGCGACATATATGGCTCTTATTTTTTTAACACTTTCCAACATATTTGAAACGTGTTTATGAATCCGGTTTGTCTACCGTCTGCCACCTGTCCGTACTCTGACTCGGGTAAATATACTCGGATTGCCATTTAAATTCTATACGTTACTGATCTTTGCAATAAAATGTTTGGTATTGAAAATGAAGTGTGTACCATTTATAGTTTGTTTACAGAGGCACTCAAAAGAATTCCGTTACATTATGGAATATAGGGAACAATCATTTACGGTGCATTTTATTGATGTTGTGATATTTTAAAAATAATGAGATTGATATGCATTACTTAGATGGACAAAAGCATGCTTTCTCTGGTGTATAGAATTAGTAGTATTTATAGTTCATTTACAGGGATGCACAAAAGAATTCCATCACATTATGGTCTGTGGCGAAAAAACTAGTTGCGGTGCATTTTAATAATGTTATGATACTTCAAACATAATTAAATCACTGAAGTGCACGACATGTTTTTTATAGATTGTAGATTGCATAGTTCATTTTATATATTCATTTTATAATTGCATATGTCGTTCATTTACATAGACGCACAAAATAATTCTGTTACAGCACTGATTAAATCGATAATTGATGAAAGTGCTTTTTCCTCTGTGGTATGCATTTGTAAAATTATTTATTTTTGAGTATATTACGTGGGGTGTATAAAGTCACAAATAGGAATACACGAAAGAATTCTCGGAAATTACCGAACATGGACAGCAATTGCTGGAAATGGATTTTTACCGTGTTGTGTGTTTTTTTTTATTTACATATTAAGATATCTCATTTTATTTAAAAAGGTGGATTAAATTTTATGCCGTTATATTAAAAATAAATGTACAACGTGAAATAGCACAAATTAAAATTATATAAATTGGCAAACAGCTGTTTCGGAGTCCCTAAACCTCCATCATCAGTGCCAATTCAAAAGATTAAATCCGATTTAAAATACTAAGTCATGTCAATTGACTTGCGTCTTTCGTACGCGCCAAGATGAAATGGCCATTTCATAATACCTCTGGGGGTGCCTAGTCAGGTGAGGGTCTCGTCACCTGATCAAGGTTCTAAATTACGAGACCTATTAAATCTGTCAATTCAACAAAGTTAAACAGAAACCTTGAACCGGCAAACAAAGATAACGGTAGCAAATCACAAGAGAGCAAGCACAGCAGCGATGTGAACAAATCAATAGTCAGGTGGATCACAGCCATGCTGTGATCAGGCGATTTCCGCCCCGCACCCAGGTACTAACCCGTTAAGCTAGGCATTCATGCCGGGCAGGTAGGGGCCTGGTTAGCGGTATAAAAAAAAAAGAAATGGCCATTTCATGAAACACACATGAAACGCATTTTTCGTGTCCGTCATAATTTATAGAACTTTTAAACAAAAACAGAAAATTCTTAATTTTAACGCTCACCATCTGTTGAAGATACAGTATGCGATAATATACTAAACAGCCAATAATTGAAAGATACATAAAAATATCTGCTAATAATTTTTATACAATGAATGTGACATGAATTGTTCAAACAAAACAGAAATTCTTGTTTTTAAACGACTGCATTTGTCCTTATAAGATGCATAAAAATTACATTTTTTTTCTAGGCATTTTTCAAATTATTTAAATTTTTGTATGATTCACAAAAAAAAAAAAAAAAACAAAAAAAAAAAACATGTTTTGACTTAGATGTTAAAATTTTCAAAAAGTAAGAAAATTAAATTTATTTTATTTGTGAATTTGAAAGGGAAAGTTTTTTTGGTATGAATAAAGCGAATTCTCTTTGATAGATTTAGGGAAGTTAAAAAAAATCTCACAGTCTACTACGATGTAGCATTTTTTTTCTTTCGCATTTCATTAGTAGATTCTTCTTTCTTTATTTCTTTTTTTTTGTGAGCAAGTAAAGGTTTTTTTTTCATTTCTATCACATGAGATCGAAGAAAAAAAAAATCCATTGAGGATAAAAAATAGACTTTTACTGATGTTTCCCTTTCATGTTTTCACAGTCCTTCTATAAACAGCACGATCATTTATGTAAGAAGATTAGCTGAATAAGTCCAAATTACTTATTTTGCCCGTTTATTATAAGTTTTTAGATAAGCATCCTTATTGTCAATGTCTTTCATGAAACGCCACTGGCAACTATTTTTCTTCTGTATGTATCACGTTAAAAAAGCAATGTCTTACACTTTTACAAAAATCGAATGAGAAATCGACCAAAAAGAATGATTTTTGGAAATGGTGGTGCGAGTATAACATAAAAATAGTCACCAGTCGAAGCCCTTCATATATTTGAAAGTAAAATCCGGTAGGTTAAAAAATTGCCGTTTCTTGACCACCGCCACTCGCGGAACAGGCGGATTCCCCCCCCCCCCCCCCCTACTTTTCTTTCAAGTCTGCCGGAACGCTAGTAGACCCGATCGCGGAATATCCTATCGGGAAAAAAATTAAAGCTAAAATTAATGTTTAAGACATCCACCAGCCGAATCGTTAGGACTGGGAAGTTTATTACATCGCAGGACCAATGCCGCTTGGAGCACAACAAACATGACCGCGACTCGATCTTTATGGTCATAACGAATATGGTTTTATGAAATTTGCTACCTATTACCTTGAAATTAGCTATTTATTAGCTAGCTATTTTTTAATGAAGCATATATGTTAGGAATCGGTAAATTAATTATTTTTATTTGTGCAGACGACTTTTGGCTAATGCCGATAAAATTGTTTCTGTTATTTCGTTGCTATGGTTTTTCTAAACAATTTTTTGTGGAGTATTTATGTTTTTTTGTCGTTTGTAACTATGAATGTTATTTAGGAAAATTCCGTCTATTTTCCTGAAAAAGCATGGCGAGAATTTAATAGAGTGCAGATAAAAAAAAAATATATATTTTAGGATCATCTTTTTTGTTGTGAAGTATGATGATCCGAATTCAAGGTAAAATTAATCTGTAATTTTGTAAATATATATATAACGGTTAATATCAACATCTCTTAAAATGTCCAAAATCTATTATTTCTAAGTATGATAATCAAAACAAGTTTGAACAGCTAAATATTTCAAACCCATCATTATGTTTGATAAAATGTAAACAATAGTAAAGCATAAAAATCGGAAATTTATTGTCCATATTATAATTTATTAATTTCAGAGGGACTATCAGTCCCTGTATAAAATTATACTCGCCTGTATTTTGTCGATGATTTATCCAGCGATTCAGTGCAGGTTAACTTGTAACATATTTTTTTTTGTTAATATTTCTACATGTTTCAACTTTTCATATTTTTATTTATTTTTATCACCTTATAACATTATTGTATTATTTTATATTATTTTTTATATTTATTTGAATCGTATTTGGCTTCTGAACAGGCCTTTATTATTAATATTATTATTATTATTATTATTATCAGAGGGCGGTGCGAGGATTTCGCAATGCAGTCTAATATTTTTAGCAATATTGTCTTTTAAACTTCTGAAAAAAAATTACGGGTAAAAATATCCGCAGATAAGATTAGTCAAACCATAAAATCCTCTCATTTATTCCATCAAAGTTACAGTAAAAAAAATGATCGAAGATAGAAAAAAGCGCTTGCGAGAAAAAAAAAATTAACAATCGTATTTTAATTGCATTAGAAGATGACGTCATCCGTTTCGAGAAAAGCATGGGACAAAGAAAAATAAATTATATACATGTAAAATACAATTTAGTCTAATATAACAAAGAATACCTTTTAGTCTACAACCAGAAAAAAGAATTGATTAAAACAACAAAACATGTTTTGTTGAGTACATTTTGATTGTTTTAGCCAGATTTTTAGTTGAAAAAAAATTGGCTTTGTTGCTTGGACAAAAAAATATTGTTAATACTCTTACAAAATTTTAACAAAATTTCATCAATTTTAATTGAAATAACAAAATTTGTTTTTTTAATTTTACAATAATTTTGTAATTACAGCAAAATTTTGTTGTTTTTGCAAAATTTAAGTTGTTGTGTAGTAGCCATAACTCTCTCACGTAACTCGATTTATTTGACTTATATAGCTATATAATTAAAGGATTAACATAATTTTTGGATAATAATTTTTTTTTTCATTGGAACGTCCAAGGTACTTTTAAAAATCCCCCTCTCCCATTTATTACTTTCTTCTATCTTTACAAGAAGAAAGTATAGGAATCATGAAAAATTTCGACTTCCGGTTTCCGACGGATTTTAGAAGGTCCTGGAACACGATTTGACTGTTTTTAGAAAATGACTTTTCAATGACTCTGTCTGTCTGTATGTGACTAACATTTTGTGGGCGCTCTATCTCAAGAACTAATGCACGGAATTTAATAAAATTTTATATTCAGTTACTTCCTGATATAAATTGTTGCTGATTAGTTTTTGGCTTAAATCGAGCAACAGGTGGCGCTTCTATGTTGCATTTTTCGCGATTTCTGCAGTAGCTCTATTTCATATTTAGCAGTGAATTACGCCTGTAATTTTTGAATAATAAACAGTGAAATTTTATCCTTCTTTTTGCAGGCGTAATTTGCTGCTGAAAATGAATTAAACATGAACTATGTGTTGCCGTATGCTGGGCTTTGTATTGTCGTCTCATGTTTGCCACAGAAATTTGCGTGCTCCTGATGACATTTCCATCTTGTGCTGCGGTTGCAGCCGGTCCGACAAATATAAGAGTGAGAAATGCCGAGTTTGGATATCTTCCTTGTAGCTCAGTGGTAGAGCCTCAGAGTGCTGTTCTGAGGACCCGGGATCGAGGTCAGGCTTGGGGCAATTTTCACTTTCTCGGTTTGCGCTTGAAAAACAGGAGGATAAAAATTCACTTGATTAAAAAATAGTTAAAATAGTTAAAATAGTTTTTTTTAGAATTGGAAAAAAAAAAAAAAAATCAACAGTATTTTTTTTGTTGATTCAAACAAAATTTCCATTGACCCTTATTTAAACGAAAAGTTCTGTTGGGTCAACCAAATTTTTGTTGATTCAACAAAACTTTTTTCTGGGTGTACACGTGAAATGCTTTATCTTTTTCGTATTAATTATTTTTTATAATCATTGCTGAGTATGATGTAAAGTGATATTTTATTTTTGTGGCAACATTGATTTGAGGAAAAACTTTCATTTCATTTCTGAAAACAATGCTGATTTAATTTTTATGACAGAAGTGCTGTAATACTTCTGTCATATTTGATATCTGCCATATTCTCTTTTAATCTTGTTTTAAACTTTCTAGCGGTCATTCCTATATAATATTATAATGTTCCATCTGCTCTGGTTTATATAACATTTTTATAACACTACAATATTATATAGGAATGACCACTAGAAAGTTTAAAACAAGATTAAAGGAGCATATGGCAGATACCAAATATGGCAGAAGTACTACAGCACTGGCAAGACAACATAGAACCGAGACATTAAAAATTGATTTTAAAAATAGTAAAATAATTTATTCATCAAGACTCTATTTCCCATCTATTATCTGTGATTCAATAGAAATCTACATGCGTAACGTAAACATTTGCAATGAATCCACCTCATTTGAATTACCTAAAATTTGGCACGAGGTACTTTTCAGTTTTAAAAAAGCAATAACGAAATATTAATTTTCCCGTTTACAGTTGGCTACTTCGAGCGCATGCTTTTTTTTTTACATATATGATCTCGTGAATCATGTTTTCAAGTTTATTTTCAAAAAATTGCGAGAATATTTTGTTTATCGTTATATATCTTGAAAATGGCGCCGTATGAGCGTTGAAACGTATGTCGATAATTAAAAAAAATTTATGAGTCTTTTTTTGTTGCTATTTGTATCACGTAAGCATTTTATCTATATTTTAATTGCAATTCTTAATTTAAAATAAGCAATTTTTTTACAAAACGTGAGTGTACTTTGTCAGAAGCCGGTTCAAAAACCTTTCGAATGACACCTCATTTATTGTTGTGCGTTTTGTAAATGCATAGAAAAAGGGATGTTGACAAAAGAAATAATATATATATGATTATTATTATGGGGATTTCCCTTTTACCTTTGCTGTCATGTTTCTTAAGGACCAAATGGTCGGCGTTTTTCCACATTTACGATTGCTTCATTTTTCCATCAGAGCTACTGAGTTATGGACTCTCGGTAGTCTAAAACATGGATCTTTCCGAATTCCAAGCAACTAAATAAAATCATCGAATGATTTAGCATTTATTATTATAGTTGAAAAGTATGTTATTCACTCAACTGACATAATATATCATTCGAGAAAGTCCCTATCGGGTTCTTTCTACACAAATGATTATTTTAAGACCGCTTTTATTAAAATGACTATGTTTGTGAAGGAAAAGTATACTTAAAGATGACATAATTACTAAGTAACATAATTTTTAGGATATCTTTTTACTTATCTGTCAAAACACTTAAATTTTTGGACTGTGGTTGAAATATATATATGACTTTCTTCATGTCTATATTTGATCGACGGCACTAAAATTTTTATAATAAACTCTAAAAGAAAATCAATATGAAAATTTTGATAAAAAAGAGGACTATGGTTGATAGTGAGAATTATCTCTATTATAATAGTTTTTTCTTATTTCTGAAGTGGTATTATTTAATAATTAAAACATACAATTTGAATATTAGTGGTATGTTTTATAATATCTTTTTAATGGTTTAAATTATAATAATATTTCAAAATATTATTGAAATAGACCTAAATATGTCCTATCAAAACAAAATTTTTGAGAAAATTGCATTAGTTATTTAAAATTATGCTAAAAAATGAAATATTAGGTATATTTAGTTTAATGTGTATTAAAATGCATGTTAGAATAGTTTTTCTTTTAATTACAAAACTTCCGATTTCATTAATTAATTAAAAGCTCCATAGACTACGAAATAGTTATGCCTACCACCGAATATTTAATTTAGTTTAAATCAGGAATGACAATTTATTTAGCTCATTTTTGATGAACTAAATAAACAGCAGTTTTAGTGACATCTGGATCTATGCTAAAACTACATCTACTTTTGAGTTTGACTAAAATCAACATGTTTTGCTCCCAAACATTTGTCTTTAGTTCATTACAGCGCATAAATTGTACGTACCATTCAAAAAGTATTTGCAGATATTATAATTTTACTTTCTTCTATCGATTCAAGAAGAAAGTATTAGATTCGTGAAAAAATTTCGACTTCCGGTTTCCGACAGATTTATAACGCGGTTTAACAGTTTTTATAGAATGTCTGCCGTGGGTCTGTGTGTCTGTCTGTAACACAAATTTTGTGGGCGCTCTAATTCACGAACTACTGCGTAGATAAGGATGGAATTTCCTAGCGAATTCTATTCTTATGTGAACTTGTGCCGATGATTGTTTTGGCATAATACTCCAAGAAGAGTGCCGGAAATCGATGATTTATTCGATTTATGTGATTCTTGAATATCTAGTTTATATGCGCATAATTGAACGGAACATCCAATTTAGAATCCTCATGATAGGAATAGGTTGTCATTCAACTTTGTTTACGGTCATATAAGAAGGGGTGCCAAAATTCAGTGATTTGTTTGAAATATTCCATGCTTATCTCACCAGTTTAACTGCACAGAATTCAACGAAACTTCATGCTTGGCATCTTCAGTATGGAATACATTGTCATCCAATTTTCTTGCAGACTCTTGTGGTTTCTTACAACCACTGCCATATTTTTTTAATTTAATTTAATTTAAGAAATATTTTATTAATCTTTATTCATTTAATATTAAAATTCGCATTCTAAAATTATTTTAATTCCTTCCTTTTAAAATCTTCCCCTGTAAGCTTTTCTTTCCTACGTAACATTTCGCTTTATTTTAAAAAGATAATGATCGTTTTGTAATCTGTACTTCCGGAATGGATTCATGGAGAACATTCTACAACATTCTAATCGTGAGCTCACTTCCTACTGTAGCCCCTCCCCTAGCCAATCAAATTCAAATCAGTTGAATACGTAATTTTCAAAATTGTAACACTTTGCTACTAATTGGCATCTTATCTTTAAAAAAAATCTATAAATATTTATGCCAATAAAAGCTGTTTTCATATTCAATAACATTGCAAGTTATGCCAACGCAAGATTCTAGTATTTTTACCCCTGCCAATTGGCGATTTTAATTTTTACGGCAAACCCTTTTCCCTCTTACAGCTACCGCAGGTTTCTACCCATTTAGCATTATTAACAAACTTCGTTGCATCTCCGTTGGTGTAACAGTTATCATACTTGCCGTAATCAGAAGAAAAAATTCAGCCCATCTAAACATCATAAATTAAAAAAAATTCTTTCGTTATTACTGTTTTTCGCTGCATGCTCATGATTTCTTCGCAGCAAGACAAGCGACCACCTTCCACACCTGTAGCAAACATCCCAGTGACAAAGTGTGCAGCCCGGCACTGCTAGAGGGAAAAGGGGTTGCCGTAAAAATTAAAATCGCCAATTTTCAGGGATAAAAATACTAGAATCTTGCGTTGGCATAGTTTGCAATGTTATTGAATATGAAAACAGCTTTTATTGGCATAAATATTTATAGATATTTTTTTAAGATAAGATGCCAATTAGTAGTAAAGTGTTACAATTTTGAAAATTACGTATTCAACTGATTTGAATTTGATTGGCTAGGGGAGGGGCTACAATAGGAAGTAAGCTCACGATTAGAATGTTGTAGAATGTTCTCCATGAATCCATTCCGGAAGTAGAGATTTCAAAACGATCATTATCTTTTTAAAATAAAGCGAATGTTACGTAGGAATGAAAAAGCTTACAGGGGAAGATTTTAGAAGGAAGGAATTAAAATAATTTTAGAATGCGAATTTTAATATTAAATGAATAAAGATTAATAAAATATTTCTTAAATTAAAATAAATAAAAAAATATGGCAGTGGTTGTAAGAATCCACAACACAGACATCTAACAGGAAATGCCAGAATTGAAATGATTTGTTCGAAAAATGCGATTCTTCCATTTCCAGTTTAAATGCACAAAAATTCAACGAACCTTTACATTTGAATCTTCATCATACAATCTTCATAAAATTGTCACTTAATTTTAGTTGCAGACTTCTAAGCGGGGTGCCGAAATTTGATGATTTGTTTGAAAGATGCGATGCTTATATCACCAGTTTAACTGCACAGAATTAGTCGAAACTTCCCGCTTAGCATCCTGAATATGGGGATACATTGTCATCCAATTTCGTTGCAGACATCTAACAGGAAGTGCCAAAATTGAAATGATTTGTTCGAAAAATGCGATTCTTATATTCTCAGTTTAAATGCCCAAAAAATCAACAAACCTTTACATTTTAATCTTCATTATGGAATCTTCATAAAATTGTCACTTAATTTTGGTTGCAGACTTCTAAGAGGGCGTGCAAAAATCCGATGATTTGTTTGAAAGATGAGATGCTTTTCCCACCAGTTTAATTGCACAGAATTAATCAAAACTTCACGCTTAGCATCCTGAATATGGGAATACATTGTCATCTAATTTTGATGCAGACATCTAACGGGAAATGTCAAAATTGAAATGATTTGTTCGAAAAATGCGATTCTTATATTTCCAGTTTAAATGCACAACAATGCAACGAACCTTTACATTTGAATCTTCATCATGGAATCTTCATAAGATTGTCACTTAATTTTGGTGGCAGACTTCTTAGAAGGGGTGCCGAAATCCGATGATTTGTTCGAAATAAGTGAAGCCTATATCTCCGGTTTAAATGAACGCAAAAAAATTTGTTTATCCTGTATGAAAAACAATCATTGCCAATGATTCCATAACAATATTATGCGTTTATATATAAAAACTCTATTTGCTAAATCGATGTAATTTCTTGTACTATTTAAATCGTTTAATTGATTTGATTTATGTAGAAATTTTTTTTTTGATTGCCACAACATACTAGTTAAAAATTTATTTAATATATTCTTTATCCGATTACTGCGGAAGTTTTAAATTAAATATTATCATTTTCACTGCAGTAAAAGAATTAGTTATATTTATTTTAAATTTTCAAGAACAAAGTTTTCTGTGTAAATTAAGTAAGCTATTTGGTAGATTTAGAGAAGCAAAAACATCTCGTACAGAGTTCTGCTATGTAGCATCCTATCCCTTCGGATCGCATTAATACAATTCTTTTTGAATAAGAAAACTTTTTCAGACCTTTTTCACGAGAGATCTAAGAAAAAATGTCCTTTGAGGTTGTAAAAAGCTTTTACTAATGCTCTTTTTGTCTTTCGGAATCCTTGAATCAAAATAAAGTTTATTTATTATATGACTAGCTCTGTACGTTCAAATTCTTGACTTTTTCTATTTGCTTTATCTTTTTTTTTTTTTTTTTTTTTTTTGGATGGATTCAAACTTCAATGTAAATTTCCTTAATAAAATATTTTACATTTTAAAACTCTTATTGTTTCAATTAATTGTATTTTCTCATTATTTCAATATAAAGTATTCTATCAAATATTCCACGAGGATTACGCATTATTCAAACAGACAAAAAAATTTCATTTATAAATGTATGAATTTTAATTCTTTATTTAGAGATTAATTTTAAGAATTACTATGACTAACCATAATCCACAATTAAGAAGAAAACAAAAAAAAAGTTTATTTTAATTTTTATTAATTTTTTATTTATTTTTTGTCAGTTTTGCTCTAGAAAATGTCTGCCAATATTTTAATCAAAATTCTTCCATTTACAATGAAATTTCTATGCATAATTTCAAATAAGTAATTAGGAGCAAATAACTAATTTGGAGGACCACTTTGCATCTTTAAAGATTGATTCATAGGATGAACACTATGCATCTTTAAAATCTCGTTCGTTTGGTTAAACTAGGAATTTAATTACAAATTTGACTTAAACTATTATTAGGAAATAGTGGTAACTGCTACTCATAAAATTACTTTAATGTTCTAGAGGGTGACTATTAAGTTAAGTATAATGTTTGGAATCACTTGCGTTGAAATCGGAAAGATAGTTGCTGAGATATGGAAACGGAGCATAGTTAGATAAAAAAAACCATGAAGTAGGGTCCCGGGGGGGGGGGGGGGATGGGAGAGTATGTTCAAGTGCCCTACAGAAAATGACTGATTAGGTGGACTACTATGCATCTTTAAAGATTGATTCATTTAGTTAAGTTAGAAACTTAATTTGAAATTTGGCTTAGACTATTATTCAGAAATACTGGTAACTGCTTTTTAGAAATACACCTTGTAGCTATGAATGCTGATTTTTACGATAATTTAGCAAAATGGAACTGGTTTGGAGACGTTCGGAACATTATTAGCTGAGATTTAAAATAGCGGTATTCTCTATATAAAACAGCAATTAAACGCTACGGGTGAAGCTAAAAATGTTAAATTTGTTAAATGTAATTAGTTCTATGGAAATCAAAGCAGAAGATATAGATTTACTAATAAGGGGGTCAATACCCAGGTGGTGCGCGGTCAAGTAAAATAAATGCGATATTTAATAAAATGTTGTTTAACCTTACCCTTCTCCATCCCCGCAAATATAACAAATAATCTGTAAAATAAAGTTTTCTGTATTTATAATCTCTATCATAATAACATATGTCATGTAAAAAAAAAAAAAACTTAAACCCAGCTAATTATCATGAAGAAAAACGTGCCTGGAAAAAATGTTTCAAACATTTGGCGTCAGTGTAATTTGTCGTGTGGAGGTGGCGCTACATTAGCACGTCTATACGCCAGTAACTGCACTCCATATTAACAGTATTTCGTTAGAAGTCCTTAGCTTGTCATCGCTACTGTGGTTTATTTAATTACTTCTGTGAAGACTCTATACAACCAACCAACCGAAGAAAATAAAAAGAAATCTGCCCAGTTAAACTGAGGGCATTGAGCTCGCAGGCTATTCACACTAATTATGTATTATACTCTTATTTCAAAGAATTTGAAATAAGCCCCTCGAAAAATAAAGAAATGGACGATATATTAAGGGAGGATCATGCCCCCATACCCCTTTTATAATTAACCAATGAATCCTTAAAACTAATCAGAGAAGCGTCTTATTGCAATGAACATATATACAAAATTGGAAACAAATTGGATAATTCTACATGAAACACCCATTTATCTAAATTAAAAGCGCATTAGCCACCCGTGACCCCCCTCTATTCTTAACCAATGAACCCCCAAAGTTAGTCAGGAAAGCGCCTTATTACAATGAACCTATATACAAAATTTGAAGAAAATCGGATAATTCTGCATGAAAAAACTCATTTATCTAAATAAAAGGGGGAGGATTAGCCCCCGTTAACCCTTTTATACTTAACCAAGGAACCCCCAAAAGTAATCAGGAAAGCGCCTTATCACTATGAACTTATTTACAAAATTTGAAGAAAATCGGATAATTCTGCATGAAAAACCCACTTATCTAAATTAAGGGGTGGGGGGATTAGCTTTCTCCCTTTATACTTATCCAATGAACACCCAACACTAATCAGGGAAGCATCTTATCACAATGAACCTATATACAAAATTTGCAGACAATCGGATAATTCTGCATGAAAAACCCATTTCTCTAAATTAAAGGGGTTTTAGCCTCCCTTACCCCCTTTTAAACTTAACCAATGAACCCCAAAACTAATCAGGGAAGCGCCTTATCTCAATGAACCTATATACAAAATTTGAAGAAAATTGGATAATTCTGCATGAAAAACCCATTTATCTAAATTAAGGGGGGGAGGGATTAGCCCCCCCCGTATCCCTTTATACTTAACCAATGAACCCCCAAAATTAATTAGGGATGCGGCTTATCACAATGAACCTATAAACAAAATTTGAAGCAAAACGGCTCTTTCTATCAAGAATTATCGTGTTACGTACATACATACTACGTACATACATACGTATGTACAGTCGTGGAAAAAAAAAACGGAACACCCCCCACTAACTCTGCAACAAATTATAGTAGAAGGAAGTGACTGGTACCAAACGATTGGAAATAAAGTCTACTTTTAAGTGATGTATATCAAATTTGCTTAGGGGGCCATATACATATAAAAACACACCCAAACTTTGTTTTTTTCAATAGCAAGACCCAAATTTGACAACATATTTGAAATCTGCAGTTCAAACTATGCCTAGACACCAAATTTCATTAAATTCCTACGATTAGTTTCTGAGAGATTAATTACTTTATAATGAGCATATTTAAGGGGCTGTATCCAAATTGAAGTTCGGTACTCGATTGTTGAAATGCTGCAGAATGTCGCCTTTTAATGTATTATGTTTTACCGATATGACCATTTTACTCACTTAATAAGTTTCGGTTATTGTTATATGCTGTAAGATAATGTTTACAAGTGTTGAGTTATCCGATTTTAACCCCTTGGGGACGAGCGACACGTATGCGTGACGCATAAGATGCTCAGAATCCTCGATTTTTCCCACCAGTTATTTTTCATTGCAAGCTTTGCCTTATTATATCTTAGCATTTCCACAATTCAATTAGACGAAAATTTCTGTTTTGAAAAACCGGTGGTAAATTATTAAAAATTCTGTAATAGACTCTCGTCACGAAAGGATTAAAAAACCATAAGATTATTTGTAATTAAAATAGTCTTAGAATATGTAAATGTTATTGGAATTTTACAGGTGCTTTTATAATGATTTTTCTCAGAATTTGCATCTATTTAACTCGCCTTTTCTTTAGTTTATTGGCAGAAACGTGAATAATATTGACAGATACAAAATTTAGAATTAAAAAAAATAGTATAAAGCAGCGTAATGAAACAAAGTAAAAATAACAACAAAACAAAAAAAAAAAACGCAGATAAACTGTTTTTAGTCTGAAAATAAATCCAGACATTGCTTTTTTTTAGTAGCGAGAGGGGGGGGGGGTGTCTTGTTTTGATATATGTTCGCAAAATTTACATTCCGATTTATTTGAAGACCTAAAACTAAATATATGTTATAAAGACATCTGAATAACTTTACATCCGTTATTCTCCTTCGGAATAGGGTTAATAATTCTATGATTAAACCTATTCTGGTAGTTCATTTGAAATTTTACAATTAACTCATTAATGCCTCCTGGCAAGAAAACTTGCCATATGACATTTATTATTTATTATTATTATTATTATTATTAGATTTTTTGCACACTGCTAGCGATTGGGAAATAATCTTGCCTATCAGAAAACCATAAAAATAACTTGTAATTTTTTTTCAATTAGCCTGTTTAATCGAATAGATTTAAATACGAAAGTTATAGAAGAAATATTGTAATTTTTTTTTCGCAATAAACTACCAATATAAACCTTACCTATTAATCCATGTTGAAACAGTTTGAAGAGACACTTGAAAATGCCCAGCTATATAACGAAAACTTCTTCCAGCTTGCCACATGCCAATCATTTGGCCTTTCGTTGCTTCAGTTAATTGTGGGGCCATTTTGTTTCAGCAAATACTCTACACATATGCATTTATAATAAACTTCACTTCAAACATATATACTGCAGAAAAAACAATATAGCTTTATTAGACTGAAAAAGAAGCTATAAATCCATTTAAAGGTAACAAAAATGATTAAGTTTTTTCTAAGGTAGAACTGATCATATTTTTCAAAAATGAGCTTTATTAATTTAAAAATAAAAGCGAAACTATTTTCAATAAATGAAAACATATATCTCATGCAAATACGTTTTACGTAATTTTAATGAAAAATTTTAAAGCAGACATTGAAAAAGTAAAAGAAATATATATATATATATATATATATATATATATATATATATATATATATATATATATATATATATATATATATATATACTAATAAAGGCTGGGGTTCTGGTGCCTCGCTATCTTATATCTTACTACAATCGCAGGTCGTTGTCAGAGTTGTTTAACGTAAGATCACGAAGCATTGAAATACGTTTTACGCATTGTTTATAGTGCAAGACAGACTTAATCTCTAAGTTTATCAAGTCACTATAATCCCAGCCTATGAGTATAATATTGTCTCAAAGAGGAATGAGAGCTCTCCGACCCGAATATCGAATCTTACCACTAAATTTTAATAGTATTCTCCAACATAAAGAATTTCAGAAATTTTGTCCTTGAATAAGGTAACAAATACTATTAAAATTTAGTGGTGTCAATCGGGATTTCGAGTCGGAGCGCTCCCAACCCTATTCAAACTATGCTTTAATGCACATCATAGACGGCCCCTTAAAGCAGCATTTTGTCGTTTTTTAAGCATAATTTGAAAACTACTTGGAAAGAAAAATTGAAATTTTGAATACACATAAAGCAGGACATAATAAATATAAATCCATCAAAAAAAATTGTAGGTTGCAATTCATAATTTTTTCGAATATTAATTTCATAATTCATAATTCATATTATAAAATTTTAAAAATTACAAATTTGACGTAGTTATGTTTGGGTTTTTGAGTTTTATAACCAAACAAAACGTTAGCACATTAGGATTATAATTTCAGGAGATATTAATAAAAATATGAAAATGTAATTTAACATTAGAAGCTCTAAAATTTGAATGTTTATAACTCAAAAACTTATCATCCAAATGACTTAAAATTTTGTATCTAGGCATAGTTTGAACCGAAGATTTAAAATATCATGTCAAAAGTGGGTGTTGCCATTGAAAAAATTAAAGTTTAGGCTGGTTTTAATATGTAGATGGCCCCTTAAGCAAATTTTAGATACATCACTTAAAAGTAGACTTTATTTCCAATCGTTTGGTACAAGTCACGTCCTTCTACTATAATTTGTTGCAGAGTTAGTGGGGGGTGTTCCGTTTTTTTTTTCCACGACTGTACATACAGAATCGTCGGGTACATTAGCTCTCAGGCTTTGATAGCCCGTGAGCTAAATAAAAAGAGAAAACTGCCCAGTTAAACTGAGGGCATTGAGCTCACAGGCTATTCGCACTAATTGTATATTAAACTCTTATTTCAAAGAATTTGAAATAAGCACTCGAAAAATAAAGAAATTGCCAATATATTAACGGGGGTATCATTCCCCGTTCCTCCCTTATAATTAACTAATGAACCCCACAAACTAATCAGGAAAGCGCCTTATCACAATTAACCTACATACAAAATTTGAAGAAAATCTGATAATTCTGCATGAAAAACCCCTTCATCTAACTTAAGGGAGGTTATACCCCTTTCCCCCATTATACTTAACCAATGAACCTCCAAAACTAATCAGAAAAGCGCCTTATCAAACTGAACCTATATACAAAATTTGAAGAAAATCGGATAATTCTGCATGAAAACCCATTTATCTGAATTAAGGGGTGGGGATTAGACCCTCTTTCCCCTTTTATACTTAACCACTGAACCCCCAAAAGTAATCAGTAAAGCGCCTTATCACAATGAACTTATATACAAAATTTGAAGAAAATCGGATAATTCTGCATGATAAACCCATTTATCTAAATTAAAAGAGGGGGATTAGCCCCCGTTTCCCCCTTTATACTTAACCAATGAATCCCCAAAACTAATCAGGGAAGCGTCTTATCACAAGGAACCTATAACCAAATTTTAAAGCAAAACGGTTAGTTCTATCAAGCGTTATCGCGTTACGTACATACATACGTACATACATGCATACATACAAAACCGGCGGGCACATAAGCTCTCTGGCTTTGATAGCCTGTCAGCTAAAAAGCGTATTTTTGATGAGAGTTCTTTGTGTATTTTAATTATTATGTCAGTAAATAATTAAAATATTAAAATTCTGAGTTTCAGGTGCATCAGGAGAAGGCTTGTACTACCTATATCTAAATTTTCAGGCTTCTAGGTGCGTTAGATTTTACTAGCCATCGTCCACAGACACACAGAGTGATACTGTCTTTTATTAGTATAGATTTTGACTCTCGTGTGCATCAGGAATGGGCTTGGACTACCTAAATCCAAATTTTCAGGCTTGTAGGTGCGCTAGATTTTGCTAGACATTGCTGACAGACACATACACAGACACACAGAGCGAAACTTTCTGTTATTAGTATAGATTTACCAGTGATGAGTTCGGGCTCTTTTTCCGGAGCTGGAGCCCGATGATTTGAAATCCGAGCCTGCCCAAGCCCGACCCTGATACCTAAAGCAAGCAGTAGAAAATTATTAATAACATTTTAAAATTGTTTCAAGATTATTTTTCTCATTTATATACACTCATGTCCAAAATTAAGGTCACAAACATAAAATCTGTAAAAACTGATGAACTATTCACTGTGTTGCCACGAAATTTGGCACAGAGGTATATTACAATGGGAGAAAGAATATAGCAACTTAACAATATGGAAAAGATTTTAATTGTGAATTAAGATACAGGGTATATTAAAAAGTGTTATATCATGAATCGGAGATAAAGCATTTATCTTGGGAAAAGTATGTCTGATATGGAGTGTGACCACTGTGTACTGCTGTACAAGCCTCACAACGAGCTCTCATATTGTTTACGAGGGTGTCAATAAATGTTTGTGGCAACAAAGCCCATTCTTCCAAAAGCGCGGCTTTTAACTCCTGGAGTGTCCTAGGAGTGGGGTTACGCTGTGCAATAGCTCTTCCTAGACCATCCCAAACATATTCAATAGGATTGAGGTCCAGAGACCTCGAGGGCCAATTCATACGGCAAATATCCTCCTCATCAGGAAAATCATCAACAATGTGAGCACTGTGTGACCTCGCATTATCGTCCATAAAAATGAAGTCTGGGCCTACAGCACCCCAGAACAAGCTCACATAGCCTTCAACGACCTCATCCCTATAGCGATGTGCATTGACAGTATCCACATCGAAAACGTGCGGTGAGGTACGGCTGCCCAACATTATGCCGTCTCAGACAAGGATTCCTTTGCCACCAAATCTGTCGATTTATTTTACGTAGGAGGGATGATAGCGAGCTCTACGTTCTCTCCAGATGAAGATTCGACTAGAATCACTTGCCGTGGTGAATCCGGACTCATCACTGAAAAGAACACGCTCCTATTTTTGTTGTGTCCAAGACTGATGTCTTCGGCTCCACAACAACTGGCACTCCTGTTCGATGCAGTGAAAGGGACACACACGACTGGATGCCAGACGTAAAGTGCCCTCTCTGCTAGTCGTCTATGTACTGTTTGCCTGGAAATTCTTATTCCAAACGCAACAGTAAGGTCACCAGCAATCTGAGGAGTCGTTGCCAGCCTATGTCGTCGGGCGCTTAATGGCAAATAGCTATTCTGTGCAAGTGTCGTTGCTCTGTTGCGGTCTTGGGTGGCCTTCCTGGTGACTTTGGGATGGTCTAGGAAGAACCATTGCACAGCTTACCATACCTGCCATGACCTGCCAGGAGTTACAAGCCACACTTTTGGAAGAATGGGCTTTGTTGCCACAAACATTTATTGACACCCTCGTAAACAGTATGAGAGCTCATTGTGAGGCTTGTATAGCAATGCACAGTGGTCACACTCCATATCAGACATACTTTTCCCGATATAAATGCTTTATCTCCGATTCATGATTTAACACTTTTTAATATACCCTGTATCTTGATTCCAAATTAAAATCTTTTCCATAGTGGTATGTTGCTATATTCTTTCTCCAATTCTAATAAACCTCTGTGCCAAATTTCGTGGCAACACAGTGAATAGTCCATCAGTTTTCACAGATTTTATGTTTGCGACCTTAATTTTGGACATGAGTGTATTTTCTTACATAGAAATAAGTATTAATCCCAAATACTCCCTCATAACAACGTTTCGTGATTATCATGTCCCTAAATATCTGTTTAAAATAGCAAATTTGTTATTCATATCCCACCACTGGCAGAAATCTGCAAAAGTCGCAATTCCTATTGTTTTAAAATATCATTGTACAACAATGACAGAAAGACATGGTTTCTGTTTTCCAATAATTCTGGAAAAGGACTTGAAACAGAAAGGATAGACAAGACTTTTTTATGTTACTAACACTGACCATGGAAAGACTTAAAAATCAGATAGAATATTTCTTCTTATATTGCAGTAAAGACAATGCAATTCCAGAAATTTTTTTCTGTACTATCGTCTACTGCAATATTAGCAGCAATTGGATTTAAAGTGAGTGGGGATAACAATAAATGGATGACAGAGAAACCTTCTTGTTTCACACCCGTTTCACTAAAATATGCTAACTTATGTGCGATAAATTAATATTAGTGAAATAAGGGAGGGAAGAATAAAAAAATAAATTAAAAATCCTTTGTCTCCAACTTAATAATAAAATACAAAATCTGTGTATTAATATTATCTATTTAAAAAAAATACACTGTAGGGGAGACCAGGGCATGCTGGCCCATTCGCGGTATTTTCCAAACTATTCGGTGGATAGAATTACTAGCTAAGTGAAACGTGTCTTATCACTTCTTCTTTCACCAACAACATCGTCAACCGTTAAGAAGAAATTAAACGAAAGCCACTTCAAATTTTCAAATTTTTATACAGGTAAGTTTTTTTTGCACTTATAAAAAATCGTTTTTGATTAGCTTCTAAATTAAAGTTTGACTTTGGTGAATAGCAGTTTAAATAGACCATTGTTCAGAGCTTATTTTCTACCTACTGATTAAAAAAAAAAATAACGGAATATTTTGATACGACGATCAAAAACCAAAATGGCGATATGGAGCAAGTTGGCCCAGATTAAACGACGAACTTATGAACGAAATTCACATTTGTGACAACCGCCCTTGAAAGGGTTAAATCATTCAAAAATAGTAAAGCAGGAGTTGAGTGGATTCATTGTACCAGGTGCAAATGTTGGGCACGCTAATCATTTGTCACTGTGGACATGATACTTTATGTTTGCATTCATTGTGATGATGAGAAAAATTTCGATGAAGGCAGTAGTTAAGTTGAACAAAACATCTTTTCTTATCCTTTGTACCTTTTATATACCAAATTAAAATTACATTTGATATGTTATGTGTTTTTCATTTCCGTTAGGAATCCGAAAATAAAATCTATTTAGTGGACCAACCTACCCCGTTCGACGGGGCAGGTTAGCCCAGTGACTTGATGTCCTTCTGAGCTTCATATAGAAACTATTCATAATTATTTTTCAAAAGTTTTCTTACGTGGTTATGCTTTAAGGTGTACTTATTGCCCAGACTAGAAAAAAAAAAATTAAAATTTTAATAAAATAAAATAAATAAAAAGTTTTGAAGAAAAAATGGGCCAACTAGTCCCGGTCTCTCCTATAGTATTTTTTTTTTAACATGAACACGTCAAAATTTTTCTATACTATCGTCTACTGCGATATTGGCAGCAATTGGATACTCAAAGTGAGTGGGGATAACAGTAAATGAATTACAGATAAGCACTCTGTTGTTCCACACCTCTTTCATTAAAATATGCAAACTTATGTGCAATAAATTAATATTAGGGAAATATGGGAGGGTACAATCAAAAACATAAATGAAAAAACCTTCTGTATCCAACTGTCGTATAATATAGATTTTTTTTTTTTTTTTTTTTTTTTTTTTTTTTACAATAACACATTAAAAAGTTTTCTATACTATCATCTACTGTGATATCAGCAGAAATTGGATTTAAAGTGAGATGGGATAACAATAAAGGGATAACAGAGAAACACTCTGTTATTCCACACCACTTTCACTAAAATATGCAAACGCATGTGCAATAAATTGAGACCAGTGAAATAAGGAAAGAAACAATCATTTGGAGTCATTTTATTATTTTTTTAATTATTTGTTGTCTTAAGTAGTCGTGGACATTCAGTATACAGTACCTGTCAAAAGTCTGAGCAAACCCTTGAAAAGAAGAATATTTTTTGTACAATTTGCTACTTAAAACACCAAATAAAATAAATTAAGACAGACTTGAGCACAGTTAAAAAAATAGAATTTATATAAAATATACTTAAAAACAATTAAAAATACAATTAGGAAACGTTTCACCAAGCGACACGCAAGGCACCATCAGTGTCGCTTGGCGAAACGTTTACTAATTGTATTTTTAATTGTTTTTAAGCATATTTTATATATAAATTCTATTTTTTAACTGTGCTCAAGACTGTCTTAATTTATTTTATTTGGTGTTTTAATGGTTTTTAAATTCAGACGTTAAATGTATACATATTGCAAATTTGCTACTTGTGTATGAATGGAGTATGATAAAAATGACAAAATATATTATTTCTATACTGATTCAACCCAGGAAAGTTATAGAAATGTGTAAAAAAAATCAGTTTTATACTTGAAGACATAATTTCAGTATTGTACATCGCCCGCTTTCCTTGGAGTTCCATCTCTACATTGCCATATAGCGGAAATTTCATCTAAAGTTTTGCATTAGTTGTTTGTTTAGTATTAAGAACAGTCGTTTAAACCCGTGCTAATGTTTCGTGTAGTAAGGGTTATCACTGCGATGAAAGAAGACCTAAATAAACTTGCCTAGAGGTCAAAACAAGTACTTTTTTGTTTGTTTAATGTGAAAACAGTTGTTTATACTAGATTAATTTTGACACAATTACTCAAATTGGTAAAGAAATCATATACGTTGTAATTTTCCCAACGGGCGAAAAAGTCTTAATTTTCACACAATTATTCAAATAGGCAAAGGAATCATATAAGTCGCAATTTTCCCAACTGGGCGAAAAAGGTCTTAATTTTGACACAATTATTCAAATTGGAAAAAAAAAAAAATCATATAAGTTGTAATTTTCCCAACGGGCGAAAAGTCTTAATTTTGACACAATTATTCAAATTGGCAAAGGAATCATATAAGTGGTAATTTTCCCAACTGGGCGAAAAAGTCTTAATTTTGACATAATTATTCAAATTGGTAAAGAAATCATATAAGTTGTAATTTTCCCAACTGGGCGAAAAAGTCAAAGATTTTTTCGCCCAGGTGGGAAAATTACAACTTATATGGTTTCTTTACCAATTGGAATAATCGTGTCAATATTAATCTAGTGTAATCACGTATCCACCGTTTACTGGAGTTCCCTTACCTGCGATTTATTCTGTTGAGCTGATTCAGATATCAGACCAGATGCTATAATCAATAAGGTTAACTGGGTGAATTGGATCCGCCAGATTTATCCAGGATTGCTCAGTTGATAGAACACTGGCAGCTTCAGCCAAGAAATCCCTGGTTCGAATCCTGGCCTGGACTTTTTCGCCCAGTTGGGAAAATTACAATTTTTATGATTTCTATACCAATTTGAATAATCGTGTCAAAATTAATACAGTGTTTTCACGTATCCAGCGTTTACTGGAATTCCCTTACCTGTGATTTATTCTGATTAGTTGATTCAGATATCTGACTAAGATGCTATAATCAATAAGGTTAACTGGGTGAATTGGATCCACCAGATTTATCAGCGATTACTCAGTTGGTAGAACAATGACAGATTCAGCCAAGAGATCCCTAGTTCGAATTCTGGTCCCGGACTTTTTCGCCCAGTTGAGAAAATTGCAACTTATACAGCTGTTTATATTCTAAACGAAGGCAATAAAACAGGTTTCATTTCCTTATTGTACAATGCAGATGAAATTTCCTTAAAATATACTGGTGTGCTCAGATGTTTGACAAGTACTGTATATATGTATACGTTTTAAAATGCAATATTATTGAAGTTAGAAGAAATACTCCTTTTTTAATGTTATCGAAGAGTAAATTTCTACTGTAAAAGATTTGATTGTCAAACATTTTAAAATTAAAAATGCTCCTTATGTAAAGTTTGAATTTTTAATTAGTCTATTAATTTTATTTTTTATATAAACTACATTCATTAGATCCCAGTTATGAGTTATTCTTAGTTGTCTTGTCCTTTTATAAAACTCATAACATTTCTCCAAGTAAATAATTTTTTAGAAGTCAGAAAGCGGAAATTAAAATTGCATTTTTATAGAAACCTAACTAATATGCAAATTGTATTTACTCTAATCAGCAAATTTTTCTTTAAAGTTACTTTCTTTTCCTGACTTCAGGAATTCTTTAGATGAAATCTAATTTAACAAAGATAAGTATTCATCTTTTATTTTCTTCTAATAGAATCTGTTTTTTAAAGATAGCTTTAACTAACTGAACTGCAGTTTTATAAACGCGAGAAACTTTGAGACATTTAAAATAGGACTTTTGGGATACACGTTGGAAAAACTTTTGATATGGTAATGAGGTGTGAAAATATTTACTCTGCATTTTTCTACAGAATACATTTTATAGTTGGCTTCATGCTATTATAAAAAAAAAAAAAAAACATAACGCGCAATGTTTGGTATAATGATACTACAAAATCAAACAAAACAACATAATACAAAAACAAATGTTTGTTGAGGTTGTTTTCAAAATATTTTTGTTATTTGTTTTCAAAAGTAAAGTATATAATTTTTCTATATGAAGCAGTATAAAATTAGTACAGTTATAAGTCTGAAACAGTACTTTAAATGTCTAGAACAGTACTTTAAATGTGCCAATAAACAGAATGCTTTTTTCTTTTAATTTTTCACAATTCGTGAACGAATTGGGTAGAATTGGTTAGAATTACTTTATACAATGTAAAAAAAAATTCGTAACGTTTTCAAAAATTACGGAACTTTTGTTTAAAAAATGCTCCTTTAAATCTCGTAAATGTATTGTTTTTTGAGGTTTCTGAAGATAAAGAAACACATTTCGTTATCGTAGGTACACTGTAAAAAAGACAATGTTTCTTAATCTAGAAAAATGTAAAAAAGAATACAACCAAGAACGAAAATATACGATAAGTTTTTAAGAATTAATGATGATTCCGAAAAGCGTTTCTTATCTTTAGAAACCTCAAAAACCAATATATATTTGAGATTTAACGAAGCATTTATAAAAACCAAAGATCTTTTGCTGCCCTGGTTTTTGGAAACTCTTCCGAGTACCTTTTATAGTGTACTAGCTGAAGTTCCCGGCGTTGTCCGGCATTTTAAGAATGTTTGTGTAGAAAAATCAGTTTCAAAATTAAACGTTGTATAGAGACGTTCAAAATGATAAATATGCTAATATTTCTATAATCGGGTTTTTATCATCATTCAATATATTCTTCAAACTCATATGGCGCTATGTTCACCTGCTGACGGTCATATCTACTTGCTTTCTCTATTACCCAAATTGATACTCTCTTTGTATGATTCACAAACATTAGAAAAAGTCCATTAAACTTCCAATATGACGTTATTTTAATTTACTTTTTAATTCTCTAATGACATCATATTAACCTGCTTTCTGCACTTACACATAGTCATACTCCTTGTATTAATGAGAAATGTTTGAAAATTTCCGTTTTATTACCAATATGACGTCATATTATTATTATTTTTTTTTTCAATTGGTGAAACTTTTTATTTCATTTTCATTTTTCATGTAGAAATCTTTCAATAGAAATTTAATTACTAACATTAATTATTATTAACAAAATTAATTATTGTAGAAAGAATTTCATTGCGTATTTTTAATTGTTGGCAACTGCTATAACGAAAAATGTTTAAATTTTATAGGAAATGGCTGTTAGATTTTTGTTTTTTTATTAATTAAAAATTAACTGTACATTATTTTGATTCCGGATTACTTTAGTTACCTCGGCCGTGTTTTAATACACATTATACGTAAAATTTCACAACTCTTTCTTCTAAACTGTTGATTTGTATAGAAGTGCAAACAGGCAAATTTTCATTTTTATATATTAGATTAATCAGTTTATTGCAATCGGAACATAGGTTTTTCGGACGCTATCAATTCTCAAGTAAACATTATCATGTTCAATCACCATGTTTTACAGACAAATAGGATAAATCAGCAGTATTCACATTAATATTATAAGTAATATTATTTTGTTAATCTTGCATCTATGAATTAAGTTACGCAGTTGAAAAGGTTTAGTTAAGAATTGATAGCATACTAAAAACCTATATTCCAGTTTGAGAAAACCGATTAATATAATATCAAACTACTCGGAAACGTTTCCGAAAATCAGTTGCTGCAAAAGAAACTTTGTTTTCATAAATATTTCATTTAATCTCGAAAATATATTGAAAATATATTGGTTTATGAGGTTTCTACAGATAAAGAAAGCTTTTCGAAATATTTTTGTAACTCGGCAGAGGTTATTGCATATTTTCGTTCGTGATTATATTTTATTTTCCTAGATTAAGAAACATTTGTCTTTTTTTACAGTGTAACTCGAAAGTGTTTATATTTCGTTTGGAGGATTAAGGGAAATTAATTATTCATTCAATCAATTTGAATGATTAAATGAAAATTACTGGACCGGAAAGATTATTTTCGTACAATTTCTTGCTAGATCAAGAAACAATTATCTCTTTTTTAGAGTTTCGTTCATCTCACGGAACCCTATTCGTCCCGCTACGTTGTCTGTCCGTCACAGAGCCGGTTCTAGGAAACTACATAACTTACAGACTTGAAATTTTGTGTACTTATAGCTGAATACCTACTGTTAAGCTGAAAATACTAAAATTTAGAAAAATCGTAATATTTTAATATAGAGAGGTAAAAAACCAAAATTCTAACAGCCTTTTCCTATTAAATTTAAACATTTTTCGTTAAAGCAGTTACCAAAAATTAAAAATCCACAACAAATTCTTTCTACAATAATTTATTTTCTATTGAAAGATTTCCACGTGAAAAATGGAAATGAAATAAAAAGTTTCACCAATTGAAAAAAGATTAATATGACGTCATATTGGTAATAAAACGGAAATTTTCAAACATTTCCCAATAATACAAGGAGTATGAGTATGTGTAAGTACAGAAAGCAGGTTAATATGATGTCATTAGAGAATTAAAAAAAAAATTAATCTGACGTGATATTGGAAGTTTAACGGACTTTTTCAAATGTTTGAGACTAATACAAAGAGAGTATCAATATGAGAGTATTAATAGAGAAAGCAAGTAGATATGACATCTGCAAGTGATTATAACGTCATATGAGTTTGAGAAACGTATTGAATCATGATAAAAACCCAATTATGAAAATATTGGCTTATTTTAACATTTTGAAGGTCTCTATACAATATGTGTATTTTTGAAATAGATTTTTTTTAATATCGCATTTAGTCAACATGACAGATATTATTATGACAGAGTATAATAACGGACTTTGCCCGCTATCGTACGAGTTCAGATTTTCGAAAAAACGGGAAAAATAGAGCGGTAAATTTTTACTTTATAAAAACACATGACTTTTTTTTTTCGAAAATGAAATTTATCTGAATTTAATAAAGAAAGAATAAAGTGTTTTGAAAGGAATATTAAACGAAACCCTGTGTGCGATCTTCGATAACAGTTATCAACTTGTTTTAAGTGTATAGATATTTCAACGAGTAACTTTAGTTAGAATCACACTTTATTTATTTAATATTCACTTGCAAAATATAATGAATGATTTTATAATTCACATTTTATTTGTAAAAACACACAAATAACCATAGGAGTAATTTCATTTTGCTTAAACAATGAACAATTTACACTGTTGGCCATCCAAAATGCGACACCGTGAAGAACGTGCAAATAACAGAATGATATTTATTGGACAAATGCATTATAATGGGAAGGACAAGTGATTACATTGTTAGAAAATTTGGAGGTATAGATCCTGAGAAAACACTACCCAAATTGGCCACCTCTGGCCGCAATAACAGCATTTATCTGCCTAGCCAAGGATTCGAACAGAGATTGGATGTCATGTACGGGTACATCAGTCCATGCAGCTTCAACACTATGCCACAGTTCTTCAATCGTAGTGACGGGTGAGTGATGGCGGGCCAGACGCTCAGAAGCCATTGACAGGACATTTTCAATTGGTGAGAAATCAGGAAAACGTGCCGGCCAGGGCAACAGTCGAACATGTTCTGTATCAAGGTAGGTCAGGATGGTACGAGCAACATGCGGTCGTGCATTTTCCTGCTAAAAAATAGAGTTGCGGAGGCATCGAAAATAAGGTAGAACAACGGGCCGTAACACATCAGAAATGTAACGGCTGCTGTTCAAATTACCGGCAATGCGAACAAGAGGTTACCGAGACGTGTATCCATTGGCACTTCATACCGTCACTCCAGGTGATATGGCAGTATGCCGATTCGAATGCAAGCTGGCAATGTGCATTTTCCACGATGCGGCTAAACATGGATGCAGGCATCATGATGCTGCATACAGAACCTGGTTTCATCAAAGACGACGTGAGACGCCATTCCTGCGTCATATACAGCATCATGATGCCAGTATCCCTGTTCGGCGGCATCGTGGAAAACGCACATTGCCAGCTTTTATTCGAATCGTCATACTGTCATATCACCTGGAGTGACGGTATGAAGTGCCATTGGATACACGTCTAGGTAACCTCTTGTTCGCATTGCCGGCAATTTCAACAGAAGCCGTTACATTTCTGATGTGTTTCTTCTGATGCGTTATCTTCGATGCCTCCACAAATCTACGTATTAGCAGGACAATGCACGACCGCATGTTTCTCGTACTATCCTGACCTTCCTTGATACAGAACATGTTCGACTGTTTCCCTGGCCGGCATGTTCTCCTGATTTCTCACCAATTGAAAGTGTCCTGTCAATGGCTTCTGAGCGACTGGCCCGCCACCTCTCGCCCGTCACTACGGTTGATGAACTGTGGCATAGTGTTGAAGCTGCATGGACTGATGTACCCGTACATGACACCCAATCTTTGTTCGACTTCATGGCTAGGCTGATAAATGTTGTTATTGCGGTCAGAGGTGGCTGCTTTGGGTAGGGTTTTCTCAGGATCTATACATCCAAATTTTCTGAAAATGTAATGTCCTTCCCATTATAATGTATTTGTCCAATAAATGTCATTCTGTTATTTGCATTCCTTCATGGTGTTGCATTTTGGATGGCCAGCAGTGTAGAAATAATGTATTAAAAATCATTTTTAAATATAGGTTAAATCATTTAGGGTAATCTTCATTAGAAAAACAAATTACACGTAATCATGAATGAAAACATCAAATGCCAGTAAATTCAGCATAAATCATGCGAATAATTGTCATCATTTATGAAAGCTACCATAGAGCATATGCATATAAAATCATCAGGTTAACATGGTCCATGCGCCATTTTTAACACTTTCGAACATAGTTGAAAAGTGTTTATGAATTCAGTTTGTCTGTCTGTCTGTCTGTGCTCTAATTCGAGTACTTATATTCGGATTGTCATGAAATTTATATGCTATTGGGGTTCACTATGACATGTTCGGTATTGAAAATGAAGTGTGTAGCACTTATAGTTCTTTTAATAGAACATTGAATTTGATATATATCAATGAGGTGTACTATAAGAGGCTTACTATAGAATATGGTGTGCATAGCGCCTATAGTTCCTTTACAGGGGCATTCAAAAGAATTCCTTTATATTACGTTCTATGGAGAAAAATCGTTTGCGGTTTATTTTAATAATGTTTCAATATTTTAAACATATTGAAATTGATACATATTGCTAAAGTGCATTACATGAGGCTTACTATTGAATATTGGGTATATAGCAATGAAGTGCGTTTTCAACGCGTTTTTATACTTAACTCATTTTTTGTCTGTTAATTGGTGTGTATAAATTCTATTGATCATAATACAGGGTAGCACAAAAGTTCTCGAGTATATTTTCGTTTATTGACGAAAATTCCAGAAGGGAAATTTTAAACTGTGCTACGCGTTTCCTAATTGAACTAAAATTTAGCATTCTATGTAGTATATATACAATTATACAGATTATATACAGGGCTACACAAAATATTCGGATATTTTTCCGAATATTATTAGTGATTGCTGAAATTGGGTTTTTAAATATGTTATGCATTTTCCAAATTGCACATATGAAACTTCTTTGGGTAAGTATGCATTAGTTAAAATAAAAGAAATTAATTAAGGTTTTATCAAAATAACAAGAAATGAAAGTTAAATGAATATTTAATATTTTATATGTTTAAAATGTCAAAAAATTAAAGATTATTTATTTGTAAGTGTAATTAAACATGTAAAATGTTCGTCCGTTTTCTATGAATATTACTCAACAAGATAAATTGATAAAACAAGAACGAAAAATCACGAGTTAAGCATAGATTATATAACACTTTCCAACACTTCAAAATTCCAGCTTTCCACAGTGAAGCTGGGTTCCCCGGGAGGTCATCCCTTATCAATTCTTGTTTGCATAGATATCATCTTTAACCTTATTAAATGGTACAAATTTGTAAAATTATTTTGGAAGTGTTGGAAAGTGTTATATAATCTATGCTTGACTCATGATTTTTCGTTCTTGTTTTATCAATTTATTGTGTTCAGTAATATTCATAGAACACGGACGAACATTTTACATGTTTAATTACTCTTACAAATACATAATCTTTAATTTTTTTACATTTTAAACATATAAAATATTACATATTCATTTAATTTTTATTTCTTGTTATTTTGATAAAACTTTAATTAATTTCTTTTATTTTAACTAATGCATACTTACCCAAAGAAATTTCCTTCTTTCATCATTTAATAATATACCAGACACGGCAAAGTTAAACAAAATATTTAATAATACAATGTGTAGATTTTTATTTTAATTGGGATTATTTTTGTATTAGGAACATTTTCGTAAAATTAACGCTAGTATTAAAGCAGTAAACCATGGTTGTTGCTCAGCGGCGAATCACTGAAGTACACATTTTCATTGAAGATAGAGATCGGTTACGAATCACTATCAAGTACTTGATTGGTGATTTTATTTAAGCATTAACATTTTTGCACTCAGAATATTAATATGAGGAGGGACAATTATTCGAAGAAATCGAGAAATTGCAAAGAAGGTTATTTTTATTTCATGAATAACCGAGACTAAGAATATAATAAATTATAACACCTTGTAATAATATATTTCTTTTACATGCTGAAAGGTGTAAATTGACAACATAACATACAGTAAAATAACTTTTATTAGGTTGTTGACATGTTTCGGCTCACTCCGTGGAGTGAGCCGCAACATGTCAACAACCTAATAAAAGTTATTTTACTGTATGTTATGTTGTTAATTTACACCTTTTAGCATTTAAAAGAAATATACGAGAATAAGAAGTTAGGATGTTCTTCCACCTGTCGGAAAATATTGCCTTAAGATAAATTATATTAAACGTACATTAAGACTTTAGGAAGAAGAAGGACTAACTAAGACTTTAAGACACCCCAAGACTCTTTCAAATAAAAGTGATTCTAATTATCCATTATGTGTAAGATTCTTGAAAGAATGACAATACGCTTTTAAAAATTTTGTGGTGCATTGAACCAACTTTTGGTGCTCCAGTATCTGTAACCATAGGGTGGTGAAACTTCGTTCCAACATATGTCTAGGCCTCTCGTGTCAAAATATATCTGGAAAGATAAAAAGCTCCAAGTGTTGGAACGAGATTTCAATATCTTGTGGTTGCAGCTACTGAAGCATCACATTTTGGTTCAACACACCAGAAAACTTTTAACAGTGTATTATACTCATATCTTAATGTGATTTAAAAAAAAATTAGTCTGAAATAAGGTTTTTATTGTTATAATTTTACGCTTCATTATGTTTTCTTTTTCTATTTGAGTTTTTATTTTGTTAAAAGTGTTACATAAAACAAATTTCAGTAATCATTTGCTAAAACTTATGACGTAACCAGTGGCGTAGCATGGATTCTGAGCGCCCCTTGAAATTCAAAATATTGCGCCCGTTTTTTATTGGCTACGATAGTATTTTATGCTAAAATCTTTCAGGCACCAATTTTCTGTAGCATGAGTTTTGAGCGCGTGGGTCACTTTGAAAGACCGTGTTCCTTTATTAGCGGTTACAGTAATTTTTATGCTAATATTTTCTAGATACCATTGTTCTGGCGCAAATAAAAAAATTGCACCCGGGGAAACCGCCCTCCTGCCCAATTCAATACGCTACGTCACTCGACATAACCAAATCCTGTAAAGAGCCTTGCACCGAGCCGGGTAACTCGATTTTACCCGAACCCGGCCCAAACCGCTGATAGAATTGAGTTTTTTTTTTACGTTGTGGGTCGTGTTGATTGCTTCGGGTTCGTGATGAGTTTTGATACTTACGAATCGGATTCAGGTTAATCCAAGTATTTTTTCTTTCTTTCCTTCTTTTTTTTCTTTTTTTTTCTTTTTTTTCCTCTTTTTTATTAAGCCTAGAATTTTGTTTCAAAGGAAAAAATATATATTTGAATGTGAATTTTACGTTTATTTTTCTACATAAAAATTAAAATTGATATTAGAGATATGATAGTTGACTGCTTTCTCATAAGTATGTTAAATTATAGATCAATTTTCTTTGATTTCGGATTTCGGGTCAAGGAAAATGTTTTTTATGGGTTCGGTTCGGGTTGATTTAAACAGTGTTTTCGGGCTCAAAACGGGTACAACCCGATTCGCGCAGGACGCTAGTCTTATAGTAGAAGAAGAAAGTGCCCTCTAGAGGTTCAACACGTCAACTCACAACCATGCATTCCATTGGAATTTAAATTTTTCTACAGTGTTGCCATTCCGCTACTCTTTTTTTTATTCAGATTTCTTGATTGAAATAGTAATATTCGCCTTATTTAATGACACATTAAATAAGGAGAACGCAAGGAGAATTATACTATTTCAAAAAAAGTGGTGGCAATCAAGCAATCTGAATTTTTTTTAAGTTGCGGCTTGAAAACACTGCTTGTCTAGATATATTTTATCTACCCTAAACATTTACAGAAATAATTTTGAGATGTCCTGTGTAAAGATTGTTTTTTGCATAACATGGTAATGAGTGCAAAAAACTTACAGGATACTTTTAACATCTTAAATAAAATCCTCTTTTCTTCATTAATACTTCATAATTTTTAAATATTATTTTCGAAGAAAAAATATAATCTTTTATATTTTTCTTTTGTTTCCAAAGAAAACTAAAAGCTGGACTAACATAAATGAAGCACGAATACGAACGGAACCAAAAACTACCAAAATGACTCTTCTGGGATTTTGCAATGTACACACAAAAAAAATCCGCTTTATAATAAGGTAATGAACTGTAAATGAATTTACAAGCGTTTTCCTTTAATGGAATTTTGTTAAACTTTAACTTTTAAAAAATAGATCTCCAGTGTTATTAAAGGAAAAAAACATAATTATGCACATTGTAGATAATTTTAAAATAAAATATTTGAAGCATGAAAGTTTCAAAGAGCAAGGTTATTTAGGATAAAATTTTCTTTTTTATTATTTTATGTGTTTTTTGTTTTTTTTAAATAAAAATTTAAAACAAGAAGAATAAAAAACTGCTTTAATAGCAGATTTTCTTTATGTACTTCAGTGAGTACGATTAATAAATACGTTTTATTTTTAAAATTATCTTCAGGCTAAATACTCTAGTGCTTCCTTATTTTCATACTTACTTAGTTTAATTACTTATATGCTTACATAGATAAACGTTGTTAACTTACAGGGTGTTTCACAAAGGACTAACTTTAAAATAAACACCTAACTTTAAAAATAAATAACCCGGAAATGGAGATAGATAGAAACATGAAACCAGTGGTATGTTTATTAAAAAATCGTAAGAATCTTATACGTAAATCTCAAAATTTAGTTAAAAATAGCACCGATAGATGGCGCTGAGAGCCTTAAGAATCCTTCTAAAGAGAGTTCAGAAGCATAGAAAGACTAGTCGTCGAAGATTTCGTCATTGAAATTTGACCGCTATTAGCGTATAGTGAAAACAATTCCGAAAGTGGTGTATACCGTGGAGGAACGTGTGTTTATAGTGTTGGAGTACCACCGATTAAATCAGAGTCCTACTGCCACAAGGATAAGTTTTCAAACGCGATTTCAAGTCGCAAAAGGCCAAGATGGGAAAATAATTCGTGGGCTTTTCGAAAAAGTTCAACAGACAGGCAACGTGTCCGATGCGAATTATTTTTACTATACGCTAATAGCGGTCAGATTTCAATGGCGAAATCTTCGACGGCTAGTCTTTCTATGCTTCTGAACTCTCTTTAGAAGGATTCTTAAAGCTCTCAGTGCCATCTATCGGTGCTATTTTAAACTAAATTTTGAGATTTACGTATAAGATTCTTATGATTTTTTAAATAAACATACCACTGGTTTTATGCTTCTATCTATCACCGTTTCCGGGTTATTGATTTTTAAAGTTAGGGGTCCTTTGTGAAACACCCTGTACATACATTTTACATGCGTAAGCATGTAAAATGTTTATACGTTTTATACGTTTATGACGTTTATACGTTTTATACGTTTATGACGTTTATACGTTTTATACGTTTATACGTTTTATAACGCATACCCTTACATCAACTTTGATACAACAGTTATAACAAAACTTTTTTTCCAATAAATGAAGGGGTTAGAATAACAGTGAAATAAATCAAAAATTTGAAAAATTTAGATAATCATATTTTTATTGAACGTATATTAATTTCTGTGCAGTGTGACAGTCGAATAAGTCATAGTTAACTTAGGCAGTTGCTAGAGGGCAAAACAATTTGGACCACTAATGCAATGGCAGTACGAGAAATTTTACAAAACCCTTCATTTCTCAAATTACGTACTAAGTATTGACTTACTCCACTGTCATTCTAACCCCTTCACATGAAAGTAATAGTAATGAGGAATTTTCCATAAATGACACATCGATTTCTGACGATTGAAAGCAAAGGGCAGATCTCTTTCTTAAAATACTTTCAATAGTAATTCAAACAAAATCTTAAACATGAATGGAATATTTTTATTTATCATCATGAAATGCTGTCATTTTTGAATTAATCCTAAGTATATTATTATTTTTTTGTTTTATATATAAAAAAAAATATCTTATAAATAACTGGGACAATTTGAAAGGTATTTTGGGAATTTCGTCTAAATATCACACTTAAAATTAAATGGTGTTTTAAATAATTATTTAGATGGTAAAGAAAATCCTACTTATGCATTGAATTTTATGAAACATAATTTGTATTTATTAGAAGCTAATGTAGAATTATAGCTTTGATAATGATTATTTATTTTGTAATTAATATAATAGAAAATTATCCATATCACTTAATCTTAAAATTTTAATATTATGAGTAATGTTTTAAGAATAGTAATAAGATTTTAGTGAAAACAAAAAACCTTATTTCATTGTTATATAAAAATATATATGTTTAATAAAAAATAGTATTAACCTTCTAATCAGTAAGATTATACATTCTCGTGTGACAGATACATATAATCAAATGGTTGTCATTTAATTATATTATGTAATAAAAATGTTTTTCTAACAAATATATAGTTTTATCTATGTTCTATTTCAATAATTTTATTTTTAGCTTTATATGTTGAAAGCAAAATAATTTTCAACTCAACTAATTTTCTTTCATGAGTATTATTTAATTTTTTTTTTAAATTTCAAATTCACAATATTAAATTATCTATAAAATAAAGAAAATGAACCCAAAGGATTTTTATTTACTATTATTTGAATGATATGAAAAATATTGTTTTGAACAGTAATTCTCAACACATTTTTCATCACGCTTTACTTAAGCATTTCTTAAATCCTTACGCGTCCCCCCTTCCCATCTCTGTAACATATGATCTTTATTATTTGAAGAATTAACACTTATTCACATGTAGGATTCGTAAAAAAAAGCATTAACAATTTATAGTGACTTCACGTCTTTTTTTGTAGTAGTAAATGTATAATTTTTTTTTTCATAAATATGATTTTAACATAACGCTATAAATTCAACGAAGCCATGCAGCTTCACCTCTATACAGGGTGAATCTAAACTCTTGGGCAAAACTTTAAGGGGTGATAGTACACATCAAGACCAACAATATTAAATAGGAAACTAAGGGTCCAAACTTCTTTCGAAGGAGAGAGGCGCCATTAAAGTTTAGGGTCCAAAATTTCAAATAATTATAAAAAACGGAAAAATTGGTCGATTCGTTTGCGGTTTTCGCTAAAATTATTCTTTATGTCAGTATTTTCTTAAAAATAAATTTTAAAGAAAAAGTAAAAGAAAATGTTGATAGAGGGCGCTTTAGACTTTGGAGTAACGAACAACTATTTTTTACCGTTTTTTTTTTGTATGTGATTAAATGCTTTCAAAAGCTTAGACTTAAACTTAAATTTTGAGCTCAAAATCTGAATCGTTGGGAGTGATTAAGTAGCGCAAACTGCACTGTGTTCAGGAGTTGAAATTTTAACCCCCCCCCTCCCCCTGAACACAGTTCAGTTATTCCCGATCTTGGTGTCGTAGTCCAGGCAGAAACTACTACCTCCTACACGTAAAATAAACGATAGAGAAATGACAAAATTAAATAAAAAATGTATTTTAAAAATAAATTTTAAAGATAAAGTTCAAAAATGCCGATAGAGGGCGCTTTAGACTTTGGAGTAAGGGACAAACATTTTTTACCGTCGACTCCGACGAGGACCTGGTTGCGAGGATTGCCGTCGTAGCAGGCGATATCCGGGAGATGCCCGGGGTATTCACTAATGTTCGCAGCTCCCTCCGCCAGCTGTGTGAGGCCTGCATCGTTGCTGGTGGGCACTCTTTCGAGCAGTTTTTGTGATTCTTCACGAGCATCATGCGTGTACCATTTTTTACGTGTCAACCTTCATTCATATTGCGCACTACATGCATACATCAAATTGTTTCTTTTTATTTTGCGCGGGGAAATTGCTCATGTCTGTTATGAATAAATTTTCTATTTAATTTTGTCATTACTCTATCGTTTATTTTACGTGTAAGGGGTAGTCGTTTCTGCCTGAATTAATTTTATAATCATTTGAAATTTTGGACCCTAAACTTTAATGGCGCCTATCTCCTTCGGAAGACGTTTGAGACCCTTAGTTTCCTATTTACTATTGTTTGTCTTGATGTGTACTATCACCACTTAAAATTTTGCCCAAGAGTTTAGAAGTTATATGGAAGAGTTTCGTTATTTCTAGTTAACTTATTTCAATGTGAAACAAAAAAATCATATTGTTTGCATTTTTACCTTCATAAAATTTTTTGTACAGATTATCTTATTTAGCACTGAATTCGATGGCATTGATGCATTTTATATATTTTTTTTAACCCTCTGAGCATCTGAGGGCTTTCCTGCATTTTCATAAAAATGTCTGTAAAACTAATATTAATTTAAGTTTTCTTTCCCTGTTTGTTTCTTAAATACGCTTCATATCACATTATTGTATACGTATACCTTAAAGTACAATTCTGTCAGAAATATTTGTGCCTTCAGCCGATTTAAATTGTTTTGGACAAATGGAAAAATACGGTCAAACACTAACATCTATATAAATAAAACGAGTATGTTGTGGAGATCACAAAACTTATTTGTATATAAAACAATTTGCCTAAAATTAAATGTCAATATATTCTTCCTTGAGACATAGATATCAAGGAAATCGTGAATAACAGAGCATAGCAGTGACACCTGTCGGGAAGCATACATCGAAACGTAATAAGAAAACATTTACGTCAACGTCTAACAGAATATGAAGTTTGGTGAAATTCCGTGCATTATTTCTTGAGATATAGTATCGCGTAAATCGTGAAAAATGCAGCAAGCGATTTTTACCAAAACCTAATCAGCGCTAATTTATGTCAATTTCTAACTGTATGTGAAGTTTTATTATATTCCGTGCATTAATTCTTCAGATACGCTCACAAAATTTGTGTCACATATGGACAGACAGACACACAGACAGACATTTTCTAAAAAACAGTCCAATCGTATTCAGGACCTCCTAAAACGTATAAATCCTTCGCAAAATGGAAGTTTTTGCAAAGATAGAAGAAAGTAAAAATACACAAGAGGCATTTTCGGATTCTCATCTTTATCAATTTTAAGTATGCATTTTTATTTGCTATCAGAACAAGCTTCTGTGCCAGCGGGCTTTCTCTTCCTATTATAGCCTGTTGACCGCCATTTTAAATTAAAAAATTTAAAATGTATGTGTTATAAGGTATATTTATATTCTGCATATGGGGTTTATACCAGAACACTATGAAATTTACTATTAACCCAATTTCCTTCTGTGTTACTTATTTAGAGATTTATTAATTTTATGAGGTTGTTAGTTGTTAATTTATATATTTCAAATATTTTCGAGATTAATCCCTTGCAGGAGGAAATATAATACTGCCGTAAGGTATATTTATATTTTGTGTATGAGGCTTGCATCAGAGCCATAAGAAATTTACTATTAACCAATTTCTTTCTACATTAAATACTTAGATTTATTAATTTTATGATTTTGATAGTCGCTAGTTTAGATATTTCAAATATTTTTGAGGTTGCACTTGAAGGGCTGTGGGATATTTTTTAGACCACTTAATTTTAGTCGAGATTTGTACCAGAATTGTTTTGAACAACAAATTTACTTTATAATTTTGGTAAAGAAAAAAGTATAAAATTGCACTTTCTTATTACATTTTTTTTTCGAAAATTCTGGTGTGAATTCAATGTCACAGAAACACAATTATTTGCCCCTAAAAGGATTCAAATATATTCAAAACAGTGTTGCCACCCCACCGCTTTTTTAAAATTCAGATTCCTTGATTGCCGCCACTTTTTTGAAATATTATGATTAATTCTTCTTGCGTTCTTGGTATATAATATGTCAATAAATAAAGCATATATTACTATTTATAAAATGTAGCTCTGATCAAATAATCTGAATGAAAAAAAATAGCAGCCTGTCAACACTGGTTCAGGACAGTCAATTTTAGATACAGCTTTAACTGTTTGAGATTAATTTTCATGAGTTACTGTAATGTTGAATTCACACCAGAATTTTCGGAAAACAAAATTTAAAAATTAGAAACGTACTCTGTAAAGGGATTCTATAAGATTTAAGAAGGAATTAATTATAAATGCGTTACACTTAATATTCTTCAGAAAATATGTTTTAGTCATTCATTCAAACATTCGTATCAATTTCATTCTATTTGTAATTTATTAGCATGAATAAAATGCACCACAAACGATTTTTCCCCATAGTCCATATTGTAACGTCATTCTTTTGAGTGCTCCTTTAATCAAATTGTGACAGCTACGCACTTCATTTTCAATACCGAATATGACATGGTAAACTTCAGCAACGCATATCAATTACAAGTACATTTAAGAGTATATTTACGCGAGTTAGAGCACGGACAGACGGCCAGCCATGCAGGCAGAGAGACAGACAGACATACGTCCCGACAGACAGACGTCCACACAAATCGAACGCATAATTTTTTTTAAACTGTGTTGTAAAGTGTAAAAAAGCATTTAAACTATCTTTTTTTCGGAGCCCCCTTGATCCAAGGATCTGAAATAAAGGTGTAAAAGGGGGTGACACCATTTGAAAAAACGAAAGTTGCTACAATTTTTAATATAGACGATCCAGGAAGCAAAAACTTATGAATATCACTTAGTAGTATTATTTACAGTATTAGTAATAATATAGTTATTTCAGTCGATTGGGTGGCTGAGAGGTTCTGCTCTCAAAGCTGGTAGATGGGAGGTTCTGGGTTCAAACCCCTGTCGCGCTCGTGGAACTAATCGTTGGGAGTTTTACGTGGTTTTCTTCGAACCTTTCCGTGAATACGGGTTAGGATCCCTTAGAAAGACACCACAGAAGGCACTCCCCCTAGAGCCTATATCCCTCGAGTAGATAATTGGCCGTCACAAATTATCCAACCAACCAACCAACCTAGTCGCTTGGTATCTCTCTATATATTTTATGCGATTATTTGCAGGATAATTAATAGTTGGAGTATTACTTTTTCTTCCGGGACTGTTCAATGAAATACAAGTTGTCTCAAGACGGCCCTTTCTCCCCTATCGCTTTTCCACTGCAGTGAGATATTTTCTTACTCCATTTAAAACTTATTTTTTGTTCTTTTTCCTAGAAAACAACACAAACACTTTCATTTTCATATTTAACCTATTGTATGTTTGTTTATTAATTTATTTATTTTCATTACCAAAATAAAAGATTTAAAATCTCCGACCCTTTAAAAGTTTTAAAAAAAGATTATAAGATTAAAAAATTAAAATATTTTAGCGTAATCTTAAACTACTTATACAAACTTCGGAGTTCACTTAATTTAGAGAATTTTTCGTAGAAATTATGCATTTTTCTAAATTCTCTTCATCATCTGCTATCTTCACATAGTTTACACAAAGTATGTGGATGAAAGTGTTTAGAGATATTACTTCATGTTTCTCGAAAAATGTAATAGCAAATCTGTCGTGATATGTGGGATAAGTTTAGTGTTCCTGTAACTAAGATTTATTTATGGTAAAATACGTTTTTAAAAAAATATTTTCTTTTCTATTATGTTTTAATCATACAAAGATATTTTGAACTTTATTTTATTAATATTCAGAAGAATATTTTTATTTTCTTCCTAAACAACACAGAAATTATATTTTTTCTTTTGTCGATGTAAACTTTTGGATATAAACATATTTTATTTTTGTTATTAATCTAGTTTCCATACTCAATTCACTTGAATTTAATTCCAAATCATATCAAGTGTTAAAAATTTGTTTAAAAAATGTAACTAAAAAATCAACAATTGGCCATACCTCTATTACTATCTTACCCGAAAATCATAATCCTATATTACTATCATCACATCAATCGATTTTTAGTGAAATTATAACTTTTAAGTTTGAAACTATTATGTTAGAAAATATTATGAATAACGTATTATATTATTGAAATATTAATGTTTATTGAATTCCGAATTTTTAATTTATTTTGCAGCATCTTAATATAATTATGATAAGGTAACTAATTTCATCTATATAAGTCCTTTTAATACATTTGAAGAGTATTCCGGTCTAGAATCCTGCATTGAGTTAGGTTACCCATTTTACCAGAGCCCAGCGCGACCCGAAACCGTTTCGGGTCGGTTTTGGTTTGAGTGGTAATTATTTCGGGTCGAGTTCTCGTTGACTGACATAAAAAAATAAGCCCTAAATATTTTCTTAATGGAAAACTATATATTTTAATGTTAATGATGAGATATAATTGTAGACTATTTTTCTATACTTGTATTGAAGCATGAATTGATTTTCTTTCACTTCAGGTTAAGGTTTGAATATTTCGGGTTGGATATTTTTCATTGGGTTTCGGGAAACTTTACGGGATTTTTTTTGTAGAGTGGGGCATAATGCAGCCCAAACCCAAAAATTCTGCTTATTGGTGATTTTATGTGAAATTTCTGTCTTTTACCGGAAACATCTTGTTTAGAGTGAAATCATACATTTTCCTGTAATAAACGGAAAATTTCTTTTTATCCTTACTCGTTGAATGTTATAAACAAAAACGTTCTTTCCAAGTCTGAAAAAACGGAAATGTTCCTTTTCCATTGAGAGAAAACGGAAAGTATCCAGTTAAATTTTCGCAATTGATGTTTTGGCCTATAACCAAATCGTTGTATGTGGCTGAAGGGGGGAAAGCATTCACAATGTACTAATGGCGAGTACTGAGATCACGGAATGTTGTTTTGTTTCGTGTAATTTCCGCTAAATTAAGAACATTTTGGGTTTTTTTTAGAAAAAGAAATTGACAACTTATTTTAAACAAAAATCACCCCTAGATTAGACTTTTAACAACTTAGATCAAACTTTAAACAACAAATTTAAGAAAATTAAAATTTATTTGATCATCACAAAGCTCAGAAGAAAAAAAGTGATTCGTAGTCTCATTTCTCACTGGTGGGCACTGCTGCTTCGTAAAGGTGGTTCTGAAACAAAAAGACAAGGGATTAAATTTTTTAAAATTGCGGTTAAAATCTGGAAAACTAGACAAAACAAATTCGATTTTTATCATTACCGGGGGATCCGATCCTGGTATCGTAGGTTACAGGACATACTGCCTTGTATACAAAGCATAAGTGAAAATAATTTTTAATTGAAAACAGTAATGACTTTTTTATATTTAATATATTTTTTATATTACCTACTAACAAAAAAAAACAAGCATTTTTATATGAAAAAGATCAATAATGTTTCAAATGAAGTTTTGAAATTTATTAAAAGCGACACTTTCGTATTAACCGCCTGCCAAGGATTAAAAAAAGGAAAAAAAGCATCAAAGATTTCTCTATTTACAGCAGCCTTTACGACTCTGATTATTTTAGTGTTTAACACCATAGCTCAATAAAATATTTGTTAAATTTGTGTTATTTTATTTTATTTACTAGCTGATCCGTCCGGCATTGCCCGTATATCAATGACTTTCTTTTGCGGTTTCGATAAAAATAGTCATTTTCGGCTCGCATTCTGTCCTAAACAAACTTCTTTCTGAACGAAACTACTCGTCCACTTTCAACCACCATATCTTCCACACCCCACAGCTACCCACTTGCAACCACTATAGTGCACGATGAGAGACACGAGGCTACTACCATACACAAATACCAGTGGTCTACGCTGGGTAGCTGCAAAGTGACATATAGGAACACACTTATCTATATGAAAATACCCTAGGCCTACTACTTTCAACCACCATATCTCCCCCCCCACATCTACCGACATGCAACTGCCATAGTGCACGATGTAAGACTCGAGGCTACTACCACACACAAACACCAGTGGCCTGCGCTGGGTAGTTGTGGCTGTAAAGTTAAATATAAGGACACATACGTCTATTTTTATACTGAAAATGCCCTCAGTTGACCACTTCCATACGTACTTTTCACTTTCATAGTGTACGATGGGAGACTTGAGGTTATTACCACATTGAAACACCAGTGGTCTGCGCTGGGTATTTGTGGCTGCAAAGTGAATTATAGGGACACACATGTCTATATGAAAATGCTTTAGGTCTATGCATACGTCTCTTTCTCTCTCTCTCTCTCTCTCTCTATCTCTCTCTCTCTCTCTCTCTCTATATATATATATATATATATATATATATATATACTTATTGATGAAGTTTCAATTTCGTTATGGAATATTAGTCGGATTCAAATGATGAACTATTTACATTGTTTTAAATGCAAACGGTCCATATCTGTTGTAACCAAGCTGCACGTGATAGAAATAGATTTAAAAAAGTAATCACTCTTGAAAATTAATTTAAAGCTATAAAAAATATATGTTTTCAGCCAAACTTTTTTTAAAGTACATTTTCCCCTTATTTGATGGTGTAAAAATTTAAATTGTGCGTTGTTTAGAAGGTAATAAACTTGCAATAGAGGCAAAATTGACTCTTGAGGTCATTGTCACCGTTAATATGACGTCAAAGTTAGTCACCGACACGTTTTTGCTTTATAATGTAGAATTTTAATTATAAATTAAAACTTTTAAAAAAATACAAAAGATTTTCATAAAAATCTCAAAAAAAAAAAAGGAGAAGAAACATAGATTATAAACAAATTATATATTTTTTTTTCACTCCATATTTGAAGTCGATCCCTAAATGATTAACTTTACTACAGTGCCTATCTCTTAAAAAAGACAATTTTCCGAAAAATGCATTTAAAAATTGTGGAAGAGGTACTGATGCTTCGGCAGACGACGCAAAAAAGAAGTCTGAAGGAGCACATTTCCTTTTCTTTTATTCAGCGCTTAGAAAGGCGGCTTTGAAAACGACAAGAACTAATGAATTTTTTTATGCTAAAAAGTTTCTGATTTTTTTGAAGATTTTACACCGTTATCTTCCCTTAAAGAAACAAACACGTCCTATTGTTATGCGCCATCTTCTATAAACACTTTGTAAAGAAAATGAAACAAATACCAAACTACTTATAGCGGTTAAGTATTAGCTATTTCGTAAAGTATTTTCTAAGTACGTTTAGATGATACTTAATAAGCACTGTATAAACTTGTAATAAAAGACGCTTATATTTCGACAAGACGCAAAATATCTAAAGGTTTGTTCAAATAAATAAAAAAAAAGTGAAGAAGGAGAAAATGAATGTTTTATTGATTATAAAGTAATACATTTATCACAAGTCTTTCCCTTTTCAGTATATTATACAACATAGATAAAACACCACACTTAAAAAGCCATCAGCATATCATACTTCAGAAGCAAATTAAGCGATTATTGATCCATTAAATTTTACTACCGTATAATAGAAACACAATAGCCTTTTTTTCTTTGAAAGAGATTAACCTCTTAGGTTAAAGGCATGAATTCGGGATCAGGGTATCACCTAAAGGCAGATCACTTCCTCATGTTTTTCTTCATTTGCATATCGACATCTCAAGTCGACATCAAGTGATATACGGAAATATTTCTTTTAACATTAAGTCTTACGGTCTCTTTATAAAAATGTTCCTAAAAGTTTTTATTTTAGGATAATGCTTTCCATAAATGTTATTTGATGGAGATAATCTGTACATTTTTTAAAGCATATGAAATCTTTTAGTGTAAAATATGTAACAATCATAGTTAAATTTTACTTGCAAAGTTTATAACGTGCATTTTATACCAAAGTTGAAACATAAAATTTTAGACTAAAACTGTATAAGTGAAATATGAATATATAGCCTGTTGTAAAAAAATCGTTTCAATAACTTTATGATCAAAAATTCTTGTTTGATTTGAAGTTGTATACCTAGTATGTTTGACTGATTAAGTGGTTTGCAACCCAGGTTTTCTATACAAAAGTTATTAGATTAGAAGCTCATTATCATCTCTAAGTATTTGCACTGATGAGTTTGAAACAGCCTGTGTATACACTTAGAAATGTTTAAAAATAATCAATATTTCACTAACTTTTTCTACACTATTAAAATCTACACTATTGGTGCTGGGTTGAACTATATGTTGGTGTTGTAGTAGCTGCAAGCATAAGAGGGGAAAATAGTTCACCATGATTTGGTACTTTACATGAATCAGAATTTGGTTTTAGATTGAACCATTAACTGGTAAATTGTTGAAGAATAAAAAAGACACAAGACAGACTCTTAAACCTGAAAAAAATCAATATTTGAGAAATATATATATATATATATATATATATAGTGTGCGGCAGATATTTGAGAAAAAAATCACGTCCGCAGGCAAACAGGAACAGATGCTTGAAATAATTTTTTTTTTACGTTTTGTACAATTGACTACATAGACAATAGATGACATCATTCATTAAAACCACCGTAATCGTGAGGCACAATAACAGCGTCTGCACGTTATAGAAACCAACTGAAGGGGCAATAATGAGCTCGGTGTTGGGAATGTTTGCCATTGCATGAACAATGGCTGTCCTGAGAGCCGCAACAGTGTTGTGTGGATGCCCATTGGAGTCTCTCTTAACCACGCCTCATACGTAATAGTCCATTGGTATAACATCTGGGGAGTTGTGGAGGCAGAAGTTGGAGATGACATGGGATGAAAGTTTCCGGCTATCCACTAATGAGTTTCATAGGCTGTATGGGATGGTGCAGAGTTTTATTGAAAATGTACAGTCTCCCGCTTTTTCAGAAGTAATCAACAGCTTTAACAGCTTTAACATCTCGGTATAAGCAACAGCGTTGACTATGGCATCTTGAAGAAAGACATTTAGAGGCATCGGGTTGCCTTCGCTGATCACGGTGGCAGAATCTTCTGTAGGCTGGAAAGTGTCTGTGAATGAGGTCAGAACTTCGGGGGTATTACACAGCTACTGATGTTCACCTTCTGAACCCAGACAGAAATTTTCTCATCACAGAAAAACCACAGCATTCTTGGTTCCGCTGGATGTTTCAGCTTGTTCAGGATGTGATTGGCTCTGGTCAGGTGGTTCTTTCTAGGCCTCCCAGACAAGAACTGCCTTCTCCTCATCCTATATGACTTCTGACGTAGATCTTCATGAACCACACGTCGAATTGTGGCCTCGCAAACCTACAGTTCCCTTGTGAGTGTGCTCATTGACTTCCTAGGATCATCATCGACACGACTGGCGAATTCAGGCGTCCTGATAACAGATCGCCCACAATGTCATTTCCTGCGGGAAGTGGGGGCCATATCACAACTGGCACTCTTTAGTTCGCTCCGTAAATTAAAGATGAATGACGGACGAGTTTCAACAAAGCGGAGAATACTATTTCGGGGGTATTACACAGCTACTGATGTTCACCATCTGAACCCAGACAAAAATTTTCTCATTACAGAAAAACCACAGCAATCTTGGTTCCGCTGGATGTTTCAGCTTGTTCAGGATGTGATTGGCTCTGGTCAGGTGATTCTTTCTAGGCCTCCCGGACAAGAACTGCCTTCTCCTCATCCTATACGACTTCTGACGAAGATCTTCATGAACCACACGTCGAATTGTGGCCTCGCAAACCTACAGTTCCCTTGTGAGTGTGCTCATCGACTTCCTAGGATCATCATCGACACGATTGTCGAATTCAGGTGTCCTGATAATGACAGATCGCCCACAATGTCATTTCCTGCGGGAAGTGGGGGCCATATCACACCTGGCACTCTTTAGTTCGCTCCGTAAATTAAAGATGAATGACGGACGAGTTTCAAGAAAGCGGCAACCTCTGAATCGGAGTGGCCTACAGCTAAGGAGACGATGACAGCATGTCTCTTCATTTCCTGTCTAGGTTCTGCCATGTTTACACGCAACAAAAAAGGATTTTAAACTATGACGTTCAGGGTTGTATTTCACCTATAATGTGTGTTCTAAAATACCTGCCGCATCCTAGATATTAAAGAATAACCATTTTTGAACACTTTGAAACAAAATGAATGACATTCTTAATAGTTATTAATACTGGAATAGTTTGAAAGAGAGTCCTTTAAAGTCATTTTTTTTCCAAATATGATTTTGTAGCATTTCGCACAAGATAAAACTTTTTAATAGTTTTCTATGAAAATTTTAGGATACATAGTGTGTGTATGCTTCATAAAGTAAACCTAAATTTTCTTCTTTTTTTTGTTGAAAAAATATTTTATTTTGATGTCATATTGCTAAAATTTTCAAAATTTTATATAAGCAAGATACAGTTTTATTTGTAAAACACAAAAATGCCATAAATAAACAATTTATTTTAGTTCAGTGTAAAAAAAAGACTATTAAGTATAATTAGATGCCCAATATTTTGTTTTACAAGAAGAAATTCTCTTGTAATCATGAACGCAACATGTTTCTGCTAGACCAATGTCTAAAAGTCTAAAAAGCCCAATAAAAACTAATTTTCCCCATTATGATCTGAAAAAAATATTTATTGAAGGAATAAACATATAACTATTACTGTCTTTAAAAATTGCGTTTGTGTAATGTATACTTTTTATGATATTAAATGACACAAATGGTCAATTTGTTTCATTGTTCGACATATTAAGAGTTGTAAGGAGTTTTATGTCCCCTTAAATATAAAGTGGCTACGGATATCCATGACAAACAAAGGTTCATCAGACAGTTACTTAGGTGAATCCCATAAACTACGAACACCGAAGTCGCACCGGAATTCAAACCTGATACCTCTTGACTTGTAGCCAGCGTTATAATCACTAGACACGCAGATGGAAGTCTAATTATCTTACACTATTGAATGGTTTGGTTTTGAACTGAAATTTTTAACAGTATACCACATTCTGTTTATCCTGAAAAGCTCTGATAATAAGTAAATCATACGTGAATATAACTCCAATGGCTGACATAATAAAATATTTTGTTAGTCGGAACATACCCCAAATAGATATGTAAGACAGTTCAAGTGTCTCTATCCTCCTTAAGCATATAAGTACATCTCTTTAGAATCCTGGGGGTAAGACTTGCAGCATGTTCATTAATTCTTTGAAGTGCAGTCGGTCTTATTTCATTATTACTACTATTATTATTATTTTTTGGAATCATCTAAAATTATTAGAGTCGTGTTTAATAACTGTTGTTTTCTTTTAACATAAAATGATTAACTTTTTTTCCAGTAATTTATGGTTTACTAAATGAATTTTATTTTTTATCAAATTTTCACTCTTAACTAATTATTCAAAATTGATATAAAAAATTGTTCCCGTGTTTTTTGGCATGGTGAAATTAAGTATGTATTAAAATATTGTTGTTACTATTAAACTTTCAAAACTAAGGTTCAATGTTAATTTTATCTGTAAATATAGATGATACCTTGTGACGAAATAAACCATACACAATTATAAATTACTTTAGACAAATTAAAAAGGAACTTTCGATTTTTTCTTGAATTAATTAGAATTGAAGTTATAGCCACCGGTCGGAATTTTTCTTGTGTTTATTCGGCTTATTATTTTCAGATACCCTGTGTACTCATATTCAGATATTTCTCAAACAGTACGATTCTTCTCCTTCAGAAAAGCACTCATAATAAGTAAATCGTGGATTTTTGGATTATGTTGGAAAATGTTAATTAAACGTGGACTATAACTTGAGTTAAGATTGATGCAAGAAAAAAAAGTTACAGGTCGATTGTTACGATTTTTAGAAATTCTTAATCGGCATATGATTTTGCGTATACATACGAAATTTCAAATCCGTATCTTATATAGTTTTAAAAATTTGTATATAGCTTAAAATCTCCCAGTACTGGTAATTTTATCTGTGGTTAAAATCTTTGTTCTATCCTGTCTGCTATCAATTGTCGGCAACCTGCACACGTGTATAAAAAATCCTTTTTGAAAAAATTATAATTTTTAATTAATATCTTTGATAATTAGTGTCCGATTTTTATAAAAAATAGATATCTGCATTCAGAATTCAAATCTATGCATAGATGTGTAAATTTCCAATAGGTAAATGAAATATTTTTAATAATTTTCTAGAGCCCGAAATAACCCTACTTGTTTGGGGTTTTATCTCTTTGAGCAAAAGTACAGTTGTAATATATTTCTTTCTTTCTTTTTTTTTTTTTTACATTGTTAAGTTTAGCAGGTACAAAGTGAAATACAAATTTTCATTACGTATGTTATCAATTGTTAGTTAAATATATATTATATATATTATTGGCGAGTTGTAAGAGGTAGACTACTGTATTTGTTTTCAATAATAATTTTTTTACATGTAATAATAATATTCATATTTGTACTATATGAAAAACAAAAGGAAATTTACACATTGACTGCATTGCAATTTTAATGTTGCAATTAAAATTTTCATGCGTTTGTCAATAGTTGAAAACTTTCGAATATACGTATTACATACAAAGTTGTATAAGACTTAGTAAATTGAATCTACCATTTGTTTTCAAATTAAAAATAGAAAAAACGAGTTTTGAAATTGTACGTTAAACGTGACATAGGAGGTTTTATAACACACACACAATGTTTCACAATGTAAAAAAAATCATCCTTATTATTTCAGTGAAATGAATTATATCATCTGCTATGAGCAAAATGAGCATGCCTTTTTTTTTCTTAATTACGTATGCCACTTTACAAATGCGATTTTAGTTTCTACACCAGACAGCACTGTAAAATTCACCATGAAGATCTTGTTTTGCGAATGATTACGTCTATTGTTTAATATTCTTATGACTCATAATGAACAAATCTCCTGTGTTTATTTACTCTAATGGATTGAGATATTCGGCTGTTAACATGATTTCCACTGAAGTTATCTCAGAATCTATATATTTTTAATGTAATTCATTTCTCAAACAAACAATTTTTTTCGACGAGCTTTCTAAAAATATAACTTTTATGCAATTTTATTCGAAAAAATAATTTTGAATAAAAATGGCCAACTGGCATATGAAAAAAAGAAAAGGTTTGCCCGTATTTGTTTTCCTCAGTCATACGACTTGCTTTTTTTAATATATAGATAACGTAGGATAAGATTTAAAAGAATAAAGACAACATTTATTAATATCTTTTTAAGTTTTGATTCGATTTTCATAAAATTTGAAATGACTCGACAAAATTCTACAACGATAATACATAATTAATTTCAAACCATCCGGTTGGGTAGTTTTTTGCGCTGTTATATGCGGGCAGACGGACAGACGGACGGACCAGACGACGATTATAAGTGCTACGTATTTATATAATTGCGAACGCACCTAAAAGGTGTTTATTAGATTTTTTATTTATTTATTTATTTATTTATTTTGCTTCGTTGATTCAAATTTAACGAGATTATATACATTAGACAAATAAATCAACCACTTCACAGACTGATATATGAATTCTAATTTCAGAAAATGAATTTATTTAAGCATTTCTTACTTTAAAACAATTAAGAGGTATTTGTTATAATGGATGCTCATGTCGAAAATTAAACGGAGGAATTGAATCTACGGATTATAAGACGCTGTGCATTCTTGATTAAATTAAAGTGTGTTAGAATAGGAGAAATTTCATTTTGCTATGATTGCACTCACTTATATTAAGAATAAATGCTATTAATCTCAAAAGAAATTATCATGAAAGTAAATATATATTCAGACGTACAAAGGTTATTGCTAAAGAACTGAAACAGATTCTGAATAATTATTCCTAAATTTACATTTTGCAATACGTTGAAACAAATTTAACCTTCAAAAGTTAAAACAGAATAAAATTAATGTCTTTATTTAAATTTCTATTTAGAAAAAACTCACTTTTCTGTTATAAAATAGCAAAATTAGAAATAGTTTCAGTCGCAATTAAACAAAATAAGAATAAATAAGAAAGATTTAATACCTGGTGGGTATTAAATTCAGTATAAATTTTAACAATTCATAAAATAAGAGCAAATAACTATACGAACCTGTGGTTTGCACTAAAATCATTGTCAAAATTTAGAGAAAAAAGGTTTGTATGCATATTTTGTATTAAAACCCACCAGTGACATAAGACACTAACCTGAATGTAAAAGCGGCAAAGAATTATTTATAAAAATTCTGATTACAAAAACATGTAAAGAACTAAGTTATCACCAGTACGTAGTAAATTGTTCTTCTGCACTCCAAATTAATTCTGTCGAATAAAAAATCCAACAACTAGTCAGATTTTGTTTTATAATCATACTTATTTACGTGCTCGCCAGAGATGCAATCTTGTTAATGTCACTTTTTAAAGAAGATATCTTCTATTACCTTATACTGCTATTAGATCCATATCGCTAAATTATCGAAACGATGTTTTGAGTATACAAAAAGAGGTACTACCAAAAAAAAAAAAAAAAAAAAAAGGCACTAAAAATTTTCCACATTACGAACACAATCCTGACCCCTTTATGCTGGCAAGTTATATCTTAAACAGACTTCGAGTAATAGTAATCAATTATAATTGATTAGAAAAAAATGTAATCCCATTGTAATCGTAATTATGAAATTTGATTAATTGCAAATTAATCATAAGCAAGTAACTTCATTTAAATCACAAGCATAATCTAATCGTAATCCTGTGATATGTTAATATCAGATTTAATATTTATCGAAAAACTACGTAATCGTAATCTCTCTCTAGAAAAACACTTTTTGCACTTTTAGATACTTTTTGCATGTCTGACCACACCCAATTCAAACAATATTCAACGAAATAGTGATATCTGTGTTCTACCAAACTGCATTTCTGACAAAAATAACTCATATTGGAAATGGCAGAGACTATATGAAGTACGGGGTGTCATGGCTTGCTCACTCTGAGAAGATGATGAAAATTAAGGAAGAGTACTATGGTTAATGTGTTTATGTCTTTCAACTCAGACTCCAGTGTGGAGCAGATACAGCTTCACTCGTTTTAAATGCATACGAATACGAGACAACTGATTCTAGTTTATTTTGTTCATGTTACTCAGGAGACCTGAGTGAAATTTTCAGCAAGCCTATCAATGATAATTTCTAGAACAACTATTAACCATCCTTTTTATGTATTTACCGTTCCGTTTTTATTACTATCCATTTTAGCCCCTCTGTGCAAGTCACCTAACCCTGCACTGATCTTATGGTAGCGTTTCCTAATTTTGATTTTATCGTAGTCATAAAAAAAAAATGTTAAAACAAGAAAAAAAATCATGAACTAAGCATAGTTTATAAAACATTTTCCAACACTTCCAGAAAATTTAACAAAGCGTCACTGTTTAATAACGCAAGGAAGATACCTAAGTAAACATTTTAGAAAACGTATAACACATTTAAAAAACCGAATTCATCACATTCTATAATTGGAAAATTACTCTTTTGTGCAGCCCTTTATATGATTTGTATATGTTCTACATAGTATGCTAAAATTTAGTTACTAAGAAAACACTTAACACAGTTGAAAATTCATCTTCAGCAATTTCTACCAATAGAGGGAAACATACTTGAATTCTTTTGTACAGTCCTGTATATTAGCTACAGATTTTTGTATACGCCATATAGAAACCTAAAATTTAATTCAGGCAAAAACACAATCAAATCTACTAAAAGCACAATTCCAGAATTTACCATCCATAGGCGGCCATGTATCCAATTCTTTGCGTATCTATGTATATGATTTAATGTATATTCTGCAAACATCTTTTAGCATACAAAATACAGTTCAGTATGAAAATACATAACTCAATTAAAAACTACCTTTAAGCAATCCATGCTCATACTCAGTAATGCTTACGAATTCTTTTGTGTACCCCGGTATAGGATCTATAGAATGTATACACACAACGTAGTATACAAAAATTTAATTAAACTTAAAAACGCATGCCATAACTGAAAATTCATTTCCAGCAATTATCGCTAATAGACAGTACTGTATCCGAAATCTTTTGTTTGTCTCTGTAAATGAACAATAAATGCTATGAATATAATATTCTACAGAAAGTATCTTGTAGTAAATCTCAGTAATGTAATCATCTTCATTATATTTGAAATAACGTAACATAATTAAAATACGCTACAAACAGTCTTTCCCTGAAGAACATTATGTAACCGAATTATTTTGTATAGTTTAAATGAATCGTAAAGGTTTTATACTCCATATTCTACATGCTTTAGCAATTCATATCAATTTGTCATATCAAATCTGTAATCGATTCCTTTCATATTTGTAAGGATAGCTTTGATATAGAACAAAATGAAAGCAAAATCCTCTTTCTTCTCCATATACAGAGTACTATACAGGGTGATTCATAAAAGATGGGCAGAACTTTAAGGGGTTATAGTACACTTAAAGACAAATAATATTAAATAGGAGACTAAGGGTCCCATACGTATTCCCAAGGAGATAGGGGGCATTAAAGTTTAGGGTCCGAAATTTCAAATGATTATAAAACATGGAAAAATTGGTCGATTCGTTTGCGGTTTTTGCAAAAAATTTTCTTTATGCCAGTATTTTCTTGAAATAAAATTTTAAAGTTCAATTTCAAAAAATGCCGATAGGGGGCGCTTTAGACTTTGGAGTAACAAACAACTATTTTTTAACGTTATTTTTTGTATTTCTTTAAATGATTTCGAAAGCTTAGACTTAAACTTAAATTTTGATCTAAAAATCTGAGTCCTAACGAGTAGTTAAGTAGCGTAAACTGAAATTTGAAATTTGAAACCCTTCTCCCCCCAGAACAAAAATCAGTTATTCCCGATCTTTGTGTCGTAGATTAGGCTCTAACTACTGCCGCGTTTTGCTAAAATTATTCTTTATGTCAGTATTTTCTTGAAAATAAATTTTAAAGAAAATTTTCAAAAAATTCCGATAGAGGGCGCTTTAGACTTTGGAGTAACGAACAACTATTTTATACCGTTATTTTTTGTGTCTCATTAAATGCTTTCTAAAGCTTAGACTTAAACTTAAATTTTCAGCTCAAAATCTGAATCGCTGAGCGTGGTTCAGTAGCGAGGGGAGGGGGTTCAAATTTCAACTTCTGAACATAGTTCAGTTTGCACTACTTAACCATGGAGCGCCAGCCCATTACGTACGAGACGTCCGCAACTATCTGGACATCACATTTCCGAACAGATGGATTGGTCGAGGTGGTCCTGTTGCTTGGCCTGCTCGCTCGCCAGATCTTTCACCCCTCGATTTCTTTTTTTGGGGACGATTGAAGGCTCTTATGTATGAGACACCCATTGAATCCCCCGAGGAACTGGTCGCCAGACTTTCCGCCGCTGTAGGGGAAGTGCTCGAAAAGCCTGATGTTTTCGCGAATGTTCGCCGTTCCATTCGTCGCCGTTGTTCTGCGTGCATAACCTCTGGTGGTCACAATTTTGAACATTTATTGTGATTACATGTTAATAAATATGCTTTGGTAACATAATCCTAATTTGTGTCTTTTTACCTCGTATCACAGCACACAATGTGTGGACATGGTAAACTGAACTGTGCTCAGGAGTAGAAATTTCAAACCCCTCTCCCCAGAAACTTAACCACGTCTAACGATTCAGATTTTGGGCTGAAAATTTAAGTCTAAGCTTTAGAAAGCATTTAATGAGACACAAAAAATAACGGTATAAAATAGTTGTTCGTTACTCCAAAGTCTAAAGCGCCCTCTATCGGAATTTTTTGAAAATTTTCTTTAAAATTTATTTTCAAGAAAATACTGACATAAAGAATAATTTTAGCAAAACGCGGCAGTAGTTAGAGCCTAATCTACGACACAAAGATCGGGAATAACTGATTTTTGTTCTGGGGGGAGAAGGGTTTCAAATTTCAAATTTCAGTTTACGCTACTTAACTACTCGTTAGGACTCAGATTTTTAGATCAAAATTTAAGTTTAAGTCTAAGCTTTCGAAATCATTTAAAGAAATACAAAAAATAACGTTAAAAAATAGTTGTTTGTTACTCCAAAGTCTAAAGCGCCCCCTATCGGCATTTTTTGAAATTGAACTTTAAAATTTTATTTCAAGAAAATACTGGCATAAAGAAAATTTTTTGCAAAAACCGCAAACGAATCGACCAATTTTTCCATGTTTTATAATCATTTGAAATTTCGGACCCTAAACTTTAATGCCCCCTATCTCCTTGGGAATACGTCTGGGACCCTTAGTCTCCTATTTAATATTATTTGTCTTTAAGTGTACTATAACCCCTTAAAGTTCTGCCCATCTTTTATGAATCACCCTGTATACAGAGAATTCCTGTTAGTGTGGAATTCCAAAGCAGACAATTTTTGTCTCCAATAACCGATGCCCGCATTAAATGATGTAAACTTTTGAATGGTATAAAAATAATCTTTTGCGTTGACTTAATTGAATTCAGTTTTTTAATGGAATTAAATAGGTTAGACCTTTATTCTAAAAGAAAAAACGTATTTTTAATTTAGTATTATTAGTAAAAATTGCAAATTAATTAATTAAGCAAATTAATTAAGTAACTATATTGTTAATTTAAAAGAACTAATTACTCAGGACAAACAAAATATGCAAATAAATTGTCGATCTTACAATTTAAATGTACACCGAATTCCGGTTAATGCGGAGTTCCAAAGGAGGCCATTTTTTGTCCACACTAACCAAAGTCAGCATTAAATGATGTAAACATTTAAATGGGGTTATCATAACGTTGAACAAACTGAATTCAATTTTCGACAGGAATTAAAGAGTTTACCAATTTTATGCTAAAAGGAAAGAAAAATACCTTTAATTTAGCAATTTTAGCAAAAAGGTAAGTTAATGACAATTTGTTAATAAAAAAAGAGAAAATTACTTAGGACAAACAAAATGTGTAAAGACATTGACGTACTTACACGATTCAAGTTTAATTAACGTAATCTTTCACTTTTTTGCGATAGTTGAACAAATGACTTTTCTACCATATCATTTTTTTTTAAAGTTTTGCGGCACACTCGAAAATTTGGTATGTTGCATCACATTTTAATTGCTAATATCGGCGAACAACCGTTAGCCATAGTTTTTTAACCTCTCACGTTTTTGTTGTGGAATGAATGTTACCTTTCTCTTCACCATTATCACTGAGAATTATTTGATATCCCAATAATAAAAGTTACATCAAAGTTTATTTTGGAGAAATAATGTACGAAGGCAATATCGATTTTGATCGGTCAATTTGTGAAACATTTGTCCGCATTATCCAATGAATCGTAAGCATTAAGCGATTTCCTGAATATTAATTACAAATAGAGGATGATGGGGGAAACGAAACTGTCCTAATTAACCGGAGATATGTCTTAAGCAGTGTCGCATTAACGAGAGTTCACTGAATTTAAATAATTAAATGTAAATCATCATTAAGTAACTTTTCTTTGCAATAGGTGTACAAGTAATCTTTGTATCGCATTGTTTTCTAATTTTGAAATACATTCCAAAATTTGTTCTGTTCGATTCGTAATATCCGTGAACAATGTTTGAATCTCTCATATACTCTTGGCTGTGGGATCTTTCGCTTCAATAGTGTCAATAACAATTTATTGATTTCCCAATAAAATGTTTGACACCAAAATTGCTTTGTAAAAATTAATGTGTGCAAAACAAGTGCCAACAAGTGATCTTTGTATCGCATGGTCTTCTAATTTTGAAATACACTTCAAAATTTGGTCTGTTCGATTCGTAATATCGGCGAACAGTGTTTGAACCTCTTATATTGTCAGCGGTGGGATGTTATATTTCTCTTCAATAGTGTGACTAACAATTTATTGATTTCCCAATAAAATGTTTGACATCAAAATTGCTGTGTAAAAATTAATGTGTGCAAAACGAGTGTCTTTAGATTCTGCCCATTTATTGCAAAAAAAAAAAAAAAATTCCGCATTATCCAATGTGTAGTACACATTAAGCGCTGTCTATTTACATTAATTGAAAATGTAGGATGATGGGGGGGGGGGAACAGTCCTGATTAATCGGAGATACGTCTTAAGCGGATCCGCATTACCGAGAGTACATTGCGTAACCATTATATGCAGAAAAAGAAGATTTTACTTCTGTATATTTTCCATCTATGGTGTCTACATCAGTGCATGATGTTTTTATTGAATAGTATACATATATATTTAATATAGATTTGTATACGCTCCACATAGATTTCTAAAATTTTATTCAGCTCTAAAATGCTAAACATATTTCAAACTTTATTTCCAGCATTTATCCATATATGTGTAGCATAAATTTTTTTGTCTAGCCTGCATATGATATGTAAATTTTTATACACACCATATATTAAACTAACAACTAATTCGGATAAGAAACGCAAACACAACTAAAATTTCACTTTCAGCGATTAGTATCCATAGAAGGTAATATATTAAATTTTATACGTAGCCCAATATATGAATTTATTTATATACAAACATATCTTATTACATACTAACTAAACATAGTTAAGCTGGAAAATGCATAACACAGTTGAAAAACACCTCTAAACAAATCACGCCCATAGAAAGTAATGTTTACGAAATGTTTTCCACATCCCTGTATATGACCTATAAAATTTATACACACCACGAAATGTACTAAAATTTGGTTAAGCTTTAAAACGCACACCGCATCTGAAAACTCAATCCAGCGATTGACGCTCATAGAAAGTACTGTAACTCTTGTAAATTTTTTTAATTACTTTTTGTGTCCCTGTAAATGGGCGAATAAATTCTATGCACTCCATATTCCACAGAAAACATGTTTTTACTGAATCTCATAAACGCATATCAATTTCATTAAATTTCAAATAATGTACCGTTATTAAAATAATCTGCAAAAGATTTGTTCTCATAGACCATAATGTAATGGAATTCGTTTGAGTGGCCATGTAAACGAACTATTATTGCTACATGTTTCTTTTTCAATGGGGAACATGCCATGATATATCTAAAAAAACATGTATCATTTATGCAGAAATCGAAGTATATTTACGTGAGTTATAGCGCGGCCAGACAGACAGATGGCCCAGACAAATCGAAGTCATAAACACTTTTCAACTACAGTTAAACCCAGGTTATCCGAAAAGCATGGGACCAAAGGGTTTTCGGTTAACCGGGGCTCCATAGGGAATTTTCGGATAACCGGGAGGCTTCCTAATTTTATTCTACCAGATGACACTACTCACCCTTCTCACTTCCCCACAGTCAGGTAAAGCGTTAGTGCTTGCAGGTACTGCAAGAGTCCGTATTCTATTCGATTATTTTCCTCTTACTGTTTACATGTGTTTTAATTTCCTCCAAACTTTATTTACGATGAGTAATATTTTAAAATACAAACGATCATGAAGAGCTCAACGAGTTGAAAAAGTTAATATTGGCACCTCAATATATTGAAGAGCAGGAAGATGCAACAGGGTCCGATCTGTTGTTGTTTAAAAGATGGCGTGATAAGGCAGCATTGAAGCAATGCGAAGTTGACAAAAAAAATCACAACATATTTTGTAAAGAAATGAAGTGTTGTATGTGGCTATGAAATAAAATGCCTGCATTTACGCAATAGTTCAAATAAGTAAGTTTATGCTGTTAATTTATTTCATAAAATAGCATGCTTGTTTAAAAATAAAATTTTTCATATTTAAAAAAAAAGAGTTTTAAGGTTTTTCGGTTAATCCGAATTTCGGATAACCGGGATTCAAATAATCGGGGTTCTACTGTATATTGGAAAGTGTTAAAAACTTTGGAATTTTAAATTTCATATATGTCTTGTAGTAAATGGAGATGACCTTTGCACAAGTATCTTTGTTACACGATATTTTAACCAACTTCTGTAACAGATGCAAATAATTTGTGGTTGAAAGATAAATAAGTATTGTTATTAGAATAGAAAATAAATCTCATTTGCAACCAGATGCTTATAACCCCCAAATTATTGTGTAAAACGCACATGATACACATGAATCCTTAAAGAGTCCAATTATTGGAAATGGCAAATGTAAAATTAATGAGACAACTGGTAATTTAGGGGAAGGGAATTGTGGTAGGAGACTTCTCCTCGTGAAGTGTGCATTTTGTTCTAAAACAATTACAAGAATTTGCAATTCTTGAATGTTATTGCATAAATTTTGTATAATGTGACAGTCCTTAAAACACTGTAATGAGTCTTCGGGAAATCTCATATGCTTAAAAATACGTATAAAAAGATAAAAATAAATTGTAGATTGTACGAAGTCAAATATTATATAAAGTACAATTATTGGAAATTGTGAATGTAAAATTTGCAAGACAACCGGGGGTTCAGGAAGGGACTCCTGTAGAAAAGTATATTTTATAATGAACAGAGGAAAGTATATTCAACTTGGTAAATTGTATCCAATGGTTGGCGTATCACAGTTGAGATTTTTCCAACAGAGCGAAAATATACCGGGACCAGGGCTCGAACCCGGGTACTTTGGTTTGCCGTATCAACGCCCTTCTTACTAATCTATCCCGACGACATCTTGGCTGGCATATCCTCACTCTTATTTGTTGGACAAGAGTGTACCCAGATTTCATTCATTCGAGCTATAACTATAGCATTTTACATGATGAATCTGAAATACAACGGAATACACTTTTTCGCTCTGTTGAAAAAATCTCAACTATGATACTCCAACCATTGGATATAATTTACCTAGTTGAATATACTTTCCTCTGTTCATTACGACCTCATTACATGGTATACAGGAGTTTCCGTTGTATATTTCAGATTCATTATGTAAAATGCTATAGTTATAGCTCGGATGAATGAAATTAGCGCTGCAGTTCACAGCCTTGTCCAACAAATAAGAGTGAGGATATCGTCGGGAGGCCAGGATATCGTCGGGATAGCTCAGTAGGGCGAGTGTTGGTACTGCAAACCAAAGTACCCAGATTCGAGTCCTGGTCCCGGCATATATTAGCTCTGTTGGAAAAATCTCAACTATGATACTCCAACCATTTGGATATGTACATTTTATTCTAAGCAAATTTCAAGAATACGCAATACTGGTACATCAATGCATAAATTTTGTTTAAAAGTAACAATTATTAAAACTTAGATGACTCGAATCTTCAGAAATGCTTAAAAATAGGTATAAACTAAAACAATTCAATTGCGGATCGTAAGATATTAAATATTAAGTAAAATAAAATTATAGGAAATTGCGAATGTAAAATGACTTGCAGAGCTGACGTTGCGGCTCCTGATCTGCAGATTTACTGGTTCATATTAATATTTAGAAGAATGTTGCTTGTATTGTGGTACAATCTTCCATAAAATAAAATTTAACTTTACGCATTCGATTCATTAAGTTTTATTCACTTTTACTTATTTTGGGGTTAATTTAAATATTAAAATAAGAAATGATACTAATGACAGATAAAATTATCTTCATTGTTATAACATTTACTTTATATCTTGAATATATTCGTCTTTTGATTGAAAATAAAAATAAATTTATTCCAAGAAAGCAATAACGAAAAATAAGATTTTATTGTTTTTCCACAGAATTTACACAAAGAAAAATATATAAAAAGCTTTCTTACATAGTTTTCAGAGGCAATACGTTTGGAAAAATCATATTTGTAAAGTCATATTAGTTGATGAAATAATGCCTGTGTTAGATTTGCTGCATAATTTATGTTTTGGCATAATAAAAAATATCTGAATACAACCATTCGTTAATCCAATTGTTCCTATTTTTCTGTTTTGCTAAATGCGATTTAGTCATGTATTCTCGTATTGATATTTGCTTGTTGTTTGATCATAAAAGATACTCATTTCTTATTTGGATGTAAGTTAAAGTCTGATGGAAATAGAATTATTTTTGTGCTTTAAGTGGACTTAGAATTCTTAAATTCGCAAAAAAATTTGAAAAGAAAAACACGTACATATTTTAAAGAATATTCATTTTTGAACACTTTAAAATTAAAAACATAAACTATACATATTTTAAAGTGTAATCATTTTTGAACACTTTAAAGCAAAATGCTAAAAATATGATTTTGGGGCATTGAGTACAAGGTAGTTAACAAATTTTCAATATTTTTTTCATGAAAACTTCAGGATACATAGTATATAGTAGGCTATTTAAAGTAAACTGAAAATTTCATCTGTTTGGTTGATAAAATATCTCTTGTTGGTGTTAAATTGCTAAAATTTTGAAAAGTTTAGAAAGTATGAAAAGAATTTTTATAAGCAAGGTACAGGTTTGTTTTGGAAACATAAACATGCTATAAATAAACAATATTTTAGATTCAGTGCAAACACAAAATTCTCAAGTATAATTGAAACGGTCATTTTGAAAAAGGGTCAACTCTTATGCAATTCCTATGGAGTCGAATCCTTTTCAAAATTACCGATTCAATTAGAAACCAAAATATGTTAGGTTTACATGCAGAAATTCTTTTGTAATTATACTTGCAAGCTGTGATTACAGTCTTCTGCTCGACAAATGTCAAAAGTTTAAAAACCCTATAAAAACTAATTTCCCCCATTATGATATGAAAACTATGATATGAAAGGAGAATCATGTATTTATTACTGCTTTTAATTAATTAATTAATTTTTTTTGTAATGTATATTTTGTAAGATATAAAATGACAAAAATAGTGATTTTTCCCCCTTTTCAACATTTTAAGAGTCTTAAGTCTCCTGAAAATATTGACTGGTAACCCAACATAGGATAGCCAGGATGAAAATAAATAAAAAGTAAACAAAATAGAAAAAGAAATACTGCGTTTACTGTAGCTATTCTCATTTCTTTGAAGATATAGATGCGCTGGAAACAATGAATGCAGTCCGATGTGATATTTTACTGCCGATAGTTTAGATTTTTATTTTATGTCGATAGTTTATTTTTGCAATTACTCAATGGAATTTTCTACAATAAAAGTGCATTATTTTCTATGAAAGATTTTGCAATTAAAGATTGCTGGAAACAGTGAATAATATGCAGTCAGGTAGTTTACTTTTTCAATTACTCAATGGAATGTTTTACAACAAAAGTGCATTATTTTCAATTAAAGATTTTGCAATTACAGTTTGCTGGAAATAGTGAATAATATGCAGTCAGGTAGTTTATATTTGCAATTTTCAAATTACGGAAACGTGAATATACGAAACGCAAACTAATCTGAAAAAAATTTTTGGTGACTTCCAATGCTTAACCTTCTTTTGATCTCAAAAATATCTTAATGAATTTTTATAGGGTAATCATTGTCTGATACTGGTTTAAATTGATTAAATAAATTTGGGTGACTTACCTATAGTTTTTCTTTCAAAAAGTACTAAAACCATTCGTATTTAAATGAAGAATTTGTTAGGATATAAAAATAGATTATGCATATGCACTACAATTAAGAAATCCATACATTTTAAAATATCACATAACTCTTTAATAAAAGTTTTGAATCTTTCTCAGAAGAATACTTTATTAAAATGTAATCCTTTTATGAGAATGCAACATTCCTTAATTTGGTTCTCAAATGATCTGCTCAACAGAGCGAAACTTTCTGACACAATTTCGGACTCATTTTTGAACGTAAAGGCATAAAATGGGCAGGCCTGAGTATGGAAGCGATCTGGAATCGAAATGAGTTTTCCATTTTTTAATCAGTAGATCACTTATCCAGTTATGAGCGATTCGTGTCACACGTGACGACACGATTTTCCCCTTCTCGCTCTGTTGCCTCGGAAATTCGGTTCAAATTGCCGACTTTGGCACTATTTTCTGAAAGATCTTTCGCCTTTACCAAAAAAATTGAAAACTCATTTCGATGACAGAGTTTCTGAATAAGAATCCCTGTCAATTTCATCCATTTCCTAATAAAAATCAATTCAAAATTGTGTCAGAAAGTAGCTCTTATGGATTTGAGAACAGTCTCAAAGTAATCTTCATATTTAAATTTAAATGATTAATAAACCATGCATAATTTTTGGTTGGCGAGTAATAAGCATAATTCAGATTGATAGAAGTGAAATTAAGAGATAGTTTTATTCGTCTAAGAAAACATTAATTAAGCCTGCATACGCAATTTCTGTATTTAATTTGATTTATGGATGACTGTTTGTATTGAGAATTATAAAATGCGAATAACTTTATTCGTTGAAGTTTTCAAGGAATCGAGTTTGCAACTGACTTTTATCAGGCCATCATTAGTTTTAAATTATATTCAATGGTTGGAGTATCATAGTTGTGGATTATTCCAGCAGAGCGGAAAATGTCCGGGCCAAGAGTCAAACATACACTGCAAAAAAAAAATAATTTACTGTATAATACTGGCAGCTGGGACGCCAGTGATAAACAGTAAAATTAACAGTAATAAACAGTAAAATAAGCAGTAATACACAGCAGCAGTAATATACAGTGTATTACTGCTTATTTTATTGTTTATTACTGTTAATTTTACGGTAATTATACTGTAAAATCAACACTTCTTTTTGCAGGGTAGGTTTTCTGTTCCTTATACCCTATTCCCTATATCCCTATTCCTTATACCTATTAGCATGCCGTGCCAATGCTTTACTTATTGAGCTACCCGAACGATATCCAGGCTGGCATAATTCGCTCTTATTTGTTGGATGTGGCTATGAACTGCAGGGCTAATTTCATTCATCCGAGCTATAACTATAGCATTTTACATGATGAAAGTGTGAAATAACACGGAAACTCCTGTATACCATACAATTAGGTCATAATGAAGAGAGGAAAGATTTTTCAACCATCGTATTCAGTAGTTGGAGTATCAATGTTGAGGTTTATTCCATCAGAGCGAGTTATGTTAAAATGTTTCCATAGTCATGTTAAAATGTTCATTTATAATTACAGTGATCGTACGAGTGTTTACATTAGAAATCTACCACATAAATAATCGCCTCATTACATTAAAAGTTTCTGTGATTAAATAATGGCGTGTTTTCTTTTAAGAAATAGTGATATCTAAACGTAAGCAACTGTACGCCTGTGTTAATAATAAATTAATTATACAGGCAAAGATAAAATATTAAATAATATTAAAGTAATTTTTTGGCTATGTGGAAAAATTGAATACAGCTGCCTTCGTGAGCATTCTAAAGTTATAACAATTTTTAAATATGTATAATGATAATATTGATATTTCATCAAAAATATAAAGTTATTTTGATGTATGAAATATTTCAAACATATACACATTCTGTTTTTAGATGTGCTTATTATGGATTTTAAGAAGTATATTATTAAAATGCCGAGAGAAAGATTAGTTTTTCAATTATAAAGTCCTTCCGGCCTGTACCGGGAGGAAAAGGTAGCTTTCATAGTCCATAGTCCCTGTTTTAAAAAATTCAACTCATTTTACTCAAACACCCTAAGCTAAATTGCTTGGAACCCGATTATAGAAGATTCAATCCCTGTTTTCGTTAATACTGAATTTGAATGCGCATTTCTGCATGAGAGTTACAGCATAACAAAAATCAGATTGTTTCAAAATGCCAGCCAACCTAGAATTTCAAACTGCCATATCTCTGCCCAGGTCCATACAAAAAGAATCAGATCAATTAGCAGCAAAACAAAAATGGGAGCAAAATTAAGACCTCCACATAGCATTCCTGCCAGAAATGGCCAGCCGCTGAGCGGCATCTTTTCAGTGGCGCTACGCTCCCCGGTACCAGACACTAAACCCGTTTAAGCTAGGGATACCCGGCAGGTAGGGGCCTGGTCGCCGGTCTAAAAAAAAGATATAGCAAAAAAAAAAAAAAAAAAAAATGCAGACTTAGCAGAAACAATTTAGCAGAAAAAACTTAGCAGAAACAATTTTTTCAATTTATAAATTTTTTGTACATGTTTTTGAATTTTAAAAAATTAATTTTTTTTTTCACTGTACGCCAGTTTGAAACAAGATGGCGGGTGAAGCTAGCTAACAAACTCGGTCGAGACCTTGGTATGTTCTGTACACATAATCAGTCACATTCATATCGGTTCATAAATACGAGAGTTACAGCATAAGAAATATCAGATTGTTTCAAAATCTCAGCTAACTAATAATTTCAAACTGCCACATCTCAGCCATTTTTTAAGATATAGCAAAAACAAAAAAAACTGTTTCAGAATCCTTGAATCACGTTCTAACACTTAACAGAAACAATTATTTCAATTTATAATTTTTTTGTACATGTTTTTGAATTTTAAAAGATTAAAAAACTTTTCACTGGCCGCCATTTTGAAACAAGACGGCGGATGAAGCTGGCCAACGAACTCGGACGAGACCTTAGTATGTCCTATACACATGCTCAGTTGCATCCACATCTGTTCATAAATAATTCAGTTACAGCATGACATATATATATATATATATATATATATATATATATATATATATACAGGGTGATTCATAAAAGATGGGCAGAACTTTAAGGGGTTATAGTACACTTAAAGACAAATAATATTAAATAGGAGACTAAGGGTCCCAGACGTATTCCCAAGGAGATAGGGGGCATTAAAGTTTAGGGTCCGAAATTTCAAATGATTATAAAACATGGAAAAATTGGTCGATTCGTTTGCGGTTTTTGCAAAAAATTTTCTTTATGCCAGTATTTTCTTGAAATAAAATTTTAAAGTTCAATTTCAAAAAATGCCGATAGGGGGCGCTTTAGACTTTGGAGTAACAAACAACTATTTTTTAACGTTATTTTTTGTATTTCTTTAAATGATTTCGAAAGCTTAGACTTAAACTTAAATTTTGATCTAAAAATCTGAGTCCTAACGAGTAGTTAAGTAGCGTAAACTGAAATTTGAAATTTGAAACCCTTCTCCCCCCAGAACAAAAATCAGTTATTCCCGATCTTTGTGTCGTAGATTAGGCTCTAACTACTGCCGCGTTTTGCTAAAATTATTCTTTATGTCAGTATTTTCTTGAAAATAAATTTTAAAGAAAATTTTCAAAAAATTCCGATAGAGGGCGCTTTAGACTTTGGAGTAACGAACAACTATTTTATACCGTTATTTTTTGTGTCTCATTAAATGCTTTCTAAAGCTTAGACTTAAATTTTCAGCCCAAAATCTGAATCGTTAGACGTGGTTAAGTTTCTGGGGAGAGGGGTTTGAAATTTCTACTCCTGAGCACAGTTCAGTTTACCATGTCCACACATTGTGTGCTGTGATACGAGGTAAAAAGACACAAATTAGGATTATGTTACCAAAGCATATTTATTAACATGTAATCACAATAAATGTTCAAAATTGTGACCACCAGAGGTTATGCACGCAGAACAACGGCGACGAATGGAACGGCGAACATTCGCGAAAACATCAGGCTTTTCGAGCACTTCCCCTACAGCGGCGGAAAGTCTGGCGACCAGTTCCTCGGGGGATTCAATGGGTGTCTCATACATAAGAGCCTTCAATCGTCCCCAAAAAAAGAAATCGAGGGGTGAAAGATCTGGCGAGCGAGCAGGCCAAGCAACAGGACCACCTCGACCAATCCATCTGTTCGGAAATGTGATGTCCAGATAGTTGCGGACGTCTCGTACGTAATGGGCTGGCGCTCCATCGTGCTGGAACCACATGACCCGCCGGATGCGTGGAGGAACAACGTTTAACAGGTCTGGCAGCACATGTTGCAGAAATGTGAGGTATGTTTTACCGTTGAGGCGTTCAGGAAGAAGGTACGGTCCGATTAGGTGGTCTCCGAGGATTCCTGCCCAAACATTGATGGAAAAGCGTCTCTGATGAGCATGTGGATACGTAGCATGTGGATTGACATCCGCCCATACATGTGCATTGTGTGTGTTAAATGTACCTTCACGTGTGAAGGTACATTCATCGGTGAAAAGCACAGTTCGTCCAAAATGTGGATTTAGCGCGTTCTGCTGCAGAAACCAGCGGGCGAATTCAATACGATTTGGATAATCCCCTGGAGACAGTTTCTGGACTCGTTGCACATGAAACGGGAGCAAATGTTCATCCTTCAGTACCCTCCAAGTCGTGGACTGTGAGGTATCCACCTGGCTAGCCACTGTTCGTGTACTTGTACTTGGCTGCGCCGCTACTACATCCAGAATGGCTTCTGCAACAACTACTGATTCGTCCTTTTTTGCACGACCTGCATTCGACCGGGAAGCGAGAAATGATCCCGTCTCACACAACTGTCTGTGCAAGCGCTCGAAAGTTTTGCGGTTAGGCAACCGCCTGTTAGGAAATCGCTCTCCGTACATTCGTTGTGCCTCTGCACCATTTCCATCTGCCGCTCCGTAAATTAAATGCATCTCAGCCTTTTCCTTATTCGTGAAGGGCACCATCTTCCGATTCATTACTACAGCGACTTACACTTGACTCACCGTTCAGTGGTTTTTATGCCTGAATCGTGTCGAAATTTTGCATACGTGTTCTTCTTCTTCCCCATTTGACATTTGCATACTTTCTGTTTCCTTCTTCACCCGGTGACTAGCGTCAGGAATGGAGCTTTAACGTTTGCATGAGCGACGTTTCCAACTGTGCCAGTGCCTTTATGAGTGAATTCCGACTATGCAGTCCTTGACGAAAGTTGTATTTTTGCCTCGTATCACAGCACAGAATCGTTGGGCATGGTTAAGTAGTGCAAACTGAACTATGTTCAGAAGTTGAAATTTGAACCCCCTCCCCTCGCTACTGAACCACGCTCAGCGATTCAGATTTTGAGCTGAAAATTTAAGTCTAAGCTTTAGAAAGCATTTAATGAGACACAAAAAATAACGGTATAAAATAGTTGTTCGTTACTCCAAAGTCTAAAGCGCCCTCTATCGGAATTTTTTGAAAATTTTCTTTAAAATTTATTTTCAAGAAAATACTGACATAAAGAATAATTTTAGCAAAACGCGGCAGTAGTTAGAGCCTAATCTACGACACAAAGATCGGGAATAACTGATTTTTGTTCTGGGGGGAGAAGGGTTTCAAATTTCAAATTTCAGTTTACGCTACTTAACTACTCGTTAGGACTCAGATTTTTAGATCAAAATTTAAGTTTAAGTCTAAGCTTTCGAAATCATTTAAAGAAATACAAAAAATAACGTTAAAAAATAGTTGTTTGTTACTCCAAAGTCTAAAGCGCCCCCTATCGGCATTTTTTGAAATTGAACTTTAAAATTTTATTTCAAGAAAATACTGGCATAAAGAAAATTTTTTGCAAAAACCGCAAACGAATCGACCAATTTTTCCATGTTTTATAATCATTTGAAATTTCGGACCCTAAACTTTAATGCCCCCTATCTCCTTGGGAATACGTCTGGGACCCTTAGTCTCCTATTTAATATTATTTGTCTTTAAGTGTACTATAACCCCTTAAAGTTCTGCCCATCTTTTATGAATCACCCTGTATATATAAATCAACATTTGAAGGGAGGGTGGTTTTGGGGGTCTGGATGTCATGATCGGTGAAAATATACCAACATTTTTTGGAGCTGCCTTTCTCCAAACGGTGCAATAGGTAGCTTTTTATATTGAAAGCTACCTAATAAATTGAATGTTTTGCAACAAAATGCGTTATTTTAAAATTGCTGAAATTTTAATACACGAAACGTAAATTAATCTGGAAAAAACGTTACGTCACTTTTAATGCTTATACACTTCTGATCTCAAAAAATTATTTAATGAAATTTTACAGAGTTCCTTTATTCAAATTGGTTTAAATGGATTATTTAATTTTTTCACGGATTAGGATTAAATTTTTGTGATTTAGCTATATATTTTTCAAAAGTAGTATAAACCTACTCGTATTCTATTGAATAGTTTTTAAAGATACCAACAAAGAGTATGTGTCCAAGACAGAAATTAATTTTATAAACTTATGTGGAATTTTTGTTACTTTTAATTCCTTAATGCCTCTTTTAAGGTTTACTGTCCTTGCAAACATTCATTAAGGAATTTTTACAGGGTTAAAATTGTTTAAAATTTGTTTAAATGGATTACTTAAAAATATGTAATTTACGTATAATTATTTTTCAGAAAGTAATAAAATTATTGATATACAAATGAATAATTCATAAGTTAAACCACAAAGAATATGCATCACAATTAGTAAATCATTTAAAATCATCACTAAGTTCTTTAATAAAAGTTTAGAATCATTTTCAGGAACAGGACTTTATTAAAAATGAATCCCTTTATGAGAATGCAATTTTTCTTAAAGTAATATTCAGTTTTCGAATTTAAATGATTAATATACACTAAATTCTTTGTTGGCGAATCCTAAGTGTGATTTTGGTTCACTGAAGTGGAAATAAGAGACGTTTTCATTTGATTAAGAAATGAAGAATGCATCTTGAATATGTAATTGTTATGTTTAGTTTGCTGTAAGGATGATTGTTTAAATTTAGTATTAAAGCATGAACAACTTTAATCCTGGAAATTTTCAAGGAAACGAGTTTAAAATATAGATAAAGTGCTTAAGTAATACAAAGAGAAACACAAAAGGTTTATAAGAACCTTTTAATGATCGACTAATGTTTCAGCACTCATACGGCTCCATTTTCAAGAAATATAACGATAAACAAAAATATTCTCGCAAATTTTGAAAGTAAACTTGAAAACATAAATCACGAGATCATATATGTAAAAAAGTAGGTGCGTTAAATAGTCAACTGTAAACGTGAAAATCAATATTTCCTTATTGCTTTTTTAAAAATGAAAAGTACCTCGTGCCAAATTTTAGGTAATTCAAATGAGGCGGATTCATTGCAAATGTTCACGTTACGCATATAGATTTCGATTGATTCATGTATAATAGATGGAAAATAAAGCCTTGATGGGTAAATTATATTACTATTTTTAAAATCAATCCCTAAAGTCTCGGCCCCATGCGGTCCCGCCAGCGCCGCAGCACCTCTGTCACACTCGATATCCGCCATATGCTCTTTCAATCTTGTCCGTCTAATCTTGTCCGTTTCAATCTAACTCCATTGGTTACTCCCATATAATATTGTAATGTTCCATCTGCTTTGGTGAACGGGACCCCATAAACAACTGATAGTTGATATGGCTTTGAACTGAGTTTGTTATTGAATATTATCACGTCACCGTTACTGGTTTAAAATCGTTATGAAAAAGTAACAAATTTGTAAATGATATTTAAATTAAATCTAGAGTAACTTCACTCGACTTTAGGTACTTGTGCCCCATTTTGTAAGTGTAGTGTACGTGTCCCGTTTTGAAATTGAAGACGCTACAATTGCGATCAATATTAATGCTTCATTGCAATTTTTATTAATAATCAATACAAATTTTTATACTAATGCAGCATTTATCAGTTACACTCTGTTACATTTCCTTTGTGATTTCGCCTATAGAATCGACTGCAAAAGGATTTAAAACTGGTTAAAAAATGTATTAATACCTAATCTATCGGCCGATTTGTCCCGTTTTGAAACTGGAGGCGTGACCTCTGCAATACTAATGCTTGATTACATCGTAGCAATATTTATCATTTACGCTCTGTCATGTTTCCGTGGTAATTTCTCTATAGAATCTGTTGCAAAATGGTTTGAATATGGTCTAAAAATGGATTAAATACCTAATCTATTGGCCGATTTGTATGAAAATAGGGTGGTCATAAAGACTTCCCCTGATTACAATAACTTATTGCAGAAAAACTAATGTAATTAGGCATATGATTGTTTCAATATATTGAAAAGGCATTTATTAAGTTTTTAATAAAAGTACTTACGTCAATAAATTCCGATGTGAGCAACCTTGGTAGCTAGAAGAATGTAAAGGCGGTATTACATTGCTCGTTACGTATTGCCCAACATTTGGGCTGTCAAACTAGACACAGAATCTGTTATGAGTGTTTCAATATATTTTACGGATGTTGCAAACACTCTGTCCTTTATGTACCACCAAAAGAAAAAAAAATTAGAGGAGTAATATCGGGTGAACGAGGAGGTCAACAATGGAATGACAATGGAATTACAATTTTGATAATAATGGAATGACATTTCTGTATAAGTGGCGCATCTGATGGACTAAAAAAACCCTTAAGAACATGACTTTTTCATAATAAAATTTTTACAGTATTACATTCAATGGTTATTTCGTAATATTTTTTTGTTACCAGGGAAAAACTTTATGACCACCCTGTATATACCGTTCTTACGACAGTGGTTTATAACATATTTGCCAAATGACAGTTTAATCGAAGTACTGTTTGGGATAGATCTTCTTCACTCACACGCACACACACACACATCATGATTATAATTCTGTCCTACCATTGTGTGTCCGGAAAGTAATTTTACATTTTTAAAGGCATTTTTGAGGGAGTATTAAGTAGTTTTGTACTGCACACAATAGAAAATAGGTAAGAAATATATTTAAAAAAATATATGCGTGAAAATTATTTTTAAAAACAAAAAATCAATTGAGGTACAGTTTTGAAACAAATTGTATTTGAAAAAACATTTTTTGTCCTATTCGACGGTATAAAAATTGAAATTGTGCTATATTTAACATTTAAAAAAAGTGGCAATAAAATTGAAATTTATTGGTCAAGTGTTGCCACCGTCAGTATGATGTCATCGTTACTCACGGAGACTTTTTTCTTTATAATACAGACTAGCTGTTTAATCCGTTCTACGCACGGGAGTTCATGAATTTAATTCTAAAATGTGAATAAAATGAATATAATTCCTCTGTTAAAGTGTTAAGTTGTTCAATAACTATACGATTTAGAAAAAAAAAATACTACAGTGCATTTTTTTAATGAAATTTAATTTATGTTGCTATGGCAGCAGACGATAAAACGATATCTTTGGAATAAGGGAATAAATAGAATACAAATTTTCTGGATGTTTGTGATAAAATGTTTTTCTTTATTAAAAAAAAAGAAAAAAAAGAAAAGAAATAATGAATCGCAATTAAATAATCTCTAATTATTTGCATGCGAGGTAAAAGAATTATCGTAATACCCGCTACAGCTTCTTAGTATTGCAGCGTGTCGTCCGTAATAAAAATACCTCACATTGCAGTAAACATTTAGAACTGGTTAGAACTCGCGCGATTACGGGTTAACATAGAAAAAAGGACAAAAACATAAAATTAAAAAAAAAATCTATTTAAATCTTTCGAATTTTTTGCCCCAATCGTTCATGGGCTCCCTACCAGCGACCCTATGCCAAATTTCGTAGCCCTGCGCCCTGTGGTTTTCTGAGTTTTTGAGGTTACATAGATAGATACGCGCACGGATTTTAATAGGGTAGATATTATTCTAGCTGACCTACCCGGCGTTGCCCGGGCCCGTGTAATAAACTTAAATGTCTTAAAAAACGAAACTCTGTCCCGGATATCCGATGGCTTTGGCACCGTATACCGGGCATGCTCGTACGCTCCGGAAAATCTTTTATTACCACCTTCCACCGCAGGGGAGCATTCTGTTCTAAACAAACCTCTCTTATTAGCCGAGTTATTGAAATAAGACACAGTTAGAGAAAATAAACTTGAGGGGGGTGCCGGGGGGAGGGGATGTTCAAGTGTCCTTCAGAAAATGACTAATTAGGAGGACCACTATGCATCTTTAAAAATTTGTTCGTTTGGTTAAGCTATGAACTTAATTACAAATTTGGCTTGAACTATTATTCGGAAATAGTGGTAACTACTACTCATAAATTTACTTAAATGTTATAGAAGATGACTATTAAGTTAATTATAATGTTTTTAATCAGTTGCGTTGAAATCGGAAAGACTTGCTGAGTTATGGAAAAAGGGCATAGTTAAAAAAAAGACCTTGAAGGAGGTGCGTGGAGGAGTGGCTGTTCAAGTTCACTTTAGTTAATAACTAATTTGGAGGACCACTATGCATCTTTAAAAATTCGTTCGCTTGGTTCGCTTGGCTAGGAACTTAATTAGAAATTTGTCTTAGACTGTAATTGTAGTGGTACCCGCTACTCATAAATTTATTTTAATGATATGGATGTTGATTATTAAGTTAAATATGATATTTGGAATCAGTTGCGCTGAAATCGGATAATTAGTTACTGAGATATGGAAACGAGGTACAGTTAGACAAAAAGCCTTGAGGGAGGGAGCGGATGTTCAAGTGCATTTCAGCAAATGATAAATTAGTAGACCCACTATATGCATCTTTAAAGATTGATTCATTTGGTTGAGCTAGGAACTTAATTTGAAATTTGGCTTAGACTATTATTCGGAAATACTTGTAACTGTTTTCTAGAAGTACACTCTGAAGCTATGAATGCAGATTTTTATGATAATTTAGGAAAATGGAACTGGTTTGGAGAAGTTCGGAACATAATTATCTGCGTTCTGTAAATAAAGCACAGTTAGAGAAAAAAACCTTGAGGCACCGCGAAGAGGCACGCGGTCAAGTGCTCAACAAAAAATCCCTAACTTTGTCTGTTGGTATGCATCAACTGAATACGGTCTCTGTACTTTTATTAGGAACATAAATTTAATTTTTACAAAAACTGTTATTCTAAAATAGCGGTATTATCTATGTAAAACAGCGATTAAACGTTACGGGTGAAGCTAAAAATGTTAAATTTTTTAAATGTAATTAGTTCTGTTGAAATGTGAGCAGTATATTTGGATTTATTAATAAGGAGGGTCAATTAATGAAAAACCCGCCGCCGGGTAGAGCGCGGTCAAATAAAATATATGGGATCTTTAATAAAATGTCGTTTACCCTCACCCCTCCCCATTCCCCACAAACTTAATAAATAATCTGTTAAATAAAGTTTTCTGTATTAATAATCTCTTTCATCTAATATATATCATGTAAAAAAACCCTTAAACCCAGTTAATTATGCTTCATTAAGTCGATAAAATCATTTAAAATTAAGTTTTTAGCATTTGGCAACGGTTAAGAATTAGGTTGATTGTCTACATGTCTTATAATCTCTGAACCATCGATTTTAAACACTAGACTCGCAATTTGCAATGATCCCTACCTTGATTTATTTAATGACTTCTGTAGAGATTTTATACAACCAGCCAACCGAAGATTAAAAAGCGTATTTTTGATGAGATCTATTTGTGGATGGATTTTAATTAATATTTAATCTATCAAAAATCTATTTAAAATTTTCGAATTTTTTGCTCCAATCGTTCATGGGCCCCCTACCAGCTACACGTGTACAAAATTTCGTAGCCCTGCGTTCTGTGGTTTTCGAGTTTTTGAGGTTACATAGATACAAGAACGGATTTTAATAGTATAGATTTACTAGAAAAAAATGTAATTCGTAAGAGTAAATATAATTCCTCTTTCATAAATGTTTTAGGAATAAAATCTTTGACACATCAGGAATTTTAAACTTTCTTTACTTTTAGGGTTTTTCTATTTTCTGTATTTTAAAACGTTTTAAAGTATGTTTTACTCTAATCACTTAAGAATTTCTTTAATTGTTGTTTAATTTTATCTTGGGATTTATTCAGTAATTTCTGTTAAAACCATGTTTTTAAAGATAAAGATATTATCTTCTTCTCTAAAAATACTTTCTTTGAGTATTTTAATGTATTTTGTTTTCTCTTTTGAAACTTTGACGTTATATTTCCAAAATTATTTTGAAAACTTTTCTGTAATGTTTTCAATAAAAAAAGCTCTTTTTCTAAGGAATTATAAGGTATAACAAATATACTTTCATCATACTAATTTAATTCAATAATTCTATAGAGATGCTAAAATCTTTCTTTAAGTCTGAATTATAAATACAATTTTTTCTGCCATAAGGGGAAAAATCAGACTACTTAGGCAATTATTTTATCTTGATTTTTCAGAAAATTCACACTTCAAGATAAAGGTAATTTTTTCTGTCTGTTGCACATGTTTCTAAATCTCAAATGTTAAAGTTATCTTATCCATTACTTTATATTATTATCAATGACAATACATAATATGTTAAGATAATTTATATTCTTTTTAACTGAGAAGTTAAATTAACCTATCTGTAATATATTGAAAAAATGACATTAAAATTACTTTAATCAAGATTCAGAAAATGTTTTAGCAACCAGCAATTAGCAATTAATTTAGCAATCTGTGATTAGCAAGTTAGCTCCATCTCATCACGCATAGTAATATTTGTTCAAGAATTAAACCAAGATATCTTCAAGGTATAAAGTAATTAGAATCTTTAATGAAAATTAACGGTAAAGAATATTAAAGAGCAAATAAATACAGACTTAATTTTGCTATTTTTTTACGTCATGATTATTATATGAAATATTTTCTAATGAATTGTTTGCGGTACAGTAACCTTATAAAATTCATCTTTTGATCCAAATTTTGTGTGTTTAACAACATGCCGAATAATTTTGTAAGTTTTTTTTTTAACGTTCAATAACAAATAGATCAAGTATTATAAATTACATTTTTGTGATCGGGATGTCTTATAAAATGCATGTTTAGATTCAAATTTTGTAGATTTAAAATATTGCCCATGGTGGCACGTTTATAAATTTTTTACCTGTTCTTATATTGAGCAAGTGATCCACCATATGAAATTTTATTCTATCAATGATTAATTTACAAGATACACGGGACCAGAAGAAAAGTATTCTAAAAATACAGATTTTGTTTTGAAGTAGGTGTGCAGGAAAATTACATAATGTTTTAAAGCATGTTATAACATTTTTTTTTGAAAAAAATCGAAAAATATTTTTTGCATATTTTCACTCCTTAATGGTGATTTTATATTGTATACCTTATATTGTATACCTTTAAAAACTTTGTGGTAAAGCAATTTTTTCAAAATTAGTATTGGTTCAAAAGTTATCCGTCTTTTGGTGTTGCAGTGAACAAATTCATTTTTAGCGTATTGTGTGTGGCGCGCAGGTAGAAACAAAAAAATTGAGAAAGAGGAAGTCCGGGAGGGTTCATTATATTGGCCTGGTATAGATAATTTTATGTAAGCTGAAAATTGTCACTGTTATCTATGTTTATTTAAAAATGTTTTAAAACTAACTTTAAATCTGGTTTTCTCGATACTCTGTTTTACAAATCGGTACCAAGTAGAACTCGAGATTAGATCAACCGATTTGGTTGAAATTTTATGCTTTTATAGTATATACTATATTTTAGTCCCTCACGGATACGTTTTTCAATATTCGAATTGTAAATATTTTTTTGCACAATTTAAATCTGAAAGTTTTTGTAATTGAAATTTAAACAGCCGCCATGTTCTTCAGGATCGAAAAACTGATAAACCCATCCTATATGGATTGCAAAATATTATAAATTTTAAGGTTTTTTTTTTTTTTTTTTTTTTTTTTTGTTATAGATAAACAGATTCCGAGATTCGTTTAGTACCGCGGAACGCTTCACTTTTTGCACACCCCTGTATCAAAGGCCGCCAGAGCATCATTTTTCAACCAATTTCCAAAGAAAAAATTGTTTTTATAACTTCAAGACATGCTATTTCATTTGCAAAACATTATTATTATTTTATAATTGCGGTAAAAAAAGTAGCAAAAAAGTGGAGAAATTTTAATTAATA